>CM060941.1:296519379-298919379 GCA_030765085.1 Allium cepa | reverse complement strand
CACTTAAAGTTCTCAACACTATAAAGTTTACATTTATCTATTTATGGGATTTATTAATTCACTACAAAATTTATCATTTTTAGACATTATAATCTAATATTTATTATAGTTCCATATCCATTTATAGACATTTTAATTATCAGAATTTTATTTGTTTAACATATATATCAGCGATTCAATAGTTAAAATCCGATAATTGCCAATTATCAGATGCCTAAAAATCCAGGTTATCACATTCCTTCCCCCTTTGAATCTTTTCGTGCCCGAAAAGAAATGAAACCAGAATTTTAAAATTATCCTTTAAACATTATTAACTATAAACTTCTTTAATTCAAAAAATTTAAAATATATATAATACATATCAAAATAGCTTTATAAAAATACTTTTTATAACTCGATGTCTCAACCAGTCCATCCTTATTCATATATAAATTCGGTCATACGTTGATCAGGCGTAAGACCGAAAATCTATAAGTACTTAGCATACCCGTTTTCAACACCCAGTGAAAATACTTGGGAAAATTTTTGTTGAAAATATAGAAAACATTTTTGAAAATAGAGGAAACATATTTGGTGAGAATGCTCTGGAAATCATCACCCCCTCCATGGTCGCAGTTAACCCGATGGTTACGTTGTCATCCTGGCAAAATCCATAGATAACTGTAGGCACTCCGCGCCCCTCGATTATGCTATGGAACCCGCCATAGATCTCAGTTACATCCCGGGTTATGTTTCTATTATAACAAAAGTCCATGTAACTATATGCATCAGCGCCCTCGATTTTCGCTACCAAATGAAACTTCACCACTTCCACATAGGTCACAGACTACATCAGTCAAGTCCCAATGTAGCCTTAGGCTCTCACGGCTTCTCGACTTTCGATCTGTCTCCATAGGTCGCAATCTACCGATGTTACGTTGCCATCACCCTAAAATCAAATGTAGACCATTGGCTCTCACAGCACACACGACTTCCGCTATGGTCTGTAGTAGATCGTAGTGACATCGAGTTACACTATCGTCACAGCATAACCCAAATGTCTCTGTAGGCATCAGCGCCCTCGACTTTTGCTGCCCGCAACACTAAATCCTCAGGAACTTCAGTTTTTTCAGACTTCCTCCTAGGATTCAATTTAGATCCTCCCCCTTAGGGCTCAAGGCAGACCCACCCCATGGATCTCCTAATGAAGTTCATTCCAATGGGAGCGTCCTTTTTCCCAGAGCCAATCTCAAAATACTTCATACTATACACTTATAGTATCTTTCAAATCATACCCTTTATGATTTACATCAAAATCTCCTTTACACAAAATCGATATCTCAAATCGATAGTTCCAAACTTGGCTTTCAAATATCCAAAATTGATTTTTCCCAAAAATCAAAAGCCTTTTCCAAATCCATAGGTTCCAAAACCTTTCCCCAAATCATTCTCATAAAACCATTTACATATATATATATATATATATATATATATATATATAACTTATCCTTTCCAACTAGAAAATAATCTTTGGATCACTTATATAGATTCCCCTTTTATACTTCAAATATTTTCAAAAACCCGTTCTTCTGGTTCTAGATTCAACGTAGGGAGAGCTTATCGTATATAACAATATATGTATATAACTTTACTTATGCCAAATACACGTTAAATTTTGATTTTATTTTATAAAGTTACTTACCATATCACTGACTTTTCAGAAAGTGGATTTCAAAAGATATCCAACTTCCACATTTATTCATGTATATTTCTCAAAATATACTTCTCTTTCAAAAATTATTTCTCATGTCTTTCAAAATTACAATATCTATTACATTTAAGCATATATGATGTACATATACCATCCGTACGCAATATCAAATCTGATCGCTCACTTGATCACAATTTCACTTCCGAACTAGTATCTTCCACCCGACTTCCTAGTGCGGACTCAGACCTGGTTTCTTGATCAGAAACCATCATTCTCCTTGCATAGTCATAACTATGATAGAGAATTCCAAAATCTATCAAAAGTCCATATCCAGGGTTCGCCGTCGAAAATCAAGTGAAAAATCCCAACTCGTATCGATATACTATCTTGAAATTCTGTGCTCGAATCTGGATCAAATCATTATACGAAAAAATAATATACGTACATCCTACTTATTTATCTTCATTGATCATTAGCTACATCAATTCTCTTTCCTATTCACCTTTATTTTGATTCTATTCACTCATCCACAATTGCTTCCAATTTCCATTTAGGTTAACACTTCAATTCTTATCTCAATTGGTATTTAATTATAGACAGTTTGCACTCTGACCAACTTGTATTAAGAAAATAGCTTGAAATTCTTTTGAAATAGATAAGTAGTTGTAAAATAGTTATTAGTTGCAAATAGTAGTAAAATAGTTAAGTAATTTTAAAATATTTGCAAAGTAGTTAAATAATTTCAAAATAGTTGGATAGTTGTTGTCATGACCCGAAATTCAGCGTTCAAAAATCGACATCAAATACCTCACTTGTATTCGACTGCCGGAGATTCGAACATAGAATTTCAGTTCGGATGGAGCTTATAACAACATTAGATGAGTATAAACGGCGGAAACAAAATGAATATCATACATCAACACAGGTACAACATGGTACAATATCCAATATAACATCATTCCCAAATATCAGAGTGATACAAAAATGATGCAACAACAATACGACAATAGAACTTCAACGAGTTTCCAACATACTTCAACTTCGACAAGGTCTTCAAAACTCCAATACTTCAAAAGGTTTCCAAATCCAAAGCTTCCAGAATCCAAAACTTCCAAAAGACTTCAAAATCCAAGCTAGTTTCAAAACACGGATAACCTGCTTCTAAGCTACCCGTGTGGAAAAATTATGGGCACCCAGAGTTTAGGAAAGGAACAATAAACTCCGGATCAGTCATGGGACTGGTATGAGTAAGCAAAACAGATGTTTGAAATAAAAACAGCTTATTTTTATCAAAAGCAAACAAAATAATTTGAAAGAAATTCGCGATGCTTTTTGAAAATGAAACTGCCATAAGGCCTCCCACCACACACACAATGCAAACGCAGACTTGGAGGAGATTTCTCCTTATGACAGTCAAAAATGCTTGATAAGAGAAAACACTTTTAAATATATTATTATTATTAGTTCAGTGTGAAAACATTTTCGAAAGTATAATATTAATCTTAGCCAGCATAGACATTTCGTACTATGCCTACTATAGCTACCATCTAAACAGTGGTGACCACCATAAGTAAATGGCAGGTTATACAACTAAAACCGTACAGGGCTCGTATTGGGTGATTGGATTTCCAACAAATGGTCAGGCAAAGGAGCTTCCCATATTAAAAATGGAACGCCTCTGGAGGGACGTCCCCGGACCCTAACCGGATCCCTGCTACACAAGGCCGGGTTACCTTTGTAATTAGGTAACAATTGACACGAGTATGCCACCTCTCGGTCGTTACTAACCTTTATCCGAAGTGCTTCTCAACCGACAACCACAAAGCAATAAGTTTGCAGCAACCACAAAGTAAGTATCTGGGCTTTATACCATGATACCACTTATAATCCAGAAGGAAATGGACATACCCTCAGAGGGCGCTACCCCCAAATAACCTTGCTGCCACGATTCCTGTTTCGACCATAACCGGGTTGTGAGGTTCGAAGAAGTCTCGTCCACAAAGCTACGCTTTTCCACAAAGCCATGCTTCGATCAACAAATGATCAGCAGTACTTAGCATGCCACACTACCAAATTGGGAGTATATCACTAATAACATTCAACTATATAACCTCTGAGCTCGTACGTCTCAGAGAAGGGTGTTAAGCTAAGAGAATAAATTCTCCGCTACCAACAGATATGTATTTGAAAGAAATCATCTTTATATCTCAGTTTGTAATGTCAGACATACAATCCATACAAGTCTGTTCCGGGTTCGAACAGAACCAAAGGCACTTTCGAAGATGTCCTTGCAACCCGGGCATCCACAATCCCGATCGGACTCCCCATCACATATGGAGATCTTTATACCGGAGAAACTCAGTGCAGAGTCATTCAATAGGTTATCCTATCGTTCTCGAAGACGCCCGGTCTTCACCGCCGGTCTTTAATTGCTATCCATTTCGTCGTATCACATATTCGAAATGGGTTATATGACACAAAGGTCCTCTCCCGGCTAATTCGAATAGTGAGCGTCAATTTAAAAACACGTGGATGTACTAATCACAAAGATTCACGTATTCGATTTGGGTTTCGGATAACCAACTGGAATCTGACTCCCTGTCGCATCGAAATTCAAGTGTCGTTTCTACGGGCCAAAGGGGTTTCACATTCACATAGAAAATACAGGATCACAGCTCAGCACAAACAATTCATATCACATAGCATCACAATTACAATCAGAGATATCAATCAATACCCATCATACAATAGTTGTCAATCATATACAACTACGATGAATAAATTGTGTGAATTAAACTAATTAATCGCAAAATTAATTCATTAATGATTTTAATCAATGATTCGTTATCCCTAATAAAAATTAATTAAATATTTAATTATCTTCATTAATTAAGCATTCCTTAATTAATTACCCTAATTAATAAATCCTTAATTGTTAATTAATGAAACCCTAATTACTTTTATTTATTAATTAAACCTTAAATTTAAGTAATTACTTCTCAAGTAATTATGTTATCAAATCTTCAATTATTTAATAAATCAAAAGATAAATTAATTACTTTGATTTTTCTTTAGAGCTTGTTTTATAAATTATCTCTATTACATCAGTTAGTTAAAAGATTAAGTTTTGCTTAAATAACATTTATTTTAATTACCTTCCTTAATTTCATTATTAATTCATATAAATAAATTCTTGAATTAATGTAACAATATTTAAATTGAGTTTAATTGCTTTAAAATGTCTTGTTTTAAACCTTAATTAGCTAAAGCCTAAATAAAAATCATCATTTAGTAAAAGGCATTTAAAATCGTTCAAAAAGTTGAATTTTCGTTTCAAAGCAAAACTGTTATGTATATAAAATCCGAGGCCACTTCGAGTCTTCCCCGGAAGATTTTGCTGTTTGCTTCGAGCTTTTTAAAAATTGACTCGTGCTATTATTTTTTCTTCAATTTTTTTTTTCTAAGTACAAACTCCTGCGACTCCAAATTCACTTCGAGTCAAAACTCGAGTTCAAATCCCCATCCCCCGAAGCTTCCTTCGAGTCTTCCCCGTGCTTAATTCGATCCCATATCCTTCTTCCCCAAACACACTACTGATGCAACCGGGGTGCCATGCACAAGCACAACTGAGTTCGCCGCCGTTTATTGAATCTCCAGCAACCCCCAAGTCAACGACCATCCACCTGAACCACACGAGCATCCAGAAACCTATCTAGTCAACAAAATCGAAAATTTTGCTATCGACCCAAACTGTAATGAAACCAAGCTACCAGAAAAACACATCATCCTTCCACCTCTGGCCATCGGAGGCCATGAAAGCTTAATTGAAGCTTCGTCTCGACCAACGCTGCTATCCCCACGGGAGCGATTAACTCCGGTGGCCCGATGAGACTACGTTGAACCTATTTCCGCTACAATAAAATATATGGGTTAAAACCCTACTTTGATTTCATCAGCCCATCACAAAAAATTTAAAAATCATTCAGCAATTTTCCCATAATCTCTGAACTTCGAACATGCTCCACTCTTGACCGCGAGACCCATCCTTGTCCCGATCACCGAAATTTGGTAAAAAGAACAATTCTGGTCATCCTTGTTTTTCTCAAAATTTACTTGTTTAAAATTTTTGATTTTTCTTTCAAAAATCATAGATTTTGATAAGCTTCCAGATAATATATTTGAAATTAAAATTTACGAGGTTTGAAATTTAACATATTTTGCATTTTAACTATGTTTTCATCTTCCAAACTCTATATCCTAGGTATTAGTCTTTTAATTGTTTTTTTTTAAAATTCAATCTTAAATGAATTTAAACACCTTTTGTTTTTGATACTTCAATCTAACCAAACTAGAATCGATGAATTTGGGTTTTAGACAGTTTTCCCCAAAATCCTGTAGCTAGAACAGGATTTACAATCCTGTACATCAACATGCACATGCAAAAATACATAACCCATTCAAATTTTGCTGCATGCAAACCCATATTCAAACTTGTTTAAATTCTACGTTCAAACAATACGTCAAATATCAGATCTTAGGAATGTTTACTCACTTGTGCTTTTTAGCAGAGACAATTCCCTGTTTAAAATTAAAAATCCAAAACTCCTTTCCCTTTTTTCCTTTTTTTCCTTCTTAGCTTGATTTCTTTTGAATTGTTATCTGTAGCAAATTTTGTGTGAACTTGCTTAAGTTCTGATGGAATTTACTCACTCAATCTTTTAACAAAAATTTAAAATTTAAATTACTTACAGTAACTCTTTTTTTTTCTGAACAGAGGAAAGACATTTGTGGCCTGCACTCTAATCTTGTGTTTGCTAATTCTTTTTTTATATTGATTCCTGATTCTTTTTTTCTTGAAATTTCCCTGCTTGATTCGTAGTATTAGTTGAACAGTTGTATTATCCTTGAATTCCTTCTTTGGTCATAAGATATTGAGTGCAAAGCTTGCTGCAGATTTATTTTCTTCTGAAATTTGTTTCCTGATTTATCATTTGAGGAAATTATGTTTGATCTTGATGGTTTTTTTTCTTCTTTTTTTTCTGATGTGAAGATTGCACAGAATTTTCTCTTTGAAATGAAAAATGTACGGGGAAGAAGATAAATGATTTTTTTCCTTTTCTATAAATGTTCTTAAGAAAAAAGAAATTGATACAATGCCACTTGTAATTTTTTTTTCTCTCATGATTTACACTTGTCACCTTATTCATTATTAGTTTAAAACTTGTAATTAATTTTTATTGACAAAAATATTTTACACTGTTTAATTTGTATTTAAACTTCCATTTCTTATTAAAGACATTAGCTTTATATTAATACATTATTAAATAGAGAATGGTTTTGAATTTAAATATATATTAAATCAATCACATAGATGTATATAAAATGCAAATTATTTTACTAAAACATTTATTTAAAAGAAAATTTAAATTCAAATTAAAAATCAAATTCAATATATAAATTCAAATTTACCCCATATGCCCTCATACATATGTATTTGCATATATGAATAAAATTTAAATTCAAATGATTTTAAAAACTTTTAGTATTTCAAATTTTAAACTCAAAAGAAATTTGAAATTTTATATTCATTTAAATTATCACTTATTATTATTTATTTTGAAACTTTTCAAATTTTATTACAAAAGTTCAACAGTTACCCAATTTAAAATTTATAAATTTTGGTATGTTACAAATTTCCCCCCTTAAGAAAAATTCATCCTCGAAATTTGAAAGAGAGAGAAAGCAAACAAAGAATTCACGAATTCATAAAAGGATAGAGAAACGTCTTACCATTTTAAGCCGAGATATCCACTCTACAATTAGGATAAGATTTTTGCATACCGTCTTCCGTCTCCCAAGTACAGTCCTTTGGATCACCGCTCCACTGCACTTTAACCAGTTTCACAATTTTGTTCCGTTATTGCTTTTCATCCCGATCCATAATCTTAATTAGTCTCTTTTAACTGTTAGATTTTGTGTGATCTCTAGATCCTACCGAGCTGCCTCTTCGATAATACTGTCTGGATCGTGCACGTACTTTCGAAGATGTGAAACGTGAAATACATCGTGTACGTCGGATAACCAGTTAGGTAGATGTACTCGATATGCTAGAGGACCAATCCTTTCCAGAATAGGAAAAGGACCAATGTATCGTGGTGCTAGCTTTCCAGTTTTTCCAAATCTTAACACACCCCGCATTGGAGATACTTTCAAGAAAACGGAATCTCCAACTTGAAATTCCAAAGCTCTTCTTCTGCGGTCGTAATAACTCTTCAGGCGACTTTGAGCAGTTATTAACTTCTTTCGAATAAAATCAACCTTCTCCGTGGCTTCTTTAATCATATCTGGTCCAAGAACGTGTCTATCACCGGATTCAATCCAGCATGCCAGTGATCGATACGGACGACAATATAAAGCCTCAAAAGGAGCCATTTCAATACTGGCTTGATAGCTATTGTTATATGAAAATTCGACCAAATGTAAATAGTCCTCCCAAGAACCACCAAAGTCAAGAATACAAGCTCGCAAAAGATCCTCTAAAATTCGATTTATCCTTTCTGTCTGTCCATCAGATTGTGGATGATAAGCAGTACTGAAGTTCAGCTTTGTTCCCAATGTGGCTTGAAACGCCTCCCAAAATTTACTAGTGAAGATCGGGTCACGATCACTCACTATACTGCTTGGAATACCATGGAGACGAACAATCTCATTGATATATAGCTCAGCTAAACTTGCTGTTGTCCGAGTGGATTTCATTGGAATGAAGTGAGCAGTTTTGGTTAGACAATCTACTATAACCCAAATTGCTTCATTTCCCTTCTTAGTTCGTGGCAATCTGTCGATGAAATCCATCGATACCTGATCCCATTTCCACTTCGGTACTTCCAAAGGTTGAAGTAAACCGGCCACTTTCTTCTGATCGCTCTTAATTTGTTGACAAGTAGCATAGCAACTCGCATATATAGATACATCTCTCTTCATTGTCTTCCACCAAAACGTTCTTTTGATATCTCTGTACGTTTTATTGACTCCTGGATGGATACAAAGTTTGGACTTGTGGCATTCGTCCAAAACTTCACGTTTCAGCTCCGGAATATCAGGGACACAAATCCTTCCTTTCAATCTTATAACTTCTCTATTACCCATTTCGAAACTTGTATATTCACCTTGGCATATTCTTTTATAAATCCCATGAAGAAACTCATCTTCTTTCTGCTGTCTCGCAATCCTTTTGAGAAGAGTAGGAGCGATAACAAGATGAGCAAGAATAGTGTGTTTCCTACTGAAAGCATCAGCAACTACATTGGCTTTACCGGGTGTATATAGAATATCTAGGCCAGATGACGCTAGAAATTCTAACCATCGTTGTTGCCGTAGATTTAAGTCTTTCTGGGTGAAGAGATACTTTAAAGATTTGTGGTCGGTGAATAATTCAAATTTTTCACCTAAACAAGAAAAATTTATTTAATATATATTAAGTTAAGTTGAATTTTAAAATTTTCCTTTTTAGAAAAGCCGAAGGAGATTCTTAACCAGAAGATAATGTCACCAGACTTTTAAGGCGAAAACAACAGCCAGAAGCTCCAAATCGTGTGTTGGGTAATTTCTTTCATGCGGACGTAATTGTCTACTCGCGTAGGCAATTACTTTTCCATTCTGCATTAGTACTGCACCAATCCCATCACCACACGCATCAGTATAGATAGATAAGCCTTGGTTCCCGTTAATGATAGCGAGAACAGGAGCAGTAATTAATCTCTTTTTCGATTCCTGAAAAGATTCATCGCACTTTTGAGTCTAATTAAACTTGGCATTCTTCATTGTTAGCTTGGTCAATGGGCTAGCAATCTTAGAAAAGTCCGGAACAAACTTCCGGTAATAGCCCGCTAAACCCAGAAAACTTCGAACTTCATTCAGAGTCGTGGGTCGCTTCCAATCAAGAATAGCGGAAATTTTGCTCAGATCGACAGAAATCCCTTCTTCATTAACAATATGGCCAAGAAATCTGACTTCTTTGACCCAAAAGTGACATTTAGAAAATTCAGCGAATAAGATGTTCCTTCTTAAAATTTCCAAAACAATCCTGAGATGTTCAGCATGCTCTTCTTCGGTTTTGGATTAGATTAGGATATCATCGATAAATACAAGAACAAATTTATTCAGCACCTCTCGAAACACACGGGTCATCAAATCCACAAAATACGCGGGAGCGTTGGTTTGTCCGAAAGGATGACCAACCACTCGTAGAACATATCCGGACCCCTAAAAGCATTTAGGTGAACACAATCTTTGGCAATTCGCAACTGATGGAATCCCGGGCTAGATCCATCTTATAAAAGAATTGTGCACCATGAAGTTGATCGAATAAATCGTCGATCCAAGGTAAAGGAAACGTGTTCTTGAGAGTTTGCTTATTGAGGTCGCGATAGTCGGCACACAATCTCAAAGACCCATCGGATTTAGCAACAAATACTACTGCTGAACCTCATTCAAAAACACTAGGACGAATCAATCCCTTTTTAAGCAAATCACCATTTTGCTTGACTAATTCAATTTTTTCCCTAGGTTCCATCCTGCGACTTGCGTGAACGACAAGACGAGCATTGGATACTAAGTCAATTCGGAATTCTATTTCTCTTTGTGGGGGTAAGGATTCTACTTCTTTGAATACATTGGGAAAAAGTTGGACAATAGGAATGGACTCCAAACTAAGTTCTGGATATCCCAACGTATACATCAGTGTATCCCTTTTTGGACTAGGGTCTTCACAGGAAATTTCAACAGAATCTCCATGGTTAGTTTTGACTAGAATCGATCGATTGCTGCAATCTAATTTGGCTTCGTATTTCGATAACCAATTCATCCCGAATAGGATTTCAAATTCATTGAAGTCGATAACATAAAGGTTAATAGGAAATTTATGGCTAGAATAAGAGATAGGCACCCTCCTACAACATAGACAAAGATTTGCAGGACCACCCACTGGATTCTTCACACAAATAGGCTCATCGACAAACTTGAGTTTAAGTCTTAATTCGTCCACGATCTGTTGGGAGATAAAGCTATGTGATGCTTCCGTGTCGAATAAAACTCTAACAACTCTTTCACCAATAATAAGGTTACCCTCCAAAACTCCCTTTCCTTCATTCACCTTAGAAGTTGAGGGGTTATCTTTTATTGTGCACACTTTCGCTATTTGTGCTTGTTTCTTTTTCAGGCAATTCTTAACCCCATGACCTGGATGGTGACAACAATAACATTCCTTGGATCTCCGACTTGTCTTCACAAGTTGATTTTTCTTAATTTGTTCCTTTGGCTTCCCACAATTATTTACTAAATGGCCTTTCTCTTGATAGTTATAACAAGTAACATTTCTGACTGAATTCTCTTGATTACTCCTCTTCTTCTCCTTACCTTGTACTGGCCTCTTTCCTTCGAGTTTTCTTTTCTTCCAATCCGAACTACTTGAACTCCGCTTTTCTCCCGGAATTTTCTGCATATCTAGAGTAGCATATCGATAACCCATATCAATCAAGTCCGAAAAATATTCTTTAATATGGGTTGTCATCCTCTCGTGATACTCTTTATTCATTCCCCGAATGAATCTTTCATTTTTCTTCAAGGGTGAACTCACTAGCTCCGAACCAAATAGAGATAATTCATTGAATTTATTCAATTATTCTTCAAATGATAGACTTCCTTGCTTCAAATCTAGGAACCCCTGGTACATTCGAGAGATACTAGCAGATGGAACGTATCGCTGCTCAAACACTTCTTTAAACCGTCTCCAAGTAAACTTATCTTCTGACTCATCCATAGTAACTGTCTCCCACCAAGCGGAAGCTTCCTCTTGGAGTTGCCAAGAAGCTATTAGTTGCTTTTGATCGTCTTCCAACTTCAATCCTTTAAAAATTCTTTCACAGGACCGGATCCAGGCTTGGGCTTCTACAACTGATTCCTTGCCAGTAAATGGCTTTCTACCAAGTCTCGAGAATATTTTATACAGATCAGCCAGATTCGGCTGAGATTGAGTAAGCACAGTTGCAATTGTAGGGACTTGACCTGTTGCGGTGGTATATTCCCGTTCCCTACCTTGTCCTTTTCTTCTCCTCATTCTTACTATCTATAAATAGCAAGAAAACTTGATTTAGGCATACGGACAAGATATCTTAGGAACATTAACAGTTCAAAAGGAATAGACCTAGAAATTTTAGGGTTTTTCGGTCTTTCGGTTTATACTCATTCTAGGGTATACTTCACCCTATCTCTAATGAGCCATCTAACGTGTTATACTCCATAGCTAAAGTTCTTACTCAACCTTTAGCTCTGATACCACTTGTCACGACCCGAAATTCAGCGTTCAAGAATAAACATCAAATACCTCACTTGTATTCGACTGTCGGAGATTCGAACATAGAATTTCAGTTCGGATGGAGCTTATAACAACATTAGATGAATATAAACGGCGGAAACAAAATGAATATCATATATCAACACAGGTACAACATGGTACAATATCCAATATAACATCAATCCCAAATATCAGAGTGATAAAAATATGATGCAACAACAATACGACAACAGAATTCAACGAGTTTCCAACATACTCCAACTTCGACAAGGTCTTCAAAACTCCAATACTTCAAAAGGTTTCCAAATCCAAAGCTTCCAGAATCCAAAATTTCCAAAAGACTTCAAAATCCAAGCTTGCTTCAAAACACGGATAACCTGCTTCTAGGCAGCCCGTGTGGAAAAATTATGGGCACCCAGAGTTTAGGAAAGGAATAATAAATTCCGGGTCAGTCATGGGACTGGTATGAGTAAACAAAACAGATGTTCGAAATAAAAGCAGTTTATTTTTATCAAAAGAAAACAAAAGAATTTAAAAGAAATTCGCACTGCCTTTTTGAAAATGAAACTACCACAAGGCCTCCCACCACACACAATGCAAACACAGACTTGGAGGATATTTCTCCTTATGACAGTCAAAAATGCTTGATACGAGAAAACACTTTTAAATATTATTATTATTAGTGCAGTGTGAAAACATTTTCGAAAGTATAATATTAATCTTAGCCAACATAGACATTTCGTACTATGCCTACTATAGCTACCATCTAAACAGTGGTGACCACCATAAGTAAATGGCAGGTTATACAACTAAAACCGTAAAGGGCTTGTATTGGGTGATTGGATTTCCAACAAATGGTCGGGCAAAGGAGCTTCCCATATTAAAAATGGAACGACTCTGGAGGGACGTCCCCGGACCCAAAGCGGATCTCTGCTACACAAGGCCGGGTTACCTTTGTAACTAGGTAACAACTGACATGAGTATGCCACCTCTCGCTTGTTACCAACCTTTATCCGAAGTGCTTGTCAACCGACAACCACAAAGCAATAAGTTTGCAGCAACCACAAAGTAAGTATCTGGGCTCCATACCATGATACCACTTATAATCCAGAAGGAAATGGACATACCCTCAGGGGGGCGCTACCCTCAGGGGGGCGCTACCCCCAAATAACCTTGCTGCTATGATTCCTGTTTCGACCATAACCGGGTTGTGAGGTTCGACGAAGTCTCGTCCACAAAGCTACGCTTTTCCACAAAGCCATGCTTCGATCAACAAATGATTAGCAGCACTCAGCATGCCACACTACCAAATTGGGAGTATATCACTAATAACCTTCAACTACATGACCTCAGAGCTCGTACGTCTCAGAGAAGGGTGTTAGGCTAAGAGAATAAATTCTCCGCCACCAACAGATATGTATTTGAAAGAAATCAGCTTTATATCTCAGTTTGTAATGTCAGACATACAATCCATACAAGTCTGTTCCGGGTTCGAACAGAACCAAAGACACTTCCGAAGAATTCCTTGCAATCCGGGTATCCACAATCCCGGTCGGACTCCCCATCACATATGGAGATCTCTATACCGGAGCAACTCAGTGCAGAGCCATTCGATAGGTTATCATATCGTTCTCAAAGACGCCCGGTCTTCACCACCGGTCTTTAATTGTTATCCATTTCGTCGTATCACATATTCGGAATGGGTTATATGACATAAAGGTCCTCTCCCGGCTAATCCGAATAGTGAGCGTCAATTTAAAAACATGTGGATGTATTAATCACAAAGATTCACATATTCAATGTGGGTTTTGGATAGCCAACTGGAATCCGACTCCCTATCGCATCGAAATTCAAATGCCGTTTCTACGAGCCAAAGGGGTTTCACATTCACATAGAAAATACAGGATCACAGCTCAGCACAAACAATTCATATCACATAGCATCACAACTACAATCAGAGATATCAATCAATACCCATCATACAATAGTTGTCAATCATATACAACTACGATGGATAAATTGTGTGAATTAAACTAATTAATCACAAAATTAATTAATTAATGATTTCAGTCAATGATTCGGTATCCCTAATAAAAATTAATTAAATCTTTAATTATCTTCATTAATTAAGCATTCCTTAATTAATTATCCTAATTAATAAATCCTTAATTGTTAATTAATGAAACCCTAATTACTTTTATTTATTAATTAAACCTTAAATTTAAGTAATTACTTGTCAAGTAATTATATTATCAAATCTTCAATTATTTAATAAATCAAAAGATAAATTAATTACTTTGATTTTTCTTTAGAGCTTGTTTTATAAATTATCTCTATTACATCAGTTAGTTAAAAGATTAAGTTTTGCTTAAATAACATTTATTTTAATTACCTTCTCTAATTTCATTATTAATTATATAAATAAATTCTTGAATTAATGTAACAAAATTTAAATTGAGTTTAATTACTTTAAAATGTTTTGTTTTAAACCTTAATTTGCTAAAGCTCAAATAAAAATCATCATTTAATAAAAGGCATTTAAAATTGTTCAAAAAGTTGAATTTTCATTTTAAAGCAAAACTGTTTTGTATATAAAATCCGAGGCCACTTCGAGTCTTCGCCGGAAGATTTTGCTGTTCGCTTCGAGATTTTTAAAAATTGACTCGTGGTGTTATTTTTTTCTTCAAATTTTTTTTCTAAGTACAAACTCATGCACCTCCAAATTCACTTCGATTCAAAACTCGAGTTCAAATCCCTATCCCCCGAAGCTTCCTTCGAGTCTTCCCCGTGCTTACTTCGATCCCATATCCTTCTTCCCCAAACACACTACTGATACAACCAAGGGTGTCGTGCATATGCACAACTGAGTTCGTGGCCGTTTGTTGAATCTCCAGCCACCCCCAAGTCAACGACCATCCACCTGAACCACACGAGCGTCCAGAAACCTATCTCGTCAACAAAATCAAAATTTTTGCTATCGACCCAAACGGTAATGAAACCAAGCTACCAGAAAAACACATCGTCCTTCCACCTCTGGCCATCGTAGGCCATGAAAGCTTAACTGAAGCTTCGCCTCGACCAACGCTGCTATCCCCACCGGAGCGATTAACTCCAACGGCCTGACGAGACTACGGTGAACCTATTTCCGCTATAATCAAAAATGTAGGTTAAAACCCTATTTTGATTTCATCAGCCCATCACAACAAATTTAAAAATCATTCAGCAATTAATCTCTGAACTTCGAACATGCTCCACTCTTATCCCGAGACCCATCCTTGTCCCGATCACCGAAATTTGGTAAAAAGAACAATTCTGATCTTCCACGTTTTTCTCAAAATTTTGTTTAAATGTTTTGATTTTTCTTTCAAAAATCATAGATTTTGATAAGCTTCCAGATAATATATTTGAAATTAAATTTTACGAGGTTTGAAATTTAACATATTTTGCATTTTAACTATGTTTTCATCTTCCAGACTCTATATCCTGGGTATTAGTCTTTTGATTTTTTTTTTAAATTCAATCTTAAATGAATTTAAACACTTTTTGTTTTTGATACTTCAATCTAACCAAACTAGAATTGATGAATTTGGGTTTTAGACAGTTTTCCCCAAAAACCTGTAGCTAGAACAGAATTTACGATCCTGTACATCAACATGCACAGGCAAAAATACATAACCCATTCAAATTTTGTTGCATGCAAACCCATATTCAAACCTTTTTAAATTATACATTCAAACAATACGTCAAACATCAAATCTTAGGGATGTTTACTCACTTGTGCTTTTTAGCAGAGACAATTCCCTGTTTAAAATTAAAAATCTGGAACTCCTTTCCCTTTTTTTCCTTTTTTTCTTCTTCTTAGCTTGATTTCCATTGAATTGTTATCTGTAGCAAATTTTGCGTGAATTTGCTTAAGTTCTGATGGAATTTACTCACTCAATCTTTTAACCACAATTTAAAATTTAAATTACTTACAGTAACTCTTTTTTTTCTGAACAGGGGAAAGACATTTGTGGCCTGCACTCTAATCTTGTGTTTGGTAATTCTTTTTTTATATTGATTCCTGATTCTTTTTTTTCTTGAAATTTCCCTGCTTGATTTGTAGTATTAGTTGAACAGTTGTATTACCCTTGAATTCCTTCTTTGGTCATAAGATATTGAGTGCAAAGCTTGCTGCAGATTTATTTTCTTCTGAAATTTGTTTCCTGATTTATCATTTAAGGAAATTATGTTTGTTCTTGATGATTTTTTTTCTTTTTTTTTTTCTGATGTGAAGATTGCACAGAATTTTCTCTTTGAAATGAATGAAAAGTAAGTGGAAGAAGATAAATGATTTTTTTCCTTTTCTATAAATGTTCTTAAGAAAAAAGAAATCGATACAATGCCACATATAATTTTTTCTCTCTCATGATTTACACTTGTCACCTTATTCATTATTAGTTTAACACTTGTAATTAATTTCTATTAACAAAAATATTTTACACTATTTAATTTGTATTTAAACTTCCATTTCTTATTAAAGACATTAGCTTTATATTAATACATTATTAAAAAGAGAATGGTTTTGGATTTAAATATATATTAAATCAGTCACATAGATATATATAAAATGCAAATTATTTAACTAAAACATTTATTTAAAAGAAAATTTAAATTCAAATTAAAAAAAATTCAATATATAAATTCAAATTTACCCATATGCCCCCATACATATATATTTGCATATATGAATAAAATTTAAATTCAAATGATTTTAAAAACTTTTAGTATTTCAAATTTTAAACTCAAAAGAAATTTGAAATTTTATATTCATTTAAATTATCACTTATTATTATTTATTTTGAAACTTATCAAAATTTGTTACAAAAGTTCAACAGTTACCCAATTTAAAATTTATAAATTTTGGTATGTTACAGTTGCAAAATAGTTGTAAAATAGTAATTAGTTTGTAAGTAGTTGTAAAATAGCGATAAGTTTGTAAAACAGATGTAAAATAGTAATTAGTTTTCAAAATAATTGTAAAATAAGTATAAGATAGTTTGGGTTTTAAAAAGAAAGGTTGTATAGTAAATAGCTAGGAAAATAGATTTAAAACAGTTTATATTAAAACAATTTATTTGAAAAAAATAGTTCAGAGCCAAACTGTTCAATTCCCAATCTCCATTTCCAATCAATTTCAAATTCCACTTCCATTTAAATTGATTCAATTTCAATTCAATTTGAATTATCTTTAATTCCTGCCCCAAATTCAAATCAATTCCCATTTGAAATTCAAACCTATTCAACTTCAATTTTACTTCAAATTAATTCAATTCAAATTTTCCATTTGAATTTTATGCTTATCCATCTTCAATCACAATTCCAATCAATTCAAATCAAATATAATTTGAACTAATTCTATTCAAATCTGAACTTAAAACCATCTCGAATTTCATAAATTCGAGTTAAATTTTTGAATGTTGATTTAATCCTTTAAATCAAACCAACCTTTATTTTAAATTAACAACCTAAAATTTTTAAACCATTTAATTCTGAGTCCAAATTTCATTCCATTTTAAATTACCTTTACTTAACTTATTACAAGGTTCAAGTAAGAGTTCAAAAACTTTTGAAACAATTTAATTTTCAGAATCCAATTTATTACCCAATTTTTTTTACTTTGAAACCAATTCTCAACAATTTCAGTTTACAAGTTCCTTTTTAACCTTTAAACCCTAAGTTCAAAGTGATTCCCTTTTCATTATTACAGTTTTACCTCAAAATCAAAATAGTCCTAAAATAAAGTTTTATTTCTATTTTATTTCAGTAATGGATGTATATTACCTTAATCCATTTCCAATTTCCAGATCTCAAACCCTTTTTGAGACCACACATAACTTCCCATTTAAACCAATCAGTTAACTTCCCTAATCTAAATCTCAATTTCATCTTGAAATTCCCAATTCAGGTTTTTTGTTAACTTATTTAACTTTTTCAAAATTAAATTCAATTTCTTTAATCCGATCAACCTCACCCAATTTGAATTCCCATTTCAAATTTTAAACTTCTTATTAATAACCTTCCCACTTATAAGTTCAAAAACTTATCACTTTGGGTTTCCACATCACGTTCCAAGGAAAAATTTAAAACTCAACACTTAGAGTTTATTTCAAATCATTTTTAATATTATGTGTATCCGACATATATACATATTTATTTCTTTTACACACCAAGTTATACCTTAAATTTTTAAACTACCTTTGGTTTTAATTCAAAACAAATTTCTTTAAAATTTTCAAACAACTCTTGTTTGAAACAGGACCCTTTCATTCAAATAATACTATTTATTATTTCTTTCATTACTTTGAAACAATTTCAAATTTATGGACCTAGATTTAAAACTTCACAATTTAAATTATATATTATTCCAATTTATAAGTCATACTCACATAAATGTTTACTTCCTTAAAACATTACATTTTACTTAATCATTAAATATTTCATCATTAAACACAACAACCATGTATGATAGTAACCAAGATTATCATATCTGGAAACTAATTCATTGTTATCTTATTCTGAAAGCACATCTCAAATTCAGGATTTTAATTTTAGTTTGGATCCATTTCAAACTTATCTTCATTCAATTTCAATTTGGTTGTATTTCTATAACTACTTAATTATTTTTAATTCCAATACTCAACAACCAGTTACCTTAATGTTTATAATCATTAGAAATAAATAATGGTTTATATATATCAAAATATAAACTTATATAAAAATCATTTATTTTTAAAAGCAGTTTAAAATCTTTATATAACAAAATAACAAACACGCCCTCATATATACTACACTCAACTCATCTAGGGTACCATTACCCTATCCTTAATGAGTAAACCCACCAGAGCCAAGGTTCTCGCTTAACCTTCTGCTCTGATACCAAAATGTAACGACCTAAAATTTTCGATCCTGAAGATTCGATATTAATACGTTCACTGTAGAAGTATCGAGCAATCGAACGTCGAAAACTTCAGATTGTCAGAGAAAAGATGAAGAAGGTAGAAAAAGAAACAGAAAACAAATCACAGAATCTCACATTTCACGGCGGATCAAAATATAGTATCAAATAATAGCATTTATACAAAGAAAGCTGTAATTGTCAAATTTCATACAATTTCAGAGTTACAAACATTTACAAATAGACTAGATGGCCATATCTGTCTCAGACTAGTATCACCACAATCTCAAATACATAGCGATAAACTCTTTACGTTCCTGCCATCCAGCTCGCCACCTGAGCTCCTGAACGTCCTAACATGAAAAGCTGTAATACTCGGTCTGACCCGAGCATTACAACAAAGTAACACCCGAGTCAGGATGGAAACCAGCGTGAGTAAACCCATATAATTTGAAATACTAAGCTATAAAACTTAATTAGAAACCCGGGGTAACTCGTACCTACTACGAGTTCATAACTTGTTATAGTCAACACTTATTTCGCACATCAATATCTAAGTGCCAAACCTAGTTTTAAATAGTCTAGATACTTAAATTACCTCATTCCAGTGTAACGACCCTCAATTTCCGACCCAATTTTTTTTTTTTAATAAATTCATCGTTTCAGTATAAAAAAATTGAAATTTATAAATGATCTCAATTAACGTCCAAACTTTATTTATGACATACGTCTAGTTAGATATGAATATAGAAAAAGTTTCGTCGCAAAATATTACAGTAAATTTCGTTCGCGTTTTACTGTATATCAGTCCATATAAAGCTGCGTAAAATTTATCTTTCAAATCCAAATATTTTTACACAGTTATGTTGTAAAAATTATTCTGATCAAGATTTTGTAGTTCGTTTCGTCAAAAACTATCATCGCCTGTTCCGTTTAAATTGCTTTGCAAATCGTACAATTTAAGCGGCGTAAATTCGAATTTTTATAAAACCATCGTATCGCAATAATCTGTGTACCGTTGAAAGCGCGTCGTCGCACTGATCAAAATGGTATATTTATTCATGCCAATCGGAGTCCAACGTAAAATAGTCGCATTGATTTAACCGTTCCAGCGAACCGGTTAAACGAATGACAGCCCAAAATGCTTTAGCCCGTTTACAAGAGGAAGTTTGAAAGTAAAAGAAAAAAAATCTCAGCTGATGGAATTAATACAGTAGTTGAGAGATAGTAGCTGGGGGGTTAACTTTGGGAAAGAATATGATGTTTGGGAGTTCAATAGAATACTTACTGTTTACAAAATTTATAAGTTAAGTTAACGAGAAAAAAAACTTTCACCAATTCAATTCATCTCTTCAGTAACTACCCTTCTTCTCCTCTCCATTTCTTTTCACTGGAAATTTACAAAATAAAAAGAAGACAGCATGGCCGAACAAAGGAAACACGCACAGACCGCCTCCTCCATACTCCTCTACTTCCTTTCTTATTTTCATTCTCCTTCATATTTTCATTCCTATGAAAAGAAAAAAATAAGCATGGCCGAAAACATTAATGTCCTTCCAGCTGCAACCGACCCTTCCCCCTCTATTCTCCACCTCACGCAAATCCCTTCACTTCACTTCGCCTTCACTTCGCCCACCTCCTCACAACCACGCTGCAAATCCCAACAACCACTTCCTGGCCACTCCTTCTTGAACCCCTCCATGAGCGCCCCACCTTTCTCGGCCTCGAGTGTGTGTGCATGTTTATTTGCACGTGTGTGTGGTTGTTGCAACATGCTGGGGGTAAGGAAATGATGAAACTGCAGGCGTGAAGGGAGGTAGGTGGGAACATGTGCAACCTGTACATGCATGCGTGAGTGAGTGAAGGGAAGTTGCTGCTTTTTTCTTGTCTCCCGATTAATAAAATATATGGGAAATTGCAATGCGTGATGTGGTGTGTTGTGTGAGTGATGGTGGCATAGCTATGTGTGTATATTAGTGTGCTGTGTGTTTGTGTGTGCGTGTGTTTATAAGAAAGAATGAACTGGGCCATTAGCATGTATGCATGCGTGTGTGCTTGAGGTGTACGTGTGCGTGCATGTATTTTTGGTTATGCGTGCGTAGGGTAGGTGAAGGAAGTTAGGCCCCAAAAAAAATATGGAAAAAAAAGAAAGTGGAAGGGTTGCGTGCATGAAGGGTGGGTTCAAGCGTGAGTGCAAATGTGCTCACTTTGTATTCTTTGGTCTTGCGCATGCGTATACTATAAAAAAAGAAGAAAAAAGAAAGAAAGAAATAAAGAAAGAAAAGAAATGAAATTGAACGGTATCGATTTGTTGAGTAAACAGTAACCGTTTTCTTTTTCTCTGTTGTTGCAGCAACCGATTGAGTTTCTTTTGCGGCAGCATCGATCTTCAGCTTTTGTTCTTTTCTCCGTCGTCGGTAAGCGCATTTATATAAATTTATAAATTATATACAAACGTTAATTGTATTAATATTGTTTTCTTTTGTCGATATTATTGTGTCCGTTGTTCGCATTGTACCGACTCTATTCGTGCTTCTTCTTGCTTTGGGTCAATTTCTTTATCCCCGAAAGGTGAATTAATTTTCATGACTATATTCTTATACAAGTCTGATTGTTGAATTGGATGTTAATTGTTATTGTTAAATGATAAATAATTTGCAAGTTAAATTTGAAATAGGATAGTTAACAAAATAAAATGGATTATATATGTCGAACTTTGATTTGTTAAACTTGACCCCTTTATATGTTAAATTTGATTAGTTAAACTTGACCCTTTAATTGTTAAGTTAATGGACACGTAGAATTTGATAAATTACACTTTGAACCTTTGAACGTATATCGGATTAATTGTTGTAGTATTAAAACTGAAATTGAAACTGAACGATAAGTGAAAAAACCGAAATGTAATAATCTTTAATCTATATGAAATGATAGTGTAGATTCTAGGAATGATTATATCAATTTACATAAATAAAAAATGTAAATTAATACGATTATTTCAGGATTATTTAAATAAATTGTTGAATTGTTATGTATGGATGCTATTGCTTGTTTATTTATTTTTACACCATCCCAGTTATCACACTGCAAGTTCCCTTTGTATGCTTTGATTTTGAATTGAAATGGAATCGAGTTGAAATGATAGATACCCAAATAACTTTGACTTAGGATAGAAAATTTAATTAAACCCGATTGGTAAATGTTTTGATTTAAAATAAAATAAAGTTTATTTGACTAATAATAAGGTTTTGAATAAAACTGGAATTTAATTTCGAATGAATGTAAATGTGAATATTTGGATTTGAAACAAATAACAGCGTCGTAATTGACAAAAGAACATTTTTTAAAATTTAATTATTTAATAAATAAATTTAGAATTATTTGACAATTAATTTTGAAGCTATTAATAACTAAGTTTTGAAATTATTAATAATTAAGTTTTGAAATTAGTAATAATTAATTTTAAATTATTATTAATTATTTGAAATCATTAATAATAAATTTTGAAATTATTAATAATTAAGTTTTAAAATTATTAATAATTAAGTTTGGAATTAGTGATAATTAAGATTTGAAATTATTTGATAGTTAATGAAATCGAATTATTTTAAAAAAACTAAATTGAATTGAATTTTTTCATTAAGTGAAATTGAAATTCTTGAATAAGTGAAACCGAATCCCTTTATTAACTGAGTTTGAAATGTGACAAAGGTAATAAGAAAATGAATTTGAATTTCTGTAACAAGAAATAAAAATGCGTTTTATCGAAACAAATGGAAGACTTGAAATTAAAAGAATTGGACATGACAAATTTAATTTAAATTAAGTTCGTAAGCTTTGATATGAAGTTGAACTTAAGAAGTAAATTTAATGAATTAGAAATTTAATGGAAATTGTTTAAAGGATAAATTAATTTAATGAAAATCGAATGAAATCGATAAATGAGTTTAAGTCGATTTGAACGGTAAATTAAGTTTAAATAATTAAGGAATGGAACTTTAATACAAATTTAAGTGTATATCTGAATTGTTTAAATTTATCTTTTGAAATTGAATTGTAGAAAATATGAAATGAAATTGGGAAATTATGAAACGTAAATTTTGGAATTTGATTTTGAAAGACTAACGAAATGTTGATTTACGAATTATAGTTGAAATTGAAATAGAATTGATTTTGAAATATATTAAACGACCAATCGGTAAATTAATTACGAAGGTTATTAAAGGAACCAGAATCGGTTAGGGACATACTCACTGTCCAAACCGAAAACCACTTTAATAACTATCCGCGGAGTGTGATCCAGAATGAAGTGGTTGGAATGGCGTACGCGATGACTAAAGAAAGTGAACGATAATGGATAGCCTTGACACTTGTGTCAAATTGGAAATGACTAAAACAGGAGCCATGTCGGGCCAAATGGGGTTAGCTACCTCGAGCGAACACACTTCTTCGTAAACTACTCGTTTACTTTGTGATTGATTGGTGCGCACCTTTGAATTAGGAGTGCTGTTTCGCGGTGTTGCGATCGTTGCGGCGATGCGTTCTCACCAGTCCGGATCAGGCAAACAGTAGTTTCACTATCTTGGGTATTGCCTCATGTGCCTTGTCATACTTGTATTCACATATACGCGACCACTACGATTTTGTTTTGTATTATACCTATGGAGTACTCACTGATATCCCACTAGTTTACAGTGGAGTTTACAGTGCTGTATAGTCTATAATGCTATATAAAATGTGTTAAGGGGGACAATGGTAACGCCTTAACACTATTTTGATATTTTACTTTACTGTTAGACATTATCTATGTATTGTACACTATTATGTATAAATAGTTTAACGGATCCTTAAAGATGTTATTCCATTCGTCTTTGAGTTATTGTTATTTGAATTTGAATCATATTATATGTATAAGAATATATGTCCTGATTCGAGTGTTTGTTTATGCTTATGCTCGGATCAGACTGAGGATTGTTGTTGCTGTTTCTACTTGGAGCTGAAGACCGAAGACTATCATTATCTTATCTTATCAATATTGCTCTTTCTTTTTAGACTATGGACATCTATGTTGTTCTATTTTATTTTATCTGAGACATTGTTGTATTTATGGGTAGCTTCATGAACTAATCTTATGACTATGTTGTATTTCCGCTGCACTATTCCGTGATGTTATATTTCTGTGATTCTGTGATGATTCTCATTTATATATATATATATATATATATATATATATACTCCATTAATGATTTGTGTTTTGTATTATTTAAGTTGAAAAGTATGGAATATCATCAATTTAAATGATACAAATATACGGGTTGTTACAGTTGGTATCAGAGCTTTGTTTCCCGACAACCTTAGCCTGTGGAGTTTAAAAGCTCATTAGAGATAGGGTAAACATACCCTAGAATGAGGAGAATCATTTCAGAATCCATATCATTTGATTCCATTCTTCTTATTGAATGCATTCGATTTGAATTTCTTTAAGTTCCATAAATTTCTATCTTTGATTCTAAAATCACTTTTGGTATTCCAAGATGGCTACCAGAAGAAATGTTAGAGACAGGGGTAGGGGTAACGTTCCCGGACCACATGTCCCAGCTCCTGCAGTCAGTTTCTCCACTCTTAGCAAGGAGTACACTCAGCTTGGCGGAGTCAAATTCACTGGCTCCAAGAGTATCATCGAAGCACAGCAATGCTAAAGAGTTTGGAGAGGATCTTTACTGGCTTGGAGATCACAGACGCTCAGAAGCGTAAATTGGCCGCTTGGCAGCTTCAGGATGCTGCACAGGATTGGTGGGAGTCAGTCACTTCTCGTACTGATGAGGAAACCATCATTTGGGCCCAGTTTAGGTAGTAATCTATCTAAAATTTCATCTAAATAAAATTCCGTTTATCTCGTCAAAATTTTGAATCGTTTTCATATCGCTTGTAAATAGGGATTCCTTTATGGCTCAGTGGATGCCAGCTGCTGGAAAGGCCCAACTCTATCGATCTTTTATGGATCTCAAGCAGGGCAACATGACCTTCACTGAGTATGAAAGGAAATTCAACGAACTATCTAAGTTCGGGCCTGGTTTGATCGACACACCTCTGCTTAAGAATGAGAAGATCATACATGGCGCACGCCCGGAGTATTACGAGCTCCTCACCGCTCATGTGCATGGAACCTTCACTGAGTTGATGGATTTTGCTCTTAGATATGAGGGAAAGCCTAAGGGAACACCAGTCACTAAGGATCCAGCTACTCAGCCATCCTCTAGTCAGACTGGGAAGAGAAAGCCAAATTTTGAGCAACAGAAGAAGAACTGGCAGAAGAAATCCAGGCTTGGCTATTCTCAGAAGAAGCCCATTGACATATCAGCTATTACTTACTTCAACTGCAACCAAAAAGGTCATTATGCTAGTAGCTGCCCATCTCCAAAGGGCGCAGCTGTTCCGCCACCGGCACAGATGACTAGGAGGGATGTGTGCCATATCTGCTTACAACCTGGACATTTCAAGAAAGACTGCCCAACACAGAAGAGAGGTACACCATCAGGAGTCTTTGCTCTTTCCACACCTGCCCTGGAAGTTCCTGCCTCGGAAGTTCCTGATAATCAAGGTACTTTGCAAAGTACTTTTATGTTGCATACCTTGCCTGTTAGAGTTCTATTTGACACCGGTGCTACACATAGTTTCATATCTATTGATTTATGTAATAAACTTGGTTTGGAACCCACTCTTGCATCTATTTTCTTATGTGTATCTAACCCTATTGGAGGGCCCTCTAACCTCAAAAGGGTTTGCAAATATGTCACACTTATGTATGGCATGCATCGTTTTACTTGGGATTTCTCTGTACTTGGATTCGAGGCATTCGATATCCTACTAGTATTGATTGGCTGCGAAAGTTCGTAGCCGTTATTTCATGCAAAGACCATACCGTCTCTCTTATCGACAATAAGAGCTTACCTTTAGTTATTAAAGGCAAATCGCCTCAAGAATATGCTGGGAGTTTTATATTCTCTCTTGACTCTCATCCAAATGAACTTAGCTCCACTCCAGTTGTTCAACTCTTTTCTGATGTGTTTGGAGAAGTCAATTCTCTACCACCTCCGCGGGAAATCGAATTCCGCATCGACCTTATTCCTGGTCCACGACCAGTAGTTCTTTCTCCTAGGAGAATGGCTCCTAAATAAAAGGCAGAATTTAATGTTCAAATTGAAGATTTATTTTCTGAAGGCTTGATTCGGCGTAGTCATTCAGAATGGGGTGCTGCAGTTGTATTTGTCACAAAATCTGACGGTTCTCTCAGAATGTGTGTGGACTATAGAGAGCTAAACAAGCTCACACAAAAGAACAGGTACACGATGCCCCGCATCAACGATCTATTCGACCAGCTTCATGGAGCTAAAGCCTTTTCTCAACTTGATTTGGCTACCGGCTTTCATCAACTCAGAATCGATGAGGATAGCATTCCTAAAACAGCATTCTGCACTGAAAATGGTTTTTACGAATGACTAGTTATGCCGTTCGGTCTCACTAATGCTCCAGCTTATTTCGTCGACTTGATGAATAGAGTTTTCCGGAATGTTCTTAACAAGTTCGTTCTTGTTTTCATCGATGATATTCTCGTCTTCTCCAAAGATGAGAAAGAGCATAGGTCACATTTGGCTTTTGCTCTTGAAACTCTTCGCAGACACCATCTTAAAGCCAAGTTCTCGAAATGCCACTTTTGGAGAGATGAAGTTCATTTTCTTGGCCATATTGTTTCGGAGAATGGGATTTCGGTCGATCCAGCTAAGATCACCGTAACCAATGTAAGTTCTATTCTTACTTGTCAATTCTATCTAAATAGCTTATCAATACCTGAATTCAAATCCTTGGAATTCGCAGGACTGGAAGAATCCCAAAACTCCTACAGATATCCGCAGTTTCTTGGGCTTGGCCGGTTATTATCGTAGATTTATAGAAAACTTTGCTCGTATCGCTGCCCCACTAACCGCACTGACCAGAAAGAATATGAAATTTATTTGGAGTGAAAAGTGCGAAGCAGCTTTCAATGAGATGAAGCAAAGGTTGACATCTGCCCCAGTTCTTACAGTTATTGACAGTAGCAAAGGATTGACCATCTATATTGATGCCTGCCGTGATGGATTAGGAGCAGTTTTGATGCAAAAAGGAAATGTTATTGCATTTGCGAGTCGTCAATTAAAGACCCATGAAGCAAATTACGCAACTCACGATTTAGAGCTTCTTGCGGTTGTATTTGCTCTTAAGCTATGGAGGCCTATCTATTGGGAACCAAATTCGAGTTATTCACTGACCACAAGTCATTGAGATATATTTTCTCGCAAAAGGATTTGAATCAGAGACAAGTCCGATGGCTCGAATTCTTAGCTGCATATGATCTTGATATTAATTACACTCCGAGAAAAGCAAATGCCGTAGCTGATGCTTTGAGCAGAAATCAAGCAATGACATGTTGTAATCTTGTTGAAGGAATGTTATTCCATCTTTCCGTCTCACCAGCTCTTATGGATCGTATTAGAGCCAAGCAATACGAAGACACTTTGCTTTATCGCATCAAAGAAATAGTTCTCGGAAGAGTTGGAAATGCTGACAATAAATTGGGTGCACATGTGGATAGTAATGGAGTCTTGAGAATTGATAATCGCATTTTTGTCCCTAATGTTGATGGTCTTAGGCAGGAAGTGCTGAGAGAAAACCATCAATCTTCACTTTCATTTCATCCCGGTGTCACTAAAATGTACCAGAATATGAAGAAGCTATATTGGTGGAGTGGGATGAAGCGTGATATCTCTACCTATGTTAGCAGATGCACAACTTGCCAGCAAGTTAAAGCTGATCACAGAAAGACAGCTGGTTTGCTTCAACCATTAGAGATTCCAGGATGGAAGTGGGAGCAGATTTCTATGGACTTTATTGATGGACCATCAAGGACTAGAAAGGGTAATGAAAGCATATGGGTGATTGTCAATAGACTGACGAAATCCGCTCACTTTATTCCAGTCAAGTCCACTCGTACAGCTTCGAGTTTGGCAGAGATATACATGAGGGAAGTTGTTAAACTTCATGGTGTACCATCCAGTATTGTATGCGATAGAGATTCTATTTTCACCAGTAAATTCTGGAAAGCATTTCAGGATACTTTGGGCACCAAACTGAATCTGAGCACTGCATATCATCCTCAGATAGATGGCCAAACTGAGAGGGTGAATCAGATTTTGGAAGACCTTCTCCGAGCTTGTATTATTGACTTTGGTGGATCTTGGGAAGACCATCTTCATTTGGTTGAATTCACTTATAATAATAGTTACCAGGTAAAGAAATTGAAATTTAAAATTCGAATAAGTATATTTGAATTTGGATTAATTATCTTTAATAATCAGGCAAGCATTGGAATGGCATCGTTCGAAGCCTTATATGGACGGCGATGCAAATCGCCAGCTTGTTGGATCGAGTCGGGTGATCGACTAGTACTTGGTCCAGAAATAATTATGGAAGCTTCTGAAAAAGTCGAAGAAATCAGGAAGAAGATAAAGACGGCACATGATAGATAGAAGAGCTACGCTGACAAAAGGAGAAGAGAGCTCGAATTCAATGTAGAAGACAAAGTATTTCTGAAAGTGTCGCCTTTGAAGAATATTGTTCGATTTGGAAGAAAAGAGAAGCTAGCTCCGAGATTTGTTGGTCCGTTTGAGATAACGGAAAGAGTCGGGACATTGGCATATAGAGTTGCATTACCAGAGAAGTTCACCAGTGTGCACGACGTATTTCATGTCTCACATCTTCGCAAAGTTGTGCACGATCCATCTATGACCATTCTCACTACTCAGTTGGAAGAGATAGTTATCGAGCCTGACTTGACTATTGAGAGTAAACCGCTTCGGATAGTTGATCGGGAGACAAAGCAACTTAGAAGGAAGTCGGTAAATCTCATCAAAGTCCAACGGAGTGCAGATGAGCGAGATTGCACATGGGAGACTGAGGATAGTATTCGGGATTCAAACCCCGAATTACTAATTTCAGGTATTATTCAAATTTTCTTAAAATCAATCTTGACTTTTCTGTTTACTTCATTCCTACTTCACTCGTCTCGCTCCTTTTCGAGGACGAAAAATTTTGAGTGGGGGAGATTGTAACGATCCTGAATTTCCGACCCAACTTAAAAAAAATTATAAATTCATCGTTTCAGTATAAAAATTTTGAAATTTATAAATGATCTCAATTAACGTCCAAACTTTATTTATGACATACGTCTAGTTAGATATGAACATAGAAAAAGTTTCATCGCAAAATATTACAGTAAATTTCGTTCGCGTTTTACTGTATATCAGTCCATATAAAGCTGCGTAAAGTTTATCTTTCAAATCCAAATATTTTTACGCGGTTATGTTGTAAAAATTATTCTGATCAAGATTTTGTAATTCGTTTCTTCAAAAACTGTCATCGCCTATTCCGTTTAAATTGTTTTGCAAATCGTACAATTTAAGCGGCGTAAATTCGAATTTTTATAAAACCATCGTATCGCAATAATCTGTGTACCGTTGGAAGCGCGTCGTCGCACTGATCAAAACGGTATATTTATTCATGCCAATCGGAGTCCGACGTAAAATAGTCGTATTGATTTAACCGTTCCAGCGAACCGGTTAAACGAATGACAGCCCAAAATCATTTAGCCCGTTTACAAAAGGAAGTTTAAAAGTAAAAGAAAAAAATCTCAGCTGATGGAATTAATACAGTGGTTGGGAGATAGTAGATGGGGGGTTAACTTTAGGAATGAATATGACGTTTGGGAGTTCAATAGAATATTTACTGTTTACAAATTTTATAAGTTAAGTTAACGAGAAAAAAAACTTTCACCAATTCAATTCATCTCTTCAGGTAACAACCCCTTCTTCTCCTCTCCATTTCTTTTCACTGGTAATTTATAAAATAAAAAGAAGACAGTATGGTCGAACAAAGGAAACACGCACAGACCGCCTCCTCCATACTCCTCTCCTTCCTTTTTTATTTTCATTCTCCTTCATATTTTCATTCCTCTGAAAAAGAAAATAATAATAATAAGCATGGCTGAAAACATTAATGTCCTTCCAACCGCAACCAACCCTTCCCCCTCTATTCTCCACCTCGCGCAAATCCCTTCACTTCACTTTGCCTCCACTTCGCCCACCTCCTCACAACCACGCTGCAAATCCCAACAATCACTTCCTGGCCACTCCTTCTTGAACCCCTCCATTAGCGCCCCACCTTTCTCGGCCTCGAGTGTGTGTGCATGTTTATTTGCACGCGTGTGTGGTTGTTGCAACATGCTGGGGGTAAGGAAATGATGAAACTGCAGGCGTGAAGGGAGGTAGGTGGGAACATGTACAACCTGTACATGCATGCGTGAGTGAGGGAAGGGAAGTTTCTGCATTTTTCTTGTCTCGGCCGATTAATAAAATATGTGGGAAGTTGCAGTGCGTAATGTGGTGTGTTGTGTGAGTGATGGTGGCGTATGTATGTGTGTATATCAGTGCGCTGCGTGTTTGTGTGCGCGTGTGTTTATAAAAAAATAAATATGAACTGGGCCGTGTGCATGTATGCGTGCGTGTGTGCTTGAGGTGTACGTGTGCGTGCATGTATCTTTGGTGATGCATGCATAAGGTAGGCGAAGGAAGTTAGGCCCGGAAAAAAAATATGGAAAAAAAAGAAAGTGGAAGAGTTGCGTGCATGAAGGGTGGGTTCAGGCGTGAGTGTAAATGTGCTCACTTTGTATTCTTTGGTCTTGCGCATGCGTATACTATAAAAAAAAGGAAAAAAAAGGAAAAAACAAGAAAGAAAGAAAAAAAAATGAAATTGAACGGTATCGATTTGTTGAGTAAACAGTAAACGTTTTCTTTTTCTCTGTTGTTGCAGCAACCGACTGAGTTTCTTTTGCGGCAGCATCGATCTTCAGCTTTTGTTCTTTTCTCCGTCGTCGGTAAGTGCATTTATATAAATTTATAAATTATATACAAACGTTCATTGTATTAATATCGTTTTCTTTTGTCGATATTACAGTATCCGTTGTTCGCATTGTACCGACTATATTCGTGCTTCTTCTTGCTTTGGGTCAATTTCTTTATCTACAATAGGCGAATTAATTTTCATGACTATATTCTTATACAAGTATGATTGTTGAATTAGATGTTAATTGTTATTGTTAAGTGATAAATAATTTGCAAGTTAAATTTGAAATAGGATAGTTAACAAAATAAAATGGATTATATATGTCGAACTTTGATTTGTTAAACTTGACCCCTTCATATGTTAAATTTGATTAGTTAGACTTGACCCTTTAATTGTTAAGTTAATGGACACGCAGAATTTGATAAATTACACTTTGAACCTTTGAACGTATATCGGGTTAATTGTTGTAGTATTAAAATTGGAATTGAAACTGAACGATAAGTGAAAAAACCGAAATGTAATAATCTTTAATCTATATGAAATGATAGTGTAGATTCTAGGAATAATTATATCAATTTACATAAATAACAAATGTAAATTAATACGATTATTTCGGGATTATTTAAATAAATTGTTGAATTGTTATGTATGGATGCTATTGCTTGTTTATTTACTTTTACACCATCCCAGTTATCACACTGCAAGTTCCCTTTGTATGCTTTGATTTTGAATTGAAATGGAATCGGGTTGAAATGATAGATACCCAAATAACTTTGACTTAGGATGGAAAATTTAATTAAACCCGATTGGTAAATGTTTTGATTTAAAATAAAATAAAGTTTATTTGACTAATAACAAGGTTTTGAATAAAATTGGAATTTAATTTCGAATGCATGTAAATGTGAATATTTGGATTTGAAACAAATAATAGTGTCGTAATTGACAAAAGAACATTGTTTAAAATTTAATTATTTAACAATTAAATTTATAATTATTTGACAATTAATTTTGAAGTTATTAATAACTAAGTTTTGAAATTATTAATAATTAAGTTTTGAAATTAGTAATAATTAATTTGGAATTATTATTAATTATTTGAAATCATTAATAATAAAGTTTGAAATTATTAATAATTAAGTTTTAAAATTATTTATAATTAAGTTTGGAATTAGTGATAATTAAGATTTGAAATTATTTGATAGTTAATGAAATTGAATTATTTTAAAAAACTAAATTGAATTGAATTTTCTTATTAAGTGAAATTGAAATTCTTGAATAAGTGAAACTGAATCCCTTTATTAACTGAGTTTGAAATGTAACTAAGGTAATAAGAAAATGAATTTGAATTTCTTTAACAAGAAATAAAAATGCGTTTTATCGAAACAAATGGAAGACTTAAAATTAAAAGAATTGGACATGACAAATTTAATTTAAATTAAATTCGTAAGCTTTGATATGAAGTTGAACTTAAGAAGTAAATTTAATGAATTAGAAATTTAATGGAAAGTGTTTAAAGGATAAATTAATTTAATGAAAATCGAATGAAATCGATAAATGAGTTTAAGTCGATTTGAACGGTAAATTAAGTTTAAATAATTATGGATTGGAAATTTAATACAAATTTAAGTGTATTTCTGAATTATTTAAATTTAACTTTTGAAATTGAATTATAGAAAATATGAAATGAAATTGGAAAATTATGAAACGTAAATTTTGGAATTTGATTTTGAAAGACTAACGAAATGTTGATTTACGAATTATAATTGAAATTGAAATAGAATTGATTTTGAAATATATTAAACGACCAATCGGTAAATTAATTACGAAGGTTATTAAAGGTACCGGAATCGGTTAGGGACATACTCACTGTCTAAACCGAAAACCACTTTAATAACTATACGCGGAGTGTGATCCAGAATGAAGTGGTTGGAATGGCGTACGCGATGACTGAAGAAAGTGAACGATAATGGATAGCCTTGACACCAGTGTCAAATTGGAAATGACTAAAACAAGAGCCGTGCCGGGCCAAATGGGGTTAGCTACCTCGAGGGAACACACTTCTTCGTAAACTACTTATTTACTTTGTGATTGATTGGTGCGCACCCTTGAATTGGGAGTGTTGTTTCGCGGTGTTGCGATCATTGCGGCGATGCGTTCTTACCAGTCTGGATCTGGCAAACGGTAGTTTCACTATCTTGGGTATTGCCTCATGTGCCTTGTCATACTTGTATTCTCATATACACGACCACTACGATTTTGTTTTGTATTATACCTATAGAGTACTCCCTGATATCCCACTAGTTTACGGTGGAGTTTACAGTGTTGTATAGTCTATAATGCTATATAAAATGTGTTAAGGGGGACAATGGTAATGCTTTAACACTATTTTGATATTCTACTTTACTGTTAGACATTATCTATGTATTGTACATTATTATGTATAAATAGTTTAACGGATCCTTGAAGATGTTATTCCATTCGTCTTTGAGTTATTGTTATTTGAATTTGAATCATATTATCTGTGTAAGAATATATGTCCTGATTCGAGTGTTTGCTTATGCTTATGCTCGGATCAGACTGAGGATTGCTGTTGCTGTTTCTACTTGGAGCTGAAGATCGAAGACTATCATTATCTTATCTTATCAGTATTGCTCTTTCTATTTAGACTATGGACATCTACGTTGTTCTATTTTATTTTATCTGAGACATTGTTGTATTTATGGGTAGCTTCATGAACTACTCTTATGACTATGTTGTATTTCCGCTGCACTATTATGTGATGTTATATTTCTTTGATTCTGTGATGATTCTCATTTATATATATATATATATACTCCATTAATGATTTGTGTTTTGTATTATTTAAGTTGACAAGTATGGAATATCGTCAATTTAAATGGTACAAATATACGGGTTGTTACATCCAGCCTATTTGATTCTAAACTCAAATCTAATGAATTACTGAAAATTACTAATCGAAGTGGTTTCGGGTATTTGCCGATACCCGACCCCGGTCTCTTCGAATCCAAAACAATCTTTAATCCTAAATGCTTAAGTGAATACAATTCAATTTTAAATATATGATGTCGATTTACCCAACAATACATCATTGATAAATATCCCACATTATCATAGTCTAATCCAAATATATCATATCACAAATCATCAAAATTTATCAGGCTAGAGTCATTAAACATTCAATACAAATTTTATCATCTATAAGAAAGATTAATTTATCACCCATTCCAATTTATTTAATTATCACAAATTAAACTAATTCCCTTTAAATCCTGCTTAATTTACATTAATTAAATCATTTAATTAATTATTGAAATTAATCAATTATCATTTAATCATTCACATAACTAATTCACATTACATTAATCCATAATTTTTAAATTAATTTCGTTTAGTAATTATCCTTTAAATACTCAGTCACTAATTAATTTTAGATAAGCCATTTATCTAAATTGATTACTTAATTATCATTTAAATCTTATTCAAACTACATGCTTGAAATTAATATACACCCAATCACTTAAGCCTTTTCCGATAAATTAAGTTCAAAACATTTATCTTAAACACTTACTTAAATACACCATTAACTTTTATTAATAACTTTGTAATTTACTAATTAATTAACGTAATTATCTCACTTAATTAAAGGAGCGCCTTATTAACTTAAGTTAAGGTTTAAATTTAAAAACCCTTAAACTAATTTATTTATTTCCCATGATTAAGTAAAACATTATCTTAAAATTTGGTAAAAATTGATCTAATTTACCTTCCATAAATTTTAAATTTATTTGCAAGGAAACTCGACCCAAGCTCAAACTCTTCCCCTACCCGTTTTCCTACGCTTTCCCTAATAAAACCCCAACTCGCTAACCTCTTCGAACCAGATCAAAGCCACCCCAAATCAAATCACGAGCCGAAACAAAAATTTCACGATCTAATCTCGTCCACTACTTCTAGTAAATTCTTCTCCCTATTCCCTTCCTCCTATCCATGTCCTCCAGGAGACAACGTGCACGTACCGTGCCTGTGCACGTGTACACGACGCCGGCGTCCCATAGCTCACCGCAACACCTTCCACAAACCACCTATATCCTTTCCGACCTGCCTCCGCATCTGGAATTTCAAAACCACCCTCGATTCAAAATCTCGAACTTCCCCCACCTTTCGAAGACTGAATCCATCACACCACCTTCCCACGCCACCCTTAAACATCATTGACCACAAGAGATCACCTATGACATCGACGTGACCTCCGCCTTCCAACCTCCCCATACTACACATCTCCAAATACCACCCGATGCCACCATTCACCTGAAACCTAACCCACCTTCACGAACATCCAATCCCCTACTATGGGTTCACCGTACTTCCCCATCCCATATAAAAATCGTCCCTTATTTTTTCTTTTCTTCCCATCCACTGACGCTCCTTCTCGCCGAACCTCTCGACACGAAATAGCCCATGCCATTAGAATTAGCAGTTTTCTCCAAATACGATCAACTCCCTCTATGTCACCACATCCATAGCTAAAACTTTCCAAACCACCTTTAAAAATCATAATCTCCGATGGAGATTGAATTTATATAAGTAAAAACGTGAATTGAAATACTCAATTTTTCCCAAAATTGGTTAACTACTACAAGAATATATTTTTTTAAACTTTCACCGAACCATATTTAATAAAACCAAATTTTTACCAAAGTAAAACCGAAAAGACACAGTTTCTCTTTTTACACCATAACTTAAATCAGATTAGATTGTGAGTAATTTTGAAGCCAAGCCTAATACTTCCTTGAATGAACAGAGCAGTGTTCAGAGGAAGATGATGAACAGCTTCTGATTTCAATTTATCATATATTCATGTATAGATGTATATATACATATATATACATTCCCACGTAAACATTTATATCAGCAACCTTATATCACAAAGACGAAATCATGGTTTATATGTTTTACTCAGCATTTTGTATAACAGAGAGACAGGACCTTAGTTTTGAAATGCTGGAACTTGATTTTTTATCTTTTATAATATCACTTCATAAATTTTCAACATTCATCAAAGATTCAAATAGATTAAAGCTTTCTAAAGAAAAAGTTTACTCACAGTAATTCTTATACAAAATCCAGATAACACTTTTTCTTTCAATTGATTACTTTACCTTTAGATATTTGAACAGAGAAAACAAGATTTGTTTACTCACTTGAATTTAGTTTTGCACAGAGGAACCTTTTGTAACTAATCTGGAATTGTTTTTGATCATTGGAGCTGCTGATTGATTCTTTAACTGAAGCTGGGTTTTGATCTTGATCCTACTTGTTAAAGATTGAATCTGATTCTTGACTTTGCTTTCTCAGGTTGCAAACTTGAAGTGTTTGGATTTGGTTTGATGGTTTTACACAATTTTGATTATTAAATTCAACAATTAAATTATCAAATAAATCGTTATATTTAAAATTTAAGTTATTTAATTTATAAAATTTACATTTCAATATTTAAAATAATCTAAATATTCCAATCTCAAATGGCTAAAATTCAAGGTCATTACATTCTTCCCCCCTTAAAATTCATCCTCGAAATTGCTGAGGTAAGAAAAATGCCCATACTAGTACTTTTTAAAACCAATTAGTTGAAATACTTACCAAATTCTTTTTAAGCCTTTAACTTCCTAAGAATTAATTTTTTGAAACCTTCTTATTAATTTACTAAGTTTCTGAATTCATTCATAGATTTCGACTAATACATTCAATCATTTTAGGTTATAACTCAAAACCAAAATTTAGTTATTAAAAAATTTCGTCAAGATTTATAACTCTTTATAATTTTGAAAATTCCGCCTGCGTCCCCTTTACACCACTAGATAAGAACAACTACAAATCGCCACTACGGCCCAAACCAACAAAAGAAAACAAAAACCAAGTGGCTCAATCATAAAACCATCAAATCTACCAACAATATAAACATGTACCTTTTTGTCGGGCAACCAAATTTTTACTTATGACATCAAAGACATCAAACTAGCTCTTGCTTCTATATATCTGCATCTTATCTACCAAGGATATCCAATCATATAATTCATAGTCATATTATTCTGCAATTCCAATTTCCGATATTTTCTATATTAAAACCGTAGGATGTACATATATCGTCCATACGCAAATCATAAATCTGATCGCTCGCTTGATCACACCATTTCACTCCCACTCTATTGCAAACTCAGATCTGGTTCCTTGACCAGAAACCATCATTCTCCTTGCATAGCCATATACTATGATAGAGAATTCTAGAATCAACCAAAAATCCATATCCAATGTTCGCCGTCGAGAATCGAGTGAAAAATCCTAACTCGGATTGATGTAAATCATCTCGAAATCATGTACTCGAATCTAGATCAAACCATTATGCGAATAAAATAATATACGTACAATCCACGTATTTATTTCAATTGCTTCTTAACTATACCAAATTCCTTTTATTCACATTTACTTCATTTACATTCAATTGCTTATAGTTATTATTCACATTACTTTATTCACATTTATTATTTACTTAGTATATCCTTTCAATACTGATATCATTTAAGAATTATTCCATCAAATTTTATATTTAATAATATTTCACTCCATACTAAATTCATTTATGAATTATTTCATAAAATTTTACCCAAGTATATAAACAGTCATATAACACTTCTTATGTTTATTACCACTGCACAACTTAAGTCATATTCGTTTTAAATCAAATCCAATTTTATTTAACTCAATTCCATATTCAATTTTAATATTTCAACCATATTCCAAAACCACATTCAACTCCCTAATTTATTTAATTAGCTTATTCCATTAATTTATCTCAAATCTCATCAGATTTATTTCCAAAATTATTTTAGTTAACTTAACTTAAATCTAATTTAATTCCATAATTCACTTTCAAATTTACTTTTCTTAACATTCATATGCAACAATTTAAAATATTATTTTCACTTACTAATTTTCAAAAGTTATAAGTTGTCAAACTTATTTTACCATATTTTCATAAAATACTTAATTGAAAATTTCTAAAGTTTAAACACCTTATTCTTATTCATTTCAAATCATTTTGAAATCATATATATATATATATATATATATAATCCCTTTTGTATTCCAAATCATACTTCTACACTTTAAAATAGGACTCCAACGATAGCAATTCCTCTCTTGAAAACCCAAAAATGAATGTCGATGATGCTGCAGCCATTTTCAAAATCATTCTCCAATGACCAAAGTGAGAATTCATTCTCTAATGAACGAAGTGAGTTTAGTGCTTTTATTCCCTTTAAAACCCTTTTAAATATATTTCCATTCAAAAATAGTTTCCAAATAATACTATCATTATTTTCCAAAACTTTGATAAATCATTTCCAAAACCAACGGGATTTCAATTCTCGAATTCCCAGCTTTAAAATCCTTTCTAAATTATTAAGCGCTTTTATAAATCCTATTTATATAATATACTTCTGAAATTTTATTTCCTTTCAATTTATAAATCACATTCATAAACCGAATATTTATATAATTCCATTTGGTTATATAAAATTATATCTTAATTGTTTATCTTGCTTACATTATAGCAATAACTACTTTTATTAAAAAAGCAACAATAACAACAAATGATAATAATCAAACATTATCATTCTCTAACAACCAAGCATACCATATATAATATAATAATTTCTAAAAATCTATTTCTTTATATTCCAAAATAATCATGGTAAAATTATTTCATTTACCCAGTTTCAAAACAATACCATGTCGCACTGCTCTGTTCAAGCATTTAAAGATCCCAATCAATAACGTTAATTACTTCTATTGACCAAAATCCATAAGCCACTTAATAGATCAACCAACACAATATACAATTTTTTAAATCACCAACAAATGCGTGCTCATATATATACACTCAAACCCATTCTCGGATGCTACTGACCCTATCTTTAATGAATTACCCTACCAAAGCCAAGGTTCTCGCTTAACCTTTAGTTTTGATACCAAATGTAATAGATTGAATTTTCAACCCATGAAAATCAACACTAATACGTCCACCGTATTGCGTGCCGAGCGACCGAATGCCCAAAAAACTGATTATTAGAGGAAAAGAAAAAAGATAAGAAGAAAATTAAACAACACAGAATTTCACAGGGGAATGAATAATTTATAATATATCACAAATATTTACACAAAAGCAAAACTGTAATATGAGTATATATAAACATCAATCAGAGTATACTAACCTATTTCAGCTCGGACAGTTATAACAACCTGTCCTTACAATTGCTGATGAACAACACAATGAATACACAGAAAATAACCATCTACGTGAATATGTCTCTGGGCCTCCAACTCTTCTCTTGAAGCTCCAAGCATCTAAACTAATCTGTAAAATGCTCGGTCTAGCCCAAGCATCATAATAAAATAACACCCAATAGGAAACCAGCGTGAGAAAGCATATCCAACTGGATTTTAAAGTTATAAAAAAACCTTTGAAAATTAAGAGTATCTCATAGACCACACCGCACATAAATACGGATGGGTTTTTACCTTACGAAAACCAAAACCATTTTATATGAAATTCCTTGATATTATAATAGGGTCTAGATAAAAATTGTGATGACCCGGAATTTTGAGCAATATCATTTAATAATCTGTAATTAAAAATTAAATTGATTTGATAATTATCTTTTATAATTGTAATATAAATTGGAAAATTTATTCTTTTATAAGCAAATAAATATTTGATTGGTGAATTTTATCTTTTTAGAGCTAATAAAATGTTTTCTATTTATAATGTGTGTGTGTATGTGTGTGTGTGTGTGTATTTGTATATATTGTGAATAGATAAGCTTTGGTTTGAATTTAACAAATGAAATTATGTTTTCAAATTCTAATATATTTTTAGTAATTTGGAAATTTGATTTAATTTAATATAAAACTTTTCAAAGCTATTTAAATAAATAATCATATTGTCTTAAGATATTTAAGGAAAATGTTAATTGTATAAATTATATTTAGTTTAAGTTTAAATGTAAATAAAATTAACATAAGGTTTGTTTTATTTTGTTCTAAATATTGCTTAATAAATATGATTTGTAATTAGATATGAAAGATTAAAATACAATTAACATATGATATATTAATTCATTTAGAAAGATAAGTAATTTATGTAATAAGATAATCTCTTTTATAAATTATTTTTAAATTGTTATTTCAAACAATATTAATAATGTATTATTTTAAATAGATTTTGAAGAGAATAGAATTGTTAGTTTCAAAATTAATGAATAGTTATATATGTATATATATAGCTTGATTTTAAATTAGATTTTCAAATTTAATTTGAATATGAATTTGGATTTACAATGGAAATTCAAAAGGTAGATATTTTAAAAAATTATTTGGAGTTAAAATATACGTATAAGCTTTTATTTGTATAAAATTTGTTTTATAATATTTTCTTTAAAGAAATATTTATATTTAGATAAGGATTAATAAATTAAGTAAAAAGGGCTTTTTCTTAACATTAATTAATTAAAATTACTTAAATTACAAGTGTAAATCTCTAAAGGCCTAATCTAACATGTGTTAAGTAAATATTAATTCAAGATGAAAAATGTAAAAGATATCAAACAAGTGTCATTTTAAAAAATTTAATTTTCTTTATTTTTAATAATGCACATTTTCATTTATATAAACACATCGTTTTCTTATCTTCATTTTTTTTATCTTTTTGCTCAAAGCCAAGAAGAAATTAAAATCAAATCCTCTCAAAACAATCTGCAAATCACCCTCCTCAAACCAGAATTTATCAAACAACAAAGCCTGAACTCATTTTTTCAACCTGTTAATCATCTTTAAACAATAAACTACTTATCATTTTCAAAATCAAAATCCTGTACAAATTTCTCAAACAAAATCTGATAATCAATAATAAAATCCCTCCACAAACCAGAAATCAAATCATCAATCTGTAAATCAAAACCAAAGCCTGCAAACATCTTCCTTTTCAAATCTGAAATTAATCAAGACTGCAAACCATTTTCAAATAAGAGCCTGTAAGCATTCTTTTCAATCTGGAACCAAAGCCTGCATGCAAACCTGAGACAAGCAAACTTCAATTCTGTTTGAAAGCAAGCATGCAAGTTCTTAAATCAAAGAAACACTTTTCAGCTATTCAAGTTTTAAAATCAGAAGCATCTTACTTCAGCAACTCAAAGTTTTAAAGTCAAAAAGCATATTCCAATTTAAAGTTTTCAAAACAAAAAGGCTCTGTTCATTTTCACCAAGTGAGTATCAATTTTTTTTAAAAGGTTAAGTAGGAATCTGGTTAAAGTATGTTTGTGTGAATATATATATATATATATATATATATATATAAGAGAATTTTCTGTGTATATATGAATGTGTGATGTGTGCATGTCTGTTGTCTCTGTTATATTTCTGTTCTGTGTTTTCAAGCTCAGATTTTAATCAAAATTCATTATCTCCTTATCTGATCTCTGTTAGGACTTAGATTCTTAACAAAGCTTGTTTGTTTCATCACAAAGTAAGTTTTAAAATTTCTATTTATGTTAAAATAAATTTGAAATTCATCTGGAAACCAGATTGAACAGGGAAGTTTAAGTTATGATAAAACTCAAACATCCTAAGTCATTGATTCAGGTATAAAATCTGAATCCACAAACTAAATTATGATTTTTAGGTATGAAATTACAACTTTTAGTTTTGGATTAAGCGAGTAGTTTGAGTTTTATCAGAAATGGCATTTTTGGCGACTTCTGGTGATCTAAGTGGTCGGAGTGGATACGAGCATCACTGGAGATAAAAAAAGATCGGAGAGGTGGGCAAAATTGTCAGATGGGTGAGTAAGCTATTAAGGTAGTGGTGGGTAGTCGGATTTGTTTTGAACCCTAGTTTTGATGAGGTCGGGAAATTTGTTGACCACGGCAGCTAGGGTGGATCGAGTTCCACTAAGCTTCAAGAATTGGAAGTAGGGATGTTGACGAGGTCATGGACGGAGACTCAGGTCCTCCGGTGGTCGGAGGAGTGAGCACGACGATGTTCCAGGTGTTAGTCTTGGTTCCAGTTTTGTGCCAGGTTGCTTGATTTCGATTTCGAGTATAGATCGAAGAGTTTGGTGATTGGATCGTCTAAGGTTGTAGTCGTCGACGTTAGGAAGGTTGCGACGATGACCAGAAGTGGTCGGAGCCACTGTGCGTGTGCACGGTGCATTTTTGGTTTCTGATGAAGTTGGGTTTGAGCAGAGGAGTGGTACTCAAGTTTTTCTCGAGGCATTTGAGTTTGTTGCTCGAAGTTTTGGAAGGATTGACTCGGGTTTTTGAAGGATGGGCTCGGGTCAATTGTGATTACAGGTTTTAAACCTGTCTGGTTTTAAATTTTAAAATAAATTTTAAAATTGAAAGCAAGATTTAAACAAAATTTTAAATCAGTTTAAAGTATGGATTCAAATTTAATTTTGTATCCTAGTTTTGAAATAAATAAGTTTTATAAAATTTAAAATGTTTAAAACAACTTTAAATGTTGAAGTATATTTTGAAATGATTTGAATTTTAAAATGAATTTGGTTTAAAACTCTAATAAATTTCTTTTATAAGATAATTGTTCTTTAACATTTGATTTGAAGGGTTTTTAATTTTTTTTAAATTTTTTTAAAGTTAAATATGGAATTATTTTAAATCTTTAATTTGAAATGAAATTTAAAAGTGAAATGTTTTAAATGCATAAGTTAATGATAATTAAATCTTTAATAAAAGAAATAATTTATCTTAAAGATAAATTAGATTTCAATGATAATCATTACTTAAGTTAATTGATTAATTATTTAGTATTAATTAATTAGTAATTATGGGTTTAAATTAATTAATTGAGGATTAATTACTTAAGTAATTAAGGGTTAAGTTAATTAATTAAGGTGTAATTAATTTGTAATTAAGAATCGTTAATTAGATAAACGATTAGGAATTAAGTAATCAAATAATTAAAGATTAATTAAGTTAATATTTAGTAATTAGAAATTAATTAATTGGTAATTAAGAAATTAATTAACTTATAATTAATAATGGTCAATTAAAATTTAATTATTTAAGGAAAGTAATTAAAGAATTAATAATAGTTAATGAAGATCATTAACTAGGGATTATTAGATTATTAATTAATATGATTAATTTGTAATGATTAATAAGATTAATTAATTAAAGATAATCATTTGTGGAATTGTTTAAGTATAATTACTTAATGAAAGTAATTAAGGAATTAATTACTCAGTGTAATTAACTAAGTTTAATGTGATTAGTTTAAGTTAGTTAATTAAGTTTAATTAATTAAGATAACCACTTGATGATTTGATAAGTATAATTACTTAATGTAATTAATGAAGTGTAATTACTTAGTGAAGTAATTAAGATGGGTAATTATTGGATGTAAATGGAGAATGGAAGTACTTTTGGTTTAATTACTTTGTGTAATTAAAATGAAGGATAATTACTTAGAGAAAGTAATTAATAATTAATTACTTAGTGTAATTAATTTAAGAATTGATTAATAGACTTATTTTAAGATAATTGAGTGATGTAATTAGTTAAGGGTAATTAATTACTAATGTGATTAATCAAGGCTGATTAATGAATAATTAATTAAAGATTAATTATTAAATATGATTAATAATTAATTAAAGAAGTAATTAAGGATCATTAATTAATATAATTAATGATGTAATTAAGGGTTGATTGATTAAGATTAATTTATCAATAATAAGTGATTGTAGAGTAATTAATTAATGTAATTAATTAAGGATTAATGTAATTAATTATAATTAATTAATTAATGAGAGTAATTAAAGATTAATTACTATAAATGGTTTAGGATGATTAATTTGTAATTAATTAAAGGCTAATTATTTTATGTAATTAGAGGGTAATTAATCAAGGATGATTAATTAAGATGGAAATTAGATAGTGATTAATTAATTGATTTGTGATTAATTAATGGTTAAGTAAGCAGGATTTATAGAATGAAGTAATTATTTTATTTTATTTTAAATTAATTAGAGATGAAGTATTAATTTAATTCACTTTAAATTAATTCGAGATGGTATAGATCATTGCTTATGGATGGCTGAATGATATTGAATGCTTTGCCTTATTTGATATCTTTGATATGAGATATGTACCGATCTGTGATATGGATGCTTTGGTTGAATTATGATGATAATGTGAATTATCTGTTTGTGATGATAATGTGGATTATCTGTTTGTGATGATAATTTGAATTATCTAACTATTGTGATATTGTGAATTATCTATCTGTGTGAATATAGATAATAGAATTGAATTGTTTTAATTTTAAAACAACTTGGACCTAAAAGATGGCGTTTTGGATTTCGACGAGACCGGGATCGGGTTTTCAGATTTGGATATCCGAAAACCACGTTGATCCAAATTAACGATAGGTCATGAATCTCAAGTGAAGATGAAGATTCAGAGTGCAAGGGTTATCGTCGTTAACTCTAAGGGTGATTCCAAAATGAGTGTAACGAGATAATGCCTTCGGTTTCGTTCGAACCCGGAACGAACTTGTATGGATTGAATGCTTTCAGAACATCTTCAGGCGGACGATGAGCATTCTAAGAGATGTATTCTCTAAAGGTAATCGTAGCCTTAAGCCTCATCAGCCGAGAATGGCTAAAACAGGGGAGGTGCAATAAGGCTAAGTGGGTAGCACCCAAGTAGGACAAGATTTTCCGCTGTCTAGAAGTCCATTTATATTCGGCAGTGTGGGTAGTTGGAAACGCGCGCCAACTGCGGGGTTGTCTTGTTCAGGACTATCCAGTAAGGGTTGGTTCTGGTCTTATGTTGTAGAGGATTGGGAGTAATCCTCGGTACGATGATGTAGGCCCCATACTGTAACGGGCGATACCCAGTAGCCCTGCCATTGATGGAAACTCATTCTTCCTACGTGCCCTTACAGTTTGATTGTATACCTATGTAGCTGGAATTTAATAAATGTAACAATTTCGGCTATTTCTTATTTACTTGAAAACCGTGGACCCTATTATGATATCACTGGATTTCCTATCAAATGTTTTGGTTAGCCTAAGGTAAAACTTACCCATGTTTATGTGTGGGGAGTCTTACGTGATACCTTTTTGTTTTCAAAGGGTTTTGAAAGTTAAGCAACTTTAACCAGTTACTCACACCAGACCCATGTCTGACCCGGAGTTTATCTTCTATTTTCTTAAACTCTTGGGTACTCAAATTTTTACGAGTAGCCAAGGGATTCAGGTTAGCTTTGGCGAATTCTGGAGGAGCAATGGAGCAGGAGGCTTCAGCATTTGTAGATATATATATAGTGTTCCGCTGTGTGTTCTCTGAGTCGTTTTTTGAGTTGTATTTTGAGATGTAATAACTAGACGGATGTTTATAATTGTCTAGTATGTGTTGTACAAGCTGTGTAACTCTGATAGATGTTGTATACTATGTAATATCTTATGTGATTAATATAACTTATTCGTTCCGCTATTGAGATTCTAATGTTTTTTCTTTCTTTCTTTAACTTTTCTCTTTTCTATCCCTTTCTTTCTAAATAATGATGCTCTTTCTGTGGGATGAAAGGCGGGTCGTTACACAAATACTTATTAATTATAGCTGAAATTGTTACATTAATTAAATTACAACACAATAAGTATGCCACTAAAACTGTAAAGGCACATGTTGGAGATTAGATTCCATACTATGACAAGGTAAAGAACTACCTTCTTAAGGTACATTCCTCAAGATAAATGCATCGGGGCCTGACAAGAACGTCTTGTACCATTGCCACATAGGACTGGCCTACCACTTGACTAGTAGTACCGTATATGATCACCCCGCTTAGGCTCCAAAGCATAGAAGAATAGATAGTAACCGATCCAGATTTTGAATGACCATACGCTACTTGGGAACTACTCACTTGGCCCTGCTGCATGCCCGATTTTTTTCATTTCCCGGTTGATAAGGTTCGAGCTTACGTTTTACCTTTTCATAGCACTTCCCTCTTGGAATGCTAACACTTCCCTCCAAGCAACAATGCAATATCAGCATTTATCTATACAAGTTCGTTCTGGGACTGAACAAAACACATAAGAGCTCCATCTTCAATTCCATCATCTTCAAGATTTCTTCATTTCGAAATGCATTCATTTGGTCGAAGTGGTTTTCGGATAACATACCCAATCCCGGTCTCTTCAAAACAACTTTTCGATAATTCTCGGTAGACTCAACATCGGTTCTTTAGGAAATAAATAGTCAAAGATAAGATCATAGGTCGCCTTCTAACTTTTAGTGGGCAAATTTCCTTATCATTGTCCTAGGAAACAAAATGAGATTTATACGCATAGTACAACATCATCGGAGAGAACTTTTCCATATAACTCACGTGTTTCTCCTGGATATTTCAAAAGTTACGTTGGGTCCAATTTCGGTAGTCGGTTATTTAACTATCGAATAACAAACATTCAATCAGGGATTTATTTTATAGGGAAAACCAACATTGGTTCACCATATAAGTAATCACTAGCCTCATTTTAAAATACTCTCATAATATAAAAACCACTTTGTAAATTACAAGTATAACAATACTTTTACATAGATATATCCACCAATTCCTATATTTTCAATACTTCGAAAATATTCCTATACTTATATCAATGGTATAAGTATATACATAAGATTGAAAAAGATGTTCTTTTCATTCAATTCTCATATCATTTATAAATTCCCTTACAGTCCTCCAAACCATTTACAAACCATTTTATATATCGCTATAAAACCATTTATAATCCCTGTATAAAAATTCAATCACTTATATGCTTTCTATACATTTCAAGATCACTGGTAAACCCTTTACGAATCCATAAACCATTTATAAAACTTCTTTTATAAATCTATAACCCGTTTCTAAAATTCATTTATAAATATCTAGCCATTTATAAATTCTTTCACCTTGCAAATAACCTTTCCTTAACTCTTCAAACCATTTTATAACTCCTTTATAAAATCTAAGTCTTTCAACTCCATTCATGGGCCCTAGAAACATTTATAAATAATTAAAAATCTTTTACTTCAAAACACCATTACATAATAATGGTTATCAATAATAAAAATTATAAATAAATGGGAATTATTAACTTTAAAACATCTTAAAATAATAATCAATAATTTAAAAATATTTGTTAATTAAATAATAGTAATTAATCATTACCATTATAAAAATAGTAATAATAATTAAATTTGAAAACCTTATTAATGATCCTTATTATAAATTTCAAAAACCATAATTATTCTTAAATAATTAACCTCTACACATTTCTATAAATTCTTTAAAACCATATTACTATAAACCAATACTTATAAACAATAATAATATAATTTAAGAAACTTACAATAATATTACTAAATTAATTAACCTTAAAAAAGTATTAATATGATTAAATAACCTTAAAATAATATTACTATAATTAAATAATCTTAAAATAATATTATTATAATTAAATATATTTTGAACAATATTAATATAATAAATAGATAATCCTTAAAGTAATATTCCCGAAACCCAATTTCAGATTTAAGAATCATTTTCTCAAAGCCAACTCCGACTCAAACGACAATTTATAGTATTTTTAAAATACTATTTTGAGGCCAGTAGCCCTAACACTTAACCAAAATCAATATTGATTTCCTATCACAATTGGGTTTTGGATTTCAACATATAATAATGCTATAACCATAAAACATATTATTGAAACAATTCAATACTAGCGAGGATCCTGTTGGATCCCTCCAACATGTTTCCCCCAGCATCACAAATGTTATATAATCATAAAATGTGAATCATCTACTTCGAGGCGGGATACGTGTACAAAAGGTCATCTGCTCTTACACAGGAATGTAATAGGGTCTCATCCGCTCTAATAGATGGGAATATTCAATCCAACCAATATTAATATAGCAATTCATCCAAACAAACATCCAATAATTTTCCCAACTACATATTATACTAGTTAATCAAAAAGATGAGTGTAACTCACCGAAATTTTCTATCATCGCCGAATCATTCCGGTTTGGAACTAAAACCAGACGACGTCCGATTTTAACCCAAATTTCAACGGCCTCCAAATTTGTCCAAACAAGTCCTATTATGAAGCTTATGTCATCCCGAGCACAACACAGAAGACGGCGTTCAAATCCAACTTTGTATGAGTGAGATACACGGTTTGCAAGATATCAACAATTTTAAATTAATAAATAACAACTTAAATATATATTTGCAGAATTGCCCCTCCTTAATACCTCTCTTCTTCTTCCCGAAAATCACCTATGCATGCTCAAGTCAGTGCACATTCCTATGCACACATAGCCCAGATCCAACACCTGTCGCCAAAACTTCAATCGAACCACGCCAACATATTTCACTCACCGAATAGCACCCGATAGACATCACCGCCGCACCTCCCTTGCCCTAAATAAAAACATGACTGTCACCACAACCCGCGTCGACCTATTAGGTCGTGACACCCAACAAGCCACTGCGTACCTTAAAATTTAGCGATAAGCTACCGCTCACCTCCACGAATTCGAATCCAAGCTTCGCACATCCAAACGACAACCAAACTCTACACAAAACCTAACCCTGGCTCTGCCTCTCTGAACGGCCACAACTTAAAGCATGATCGAACAACACCAAAATGTGCCGGAACAAGGCTATCATCAAAACTAGATTGTTAAGACTTGTTTCAGATATTTTTATTGAGTAAATTTTGAGATACTAATTTTTGATTATGTTGATTTTTTTCCTCTTTCACTTGGCCGAGTTTAAATAAAGGTAAAAAGATGTGAAGTATCATAGAAGAGGGTGTGGCTTGTGTACGGGATGTAATAGAGCATGGCTGTGAATGGTTAAATATATATATATATATATATATATATATATATATATATATAATTTAAATTCAAAATATCCAGCTACATAATTTCGAACCCCGATTAAGACGTGCCGCCTAGGGTTTTATATGTTATATCCCTATTCCAAACGAAAAGGAACTAGTTGTGAGCTCTTATTCGACCGTATGTGGTAGATAACTTTTTGAACCTGATTATTATATTAAATTTTCGATATTAACTTCAACGTATTTCGATCTCGCATGACCAAACGGTATGTCTAATTGCTAAGAAATTTGATGGTGTAATATAATTACCTATTACAGATCTAATGAAATTAGTTTCGTCGAAATTCGAAATTGTGCCTCGAAAGGCTATTTTCACTCGTTAATTAAAACGAGTTATTTTCAAAATCATCTAAATCACTTTTAAATCCAATTTAAAAGCTTTATTATCTTCATTCTTATTAAATAGAACATAAATAAGATTTTAAATCATTTTTATTCAATTTAAAAAACTTAAATTCAATTATTTACATAATTTCAATTATTAAATTCAACAATTAAACTATCAAATAAATCACTATATTTGAAATTTAAGTTATTTAATTTATAAAATTTACTTTTCAATATTTAAAATAAATTGAATATTCCAATCTAAAATGATTAAAATTCACGATTGTTACAACTTCTTTACTTAGGAATTATTTTTGAAAGAGTGCTTTCGACTGAGTTATTTTATGACCGTTTTACCCTGTTGAATGTAGAACCCAATGGTTTCGGAAGGTTTATTTTTTAATGGTTTCAAAAGGTTTTCCACATTTTTTATGTGAACCCAAATGTTTTCGATTGGTTTAATGTTTGAAAAGGATTTTGATGCTTTCGAAAGGTTTGTGAAGAAGGTTTCGAAGGGGTGGTTCCTTAATCTTTTTGACTGGTTTTAAAGGAAGGTTTCCAATAGTTTCGAAAGGCAGGTTCAAAGATTTTTAAAAGAAGGATGTTTATGGATTTAAAGCTTTTGACGAAAAGTTTTTTCAATGTTTTCGAAAGGGTGATTATGAATGGTTTCGAAAGGGTATGTTTTGTTCTTCAACCTAAGGTTTCACTTGGATCGAAAAGGGTGCTTTTAATGGTTTTGTAAGGGGTACTTTCAAAGGTTTAAATGTTTTCATGAACAAAGTTTTGGGTAAACTATATGTAACATGGAAAGGTGTTTTGAGTAGAGCATAGAATATTTTCCTCGTTTAAGTATGATGTAAAAGGATTAAATCATTTTGAAAAAAAAGGTTTCAAGGAAAATTTATGGGAAGTTAACCATAAGTAAAATGACTCAGATATAGAATCCCAGATGGGACTTGTATAAGGTCATGCCCTATACAGTAGCTATATGCCCCTAGCCAATTTAGTCCAAAATTTCAATATGTAGGGCTTCATCACAGGTAAGACTAAAATGATATTACATATGGAGTGGAATTAAATAAGAAGAGATAGGTTATTAGTGAGCCAGCAAAACCATTAGGATCGGTTGATCCTGAGAGAAATAAGTTTGGGGTAGACCTTCGAAAATGGGAGTATATAACAGAAATTAGATTATTTTTTATTTTTTCTGGTAGGCCAGAGTTAGCCAAAGGTTAGTAGTTAGCCAAATAAAACTACAATGTTCGGACAGATAATCCATTTGTTACTTGATTTGTATGCTTACATGATAATGCTTTATTGTTATAACCAGTTTTGGTTGCAGGATTAAGATTTTCAAAAGATATGTTTTAAAAGGATATTAGTAATGGAAAACACATTCTACTAAGTAGCATGATCTCACTTAACATAAAATAACCGAGATGTATAGTATTAGTCACACAAAGCTTTATGTCTGATTCGAAGTTCATATTTTCCCCCTTAAACTCTCGGGTGCTCAAAATTGATTTGAGTAGGCTGAGGTTGAGGTTTACATGTTTTATTAGGTTGGCAAATAAAGCTTTTGGAGACGAGCAAGTGGCTTACGGGTAGCTATTTAGGAATTGCTATTTTTTTATTCCGTTGTGTTGCATTAAGTCAATTATGACTATACAGTACTCTGGTCAACCAAGGGGGCATCTTCATATGTTTCTCTTAGCGTATGTATGTAATAATTATACATGATCTGAACCTAGGAAATGTTGGGATTGTGTAATTTGCATCAGAACATATGTTTTATGGAATGTAATCACGAAATATTGTTTTTGAAATATGTGATTTTATTTCATATTCATGTGCTTCCGATATTATGGACACCATTAACATTACAGTATTTGGTCACCGGAAGTTAATACTACGAATGATTATAGCATCTATGTGCTTAGCTTCGGACCCCCAGATAGGGGATGTTACAAGTGCTCCACTACCTATCTCATTACCAACTAGAATCTCAGATGGTGTAGTCTACTGCCCCATAACGGGATTGCCATCCCTTATCTAACTCCTTCAAGTATATCCAAAGTGCCTGCCTGAACCACTATTTGTACTCGTAGCTCTAATGAGAATCTATAAGGTGAACTTGAAAGTCCATTGGGCACATGCATGCAAAGGAACCTATTGAAAGAAGAGGTGAAGAACCCTGCTATTGGTGATACCTCAAGAGGAGGGGATGAATGAATCAGAATGTTAGCAATCCCAGAATAGATTGATGGAGTTTGAAGGAGAGAGGGAAAAGCACCAATAGTTGAAGAGGAAGAAGAGTGTGCCAGTGATAGTAATAGTGACTATCATGCTAGTGGAGAAGAAGGCGAATCTTTCAAGAGACGCCTTACAAAGGCCTTGAACTTCTTGGTTCACCTCGTCCGGAGCATATTGCCATTGAAACTTCTGAAAGAGCCAGATAACAACTTACATTGGCTCTAGGAGAGATAACTTCTCCAGGTCGTGTTCTTGGTAAAATATTCGCTAGCTTAAGCGACTTTGATATTTCAATCACTGATCTTCTTGCCAAATACTCTCCTAACTTTAATTTCTCTCCTGGAGTAATCGTAAATGAAGGTAGCGAGACTCCATCTTACGCCTGTGTGAATACTGTGTACAAAGTAACTTAGGGGTTATTGGCATAACATACATCACTAGGTTATGGACACGCATCCTTGCATTCATTCATGTCCTAAAATTTCGAAAGTTATGCCATTTTTCTTCCCGTTTCAGGTTCCATAGGCCTTGATAGCTATCAGAATCTCTCGTATAAGACTGTTGAGTTTAGGGGCTAGACTCCTGATCCTCATCTTCCTCGCTCCATTTATTGGAGTCACCATGAGAATGAGGAGGAGAGGAGGAAGAATAAGAAAGATCATTAGGCTAAGGACATTCCCGATGCTGAAAAGGGAAGTGAGTGACAAAGGGAAAGGGTGAGAATGAAAAGGGACGTTGAATAGAGCATGTCATGCGATCTTGCAAAGCGACCAAGGGGAGCATCTGAGCATCGCGATTCTTCTTTTGGCACCATTCCAACACACACTAAACATCAATCTTCTTCTTAAGAGCAAGTTAATTCTTTACAATCCTTCGGTCCTTCATGCTCCAAAGGGATCTCCACTCCCCCGGCTTCTCTTCCTCTTGGTCCACCACGCATGCAGGCTGCATTTCCCAGCCTTTTCCTATATGGCATGATGTTTGACCAGGACATTGAAAATGTTTGAAAAGTACTTATGGATAGGGATTCTCAGAGTGTTTGAAATCATATCGACTAAGGGTATGAGTGGAAACGGTTGTGTTATACCCTTTCCCGAGTCAATGAAATTAACTATATAAACATCAAGTTCTTCGACTTTAAGAAGGATACGTTTGAGAGAATCATCAAGAAGTGGGAGGAGGACTTCATAAAGGTTACATGAAAGAGAATGACAATAGCCCTTGAAGTTCATTTCCATTCTGACAGCTTGGGGGAGGAAATGAAGAGGGCTTATGAATGCACTGAGATAGTGATGAGGAATGAGTTAAATGCCATCCACGAAAGAGGCACCGAGTGGAAGAAGAAAGTCATCGAGAGGGACATGGCTCTCGCTTAAAAGGATAAGGCTAGTAATGAGTAGGTTGCTAAACTTCAAAGGCTCCAAGAAGAGAACCGCAAACTTGCTAAGGGCTTTAAGCAGGTGCCAAATGAAAAGCTAAAATTTGACACTGAGCTTGTAGTCACTCAAGAAGAGGTTAAGGAGCTTTTAGAGGAGAAGGCTGGAGAGCGAGAAGAGCTAAACCTAAACCTCTAATAATTTACACCAATATTGTCATGCATAAGAATCTATAGTGGATGGAAGATAATTATCCTGAAACTCTTGCTAGTGCCTGGAAAGAGGTGTTACGATGACATGCGAAGTTCAGGGACAAGCACTCCGAGGAGGAGCTTATGGCCCAAAGGGAAGACTGATGTACTTCATATTGCTATAGGGGATGAATCTATCGAATCCAGGGGTAAAACTCCCAAAGGGAAGCTGACTAAAGAAGGGAAGAAGCATAAGAGTCAACCTAACAGTTTCGGTAAGAGAGGTAGGAAGAAAGGGAAGACCCAATAGAGGGTACTTAGAGCTTGAAGGTATGGTGTTTTTTCTATTATCGTTGACTCTATACGTTTTATTTGGGTCAAACGAGATGTGTTTATGTGGGAGCAGCCCCCATTGTCGTGTACATAAAGGTTGAAGTAATGAGAAGGATTTCGTTTTGTCTTGCGATCTCTATTCCATTTACTTTTCGGTAACTTTATGTATTGTTCCTGTTTATATATTACTGCTTGTGTATATAATATAACTGCATGTAATGCAATTATATATATGCCTATATTTATGTATGTGCTTATTCACTGTAGTTCTTTGCATGTAAATAATATTCCTTCAATTGCTTAGGTTGTATTCTGATTTGACTTGTATTTATAGCTGCCAAATTATTTTATTAGGCAAAACAAAACCGGTACTTAACCAACTATATGGTTATTTCTAGCCAAGTTCCTTTTGGCTACTTAGTAATAGTGAATAATTCCAAGTCCATGTTGCTACTAATTGTCGTAGAGCAGTAGTTGGGATATCCGTATTCTTTCCCATTTGACTTGATTGTGCGCTTATTGTAACGACCCGTATTTTTTATGGATCGAAATATCGTAGGATAATTGTCATTAGGTCGTGTGGAAGTTAGCTTAGGTCGTGTGGAAGTTAGGTCGTGTGAGCGACTTAAGATGGGACGAGTTAGTGGGTTGGACCAACTCATAGGGGTGATCGACCTAAGAGGTGAGCGAGTTAAGGTGTGGAACGACCTAAGGAATTGACCGAGTTAAGAGAATTGACCGACTTAAGGAGCATGGACGACTTAGTGGAGTGAGGGACTCATAGGGGTGACCGAGTCAAGGAGTTTGCGACCTAAGAGTTAGTAGCTTGCGGCTTAGAGATAGGTCGGTCGAAGCGAGTTACCGACCTAAGGAGAGTAGGTCGTTCGAGCGACTCAGGGAATAGCTTAGGGATTGGTTAGGTCGGCCATAAGGCTATATAGTTAGATCGTTGACTTGGAACTAGTTAGGTCGGCTATGCTGTTGAGTCGCATGAAGCATGAGTCGTTAGGTCGGGCAAGAGTGTGGAGTGATAGGTCGGTAAGCCGTGGAGTGTTAGGCCGTGTGTTTTAGGTCGTTACCGACTTATGTTAAGTCGCTATGCCGCGTCCCAGTTAAGTCGCTAGGTAGTCGAGTCGCGTGTGTTTTGAGTCGTCGTGTCTTAGTTAAGTCGCATACGAATTGGGTCGGCTATGCCGTGTTAAAGTTAAGTCGTGTGGCCCTGTGTTTGGTTAGGTCAGCTGTTGTGTTGAGTCGTTGAGTCGTTAGGGTTGCTAAGTCATAAGTTGGCAGGGAGATAGGTCGGCGACGACTCATGGGGCGGCCGACTCAAGGGTTTTTCTGCCTATAAATAGAAGGGGGTTTGGCTCATTTTTGGGATCCGGAATTTGAAGCGACGAAGTGCTACCATTTTTAGAGCTCGACTACAACATTTCTTCACTTCTTTTCTCCACTCTAATCTAGTGATTTCTTCCATCCAAGATTGAAGATCAAATCGAAGATCCAAGAGCCAAAGTTAGAGATCTTCATCCATCGAAGAAAGATTTCATCGTTTGAAGCGGAACTTTGAAGGATCAAGCTTGATTCTTTGCTGTCCAGATCTGAAGTTGGTTGTTTTTGAGGTGTTTTGGTGATTCGGTGAGTGGTGGTTATCTCTCACACGGACCCAAAGGAGTATATTGGATCGGTGGTTTGTTTATGTGCTAAAGAGAGTGATTTCGTGCATTTTTCTTAAGTCTGCATGTAGATCTATTGCTCATGATGATTTATCATCTATTTTACTACATGTTCACTTATGCAAGTTCATTCATCAAGTTTTAGAGATATTGTTCATAATTCATGCTTGTTAGAATGCATGTTAGATTTGGACTCTTTATTTACGAAATTGCCATTATTGTTGTAATTGTTTATTTAGATCTTGTTTGAATGATTGATTACTTGGACTAATGTTTGATTTGATGGATTAGTTGATTGATAACTTGATTTGGACAAGTTGGTCGAAGATGATTCAAAAGCTAAGTGGAAAGGCTCTTGAATAAGGAAAGCTGCTTGTGGCATATGAAGCGGATGTTGAAGCTCATATGGATAGATTTTATGATGATGTTGAGATGGGACTTTGCCATGATGCGATGAGGCAAACCATGATGTTGAGATGGGACTTTGCTATGATGCGATGAAGCAAAGCATGAAGTGAGAAAGCCTTGGTTTAATCCAGACGGGATCATCCCAAGCATGTTGATAACTCGGTGATGTGGTCCGAGTTTGTGGATAATGGTTAGCTTGAGAGGTGCTTGAGCTAGTATGGGAATAGTCGTCGAGGAGGATGACTAGAAGGCTAAGATTTCATCGTTGTTGAAGGTTCTAGCATGCTCAAAGCAAGAGTACGTTGGGACGGGTCACGATGACGTTCCAAGCACGGGTCACGATGACGTGCTAGTACTCTGGGCAGATGCGATAGTCCTAGGCACGGGTCACGACGATGTGCGGAGCTATGTCTAGAACCGGGGTTGCCATTAGCCCTTGACGGACGGCTGAAAGAAGGTGCCGGTCATTCAATTAACGGTGATATCAAAGCAATGATAACAGTGATAACCAGAGTCATGGATGTTTGGTTGCACCATCATTCGATCTCAAGAGCGATGCTTTCTGGGTGCTTATCTGATCTTGGTTTAGGCCTTGGGGGTTTGTACTTGAAAAACATCGACCTTGACTCGAGTGATAATTGCTTTACTTAAATTGTCTACTTTGCTATGTTTGTTTATGCTTAGAGGGTCTGGGGGCTATCACTGTAGAATGAGGTGGAGTGGGACGGTTGAGTTCCTATTCCTTTTACCCTTTATGCTCTTTTGGTATGTTTGATAGTTGATTTACTGCTCACTAAGACTGTTGTCTGACTCAAGGTTTTATGTTCAACTCTTATTACCTTGGGCTGTTCATCCATGTTGGGATGGGCAGACTAGGTAGTAGGTGACAGGTGCTGTTCTTGGCTACCAACGTTGTTGATGACGAAGGCGGGCTGGAGGCTTTTGCATATTGTTTTCTTACTATATGTACTGGATGTTCCGCTGTTTGTTTGATACTCTGAGTGTTATGTAGTGAGGCTTGATGTATTGACTATTCAGATGATTGTATAAAACTATTGTGAGTTTATATGACTCCGTTCTGTGGAGCTTCACCATGTATACTTTTCTATTGTATTTTATCCATGCGCTGTGAGTAATACAATTGACTATTCTATTTTATCTTACCCTGACTATCGTCCATGGCTGCCTGGCACACTTTTCAGCGCACCATTCCCTTGTTTTCGTGCGGGAGTCGTGGGCGGTCGCCACATTTGGTATCAGAGCTTTGGTTAATCGATTTTAGCCAACGCTCGCTGACGTAACTACGTAAGAGAGACCTAATTGTATTTTGATGGATGATTACTATATATAATATAGTAGTTTAGAAGGATTTGAACTCCTTATGTAGTTGTTTCTCAAGGTGTTCTAAATCATTCCTTTTTGTAGATATTAAGGATGAGTCGAAGTGAGAGACAAGCTGCTAGGGAAAGCCGTGCTGTTGGGGGAGCTACTGACTATGCTGCAATGTTCGAAGCTATGATGACTTCGATCATTAGAAGGATACCAACTTCAGGACCATCAGTAGATGTTGGAGTTCAAGTTCAAGCTCCAAAACCAGTAGATTTTGCTAAGCTGTGCAAGGACTATACTGCTCTTGGAGGAAAGGTTTTCTTGGGAACAGAATCAACCATAGAAGTCCAGAGATGGATATATGCTTGTAGAAGGATCTTTGGTGATTTGGGAATTGAGGATGCAACTAAGAGGAAGCTTGCATCAAGATAGCTTCAGGGAAGGGCTTCTGATTGGTGGAACTCTATCACCATTGATACTCCAGAGGAAGAGATCACTTGGGAGCAATTCCAAACTAGATTTGAAGCTAAGTTCATTTCTACAGCTCAGAAGTCTGTTTTGTTTAAGAAGTTTGTGGAGCTCAAGCAAGGTGGAAGACTAGTTCTTGAGTATGTTTCTGAATTTGAAGCTTTGTCCAAGTATGCCAGATCGTATATTGAGTCTTCATATCAGAAGAACGAAAAGTTTGTGACAGGCTTGGATAGTTATCTTGGGAGGCAGTTGGTGGATCATCTGGACGATCCGTTTGAGAAGCTTGTGGAGAAAGCTCTCAGGCATGAGAGTTTGTTTCCTAAGGAAGGGTCTGTTGTTGCTGTGACCAAGGAAGAGTCCAAACCACATCAGGGTGGAAACAAGAAGAGGAAGCAGCAACAGCAGAAGTGTAAGGATGGCCAGAAGAAGCCAAAGGGTGAAGTGACCTGCTACAATTGTCGGCAGAAGGGCCATTTCTCTAGGGATTGCAAGAATCCAAAGGTGCAGTTGAAGTGCCACAACTGTGATAAGCTGGGGCATATCAGGAAGGACTGTCCAGAACCGAGGAAAGACAAGCAGATTGTGCAAGCTTATGCTTTGGGGGCTGTTCCATCATCTTTGAAAGCTCCTACTGCTGAAGAAAAGGGGAAGAGTGTGGTGGTTCAAGGTACTCTTTCCATGTGTGGTGTTCCAGTAAGAGTGTTGTTCGATACTGGGGCATCACATTCCTTTGTTTGTAATAAGTTGGTAGACCGGTTGGGTTTGGAACCGGATATAGTTGATAGGCCATTGGTTGTGACTAATCCAGTTGGGGGTTCGTCTTGTTTGTGTATGGTATGCCGTGGTCTAGTTGTATCGAGTCATGATTGCTCTTTTGTTTGTGATTGCTTTGTTCTGAACTTTGCGGGGTTTGGAATAATTTTGGGTATGGACTGGCTTAGGAAGTATGCGGAAAAGGTTGATTGTGAGAGGCTAGAGGTGACAGTCGAGAATGTGGAGGGGCGAAAGGTTATGATACGATGTAAGCATGAAGAAGGCGTCTTCATGAGCTTCATGTATTCACTGGTTGTTCCACGGGATGGACTGTCATCGGTGCCTATTGTGAATGGATTTGAGGATGTCTTTGACGAGGTCAAAGGGTTACCGTCGCATAGGGAGATCGAGTTTCGTATCGATCTTGATGAGGGAGCCAGACCTGTTGTGATGCCTCTTAGGCGAATGGCGCCTAAGGAACAGCAAGAGTTGAAGGTGCAAGTTGATGACCTTTTGCAGAAAGGATTCATTCGACGTAGTATGTCCGAATGGGGTGCACCAGTTGTGTTTGCAACCAAAGCGGATGGATCGTTGAGGTTGTGTGTCGATTATCGTGAGCTGAATAAAGTGACTAGGAAGAACAAGTATCCATTGCCGAGAATAGATGACTTGTTTGATCAGCTTCACGAAGCTAGGGTGTTTTCTCAGATGGATTTGGCAACGGGATTTCACCAGTTAAGAGTGGCAAAGGATAGTGTGCCGAAGACTGCTTTCAGGACACCATCTGGTTTCTATGAGTGGCTGGTAATGCCGTTTGGATTGACCAATGCACCAGCATATTTTGTGGATCTTATGAATAGGGTGTTCAGAGATCAGTTGAACAAGTTCGTACTTGTGTTCGTGGATGATATTCTGATTTATTCCAAAACTGAAGAAGAGCACAAGACGCACTTGCGTATTGTTTTGGAAATCTTGCGGAAACATCAGCTAAAGGCTAAGTTTTCGAAGTGTCACTTCTGGAAGAGTGAAGTGAGGTTCTTAGGCCATGTTATTTCTGGAAACGGGATAGTGGTTGATCCCGCTAAGGTGGCAGCAATCCAGGATTTGGTTAGACCTAAGAGTGCATCTGATGTGAGAAGTTTTCTTGGATTAGCAGGATATTATCGTCGGTTTATCAAAGACTTTTCCAAGATAGCTGCACCGTTAACAGGATTGACGAAAAAGAACCAAGTGTTCAGATGGGATGCTAAGTGTGAGTAAGCTTTCGGAATCCTGAAAGAGCAATTGACAAGTGCTCCTGTTTTGACTATTCCAAGTGGAAATAATGAGATGGTGGTTTACACCGATGCATGCGGTACTGGACTTGGAGAAGTGCTAATGCAAAAAGATAAAGTTGTTGCGTATGCAAGTCGACAACTGAAGCCGCATGAAAGGAATTATCCGACTCATGATTTGGAGTTAGCGGCGATTGTATTTGCTTTGAAGATGTGGAGACACTATCTATTGGGAGTTCGATTCGAGTTGTTTACGGATCATAAGTCGTTGAAGTATGTTTTCTCCCAAAAGGATTTGAATCTTCAGCAGCAACGATGGCTAGAGCTTTTAGCATCATATGATTTTGGTATAGCCTATACTCCGGGAAAAGGTAACGCAGTGGCTGATGCGCTAAGTCGAAGACATGCAGGATTGGGAGCCATGTTTTCAGAATGGAAGAGTCTCGAGTATTTGGCTGGATTTGACTTCAGGCCTAGATGTGAATTGGAACCTGAGATGTTGGCAAACTTATTGATAAGACCTACTCTTGTGGAAAGAATTGGCGAGAGCCAAAAGCGAGACGATAAGCTTATCAAGATTATCCGTGATTTGGAATCTGGATTGGATCCAGAAAAGGATAAAGGATTCGAGGTCGATCGAGAGGGTTGGCTTCGGAAACAAGGACGACTGGTTGTTCTCGATATAGATGAATTGAGAGATGAAGTTCTGAAGGAAAGTCATCACTCGAAATTGACAATTCATCCAGGTGGAAATAAGATGTATCGGGGCATGAAGAGAACCTATTACTGGGAAGGCATGAAGAAGGATGTTGGAAATTTTATTTCCAAATGTATGAATTGCCAGTTGGTAAAAGCCGAACAGAAGAAGCCAAGTGGATTGCTTCAGCCATTGGAAGTTCCTACGTGGAAGTGGGAGCAAATATCGATGGATTTTATCGATGGTCTACCAGAACCAGGGTAGGAAATGAAGGGATTTGGGTCATTGTAGATCGTTTGACTAAGAGTGCAAGATTCATTCCTGTTCGATCAACTAGGACTGCATCGAAGTTGGCTGAGCTTTATGTTAAGTGGATAGTTCGATTCCATGGTATTCCGAAGAGTATAGTGAGCGATTGAGATCCATTGTTCACTAGTGGATTTTGGAAGAGCTTCCAGAAAGTTTTGGGAACCAAGTTGTGTTTGAGTACAGCTTATCACCCTCAAACAGATGGTCAGACCGAGAGAGTCAACCGAGTTTTGGAAGATCTCCTCAGAGCATGTGTTTTGGACTTCGGAGGATCATGGGAAGATCATCTTCATTTGGTGGAATTTGCGTATAATAACAGTTATCAGACAAGTATTGGTATGGCACCATATGAGGCATTGTATGGAAGACTGTGTAACTCTCCGACATGCTGGTTGGAAACTGGAGAAAAGTTGATACTTGGGCCAGAAATGATTCGACGAACTTCGGATTGTATAGAGATCATTCGGCGACGAATGAAGGCAGCCCAAGATCGACAGAAAAGTTATGTCGATAAGCGTCGTAAGGATTTGGAATTCGACGTAGGCGATATGGTTTTCGTGAAGGTTTCTCCACTGAAGAAAGTTATTCGATTCAGGAAGAAAGGAAAGTTGACTCCGAGATTTGTTGGACCATTCCCGATCATCGAGCGAATTGGAAAGCTCGCCTATAAATTGGAGTTACCAGAAAAGATGGCGGGTGTGCACAATGTTTTTCATGTATCATATCTACGGAAGTATGTGCACGACCCAAGTACAGTGGTTTCGGTTGATAGCTGTGAAGATTTAGAAGTTGATCCGGTTATTAGAAGACCTCGTAAGCCACTTCGTGTTGTGGGAACCAACACGAAACAGCTTAGGAGGAAGGTAGTCAAGTTGCTCAAGGTACAATGGAGTGATGATGTTAACGACTGTACATGGGAGGAGGAAGAGAGGATGAAGGCAGCTCATCCTGAACTCTTCGAGGTATGGCCCTAAGGTGTCGTGACGTCTTATGAACTTGTAACTTGTTCTAGTCTTAGTATTCTGCATGCTAGGCTAGAATTGGATGCATGTTTTGTTGATTGCTATGGATGGTAGGCATGCAGAATATTTTTGATTGCTCTTGTTTGTTTGGAATTTCGGGGACGAAATTCCTAAGGGGGAGAGAATGTAACGACCCGTATTTTTTATGGATCGAAATATCGTAGGATAATTGTCATTAGGTCGTGTGGAAGTTAGCTCGTGTGAGCGACTTAAGATGGGACGAGTTAGTGGGTTGGACCGACTCATAGGGGTGACCGACCTAAGAGGTGAGCGAGTTAAGGTGTGGACCGACCTGAGGAATTGACCGAGTTAAGAGAATTGACCGACTTAAGGAGCATGGACAACTTAGTGGAGTGAGCGACTCATAGGGGTGACCGAGTCAAGGAGTTTGCGACCTAAGAGTTAGTATCTTGCGGCTTAGAGATAGGTCGGTCGAAGCGAGTTACCAACCTAAGGAGAGTAGGTCGTTCGAGCGACTCAGGGAATAGCTTAGGGATTGGTTAAGTCGGCCATAAGGCTATATAGTTAGATCGTTGACTCGGAACTAGTTAGGTCGGCTATGCTGTTGAGTCGCATGAAGCATGAGTCGTTAGGTCGGGCAAGAGTGTGGAGTGATAGGTCGATAAGCCGTGGAGTGTTAGGCCATGTGTTTTAGGTCGTTACCGACTTATGTTAAGTCGCTATGCCGCGTCCTAGTTAAGTCGCTAGGTAGTCGAGTCGCGTGTGTTTTGAGTCGTCGTGTCTTAGTTAAGTCGCATACGAATTGGGTCGGCTATGCCGTGTTAAAGTTAAGTCGTGTGGCCCTGTGTTTGGTTAGGTCGGCTGTTGTGTTGAGTCGTTGAGTCGTTAGGGTTGCTAAGTCATAAGTTGGCAGGGAGATAGGTCGGCGACAACTCATGGGGCGGCCGACTCATGGGTTTTTCTGCCTATAAATAGAAGGGGGTTTGGCTCATTTTTGGGATCCGGATTTTGAAGCGACGAAGTGCTACCATTTTTAGAGCTCGACTACAATATTTCTTCACTTCTTTTCTCCACTCTAATCTAGTGATTTCTTCCATCCAAGATTGAAGATCAAATCGAAGATCTAAGACCAAAGTTAGAGATCTCCATCCATCGAAGAAAGATTTCATCGTTTGAAGCGGAACTTTGAAGGATCAAGCTTGATTCTTTGCTGTCAAGATCTGAAGTTGGTTGTTTTTGAGGTGTTTTGGTGATTCGGTGAGTGGTGGTTATCTCTCACACGGACCCAAAGGAGTATATTGGATCGGTGGTTTGTTTATGTGCTAAAGAGAGTGATTTCGTGCATTTTTCTTAAGTCTACATGTAGATCTATTGCTCATGATGATTTAACATCTATTTTACTACATGTTCACTTATGCAAGTTCATTCATCAAGTTGTAGAGATATTGTTCATAATTTATGCTTGTTAGAATGCATGTTAGATTTGGACTCTTTATTTATGAAAGTGCCATTATTGTTGTAATTGTTTATTTAGATCTTGTTTGAATGATTGATTACTTGGATTAATGTTTGATTTGATGGATTAGTTGATTGATAACTTGATTTGGACAAGTTGGTCGAAGATGATTCAAAAGCTAAGTGGAAAGGCTCTTGAATAAGGAAAGCTGCTTGTGGCATATAAAGCGGATGTTGAAACTCATATGGATAGATTTGATGATGATGATGTTGAGATGGGACTTTGCCATGATGCGATGAGGCAAACCATGATGTTGAGATGGGACTTTGCTATGATGCGATGAAGCAAAGCATGAAGTGAGAAAGTCTTGGTTTAATCCAGACGGGATCATCCCAAGCATGTTGATAACTCGGTGATGTGGTCCGGGTTTGTGGATAATGGTTAGCTTGAGAGGTGCTTGAGCTAGTATGGGAATAGTCGTCGAGGAGGATGACTAGAAGGCTGAGATTTCATCGTTGTTGAAGGTTCTAGCATGCTCAAAGCAAGAGTACGTTGGGACGGGTCACGATGACGTTCCAAGCACGGGTCACGATGACGTGCTAGTACTCTGGGCAGATGCGATAGTCCTAGGCACGGGTCACGACGACGTGCGGAGCTATGTCTAGAACCGGGGTTGCCATTAGCCCTTGACGGACGGCTGAAAGAAGGTATCGGTCATTCAATTAACAGTGACATCAAAGCAATGATAACTGTGATAGCCAGAGTCATGGATGTTTGGTTGCACCATCATTCGATCTCAAGAGCGATGCTTTCTGGGTGCTTATCTGATCTTGGTTTAGGCCTTGGGGGTTTGTACTTGAAAAACATCGACCTTGACTCGAGTGATAATTGCTTTACTTAAATTGTCTACTTTGCTATGTTTGTTTATGCTTAGAGGGTCTGGGGGCTATCACTGTAGAATGAGGTGGAGTGGGATGGTTGAGTTCCTATTCCTTTTACCCTTTATGCTCTTTTGGTATGTTTGATAGTTGATTTACTGCTCACTAAGACTGTTGTCTGACTCAAGGTTTTATGTTCAACTCTTATTACCTTGGGCTGTTCATCCATATTGGGATGGGCAGACTAGGTAGCAGGTGACAGGTGCTGTTCTTGGCTACCAACGCTGTTGATGACGAAGACGGGCTGGAGGCTTTTGCATATTGTTTTCTTACTATATGTACTGGATGTTCCGCTGTTTGTTTGATACTCTGAGTGTTATGTAGTGAGGCTTGATGTATTGACTATTCAGATGATTGTATAAAACTATTGTGAGTTTATATGACTCCGTTCTGTGGAGCTTCACTATTTATACTTTTCTATTGTATTTTATCCATGCGATGTGAGTAATACGATATACTATTCTGTTTTATCTTACCCTGACTATCATCCATGGCTGCCTGGCACACTTTTCAGCGCACCATTCCCTTGTTTTCGTGTGGGAGTCATGGGCGGTCGTCACACTTATTCCTTTTCACAGGATTTATCTCTCTAGATGCTAGATTACGAGCATTGATAGGATAGAGATATTATGGGGTAAATTATCCAATTTCCCCTAGTCTAAGTTGCTTTTCCTCTCCTTATCCTGGATCTAGAAAAGCCTAAAAACACTGGTTTTCAAACTTTCACGACCATCCTTGCTTATCGTGACTGAGCAAGTCATGCTCGCTCGCTAGTGCTGCCATTGAAATTCAATTAGACACTAGTTTAAATCCTCGAAAGCTAGCGTATATGTGGTTCCATTTTGAGGGTTTCTCCTTTACGTTGCCTATTTCCAGCCGATGTTGAATCCTTGCAAGTTAGCATTGATATATTCGCTTGATTCCTTAGTTATTCTTAGGAATGTCGAGCTGAATCATTCGGTCGCTCCAGAAAATTACAACATGTTGACATTGCTTATCTCCAAGCGATGAAAAATTCCTACGAGTCGTGATCCAATTATCCAATCATTCCTGAAAAATAGGGTCAAATTATGTGATAGACCTGCAACAATTTCCTTTCCTGACATTACCAATCTCCAAGCAATGCCAGATTCCTAAAGGATGGGGAATTCATCTTCCTGGCATCACTTGTCTTTGGGAAATTATGAATTCCTAAAGGTTCAAGTGAATTGGGGAACCTTCTCTCCATCACCCATCTTCGGGCAATAACGAATTCCAGATGGTTGGAGTATTCCTTCTTCGCTTCACCTATCTCTGGGCAACACCAGACTCCTAAAGGCTATGGATTTTCCTTCCTAACGTTGCCAATCTCCGAGCTATGCCAGATTCATGAAGGATAGAGTTTTACCATCCTAACATTGCCTATCTCCGAGCAACGCTGGATTCTTAAAGGATGTGAATTTTCTTTTCTGACGTTGCCAATCTCTAGGCAATGCCTGATTCCTAAATGATAGAGTTTTACCTTCCAAACATTGCCAATCTCCGGACAATGCCAGATTCCTAAAGAACAGAATTTACCTTCCTAACATTGCTAATCTCCGAACAATGCCAGAATCCTAAAGGATGGAGTTCTCAAACCTTCTCATCGTTGACAATCTCCAGGCAACATCTAGAAAACAACAAATTCTTGAAGGTCAAGGTCGAATTATCTTACCGACCCCTTCGTCGGTCCAAGAATGCTAGGAAAAATTATCCAGTGGACCCCCAAGAACATACTCCTCATCATTATCCAAGGCCAAAGGAGTAAAATTATCCAAACTTTTGATGAGGCTGCATTCGAATGAATCTGACCAGTCAAACTAGAAAATTATCGAGGCTGAGAGCCCAAGGAGATAACTAGCGAATCCAGAAGCCATATGCTACCAAGATTACGAGTCCAAAGCATAGCAACTAGCTTCCAAGAGAAGGCCAACAACCAAAACATCATGAGCAAACACTCAACGTCACTCAACAATTAAAGTGATGGGTTGGTACCAATCCATGACGAAGATCGGCACCGATCCCCATGTCTTCATCAATATCACCTTGCATCCTCTCTACTTCCAAACCCGCAGTGATCGCAACCTATCTCGATTTTCAGTGGATCATTAGCATGCAATAAACATCAAGCGTCTCCAACATATGAAGAGGGGAACTCCATTCCACCATCGATCAAGCTAATTCAACTAGGAACAAGCTTCTAGCAAAGCAATCGAAATAGAAAACATGAAGGCTTAAGCAATTCAAACCTATCTAAGCACACAAGAAAGATTCATTATGATATCTTGTAGATTGGTATCGATCCCCGACTATGGATCGGTACCGATCCTTAGAAATGGTTGACATTGCCACGATCTTTCGAGTTTATCTCTCTTTGGATGACGAGAACGTGGCTATGAACATGGTGGAGGAATTTCTGATGACCTTTGGTTATAAATAAAGGGTGAGGGAGACATTTTAAGGGATATTTTTTCAATTTTTACGAATTTCCATTGAATTCTTGTAATCCCAAGGTTTATTACTGATCCATAAGAATAAACAACAATATAATCAGTAACAAAGCTAAGTAGATGTAGGCAATGTTTAACCGAACCCTTATAAACTCATTTTCATTTAATTTCTTCACTTATTTCACTACTATAATTTCTTGGTTGTATGTGCCATATTCTAGTATAAACATTTTGGTGCTTTCACTAAGAAGTTTATTTTCAGGATATCTGGATCAATCATCTATTGTTTGATTACTTTAGTTCGAGAGATCGATCCATTTTCTTTGTTTTTTGCATTCAAAACTACTCAAATTTCCATAGAATTTAAAGAAAGCTATTTTGAACGATGGCCCCATAAACAGACTGATTCACCACATCCAGAGCTGCAGATGATATTGAGAATATTGAGTCCCAACATGCAAAAGAGGTTGCACAGCCAACCATTGCCAAGTCCAGAACACATTGGAGGTGATAATGATGTTCTATATGTCGAATATGCTAGTATATGATTTTTGTTTGATGATAATAAACATATATATATTCATTTAAATGTATTTGTTAATGTACTATTTTATTTTTCACATAATTAATATATATTGCTGAATAAAATAAATAATACAGAATTTAATTTCAAACAAATATTTTATTCAAATAGATATTTATTACAATTTTGAATAGTACAAATTTGAGCTCTCACTATATATATACAAATTCGATTACAATGAAATCTTGATTACATCATAATTTTCCTTTTACATTTTCATACCTCGCTACATATCACTCATACACTCGTATTTTATCTTCCACTCTATTCCAGATTGAATCCAGCATTTGAGTAATCTACAAAATAAACATTAACGCGGTAAAATTGAAAAGAAAATATTTTGCAGTGAAAAATAAAGTGTATATTTTGAAAATATTATTCGCCTCAGTTATTTTGGTTGTTCTTCATCATCTATTTTTGAATTCATCATACACGAACAACTTGTGACATGCACAGTGTATCACTGTACATGCCACAAGGCCATGCGCACCGAATACACTTGATAAAACTACAGGGACAGGTGAAATAAGTATTAAGTCACGATTTTGAGCGCATGCTCAAACTCAAGCTTTAAGCTGGATTCAACTCAGGTCCAATACAAAACTATGGGTCAAGATACACAGAACAAGCCTTGACCAAAATTCAATGCGTATACTTGAAAAGTACTTGACCAGTCAAGACTGCATCAAAAAAAACACAAACCTGGTAACATGAACACAAATGCTCAAAGCAACTCAAAGCCAGAGCAGTATAACATGAACCTGGTATGCAAGACACATGCACTGACAACAAACCACATCAATGAACTAACTACTCAAGCTCATGGCAAGTGCAACAATCAGAGGCATGAACAAGACAACAGACATAAAAAGAAACCATAACAAGTTTAGCCACACATATCAGGCATATGGACATGTACTTGATACAATCCAGAAACTCAAAGGCAACCAAACTTGAGTACAGGGTCAGAGGTACCAAAGCATGCATATAACTCTGCAGTTCAATATCCAACCAAGTCGAATAGGCAGCAAACATATTGAATAAAGACAGTGAAGTGTAGAACATATATATGTATAGAGCTCAAGTCCAAAATCACATTCGATTGAAGACTAGGGGATCATGTGAAGTATACAAGCAAATGTAGACAACAGGAAGTTCAAAACAATGGTCATGACATTTAGACTCATGAAGACTAAAATATTCAATGCAACTCACCACGCTATGCAAAAGACCAATGAACAAAAACATGCACCAGTGAAAGCAGTTCAAAGTTTTGACTGCAACAAAAATGAAGTACACAGCATACATAGATAAATGTGTGCACATATATATGATGTATGTAGTGATAACTAGTACCACAACTCGAATGATACTAGTGCAACATCAACACTGTAGTGGACTGAAAGTGTAGCAGTTCAAAATGGCAAGCAACAGAGTGTCAAGTCGAGCATGTATACATACAATACAGTAAACAAATCAAGCAACTATTGGTTACACTTTCAACGAAGTCAAGATCGAAATCAACCAGAGCAAAACGAAATTTAGCTAGTCAAAGAGGCCAAAGTAAAACCAGAAATTCATGGACCAAATTAGAAATCAAAACCATGGTAATCAAGCAAACTCATAGAGCCATGGTTACCAATCCATTGAAATTACGAATTGAAAAGATCAGAGAAATCACCATCATTCAATCATAATCAAGTGGCCTAGACGAAGTCAAGTAAATTATCAGACGAACGAAATTATAGGAATTTAAATCCTATTTAAACCCATCTCATCATCGGCTACCAGATCATCGAGTTCAAGCCAGCTAACCAGTAAAGCAAAAAGAATAAATCACATACCATTTTACTCAAACTCGATCAAACTGGAGCAGCGTGAGAAATGTGAAGAAACAATCGATTGCCAACGCAAATCAAAGTAATAGCCATTGTAATTGACTTACAACCAGTTGGTGACTCCAATTTTCTAGAAGCCCTAACTTGGAATGAAGAAGAAAGAACAAGTAAAAAGGATGACGCCATTTTTTCAACGCAAATACAAGGAACCGGCCGAACAACATAAAAGAGAAAGAGGGATAATGTATTTACACAGTGTTTTGTTGGGTCGGCTATATTGTTCTTGGGCTTTTATTTTAAATAGGGCTTCTTGTTTTTATATTGCTTTCGGTTTGTAATTTACTTTGAAATGTTTGTAACTTCTAGTCGTGTGACTAGGGGACGAACTACGGTGGTGTAGTTCGAGAATTCGCAACTCATGGCTGAGTTATGGCAGAGTTTTGAGCGTAGAGTTAGGTTAGTCGATAGCAGGTGTCGCGAGTTTACATGTGGAAGCGTCTGACTACTTAATTTTTAGTAGAAACTTTGGGGGCAGCACATAGGCAGGGTTTTTCCAAAGATGGGCAAATCAATATGTTCTATTTTCTGCTTCTATTATTCTGCTATATCTGTGTTGAGATTATTTTATATACTTCTGCAATGAATTTTTATAACTAATAGTATCACCCTATTCACTCCCTCTCTAGGGTGAAATCGATCCTACAAGTGGTTTCAGAGCTAGGAATAAAAGTCATTTTTGTTTTAGAATTTTTGATTTTTCAAAAAAACCAATTTTTATTTGAATTTTTAAAATGGCTTCTTTTAATAATACTTTTGCTGAGGGTCGGTCCAATATTATTCCTCCTTTTTTTGATGGAATAGATTTTTTGAATTGGAAATTAAAAATGAAATTTTATTTAAAATTTGTTAATGTTAAATGTTGGGATATTATTGAAAATGGGTGTCATATAATAGATGAGAAAAATACTTTGATTAATGCTCTTGCTATGCATATATTATATTCTCATACTAATCAATATAATTTTTAACTTTATCTCTCATTGTGAAAATGCAAAGGAAATCTGGAATACTTTTGACACAACATATGGTGCAAAAGTCAACAACCGTGAGAGGTCCCCTATAATCAACTCAGAAACGTGCTTGATAGGACTAGCAAAATGCAACAGTGATGAAGATTCAATAGCCAATGAGATAAGTGATTTTCCAATCAATGATTTAGTTCTCTTGTGCCAAAAATTAATTGAAAATAATAAAGCTCTTGAGTTGAAAAATAATAAGTTGGAAAGAGAACAAGCTAAACGTCATCAGAAAAATAATGATTTGGAAAATAAGCTTAAAACCATTAAGAAAAATAAAAAATTCTAATAGAAAAACGTGTTTGAATCATGAAAAAGAATTTTCCCGTCTTCATGAAAAAATTCAAAAGTTAGAAAACGAAATTTTAATTGAGAGAAAAACAAAACTGATTTGATTTGTCAAAATAATATTTTGTAAAAAGAGTTGAATAGTTTTAAGAAGTCAGAAAGTTCTGAAAGTACGATTTTTGTGAGAAATAAAATGAGATCAACGAAAATTTCAAACCCTTGAAAAAGAAAACGTGATTTTAAGCAAACCCGAAATTATTGGATTAAATCACGAGTTTGAAAAGGAGATTGAAAAAATCAAGGATTTTGAAAAAATTGAATTTAAAAAACTCCAACTCTTTGAAAGTGCGATGCTTGAAATTGAGAATATAATTAGAGAGCTCAAAAAGGAAAATATGGACTTGAAAATGAAGAATTTTTAAATGAGAGATAATACCATTAGTTGTTGTTCGAAGCTAATGAATGAAAATAAACTTTTAAAATCCAAAATTAATAAACTTGAGTTGGTTACTCGAAAAAATTTCACTAGAGATAAATCATTTAATATACTCTTAGAAAATCAACTCTTTGAGAATAAAAAGAATACATTTGGATTTGCAAAAGTGTCAAACTATGAACAAACAACTAATAACATTGTTAAAGGGAAGAGTGTGATACCCAAACACGTGAAATCCATGCCAATTTGGTTTCCCAAAAGCACGAATGTAAAATCACTCAAAGTCAAACAAATCTGGGTGCCAAAAGGAACAAATAGTTTTGGGTCTCCACAAACTTACTTTTCAAAATCATTTGCCACTAACAACCATGGACCTATAAAAACAAATAGGTCACAAAAATCTTCTCCCTCAGAGGTATGGTGGCAGGCTAAGGAACAACAACAGTGCTATCTGGATTCTGGCTATTCCAAACACACAATGGGCAATAATTCAATGTTCCTTAACCTAGTACAAATGTGAAAGAATCACAGTGGACAACAATGAAAAATTATCGCAAAGGTCAAAGAGGTAACGTATATTTATTCTGAATGATATATTTAATGTGATAATATGCACCATAATTTGATCAGCCAGTTATGTGATAACGAATATTGATTATGATTCTGACTTATAAAAGTTGTTGGCCAATTATCCTTTTATGCCGAGAAGACAACAATCTTTGAAATACTTCATATAGATTTGTTCGATTTAATGATGGTGTTTTGTTGATTACTGATTACTCATGATACAAGTGGATATATTTGTTGATCTGACACTATGGTCACTGTTTGTTTATTGGCACGGCTCCAATTCAAACCCAATAGAATTTCACTTAAAAGCTGTTTTTAAAATATTGTGTTACACACTTTACGGTTTGGTCTATCAAATCCAACTAATGATAAATTTTAGTGAAAGGAAAATTGAAATACAGAGCACATGGGTAATTTAGTTGATAGAAAAATTACTAGTGGAACGTGATTTATTTTTGAGATATTCATTAGCTGCATCACATTTTTTTCAAAGAAAATATCTGCATATTTTTCATTTCAACTAAACTTCATATAGCAGACATTTTTCTTATAAAACCCCTTCAAGAAAATCATTTTTATTGACCTTATTTCAAATTAGTCATCTTATCTTAAATGACTACATTGACTAATCTGACTCCCTACTGATTATTGAAAAGATAAATAGTGACTGAAAAAGTGATGAGTGTTGATATTGATCATATATTATAACTTGAGAAAGTATAATTAGAAATTTTCTTTAGAAAATTTAAACAAGGGTTATAAAAACTTTTTGTTGGTAAATATTCCATGACCATTTCTATTTCTATTATATTTCTATCGACGATCACTCATTAAAATCCAATATAGGTATGCAGTATTTTAAATGGGAAATTATTCGTTCTTCATTTTATTATATTTTTAGCAATAAAAACGTCCAAAGTATTCACTCTCATTTAAAAGTCCTTACGGTTATGCATGGATGAATTACTTGGGATTTTTGATTATGTGCTTCCATGCTCATTTAAAAGCCCTTACGGTTATGCATGTATGGAATGCATATCAAAATTGGTTATGAAATAGACAAGTTGATTCTAATCCCATTTAAAAGTCCTTATGGTTATGCGTGGTTAGAAGATACTTGAATTCATTTTTTTTATAAAAAATTGTGAATACTACTAAGCTCATTTAAAAGTCCTAACGGTTATACATGGTTAGTATATATTCAAATTCCAGATGTAAATATACCACAAATAGACACAACTATATGGTTTTGTATATCGACATCATCCCTACCATTCTAAAGTGGAATATGCGTCTAACAGAATATTTATGATTTTTGTTTGTTTTTTTTATAGGAGTTTAATATTTTTACCTGATTAAGTATTATTATTGTATTAATGTCCATCACTTTATCTCTATTTTTCTAACACTATTACTCTTTTGCTGATAATAAAAGGGGGAGAGAAAAGTTAAGATTTTGACAAATAAAGGTCACATATTATTATTATTTGCATCTAGACACATTTGCATATCTTTATTTATTTTCATGCATGGATGAAGGGGAAGCTTTGTGTAGAGGGGTAGCATTCAAATAGAGGGAGCAAATTGAATGATCAAATACATTTAATAAATTCAAAATCTTAAATACATGTTTATTATCGTCAAAAGGGGGAGATTGTTGAATATGCTAGTATATGATTTTTGTTTGATGATAATAAGCATATATATATATTCATTTAAATGTATCTGTTAATGTACTATTTTATTTTTCACATAATTAATATATATTTGCTGAATAAAATAAATAACACGGAATTTAATTTCAACCAAATATTTTATTCAAACAAATATTTATTATAATTTTGAATAGTACAAATTTATGCTCTCACTATATATATACAAATTCAATTACAATACAATTTTTATCACATCACAATTTTCCTTTTACATTTGCACACCTCACTACATATCACTTATACACTCATATTTTATCTTCAACTCTATTCCAGATTGAATCTAGCGTTTGAGCAATCTGCAAAATAAATACTAACGCAGTAAAATTGAAAAGAAAATATTTTGCAGTTAAAAATAAACTGTATATTTTGATAATATTATTCGCCTCAGTTATTTAGGTTGTTCGTCATTATCTATTTTTGAATTCATCATACACGAACAGCTTGTGACATGCATAGTGTATCATTATACATGCCATAAGTCTGTGCGCACCGATATACACTTGATAAAACTGCAGGGACAGGTGAGCACAAGGTCAAACCCAAATGAAAAGTTGGGTTCAACTCAAGTGAAATAAATATTAAGTCACAATATTAAGCACAAGGTCAAACCCGAGCTTTAAGCTAGATTCAACTCAGGTGCAATACAAAACTATGGGTCAAGATACATAGAACAAGCCTTGACAAAAATTCAATGCGTACACTTGAAAAGTACTCGACCAGTCAAGATTGCATCAAAAAAACACAAGCCTGGCAACATGAACACAAATGCTCTAAGCAACTCGAAGCCAGAGGAGTATGACATGAACCCGATATGCAAAACACATATGCACTGACAACAAACCACATCAATGAACTAACTACTCAAGCTCAAGGCAAGTGCAAAAATCAGAGGCATGAACAAGACAACAGGTATAAAAAGAAACCAGAACAAGTTCAGCTAAACATATCAGCCATATGGATATGTACTTGATACAATCTAGAAACTCAAAGGCAGCCAAACCTGAGTACAGGGTCAGAGGCACCGAAGCATGCATACAACTCAGCAGTTCAATATCCAACCAACTCGACCAGGCAGCAAACATATTGAATAAAGAAAGTGAAGTGCAGAACATATATATATAGCTCAAGTCCAAAATCACATTCGAGTGAAGAATAGAGGATCAAGTGAAGTATACAAGAAAATGCAGACAACAGGAAGTTCAATGCAATGGTCACGACATTCAGACTCATGAAGACTAAAATATCAATGCAACTCACCACACTATGCAAAAGACCCATGAACAAAAACATGCACCAGTGAAACAAGCAGTTCAAAGTTTCGACTGCAACAAAAATGAAGTACACAGCATACATAGATAAATGTGTGTACATATATATGATGTATGTAGTGATAACTAGTACCACAACTCGAATGATACAAGTGCGACATCAACACGGCAGTGGACATAATAGTGCAGTAGTTCAAAATTGTGAGCAATAGAGTGTCAAGTCGAGCATACATATAGACAATACAGTGAACTAATCACACAACTATTGGTTACAATTTCAACGAAGTCAAGGTCGAAATCAACTAGAGCAAAAAGAAATTTAACAAGTCGAAGTGGCCAAAGTCAAACCATAAATTCACGGACTAAATTAGAAATCAAAACCGTGGTAATCAATCAAAACCATAGAGCCTTGGTGACTAAGCCAGTGAAATTATATGAATTGAAAAAGTTAGAGAAATCACCATCATTCAATCATAATCAAGTGGCCTAGACAAATTTGAATAAATTATCAAACGAACGAAATTATAGGAATTTAAATCCTATTTAAACCCATCTCATCATCGGCTACCAAATCATCGAGTTCAAGCAAGCTAACTAGTAAAGCAATAAAGAATAAATCACATAGCATTTTACTCGAACTCGATCAAATTGGAGCAGCCGAGAGCAAAGTGAAGAAACAGTCGATTCCAACACAAATCAAATTAATAGCCATTGTAATCGACTTACAATCATTCGGTGACTCCAATTTTCTAGATGACCTAATTTGGAACGAAGAAGTACGAACAAGTAAAAAGGGCGAGGCCATTTTTTCAACACAAATACAAGGAACCGGCCGAACAACATAAAAGAGAAAAAGGGACAATCTATTTACATAGTGTTTTGTAAGGCCGGCTACATTGTCCTTGGGCTTTTATTTTAAATTAGGGTTTCTTGTTTTTATATTGCTTTCGATTTGTAATTTACTTTTAAACGTTTGTAATTTCTAGTCATTTGACTAAGGGACGAACTACAGTGGTGCAGTTTCATAATTCGCAACTCAATGGCTGAGTTGTGGCAGGGTTTTGAGCGTAGAGTTAGGTTAGTCGATAGCAGGCGTCGCAAGTTTACGTGTGTAAGCGTCTGACTACTTAATTTCTAGTAGAATCTTTGGGGGCAGCACATAGGCAGGGTTTTGCCAAAGCTGAGTAAATCTATATGTTCTATTTTCTGCTTCTATTATTCTGCTATATCTGTGTTGAGATTATTTTTATACTTCTGCAATAAATTTTTATAATTAATAGTATCACCCTATTCACCCCATCTCTAGGGTGAAATCGATCCTACAAGTGGTTTCATAGCTATGAACAAAAGTCGTTTTTGTTTTAGAATTTTTGATTTTTTGAAAAACAATTTTTATTTGAATTTTAAAATGGCTTCTTTTAATAATACTTTTGCTGAGGGTCGGTCCAATATTATTCCTCCTATTTTTGATGGAATAGATTTTTTGAATTGGAAACTAAAAATGGAATTTTATTTAAAATTTGTTAATGTTAAATGTTGGGATATTATTGAAAATGGGTGTGATATAATAGATGAGAAAAATACGTCACGAGTTTATGTGTGTAAGCGTCTGACTACTTAATTTCTAGTAGAAAACTTGGGGGCATCATGTAGGCAGGGTTTTGCCCAAGCTGGGTAAATCTGTGTGTTCTATTTTTTTGCTTTTATTATTCTTCAATATCTGTTTTGAGACTATTTTTTATACTTCCGCAATAAAATTTTATAATTAATAGTATCAGCATATTTACCCTCCCCTCTAGGGTGAAATCAATCCTACACTGAATGGAATGTATGATGAAACAGATAGAGGATAAGCTGCAGGAGAAGTGCATAAGGGAGGTTGCGATGGCTATACTAGGGGAAGAATCCTAGAAAAGAAAATTCCTCACTACGGGTACTTTAGGTCGGTTGTCAACTGAGATGTGGCTAATTACACTAGGAAGTGCGACAAATGCCAGCAATTTGTAAAAATTCCTAGAGCCCCACCAACAGAGATTATGCAAATGGTCAGTCCCTGGCCATTCGCAGTATGGGGAATAGATGTGATTGGTTTGCTAGCAATATACAAAGGTGGTGCAAAGTAAGCCAACATTGTTGTTGACTACTTTACGAAGTGGGCTAAAGCGGAGCTATTAGCTACGATCACTACTAAGAAGGTGATCAACTTCATAGTCAAAACATCATTTGTCGCTTTAGGGTCCCACAAATGATCAATTCTGGTAAAGAAACTCAATTCGACATTGTTGAATTCAAATCCTACCATGGGCATCATATTGAGAAGAGATTTGCAGTGGTAGTGCACTCACAAGCTAATGGACAAGGAGAAGCTATGAACAAAAAAATTGAGTCTATTCTCAAAAAGCAACAAGAGAAGGCCAAGCTCAAGTGGGTCAATGAATTGCCATTAGCGCTTTGGGCTTAAAGGACAACCTACAAGTCTACGAACAGCCACTCCCCATTCGCCCTAGCCTACGGATTAAAGGATATGAATCTATTCGAACTCGAAGCACCTTCTTATCGAGTAACTCGTTAAAACCCTCGAACGAACGAGGAACTCCTACTGGAATCTCTCGACATGGTGGATGAGAAGCGTGATGAAGTTGACTTGAGAGTAGCCACAGACCAAAAATGGGTCACTTGATATTACAACATGAAGGTTAGGACCCGGACCTTTGAAATTTGTGATATCGTTCTTAAAATAATCATTTCATGCCCCGTGAATATGGGCTGGAGCTAGGAAGCTCTATATGTAGTCGACCATAAGCTTAGGGATGGAACATACAAGCTAGAAACCGTAGATGAGGTCTCACTCCCGTAAGCGTGGAATGGCGAACACTGGCGATGCTATTTCACTTGAGCTTTGACTTTGTAATATCTATTCAAGTTTGATGTAACAAGATAGAATATGTCGTTTCTTATGTATATAAAATAAAATGAATTTCTAAATCTGTTACTTTATCCCTATTTCATAAATGGTGGATTATGGCGAATATGAACGAATCTGCATATGTATAAACATCCTCCATTTTGAGGCCCGAAATTAAGTGCTTCGGATGTTGTAGTCATCCATAGTTACTAATTTCCGATGACAAAATGCAGCCATGTTAATCATTTTGATAATACCAAGAACACATGAATATGGAAATTCAACATAATTTTTTTTAAATAAATTTTCTCATCTCATTTCACAATAAGATTTCAATTTCATTACGTAATCCTAATTCTCAAACCATGTTTAGAGAAATTATAATTATTACAACATATTCCAAGAGTGACCTATGAAGATGCCCCTTTGGATGATCAAAGTCAAATATCTGGCATTTAATACAATTTGCCACTACGACACAAAACTAGAATCAAAACACAGTGGAAAATAGATATATAGCTCATACTAGCTAGAATCCCTCCTGCATGTCTTTGGAAGCTTATTCGTCTAAAGGGAACCGGAAAAGCCCTTACTCTCAACCTACTCAAATAAGCACCCAAGTGTTTAAGGGAAAAACAAAAGCTTCGGGTTAGACAAAAAGTCTGGTATTAATAGTAATCTATTATCTCAAACCAATGGATATCTAGTGAGACCACGTGCTGTGCAGAATGGGTTTCCCCTCACTGGTACCCAATTAAACATCTTAACCATATATTATGCTCATACATACATAATGGTTATGACATAATAATATGATAGGGTATAAACATGTTACATGTACCATCCAACATTTTATTTACCTAAACTAATATGGACTATCCATATCACATTTTATCATATAAACTAATGTAGACTATCCATCTCACATCCCATAGTTTTCCTAGGATGATTGTGAGCCCTAAAATTAACCAATTAGAAACTATCCATCTCCGTCATGATGCAGACTATCCATCATACATCCCATAGTTTTCCTAGGATGACCATGAACCCATCACTTGGCCATTTAATTCATGTTATCCACATGATTTTATTTATCCTTTCTTACCCACATGTTTAACTTTACTCCATGCTACCCACATATTCAACATTAATTTATGATATCTGCTTGTATACCTTATTTCTATTGGTGTCTGCAATTAAGTTGTTACCCCTTATTTATTTAAAATTTATGGTGACATATATTGGTAACCCCCAAACAATTTCCTGCCAGACTCATTAAGATATACCATAAAGTCCCTAAGGTTTGAAGTACAATCATGCAACAAATAACTCTCCTCTATTTATAAGCTCGATATGCATTAACATCAACGTCTATGCCATGCCGATGTAAAAGCATAAGGCTCTCCGCTTATTTTAAGACCCGACGACTAAAACATGCGGCATCATGAGCCTTGATGACAATAAAGTCGTCAATCCTCATGATACATAAGGTATCCTCCTATAAGCTACTCAAAGACTAGTTAAAATTGGCATGAGGTAGGCTCGATAATATTTAAAAGTGAGATAGGGTAGGCTCGATGACAAATCAAAGCGGCCTGGCTAGGCTCGCCAACAAGTTGAAAGTGGCATGGGGTAGGCTCGATGACCATCTGAGTCTTCGTGGCCCAAAACTCGTGGTCACTTACAAAACAGTGCGACATCAATGTTATAAAGGTTGGTGAGTATAAACATCGACATCGCCTTGTCAAGGCCTATCCTCTTTTCTCTTTGTTACTTTGGCCTCAACGTGGATCAAAACCAATCCGCTACATGTCAAACTCGGTGACATCATGTGGCATTGTTTAATTTCACGTCGATGATACTGGGATGAAGAGATATGGCTCGACATAGCCAACATCGACATGGTAAAATTGTAATTAACGTAAAAACTGCCAAACTACTATTAAAAGATATCACTTTTCACCAAACCTATATAATTTGTCAAAAGCTTATTGGCTAGCAAAGCTTTATCAATTTTCTTCATTGAAAAACTATCACACCCTATTTCCAAGATCTAAAACATTATTTCAAATAGTTAACTAATAATTATAATTAATTAAACTTTTATACGCTTATTGTAGCATAAATAATTCTTCATAATTCAAAATTACACGGGAAAGATCCCAAAAATTCACAGAATTGGAGAATACTTTTCTCTACATCATATAAAATTTCAGAGTCCAAAACCACATTTATTTATTTAAAATGATTAAAACTCGTAATTAATCCACTTTCTCCATAGGAAATTCATAAAATAATCTATATAATTCAAGAAATTATGAAATTAGATACTCATCTTCAAAATAAAATTTTCCTTAACATATCAAAATTTCAAATCATTTGGAGGATAAAAACTTTGTATTTAACCCCAATACTAATTTAAACCATTTCTAATAAATTCGGAAATTCCCATTAACCATTGTCCAAACATTGGTTATTAGATCATAACTGGACCAAACAAACACATAAGATTTGGGTATTACTAATGACCGATCAAACAAAGATTTAGGAGATGACAAGTGTTACCATTGACCTTAGATTAATGGTTGGAGTAGAGATTTAGTGTAGCTCTTAATCCTAAGCTTGCTTTCCCTTGAATCATATATTTTGATCTCCCTATTGCTTTTTAATAGTTGGGCTTGATTGACCTTTCCTTTTGGTTTCTTTTGTTGTGAATATGAGAATGATGAAGGAGTGAGGGTTTAATGAATGAAGGGTTTATCTATGCCTATTTTCCCCTCCCATTTATTCTTCTATGTGTATTAATTTTAAAACCATTTTACTTAGTTCATTAAGTTTGGCATGACCAAACTAATTAACAAAATCTTATTCTCCCTGACTATCCAATTAAATGTCTTGAATAATGTTAACTAAAAATTAGGGGTGTTACAAGCTCCCTCTAAAGAATTTTATCCTTGAAATTCAGTAAGGAGTACAAAATAAGCATAACAAACATGCATCCAAAGCTAGTATATCCTACTAGCCATAAAATCTATATACAATAAATATAGAACATACCCACACAACAGCTCAGGATAAGTATCCCTAATCATGTCCTTTGCCTCCAAAGTACAATCTTCCGCGTTGTTGCTTCACTTAATTTTTACCAACTTGACTGTCTTGTTCTTTAACTTCTTCTCATCTCTCGCTGCAACCCAAACTAGTTGCCTAACAAAGTCAGATTCAATTCTACAACTAAATCTTCAAATGTAGTTGGAATGATAGTAGTCATGGATCGTGCACATACCTCTGAAGATGCGAAACATGAAAAACATTATGTATACCAGTCAAATTGCTCGGTAACTCTACTCAATATGCAAGCTTTTTGATCCTCTCTATAGCTGAGAACGTTCCAACATATATCGGTGCCAGTTTCCCTGACTTTTCAAAACGTACCACACCCTTCATTGGTGATACTTTAATGAAACCTTATCTCCAACTAAGAATTATAGATCCTTACGCCTTCTATCCGCTTAAGTTTTTTGTCTAGACTAAGCTTCTCTCATCCTACCACGGATTAACTCAATTTTCTATGTTGCTTCTCTCATCAGATCTAGACCTAAGCCTAACATCTCTCTGGTTTCCAACTGACATGCGAGTTACTTGTACGGCCTTCCATACAAAGCTTCAAATGGTGCCATTCCTATAATAGTCTGATAGCTATTATTATAGGTAAACTCAACCAAGTGTAGGTAGTCTTCCCATGATCCATTAAAATCTAGTATGCAAGCTCAAAAAAAATCCTCGAGTGCCTTATTGACTCTCTCTAGCTACCCATCTGTCTAAGGGTCATAAGTGGTACTCATCCTAAGCTTGGTACCTAACACTTTCGGTAGACTCTTCCAGAACTCACTAGTAAACAATGTTCTCTGTTGCTGACTATACTATTAAGAATCTCATGCAGTCTAACTATGTTCTTTATAAATAATTTAGCCAAAATAGGTGTCGTCCTGGTTGACTTAACGGGAATGAAATGGGTGCTCTTGGTCAATCGTTCCACTATGACCCATACACTCTCAATTTCTTGATTCAACCTTAGCAACACGTCAATGAGTCCATGTCTATCGAATCCCATTTCCAAACTAGTATATCTAAAGGCTGAAGCAACCCACTCGGCTTCTGATGTTCGCCTTTACTAACTGGTATTTGAACATTGCTTTACCCACATGCCAACATCTCTCTTCATACCTTCCCAGTGGAAACTTCTCTTCATATCCTGATACATTTTGGTTCCTCTAGGATGAATCGTAAACTTCGGTAGACGACATTCCTTAAAAATTTCTTTCCTTAGGGTCCTAACACTCGAAACCCACAATCGACGCTTCTTTCTCAACCATCCCTCCTAGTCAAGGCTAAAACTCTCAAATCATCAATCTTGATTCCAATCTTAAGTCTTCTAATCTTCTCGGTCGATGGTGGATCATCTTTCTGGTCAGAAGCAATCCTTTCAATCAAAACTGGTTGAACTTCCAAACAGAATATCATGGCAGTAGTCTGATTAGAACTAACGATCGATCTTATCTACACATTACACTAGTCAACGCCTCAAGATCCTTCCATTCAGCCAACATAGCTAACACCATATTCTGATGTTTTCTTCTAAGAGCGTCCGCTACTTTATTACCTTTCCCTAATGTTACTCTGTATCGAAATAATAAGCTTCTAAAAACTCCAATCACCTCTATTGTCTCATACTCAACTCCTTTTGAGAGAATAAATACCTTAATGATTATGTTCCATGTACAACTGAAATCTTTCCCCTAATAGATAATGTCTTCAATCTTTCAACGCAAAGATCACCATTGCCAACCCTAAATCATTGGTCGGATATGTTACTTCATGCGGTCAGAGCCGTCGAGAGGCATAGGCAATTACCTTACCCTCCTGCATAAAAACAACTCCTAATCTAGTCCCACAGGCATATTTATACACTACTAACCCTTAATTACTGTCTGGCACAACTAACATCGACGCATTAGTTAATAAATTCTTTAATTAAGGAATGTTTTCTCGCATCTGTTAGACCAAAAAAACTGAATGTCCTTTCTAGTTAATTAGTTAAGGGTGTTGCTATCCATGAAAAATCCCTTGTAAATCTCCGATAGAATCCAACCAATCCGAGAAAACTTCTTATCTTGGTCACTGTCACGGGTATCTTCCAACTATTAACTGCTTCAATCATATTTGGATCAACTGATGACCCCTTCTCCTAAGACAATATGGCCAAGAAACTTTACTTTTTTCTTCTAGAAATAATATTTCAAAAACTTTTCTTTTATCTGATGTTGTCTCGGTGTCTCTAACACTGTTCTAAGATAAACCTCATACTCTCTTTCATCCTTAGAATATATCAAACTCTTTCTATGAACACCAATACGAGACTGTTTAAATTCTCTTGGAAAATCCGATTCATCAAATCTACTAAGAATGCTGGCACATTTGCTAGCCTAAATGGCATTACTAACTATTCATACGAACCATATCTCGTTTGAAACCCCATCAGTGGAAAACTATCCTCTACCACTCTTAGCTGATGGAACCTTGTAGTCAAATCCAATTAGTAAAACACTCTAGCTCCACTCAACTAATCGATAATTCATCGATTCTTAGCAACGTATACCTATTCTTAATCATCTCCTCATTCAACCTACGATAGTCAATGCACAACCTTAATGTTGTTCTTCACTAACACCGTAGTCGCTCCCCAAGGCAAACTACTTGGTCTAATAATGTTCTTCCCTTTTAAGTCCACTAGTTGCACCTTTAATTTCTTCATCTCAATAGGTGTCATCCTGCTGGTGGTCTCCTTATGGGTTCTGCTCCTAGCACAAGATCTATTCGAAACTCGATAGCTCATTTCAATGGTAGTCCTGTGACCGACTCAAAAACATTTGCAAATTCTCTTGCTCCCAAAACCTAATTCAACTCTTCTTTTGTTTCTATAGCATTTAACAAAGCATAAATTTATGGACTCAAATTCTCGACTGAGTATACCATCCGGTGACTAATACTAGGATGTCTCAATGATATTTCCCAATCCTGGCAAAATATCCTAGCATCCTATCTATCTACCAATCCATACCCAATATAATCCCGAAGCTTATGAAATCAACGACATACATATTGCATGCAAACCTATGACCTAATAAATCAAGTTCTAATTGGTAACATCTCATCCTCGAAGTTGCATACCCTCCTCTTGTAGGATTCGCAACCCTGAAGGAAGTAACTAGGTATGAAGGTCGTAAGCATAACTTATCTACCAAACACTGAGATATAAATGAATGCGATGCACCGGTATAAAATAGTATCCTAGCTGGTACACTATGAATCAAAAGCATACCTTCCATCATAGATTTTCCCTTATCAACTGTTGTTGTTCTAGAGGAAGATGGTTCCAAAGCATAGCCTATACCCTTCTCAGCCTTGGCTGCTTCTGGACACTATTCTTGTAATGCCTCACTTGGTCGTAGTTAAAGCACTTCACATTCTGCTCCCCCACAACCACCATTCCATCATCTGAGCGATGCTCATTAGCATAATGCCCCTTCTTATTGCACTTATAACAGGAAATATCTACCTTTCCCTTCTTATTTGCTCCTCCTTTTTTAGCACCCATCTTCTTAAAAAATTTAGATTCCTTATTTCGAGATTCCTGTGTCTCTATTGACTTCTCCTTCCCAAAGGTAGAAAGTGTTTCTTCGTTTCTAATCGCCATCTCCACTACTACATTTGATGGATCTCGGATATGTGGCATGGTTGCCCTAGTGATTGGAAATCTTAACCCTTGGATAAACTTCTAATTCCTCTTAATGATAGTGTCTACAGTGGCATATCCATACCTGGATAGCTCATCAAACTTTGCAGAATACTCCAACACTTACATCTCCCCCTACTCCAAATCCATAAATTTTCATAGCAAAGCGATCTTAGATACCTTGAACAAAAACCTCTCCTCAAATCTCCTTAGGAAATATCCCCAAGTTAACTCCTCCTCTAGTACACATACGGTAACTCCATTCCACTAGAAATATGTTGCATCTTGTAATTGCCTCAAAGCCAATCTTTTCTTCCGCACATCATGTAAACTAAGATCAGCAAAAATTCTCTCACAGTGAAAAAGCCATTTTCGACTTCTATAGCATCTTGAGTCCCTAGAAAAAGCTTCCCATCCAAACTGGTATAATCTCAACTCAGCTTGATATAGTTATTGCCAACTAGCTTATAACATCCTAAATTTTAAATAACATTATTCAAAAGATTTAATTGGATAAATCAAATAGAATAATGTAGAGGTTAGAGTAATAAGGGAATTGAGATTTGGAAACTAATTAGGGTCATGCCTTGACTAATGAAATTTAAGTGTGATTTATAAATTAGAAATTTAAGAGAATAAGGCAAGGGTAAAATTGGAATAGTCGTATACAATAGCCCCTAAACCCCTTATCTCATTCTCATTTTCATAAACAAAAAACATAAACAAAGAGATTTAAAGGCCGGCTATAACCCTAAGAAGAATAGGAGCACAAAATCCATTTAGAGGCTAAGATTTAAGCTAAGAATATTAAAGAAAGAACAAATCTGAAGTTCTTTATCCCAACAAGGTGAATAATGATCTAAACAATCTCCTATAAGTCATCTTGAATGTTTTAATTTGGATTTGTGGTTTAAATCAATATGATTGGATGAATGATGATATGTTGTGATTTAAATGCCAATATAATTTAAATAAAGATTTTGTGGAATGATATATTTTGGTTTTAAGTCTAAAATCGTGCAAAATGATTTCCAAATACCGTGATTTATGAATATGTAATGTAAAATATTATTTTGGAGATGGGTTTAAATTTTCATAATATTCCAAGCTATGAATAATTTATCATGAATTTTTGAGTGAAGGAAATGATATTAAGAGTTTTAATTAATTTAAGTAATTAATTAATTATTTTCAGGTTGAAAATTTTATGTGATAAAGATATTACCATTTTGAAATTTATGTGAATTTCTGAGATTCTTCTCAAGAGATTTGGATCAGTTTGGATTTAATTGGAAAGATTAGTATTTAAAGATTAATTAAAAATAAGGAGTTTATTAAAAAAAATTAATTAAATATTGGAGCATCGAGAATTACATGCGGTAGCAAAATCTGAAAAGGATTTTATAAAAAATTTGTTATCCAACAGAAAATTAACAAATTAATGGGTTACGTAAAAAAAGAATTACTTTAAAAATATAAAATCTGTTTATAGCGAACTACAACTTCGCCGCTTACCATGCTTGCTTTCGCCGCCATACTCCCATTTATAACATTTCATTTTCGTTCGAAACCAAAGCACATGGTATCAAGCATTAGTACGCAATGTATCGGAGAAAGGCAGAAGGAAAGGATGGTGTCGAAAGCATGCTTGCGAAAGGGTTGAAGCAATCTTTATTTGCTTTCAAAAGGGTTGCTGCTTTTGAACCCCTTCGATACCATGCTGCCGCACCAATACTTCAACTTTAGTTAGAAGCCGCTTTTAAAATCCTTAGGTTAATAGGTGCAGAAGGTAGGTTTCGAACCAATACCCATTCATTACCATTGAAGCTGCCATTCCCATGTTTTCAAAAGGATTGATTTAGCCACTTTGCAGATAGTTTCGAAGGCAGTGGTTTTTGAAAGGGTAGCTTTTCAATGTACTCCCTTTTATACTTTGAAGTTTGTTTTGTTTTCAATCAATGGTTTCGAAAGTGATACTTTTAGTTGGTTTTTAAGCTACACTTGCATAAATTCTTACCTGATCCTCAATGCTTTCGAAAGGTATGCTTTTTAGTGTTTCAAAAAGTATGTTTTTAAGTGTTTCAAAAGGTATGTTTTTGAGTGTTCGAAAGGTATGTTGGATGATTTCGAAAGAGAATGTCTAAGGTTTTAATTGTGATTTTGAAAAGGGAGAGTGACGGAGGGCTTGGTTGATCCATGAAGTCTAGAAGGAGAGTGACGAAGGGTAACTCATGATGTCACAATGATTCAAAAGATATAGTCGGAATCCTTAGTTTTCAAATTAGAGAGCCCGATCTCATTTTTAAAGAAAACCCATGGCAATGTAAAAGAGTTTTGAACTGGTATTAAATTTTGAAATTTTAGTGGAAGCTTTCCTTGTTAAAGATAATGGGTTAAGGATACTAACCATATTTCATTAGAAAATGATTACAAGGAATTAGACCATGGATGTTTATATTGTTGTGTTATTTGATCAGTTATTATGAATGCTTGTGAAACCATATTCACTTCATTCATAACCCATAATTGCATACTGGGGTGTAAAGGGCAGAATAACAGGCTAGGTTGGCCCAATAGTAAATATACATAAGTTACTCTTGTGTGAGTAGAATTGCATCTAGGAGGTCAGACAGACTAGAATATAGGATGCCTAAGACCGATCAAAAGATTATTGGTTTAGACAGGTTCTTAGTAAGCCCATAAAAACTATTTTATAGAAACTATTATTAGTAGGGGCCAATAGGTTCTTAGTGATCCTATGAAAACTATGTCTGGAATAAGCTGTTGAAAGAGATCAATAGTTTCATAAACAGCCCGTGAAAACTATGACATGAGAGATGTTACTGGTAGAAACCAATAGGTTCATAGTGATCTCATAAAAACTATGATTGGATAATAGTACTAGTAAAAATCAATAGGTTCATAGTGACCCCATGAAAACTATGAAATTGGATATGAAATCCTTAAAGAATTGAACTAGTTATTAGTCATTAGTCACCCATGAATACAAATAGGTTAATAGTAAAACTATTACTTGAGATGGATAGTTAAGTTAAGTGGGATGGGAAATCCAGAGCATATTACATGTTTGCATATCATCATGATATATTTTATTATGTTATGTCTTAACCATTGTGGATGCAAGTGCATAGTATATGGTTCTTATAAATTGGATTAAGGTACTAGTGAGGGGAAAATCCATTCCGCTAAGCGGCGTGGTCTCGCTAGATATCTATATTGTACGAGATGGTAGGATATTATTCACAACAGACTTTTTGTCTAGCTCGAAGTTTAAGGTTTTCCCTTAAACTCTCGGGTGCTCAATTGATTTTGAATAGTTTGAGAGTTAAGGTTTTTAGCTTCTCCTTTAGATGAATAAGCTTCCGAAGACGTGTAGGAGGCAAACTAACTATTAGGAGTTCTTTCCATTTGATTATGCTATGTAATTGGATGAAATGGCGAAGTTCCTTAGTGCCTATATTAAGACTCTGATCAATCGAGGAGGCATCTTCATATGTCGCTCCTGGTGTATTTTATAATAATTATATGTCTCTATACATGGTTTACGAATTGGGATTATATAATGAATCTGTAATGCGATTTGAAATGGAATGGGTAATTTGTTTTAAAATTTAGTGTAAATTTTTTCACATTCATGTGATTCTGGTATATCATTGTATCTAACACTACTGCATTTAGTCATCGAGAATTAATAACTATAGATAACTGTAACATCCATAGCGATTAGTTTTTGGCCTTCAAATGGGGGATGTTACGTAGCACCATGGTATTTGATCCTCCTGCATTCATAGCATTTCCTTCAACAACTCCTGCAGCCGCTCTAGCTTGCATCAAGTTGACGAAGAACTGATACATCTCCCCCATATCTATTGGTAGGGCTTTGGCACCTATGTTGGCATTTGCGTTTTGATTAGCGGTTGCCTATCAATCCTGGTTTTTCATGGTATTGGGTCGGGCATTTCTATAAGTTATAGTGCTTTATCCACCAAGATTCACTCTTCCATTTTCTGCTTCCATACCTTTCTTTCTAGTAAATTTGCATACGAGCCCTAGTAAGATGCAGAAGAACGGTCTAAGAGAGAGGTGAATACATAGCAAAATACAAATATGTTATTATTGCGTTATCCCAATCCCAATCTTATTCTCTGATTCATCGGTTTATGTTTTCAAAAAAATTTAGGTTTAAATGTTTCTGTTAAGTTTACATAAACTTGTGCTCTGATACTAAACCGTGAAATCCTCCAGTTTGAGGCACAAAACTAAGTGCTAAGGATATTGCAGTCATCCATATTTATTAATTTTCAGTGACAAAATGCGGCTATGTTAGTCATTTTCATAATACCAAAAGCACATGAATATGGAAATTCAACATAATTTTTTTTAAATGAATCTTCTCATTTCATAATAAGATTTCAATTTCATTACGTAATCCCAATTCTCAAACCACGTTCATAGAAAATATAATTATTACCACATATTCCAAAAGCGATATATGAAGATGCTTCCTTGGATGATCAGAGTCAAGTATCTAACATTTAATACAACTTACCATTACAATAAAAAAGGTAAAATCAAAATATTTCAAAAGGGATATATGAGCCTCGATGATGATGATGTCATCAATCCTCATGATATATAGGTTATCCACCTATAAGCAACTTGAAGTCTATTTAAAATAAGCATGAGGTAGGCTCGAGCATGGGGTAAACTCGATGACAAGTCAAAAACAGTCTGGTTAGGCTTGACAATAAGTTGAAAGTGGCATGGGCTAGGCTCGATGACCATCTGGGTCTTCGAGGCCCAAAGCTCGGGGTCACTTATAAAACAATGCGACATCACTATTATAAAGGTTGGCGAGCATAAACATCAACATTGCCATGGCGAGGTCTATCCCTTTTTCTCTTTGTTACTTTGGCCTCGACAAGGCTCAAAACCAATATGCTGCATGTCAAACTCGATGACATCATGTGGCATTATTTTGTTTCACGTCGTTGATACTAGGATGAGGAGTTATGGCTCAACATAGCCAACATCGATATGGTAATGCTTTAATTAATTTAAAAAATGCAAAATTACTATAAAAAGTTATTACATTTCACCGAACCTCTATAATTTGTCAAAAGCTTATTGGCTAGCAAAACTTTATCAATTTTCTTTACTGAAAAACTATCACACCCTATTTTCCAGATCAAAAACATTATTTCAAATGGTTAACTAATAATTATAATTAATTAAACTTGTATATGCTTATTGTAGCATAAATAAATTTTTATAATTCAAAATTACATGGAAAAAATCCCAAAAATTCACAGAATTAGAGAATACTTTTCTCTATATCATATAAAATTTCGAAGTCCAAAACCGCATTTAATTATTCAAAATGATTAAAACTCATAATTAATCCACTACCTCCATAGGGTATTCATAAAATAATCTCTATAATTCAAAAAATTATGAAATTTGAAACTCATCTTCAAAATAAAGTTTTCCTTAACATGTCAAAATTTCAAATCATTTGGAGGATAAAAATTTTAAATTTAACCCTAAAACTGGTTTAAACCATTTCAAATAAATTCCAAAAATTCCCATTAACCATTATTCTATCCAAACAATGGTTATTAGATCACAACTGGACAAATCAAACACATAAGATTTGGGTATTACCAATGATCGATCAAAACAAAGATTTAAGAGATGATAAGTGTTATTATTGACCTTAGATTAATGATCGTAGTTGAGATTTGGTGTAGCTCTTGATCCTAAGCCTGCCTTTCCTTGAATCCTACATTTCGATCTCCCTATTTCTTCCTAATGGTCGGCCTTGATTGATTTTTCCTTTTGGTTGTTTTTGTTGTGAATATGAGAATGATTTAGGAGGTAAGGTTTTAATGAATGAAGGGTTAATATGTGCCTATTTTTCCCTTCAATGTACTCTATGTGTATTAATTTTAAAACAATCTTAATTAGTCCATTAAGTTTAGCACGACTACACTAATTAACCGAATCTCATTTTCCCTAATTATATACATTATTCTAATTACTCTATCAAATTAAATGTCTTGAATAATGTTAACTAAAAATTAAGGGTGTTACACTAATGCAGATGCGCATGTACCCAGAGATAGGTGTCACCGAGCTTTTATGGTCCATTATCAGACCTTCAAAGTAAGACTATTCTAGGCGTCCGGAGATAGATGCCTACTAACTCCTCCAACCCATGTCTCGGGGGTAGGAGTATAAACATGCAAGTGCAGAATGAGATAGTTCACCCTAATAGCTCAAGCCTGAAGTTTAACAAAGCACCCAAACCTTGCTTATAGAATAGCCAGGCAAAAGATTAACGCCAGGAGTGGTGAGATCTTGTTCAAACCCCGATCGATGCTTGAAATTAGGCATGGTCGAAAACCAAACGTCTTGGAAAGGGATTCCCCAATCGCCATCTCGGATGAAGATCAACGATTAATGCCCAAAGTTAGGCATGGTCTTATTTAAACATCCTTGGAGAATGATGTTCGAACCACTATTCCAAATAGTCAAAAATCGGTCGAATTCCAAAGTTGAACTTGGTCAAGCAAAGGCATACAGGAATGAGTGCTTTCAGCTGTTACTTCACACTTATGAAAGTAAGGCGATCTCGATTATGGTCACCGGTCGGATAGGGTTTTGATCAGGAACAAATAAGATGAGTTAAAAAATTATCCAAATATAGATGGAGAAATGGTTCACAAATATATAAACAAGAACACTAAGCGCATGTCTCATAACTCGAACAAGTCAAACAAGTCAACACGGAGGTTGGAAAGAAAACCAAGCTTTTATTAACAAAGTATCTAAAGCAAAAGTGGGGGCTAAACCTACATAAAACCAGCCTGTGCAAAACCAAATCCTATGACTATACAACTATAAAGAGACAAGCGCATAGCTACAACTAATGTTTCTTCCTCTTCTTCTTTTCTTGGCTCCCTCTCTGAAGGAGTGTGCACTAGGCTCCTCTAGTTCCTTCTCCTTTTTCCCCGCTTACATAGACCCCTGAAGGGGTTCTTTGTGATGATTCGATTGGTACACTTTGAGTGCTTATGGGAATGGGGAGATTCACTGGACCAAAGATGGTCTGGTCAAGAAATGCTATGGATAAAGGAGGAAGAACGAATTCAACTAGCTCTTTCTTAATCGCTTTGGTCAATAGGACTCGAATATGAACCAACTCCTACATGGTGGGTCCTAAAGCAGGCTCAGAAGACTCAGTTCTGAGAACATTCGTCTTCGCCTAAGCTCCCAGGAGATCACCAGTCATCTCCTCCTCCAAAGCAAGAATCATCTATGCACCAGTTTCGGGGGCCACATCCATTGGAATATTCAGAATAGTTTGAGAAGAGAATAAAATGACGGACTTGGTAGTCGAAGCTTGCTGGCCCAGTTGTGAATCTACCCCGAGGGAGGAGTGAGAGGGGCTGACTTGAAAGTTGAGAAACATAAAAGGAGAGATTAGAGATATCGGTCGATGACGTGTGAGCCTTCTGGGATACGGATGAGGTCGGTGAGGTACCTCCTCCAAGCTAAGGCTTGGTACATGCAAGGGTGCCAATAGAATTCCCTTCCAGAATAGGGATAGAATAGTTGCCTTTTGCATCTGAAGTGCATCAAGATTGTATGGAGGATCCGATGGAGAGATTGAAGTGGTTCGAATTCCAAAGGCGAGATGTGTTGTTGCATCTTGAGGAGTAGTACCAAAGCCTTCACCTTGGACTTTCTGGGCCCCGATAGCCAGCTCCTTATGCAGGATGAGCTTATCGGATCTAAGTGCTTTAACGTCGTTTATGTTCAAAAGCTCGTGTTCCAACTCTTCCAAGTTTATTTCACTTCCATCCAAGGACTGCCACTCTTCTTCCACTATCTGCTCCCATGCCAAGGCTAGGGCCTTGGGTAGTCCTTGTCAAGCCAATCCAGATTTCTAGATTTGATTCTATTGGCACGGTAGATGATATTTATTGGCTTGAATTTCTCCTTAATTTGCCTCCTTGCAGCCTCGACCTACTCATCCACTCCTTTGGTACGAGATAACACCTCATCCCTATCTTTACAAATATCCAACAACTCTTTATAGTTGTTATGAGTTATCATGAGAGCATCGCCTTCCTTTTCCTTCTTTTTTTCTCAAGTTGTTCTTTCATTCTCTCATGTTGTTCTTTCAGCTCTGCTACCTCTTTTGCTAGGCAATCCTTCTCTTCCGACAGAAGATTGTTTCTATGATGAGCAGACTCGATTTGACTTTGATGATTTTGCCTCTCTGGCTTAATCGGTTCAATCGGGTCTTTGACTTTCTGCTCAGGTTGTGTCAATGGCTTTCTCAGCCCTATGGCTAGACCCGTCAAAATATGACACGTCAAAATATAACCCAACCAATTAAATCAACCCATTTACCCTATTTATAAATGGGTTGGGTGAATCCATTTATAAATTTTGTTAAATGGGTCATGGGTAGGGTTGACCCATTTTTAAATGGATCATACATGGATAACCCATTTACCCATTTATAAACTTAAAATTTAAAAATACAAATTTGAAAATAACAATTTTGAAAATTTGAATTTTTTTTAACTCGAGTATTTCATCTTGTGAATGCATACAGTAGTTTTTCATGGTGACTAACAGTTTGTACTTAAAAAATAACAAGCTACATCCTCATATTTGAACAATGCCTAGGCTTGCTATTTTTTTATTCAGACTGCAATAACTTCTTCATGCTAATTTAGAATCAGGCAAGACTTCGACCGATGAACTCCCACCAAAATTACGGACAAAATGGAGCATTCAGATACTCCATCTTGTGAACACACACTGTAATTCCCCATGGTGACTAACAGTTTTACTTAGAAATAACTGGCTACATCCTTATATTTGAACTCCGCCTAGGTAAAAGCCGCTATTTTTTTCTTCGGATTACAGTAACTTTTTCATACTAACTCAGAATCATGCGAGACTTTAACCGATGAAATCCTACCTAAATTACAGACGAAATAGAACACTCGGATACTTCATCTTATAAGTGCACACTATAGTTTTGCATGATTACTAACAGTTGTACTTATAAAATAACAGGCTACATCTTGATATTTGTGTTGGACTTTATGCTTTTGATTCATGACAAGGAGCTTTTGATTCATGACAAGGAGTTCAAGACAGAAAAAGGATTATGAAATATTCGACAAGTATGATTTATTAAAATCTAAGTTAGAATTTTTTTGTTAAAATCTATCTCCAAGAAAACCTGTAAACCTACATCTCTAAAAATATACAAGTTAATCGACTAGAACCACCAATCAGTCGACTGACCTATGCACATGCAAATTTATATATTGCACAATTCAATCGACTAAATATTCATGATCAGTTGACTAAAATGTGCCATATTCGACCTAAAATATTTTGTTTTAGTTCAGTCGAATGATTGATCATAATAAGTAGACTAAATATGATATAACTGTCATATTTTTTAAATTTTACGAAGAGACACTCCTCTTCCTAAACAGGAATCTTTTGCAGGAAGAGTTGCTACCATTTCTGTTCGTCGGAACTCTTTACCAATAATTGTAACTCTTCATTCATTATACATATACATTCCATTCAAGATAAAGGACTAACTTTTGTATTCTCCACTCTCCTGAATATTCAGAACTTATTATTGTTTAGAGTTTGTGAAATCATGCTTGTAATTCTTCATTTCTAAAGCAATCTATACTTTTCTTATCTTCACGGACACACAAAAATACATATCATACTTGAGGAAATAGGAACGGTGTACTTCATTCGACAAATTTGTGTTGTAACAAGAACACCAAAGTAAAGAAAACAATTTATTTGAATCAAAGTCCTGTTCGGTTGCTCGGGTGGAAAAAATCCCGTTTGGATGCTCCGGCTAGAAAAATCCTGTTTTGATGCTGAGGCGGTATAAACCTATTCCTTCGGATTAAGTGAGAGTTGGTAGTTTAATTCCAGAAGAAGTCTGGAACTGGACGTCGAACGGGAAGTTGAAACCAGTATAAAAATCTTTGGTGTTATTTTATTTTGCTGCTTTATTTAACTACTTTATATTCCGCACAAGTAGTTTAGATAATATTCATATTACACAATCCTACAGTCGCATTCGTTTGGTATCGAAATGAGTCATCTTATAACTGTAACACAGTTATCTGATATTTTAATAATATGGAACACAACATTGTCATAAGTTTTATTGAAGGTCAATCTACTACATGACCACCACTATTTAACGGGTTGAACTATAACTGTCGGTCTACTAGAATGAGAATTTATATGCAAGCCAAGGGTTATGATACCAGATTACTCAAGCAGAATATCACGTACCTACTGTTGAATATTCACAATGGTCTAACACACAAAAACTAGATGCTACTGCAAATGCAAAAGCTATGAATATGTTATTTAATGCATTAGACAAAAATGAGTTTAATAAAATTAGCATATGTATTACTACTTATGAAATTTGGCTTAAACTTAAAGTTACACATGAAGGCACTAACAAATTAAAGCAAAGTAAGATTTCTATCCTCAAGAATCAGTTCTAGAATTTAAAAATAAATCAAGATGAAACAATAAATGAAATGTATTCTAGATTTCAAGACATATATCATTCTCTCTTAGCATTGGAGAAAAATATTCAGACTTTGATATTGTTTCAAAAATCCTCAACTCTTTAATGGATGAGTGAGAATGAAAAGTCATAGCAATCAAAGAAGCTAATGACATTTCAACTATTAAACCAAAAAATTTGATAGGAAATCTAATGTCTTATGAAGTTAATCTCCAGGCAAAACGATTACAGATGCAAGACAAGAAGAATATAGCATTCCAAGCAGAAAAGGTTGAATCAGATTCAAATGAGGAAGATATGGCGTTTATTGCTAAGAATTTCAAAAAGTTTTGAAATTCAGAAAGAGCGACAAATTCAAAAACAACAAGAATAGCTCCGGCAGTGATAACAACAACAACAAGCCATGCTCCTCTTCTCTTGAATGTTTCACAAGAAAAGGCACATCAAGAAAGACTGTCCTTATCAAAAGAAAGACAGATCTAGAAAGAAAGCCTTCTCTGTTACATGGGATGATTCAGAATCATCTTCTTCATCAGATAGTGACACTGAACAAGCAAATGTCTGTTTTATGACCATAAATGACGAAATGAGGGATTACTTTTGATGATTGAATTGATATAAATTTAGAATTAATTGATAAGCTAAGGAACATCAAAAGAAAATATAAAGGGACTCTTGAAAAATTGAGTAGAACTGAAATTGAGGTAGATATGTTAAGAAATGAGAAAGAAATTTTAAAAGAACTTGAAACTTCTCAAGAATACTGTTCTAATACAACTTCTCAACTTTCTATGCTAAGTCGGGAAATAGAAACTCAGAAGGAGAAGAATGATGCTCTTTCAGTTGAAAATCATGATTTGAAAGCTAATATTAAAATATTGGAATTAGATATTTCTAGTCTTAAAACAAAATTAGATGATATTACTAAAACTATCTCTAATTTTAACAAAGGAAGAGAGAATCTTTCGAAAATTAAAGAAAATTCTCAAACGGTTTCAAATAAAAAAGGACTAGGATATAAGCAAGTATCAAAAATTATTCCTAAGAAAAAGAATATTTTATATAATAACTTTAAAAGGAATGATGATGTTATTGCAAAATCAGTTTCAAAAGTTCCAAATCATTCTAAATCTATTAAGATTTGGGTTCCTAGAACAACAATTCTTTGATTAGGAACAAATGCACTAAATCTTTCATAGAAACTGTTCACAAAAATAAAGATTTTATTAACAAAGGGAATTCTGAAACCTTTTGGGTTTGGTTTCCAAAGACCTAACTCTTAGGACCTTAACAAAAGGTGGGTACTAATGTTATTTCTATATTTTTGCAGGTACCACTTAAAAAGAGAGGAAAATGGATACTGGACAGTGGTTGCTCAAAACACTTGACAGGAAACAAAGATGTGTTGACTAATTTTATTTACTCAGATGGAGATTCTATCACTTTTGGAGACAATTCCAAAGGATACATCATCGGAAAAGGCGGTGTGAGCAATAACGGTACATCTAATTTACCTCTTATGTAACACCCTTTCAAAATGGGAATAATAGTCCCACATCGCGGAAAAACACTATGAAGTGGGTGCTTATATACCAAAGCCTTTTCACCTCATGGCAATGTCAAGGCCTTTTGAGGAACAAAACTCCACACCTTGGCTTAGCCCATGAGCGGAGGTGACTAAGTTGGGGACAATATCTATGTTAGGCGAGGTGCAGGCTGTTACATTTGATCAAAGCCATACCCAGCCGGAATTATGGTTTGTACGTATTACAACCACGACGTCTGGGTGGTGTTGTGTTCATGAGCCAATGAGGGCGTTGGGCTCTAAAAGGGGGGATTGTAACACCCCTTTAAATGGGAATAATAGTCCCACATCGTGAAAAAAACACTATGAAATGGGTGCTTATATACTAAAGCCTTCACCTCGTAACAACGTCGAGACCTTTTGAGGAACAAAACCCCACACCTTGGCATGGCCCATGAGGAGGTGGTGATTGAGTTGGAGACAATATCTACATTAGGTGAGGTGCGGGTTGTTACATTGGTACCAGAGCCATACCTAGCTAGAATTGTGGTCTGCACATGTTACAGCTACGATGCATGGGTGGTGTTGTGTTCATGAGCCAACGAGGGCGTTGGGCTCTAAAGGGGAGAGATTGTAGCACCCCTTCAAAATGGGAATAACAGTCCCACGTTGTGGAAAAACACAATGAAGTGGGTGCTTATATACCAAAGTCTTTACCTCATAACAACGTCAAGGCCTTTTGAGGAACAAAACCGCACACCTTGGCTTGGCCCATGAGGCGGAGGTGACTAAGATGGGGACAATATCTATGTTAGGTGAGGTGCAGGCTGTTACATCATATTACAAATGTTTTGCTAGTTAAGACTTTAAAAAACAATTTACTTAACATCAGTCAACTGTGTGACAAAGGATTCAATATACCTTTTTCTAAAGATAAGTGTAGCATTTTTTATCAAAATAAAAATCTTATTGAGGTGCTAGAGATAAACATATATATGTGTTAAATATTAATATAAATCACAACAAAAATATGTGTCTAATAGCCAAAGAAAATGATACTTGGTTATGGCACAGAAGGTTTTGTCATATAAATTTCAAAGCTATAAACAAATTATCTAAGAATAATTTAGTAAAAAGGTTTACCATGAATGAATTTCAAAGTAAACAGTATTTATGATGCTTGTCAATTAGGTAAAATATCAAAATCATCTTTTAAATCAAATAAAAATATTTCTACATTACAATCACTTGAATTATTGCATTTGGACTTATTTGGCCCAACTTAAGTTCAATCTATAAACCATAGCAAATATATTTTGTAATAGTAGATGACTTTTCAAGATATATATCGACTGTTTTGTGAAAAATAAAAGCGATACTTTTGAAAATTTCAAAATTTTTGTTAAAAGAATTCAAAATCTCAAAATTAAAAAAATTAAAAACATTAGAAGTGATCATGAGGTGAATTTGAAAATGAAGCATTTGAGCATTTTTGTAATAAAAAGGAAATTTACCATAGTTTTTCTTTTCCTAGAACACCACAACAAAATGGAATTGTCGAAGGAAAAATAGAACTTCATAAGAATGTGCAAAAATTTATTAAATGGATGCACTCTACCAAAACACTTTTGGGCAAAAGCTGTAGCAACTGCTTGTTATGTTTTGAATCGTGTTTCCATCCGACCACTAACAAAACACGCTCCATATGAACTTTTTAATGAAAGAAAACCTAAAATTTCATACTTTAAGGTTTTTGGTTCAAAATGTTTTATTTTAAATGTAAAGTTCATCTTGGAAAATTCGATCCAAAATCTGATGAAGAAATTTCCATAGGATATTTGGAACGAAGTAAAGCTTATCAAATTTTCAATAAAAGAACTAAAACAATTGAGGAAACACTTCATGTCGCCTTCGATGAGAATTTCAAATTTTATAATAGTCTTAAGGATGATGAGATAATGTCTAAGACAATCATAAATACTAATACTCAAAATAATTTTAAAGAAGATGAAAACATTGTTCACAATTTTGAAGAAGATGGAAACATTGTTCGTAATGAAAATGAATTAAGATCTCCTCCTAGGATTTTACGAGATCATCCTGTTGAAAATGTCATCGGAGAAATTAATTCAAATGTTAGAACTAGAAATCAACTTAATCAAATGGGACATGTAGCATTCCATTCTAACATTGAACCTAAAAATGCTAAAGAAGCCTCTACCGATGATTATTGGATTATAGCTATGCAAGAAGGGCTAAACCAATTCAAACAAAATGTAGTTTGGGACTTAGCTCCTAGACCAATTGATCAAAAAGTCATTGGTACTAAATGGGTCTTCAAAAATAAAGTTGATGAACAAGGAAATATTATTAGGAATAAAGCAAGATTGGTTGCACAAGGATATAATCAAGTTATGAAGAAACATTTGTTTCAATCGCTTGACTAGAAGCAGTACGTATCTTATTGGTCTTTGCATGTTTTCATAATTTTAAACTTTATCAAATGGATGTGAAAAGTGCTTTTCTAAATGGATATATAAAAGAAAATGTTTATGTTGAACAACCTCCTCTATTTTTACATGAAAATTTTCAGACCATGTCTATAAACTTAAGAAAGCTTTATATGGTCTAAACAAGCACCTTGTGCTTAGTATGAACATCTTAAAAGCTATCTTATAGACTTTGGTTTTGAAATTGGGAAGGTTTATCAAAATATTTTTATTAAACATGCTAAAAAGGATATTTTAATTGTTTAATTTATGTTGATGACATTATTTTTGATTCCACAAATGATAAGTTATATCAGGAATTTTCTAATATAATGACCAAAGAAGTTGACATGTCACATATGGGAGAATTATCATATTTTTTTGGATTACAGATTAAATAATTAGATAATGGAATTTTCAGTAATCAAGAAAAATACTGTAACAATCTAATTAAATGCTTTGGTATGGAAATACTTCTACCAAACCAACTTTAATGAGTACGACAATCCATCTCGATCAAGATGAAGATGGCAAAACTATTGACCAAAAGTTATATCGAAGTATTATTGGATCGTTACTTTATCTAACAGCTAATAGACTTGACATAATGATGAGTGTTTATTTACGTGCCTGATTTCAAGCAAATCCTAAATAATCACATATGCGAGCAGCGAAACACATATTACATTATCCAAGCAAAACCAAAGATTTTGGACTCTTTTATCCGACAGAATTTCCTTTCGAGTTAGTTTCATATAGTATTGTTGATTTTAGAGGTCTAGGACAGATCAAAAAGTACGAGTGAGACTTGTCACTTTATTAGACAATCCTTAATGTCTTGGTTTAGCAAGAAACAAAATTGTGTTTCACTCTCGACATGTGAAGCATGATATATTTCAATTGCTTTAGCATGTGCTCAAGTCATCTACATGCAACAAACACTTAAAGATTTTGGAATTAATTTGTCTAATTCAACTATTTTCTACGATAACACAAGTGCTATAAACTTATCTAAAAGTCCTGTCAATCATTCGCGAACAAAATATATTGGCATTCGTCATAATTTTCTTCATGATAATATTGAAAAGGATGTAGTCAGATTAGAATTTGTATCTGTTGAAAATCAGCTGGCTGATATATTTACAAAACCTTCAAATGAAAATAATTTTATAAAGTTAAGAATAGAATTAGGAATTTTATCTTTAAAAGATTTGTAAAGAAAATTTAAAAAATATATTAAATATTTCTTTCTAAAAGGGGGCTGTTGGGACTCAATCTCTGGTCTCATGGCTGAGAATCTCATGCCTTTCAAATTTTGCTATATGTTATTTCACACTATAGGATGAACTTCACTTCTCTTTATACATTTACGTAGCTACATTTTTACCCTTACATTATTTTAGACAATTTCTTAGTTCCATCAATTTTTTTCTCTGGTTTCAAACTTTCTCACCATAAACCTGCTTTCTATTTTTGCTCATTCATTCAACTGTATAAACCTTCATCTTTACATTTTTTTATATCAATCTCTAATAGCTTATTTCACAAACAATTATCAAGTCATTATGTCTTCTCAAGAAAGCTCAAAATATTCTTTTATTGACTATAGCTCTCCATCCACCAATTAGTCTAATCTTTCAACTCTTACTCCTGCATATGAACATGTTCCTATTGTAACGCCCTCAAATTATCATACTGGATATACACTGGAAGTTACATTTTACTTCACCATTTGTCAATGATTAGATCGATGACATTCACCATTCTCAAAGAGAAACGCTAAGTTTGCAACGAGAAATGTAACATGGAAAAAAGTTCATGATAGGAGACTCTGTTTTCTGGAAAAGTGTGCATTAAAGTTTTATGGTGCTTCACCAACAAATAATAACGTTCATGTTCCATCACCCGAGAGGCCTCCATACTCTCCAAATTCATGTTAACACTCAATAATTCAACTAGCTCGAGAACACACTAAAATTAAGCCGGAAGAATGTAAGACTCAAAAGAGTTTGACTTCCTCTTCTTAGACTACAATATCTTGTTTTTATCTATGTTTTATTAATATATATATATAATACATATAAATAAATTAGCAATTCTTTTTGTCAATAAAGTTAACATGCTATTTTTCACGGCACCAGTCGACTGAATGCTGTTTTTATAAAAAAATTACACAAGAAATTCAGTCAACTAAACAACTTTTTCAATCGACTAAATTATACTTAAAATGAACTAAAAAAGTTAGGGTTAAAGCCAATCTACTGAAACAATATATTCGGTCGACTAAGTCATCGACCTGATAAATTTTTGATCTTGAGTCAATATTTAGTCGAATGAACTTGTATTTTTAGTCAATTGAACTCGTATTTTTAGTCGACTGAATCTTGAGTACGGCCTTTTTATATTAAATGGCAGCTCCTTTTCATTCAATCTCTTCATTACAACATTTCATCTTTTCACCTACCTCCAAACCTATTCACTCTCTTTCAAATTACATCAGTTTAATCCAAATCTACTTAAAAAAATTCCAAGCTCATCTTCTCTAAAACCCTGACCACAATTCCACCCAAGAGAGCTAGACCTTCCTCCACTTCAACAGGACCTACCGAATCTCAAAATAGAAGTTGGCTATACAATGATAAGGTTGTTCAAAGGTTCAATAAGATGAAGAACTCTAAGATATTTGAAGGTTCATTTGTAGAATTCCCTGATTTTACTTCCTATGCACTTCAAGACTTAGCAAGGAGAAGTGGTCTAGAATCATTGCTTGATTATAATGCCAACAACCTAAAGATTAATCACCTTTTGATCAAGCTATTCTATGATAATCTTAACTTTGATCATCACATGATTCATAATACCGATGATTATGTATGGACACTTGTGCAAGGAGTGAAGACGTTTTTACCCATCTTTAGAATAGGAAGGATCCTGCAATGTACTTCAGAAGGTGAGGATTTTAACGAGGTAGACGTAGATATGGATCATCGATATAGAGTAAGTCACCTTTTTCTTTCTGATGACTTAAAAGAATTTAAGGCAATAGAGCTCCGCCCAAAAGCAAGAATCATGCATCGTGTTCTTACTTACTCTATTAACCCTTTTACTGGAAGCTACAAGAAAATTTATAAGTGAGATTATCAATCACTCTATGCTATATGAGGACAACAATCCGTAAATTGGGCAAAGGTCATTCTCGAAGAATTTCAGACCTTTAACCAAGGCCGCATGAAAACCATTCATTATGGCGCTTATATAATGAGACTTATTCTACATTTTGAAATCCCTCTTCCCAATTCTGACTTTACTGCGATTGGTTCCCTTAACCCCAAGACCTTAAGTCTTATGGGTCTCCCTAAACACTTCCAAAGTCATACAATCATGACTTTTGAACATTGGAAAGAGAATCAAGCCGGGGGACAAGCTTAACCTTCTTCCCGTCAATATACTCATCAAACCAAAACTGGTTCTTCTTCTCAAGCTCCACGACAATTATAAGCGATCAAGAAATTGGACCGAATACACAAGCATGCCAAGCTTACACGATTATTCCTAAAAAACCAAATGATATTAGATAGGCGGCTATCTCGAGTTGAAGCTACCATTACCAAAATGGATTCCAAACTCAGTCGTATTAAAGGCTTGTTAAATGAAATATAGTATGTTAGCTTGTGGTCCATCCTCCTCCATGACAGTCCACGTTCTTATAGATATGGGGAAACGATCGCAACCTCGTTTCACATGGTCATCCTCTGGAGAAGAAGAAGAAGGCAGTGAAGGTAAAAATTTAGATGGGAGTGGTGATGAAGAAATGGAAGGTGATGATGAAGAAGGAGAAGAGAGCTCAAATGGTGATGGGGAAGAGTAAGTAATTTTCCACTATCTTTTATTTTGACATTATGTGATAAGTATATGGGGTTTATGTGCTTAAACTATGTTGTATTTTGACTTAAATGTTGGTGTTTGTGCTATTTTGCGTTAAGCACTTTCTCAACTTTGTTGGTACAGTTATTTTTGTTCTTGTATGATCATATGTTGTGTGTTTTTTATCATTATTGTTATTATATGATCATATATTTTGTATCATTATTATTGTTATGTATGATCATATGTGGTGTAAATAAAACCATATATATATATATCCTTTTTTCCAATGACAAAAGGGGAGAAAGAAGTTTCGCACTAACAAAATTTGCAGGATTACAAGATATTGGCATGAATTCAGGGAGAGTTGTAGATTTCTGTTGAGATTCGCTCTCAATTAACCATATCTCAAATGAATTTGTCATTAATCAAAAAGGGGGAGAATGTTGGACTTCATGCTTTTGATTCGTGATAAGGAGTTCAAGGCAAAAAGAGGATTATCAAATATTTGATAAGTATGATTTGTTAGAATCTAAGTTAGAATGTTTTTGTTAAAATCTATCCTCAAGTAAACCTGTAAATCTACATCTTTGAAAATATACAAGTCAGTCGACTAGAACCATCCTGTCAGTTGACTGACCTGTGCACATGCTAATTTATACATTACATAATTTAGTCGAAAAAATATCCATGATCAGTCGACTGAAATGTGCCATATTCGATCTAAATCTTTTGTTTTAATTCAATCGACTGACTAATCATATTTAGTTGAATAAATATGATATAACTGCCATATTTTTTAAATTTTCTAAAGAGACACTCCTCTTCCTAATGAGGAATCTCTTCCATGAAGAGTTACAACCATTTCTCTTCGTCGGTACTCTTTACCAAGTGTTGTAACTCTTCATTCATTATAAATTTACATTCCATTCATGATCAAGGGACTAACTTTTCTATTCTCTACTCTCTTGAATATTCAAAACTTCTTATTGTTTAGAGTTTGTGAAATCACGCTTATAATTCTTCATTTCTAAAGTAATCTATACTTTCCTTATCTTTATGGACACACAAGTAGAAATATCATACTTGAGGAAAAGATTATAGGAAGGGTGTACTCATTTGACAAATCTATGTTGTAACAAGAACACACAAAGTCAAGAAAACAATTTATCTGTATCAAAGTCCTGTTTGATTGCTCAGGTTGGAAAAATCATGTTCAGTTGCTCGCCTGCTCAAAGTCCTGTCCTGTTGCTCAAGCGGTATAAACCTATTCCTCCGAGTTAAGTGAGGGTTGCTAGTTTAATTCCAGAATGAGTCTGGGACTGGACGTAGAACGGAAAGTTCGAACCATTATAAAAATCTCTAGTGTTATTTTATTTTACTGCTTTAATTACTTACTTTATATTTTGCACAAGTAGTTTAGATAATATTCATATTACACGATCGTACAGTCACTTTCAATTTGAACTAAGCCACTAATTTTTTATTCAGACTGCAATAGATTTTTCATACTAACTTGGAATCAGGCGAGACTTTTACTGATGAAATCCTATCTAAATTACGGACAATATGAAACAGTCTGAAACTTCATTTAATGGATGCATACTGTAGTCCTCCATGGTGTCTAATAGTTGTACTTAGCAAATAACAGGCTACATCTCGATATTTGAACTTCTCTAGGCAGAAGATGTTACTATTTTTGTTCGGAGTACAATAACCTCTTTAAACCAACTCAGAATCAAGCGAGATTTCGACTGATGAACTCGAACACTTAGATACTTCATCTTGTGAATGCATGTTGTAGTTTTCCATGGTGACCAAAGTTTGCACTTAGAAAATAATAGACTACATCCTCATATTTGATTTTTTTTAAAGTAAGAATTAAATGTTTAAATTTAAAATTTTGAAATTCTGATTTTTACTAAAATTAAAAATTAGAATAAGAATTATTTTATATTAATTGTTTTACTAGTCAAATCAAATTTAAATCTTTATTTTGGTTATATTATTTCTGCTACAGTTTCAACCAAAATGGTTCAATATGTTGGGTTGGTTTTACCCATGAAATTATGGGTTGGGTTGGATTTACCTATTTAATAAATAGGTCTAATAGGTTGGACATTTTTTTGTTTAAATGGGTTGGGTTAATTTTCAACCCAATCCTTTATACCCAACCCATTTGGCACCCCAACCTATAACTTCGTCATTGAGGTTGGCTATAGTTTCCTTATCTTGCTCAGCCTCGAGCTTTAGTCTTATGACCTCTGCTTTTTTGCTTTCAGCATATTCGAAGATAACCTTAGCCAATCTCTTCCATTTAAAGTATTGTTTGTAAACATCATTGGACCTTGGACGTGTGTAGGGATGTCTTTTAAATCTGAAGTGAACTTAACCGTGCCGAAGCAGATTTTCGAAAATGATGCTTTAGATCAGCCATGTGAGGGTTAGAAATGGCATGCTGCTCTATTCCATAGCTGGAGGTTCGATGGCCTTCTTGTCATCCTTATGGTGAGAAGACTCAAGGGCAATAAGCGTAGATGATTATTTATATTATCGAGATGCACGAGGCATCACTGTTTGCTTTGTAGAAAGGGAGGCGGAAGAAGGGGCAAGAGAGACATCCTCGAGTGGAATTTCATCAGGTCAATCAAAGAACCGATCCAAGTTTTTTGACAGAGGTGACCTAGACCTGGATTTATGCTTTGATGGAATTGTAAGAGTGATAACCCTATCTCAGCTCCCTCAATCCCGACTCAAATGCCTGCTGGTATTTGAGTCATGATTGGTGTCATGAGAATGTTTATGTGTGTTGCACCTCTTAGGCTTCCATATTTGACTCTCGAGAGAATCATACATTGTCATGTGCTCCATTGAACCTACAGATTAAATCGAGACGAGTTAACTTTAACAGGATGAAAATATCGACCCAAGCTAAGTAAGGTGCGGCATATGTATGTGTGTGTCATAATGTCCCTTCGATGGACAGTGTGTCTTAATTTTGCTAATAGGGTTGATCTCCCCTAGTTGGCAAGTTAACCTATAGACAGACAGAGGAGTCAATATCCCCAAGACTTATGTTTCCCAGACCAAAAGAACCAAATTCATCAGGAATCGAACCAAGGCTCTAGTAGGCATCATCAGAAGGAAGGATTAGAGTCTCATTTATTATAGTGGTAGATGGCAGCTATGTAGGAGTTCGCATCGTAACAATCTCTATCTTAGGTCGTTTATGTAAAAGAAATTCATGGCCATCATTGTCGTCGTCACTAGAAGGCTCGCCCTATGTCAACATCATTGTGGCCTACTCCATCACCTTCACCTTCTTCAATGTGCTCCTACACTTATTAAACTCCAACCATAGGACTTTGGATTAAGGACACCACTTCCTCGTCATTATTCCCAAAAGAGGAGTTATCCTTGTCACCATCGATAGCCACTTCTAGCAAATTGTAGGCCAGGAGGTTCCCATTAGTAAAGAGTGTTCTCACATCCCTGCTAGCGGTAGAAACTTCGAGATGAATCCTATAGTGTTTATGAGAGTCATGCTACTAAGTCTCCTCGATACATCTAAAATGGTAAAAGAAGATGATTTGAGTAGAAGAATTATTAAATGCCCTCAAATGGAAAGGATTAAAAATAAGACTTGCGTTTGGATAACTACGGTTGCACGAATTTGAGTGGACGGCGTACAAAAAAGAACTCATCTTTGAAATATCTCAATCTATTCGAAGAGCCCATTACAATCCTATAACCTTTGGAGGATCCCAATATACGTGAGAGAAGGGTTTCCCTATCGACGTTTAAAGCTGTACAAGTATCGGATCTCTTCATCATTTAGGACATGATCCAAGGGTCGAGCAATGATAATATAAGCACCATGTAGAAAGGCATGGCTATTAGGATGCAGTTGTGTCAGAGCCAACTTCATAAAATTCAGGACTCGATGAATGAATTGAGTAAATGGTGGGATACACCCAGCTAGGCACATATATCAATTACATGTAGAACTTGCTGGGGGATGGTGTACTCATTGATGATGCATAGGAACTAGCATATCCTTGAAGGGATGCCATATCGGTCACATATTCTCCTAAGAGTCCCTCCTTCAATTTTAGAGGTAGTAGAATCAGTAGGATCATCTAATATAACTGCATCTTCGAGGCTATCTAGGGAAGCCTCTACCTTGGGACCTTCTACCGGCTTAGGAGGAACCTTTTAGATAGGTTGTTCGCCTTGTTGATCAGCAGGATAATGTTAGACAGATTTTTTGTCTAATTAACACTCTAAAACTTTTGAAATCTTATTTCAAAAGGATGCAGATAAATTGAATGAACACTGAAATATGCAGATAATAAGTGCCAAAAGGTAAAGAGACATGAGATTTCTAGTGGTTTGGGACTAAGATCCATGCATCCACTTTGAAGGTTCTGGTATGAACTTTTATTCCTCAACTTGATGTACAAGTACTTCTGTTACAAAGTCCGCCATTAATGATCTTTTGATTCAAGCTTTCAAAGTAGAGTAAAGAATATGGAACGATTGTAGAATGTCAGAAAATCTCTAGTCAACCCCTTTTTTAGTAATATATGGTCCTCTATATATAGAAAATTCAAGGTTCACCCATTTGTGCAAGGGCTTTCATGTGGATTGATGACCTGGCTTGCTATAGGCGGCTTGGGTTCAAACCCTTATCATCATCTTGTTGAGAATACTTTGATGCAAACTGATGATGTGGTGCTTTTATATACAATTCCTTTGATTCCTTTCGTTTATCTTGGTCATTGATCTCGGACTAGGGCTATTTGAGCCGTTGATTGTTGATACTTGTTGAAATGTCTTTAGTCTCGGTGGTTGTCGCTCTAAGCTGAACTTATAGTCTTAATTCGACAATGGTCTTTATTTATTCAACATCTTTGCTCTTGATTTCGATCTTAGGTTCTCGAATATTGATCCTGGTGCTTAAGCTCTTGGTGGAAGACAAATAATAGGTCTCAGAATTATAAGTCAATGAGCTTTCCTTTCGAATATTCATAATTTGTACTAGTTATAAATTGTGGTGTAACACATGCCCCCAAAAGTTCGCCTTATAAGGTTGGTATGTGGTGGACTTTGGAAAGAAGCTTTCCATATTATGCTTAGTACTTGGCTTGTTAGTTTCGTTTACATTATAAGGTTGACCCGAGCCTTTATGCGAAGTAGTTACCATGAGAATTCTCTGCAATATTACTTTGCCAAGATAATTTATAAAGATCTAACTTTGTTTCAAAAACATTTTGAAACCCAACTTCATCTAAAAGGTTTTGAAAATAATTTGAAATTCAATCTCATTAAGAGGATTTTGGAAAACAACTTGAAATCTAACCTCATCTAGAGGATTTCAGAAAACGATTTGAAATCTAAACTTAGATAGAGGATTTCGAAAAATGACTTGAAACTGAACCCCATTTAGAGGAGTCCAGAAAATGACTTGAAATTTAGCCTCATTTAGAGGAAAACAACTTGAAATCTAACCTCATCACGAGGATTTGGAAAATGACTTGAAATCTAACCTCATTTAGAGGATTTCGAAAAGCCTCTTGAAATCTAACCCCATCTAGAGGATTTCGAAAAACAATTTGAAATCTGACCTTTTCTAGAGGATTTTGGAAAACGATTTGGATTTCGAAAAGACTTGAAATTTTACTTCATCTAGAGGATTTCAGAAAATAAATTGAAATCTAACTTCATCTAAAGGATTTTGAAAAATAATTTGAAATGAGTGCATAAAGATGAAATTACTTCGATACTATGCTCCAGTCATCTAGAATTGGTCTCGCATGGGTATTGCATTATAAAAAACTACTAGTGGCTGTATAATGCCTATATTCTGAACGTTGCTAACGCGACTGAGTATACAACCCCATGGATGGTACTTTTGACCATGGCTCACTCTTTGCATGACACGATTCGGTCATGGCTCACTCTTTTGCACAACATTTTGGTTGTAGCTCACTCGATGAGTCCGACACGATCAACTTTCCTTGACTCACTCTTTCTATAAAACGGTCGGTCGTGGCTCACTGTTATTGGGAATCTACCTAATGCATGATTTTTCTGGACCGTGGCTCGCTATATTAGGAATCTATCCAATTTTCTAATCTCTTTGGAGATCCACCCAACTTACTAATCTTTTGGGAATCTACCCAACTTATTAATCTCTTTGGTAATCTACCCAACTAACTAATCTCTTTGGGAATCTACCCAACTTACTAATCTCTTTAGGAATCTGTCGAACTTAATAACCTTTTTGGTATCTACCGAACTTACTAACCTTTTTGGGAATCTAATCAATTACGAAACTAAGTAATTTCAGTGAGATAAAATTATTTTCTTGGCGAAAGTAAGTAATTGTCGTGAGGCCAAATCATTTACTTGTCGAAACTAAGTAATTGCCATGATGAAAAGTCGTTTACTTAGTGAAACTATGTAGTTTCCACGAGGAAAAATCATTTTCTTATCGAAACTAAGTAATTTCCATGAGTTGAAATCGTTTACTTGGTGAAACTAGGCAGTTTCCGTGAGGCAAAATCATTTACTTGGTGAAACTAAGTAGTTTCCATAAGTCGAAATCATCTAATTGGTGAAATTAAGTAGTTCCCATGAGGCAAAATCATCTACTTGGCTAGACTATGTAATTGCCATAAGCCAAAATCATTTACTTATCGAAATTAAGTAATTGTCGTAAGGGGAAATCATTTACTTGGTGAAATAAGTAGTTGTCGTAAGGCAGAATCATCTACTTGGCTAGACTCAGTAATTGCTATGAAGAAAAATCATTTACTTTCCAAAACTAAGTAATTGTTGTGAGGTGAAATCATTTACTTCGTGAAACTATGTTGTTGCCAAAAGGTGAAATCATCTACTTAGTGAAACTAAGTAATTGCCATAAGGTGAAATCATTTACTTGGCAAAACTAGGTAATTGCAATGAGGCGAAACCATCTACTTGGCTAGACTAAGTAACTGCCATTAGGCAAAATCATTTAATTGCTAAAATAAGTAACTGTCATGAGGCGAAATCATTAACTTGGTGAAACTATGTAGTTCTGGTAAGTTAAATCATCTACTTAGTGAAACGAAGTGATTGCCACGAGGCAAAATAATTTACTTGCCGAAACTAAATGAATGTCGTGTGACAAAATTATTTACTTGGTGAAACTAAGTAATTGTCATGAGGCAAAATTATTTTTACTTGGCTAGAGGCGAAAGCACGATTTTGAAACTTGCATGAGTCTACTTGGACATAGTAGTACCATGACTATAACGTTTTGATGTACTTTTGAAAGTTGCATGATATTACTTGATTACGACAATAATCACGACTATAACATTTTAAAGCACTTTTGAAAGTTGTGTGATATTGCTTGATCACGGCAATAATCACAACTAAAATATTTTGATGTACTTTTAAACGTTGCATGATATTGCTTATTCACAGCAATAATCACGACTAAAACACTTTGATATACTTTTGGAAGTTGTGTGATATTGCTTGGTCATGGCAATAATCATGACTAAAACATTTTGATATACTTTTAGAGGTCGTGTAATATTGCTTGATCATAACAATAATCAGGACAAAAACATTTTGATGCAATATTTGAAATGCTCAAGAAAATTGAAGTTTCATGTGGTATACTTGAGTTACGGCCAAAAGATTGATTGTTATCTCAAATTTTCGATAAAACTATTATTCAGGTAATAACCTTGTACTGTGATGGTGTTTCAGATGCTCGGCATTCTAAGTTCGAGGTATTATATTGCCATCTGGCCTCTTTAATCTATAGGCTCTTGAAGGGATGACGTCATGGACTATAAGGCGACCTTCCCAATTCGGATCAAGAGATCCATTTGTCGGGTCCTTTGTGTTTGGAAATATCTTTCGAAAAACAAGGTCCCCTTTCTTAAATTTTCTGGTCTGAACTCTTTGGTTGTAGTCCCGGTCATCCTTCGAATATACTCTGCTATTCTCAAAGTAGCCTGGTCCCTGAGTTCGGTAACAAGTCCAATGACTTCTTTCAGAGTTCTGCTTTTTATTGTGTATTATAATAATACCTTCAGTGAGATGCAATTTCTAACTCAATTAGGTGCATGGCTTCGAAGCCGTAAACTAGGGAGAAAGGAGTATGTCCTGTTGAGGTCTTGGAGCTTGTCCTATAAGCCCATAAAATGAAAGGTAGTTCATCTGTTCAATTGCCTTTGGCTTTGTTCAATCTTTTCTTCAAACTGGCTTATGGATGGGCTACTGAAGAAAAATTATTGATGATACCATGATCTCGGCAATACCCTGCAAATTTTCGGCTCTTGAACTATGTGTCGTATGTAATGATCTTATATGGAAGGTCAAATCAAGATACAAAATTCCTCATTACAAACTTTATTACCTAAAGGGAAATGGTAGCTAAAGGTTCTGCCTCAACCTATTTTGTAAAGTAATTGATTGTCACTTTGGCATATCCTCCTCTATCTTTAGCGATTGGAAGGGGTCCAATGAGATTGATGCCCCGGATATCAAAGGGCCATGGACTCACCATTAGAGTCTTCTCACTAGGAAGAGCTCTTGGAACCTTTGCATAAAATTGACAAATATCACATTTCTTTACTAGTCTAGTGTGTCATGATTCAATGTCAGCTAATAGAAGCATTGCCTGAGAATTTTCTTGGCCAACTTCTGTCCTCCACAATGGTCCCCATAAATTCCATCTGGGATTATTTCAATAATTATTGACCTTCTGAAACAATTACACATCGAGAGTACAAAGTTGGGAATCTTATCCTATAGATTACTCCATATATGATGTAGAACTTTGATGCATTGTATTTGATTCGTCTCGTTTCGGTGGCATCCGAAGGTAGAATATCCTGGGTTAAATGTCGAATATATGGCGTCATCCAATTTTCCTCATTTATTACTAGGGTTGTAGATTCACCTGGGGCAGCCTGAGTCTGGGTTATGGCTAGCACTTTCTCTGGTGCCTGAATGCTGGCTTTCTCTATGCTCTCGATTGGAATGAAATTGAACTGTCTTACATCCTTCAAGCTTGCATATTTTGCGAAGGCATCAGCCCTAGCATTTTGGTACCTAGGAATGTTTTTTATTTATAACTCTCGAAAGCTTCAAGTAGCTTCATTATCTGTTCAACATACAAGGTTAACCTACGGTTATAGGTGTAACATCCTGATATTTTCAGTCATTCGCATCCACACATGTCGGATTTGAATCGCTCAAAATATCAGACTGTTAATTTATATTTGGCAAAACTCAACATATACAGTAAATAAATCAATCATAGAATCACAGACACAGAGTAATATAACTATAAGCAGCGGAATAGATAAATAGTAGTTCATGAAGCTACTATATAGACATCAGAGTTTTAAATGAAATACAACAGAAATATCAAATACAGTGAAGTCTCAATACAGAAATAACAAAACTGAATATATCAGTGGAGTCGACTGAATAACTAAAAGCTGGATAGATAGATGGATCTCCAATCGAAGCTCCAACTCCAAAGGTGAGTCACAAATGTTGTGACACTCAATCTGACCCATGCGTAAAGCAAAACACAAAACACTTGAGTTAGGATTAACATTCTTATATCAATAAGTACAACTCAAGTGAAATATCAACTGAAATACAAGTAACTTAAAGCATGTTTGGGATACCCATCCTCTAAGGATCTGTGGTACTATCTACTATGTAGTAATATACGCCATAACAACCAAACATTATTTAAACACCGTGGTCGTTTAAAAATATCATACTTGAAAACCAAAATATCATATCCGTTTCAAAACCATATCAATATGATATCATTTTTACTTCAATATATCCATTTCCAAAATCACAGCACTTTCAAAGTTATAACACTTTTGAAATTATAAAGCTTAGAAATTATGACACTTTGGAAATCATAACACTTAATAACATAATACTTTCATAACATTGAAATCATAACTTCCTACTTGAACAGTTTAGATATTAATGATAGTATATATGATAAAATAGTTTATAAAATAAAATAGTTTATATTAAAATAGTTTATATTAAAATAATTTTGTAAAGTAAAATATGTAAATTGGTTTAATTATAATTTAAAATACTTTATGTAATAAAATAACTTCCTCGAATTTAACAAATCAATTCAAATTAACACGAGTTCCAAAAATTCAAATTTAATTCAATCTCAATTTATCAATTTTATTTCAATTCAGTTTCTCAATGAACCATTTCAAATTTATCAATTTCAAATATAGATTTGAACCAAAAAATAAACCATTTCAATTTCAATATATTTCAAGGCTTTAAATATTCCACATTTTCAAAACTAAATTCGATAACTTCATATATACCTTAATTTAACTTCATTATTATTTAGTTTTGAAACCTTCACTTAATAAATCTAATATCATTTAAATAAAACCCCAAATTACAAATAAACAAAATATTTCCTTCAATTTATTTAAACTTGAAATATTCATTTAAATCACCTTAACCAAAATCAAGTTATAAAATCATATCTTAAACCTCAAATTCAATAAATTTTCAAATCAATTTAATTAAACAAAATTCTTAATTAAATGCAATTACAAATAAATTCAAATTTCTCTTTTCAACCTTAACTTATAAAATCATTATAAAAATATATCTAAAATATAATTTGAATAAATAATTAACCATATTATATTTTAATTAAATCAAACTTTATTATTAAACTTATTTTATAGTAAAACAAATTTATACATAGCTTAAAATCAAGAATTTAACTATATCTAAAATAATATTTATATAATATCTAAAATCAATATTTATATAGAACCATATATATCTCTTTAAAACTTAGAAATCATTTCAATATATATATATATAGACCAACGGTGTCTGTATGTAATTTTCTATCCTAGGGTCAAGTGATACGGATATTTATCATTTCAATCTGCAATTTAAATATATATATGTATGTATGTATGTATACAGGTATATATCATTTCAACCCGCAATCCTAAATTCAATTCAATGAAAATCGCTTTGGTTTATCATTTCAACCTATGATGATTTTCTCCTGTTCTGCAGATCGTTCGGGTATGTATCATATGAATCCATTGTGAATTCTATACTAACAGGGAACTTGTAGAGTGAGAACAGATATGATAATAATATAACAGGTATATATCATCAATATAAATAATAGATAATGGCGTCATATGTCACAGGTGAACAGATACAGATAATTGTATATATATAGCAATGTAAATAACTAACAACAGCATATTTAAATTGTCATTTCAATTGAAATCAGATTTAATAAATATAAGAACGTTAATCGTGAGTGATTGCTCACCTTTTGAGGCTAGAGAATACAGAAGATGACACGAATACGCATATTGATACGGACACTGAAATTGAATTAAGAATCCAAGCAAAGAAAAATCGGCACAAATTCAACGATTAAAGCTTATAACAGGAATTGATGGAACAAATCAGAACTTGATCGATGAAGATAAATGGTATAAGTGAATTATACATATATATACTATATATAACTATATATGACTATATATATATATATATATATATATATCAAGTCGTATTCTAGATTTAAGCATATATTAAATTAGATAAATAAGTATTTCAAAATCATTGTTTTTAAATTAAAACACATATATTAAAAATCAACATATATACTATATACAATTTTAAATAAATACATATATATACTTATTAAAAATTCAAAATACTTACATATATAGTGCATGTTCATTGCAACATATCAAATACCATACCTTGTATACTTTATAATATAAATGGTATAAACTTTCCTACCTATACACACACACACACACACACACACATTATCAAAATGCTATAAGTAACCATCTCAGTAAAATCAAAGCTTATATATACAGTACATTACATACCACTTATATACTATATGTACCATAAAAGCATGAACTGGAAGAATACAGAATGCATAAACTTACTATATAAACAAACTGTTATATAAATATATATATATATATGAACGGACTTTTATATTATAAAACAATATATACAGTAGTCAAATATTATATATATATATAACCTATATGCAAATTACTTTAAAAAATGTATGCTTTAAAATAAATGTGCAGACTAATATATATATAACTTATATATATCACTTATACAATACCCTGTAAACAAAATAATACGCTGACATACCTATACTTACTTCTAGTTATAATATACTGCACAAAACCATATATCTACAATTTTTACAAACTAACCTATACGAATAAACATTTCTTAACTAATCTGCATATAATAATATACATAGAGTCTAACATATATAGGTCTTATGCAAACACATATATATCTCTACAAAAGTATGCTGACTTATTTATCACTCATATCTATGTCAAAGACAGGTTATATATATATATATATATATATAAATAAACATTATACATATTATTATTAAAACTAATACATACAACATAGCTTTAGTAAATAGTTTAACATATTATATAATATATATACTATACTAGCATACTTATATATATACACCTTATATTCTATACCCTTATATAAACAAACCAGATTGATGTTTCTTCTAAATATAACATATATTATAAATAAATATATATAATAGGTTTATGAACTTATAAAATCATCAAAAATATAGTTTGTAAAAATATAAATATAAACAACAACTTACTGCTTATATACATAGGCAGAGAAGGAGATGTTAGTGTGAGGAATGCACGGCTGGTGATCTCGGGTGTGGGGTGCTGTGATTAGCAGAGATGATGTGGTGGGTTGCGTGCTAGAGCCTGCGTGCATGGGTGCTTGGATTGCAGGCAAACAAAGAAGGTTTGAGTTTAGACGAGTGGGGCTTTGGCTCGGAGCAAGGCTGCATGCGGAGTTGGATGAGACTGGGCTCGTGTATGGTGGCTTCGAGAAAGCAAGGTGGTGGAGGCAGTTACTGGCGTGTCGGTTGCCACTCGAGGAAGGCTTAAGCTAAGAAGAGGAGAGATGGTTTGAGGAGATGGGAGAGACATGCAGGCTACAGGCTAACATATGCTTCATTTAAATATAGTATATTATCTTCAGAAGAACCAAAAATTAAAGAGGAGAAACAAAAAAGTAGAAGAAAGAAACGAACTGAAAGAAAATAAATTGAAATAGTAGGGTAACCCAAAAGCCTAGAGTTTATTCAGAGAAAATGTCAAGTGGCCATTGATATTATGCTGGGGGTAATCAATGGACATATGGACCAAAAAGACACAAAACGGTACCGTTACGGTTAATGTTTTGACGGATTCCTCTGCATACCGAACTTCAAAACACGGAATTGAATATACTATAGAGATCAGCACAACGAGACGATCAAAACAGTATACAGATATTAGTGGTATGATCATCCGATCAAAAGTCGATATTCGGTACCGAAAATGCTGCTAATTTGCCGAAAATAAGATAAACGGGGTAAAAGCAGTCCAAATTTGGAGAAACGAAATATGACGTCTCACTAAGAAGATGATTTACAAATTTATTGTGTAAAAAATATTCAGGTTTGAAAAACATTTTATTATTATCAAATATTAACTTCTTTGAATTGAAATAAAATTACAAAATAAAATAAACTATTAAATTATGTGATGAAAATTTACCATTAGTTATGTTTAAATAGACGTATTCCAAATAATAATTTTTCATTTCAAAATTTTATTATTTAAAATTTCACAAAATTTCAATAGATTAAATTAATAAAACCAATAAAATTTACGAGTTGTTACAACAGGCTTGGTTGTGATCAAGAATTTGTTTAACTACTATCTGGGAATCACTAAATATCTGAATCTTCGAAATCTTGATGGAAATTGTCATTCTTAATCCAACGATTAGGGATTTATATTTGATAGCGTTATTGGTTGCCGAGAAGGAGAGCTTAATCGCATAGTAAATCTGATGATTATCTGGGGTTACCAAGATATAACTGGCACCTGCCCCTTGCCCATTTGTGGCACCATCTATATAAAGTTGCCAAGAGAGTTCTTTACCCTTGTTATCTTCTTTTCCAGTTTCGGCTCCAAAACCAGTGCATTCGATAACAATGTCAGCTAGCGCTTGTCAGTTGATTGTTGTCCTAGGCACATACATACTGGCTAATTTCTATATCCCACTTAATTGACCTTCTAGCTCAGGTTTAATAAAAACTTACAAAAGTGGTTAATCTGTAAGGACCATAATAGGATGGTCCTAGAAATACGGACGAAGCTTCCTTATTGCAAACACCAAGTTGTATGCAAGCTTTACAATTACTAGGTAGTGCTTCTCGACTAGATCTAACCTTTTACTTACATAATACATAAGTCTTTGGATTAGTTTATCATCTTTCACCAGGATTTAGCATATAGCCTGATTCGAGGCTGCTAAGTATAGGAACAAAGTTTCTTAATCTATTCGTTTAGACGATACCGAAGGAGTACTTAAGTGCTTTTACAGGTCTTCTATTGCCTTTTGGCATTCATTAATCCATTTGAAGTAACGTACTTCTATAAAAGGCTGAAAAGGGGAACATATTTTTCTGTTGATCGGCTTATGAACTTGTTCAGAGCAACAATCTCCCCATTCAAACTCATAACTCCTATCCGTTAATCGGAGCCTTCATGTTGGCTATAGCTTTATTTGATCCGGATTTATCTCTATCCCTTTAGTACTTACTATAAAATTCAAGAACTTCTCGAATTGTATTCTAAAGGTATGCTTCTAAGGGTTTAGCTTTATTTGTACTCCTAAAGGACGTTGAATGTCTCGGCTAGATTCGAAACATGACTTGCTGATTGTTTCGACATGACCAACATATCTTCAACATATACCTCCATAATTTGACCTATCTGCTTAGCGAAATTTGGCTGACTGGTCTTTTATATCTGGCTCCTGCATTCTCGAGATCGAATGGCATTACCTTGCATCAAAACAATCCAATGTTGGTGACAAACTCGTATACTCTTCATCAGGCTTGAACATTGGGATTTGATTATATTCGAAAAAACCATCCATGAACGAAAGAAACTAATGCCCATAGGTGGCATCAACTAACCGGTCGACTCTCAGTAGAGGGAAGCAATCCTTTAGGCAAGCTCTGTTTAAATCAGTAAAGTCAAGCAAGTCTCCGCTTCCCATTTGGTTTCTTAACTAATACCAGGTTTGCGATCCACTTCGGGTAGTATATGTTTAGGATTAAGTTATCTTTAGTAACCTCTCGACCTCTTCTTGTAAAGCCGTATATCAAATTTCCAGGGGTCACCTCTTTGCCTTATGGTAGTAAACTTCGGATCTATGTTCAAGCAGTGGCAAATAACCAAGGGGTCGATTCCTACCATATCATCATAAGTCCATGCGAATATATCTCCGTCATGCATAAGGAAGGAAATTAGCTCTTCTTGAATACGTGGATGGAAATAAGTCCCTATCTTAACTATCTTTGACTTGTCATTTTCATCGAGGCACACTTCTTCTAAAGTTTCGGTTGCTAAGGCTATCTTGTCTTTATCTCGAATCGAGATCAAGCTCAATTTCTTCTTCTCTAGGAATTTCCTAAACAGCATGGATAACCTTTCTCTTCCTCTCAATAGGCTTATTACTCTGCCCCTATTCTATCACCTTAAACTCCATTGATATCTTGTTATGTAAATCAATTTCCAATTACAAAATTCTTTTATCCTTGGAAAAATTGTTAAGTGTCTTCTTCGATTCTCCGTGGACTTAGAACCCATGGTATTAACTGTTTCTCTAACTCCGAGGATTATAGGCTGGTTGATTTTGAATCATTCTCAGAAGATGAATTTTTCCCATTATTAATCATGTTTAGGCTTGGGTGATAAAGTTATCTTAAGACCCACTAATCTCCCCTTACGTTCCCTTCTTCTATTTTGGTGGGAAACTTTAAAAGTAAATGTTTAGTGGACACATGAAAGTAACTACCGTGGCTAGCTATTACTTAGGATCATGTAATATGAAATATAATTAAATCTAAATGCAAAAACAGATGATAATAGAAAAGTAAGTGAAAATAAGTAAAATAAAACAAGCACACCAGGAATTTTTATACTGGTTCACCCGAAGGAACAGGTTCACCTGCCTGAGCAACCGAACAGGACTTCACCCGCCTAAGCAACCGAATAGGAATTCAATACAAATAACAAATGTATCTGACTATAGTGTGTTCATAAATAACACCGATAAGTCAATTGAGTACAATCTTCCTATAATCTTCTCCTTTATGATATATAGTGATGTGCTTTGAGAATTGTGGAAGATAAAGTGATCAATGATCAAAGTATGTAAGCAATTTGAGTGCAATTTGAAAGTTTGAGAATCGATGTGAATTTAAGAGTGCTAAAAATAAATTCAGTGAATTGTTTGTTGAATTCTATAATCTATTTATAGTATATAAAGAGTTGAAACTATAGATGAAAAGTCACATTGAAAAGAACAGGTGCAACCATTGATTTTGTAATCGTTTCTCTTCGGTGAAGAGAAGTGACTTTTCAAGAAAATAGCAGTTAGAGATATTCAGACGTCTGAATAAAATAATTCAAACTTTTGAATTGGATTAAAAGGTAAGAGGCAAGCTATTAGGCAATTTTTGACCATTTTCAGACGTCTGAATATTTTCATTCAGACGTATGAATATTATGAAAACAATATTCATGTTTTAGCATTCAAACGTCTGAATGAATGGTCTCAGACGTCTGAGTTTGCTCTTTTGTGTATGTATGAGCATGTGTGTGCGCATGTTTTTGTGTATATATATATATATATCATTTTAGGAGATATTTTAACAAATTTCTAAGTAAAGTACAGACTTTAGGCATACAATACTCAGCTTAAAAAATCTGAAGAGGAATCTGCAATAAATCTCCTGCAAAGAAGGTTAGTATACACATAACATTTTATATAGGTTGTCACAATCAAAATCGAGATTCCAACATTCTCCCCCTTTTTGATGATGACAACTATATAAAATTAATAAACTTTTAAAGTATTGTTACTCCCTCTGTCAACATGCACAATTTAAATTTCTCCCCTTTTGTCATCGACAAAAAGAAAGAGCATGGGTAATAATAGATAGTTCATTTCATTAAAGCAAACAAAGTAGTAGATAATAATACATGAAGAGTTAGAAATTTCTCATACAACTAGTCAATCAAAGTTACAAGCAAAACATAAGATAACAACTAAAATAGATAAAGATAATTAAAATTGGCTTGAAAGAGATGGATCATTGTGATTAGAACATGAGCTTGGGGAAGACCACTCAAATGGAGACGGATTGTAAGCTTGAGTGGATAAAGAGCCGGAACAAGAAAGTCGATCCCATATTTTATTGAGAAAGCCTTTGATAGAGTTGAATTTTCTTTCCTTCTTCTTCTCAAGTGCCTTTATGTCCCGATGAATCTTTGATTGATTTCAGGTGAGAGTGATGATGGCTTGTCTTAAAGAAGTATCCAAGCCAATTTCTTGGATGGTGTCATCGTCCTCCTCTTCTTCTTCATATTGAGTATGAGAAGAAGAAGCAACACTAGTGTCTCGAGGTTGAGGAACACCTTGTTGAACATTTTACGACCATTGGTGGAAGAAAATAATTTGTTGAGGAGGAGGCCGTGCAGGAAGACCCATCAATCCTAGAGTTCTAGCGCCTGACTCACTAATACTTGTAAAATCGGAGTCAAGCATTGGTACACTGATATTTAGGAGAATGCACATAATATAGGCACCATAATGAATGGTTCTATACTTTCTTCGGATTGTGATGTCTTGGAATTCATCCAAAATAATTTCCCCCAAATTCACTTGTTGATTAGAGTAGATAGAATAAAGTGCTTGGAAGTTTTCTTTATACACTTTTTCATAACTTCCCGTCCTTGGTTGGAGAGAACGAATAAGTGCCCGGTGAATTAGCCTAGCTTGTGGCCTTAAGAAGGTAGATTTTAAATTGCCCAAATTTATAAGTTGATCGAACAAAAATTGATGTGAAACTTCATCCCGATGTTCCATATCAACTTCAATTTCATTAATATCAATTCCTTGATAAGGGCAATTTAAAATATGACCTAGTCTTTGTAAAGGTAAGAAGATTCTTACGCCACAAACTAACAACCAAACACAATCTTGACGATTTTGAGGATTTTGAGGATCCAAATTTAAGTTTGCAAGAAAAAGTTTAATCATAATATGATTAACCTTAACATTATTAGGAGTATACCCAATCAAGCTGTCGAAGTGAAATTGCTCCGTTAACTCTCTAATACGATATGCTGCGCAATCCAGGAATTTCATGAATGCTCCTTCGATGATGTTGGAGTTCTCCATGGAATTAAATCGAGAAACAACAAAATTGTTCCATAGCCATTGCTGGATTTGGTCTTCGGATGGTCCGGAAGCTGATTCTCTAGTTCTCTTTGATCTTGGTGCCATTAGGGACTTAAAGGAAAGTTAAAAGCTTTGAGAAATAAAAATGGGGGCTAGGGTTCTGAAGTAAGTAGGAATGAAGTGAAAAAGACATTATATAGAGGGTGAAAAGGTAGGGGTATAATGGTAATGAAAATAAAGAAGAATAGTTAAAAAGTAGGCTCAGAAAAAAATTGTACCGTCTGAATTGAGTTGAAATGCAACCCGCAAGGAATTAGTTCAAAATTGGTCTTATTCGGACGTCTGTTATATTTAATTCACACGTCTGAATCCGGGGCAAAAATTTTCTGCTATGAAGATTCAGACGTCTGTTTCTAATAATTCAGTCGTTTGAATTTCGTACAGACGCACATATAGTCTTTATTGAGAATAAAAAAATACATATTATTAAATAATTTTAAATATTACAATTTTTAGAATAAACAGAATTAAATGACAAATTAACATATTATATAAACAACAAGAAATAATTAAATAGATTTTGAAGAAGAGGATGGAGTATGATATGATTCTTCTTCAACTTTGGTGTTCTCTATAAATGGTCGAAGTGGAGACCATATGATACCACGTTCCCAAGAATTTGGAGTTGTCAGTGGACATTGTGGTGATGGTTCCCAAGGATTGCGATAACTTGGAGAATGAGCTGTAGACGGTTGATGAACTGTATCTTTTGATGAAGAACCACAGAACTATAAGGCTACTTGTTCCAAAAAGATAAGCCGTTTGGTATTAACTTTTTGTTCATAATATAATTCACGTTGTAAGTCTAATGTTTCTCTCTGATAGTGATGAATATCATCGATTTTATCTTTTGTGGATGGCGATCCAAAAAAGAGAGACCGTCTTGTTCTTTTAGTTGGAGGAGTATATCCAGTATGAGTTGAAGGTGGAACAATCGGAACTGGTTCATATATTGAAGTAGGAGTTGGTAGTTTTCCAATCCCGAGGAAAGAGAGGTGTAAGATGGCTCAGATGATTCAGAGTTATGTTGAGATGACATGATGATCAGTAATTTTTGAAAATTTAAAAGAAAGTTGAATAAATTCTTGGTTGAAAAAAAATAAGAAATGTAGATAATATATAGGTAGAAGCTAGATAAAAATAGAGAAAACAATGTATCGTTAGAAGAATAATAGCCATAGGAAAAGGAGGTGAGAATGAAAGGTACATAAGAATTCAATAACAACCTTATGTTTTAGAAAACAATAGAGAGTGAAGTGGTAGTGTAGAGGACTACCGAGTATGAGGTCTTGAGTTCGAGTGTTAGACGGCACTTTTTATTTTATTTTGAAAGAAGTTATGAATTTAAAATAAAAAATAATATATATATATATATATTTAAATATTTGAACTTATAAATCTTTAAAAGAGACGATTCCAAGTTCTCATCCTAAATTGATGAAAGTATTTTCAATTAACGGTTTTGTAAAGATATCTGCCAATTGTTTGTCGGAGGACACAAATTCTAGATTTATTAAATCTTTTTCAAATTATCACGAATAAAATGATGACGGATGTCAATATGTTTTGTTCGTGAATGATTTACAGGATTTTTAGATAAATTTATAGCACTAGAATTATCACAAAAAATAGTTGATTTACATAAATTAAAACCAAAATCTTGTAGTGTTTGTTGCATATAGATAACTTGAGCACATGCCAAAGCTGTAGAAATATACTCTGCTTCACATGTCGATAATGAAACACAATTTTGTTTCTTACTAAACCAAGATACAAGAGATTGTCCAATGAAGTGACTAGTCCCACTTGTACTATTTCTATCTGCCCGGCTTCCTCCAAAATCAGCATCACTATATGACGCTAATTCAAAAGGACATTCCTTCGGATAGAATAGTCCAAAGTCCTTGGTTTTATTAAGATACCGTAGTATGCATTTCACTCCTTGTAAATGTGATTCTTCGGGATCTGCTTGAAATCGTGCACATAGGCAAACACTCTCATTATGTCAGGTCTATTAACTGTTAAATATAGTAACGATCCAATCATACTTCGATATAATTTTTGGTCAATACTTTTCATCTTATCGAGATGTATGGTTGTACTCATAGGAGTTGGTTTGGTAGAAGTATTTTCCATACCAAAGCGTTTAATTACATTGTTACAATATTTTTCTTGATTTATAAAAGTACCATTTTCTGATTGTTTTAGTTATAAACCAAGAAAGTTATTTAATTCACCCATATGTGACGTTTCAAATTCATTGGCCATTATTCTAGAAAAATATTGACATAGTCTTTCATTTGTAGATCCAAAAATGATATCATCAACATATATTTGAACAATTGAAATATCCTGCTTATTTCTTTTAATAAAAAGAGTTTGATCAACCTTTCCAATTTCAAAACCAGAATCTGTTAAATATCTTTAAGATGATCGTACCAAGCACGGGATGCTTGTTCCAAACAGTATAAGGCCTTTTTAAGTTTATAGACATGGTCAGGAAATTGTTCGTGTACGAATAACAAAGGTCGTTCAACATAAACTTTTTCTTTTATAAAACCATTTAAAAAAGCACTTTCAACATCCATTTGATATAATTTGAAGTTATGAAAACATGCATAGGCCAGTAAGATTCGTATTTCTTCTAGTCTAGCGACTGGAGCAATTTTTTCTTCATAGTCAATCCCTTCTTCTTGATTATATCCTTGAGCAACTAATCTAGCTTTATTTCTAGTAATATTTCCTTGTTCGCCTGCTTTGTTTTTGAAAACCCACTTAGTACCAACAACAGATTGATCACTAGGCCGTGGAATTAAATCCCAAACGTCATTTCCTTCGAATTGGTTTAGCTCTTCTTGCATAGCGATTAACCAATTTTCATCGGTAGATGCTTCTTTAATATTTTTAGGTTCAAAATGAGAAAGGAAAGCTACATGACCCATTTGATTTAATTGACTTCTTGTTCTAACAGATGAATTGAGTTCTCCAATGACATTATCGGAAGGATGATCTCATAATAATCTAGGTGGAGATCTTGATTCATTGTTATTGTTAACCATGTTTTCTCTATTTTTAAGATTTGAAATATCTGTATTAGTGATATTATCAGGGAATTCTTCATCATCTCTTATACTTGGGATTTGTTTAAAATTTTCATCGAAGGATACATGAAGTGTTTCTTAGATGATATTTGTTCTTTTATTATAAATTCGATAAGCTTTGCTTCGATCTGAATATCCTAAAAAGATTCCTTCGTTGGATTTTGGATCGAATTTGCCAAGCTGATCTTTTGTGTTTAAAATAAAACATTTTGAACCGAAAACTTTAAAATAAGAAATATTTGGTTTTTGACCATTAAGAAGTTATAAGGAGTATTCTTAGTTAGTGGTTGAATAGAAACACGATTTAAAATATAACAAGCTGTTGCAACTTCTTCAGCCCAGAAATGTTTTGGTAACGTACTTCCATTTAACAAATTCCTTGCACATTCTTGTAAAGTTCTATTTTTACGTTCTACGGCTCCATTTTGTTGTTGAGTTCTAGAAAACGAAAAATTATGGAATATTCCTTTTTTTCTTACAAAAATGTTCAAAGGCTTCGTTTTCGAATTCTCCTCCATGATCACTTCTTATGTTTTTTATTTTCAATCCTTTAAAATTTTGAATTCTTTTGACAAAAGTTTTGAAATTATCAAAAGTATCACTTTTATTTTTCATAAAGATAGTCTAAGTATATCTAGAAAAATCATCAACAATTACAAACACATATCTACTGTGATTAATGGATTGTACTTGTGTTGGTCCAAATAAATCCATATGTAGTAATTCAAGTGGTTGTAAAGTTGAAATAACCTTTTTAGATTTAAAAGATGACTTAGTTAATTTTCCTAACTAACATGCATCACAAATATGATCAATTTTAAAATTCATTTTTGGTATAACCTTTACTAAATCATTTTTAGAAAGCTTATTTATAGCTTTGAAGTTAATGTGACAGAACCGTTTGTGCCATAACCAAGGATCATTTTCTTTGGCTATTAAACGCATATCTGAATTATGATTTATTTTCATATTCAGAACATAGATATTTCTATCTCTATTTCATTCAAAAATAAGATTTTAATTTTGATCAAAAATTCTACATTTGTTTTCAAAAAATGTGATTTTTAATCCTTTGTCACATAATTGGCTGATACTAAGTAAATTATGTTTTAAATTTTTGACAAGTAAAACATTTGAAATAAGAGGTAAATTTGAAATACCGTTGTTGCTCACATCGCCTTTTCCGATGATATAGTCTTTGGAGTTGTCTCCAAATGTGACGGAACCTCCATCTGAGTAAGTAATATTTGATAGCATATCTTTGTCTCCTGTTATATGTTTTGAGCAACCACTGTCTAGTATCCATTTTCCTCTTTTCTTGAGTGGGACCTCCAAAAAATATGAGATAACATTGGTACCCACTTGTTTTAATAGGGTCCTAAGAGTTAAATCTTAGGAAACCAAACCCAAGTGGGTTCAGTATCCCATTTGAAAATGTAATATTTATTTTTATGAACAGTTTCTAAAAAGGTGTTTATATATTTCTTCCTAATCAAACTGTTGTTTGTTGTAGGAACCCAAACTTTTATGTTTTTTAGGTAAATATTCATTTTTGACTGTTTTACAGTAGGATTAATATTTCTCCTAATTTTCTTTTTAGGTGGAGCTTTTGTTTTGTTAACATACCCTAATCCTTTCCTACTTGAAACAGATTGAGAACTATCAATAATTTTAGATAGGGTATCTCTTCCTTTATTAAAGTTTGGAACATTTTTGGTGATGCTATCTAACTTTGTTTTGAGACTAGTATTATCTAATTCTATCAATTTTACTTTTTTTTAAATTGTGATTTTCAAAAACAAGAGCGTCATTCTTTTCTTTTTGAGTTTCAATTTCTTAACTCAAAAGAGTGAGTTGAGAATTAATATTAGAGAATGATTCTTGTAATTTTTCAAGTTCTTCCTCTTGTATTTTCTTTTCATCTTTGAGCATATCTCTTTCGAATTCTGCTTTGTTCTGATGTTCACGAATCTCCTTATGTTTTCTTTTGAGTTTTTTTAGAGTGTCAACTAGCTCTGAGTTTATCTCTATCATATCATCAAAAGTAAAATCTCTAACCTCGTTTTCATTAGCCATAAAGCACACATTAGCTTGCTCATTTTCACTGTCACTACTGCTATCTGATGAAGAGGTATCTGAATCATCCCATGTAACAGAGAATGCTTTCTTTTTCTTATCTTTTCTGCCCTTGTTGAAGTATTTTTTATTTAGTTTTGGACACTCTTTCTGCATATGACCTTTCTTATGACAATTAAAACATTCTAGAACTGAAGATGATGGTTTGCTTTGGAAGTTTCGTTTTCCATTGTTTCTGTTGTTTTTTGGGAATTATAAGAACTTTTTGAAATTTTTGGCAATAAATGCTAGATCTTCTTCATCTGAATCGTCATCTTTTTCTTCTTCGGCATGGAAAGCTATATTCTTTTTGTCTTGTGCTTGTACTCGTTTTGCCTGCAAATTCACTTCATAAGACATTAGATTTCTTATTAACTCTTCAGGTTTTATAGTAGAGAGGTCATTAGCTTTTTCAATAGCCAAGACTTTTCTTTCCCATTCATCCATTAAAGAGTTTAGGATTTTTGATACAATATCAAAATTAGTGTACTTTTCTCCCAATCCTAATAGTGAATGATGGATATCTTTAAATATAGAGTATATATCATTGATGGATTCATCTTGTTTCATTCTAAAGTTTTGAAACTGATTTTTGAGCATGGAGATTTTGCTTTGTTTGACTTTGTTAGTTCCTTCATGAGTGATTTTAAGCGTTTCCATATTTCATAAGCAGTTTGACACATGCTAACACTATTAAATTCATTTCTATCTAGTGCACAAAATAACATATTCATAGCTTTAGCACGGGTAGTAGCATCTAATTTTTGTGTGTTTGTCCAAGTGGAGTAATCTCCAGTAGGAAGAGTGTATTCATTTTGTGTAATATTCCATGATTTAAAGCTATTTGATTGCATATAGATTCTCATACGAGTAGCCCAATAATTATAGTTAAAAGCATTGAAAAATGGAGGTCGTGTAGTGGATTGACCTTCAATAAAACTAGTGTTAGTGGTAGTGCTGGTGTTGTTTTCCATATTAGCAAGATATCAGATAACTGTGTAATGGTTATAAGATGCCTTGCTCTGATTCCAAATGAAAGTAACTATTGTGGCTAGTTATTACTTAGGATCGTGTAATATGGAATATAATTAAATCTAAATGCAGAAACAGATGATAATAGCAAAGTAAATGAAAATAAGTAAAATGAAACAAGCAGGCCAGGAATTTTTATACTGGCTCAGCCGGAGGAACAGGTTTACACTGCCTGAGCAACCGAACAGGACTTCACCCGCCTAAGCAACCGAATAGGACTTCAATACAAATAACAAATGTATCTAACTGTAGTGTGTTCTTAAATAACACTGATAAGTCAATTGAGTACAATCTTCCTATAATCTTCTCCTATATGATATATGGTGATGTGCTTTGAGAATTGTGGAAGATAAAGTGATCAATGATCAAAGTATGTAAGCAATTTGATTGCAATTTGAAAGTTTGAGAATAGATGAGAATTCAAGAGTGCTAAAAATATTCAGTGAATTGTTTGTTGAATTCTGTAATCTATTTATAGTATATAAAGAGTTGCAACTATAGATGAAAAGTTACATTGAAAAGAATAGGTGCAACCATTGTTTTTGAAATCGTTTCTCTTCGATGAAGAGAAGTGACATTTCAAGAAAATAGCAGTTAGAGATATTCAGACGTTTGAATAAAATAACTCAGACTTCTGAATTGGATTAAAACGTAAACAGCAAGCTATAGGCAATTTTTGATCATTTTCAGACGTCTGAATATTTTTATTCAGACGTCTGAATATTGTGAAAACAATATTAATGTTTTAGCATCAGACATATGAAAGAATGGTTTCAGACGTCTAAATTTGCTCTTTTGTGCATGTATGAGCATGTGTGTGCATGTTTTTGTATATATTTATATATATATATATATATATATATATCATTTCAGGAGAGATTTTAACAAATTTCTAAGTAAAGTACAAACTTTAGACACACAATACTCAGCTTAAAACATCTGAAGAGGAATCTGCAATAAATCTCCTGCAAAGAAGGTTAGTATACACATAACATTTTATATAGGTTGTCACAATCAAAATCGAGATTCCAACAACACATACCCATCCATATCATCGAGAGCTAGTCTTAGAAAGCGTCGTACACCGAAGGGATTTCCTTGATAATAAAGGTGGTTTCAAAGATCTTCTAGTAGGAGTTACTTCCAGTTTTGCCCATTAGCTTACACTCTCCAAGAGGCATGGTTCCTTCATTATTGAGCCTATAGATGAGAACTTGACTAGGCTTGAGTATGCTCTCGTGTAATCCCATTTTGTTGAAAGAATGTTTAAAGATGATGTTGAAGGAAGCTCCCATATCCACCATTATCTTTGCCAACTCTGAATGTCTAATTTGGGTCATGATTGCAAGCAGGTCATTGTGGGGGTGGCAGACACCTTGTTTGTCAGAGTTACCGAAATGTAACTTATGGGCCAATCTTCTGGTTTTACTCAACTCTCTTTATCTTGTACACTGAGACACCTTTATTTTTAGCTTCATTAATATACCTTTTCCAGTTGCCATGGCTTGCCCCATCAATATAGGATCCTCCCAAACTGATTGATGCCCATAAAGTTCTGAGGGGCTGGTAAAGACCTCAAAACTAATACTTAAGGTTGCGCATTTTCATTTCCTTTCGGAGTAATGGACGCTTGAGTGTTATTATTCTTTAGAAACTCATTTAACTGCCCTTCTCTGATGAGCCTATTGATGAATGAATTCAAAAACCGATATTATTCAATGCTTTGCATGTTCTGCCAATGGTAGCTAAAATATCTTCCTTCTCGGTTTTTTTTCTAGCTCCATCCCTCTCCTCAGAGGGTATGAGATTCGGTCCTGAGTCATAGCATAAATTTGGGCATATGAATGAGTTATTAGGAGGTATGTTTCCATCATAAGGGAGTTTCCGGATCCCTAAATCCTGGAGGCATAGGAGCTTTCAAGATTTCTAAGGAAAAAGCCTGAATTTTCTAAAGCTTCATTTCTGCGAGACTAGATCGATCTTCTTGTAATTTTTGTACCTTCTTTAATAATTTCATTAACAAGGTTTCCATTACTTGATCCCTACCGAGTCTTAGATTTTCAACTTTAATATTTTGAGTTCTGCCCTTATTTCGAAATTCACCCATTCGGGACTTAGAGTCAAGGGCCTCTAAGAAGGTCCCACTCTTGTCATCTTTATAGTTTCAGCTTTCCAAGCCGCCTCCATAAATCCAACTTTTAAAACCTCATTAGTCATTGGTAACTTTCCTGGGTTTCAGCTGAAAGTTACAAGGTTCTCGTCTTCCTCAAGTATGATTGAAACCTTTTTTCTCCAATTTAGCAAAAGTGATCTTAACTTCATTATGGTCGTTTTCTAAGCATTATGCTATGTTAGAGATGAACTTCAACATCATTTGTCGAAAATCGCTTTCGGTGAGGACTGGGGTAGCTATTTCCTTATTAATAATTGGATTTGTTTGGCCCGTTTGATATTCTTCATCCGTATGTAGTTCTTTGATTCCCTCATCCTGGGTAGGGGAGCAAGGTTTCTTCCGAGAGGTTGATTTTGACTTCATGCTAGGTTAAGAGGTTTGATCTTGTTGGATTAGAAAAGAACGGAGGTTGTGGCCCGCCTTCTAGTGCCAAAAATGTTAGATAGATTTTTCGTCTAAATAACACTCCAAAGCTTTTGGAATCTTGTTCTGGAAGGATACAGATAAATTGAATGAACGCCGAAACTATGCAGATAATAAGTGTTGAAAGGTAAAGAGACATAATGTTTATAGTGGTTTAGGACTGAGATCCCTAGAGCTTTTATTCCTTAATTTGATGTACAAGTACTTCCATTACAAAGTCTACCACCAACGATCTTTTGATTAAAGCTTTCTAAATAGAGTAAGGAATGTGGAATGATTATAAAATGCTAGAAAATCTCTAGTCATACCCTTTTCAGTAGCATGTTGTCCTCTATTTATAGCAAATTTAAGGTTCACCCAATGGTGTAGGGCCCTTCACATGGATTGATGACCTGGCTTGCTATAGGCGGCATGGATTCAAACAATTATCATCGTCTTGTTGAGAGTATTTTGATGAGGTTAATGATGTGATGCTTTTATATATAGTTCCTTGATTCCTTTCATTTATTTTGGTCGTTGACCTCGGTCTAGGGTTATCTGAGCCATTGATTTTTAATACTTGTTTAAATTTCTTTGGTCTTTGTAGTTGCCACATTTGGCTGAGGTTGTTGTCTTAATTAGCCAATAGTCTTGATCTTAATCAATGTCTTTGCTCTAGCTTTTGAATCTCGGGTTCTCGAATATTAATCCTAGTGCTTTAGCTCTAAGTGGAAAATAAATAATGGGTTTTAGAATTAAAAGCCAAGGAGCTTTCCTTTTGAATATTTGTAATTTGTACTAGGTATAAATTATGGTGTAATAGCTAGTATACGGAGGGTAGTGGAGTGCGTCTTATGATAAAAGTTTAGTTGAACTCGACTTAGTGTTTGATTAGGCATATCTAGAATTAATGGGCTTGTAGTCATCATGGATAAACGCTTGAAATGTCTACAATCCATAGCTCTCATAAATCAACACACAAGTGATATCAAAAAAATTAAAAGCTATGCCCCCCTACTAGAGTAAGAGCCTAATGAAGTGTGATGTTATTTAGAATATTGTGCAGTGTCATGGAGTGTCGGCATCCGATGTTGAGCAACAGATCATTCGAAGGATAGCTTATCGTCCAAAGTGACCATCATCACAAAAGTCCTATTATACTTTGCATCATCGACCATGCATTTATAATTCCATGATAGAACTCAAAGAATTTCACTCGGAAAACCCTAATTGTTCATTTACATTACATAAAGCAACTCAAGTTGTTTGTAGGCATAAATGAAATTCCCCTAAGTCCAAGATCGGTGCCGACACTCGAGGTATGGTGGCGACCACTATCTTCCTCCACCTTATCATTCTTCTAAGCATGGTCATGATGCATGTGCTAGTAACCTCCATTTACAACACCACCGTCAACATAGAAAAGTGAAACTCAAAGGCAGTAAAGGAATTAAGGCAAAATTTTAGTTTGGTCGTGGTAGATTGAATGACAAGTGGTGGCTAGAGGTTAAGGCAATTGGGGACAATGTTCGAGGAGGACGCGCGGGTGTTGGTGCTTCAATTTGTAGGAAAAGATATTTAATGGTGACCTAAGAGCTTGGGATCTCGAAAGCAAGGAACGGTAGAAAGTAAAGGAATGAAGAACTAGGTCGGTGTATATATGACCCTTGAACCCAAAAAGTTAGGCTACAAAATAGCCAGAAACTTCAAAATATGGGCTTGGTGCCGAACCTTGGTCGGGGATTGGTACCGAACCCTAAAATACTAAAAAATAAAAATAATATACATAAAATATATATGTATATGTGCATTTGTATGAATGTATAAAGGTATGTGCATGTGGTCTTATTTGAGGCCTGATGATCAATCTACATATGTGTGCATGCATACCCGATACTCGAAATTGAAATCACAAGGCAGTGAGTTCGAATCTATGGAATCCAAGATGGAATTGTATTGAAAGCTTCTGAATTTAGAGTGACAAACTATGATAGAACACTCCAGTTTTTTGTAATGCCGGAGATCAGCGGGCATGAGCCAAGCAAAACATTATGAATGGTCTAAGATGCTACGCTTCATCGAAATAATCTGAAGCAAGGATAATGACCATTCGAAGTATAGATTGGAATCTGATGAAGGAATCCCAGCTTGTTTCGATTCAAAGCACATCATGTTGAAAATGAGATATACTTTGGAGGGAAAGTGTTATCCAACCTTTTGACCAGGCAGCATTCGGACAAATTTGACTAGTTGAATTGGAAAGTTATCAAGGCAGAGAGCCTTTAGAGATAACTAGCGAATCCAGAAGCCAAGTACGACCAAGATTACAAGCCCAAAGCACAACAACTAGCTTCTAAAGAAAGTCCAACATCCAAAACATTAACGAGAAAACATTCAACATCACTCAACAATTAAAGTGGTGGGTCGATATCAATCCATGATGGGGATTGCTACTGATCCCCACCACTTCATCGATATCACCTTGCATCCTCTCTACTTTCAACCCATGGTGATCACAACTTCCTCAATTTTCAATGGATCATTTGCATGCAATAAACATCAAGCATCTCCAACACATGAAGCTGGGAACTCCATTCCACCATTGATCTAGCTAATTCAACAAGGAACAAGCTTTTAACAAAGCAATTGAGATGGAGAAAATGAATGCATGAGCCTTTCACACCTATCCAGGAACGAAAAAGATTCATCAAGTTATTTTATGAATCGGGTACCAATCCATAGAAATGGTTAATGTGGCCATGATCTTCCGAGCTTATATCTCCCTGGACGTGGGGAACATGGCTATAACATGGTGGAGGAATTTTCCGCGACCTTCATCTATAAATAAAGGGTGAGGGTGACATTTTTAGGGATCTTTTTTTAGTTGTTTACGAATTTCCATAGAATCTTGTAATCCCGAGGCTCATTACTGATCCACAAGAACAGTGTTTGTAAACAGCAGTATAATCAGTAACAAAGCTAAGTGGACGTAGGAAACATTTAGTCAAACAACTGTAAAGTTTGTATGTCTCATTTTTACTCACTTTCATTTAATTTCTTCACCTGTTTCTCTACTATAATTTCTTGGGTGTTTGTGCCACATTTTGGTATAAACAAGTATGCTCCCGCTCATATTGCTAATCATGCCATATGAGGGTTTTTCTTGCGAGCACATAGTTCAATGGTTAAGAAGCTGACTTTATTCATGAGCGAGGGAGTGGAAAATCCTGCCGTATTACATTGACCACAGTATCCTTGGGTGGATTATTTGCAAAAACAAATTGAGAAAGATTGAGTGCAGTAGTGCCATAGCAAATCATTGTTCCATGCATGTGGGGTAGGGATCCATCAATAATTGACAATTGCTAGCTTGAATGTTCCATCTCCCAGCTTTTGGTCAACCGCATAGGGTCCTTCCAAGTTCAGGCCAAGCACCCCCATAGTCGATAGAACTGGTTTCAAAATGAAATCCCCCACCTCAAAGGTGTCGTTGCAAACCTTGGCATTGAAATGACTAATTCCTTCTATAATCTAGTACTAAGCTGAGATCCAATATTTAGAATCCGTGTTGGATCCTCTATGTCGATTGGAACATTTATCATCAGCTCTACCAGTGTTGATCGCCCTTCCTCTAACTACTTCCTAGGATCCATAGCCTTGTTAAACTAGCTTTGGTTCCCAAGCCAGAGCCTAGGCTTTGATTGCTATATTACGAGTCCTAAATGCAGAAAGTTCTCTCTACATTCTTACCTTTCTCACACCGCTTTACTTCTTTGAGTTCTGCGACATAACATTCTCTTCCAATGCTCTGGTCATCTTTCACTACTCTGACCCTGTTTCTCGTAGGGAATTTCATCACTAAATAATAAGGCGTCGGTGTTATTTTGAAATCATTGATGGCTTGTCGGCATAAGAAGGTGTTGCATGCTGAGTGCTCATTTATGATAATGAACTTTTAAAATTGGACTATCCCACGATCTGCTTTGCCTGATTCCATAGGCAAATCGGTTGTTTTGATTGGCTCTTTTGCTTTTTTCATAAAACCTTGAATCTTGTTTTACAAGATGTAACCTCCTTCATGTTGATCTTCATTTGATCAAATGTTTCCTTGAACAATATATTCATTGAACTCTTTATGTCTAACAAGACTCAGCGTACAGTTGTCGGTCCAATTCCGACTGTTATCATAATAGGGTCAAAAATTGGTGCTTCGATTCGGTCAGCATCCCTATTTCTAAAAACAGTATCATTAGTTATCATCCTCTACTACTTGGCCAGAGCTCTGACTTCTATAGCAAAGTATCCTTCTTGTGGTACGTGCTTCAACGAGCTCGCGTATCATTCCATTTTCCTCCAACTTTTCTCTGCTAGATGGTGTTCTTCTGTTATGGTACTAATAAACAGTTTTCCATTGTTTCGTCTAAGTCATTCTTCGCTCGATCCAAATTGATTCCCTTGGGCAGCCAGCCTCGGAAGTCATGGGATTTAAGCACCTTCCTACAGTTCTTTGGCATACTATTAGAGCTTATTTTTCCTTAAAGGTTCTTCGATGAGATCCCTCAAATATCGGCACTCGTTGATGTTGTGTCCATGATTTTCATGGAAACAACGGAACTTTCCATAGCACCTTTCCTACTCGATGGTCTCTTTTTTAGGTGGCTTCTTATATCGTTCCATTCCTTAAGCAACCTGGTATATTTTTTATAATGTATCATTTATAGGTGTGTAATCCTCTTATTTCAACTACCTCGGACATTTATTGTTTCCCTCACACTTATTATCCTGACCTTGATTCCATTTCTTTTGATTTCCATAGTCTCCAACATTAGTTGTCACATTACCAATGCTATCTCCAGATTGCTTTACTGCTACATTACCGTGGATAACCTCCTTTGATTGTTCGTCATCGACATTGCCAAAAGATAGAATTGCTGCTTCCAAGTACAGAAATTGATAAGCATTTTGATGGAACTCCTCTATAATTGTTGGTTTCTTTATCTTCAGCCGCTTATCGAAATCTATATTCGAGTGGATGCCTTGAACCAGTTCCATGAATACCAAATCCTCTTGCGAATTACTTACTTCTGTAATAGGAACATTAAACCGGTTCAAGAAACCTTTTAGTGACTCATTAGGCCCTTGAGACAAGCTCGATAGGGATATCACATCCATAGGGAAGTCGATATAGATCTTGGTGTGAGCCTGGTGAACCACATTGATGCAACTCCTTCCAATAAAATGGGGAAGCATCTACATTGAACATCGTTTTTTTGCCCAAGCACCACCATATGGCATTTGCTTTTGTGTAAATGCTATCTAAGCTTGGTGGTTCCATTATACGATGCATAGTCGGCATCGTAAACTTCCTGGGATAATCTTCTCTCAAAATGTTCTCTGTGAAGGGAGTTCTTCTTGGTGCATAACCCCAATCTTCATTCTTCCTACCTTTGCTTTCCTTAACCAACTATTTAACCATGTCGGCTATGTATTCCTCACTGGCATGGTACTCTATAGGATGACTACTGGGGGTTGCACCGAGTGTTTGGCTCTACAAACAATCTTAACTTGTCTACTGACATCTAGGATCTCTTGTCTTTAAGAGAACCACTCCTTTCATCTTTATTAGTCGCAACATCCAGCTCAAGATAGTTATCGTCTAGATGTAGGTCCACTTTCGAATCAGAAACTTCCATTACATCAGAACACTATCCCTCATTCTCTCTTTGATTCCTCTTAGTACCGAGAGAAATCCCCTTCGTATCGAGTGGTTTTCTTATGGAGGAAGCACTTATGCTTCCTCCTATAGGTCCTCCTACAATTCCAGTAACTACTTCCTTCTGTTTTCCCTTTTCCTTTCGCCTGTTCTGACAAAAATAGATGAATTGTCTTCTTTAGATCTGAGGGAGAAGCTTCTCTCCTATTCCTTCTAGCCTTTGTAGTTGTTGGGTTAGCAGAGCTTCCATCTTGTCCATCAAGACTTTCTGACTATCCACGATCTTCTAGTTCAATTCATATAGAATCTTATCAAGCTTACCTCTAGTAATCACTTCCTATTGAGCAAATGATCCTGGTATCGCTTGTTGATTAGTAACTTCAACCTGGTAAGCATTTCCTTCATTACCCTCGGTTACTACACCTGTGGATCTATTGGATCGTCTAGGCGTCATTGACTTCAAATAGCAAATTTCCAAATTCTTCAAGCAAAACTTCGAGATCTAACCACTGGACTTCTTCAAATCTAAAATAGCAAGCTAGATCTAACCTTGAGTTAGATTTCTCAATGAAAACACCGAAATATTGACGTCAAAAGTGGCACAACACCTAAATATGACTTGTTGTGGGATTAGATTTAGTATAAAAAGTAGAGAAGTGCAAAAAAGCATAGAAATGTAAAGCGAACAAGATTTTTATAGTGGTTCAACAATCTCTGATCTACGTCCACTTTATATTTTATTAACTATGGATTTAATAGAGGTTTAGACAGAGATTAAAGTCACTAGTACAAAGGGATGACAGTGTCCTAAGCCTAGAGTTGCCAAAAGGATTTGCCTATGTGGCTATTGTGTAGGGAGGTACGACATGAAGAAGATCCAAAGTCTGGAGTCCAGATAAAAATATCCTTGTTTGTTTGCTATAGGATTGATATTTATAAGGGAAACCGCTCTGTAGGTCTACAGGCTCAAGTTGCACAAGGTCCACATGCTGGTCCATAGGTAAAGAAGGGGACAGGTCGGCCTAATTCTCAAGATGGACTTCTTGGCAACGAGAGGTTCCGCTCAATGCCGAGAGGTTTGCTATGGTGAAAATTCCTCCTTCTCACTTGCTTTGCTCTCTTATCTTTGATTCGATGTATTCCAAACTCGCTTCCACTAAGGTTGATTTGTTTTTGACGATTTGATTGATAACACTTGTATTATCCTACTTTCTTTGCTTCTTTCTTATCAATAGTTAGAGTTGCTTGCTTATTTTTTGAGAAAAGTACTTGAGGATGATTGTTTTAAGTGGTATTCGAAGTTCATGGAGTTTAAGGTCAACCAAATTGCAAAAAGGACCTCTTAGTACCGAGACGTATGAAATGGTACCGATAGCTTTCCTTTACTCCGATTGATTTGTAATTTCTTAAGTCTCATTTTTGGTCCTTCTAAGTGTGCTTTCAAGTTCTTGAATCATTTGGTCTTCGCTTTGACGTTCTAACTTCTAGCCGAAATCTGCTTGGGTAAAAACCAGGTTAAAGCTTAGACTAAAATGACAGCATACGAAGCACCTAGTGGGTTATTTTTATTTTTTGGGTAAGCGTGATCTCTCTCCACATTGATAACAAACTCTTCTTCCTCTATATTTTTGAATCCAAGTTTTGTGTATAGTTTTGAGTTAGGGTTTTTGGAAGTTGGTTTGAGGGGGGTTCAAATTGTTGAATTTAGGAGAGATCTCTATGAACTTGGCCAGGTGGAAAGCGGGGTTGGTTAAGATAATTGGACAAGGGAAAGAATTGTTAGATGCCATTGAATGCCTTAATTATTTTAGTTTATGATTAAACAAAAAACATGCAATTGTGCAAACTTTTTGTATGTAGAGAAGATACGGGTTGAGGTACGATTTTGTTACCTTATAAGATATCACTTGGTATTGTACACATTATACTAGTATATTAGTAATCATGCAGTTAGAGATATTTCCTTTTCACTAGATTGTACATTTAACCCAATCTAAGTTGATTCTTTTGTTTTATATTCTTTGAGTAGGTTGACTTAAAGGAGGACACACTACTAGTTGAAGGAAATCTTTAGAGCCATAACCATTTCCATTATTACTATATTCATCAAATACTTTTTGTCATAGACATATCGGATATATTCATGTATATGAGACATTTCTTTTTATGAAAGAGTAGTCCTCAAATTGAGGAGAGCACTCATTTTTATTATTATTATGTCAAAAGAAAAATCCAAAAGCCATCAACAAGTCTGATGGGTAACTGTATACGATAAAACTAAGTAGCAATGAGATAAATGTTCATCGCATAGATAATCGCCTAGGTACAGAAATAAAAGAGTTTGCTGCATAACCACTAAGATGCAAAAGATGTGTGATGTATAAGGATGGTCAGTATAGGTGAAATATCTGGGTCGAGATAAGGGGAAGCATAGGGTGGAAGGTGCACCGACGACTATGAGATAGTGCTAGGAAGGCCGAATGAAATATCCAACTAGTGGTGCGGGCTACTGAAGAAGCAGATAAACAAGCACATCAAGAAGTGTAGGAGAAAAAAGCCTCCTAAGCAAACATGAATTGAGGCAAGTATTGCCAAATCTCTGAGTCGGTCTTTAAGTAGGAGAGGAGGAAGAACGTCTTGAGATGGAGTGTCGTACGTGATTCGATCAAGAGATGGTTTCCATTGGGTATGTCTTCTATTAGTCTCTGTCAAAAGAGAGATATACCAGACAATAAAATAGCAGAAGAATTTCTATATGAGTTGTTAAACAATTGTTGAATTCTTTCATTCCAAAGACCATCAATATATTAAAGAATATGTTGTATGCAAAAATTTCCTAAGCAAACAGTTATAGTTAAATATGAAATTAGTCCAACATTCTTATGGGGATGGGATATTTTTATTCGTGTCAAGTTCAAAAATAGCAAATGATTATTGATTATATGTTGAGTGAAATGACATTCAAAGAACAAGTGTGTGGTAGTTTCGGGAGATGAGTTACAGATATAGCATGGATTATTATTATCGTTATTCATTAGTTTAGCGTTTAATCCAGTAATGGTGTTAAGTTTATCATGTAATACAATCCACATATGAGTTTTAATTTTAACCGGAGCTTCAGTTTTCCAAATAGGTTTGAAGTACCAAAGGGTCAAGTTTCTAGAGAAAATTAGGAATCTATACATAGATTCTGAAGTGTATTTTCCTTTTTGTCCCAACACCATACTAACTGGTCATGATGTTTGTCTATGTTGATAGTATCAATAATATTAATAAGTCTTTGATATTGCAAAAGCACATATCCTACTAGATTTTGGTTAAAGGATATATTCCAATAAATATATCATGGGGACAAAATACGTCCATAATGAAATCGTTCTTTTTATTGGATGCCGAGAAAAATTCCTAAAATTCATGTTTCAAAGCGATGTGGGAAGCCCAGGGATCATTCCAGAAGGATGTTTTGTTTTCTATATGTGTAATAAATTGAAGGCATTAGTTTAAATATATGGAACTAGTTGGCAATATTTTTCCAAAAGGAGGAAAGCAAATGCATATTTGGTTTATATCAATTTTTAGACCCATTGTAGCAGAAGTTGGTAATTATCTCTTTCCATGTTATTCTATTGTTGTCTAGGAATTTCCAAATTCATTTAGCTAGAAGGGAAATGTTAAGAACGTTTAGATTTATAATACCTAGACCACCTGGAGTTTTGGGCTTGCACACAATGTCCCATTTAATATCGCAATTCAAGTTAGAGCAATATGATCCCCCTTTCCATAAGGATCCTTCTTATGTTATCAATTTTGTTAATCACCCAGTAAGAGATGCAGAAATGGATAACCGATATATCACAATTCCATCAGAACAGAATTAATAAGAACTACTCTATAGGCCTAGAAAGATAGTTGGCTTTCCAAGAACGTAGTCTTTTGTTAACTTTATCAATAATAATGTTCCAATCTTCTCTTTTTGGCTTAGTTTGTCTGATTAGAATACCTAGATAATTAATAGGGTAGTTCAAGGTCCTATAATTTAGTGTATTAGCCACTTTAGGTGCATGATTTGAAGAGTCGTTGATGAATAATACTGAGCTCTTATGAAAGTTGATTCTAAGGCCTGAGAGCAATTCAAAGTTATATAATATAAACTTAAGGAACACTATATGATAAGGTATTGAGAGCGAAATAAGGGAGTGTCATCAATGTATTATAGAGTAGGAACTCCATCAGAGGTGATAGCTGTCCCTAATCTTGGTAAAATGTTGTTATCAAGCGTCAGTTTTATTATTTCATTAAAGACATCTGTGGAAAGGTTAAAAAGCAAGGGTAAGAGGGGATCACCTCGATGAAGACCCTTTTGGGATTGGATTATATTACCCTTAGCCCCATTGATTAAAATGGAAGACAGCAGTTTTCAAGGTGAGCTCAATCTAGGAAATCCACTTGTTTGCATGGTATAATATATACTATTTGAACTCCATTTGTTTGGAGTATTTTATATCGTAGTTGTATCGTGCTTGCCCCATTTACCCATATGTTGTCCATTTAGACATGTATATACCAGTATTATATTTTACCCATTCCGTTGTGAGATCCTTTTGTGAACTAATTGTGAGAAATGCGGATTAAGGATCTTAAGGCTAGAATAAACACTAGAGGGGGGTGAATAGTGTTCTAGAGAATTGTTAAATCTTTTTGAGTTTTTGTTAATTTGAACACAAATGTATGCAATATTCAGACACAGATATGATCACAGAATCAAACACAGATGCAAATATAAAATAAAAGCAGTAAAGGAAAGAACACTTTATACTGGTTCGGAGTTACCCTACATCCAGTCCCGCACACAAGTATGGATTTCCTCTCAAAAAACAATCTTTACAATTACACCCCCGATTTCAAGGCAACGAGGTACACCCTCCAGAATCACAATCCTCTGGGTAGAGATACTTGATTTCCCAGGCAACAAGTTCACCCAATTGATTTTCCAAGGCTACAATCACACCTTATCTCGCTTGATTGATTTCCAAGGCCACAATCACACCTTTTCTCGCTAAGTTGATTACAAAAAGCCTATAACTCTGAATAGCACTGAGGATCTTGTTGAAATAGTGATAGAGAATCAAACCAGAGATAATCTAGTTAGATTCAATGTTGATTTCGGCAGAGTAATGGTAAGAATATGTATATAGAAATATGGAAGAAGAAGAGGAGTGAAAAACCAGAAAAACTGAATTAAAATTCGTTGAAACTAACCCCTATTTATAGAAGAACAACAACCATGTCCATTCGTAAAGAGTTATCACGAATAGACACTTCTTTTGAAATTTAAATTTTGAACTCAACTGACACCATGTCGGCATGGGATACTTGAGTATGTCGACATCCCAAAGGGATTTTTGGTGTTTTGATTTTCTTTGAAAATAACCTTTATCTTATATTAAAACTATTTTAAACTTTATAAATATACTTGACTATAATTAAAATACATAAGTAAATATAAAGAATAATAATATATATATAAATTTACTATAAATTTATATTTAAATCTAAATATATAAATATTAAAAAATTAAATATACTTTTATTTTAAAAGATAGTTTAAAACCAGGATAATTTGATTTTGAAATTCAAGATTATTTTGAGGCTAAAAGTATTCGAAATCAGGATAGATGTTTTTGATGCTTTTAAAAGGAAGGTTTTGAAATCATTTTGAAAACAGGATATAATTTTAAAAAATCATTTTGAATAAAAAGTTAGTGGATACAAAACAATGTTCCACTAGATTTTTCGTAGGTTCCATCCTACTTAGGGTTCCATCCCTTTAACAGGCTCGAAGTGGATTCCATTCCACGAATAAATTGGATTTTAAGATGCCAGTGCTTTTTTAGGAGTTTTAACAAAATTTCTAATTAAAAAGTAAATTACTTGAAATCTTGAACTCTTGATAATCTTTATATTCTTGTTATCGTGAGTCTTCAATCTTGATATCTTGAATCTCTATATTGTACAGTCTTCATTCTTGATACCTGCATGGTTAAATCCTGCATATACATATATATCTAAAATTATACTGTTAATATTTATATTTTATAATCTATTCTAAGGTTGTTGTCATCAAAACTATCATCTCACGGACTAACACTAATGATAGATATATGTATATTGATACGCTCTATCTAGTTATATTTTACCTTTTAGTGTTATCATTTAGAACAATTGGGAATCCGAATATTGTTTTCTAGTGTGGATTCCCCACATTGTGAACGGTGGATCTTTACATTTGGTGACATGACCTATATTTACTGAATGCGTAAATTTGGAGAGTTTAACTCATTAGAGATGGGGTAAGTAGTACCTAGGAGAGGGTTTAGAATAAGAACACCATTTGAGCATTAAGAGAACATACTTGTATTTTGGTTATAAGTAATATTTACATACACGAACTTGCAACTCATAATAGATCAGCTGGCTTTTGGAAGTCTCTAATATGTATTCTCTTTATCAATATCCACCAAAATTCATACATTAGAGGAGAAGCCGCCATCGATATCATTCTTAGGTATTCATGGCACTCTAATTAGCTTCAACCAAACAAGAAATCCTTGCTAACTCAAATGTTTGAAATCATGTAATGACCATTGACGAACTAGCAATGTGTTAAACCAACTATGAAGCGCTTTGCTTTTATACCAGACATAAAACTGGAAAACTTGGAAAGAGGGCTAAAAATGATCTAATACTAAAGATTCTTTCTCAAAGTTAATTCTTTGGAAATAAGCTTGAAGTGAATTCCCACACATCAATTTGAGATTGAACACTTTTAGTCCCTACACTACATTTCGTTTATGAAAATGAAAAAAATTGATGAGGATTCAGAACGCTATAAACAATGTGGATTATCTAGTATATTTCATTGATGACAAAAGGAAAAAATTTGATATATGTTTGCATAAATACCGAGGATAGTTATATTTAGAAAATATGTTAAGGGATGTGAGTACGTACGGTTTTTGATTGTAATAACGGTTCTGTGCATAAGTCAAATCAATTTCCACTTGAACAGATATATGCCAGTATATGCATTCATGTTCAGCATATTCTGGGTTCGTTCTTCATGAAGTGGGTGGGGTAATTGAGTGGAGCATTTGAGCAGGGTATTTGAACGAAAATGTTAGTTGAAAGGGGAATGTGTATGGTGATGCGAAAGGGATATTTGAGCGGAGCATTTGAATTAATTATTTCTCTGATATGTAATACGCATAAATTATTGCAATTAAAATGAAATAAACAACAATATTTCAGTGAAACCTTGCTGCAATAATTCATTTCTTATGGTATCGTAAAGTGTTGTTATTTGATTGTCGATATGTCTTTGTACTTGTTCGGTCATTCTGTTTTTGGTATTTCTCATACTGTAATATTTCTCATGGTATTCTTTCTAGAACAAGATAATAATCATCATCATAAGCCATAAAATATGTCGCCACTATTGTATTTTCGTATAAATTTTGTACAGGCTTTGAAGCAACGACAACTTTTACTTGAGTTTCAAATGCGTATATTGGCATATTCTTTAAATGTTAAAAAAATTCTTTCATATTCCAAAGGTTCTCTCAATTTCCAATGTAAACTTGAATGGTAGAAATTAAAATTTTCATTTTTCAATTTTGGTTGATTTGCGGTTTCACAAAAATGAGGAATATGATATCTAATATTTTAATAAGGTGGTAAATATCTAGTTTGAAGTGGGTAACGTGAATCTACTAAATAATATCTAGTAGGGATGAGGAAAGTTAGATTTTCTATCATCTATAACTGCATTAAAAATTCTACTATTGTGAACAATACATTCTCAACCAGTCATAACATAAGTGAACTGTAAATCGAATGAGCACGCTGCTAAGATATATTATGTAGCAAAACAATTTCGTGCAATATATGTAATAACTTGATCTGAAGTTAAGTTTGTCACTATATGTGTACCGTCTATAGAACTCAATAAGGATAGTATCAATTAAAAAATTTAATATGTTCTGAAACATTATTAAGTTGAAGACCATCTGGCTTAATAATATCTTTAGCAAGTAACGGTACAGCTTCTAAAACAGCATGAAATAAACTGAAATTGCACTGCCTAATCTTTGAAATCTTTCATTCATTTGTTGATTTGAGAGTGATGTAGTTATGGTGTATAAGAATATAGCAACTGATTCTCTGATATTCATACTTCCCATTAAACCTGGCCATAATTTTGTAACCGCACAACAAGAGAAAACATAGCATTTTCATTTGAAATTACATTGATAATGTTCTTAATGACTGTTTAATATATCCTCCACTCACTGTAAACCTGTATAATTTGATGTATGAATTTGTCTAATATTATTTCTTCTTCTGCGTAGATAAGCTGATATGACGACTAATTCCTGGACATCTTCGCGGTCGAATCTATATCCAAATCAACCATGGATAGCAGAAGAGCAGCTATGGTGAGAAGAGAAGAGAAGAGAATAAAAGAGAGTGTAAAAGAAAGAAGGAGAGGAGAACATATGAGGAACGGTGGAAGTTGACATTAATATATTGGTACTAACGCTAACGCATCATTTTCGAGCTTTCCCTCCAACATTCCAGTAAGGCCGATGCGTCAGACGTGTAGTGAAAAGTAAGGTGCTATTATTTGAGTACCGTGCTTCTAATTGTTACATTCTGAGATTTTAAATTACTTTAAAATTAAACGATTGATAAAGAAATATTATCATATTTAAGAATAGGCTTAGGAATGTTATCTAAATGTAGCAAATATTAATATTTATGAACCAAATTACTTCTTACCGTAATTCAAAATTAAAATGAAAATGGAAATCTAACTAAAACGAATTTTCAACATGTATATACGGAGCATAGCAGGTGTATGCTTTTCCCTACCACTAAAATAGCAAAAGTACGAACATCTGACAAGTTGAGGTACCGAGATTGTCCGGGAGACGCTGTCAATTGGAAGCAACTCGATGCTTCATACTTCAGCGTATAAGCTGCGTTCTTAATAGCACCGTGGGTTTGGACCAGTTTGGTTTGTTTGGATTTTTGTATGATAAAATGCATTGTAAAAACGATCAATCCGGAAAATGGTTTTACCATATAAAATTGAAAACGAGATTTTTTTTCGTTTCCCTTCCTCGTCTTTTTTCCCTTTCTCACATCGTCCACGTTCTCCCACGTCCTCCACTCCTTCCCATGCCATACTCCTATTTCACACCTTTTTGAATACATATTAAAAAAGAAAAACTTAAAATTCCGTTTTAAACTAAACAGGTCTTTAGTGACTAAAAAAGGATTTTTTTTTTAAACCGATCTACCCCAGTTACCTCACTACACAAATTTATCCAGCATTCATTTCTCTGGAGGTATGTGTTTTTGGAATTGTAGACGTAAACAATTAATTTGACTATACATAATTACTAATGTGTAACCCATATGTTGCATATGGTAATGTCGTTAAAAATAGTATTTATATTTTAATTATTGCTAAAATATATTTTATTATGCAATATATGAGAAATTTATCATAATATATTAATCATAAATTAAATGACAAACGATGCTTGGATATAAGGTTTAGGGTCTAATCCTCGTTAACTACATATCTCTATAAAAATCAATGTCCTAACTCAAAAAATAATATAAATTAATATTATATATGTGAATAATTAAGCTTTTTCTTGATGGAAAAATAATTTATGTTATGTGATATATATATATATATATATATATATATATATATATATATATATATATATAAAAGAGTGAATAAGTAACTTTACCATTTTATTAATATGATTATTGTATTTATATGTTGAATTGTCATCTTTTTTAAAGGATTATAAATTGATTAATAAATATTAAATAATTGAATTTATTTAAATAATTTTGAATTAGTGTTCAACATAACTAATCAAATATAAGAAGTTGAATGTAAAAAAAATTAAAGAAAACTGAGGAGGGCATTATACATATTTGTAATTGAGAAGAGCATTGGTCTTATAGTTAGTTTATCTACATGTGAATTATTTAGTTTTCATTTTAAAACAATTTTATCCTTGTAATTAACCATATATTTCATACTGTGTAAGTGAGCCGTGCTTTCAACTTTGTTAATTGCAAAATAAGATTATGTAACATTTAGCTAAGTTATGAGTTGGGTATGGTTTGATAACACGTTGAAAGTAGGAATATTTATATAATCTAATATTAGTGTAATCTATGCGTTCACATCGTAATGTTGTAAAATATAAATTTATCTTTTATAGGTTGTTCATAATGAAATTATGCTGTGTAATGTACGATAATTGTTTGAGATAAATGAATCAGAAATTAAAAAGGTTGTTATTATTATTATTATTTATGGATACATTTTATGTTATGTGATTTAAATATCCTTATATATCAGAATAAAGGAGAAATAATTTTATCATTTTTTCCATATATATGAGTATTGTATATATCGGAATTCTCAAGTTTTTAGGATTTGTTACATTGATTAACGAATATTAGTTGATCGTATTTATTTAAATAGTTTAGATTTATGATTACATAATTAGTTAAATATATGGACTTGAACGTAAAATATTAGAAGATAATTGAGAAGAATTTCAACGCAATTATAAAAAAAATTTATTATTTAGGTATTTGAGGTCAATAGAATTTTACTGTATGATAAGTTTATTTATTAAATAAGTTATAAAATAAATTTATATTGTGTGATTTATATATATTTGCGTATAAATGTTTTTTAACTAATTTGTTGATGCGCGTGTATTATACATATTGAAACATTAATCTATTAGGTTTATTAATAAATATTAGTTGATTAAGTTTAACAAATAATTTAAATTTTGGATTATGTAATTAATTTAAATGTGTGGACTTTAACATAAAATTTTGATGAAGAATAGTAAAAAGTTTGTAAGTAAGTGTAGATTTTTTGTAAAAAGTAGGCAGTTGAACGTAAAATGGTATGAGAAGTTTAATTGAACGATCATAAAATGGTAAATCATAAGATTTTGAAAATAAAATATAGACTTAAGAAAATCAAGAAGATGAAAGATAACTCTTAGAATTAACGAGGGAAAGCTTCAAATTTTCCGGTTTTACTATTACTATTTATAGATTATAAATGCGGAATAAGCCAGCAAGCGGGCTTCGGTCACTGGTGAATTCAACCCAAATGGCTTTATGTTGTGTGGCAGCGATTGATTGGCCCCTGTCGTTGGGAGTCCGAACTGAATCAAAATGCATGCTTCCAACTTGTGTAGCCCGATCAATGCGCGTAGAACTCATGGTCAAAATTCAAAGTCTGCAGTAAACTCATTACCACCATCGTATCCTGCCAAAATTTGTCCAAAATTCCAAATCACACACCGCGTGTTAGCCAATAACATGATAAATTCATAGTTAATTAGACTTTATCTGGGCCGGCTAATTGTTCAATGAACTGATACATCAATGTCAATGTCGTGAATTTTTATATAGCTTCTGACGCTGATTGATATTATAGCCTACACACGCTCGTGTATTTTTCTAGTTTAGATCGCCGTCTGGACAGAGATCCAACAAAACTACTTTACTACTCTTCTTTGATAAAACAACCAATGAGAAGTTACGGAATCTGTATTCTGTATCCATCCTTTTAACTATGGTGGTTGGGCAATAAACCAGAATTTATCATATATTATCTTCAAAAAAGTTTGTAAGAGTATCACGAGCATTTTGCATGCTTTCGGCATTCCTCGATCCTCATCCATAAGCTAATATTTTTATTTTTTAACTATATATATTAATATACATTATTTGTAGAAGTGAATCTAAAATTGATCGCTTGGCTAGTCATTTTTTAGCAAATGGAAGGCTGTTCGAACGTACAAAAACGAGTTTTTGCTTAGAAAAATACATTGGTAAATCGCGACAAACTTCTATAGGAATGCATCCGTTTCTAGATATAATTCGAGCACGACACTGTTATTATAATGTCTCTTCTTTGTTTAAATGAACAATAGTTATAGTTAAAGCTACTTAGATTTGAAATGACCTGATAGGAGAAATACTTTCAACGTAAAAAAAAAAACAAAAAAAAGGAAACTCAAAAGGTATTAATACGACGTTGAGTGTGAAATGCATTGAAAATAACAGATCCATTTCATACTATTGTGTGGGCTTGATAGCATTTGACTTTAGTTGAATAGTTTAAAGTTAAATTCTAAGCAGTTGGACGTCTTCTCTTCTCGGCATGAATAGTTCGTGTTTCACATGCAGCTACCATTCAAGCTTAGAACATCTCCAACAGTGTTGCAGAAATTTAATTTTCCGCACTTCAAAATGTTGGAGCCTCATTTCTGCAGACGCATGTTCAACAGGCGTCCGTATTTTTAAAACATCGAACGTTTGTTGGTCGCGTCTATATGAGACGCTTTCCTCCATCTCCCTCTCATTTTTACATGTTCCATCCTCTTTTCAGTTAATTTTTTTTATTTTACTTTGCGTCCAAATGCCGTCCCGTTCGGTCAAAACTGGTAGACGCACCGTTCAATATACGGCCGATACCAATATCGGACCTGCTCATGTTCCTTCTGATGCTACCGTGACTCCAGATGATCTTCAATCCTTGCACGACTTGCCCACTACTGTTTCGCATCGACTTACTGCAGGCATAGCGACGCCACAGACATACGTTTATTTCTTTATTGTTTGATGAACAACCGTATAACTATATATGTATGATAATTCTTTGTTTATTTTAACATTAAATAATCATATATTTAGATTCGTCGCGTAGCGATGCGAGGTAGTTGGTATAGGTGTACGTCTGAGTATTTTGATCAGTTACCGCAGTCGATTTTGGATAGGCTACATACGTCACCTTTTGGTGAATTTTTAGACCCAGATTTGCACATGTAGATTATTGCTTGGTAGAGACCCTCACCGAGATATGGTGGCCTACCACTCACACATTTCATTTCCCTGATTTTGAGCTAGGACCGACTCATCTAGATTTTTATATGCTCACCGGCATAGAGGTTGGTCGACCAGACCGTCTCCCTGTTCCATTTGATAGTTCATTTGAGGAGTTCGAGTCATATTCAGCTTATTTACCGACTTTGGCCGATAAGGATGTTAGAGGAGGAGTTGTTGCTCTCCCTTGTTTGCAGCGGTATATAGTAGAGTACATGGCCGTTGAGGATATGCACACTCCGGTTATTCGTGCCTTCATATTATACCTTTTTGGGTCTACGTTTTTTAATAACAACAAGGGTGCTATTAGGCTTGGTTTTTTGGCTGGATTAGTAGATGTGGATGGACTACATATATATGATTACGGTGCTGCTATTACTGGTTATTTATACGTAGCGTTAGATACTTATGCGCTTCAGCAGTCTAGACAGATATATGGATTTTGGTACATTCTTCCACTTTGGTACTACGAGTATACTGCCAATATGCACCTCCGACTTATTGTAGAGGCGAATGTCACACCTTATATTTACTTTCCTAGATTGCGTCGTTGGGGTCCTCCTATACATTTGCCCCGTGTTGCACAAGGGGTGCACAATGAGCTGATGGAGGCTAGACAGCAGATGGATATGAGGCAGCGTAGTAACATTATCGTTCGTCTATGGGATCAGTACTTACAGTTTCTAGAGCCCGGTCCTGATCATCCACTCACTTTTCAGTTTTCCATGTCGCAGCGTAGGATTTGCTTTCAGGTTCCTACATGTCCATTCATATGGTATTTAGGGGAGCGGTGTTGGTTGCAGTTGTATGGTATAGTTCGAATTCCATCAGATCCACTACCATTGGATGATATGTATGGTGATATTAGGGTTTGACCAGCTTATATTCTTACGATGAGGGGTGCAGGATAGATGGATGCTGAGCCTTTTACAGTCCTTGGAGATTTTGATTTATATTGGGCTCGAGTAGTCCCACGCGCTTACGCGTTGCCTGATTATATTCGGGGTTTGAACTCCGATCATATTGGTCCGCATACCTCTTCCGGTAGAGTTCCACTACCGCCTGCCACCTTTAAGCCTACATCATCTTAGTACATGCAGCCTCCTAATTTCGACCCCCTCCTCGTTCGTTTAGAGCGTATGATGTACATAGTCAGGTGGTGGAGTATCCCTTGCAGTATCCTACTGATGACGGTATTATGGGTGTACCATCCGACGGATTGTATCAGCCTTATCAGGTTTGTACGAGTTTTAACTGTTCTTTAAATTACTTGTCATTATATTCTCAACCGATGTATAATTTTTCTTGTGCGCATATCAGTATTCTCAGTACATGAATTATGATAGATGGATGATTGTTGCATTTGAGCGTATGACGCTCGATTATACATAGATGATGTATCAGAATTACCAGACTGCGGTCCAGTAGCAGCAGACTCGGTATGATGCGCAGATACAGGGATTAAAGACCCAGATTAAGTAACTTCAGGAGCAGCTCCATGCCAGACCTTAGCCTCACGACTTTGACGACGTCAACAATGACAGTGACGACGATAGTGGAGATGATGAGGAGATTGATAGCGGTTTCGATCACATACACCGATGTGCTGCATTTAGATGTTTTAGACTGTGTTATTATTTTTCACACCTTACATTAGTTGGTTGCATATTATGTTAGTGATGATGCTACTATTATATGTGATTCTCTATGTGTTGTGGTTATTGTGTCGATTATATTTTATGTTGAGTATTGCATTGTGTTGATTATAATTTACGCTTGTTTATTATTAAGCGTATATGAAGTCAAAATGTCGAAGTAACAAACACAGTTGTATTTGTTTGTCAAAAATATTATGGATGTTTGACACGTAGACGTTAATCTCATGCTTCATTTTTCGATGCGGATCACGACCTCTTAATTTAAGATAAAGTGTTATATTCTAATGTCACAACATTTAAAAGTCCGATAAATTCATTCAATGTGTAGCATAATATTTTCGGTTACAGAATTGAAACTGTTAGTAATTTTTTTATACAAACTGATCAGATGTGCGGTGATGAAGAGATAATGGCAACTCGGTTTTGGGGCATTATTGCTGAACTTTACAATAGCAATGTTGAGTGTAAAAGTAAACGTACGAAGGAAGAGTTGAGGACTGGTTATGGAAACTTCTGCAACACTTGTACGCGGTACAGTACGGTTATCAATGAGGTTATATTTGAAAATTTGTTTGAACCAACCTGTTCCACATTTGAAGGTCGTTACTTTCTCAAATATCACAGCACATTCACTGGACATGAGGCTTATGTCATACATCAAAATTGGCTAGAACGATTTGGATATCCATAATTTGAGTGTATTATTGTTGAATGTATTCTTGTTTCTGTGTATGCACATTTATTATTATCTTGTTTATGAGTAACTTAACTTTCTACTATATTGTCAAATCAAAATACAATGCTCATATTTAAACATAAATAATTTTTAACATTCACACGCTTAAAAATATACGTAAGAGCTTTTCTTCTGAAACACACAATTCAGTTCTCCGCTCCTTCAATCTTCTAATCCTCATATCAATGCCTTCCTGGTCATCATATGTTGACTCTGATGCTGTGTACGTTCCAACGGAAAGCGAACACATCGATGAAGATTGGAATATCAATTACCAAGACCAACATTACGAGAATGTTGCTCGTGAATTCCCAAATCTTGACCAACTCACACTTCAATAAGATGTTCAACCTGTACACGAATAGTTGGTTCATCAACAACCACAGGAGGTTGAACAAGTACCAAATTTGCAACCTTCGGTTGAACAAGTGGTTGACTCTTACACAGTATTTTTCCACTATGGTTATAAGGTTGAAGTTGTGCTTAGAGCTGATGGCGAAGATATTGGTCGTCGAATCCAGTTGTGTCCTTTTTTGCCTGAAGGGTGTAATTATGCAGAATGGGTTGATGAACGGCTGTGCCCAAGGGCCATAACATATGCCAACGAGTTGGAACAAGAAATGAGACGTCTCCGAAATATCGTGCACAACTTACAATTTGACCTAACCGGTAGTTTCTTAGTGTCAGTTCTAAGTCCTAGTCCGAGTATTTTTGTTGGTTGTATTATTGTGGAGTGTATTATTATGGAGTGTATTATTGTTTGTGTATGTATTGTCGTTGACTGTATTACTGTTTGGATGTTTTAGTAACATTGTCTTGTTTCTTTCTGTATTATTGCGTTAAGAATATGGCTACAGTTGTATGATGGGATGAGACACTGCATCAACAGTCAATAGTGTATGGAGGGGACAAAACAGTGCAGACATGACACTGTAGACAAGACACTGCATCAATAGTTAATAGTGTATGTTAAGAACATGGCTACAGTTGTATGATGGGACGAGACACTGCATCAACAGTGATTAGTGTTTAGATGGAATGAGACACTGCAGCCGTGACATAAATGGAATTTACTTTATAGGCGGTGGTTGAATTTAATTAATGCTGCCTGCATGTAATTGTTTGTTTTGTTATGAAAGACAACATGTGATTTAAGCTATAAAAAGCTTGTTAGATGCTGAGAAGTATTATTGCTCATTCTTATTTCATACAATTTCAGATATAACAAATGACGGTCGAAAATTATATATTTTTTGATGATAGCGACGACAAATTTGATGAAATGATGGAAGATCATTTTCGTCACGAAAAGGAACTAATAAGTATGGTTGCACTACAGGTTGGTCAATCGAGCAGGAAACGTGGTGGATCGGTTGTTGGTCGTCGGTATAACAATCGCAGACATTCATGGCACAACGAAAAACTGATGGAAGACTACTTTGTTTCAAATCCTACTTACACAGATGCTGATTTTAGAAGAAGAAGATTCTGCATGCGGCGTCCTCTATTTCTTAGAATCCTATAATATATCAAGCAGCATGACAAATATTTTATCTTCAAAGCCAATGCATCTTGTACAATGGGATTGACTGGAGTTCAAAAAATGACAGCTGCACTAAGAATGCTTGCATATGCAGGACCGATGGACGCGCTTGATGAAAATTTGAAAGTGGCGGAAAGCACGGTATTAGAGTGTTTGGAGCGTTTCTGTCTAACTATCGTGGATATTTACGGTGATCAATACTTACTCCGACCGAACGAGGCAGATATAGTAATGTTATTAAATGTGCATGGTAGTAGAGGTTGGCCTGTAATGTTAGGCAGTATAGACTGCATGCATTGGGAGTGAAAGAATTGTCTAAAGGCGTATGCTGGAGTTTATCAGGGTAAATCTCGTAAGTCCTCTATTATTCTTGAAGCCGTAGCGTCGTATGGCTTATGGATATGGCATGCATTTTTTGAAATGCCGGGTTAGAACAATGATCTTAACGTAGTCGAACGATCTACGTTGTTCAATGATTTAACAAATGGTAGTCAACTTCTTATACCTTTACTTTAGGAGGTAACACGTACGATCATGGATATTATCTTGGCGATGGTATATATCCTAAATGGAGTACCATTGTCAAGATAATTCCTAACCCATAAAATAATAAACAATCAAAGTTTGCAGCGATGCAAGAAGGCCAGAGGAAGGACGTTGAAAGTGCATTTGGGGTTCTTCAATCTAGATTTTCTACAGTTAGTAATCCATGCAGACTTTGGTCATCAGTTAAAATGACCAAAATAATATACACTTGTATTATTTTACATAATATGATTATAGAGGATGAAAGAGACATGGAAGAAGATTACTTTTATGAGGGTGCTCCAATACCACCGCCTGTTTAATGCAACGATATGATTGGAAGCGCACTAGAACTCAAGTTTCATGTAGAAAGCCAAATGTCCTACGTAGTGTTCAACTGCATCGAAGACTGCCAAATGATCTCATAGATCATCTTTGGAGGTTTTCTGGAAATCAGTGAAACTATATTCTATTGTTACTTTTCCTACTGTTGTTTATGTTGTTGTTACTTATTATTGTTATTGTAATCTGTTTATGTTTAATTACGTAATATTGTTACAATCTTTTTTCAATATAATGCAATTTTGGTGAAAATACTTATACTAATAATTGCTTGCATTCAGAACACAATACAAATAACGATAATTAAAAGATACAAAGGTTGTAGAAACGGTAATTCATTTAATGACCCTCTTCAAGTATACGCCTCATAATTTCTCTCCTTATTTCCTCCGTATACTCCAGTTGTTCTGCAGACATGTGTGACGTATCCATGAACATTATTGCATCTTCATCTCTTTGTCGGTTTCCAGCAAGAAGTTTATCCATTCTTGATAACTTTTCTTGGTGTTGAATTGCTCGAGTTTTCATTTCCCGGTTAAATATATCTTCAGATTCAAGTAGGAGTTTTTAATTTCTACTTGATTCGCTCCAGCAATCTGCTTCTTTTTGGCCGCTTTTGCTCCCAGTGGCCTAACAAAATGATCTTCGGTTGTTGTTGGGTCTTCTTTGATCCTAAACCGTAGCTTCCTAGCGATTCCCTAGGACTGGAGCTTTCTCCAACTCTAGGCGTTTTATCCCGACCACTGTTTGATTGAACTTGTTGAACGGTTTTCTGAAGCGATGATTTCCATTTAACGTGCTCGACCAACATGTCATAAACATACATGAACTGATAAAAATGTGGTGCTTGTTTACTATCAGGTTTATAGATTTGTTTGAAAAACTTGTTTGCGACCATTCTCTATTAAAAAAAACACTAGTATAATTAGAGAACTATGATAAAAAGTAGAACAATGAAATTATATTAAAGCTTACCAAATGCGTTTCATTTTCAAATCCACTAGGATTTATTTGCCTTAGCTTGAAAATTTAAAAATCGAACGTTTGCATTTGACGATTTATTTTTCCATAATGTACTTTGACTGAAGATAGCGTTCTTTTCCGATCGATGTTCTTCCGATTGTAGCAATTAGCAATTTTGCCCCAAAAAGTCTCAACATTTTGATCGGTCCGTCGAATAGGATCGACCGAGAGTGCACAATAAATGTAGCAAAGATCGTGGTCTTCCGTAGCGCTCCAACTTGCATTAGTTGCTTCTCCCCCAATCGGAATCGTAACGTCTTGTAAGTCGTAGTCTTCAAAACTGGATCTTGCAGCATCGACGTCGAAATCGGAGTACATTTTCAGTTGAGATTAGTGGTAGCAAAAAATTATGATGGAGGAAGGAAATTGATTGTGAAGGGAAGAAGGGGGGAGTTGTATTTGAAGAAGAAATATGGCCGTTGGGGGCCGAACGTTGGAAGGGGAATAAGTGGACGCCTGTTTAACAGGCACCTCACCGAATCCTCCATTCTCACACCACAGCCCATCCTTTCTGCACTATCACAAATTCTGAAACCCTGTTGAAGAGCTTGGAAAGTGCAGATTTAAGAATTTTCAACTTGTTGGAGATGCTCTTATAACGAGATAAAAAATAGACTTTAAATCGTCATAGAATAATGGTCAAATAATGCTAACTGTTTTTTGCATGGATTTATGGATAAGTTGAACACTATTGTCTATTAAGTAGTCAAAATATAGGTCACATATAGATAAAATAAAATAAACAAAAAGTTCGCATTTAGTACAGTGCATATTTCAGTACTTTAAGAACTATTATACGGATAACTAAAATTTGTGATTGAATAGTGATAAGGAAAGGTATTTGAATGTGATTTAAATTTCGAGTTGCTACAATGTAGTTTTTGTGTTTTAAATACAGTGACTTAATACCAAAACATACAATCAAACACTGACTATTATATGGTGGTATACTATAATCCAACTAATTACTTTCATCTAGATACGATATTTTGGAATTTGTTAAACACCACGCTCAAGTTGTAAAAAGCTTCAAACTATGATTGCATCGGTCTTTGATTTAAATATTTGGGACATTAAATTGAATGCTCCAATGCCATTTTTATTTTGAAAAAGAAAAACAATAGATATTAGACTTTGAATTATTACAATTTATTGTTGGTAAAATTATAGTGAAGCTATGGGCTATTTTTACTAACATTCCAATACTGAAAACGAGAAGATCAAAATTTATAAGCACTCCATACAGAATTAAATTACAATGAGGGGTGCATATTCTATTGATAATATATTTATATATATATTATACATTTTTTGCCCTTGGTTAAAATATCAAGACATTAAATAATTTACTCTCTTCTTCTACTTCCTTTTTTAGAATGAAAATAATGGTGAAAATAATAAATTCATTCTGATCTTTACAGTCAAATGTGAACTTTGGTAAGAAGCTAATGGAAATGTAATTTTTTAGCATAATTTATCATGCATTTTTTAATTACGATAAAAGTTAAGGTATAAAATTATAGTTATCGATGCTTTATTGAGTAAAAATGTGATGATCCACACATTCATCCCATTCGAGATGCCAATAAACCATACATGTCCAACCCAAACCGAACGGAAATTCGGATAATCATGAGAAAGAAAGAAAAGAGAAGAAGAGAAGAGAAGAAGAGAGAAAGAAACTAAAACAATCAAGAATCTCACAATCGCAGTGGAACATCATATATAATATAATATCAATGGTCTTTATAAAACAGAAACTGTAATATACTTTACATACATCAATCAAAGTACAACAATCAAATCACTAATCATCAGCCTCGACAGTTATAGTAACATGCCCTTACAAATGCTGATAATTTAAACAACAATGCAGTGGAAAATAAACAAATACGGAAATACGACTAGAAGACCTCCAGCTCGTTTGCTGAAGCTCCAGAGTATCAAATCTGAACCTGTAAATATACTCAGTCTGACCCGAGCATTGAAAGGGGAGAACGTCCAGATCAATCTGGTAAACCAGCGTGAGAAAACACATCTCATTGAATTTATTTTAAAGTTATAAAACTTTCCTTTATCAAAACAAATGTATCTCGTAAGACCACATCTACACATAAACACAGATGTGTTTTTTCCTTACGATAACCAAAACCTTTCATATCAAATCATGTTATATTATACTAGTGTCTAATATACAAATAATATGAATCATAGCTGAAATTGTTATGTTTGACGGCTAATTCTCCATCAGATTAGAAACTCTCCGATCAAATTTTAAATAAAAATATACTGCAAGCGCATGGCTACAATTCTAGTACGTGGTGAGTACCGGTCGACCCGTAGGAAATGTTTAGATTTTAAAATTCTATTTAACCAAATTAAATCAAGATTTGAGATTGTTTTGAAACTCAAAATTTCTAGAAGCTAACAAAAAATAAAAATGGATAAAAATACAAGAGTGGAAGACAATTTAGAGGCAATGTCCTTCTCAAGATCACATAAATTAACATGTATGAAATTATGATATCTCTTTTGGTCATTAGTGAATTTATTTGATATGTTTATCATAAGTATGGAATATTTATGTTATTAATTAGCTCGATATAAACCATCCAACTATAACATACCCACTAAACCCCTTGTTAACTCCGTGAAAATATTAATGAATTTGAAAATAAAATCTATTTAGGCATGATCTATTAACTATTGATTAGAAATATAGACCATCAAATTTTGATTTTATTATTCACTTCATTACCATAATTATATGTAGATAAAGAGGTCATTTGTGTTTGTTTAAGCATAGCATATTTGGTGTCAACAACATAGACTATCAAATTCAAAGATAAAACAACAAATTTCACCCATTCAAACATTGTCATTAAGCACAAAAAGAGATTAAAAATTAGCAAAATGTTATATCTACATGATTAACAGAGCTTCATTACCCCTAAATTGAAGGGATTTAGCCTCTCATATTTGTTATCATTTCAAAAAATGTAGCATTCAACATGAAATAAAAATAAGAAGAAAATGCAAACTAAGTAAAAAGGGAGCTAATTAAAATGAAATAAAGGCTAATCTACTTGCATAAGAAATCAACTACACTACAGCATGAAAGGAAATAACATGAAATAAAATAGCGTGATTAAAATTGCATATAGGAAAACTACATAAGAAGAAAATGGTTAAGTAACCATGAAAAGGAAAAGAGCGCTTATGTTCATTTTTAATCCTAAAATAATACTAATTAAAGAGGAGGCTAAGAGAGTGATTACTTGAACATATGTGGTATTTATATAAGTTTTGAAACCCTAATCATATTTTTGGGGATTACCCAAATTTCCCTTGAGAAAGTGTGACCAACAAGTTATCCTTAGTCTGTAATTAATCCTCCATTAAGTACGCATGTAACTTTAAGCTCCACTAACATATTCATTAGCACCTAACTGAAGATTAAGGCAAGTGGGTAGGTGGGGTCCTCCAAGTTACATGAGTTTGAATTGTTTCCATCTTTATTCCTTTGTTTCCTCTTGTCCATGCATATTTTCCATGAAAACCTCTTCAATTTGAATCCAAATTCATATAAAATGAGATAAAAATGTCCAAGTAAAAATTCGCAAATTAATATATGCACAAAAACCATTTTACCCTTATATGAAGACGAATAAGTGAGGATTTTAAAAAAAAATATTGGTTTAAACATGTTAAAATACCTTATATGCTCATTTATTTAATTAAATTAGATTAAATATGGAAGTAAAAACATGCATATTTACATGCACATCAAATACTCCCACACTTATCTTTTTATTCGTCCTCGAATAAACTAAAACTAAGATAAATCTGTTTTCGTAGGAAACACGATTGCATTGAGCATATGCAACAAGCCGTTAAACCTCTGGTGTCCATAGTAGGACAAGTGTTGTCTCGTGAAGGTTTTAAGTGGATACTACCCACAAAATCCAAATGCGAAATGAAAATTTTCTAAATGCAAGATTTATTTACAAAGAAATGAATACAAGTTTTTGAAAATATTTACAAATAAAGAATTTATTTTTCAATTAGCACGAATAAGCTAAATATAAGTTCTGGTCATTATCAAGAAATTTAAGTCCTTTTACTTGTCAAAATTTCCAATAAAAAATAAGTTATCATAACAAATAGATTCTAGTTTGGCTAGTTGTTTCGGTAGATAACATAGTGCAACTATGAAATAGAACCTTAGTTGATTATCAAAGTTTTTCAAAGTGGTATTTTCATTAGTACAAGGATTCGATTAATACACACACTATATAAAACATCTTCCTTTTGGAAATCATTTATAACAACAATGTTATAGTCTATGTCTTCCATACTTTTCCAAAAACGTCTATTAGAACAATAACTGCTGAAATCTATGTTTTCGTTACTTGTCACATTTTAAAACATTTTTCGAAACCATTTAAATTTCATTTGGAATTATCATTTCCAAAACATTTACTTTAAAATGATAAATTACTTTTTTAAAACCATTAACTCCATCAAAAACATTACTTTCAAAACTCTTTTAAATAAAAATCCACATTTAAAACTCAGCATAAATCATTTCCATATTTATAAATCTATTTATATAAATCTCCTTTCGATTTTATAAAACTTCTATTTATTAAAATTCCTTTATTATAAAATTCTATTTATAAATCCATTCTTTTATAAAAGCTGATTTTACTATCAAAATCCATTACTAAATCCATGTCTTTATAAATCAAATTTATTTATAAATCCATTTACAAAACAACTTCAAATCCACTTATGAAATATTTATAAATTTCAATTATAAATCAACTTCTTTATTTATAAAAATATCGCCTTTATAAATCTTTTATGTAACTTATTCAAAAATATTTACTTAAGAATATTTCACAAAACTATGTTTTTATAACATCAAAAATCATAACTTTTATTTATTTACAAACAAATCTATTCCCTTTTAAAAATTAAAAATCATTAAAACATATATACTTTCAAAATCACTTTGAAATCCTTTTCAAATCAAAATCATTTTTAGTATTTCAAAATGTAAAAAAATAAGATCTAGTGCTACTAAAGCAGTAAATATATCAAATCATATCCAAATCAATAACATGACATCCAACAAATCTTACATCAGCATATATATGAAAATGAATCATAAATGTGAGGAATCTCATTGGATCCCTCCAACCTGTCCCGCTGCATCACAGACAGCATATAATCCTAAAATTATAAATCAACCGCTTTGAGGCGAGATTCGTATACAAAGGGTCATCCGCTCTTACACGGAAATGTAATAGGGTCTCATCCGACTACTGGACGGAAATATATCCAAACCAATTAATATATATTGTATATCATCCAAACAAGCAATAATCATCATTAATAAAATTATTTCCACTTATATAAAAATATAAGCAGGTTAGAGAGGTAGGTTTACTTACAAAAATGTTAGAAATTGCCAAAGTGCTCCGGTTTGAATTAAAATTGAATGGTCGTTCAATTTAACTCAAAATTCTAACTAGCTCTCAATTCGTTCAATCCAACTCTATAGCATAGTACTCGCAGATATGAACGCAGCGCAACTTGTCGCGCTTGAAACGGACCTTGTACGAGAAAGTTACGGATCAATGAACAGTCGATATAATTAATTTTTAATTAACCCAACTTAACTTTAATTTAAACTTAATCTTCCTCTTTTCCCACTCCCTGCTCGTGCATGCTTCTTCCCAGGCTACGTTCGTTTCTGTTTTTGTTTTTTTTTTGAAATCGCACGCCTCGTACGACACCGCCGCAGCCTGTACCCACGCCGTGCACCACCACCGCCACGCTCCAGACCCCTACAACGCCGCGAAACCCAATTTGTTGCGAGCGAACGCGAGCGAAGTCCAGTCGCCTTGGCTCGTCGTCCGACGATCTGACTATTAAACAAGCTCGTATCGACGCCCTCTACATTTCCCTAGTTGAAATCGAAGGCTAATTCGGCCTCTAGAGGCACCGATCGATGATAGCCATCAGATATTAATGTTTTTAATGGCGGCTGAAATAGATTTAGGGTAAGCATTTGCAAATGAATGAAAGTTAAGGGCTATTTATAGAAAAAATTGGTGGCACTATTCATCCGTGAAATTTTCAAACTCCAAAAGAGCGTGCCTCATGACGTTTTATATGTTAATACCCCACTCCGAACACAATAGAATATACACGGGAGCCAATTCCATCATATTCAGAAGATAGTTTTTCAAAAACAAATTATTTTAATTAAATTCCTTTAAATAATTTCTACGTGTTTCGAGCTCGCACGACCAAACGATACATCTGATCGTCACGAAATTCTACAGTATATAATAATTCACCATTACGGATCCAATAAAATTAGTTTCGTCGAAATCCGAGAAAGTGCGCAAAAAGACTACTTTTACACGTTAATTAAAACGAGTAAATTTCAATTTCAGTTTATTCATTTTCAAATCCAAATTAAAAGTTTACCATCCTCATTCTCATTTAAATAGATTTTAAATCGACTTTTGAAATAGTTTTTCATTCATGTTAAATTCAAGATTCAAATATTAAAAAAAATTCAAATATTAAATCTAACAATTTAATTATCAAATAAACCACTATATTTGAAATATAAGTTATTTAACTTATAAAATTAATTTTTGAATATTTAAAATCAATTAAATATTCCAAGTTCGAATGACTAAAATTCTTACAAAAAAATCAACCTTGCATGTTTTTCCTTTGCAATTCCATCTAGAGATGAGTTTGAATTCTTTATTATTTGATTAATGATTTTGGATTAAAGATTAATGGTGTGAAGCTGAGGGTTAATTAAGTCTACCTGATTGCAATTTTATGGGGGGAGGGGGGATGTTTGATTAGCACGTCTCATAGTAAAAAAAAAATTATTTAAAAACATGATCCCGTCATATTCAAAACCGAAGTGTCAATAACAATACTCAAATTATATTGTATGTGTTACACTACTACTTTTTTACAACAAAAACAAAATAATTTAATAGAAAGTTATCATTACATTTGAAAAATACATCTTTTAAATGTCGTCGTAACAAATTTTTTTACAGCAACGACGCTAAATTGGACTCTTATTTTTCAAATACAAAAAGTGTATAGTATTTTTTGCTTTTTTGATAGAAAAAGCAAAGTTGGCTTGCATTTTAATTAAAAATAAAATCCACTGACGGTAATAAATTCAATTATTTATTAAAAACATACTTAAATAACAATTATAAACAGTTAATTTTTAACTTCTAAGAAACTTTACAAAGACACAACTTGCTTTATATGTAAAATATTGCAAATTAATATGGGTTTTCTATTTTTGAAAGACAAGGATTTAATCTTGAAAACCATTCGTAAAAGGACATTTAAAAAAAAATGATCGGAAATAGAAAAAGGAAATTAGACACAAAGACAAACTTAAAAATAATTGACGGAAGGACACCAAGTTTCATTTTTGGGTTAAAGGACAAACTTTGAAAGAAAATCAGACTGAAAGACAATGTTAAGTATAACTAACAATATATTCAGTTTTTACATTATACAAAATGCTAGTTATAAATAGCATTATATTCAGTTTTACACTATATAAAATACTAGTTATATCTAGCATTTTCCTTTAGTTACTTTTTTTCAAAGTTTGTACTTCGGTCTAAAAATAAAACTTGTTGTCCTTCAACTTAAATTTCTTTCAAAGTCCGTTCTTGTGCCTGTTTTCTACAAATAGAAATTGGAAGCTGAACCCGATACAATTCAAATTTGCATGTCACGTTAAACTTTAGTGGTATCAAACCCAAAAACAGACGTTAAAAGCTACATCTGGCCAACTCAAACTCGAATATTTGTATCAATTTCTCTACCCATCAAAATCAAATGTACAAGGCCCACACCAACTTGAGTATTAAGAAAAATCCTCCGGAACCTACATGTGTTACGCATCTCTCCTCTTACCTACTCCTCGTTCTCTTCTTCGTACAATACATACATGTACATGGCTCTCCAAGTTACAAACATTTCCCTATAAATATAACATCCACAACCTCAAATAATTATAACTAGCAACAACTCAATAACCAACCCAACCCTCCCTCTTCGATCACCTCTTAAACTATACACATCATCTTCAGTGTAAAGTCATGGCAGTCGATGCTCAGTTGCCCTCCGGCCATGGCCAGACTGTCTGTGTCACTGGTGCAGGAGGTTACATTGCTTCCTGGATTGTCAAATTATTGCTCGAGAGAGGCTACACTGTCAAAGGAACTGTCCGCAATCCTTGTATGCTTACATATCTTCTTCATTTCGTTTCATTTCGTATCTTTTATCATATCATCCTTCACATGTACAGTTATGTAATGTTATGAGATTGATAAAAACATCATAGCGTTTTTCCTTGAGTTGTTCACCCATCTTTCACCTAAGAAGGAGAAATATGAAGATAATGAACTGAATAGTGTCGTTAATTAAAATTGCCGTAAAGAGATATTCAATGCTTCAACACTTTACCTTATATATAGTGGATCCGAAGAATGATCATCTGAGAGCTCTAGAAGGAGCTGATGAAAGGCTGACACTTTGCAAGGCTGATCTCTTAGACTCTGAAGCTCTTCGTGCTGCAATTGATGGCTGTGTTGGCGTCTTCCACACTGCCTCTCCTGTCACCGATGATCCTGTAAGCACATATGATCTCTGACTATAATATGATTTTTTTTAAGAAATTAATTAAATTATAATGTGGTTTTGTGCAAATTAAATATAGGAGCTAATGGTGGAGCCTGCAGTAAGAGGGACAAAGTATGTTATTGACGCGGCTGCAGAGGCCAAAGTCCGAAGAGTGGTCTTTACATCATCCATCGGTGCAGTGACGATGGACCCGAATCGTGGACCCGATGTGGTTGTTGACGAGTCATGTTGGAGTGATCTTGAATTTTGCAAAAATACCAAGGTTACAACATATACATTTATTATTATATCTATAATAATTTGATATGGTTCTTAATAAAAAGGTTTAATTAGGGGTATCTTATCATCTAAGCAAATAAAGGTATTAATTTGGTATATTTCATAGCTATAAAATAAAATTGCCAAGTATTTAATAATAAGACAAACCAGTGATGTGTACCGTTGTCCTAGAATGATCCTTGTCTGGATGGTATACAATTCAAATTGCACTTCATTTTGATTGATAAATTGGGTAATTTTATATTGCACTAACTGAGTAGTTGTGATTTTATTCTGGTAGTCTGTATGGTATATAATATGTAACCACATTCACTAAATATCAACAAATGTTTGTTAATTAATTATCAATATGCATGCAGACACCTGATACAATCTGTATTTAAATGTAATTGGGTAGGTTAAAAGTCAAGATAAACTATATGTTTCTTAACTCTACAAACATAGCATATAATAGCAATTAAAATTAAGTCATAAAGTATGATGCAGAAATTAAATACTAATGGAAGCTATAAAAAAAACAATAAACACAGAATTGGTACTGCTATGGAAAAGCAGTGGCAGAGCAAGCAGCAAGAGAAATGGCAACAGAGAAGGGAGTGGATCTAGTAGTCATCAATCCAGTTTTGGTGCTGGGTCCACTTCTTCAACCTACCATAAACGCCAGTGTCATGCACGTGCTCAAGTATCTAGATGGTTCCACTAAGACATACGTAAACGCTGTACAGGCGTATGTACATGTACGTGACGTTGCAGAGGCGCACATTCGTGTCTTTGAGGCTCCAGAAGCCAATGGTAGATACTTATGTGCTGAGAGTGTTCTACATAGAGGTGATGTTGTTCGCATTCTATCCAAGTTCTTTCCTGAGTATCCTATTCCAACCAAGTAAGTGCATTCTATGTTTATTACTTTATTTTGAAATTGCATAGTGGTACAACCATGCTAGCATGACAGTATAATTGCGCATATATTTTGATTTAATAAGGTAGGATTTTATTTTCATATAAGGAAACTTATCCTGACATTAGATATATGCAATAAATGGTTTCAGACATCTTTATTGTATACATGATGCTATTAGCTGTGGTTGTAGGTAAAGTGAGTGTTGAGACCATTGAGGGACCACGCCATTTTCTTGTATGGCACAAACAGTAAACAAATTATTCTGCATTCCACTAAGATTTCAGATGTCATAATACCACATAATAGTCTAGTAAAAAAAATAATCATATTATTCAATGCATACAGGGATTCACACTTTGTATCCAAGAAAATGGTCCTCCAGGGTATCAAGACAGTTTAAGTCGTCTTTTGGTATCCAAGAAAATTACATTATATGACCAAGAAGTTGAAAAGTATATTAGGCCATGTTTGGTACGCTATTGTAATCCAATGACCATCACAAAAGAAGTTACTCCAATGGTTGCTAACCTAAGCAGGATAGTCAAGTTTCTTACCAACTCCAAAGACTTGGACCAACATCATCAATTGCGGTCATCGCAAGTGTCCTATTTTTGTCATCGTTGGATATTCTCTCCAATTAAAATGATGTCAAACTTTAATGAAAGATTCAATCCCTACTGCCATTTTATCATTTTATGTCACGACACATAGTACTCGCTGTGTCGAGACACACATTAATCATTTTGACACCAATAAACTAACAATCGTACTCTAGATTTAGAACAAAAGTTAAAAGGAAAGAAAGCTAACCTGATATGCTTTATTGTGGGTGTATTTGGTTGCAAGTCCTTGTCAAAAGATGTCACAATGAGGTATAAACTTACTACACATCAAAGACCATGAAATCACACGTCGGTATACCAACAAAAAACAGCAAATATCCAGTACTATTGATTGGACGAATGTAAACTGTTTGCAATAGAACAATCTATTGTTTTCCAAATATTAATCTTAACAGTATGATTTTCATATGCAGATGTAAAGACGAGAATAACCCAAGAAAACAGCCGTACAAATTTTCGAACCAGCGATTAAAAGATTTGGGGATTCAGTTTACCCCAACCTCGCAATCTCTTTATGAAACTGTGAAAAGCCTTCAAGAGAAAGGACATCTTCCAGTTATTCCATCTGAAGTGCCATCATCGCTTAAAATCTAGATAAAATTAGTACTCAAAATTTTCAGCAATGTCGACATTCAGTGAAACAATAATCCGTGTGTGAATTTGGTTATTTCGTTATCCAGTTTACCGTATTATTGATTCCATTTGGAATTATATTATTTGAAGAAAGATGTTACATTATTTACATTTGACTGTGACAAATTTGTTCGGTTCATATTCTATCCCCAGCCCAGTAAATTTGTTGGCCCGGCCCAAATCTAACAAACTTTTTAGAAAAATTGTAAAACGGTTCCCCTTTGTCCGAATCCAACTGCGCGCTAATTGCATAACAGGCCACTCAACCAACCAACCAACCTTAACCTTGTTTTAACAATCATACTCAAAAATATACTTGAACAAATTATTACATGTACACATACGCATAGGCTATTTGAACACAAAACAAAACAAAATTAATGACATAATAAATTCTAACTATTAGATTTCATTGATTTCGCATATAGAGTTGAAATCATGCGACAATCCAACGATTGAAATTCATTGTTGTAACATTCCATAAGTTAATAAGTAATTAATTAAGTAAATAATAATGGGAATAAAGAAAAATTGAAATAATGAATATTCATGTGACGCTTGATTACTCGTTATACTTGGAATAAATTATACCAGGAGAATTCTAGTTGAAAATCTAAGTTAATAAGAATTAAATGCAACTATTAAAGCTAATTAATTTATAAGAAAAGAATATGGTGAGCTGCCACATTTATTATCTTGGAGTAAAGTTAACTCATCTCCCTCTTTTCATTTTATTACATTTGCAACTAAAAACAAAAAGCTTCGGCTCTTTAACGATGCTAGTGGCTTACACAACAAGAAGACGAAAAAGGAAAGATTAAAAATAAGGGAACTAGATACTCCATCAACTAAAGAATATATGTGAGTAGTATATTCTCTATTCATTCTTTTCCTTTGAATTTCCCACAGCCAAATTTTTATTAAATGGTTTTCATGCTCCAAGATCTCTTTGTGATCTGAGAATTTAATATGATGATAGAAACATGTTTTTAGAGATGGGTTTTGAGTTATATGATTTTTTTTCATTAGCAGATAAATTGTTATGAATCAATAGAAGGTTGTATGCGGTAGAAAATAATTAGAAATAAGAAACATGGGCAATTGCATAGAAACAAATCATGATTTTGTTTACTATAATTACCCAGCCGAATTAAGCCATTTCTGAAAGAAATTAAGTATGATCGATGAGCAATGGGGAGTCGAAAAGGTGAGCAGTTGTTGCCTGAAGATATATTAATATAGGCAAATGGTAAATATTGGGTCAAGTGCCAAATCTACCTTTGTGCTAAACATATCAGATAAAGACCAGAAACGATTAAGTCAAACGATTCATAAGTTGACACGTGGAAAGTTGTGCCAGAACGGTTTCCAATGTTGTATCGAAGGGCAATGCCGAAGAAGGTAGATTTGAACCGAAATATTAATAAAACCAAAATTTTAAATACAACATCTTAAATAGAAGTGCTAAGATAGGAAAGATGTCAAGTTAAGATTGACAAATCGATGGCATTAACCGAGGACAAAAGGTGAGTGACGGTTAATGAGGAAATCTGAGTAGAGAAGTTGATTTTAGATAAATTAATGATTTATTTTACATATCACCGAAAACTAAACTATAACAGGCTTTCCAGGACGAGATCGAGGGTATTGACTGCCAAAAGTAAAGTAACTCTTGGTAAATAGTGTAAACTGGGACTAATGACTTTCGAAGACTGTAATGAATGCCAAGGCTTAAGATGGTCGAGATTAGTACTAGTCACATGGATGATAAGATGAAAATCAATATTAATAACTAAAAGGTGGTTAGTCGAGCTATCAATATAGCAAACAACTAAGTGAAAAGTCTAAAAGTGAATAATTAGGTAAAATGCTCAATAGATGATATATGGCACGAGGTGTCAGTTGAGGAATCGAATGCGTATGTGTAAGGGCTATGTGACAACCGAAATACAAAAGCATAGGTGTAAGACCTACATGGCAACCGAAATATGAAAGCGTTGCTAGAGAAGCAACGAAGGGGAGGGTTAAAGACATAAGGCCGAAAGCAGCAGTTTAGAACCGTAAGTGAAGTATGTGTAAGGCTTGTGTGGTAGACAAAATACGAAAGCATTGGTGTAAGGCCTAATTGATAACCAAGAATGACGAGTCATAAAGCCTTAGCGACAGCCGAGAGCTAAGTGTAAATGGATATAGTATATAGACGTAAGGCCTTAGTGGCAGCTGAAAGCTAAGCGTAAATGTACATAGTATATAGTCGTAAGCTTAGTGGAAACTGTGAGTTAATTGTAAATCTATATAGTATATAGGCATAAGGCCTTAGTGGAAACCAGAAGCTAAATGTAAATGCATATAGGCATAAGACCGTAGTGGAAGCCAAATAGTAGAACAAACATGCACGCGCACGCACGCACGCACATTAGTAAAAGCAAGTCCTAAATGCTCTTCTCTCATTCATCCTCAACTCTGTCTTTTGAGTTTTCTCCTTTTGTCATGTGACATCCTTTCAATCAATTTCTCTTAAATGTCTTCATAGCCCCTTTAATTTTAGGAATAAAAACTACTCATCTCCCAATAAATATTCTTTCCTACTTTACCTAACCTTCTTTTTTTTAAGTTACAGATTATATTCTACTCTCTTCAATCTTATATAGGTTAGATACTTTAAGTAAATTTCAATTTTGTTTTGTTCGATGTTCAAAATTATTTCATCTTTTTTTTCATAATTTTTTAATGGAAGCTAATGTTACAAATCAATTATGATAATCATGCTACTATTATTCATTCCTATTCCTCCCATTGTAGAGCAAGCAAGGTAATTCAACTATTGATTTTGTGTGTGTGTGTGTATATACATTAGTGCATGCGTGGTTTTGTTTTATGAGTTTCTCATACCCTTCAAATAATTAATTTTAAACCCCAAATTAATTTCATTATAATATTATAACTATATATACCCTTTCATCTCCTAATTTATTTATTCATATATATACTGATAATATATATACTGATAGAGTTAGGGGTATGCCCTATAGCCAATTATGTAATTTATTGCATATAGCTAACTTGATAACCAATCTTGTTCAAACTAAAGGTGTTTTCTTTTTATTATATACTTGATAAAATGTGTTATATTAATTAATTAATTAATTAATTAATTAATTAAAAGTATACCTAATAGAAAATCCATAAATGGTATGCTTTGTAATAGTTACAAAATGTTGTAATCGTGAGTAATTTATCATAATGAAAATAAACATACCATTTTAAATATTCCTAATCAATACGTATCGAAATTGGATATCGATACATCCATAGAGACTAGAGTACGTAACGCTCTCCAAATGTTGGGCAGTGTATTACTCATGACTGCTGTGGGTACCAAGGGGTTACGTACTGATAGTTATTGGATAATTATAGAATGACCCACTTGATTGTTTTCTGTTGGTTATCATAACTAAGGTCAAACAGAAAATATCGATGTGACTAATTTACACAATTCTCTGACTTGAGAATATTATTGATCTTTAATGTGGAAGTTTTGCTTTGATTATAGTTAAATCATGGCATGACGTTCATTGAACGACTATACTTAGGTCGAGTGAAAGCATTGGAAGTGAAACACTATTCAAAAGAGGATCCATCGAGATTAATGAAGATATTAAAGTTAAACAGAGAACAATATGCTAAATTAAATGCAGAAAACAGGAACACCATATTTATAGTGGTTCGGCGTAATTGCCTACGTCCACTTTGAGGTTAATCTTATTGCTTTACTTAACAACTGGTTACAGATACAATCCGTGCACCAACTATTTGAATACAACTGCTAAGTAAAAAGGATAAGTCTTGAATGAGTCAATCAATTGAAGTGAACTCAAAATCAAAGTCTTTGGACAGAGTAGTTCGATTAATAATAATAATTATTATTGAACCAAAGACTTTGTGTTTGAACTATAAAGTTGAATGTGGACGACGATATTGAAATTTTGACCATTACCACTACACCATACAGCTCAATTTGCTACACTCAGATGTGTAAAAATTGCCACGGTCTTAAGTTGAGGCAATTTTACCATAGACCTGAGCCGTGGTAACATAACAATTTTGTGACGGCTTTAGACCGTGCCAAAAGTTATCAAAAAAAATTTCACACCCCCCGTATTAGTTTGATCACCCTCGATGCTGCTTAAATCGAAAATAGAGATCTCTGTGGAAATAGTTGAGGAAATAGAGATCACCGTCCACGCTGCAAAGTAAAAACCCTAATTCCCTTTTCCATTCTCACAGATTCTGTTATTCCCAGGCTGTGGTGATTCAGACATGTAGACAAAGAATGGTGAAAAGACAAATGGTAGGAAGATGCTGGGATTAAAGCTTGAAAGATAAAGAGTGAGGAAGATAGACAAAGGAGGTGGAGATGACAGAGAAATAAGAAATAATGGGTAAGTTTAGACAAGAAGACACAGTTAGAAGAGAGAGTAGAGAAGAATGAAGATTAGAGTAAAGATTAGGGGCATGAAAAGATTGTAAAATAAATTAAGATTGAAGATTGTAACAGAGATGAGAATTCTGTAATAAAAAAAGTATAGAAGAAGAACAAGATGTAACAGAGTAAAAATGAAATAAAATATTTCTTTATTCATCTATTGTTCTGATTTTACATGCTTGCTTTTATATACTGCTACACATAATGGCTATAATTTTCCAACTCATCCCCAGATAATCTAAATACAACTCACACAAAAAAGATTAAAGTCTCAGTCCAAATAAAATGCAATTCCATTACTGCAGCTCTACTGTGCACGTGCACACATGCACAAGTGAATAACACCGTATTCCTTCTTTCTCAAGCCTGATCATCTCCTATCGACTTCCCTCGGCTGCTGCTTTGGTCGGTGATTTTCTCTGATGAACTGGTGGCCACACTCTGATCATCCTTGCTGCAGTTCAAATGTTTAGAACTCAATATCATGTTAACTAGGGTGGAGTTGTTACAGATTCGAAACCTAAAACAACCGATTTCCAAACCTTCTACAGTAGCAACGCCCATTACTAATTAACTACGATCAGCAATTGACGAAGGTTTATCACATACTGACGATTAAGCTCAGTCATCGGTGCTCCCATGCCCATCAGATTTCGACCACACTTGCTTGAAGGTATTTTAATTCCGATCTCTTGAATTTACAATCACTCTTACCTCTTTTCTGTCGATATTCGAAATTGGTTGTTAGTTTAGGTGTCGAATCTGTTAAAATTTACCTAAACGGATTTTAAGTACCCTCTGTTAAGCTTAAACTCATTGTTACTTCTTATTCTGCTATTTTTCAAATGCGAATTTTCAGATTTTGTTTCATTTTCCCTTCCGCCGAATCTTTAGAAATCAATGAGCTGATATGAGCTTTCAAAATGAGACAATATGCATTGGTTATGGTATAAATATATACATACATATGTATATAATATACATATAAATATATATAGCGATGTGAGAATTCTTTTAGTTTACTTTTGTCATTTTCTTCTTTCTATGAATTTGATTTCTGTGGTTCCTTGGCTTTTATTAAACTTATGAATACTAAACTAGTGCCTTATCATTTTCATACCTTTATGTCCTACTTTTATATCTCAATGTCTTACTTGGCAGTTCGTGTATATGAATGGGTCTCTTTACAATTAATAAACTAAATTAAATATGACTTGTGTTTCGTGTATGTATGCAAGTGAGTTTTTCTTTGTGGATTGCATTAACAATGTGAGCGTGGGTCTGCACATGCTTGAGAAATTATAAACTTCAGTATATATATGTGTGTGCGGGTAGATATATATGTGTGTGTATGTATATTTTTATGTAAGTGCACGTGTACAAATATTTATATCACTACAAGATTAAACGGCTATTCCAACGGCTCGTAGCCGTTGGCGGCCGTTGGAAGCCGTTGAAATAGCCGTTGGAATAGAACCAACGCTTTCCAACGGAACCAACGGCTATTTTCCAACGGAATTTCCAACGGCCGCCAATGGTTAATAGCCGTTGGAAACCGTTATAAGCCGTTTGAATAAAATGTCCAATAAGTAATTGGAAACCGTTGAAAACCGTTGGAAATCTGAGTTTATTTTGCTGTACAACAGCAAGCCTATTCACCTTCCAGCCACACCATTTCCAATCCATTTCATTTCCAATATATTTCCAATCCATTCCACATATATATATCAATATCAATATAAACAATACACATAAATCAATTAAACACCAATATAAACAAACCAAACCATTCAAACATCATAAACCGTACCATCAACGTAAATACCATCAAACATGTCAACAAACCACGTACATACCATCAAAATATCGTTCTCATCCACTCCTGTACCAATATATACAACATTAAAACACATAATAACCATCTCCAAGTCAATATATACATCGTTCAAACATAAATACTAAAAAGCATACCTTCTCAAGCATCTTCGTCGTCGCCTTCGGAAGCACCAGACGACGAAGGAAAGGTACCATGATTCTGCACATACTCCGCAAGCTTTTGATTCAGCTGCTCCATCTGTACAACTCGTAGACGATTCTCCTCCTGTAGCTGCTCAATCATAGCTCTAAGCTCCTTAATTTCTTCTTAGTCTTGGGCCTTTTGAACTTGTCGAGCCTGCAAATAGAAATAATAGCAAAAGGGTTGTCTCAGCATATAAATATTGTAACACTATATATCTAAACACTAATTTGTTGTACATATGTAAAAGGATTAATTACCATTACGTTCCCGAAGCCATAACGTCTACTCTGCTGCGTCGGATCCATAACAGCGTTAAATATGTTATCTTGCTCCTCCTATGTCAACTCATCACGACCAGACTGCTGAAGCGCATACGCCCGTGCCTCCTGTAACCTTGACTATAATGGAAAAAAAAACAATTTCAGTTGAAAATTAGTAGAATGTAATTTTTATTTTACATAGCTAGTAATTAATAAATTTATCGATGTAAGTATTAGAAAATAAAAAACGCATACATATGCCTCAGTCGTCCTATCCTGATCACCCCACTGATATATGATTTTGCCAAACTCGTCTACTAGCCTAGATGCATGGGTGTGAGCAAATAAGTCCAATAAGCCAACGGGATGTTCATAAGCTCGTTCCTGCAATTGATAATTTGGATAATTTAACTCCACATAACTAATTACTGAACTGATCAATATACAATGTGATAATAGATAAATTTACCAAATCTTCACGGTGATGCTGGAAAGATTTGGAGCCTCCACGATGAGTTACTGGATTCCTGCTCCTGTTTGCTGAGTTTCTTTCTGACCCCTCCTGCAAATTTACAATGAATAATTATTTATTAAACGTTAAAATTTTTACTGAGATTCATTATAGATTTACCTTGAACTCCTCAGAGTTCCACCAGTCAACCCACTTATCCCATACAGCCGTGCTCATCCACTTTGGTTTCTTCCCCACTTTTTTATTCTCTAACATCTTCTCCCTATAGTTCTTAGCGATCTTTGAGTTCCAGTGTCGCTGAACTAAGTTGATGTCAGACTCTTGCGAATCTACTACGCCCTGTACAACGAGAAAATATTACTAATTATTTATTTGTATTTAATTAATCATTTTGTAAAGCGGTATAAACTTACTAGAAAATCTTGCCAAATGGTCTCTCTCACATCATCGGGGATCTTGCTCCATTTAGGCCAACAATCACTCATCCTGCCCATATACGTCTGCTTAGAAATGTTCAGAACCACTTTAGATGGCTCCAACTCAAACCCACTGCGTTCAATATAAAATAGAACTTTAGACAATTATAGATATATCATGTATAAAAAATTAAATTGCTATGCTGCTAATTATGATACTTACGCCTGATCAGCCTTTGGCTGCAAGTAAACAACTGGACGAGCTGGTGGCTCACCACTACTCTCTCCAATCTGTTGGGAAGAGCCATGTCGCCTAGAGCCAGAACCAGAGCCAGACATAATATACCTGCCATATACATACATATAAAATTCATAATAATTATGATATGATGAACCATTAAAAAATGTAATACAATATGCTACAAATGTGTCATATTGTGTGTATGTGTTGAGTGTGTGAGTATACACTTGTTGTCATTAAAATTGTATAACTTTGGATAAATGCATTATTAATCAGAGATAAATGTAATGTGAATAATTGTAAAAATTACCGGATATTATTCAGTCGTCCTCGTCGTTTTCTGATTCAGACTCAATTTCGTGTTCTATGTCGTTTTCCTCTACGCTCTCAAATGCTTCGACTAATACATTTGTCTCATCATTTAAAGGTCCAAAATCAGTTTGATCGTCTGTAATTGCTATTTCAACATTTTCCTCCAGATCTTCTTGATAGGCTTGTTCATCTGGAATATTCTGTCCATCGAATGTAAATTTTGCTTTGATTTTAAAAACCGCAGACCAATCTGCTTTATCCCTTTTTAGAGATGGATAATGGGCATAATAAGCTTGTAGGGCTTATTTGGCTAGTATAAAAGGGTCGTACTTTTGATAATGCGAGGTATGTTTAATTTCTATAAGATTATAATTTGGATGCACGTTAATAGTAGAACCTGGAACATTGCTGAACCAGTTGCATCTAAACAAATAAACATCCTCCGCGGGTCTTGTAAAATATGTCAACTGCAAAATCTGAGTTAACACGCCATAAAAATCATTTATATGATTATTAGTGTAACAGCCCGCAAATCCGTACCTTTTGAGTCAACACTATTCTACAACAATCAGCTCAAGTTGTACAGAAATACGAACCATTGGGTTAAAGAAGAAGAGATAGAAGAAGAGAATTGAAAACAACAACAGAATCTAACCATCGAGCGGAATAAAATATAATAGATAGTAAATAAATCTTTACTCAAAGTCAAATATATCTGTTTACATATATTACATCATCAGAGTACATCAGTCTGCTCACATCAATAACATACAATGGATACACAACAACTCAAACAGTGGAATATATATACAAGTACGAGAGTACGTGTCGTTATCCAGCTCGTCTCCTGAGCTCCACAGCATCATATCCTTTATTCTATAATACTCGGTCTGACCCGAGCATTACAGTTAAATAACACCCGAGTCAGTCTGGATTACCAGCGTGAGAAAATCACACCCAATTGATTATTAAAGTTTCAAAAATCCTTTGAAAACAAAAGCATCTCGTAAGACCACGCCACAAATAAACATGTCGGGTTTTTACCTTACGATAGCTAAAACAATTTTTATAGAAATCCTTTGAAATTATAATAGGGTGTATATACAAATACTTATAAAATAGCCGAAATTGTTACATTCATTAAATTCCAGCTACTAGCCACAGAGTGGGTAATACAAACAAAACTCGTACAAGGCTCGTAGAGAGAATGTATTTTCAACTAATGACTAGGCACTGAGGTACCACCTGTCACAGTACGGGGCCTAGATCACCGTACCGAGGATTACTCCCTTCATCCCCTGCAACACAAGGCCAGAACCACTCCTTACTGAATAGTCCCGAACAAGATAAACCCCGTGGTTGGCGCGACCAACCACCCACTAAGCCGAAATATATAAGGGACATCTAGACAGGGGAATTATCTTGTCCTGCTTGGGCATGACCCACCTAACCTTGCTGCATATCCCCTGATTTTCAGTCATTCCCGGTTGATGAGGCTTGAGGCTAAGCGTTACCTTTAGAACGTTTTCACTTAGAATGCCCATCGTCCATCTGACGATGTTTCGCAAGCATTCAACCATACAAGTCCGTCCCGGATTCGAACGGAACCGAAGGCACTACTCCTACTACATCCATTTTGGAAATATCCTCAGGATTAATAGCGACTAGCCCTTGCACTTCACTGCTCCATCTTCGAATCCAAAGTCGTTTACACGAAACGTACAAACCAGATCGAAGTGGTTTTCGAGAAATAAATCTCGATCCCGGTCTCTTCGAAACGACCAACGTATTTGTCCAATATTGATAGTCGGTGATTTAACTATCAATTAATATTCACAAAACAACCATCAACCAATAAATAATTTTCCAAATTATTTATTAATCTCAAAAATATCTTCACAAGATATATTTCTATTTCCAATCCTTTGAAAACAGTTTCAAAACCATCTTTCTTTTCAGAGTAAACTTTCCCAAATATTTTCTATCTCCTCTGAAATCACCAAGCACAAAACTAGATTGTTAAAATAATTTAAAACACTTTACTTGAAATATACTTTAAAACATTTATTTTAAACTACTTTAATAATTTGTTGAAAATACATACTATATGAATATTTGAAAATAAAGTTACTTAATAAAATATAAAACTAGATTTTCACTTTTGAAAACAAAATACCAAGTCACTTTTTTTAAAATAATTACTACTATAATAGATTTGAGGAAATACTTACTTTAGAATTTAAATATTAGAAATAATAAATTTTCAAAACATACCTTTTAAAACAAATTTCAAAACTATTAACTTGTATTTAAAAATTTACTTGAGAACGTACTTAGTTATCCAGGGAGAATTTCAACTTGAACCACTTAAATCAATTTTCCAAATTGATTCCCAATTTATTTCCTTTGAAATAAATTTCTTTGCTTATCAGTTCATTTCGAAATTCAATTAATTATGGACTTTATTATTATTTTCAGTTTAATTTTAAATCCTTTAGCTGAAATATACAAATTTCAGGTTATTCCCAATTCCTTCTTTATTTTCTTAAATAATTTACATCCTAAATTTAAAATAATTAATTTATTCTTTTAAACAGTTACATTGAAGTTTGAGTTTTTCTTAACTTTCTGTTATTTCATAAATTTCTTTCCACGCACATAATTTATTAATTAGCGTTTTGAAAACACTAATATTCTTATCCAATTCATTTTAGTTTATTCACATTCTTTATAATTATTTTCTTAAAAATTTACTCTTTTTATTTTTTTCTTTCCAAAAATCCAATGCTATATAATTTGATAACTCAGAGTCCAGAATATATCCAAGCAACTATAGCATTCAATATTTCAATATAATCCATCACAGCATATCCACAAAGCATAACAGAGAATAAATAAACAATATATATATATGATGAGGGACCCAGTTGGATCCCTCCAACCTGTTTTTTTCCTGCATCCACAAATGTCAGCACAATGTAATATACCAAGTCCAAAATATCATACTATATCTCATCAATTCATTCAACCATTCAAACAATTGTTTAAATTTAATCATTTTAAATTAAATTTTAAACTGAGTGAGATTAACTCACCTTTGCTCTTAAATTTGCAATCCACTTCAATCCAGCTTGTTTCTCTATTTTAGACCTTGTAAAATCATTAGATGTTTTATTAATATTTGTTCAATCGCGCTAATTAATTCCCATTTGATAATTTAAACTTAATTAACAATGATTTTATTCAAATCAAATTTTTGTTTAAGAAATTAGTTTCAGAAACTAAGACAAATTAAAAATGTCAATAAAACAAATTAATTATCTTAGTACATATTTTCCCTTTTCATTTCAGTAAATAGCAAAACAAATTTCTACATTACTGTTTATAATTTCCCTAACTTATACACATTCATACATTCAAATTTAAATTTGAATAAACATTTTTATAGACCCTTTGATAAAATTAAACTACGTTAGTTCCTGAATAGACCCTGTCACAGACAATTATTTATAGAAATCCCGAACATAGACCCTCTGATAAAATAGTTTTTAAATAAACATCTTCAATTTATTATCTATTTATTATCCATTATAGATTGTTCAGGTATAAACATTTTTATATACCTACTGTATATATAAATTAAGTTAAATAACAAATTGGAAAAAAAACTTATACCTGCTGCCTTGCTCACGAGATTTCGTTACTCGATTGCCTTCAATCCCTCGGCTACGAACGCGGCCCTAGAATCGCACGGCCTCGAAACGTCGCCAAATCCTAACGACAGCGACAAAAATAAGCACTCCATCCTCACAAAGCCTTCCCCCCTTCCACGACAGCTCTCGCGATCAACCACCGAGCTTCCCATCTCGCGAGTCATCCTGCCTCGCGACGATGCCCTAGGGGTCGCTACCTTCGCTCCTCAAGGCGATTCGTGCTTCGCTTCGGCCGTGGCCTCCCCTCCTCTCTCTGCTTTCGATAAGGATCGAATCGACTTCGATTCGATTTCGAACCTACTCACGAGGATTCGGCGATGTTTACTATGGTGTTCGCCATTTTTTTTATGTCTCTCGAGATCAGTATGAAACGAAAGGGCTCGGCCCCCTTTTTTCTTTTTTCTATACGTGAAGATTAGCCGGAGGACAACTATACCCCTTCGTTCGTTAGCTTACACCCGAAGCCATACTATTATATATATTAGGTTTCTTTTATTCTGAATCTTCCAGAGGAAGGCTTGCTTGTCAGGCCAAGCTACAGGACGATGATTTGGCCTTAAAACTGCTGTAATTATTAAAACGAGAAGCATGTCAATGAAGGCTCCGATGACATTGATTTGATCAATTAAATTTATTTAGTATCAACGCGTTAATGTATCGTACGCTCACATAACAAACCCAAAAACTACGAAAATTAAAATCCGATAGTAATTTAATATTACGGATCCAATGGAACTGGTTTCGTCGAATTCCGAGACTGTGCCTCGGAAGGCTATTTTAAATTCAATCTAAACGATATAAAATTTCGAAACTGAACAAACCACTATTAAATTCAAATTTTAAAACTTCTATTATCTTCATTAGTATCAATACAAATTTTACAAGCCTTCAAATTATTTTTAATAGGCTTAAAATTCCAGATTCCATATTTTATTCAATTCAAATTAGTTAATTCAACAATTTAATTGTCAAATAAATTATGATATTTATAATTTAAGCCGATAATTAACTTTTAAATATTTAAAATCAATTAAATATTCTGATTTTAAATGCTTGAAAATTCCGGGTCGTCACATTCCTTCTCCCTTAAAAGAATTTCGTCCCCGAAATTACTAGTCAGGAAGAATGATCCAATACCCGTTTATTATTTTCCTAAAACTAAACAGTTTCTAACAATTCAACAACTTACCAACTATCCTTTATAAAAGATCCATTATCATCCTTAATAACTTTCCAAATCTTTCCCTAGTTTGCAAACAATCCTATTTGCCCAACCATCCAAGTTTTAATCTTAAAACCAATTTTGGATTAATAAAAGTTTCTCAAAATTTCTCTAACTCTCTAAATTTTCGAAAATTTTTGTCAGCGTCTCCTTTGCGCGGCTAGCTCGGTTCAACTACAAAATGGCTCTACGGCCTCCCAAATCCAAAAAGAAAACAAAAGGCCAAGTGGCTCAATCCAAATCCAAATCCCAATCAAATTTCATACCAAATTTAAATACATACCTTTTTGTCGGGCAATTCAATTTATCATCTTGAATCAAAAACCAGTTCTCTATCCCCTTTTTATAATACCTGCATATCCTGCTTAGCACTAATATCCAATCACAACATTCCAAAAACATTTTATCGCGTTCTTACAAAATGTCCTTTATTTACTCATTCAAATATCAACTTGGAATATATTTGTAATATCAATCTCCAATTAAGAATTGACCATTCCTCTAAAGTTTAGTTTAAGCATTTTATATGCTCCTTATATTTATTTTCATCTTCCACTTTAGTTTATATCTATTTCTATTTAATTTGATTCTTTCATTTTCATACGAATTCAATTTATTTTCAACTCCAAATGTTAAATTTTATTTTTCATTTATAACTAATTCATATTATTACTTTAAGTTGGTTTCCTTTACTAATTTAGTTTAGTTTCCAATTTGAATTCGTTAGTCGTTAACACAATTTTCCAAAATTTTCTAAAACTCCCAAAATTTCTGAAATTTTTTGGCAGAGTCTCCTTTGTACGGAGGAGCTTTTGCAATTTGACAAAAGATATAAATATATATACATCGACCCATACGGTCGAAAAAATAAAAAACAGTTCATATTTCCTATTTTTATTGCGTAGGCGTACCTTATTTAGCATTTTAAGCAAGCGGCTTATTATTTTTAGCATATAGCACAACCCAATCCAGCCTCACGGCTTCCAGGTACCTGTACTTACTCAGTTTAAACTTGTAAGTACGATATAAATGAAGTTTAACTACATTTCACTTATTTAAAATAGTTAAAACATATGAATTCTAAAAGAAATTCACAGCAAACATTTTTCCATAAGCAATTTATATAGTTTCCATACTAATCCAACTGTTTCCAATTAATTTACAAACCATTTCATTCAATTTGAATGGTCTCCAATCCATTGTATACAACTTCATCAATTTGAATGGTTTAAAACACAGTAGATTACATTTAATTCATTTTAAGCAAATTGAACTCATATTTATTCAATTGCTTTCAAAATCACTTTATTTTACTTCTATCAATATATAGAATGTTTAATTATTTTCATTTACATCAAATGACAATCTAGTCTATGCAATTCGATGAGATTTATGTGAATAAATAAGTATTTATGTTTATAACCATTTTAAATTGATTTCAACTCAATTTATACTTAATTCTATTCCACTTTTAAATTTATTCACAAATCATATATTCTCAGTTTCATTGCAATTAAATTTGAATTCATTCACTTGCATTTCATTTTATTAACCAAATTAGTTTCATTCAAAAACCATTAACAACTTAGGTTCATCTTAATTGCCAATTAAATTTCCCTTTTATTTTAATCCATTCACAACCATTTATTTAGCTCGACACACTCCATTTAAATCTCATTTACAATCCATTTATTTACATTTCATTCCATGTCAGTTTGTTCCAAACTATTTTATTTAGCTCGAAAACAATCCAAGCTATTTCATTCCATAACCATTTCTCAACTTATTTAAACCACATTTCTTTTGATACTTATTTATTCCATCATTTATTAATTCAATATAATTAGTTTATCCACATTCACTTAAACCATTCTAATAAACTTGAAACATTCTATTTTCCTTATTGTCTCAAGTTATTTCAATTCCTTAATAATTTTTAAATGGTTTACAATTATTTATTCTGGAATTCCATTCCATTAATATTATTTAATACTCATCGAATTTTATTTCGATTAACAATTTATTTTCACTAGATTTAAATCCAACCCAATATCATTAAACTTGGTTCAAGTTGAATTCAATTCAACTCTCCTCCATTCATTTAGCTTAAGTCAATTTACTTCAATTTATTCAAATTTTACACTTAAGCTCATTCTCATCTTACAATCAAAGTTCTCTTTTCAATTTAACTTGATTCTATTTCAATCCAATCTCATTTTAAATTTGCAATTTCATTTGATTGGTTATTATAGAATTTAACTTCCCAGATTCAACTAATTCAATTTATCACAAAGCCATTTCCAACTTATTTCCACTGATTTGTATTTTATTTGCAATTCATACCATTACTATTTTAAATCCAGATCCATTTTTTTTTCCGATACATTCCCAATTATTTTTAATTTGTTAACACTTCAAGTTAAATTTTAATTAATAACTCAAGTTCTGATTTCACCATTCACATTTTAATTTACCATCCAATTTATTAAGTTACATTGCAATTTGGTTCACAAATCAATTAATTAATTGCAAGGCCACTTTCTATTATATTTTCTTCATCGACAATGTAAGTCGAATTTAATTGTAACTTGAGTTTTATTTTCAAACCTCATCATAAACTCACAATTCAATTTCATTAACTAATTTATTAACAAATTTGTTCTTCCTTTATTTATAATCCAATACTTGAATTTTAACTCCAAATATCACTCCATTAAATTTTCTTAGTTCAATTTAGTTTATAATTCAAGTTTGGATTTTCTTTTCATTTTCCAATTCATCAAAATATTAAATTTGGGCTTTGTATTCCATTTTAAATTTTAAAAGTTACCACTTATTTTTTTATACAATTCCATTCATCATAAGCTTGAATATATTCACCTTTTATTTTTAACTCAAGCCTTATGCTTATTTATAACCAAGCATATTTTTTTTATTTCTATGGATTTCTAATTCTTTTATAAGTTATTCCAATTCATTCCATCCAATAACTCAATTGAATTCTTATTCCAATTCAATTTTATTTTAACTCAGATTAATTTACCTCAATTTGATTTCAACTGGATATTATCTTCTGCCTAATTCAATTACTTCAATCCAGTTAAATTTTATTCCCCAATCCAAGCTAATTTTATTGTTAACTTTTCTCTTTAAATTTAAACTCCAACCCTCAAAGCTTATATCCCATTCCTGATTTGAAAATCATCTCAATTTATAAGCTTACAATTATCTCATCAGGATTTTTAAACACCCTACTTTGGTTTCAAAACATTTTGAAATCTCCAACATCTCAAAATCACACTTCTCAAAAATTTAAATCAATTCTGGTTTTATTCCCAACAAATTTCCTTTGAGATTTTCAAAAATAAACAGATTTTCCTGAACAAATCAATTTGGTAGCACTTCATCACTTAGAAACTCGAAAATAAACATCGATGATGCTGCAGTCATCACCGAAGTTATTTTCCAGTGACTGAAGTGAGTTCAATGCTAAATCTCTTCCCAAAATTTATTTAAAACAATTTTCCTTTCAGAAATACCCTAAAAACAACAATGCTACTATTTATTTTCAAAATACTTCCAAAATTCCCGGGGTTTTAAAGTTTTCAAATTCTATTTTAATTCAAATTTTAACTAAAATGCATTTGTATAGTTTATGCTTATACAAATTCCCAATTAATTATATTTCAATTTATAATTTACATCCATAATTCATATTTATAAATTTCATTCTATAATGAATTTATCCCTTAAATTTGTAATTATATTACAATTTCTAGTTAAATTTTCACTTAACAATGATAATACTTTAATATCATCATTTCTAACATCCAAGCAACCATATATTAGCTACATAGTTTACAAAAACTATTCTTTATATCAAAATATGTTTTGGGTAAAATTATTTCATTTACCCATATTTAAAACAATACCGTGTCGATTGCTCTATTCAAGTGTTTAGAAACCCCTTCAATACAGTTGCGCAGACTGTGTCGACGAAGGTTCATATGCCACTCGATAAACTAATCAACATAATATTAAAACAATTTATATTCACTAACAAATACGCGCTCATCTATTAATACGCTCAAACTCATTATAGAGTACTACGGACTCTATTTTAAATGAGTAATTCCCACCAGAGTCAAGGTTATCTCCAACCTAAGCTCTGATATCAAATGTAACAGCCCGCAAATCCGTACCCCTTGAGTCAACACTATTCTACAACAATCAACTCAAGTTGTACAGAAATACGAACCATTGGGTTAAAGAAGAAGAGGTAGAAGAAGAGAATTGAAAACAACAACAGAATCTAACCATCGCAGCGGAATAAAATATAATAGATAGTAAATAAATCTTTACTCAAAGTCAAATATATCTGTTTACATATATTACATCATCAGAGTACATCAGTCTGCTCACATCAATAACATACAATGGATACACAACAACTCAAACAGTGGAATATATATATATATATATATATATATATATATATATACAAGTACAAGAGTACGTGTCATTATCCAGCTCGTCTCCTGAGCTCCAAAGCATCATATCCTGTATTCTATAATACTCGGTTTGACCCGAGCATTACAGTTAAATAACACCCGAGTCAGTCTGGATTACCAGCGTGAGAAAATCACACCCAATTGATTATTAAAGTTTCAAAAATCCTTTGAAAACAAAAGCATCTCGTAAGACCACGCCACGAATAAACATGTCGGGTTTTTACCTTACGATAGCTAAAACAATTTTTATAGAAATCCTCTGATATTATAATAGGGTCTATATACAAATACTTATAAAATAGCCGAAATTGTTACATTCATTAAATTCCAGCTACTAGCCACAGAGTGGGTAATACAAACAAAACTCGTACAAGGCTCGTAGGGAGAATGGATTTCCAACTAATGACTAGGCACTGGGGTACCACCTGTCACAGTACGGGGCCTAGATCACCGTACCGAGGATTACTCCCTTCATCCCTGCAACGCAAGGCCGGAACCATTCCTTACTGAACAGTCCCGAACAAGATAAACCCCGTGGTTGGCGCGACCAACCACCCACTAAGCCGAAATATATAAGGGACATCTAGACAGGGGAATTATCTTGTCCTGCTTGGGCATGACCCACCTAACCTTGCTGCATATCCCCTGATTTTCAGTCATTCCCGGTTGATGAGGCTTGAGTCTAAGCGTTACCTTTAGAACGTTTTCACTTAGAATGCCCATCGTCCACCTGACGATGTTTCGCAAGCATTCGTCCATACAAGTCCGTCCCGGGTTCGAACGGAACCGAAGGCACTGCTCCTACTACATCCATTTTAGAAATATCCTCAAGATTAGTAGCGACTAGCACTTGCACTTCACTGTTCCATCTTCGAATCCAAAATCGTTTACACGAAACGTACAAACCAGATCGAAGTGGTTTTCGAGAAATAAATCTCGATCCCGGTCTCTTCGAAATGATCAACGTATTTGTCCAATATTGATAGTCGGTGATTTAACTATCAATTAATATTCACAAAACAACCATCAACCAATAAATAATTTTCCAAATTATTTATTAATCTCAAAAATATCTTCACAAGATATATTTCTATTTCCAATCCTTTGAAAACAGTTTCAAAACCATCTTTCTTTTCAGAGTGAACTTTCCCAAATATTTTCTATCTCCTCTGAAATCACCAAGCACAAAACTAGATTGTTAAAATAATTTAAAACACTTTACTTGAAATATACTTTAAAACATTTATTTTAAACTGCTTTAATAATTTGTTGAAAATACATACTATATGAATATTTGAAAATAAAGTTACTTAATAAAATATAAAACTAGATTTTCACTTTTGAAAACAAAATACCAAGCCACTTTTTTTAAAATAATTACTACTATAATAGATTTGAGGAAATACTTACTTTAGAATTTAAATATTAGAAATAATAAATTTTCAAAACATACCTTTTAAAACAAATTTCAAAACTATTAACTTGTATTTAAAAATTTACTTAAGAACGTACTTAGTTATCCAGGGAGAATTTCAACTTGAACCACTTAAATCAATTTTCCAAATTGATTCCCAATTTATTTCCTTTGAAATAAATTTCTTTGCTTATCAGTTCATTTCGAAATTCAATTAATTATGGACTTTATTATTATTTTCAGTTTAATTTTAAATCCTTTAGCTGAAATATACAAATTTCAGGTTATTCCCAATTCCTTCTTTATTTTTCTTAAATAATTTACATCCTAAATTTAAAATAATTATTTTATTCTTTTAAACAGTTACATTGAAGTTTGAGTTTTTCTTAACTTTCTGTTATTTCGTAAATTTCTTTCCGCACACATAATTTATTAATTAGCATTTTGAAAACACTAATATTCTTATCCAATTCATTTTAGTTTATTCACATTCTTTATAATTATTTTCTTAAAAATTTACTCTTTTTATTTTTTTCTTTCCAAAAATCCAATGCTATATAATTTGATAACTCAGAGTCCAGAATATATCCAAGCAACTATAGCAATCAATATTTCAATATAATCCATCACAAAATATCCACAAATCATAACAGAGAATAAATAAACAATATATATATATGATGAGGGACCCAGTTAGATCCCTCCAACCTATTTTTTTCCTGCATCCACAAACGTCAGCACAATGTAATATACCAAGTCCAAAATATCATACTATATCTCATCAATTCATTCAACCATTCAAACAATTGTTTAAATTTAATCATTTTAAATTAAATTTTAAACTGAGTGAGATTAACTCACCTTTGCTCTTAAATTTGCAATCCACTTCAATCCAGCTTGTTTCTCTATTTTCGACCTTGTAAAATCATTAGATGTTTTATTAATATTTGTTCAATCGCGCTAATTAATTCCCATTTGATAATTTAAACTTAATTAACAATGATTTTATTTAAATCAAATTTTTGTTTAAGAAATTAGTTTCAGAAACTAAAACAAATTAAAAATGTCAATAAAACAAATTAATTATCTTAGTACATATTTTCCCTTTTCATTTCAGTAAATAGCAAAACAAATTTCTACATTACTGTTTATAATTTCCCTAACTTATACATATTCATACATTCAAATTTAAATTTGAATAAACATTTTTATAGACCCTTTGATAAAATTAAACTACGTTAGTTCTTGAATAGACCCTGTCACAGACAATTATTTATAGAAATCCCGAACATAGACCCTCTGATAAAATAGTTTTTAAATAAACATCTTCAATTTATTATCTATTTATTATCCATTATAGATTGTTCAGGTATAAACATTTTTATATACCTACTGTATATATAAATTAAGTTAAATAACAAATTGGAAAAAAAAAACTTATACCTGCTGCCTTGCTCACGAGATTTCGTTACTCGATTGCCTTCAATCCCTCGGCTACGAACGCGGCCCTAGAATCGCACGGCCTCGAAACGTCGCCAAATCCTAACGACAGCGACAAAAATAAGCACTCCATCCTCACAAAGCCTTCCCCCCTTCCACGACAGCTCTCGCGATCAACCACCGAGCTTCCCATCTCGCGAGTCATCCTGCCTCGCGACGATGCCCTAGGGGTCGCTACCTTCGCTCCTCAAGGCGATTCGTGCTTCGCTTCGGTCGTGGCCTCCCCTCCTCTCTCAACTTTCGATAAGGATCGAATCGACGATTCGATTTCGAACCTACTCACGAGGATTCGACGATGTTTACTATGGTGTTCTCCATTTTTTTTATGTCTCTCGAGATCAGTATGAAACGAAAGGGCTCGGCCCCCTTTTTTCTTTTTTCTATACGTGAAGATTAGCCGGAGGACAACTATACCCCTTCGTTCGTTAGCTTACACCCGAAGCCATACTATTATATATATTAGGTTTCTTTTATTCTGAATCTTCCAGAGGAAGGCTTGCTTGTCAGGCCAAGCTACAGGACGATGATTTGGCCTTAAAACTGCTGTAATTATTAAAACGAGAAGCGTGTCAATGAAGGCTCCGATGACATTGATTTGATCAATTAAAATTTATTTAGTTTCAACGCGTTAATGTATCGTACGCTCACATAACAAACCCAAAAACTACGAAAATTAAAATCCGATAATAATTTAATATTACGGATCCAATGGAACTGGTTTCGTCAAATTCCGAGACTGTGCCTCGGAAGGCTATTTTAAATTCAATCTAAACGATATAAAACTTCGAAACTGAACAAACCACTGTTAAATTCAATTTTAAAACTTCTACTATCTTCATTACTATCAATATAAATTTTACAAGCCTTCAAATTATTTTTAATAGGCTTAAAATTCCAGATTCCATATTTTATTCAATTCAATAATTTAATTGTCAAATAAATTATGATATTTGTAATTTAAGCCGATAATTAACTTTTAAATATTTAAAATCAATTAAATATTCTGATTTTAAATGCTTGAAAATTCCGGGTCGTCACAATTAGGATCATCACTGCCTTTAACAAATACACCAGTATTGTTTGTTAATTTTTCAGCACCGTATTCTTTGGTGTTGAATTTATATTCATTAACAAAAAATATTGGATACGTTTTAACTTTTCTTTTCGGTCCAAACGCCAAATGTTTCAATCCTTCATCGAGCACATTATTTGTGGGATCAGAAACATATTTCGAAAACCAAGTACTGAAATCTTTGCTTAAATCACCGCTTGGATTTTGTGATTCAAAAATACTACAAACACAAACATGATATATTACATTATTATTTATTTATACGTGTAGTATTAAATTTAACAAAACTTGGAAGGTGATAATTACCTAACAAATGGTGCAACTTCAGGATAATTAAGAAGAATGTATGTGTGTGCCACATGGTAATCTTTATCATCTAGCCATACTTCCACACATTTTCCAGCATGTCGGCCATGTTGTTTAAAAATAGATAATATTGATTCAGAAGAAGAATTTTGTTCAACGGCCTCATAATTACGTGGAACACTTACAAATGACAAGTTTACATGATCATTAAAATAATGAGAGAAAAGGAAAGAAGCTTCTTCTTCGATATATGATTTGCAAATAGAACCTTCAACTCGAGCTTTTTGTCTCACTTTTTTCTTTAAATGATTTAAGTACCTAATAAAAAATATTTCGGTTAAGTATTAACTTCTATTTAAAATTAATTTAACATTTACATACTCAGTATAGTAACATACCTTTCGAATGGATACATCCATCCATATTGCACAGGACCTCGAAGACGTGCTTCATATGGAAGATGAACAGGTAAATGCTCCATTACATTAAAGAAACCCGGAGGAAATATTTTCTCCAGTTTGCAGAGCAGTATAGAAATTTCTTCTTTAAGTTTAAGCAGACGGTTAACTTTTAACGTAGTTGAACAAAGCTCCTTGTAAAATAAACTAAGTTCTGTTATTACCGTCCAAACTTTTACCGGTAATAATTCTTTGAAAGCGATGGGTAACAAATTTTCCATCATTACATGACAATCATGGCTTTTCATTCCACTCAGTCTTCTATTTTTATAGTCGACACATCTACGGAGATTAGAGAAAATTCCATCGGGAAATCTTAATCCTTCCACCCATTTTAACAGTACTTTAACTTGGTTGATGTCTAGTTCGTAGCATGCTTTGGGTTTTTTACTGTCATTGGGCTTCATATGAAGCTCAGGAGGATTGCATATTTCCTCTATATCACGTCTAGATTTCAAATCGTCCTAAGTCTTGCCCTTCACATTCAAAACTGTATAAAACACATTATCAAAAACGTTTTTTTCGTTATGCATCACGTTAATGTTATGACGGATTAAGAGATTTTTCCAATAAGGAAATTCCCAGAATATACTTTGTTTGCACCAATTATGAAACGTCGATTTACCTTGAATTTCAATTTGTTGTCCGGTCTCGTGTATCTTTGGATAATCTTTTACAAGTTCATATATATCCTCGCTTGACCAAACCGTTGGTGGTCATAGAGTCTTATGCCTATTAGCTATGAAGTTTTTTTTGTCTCTTCTAAAAGGGTGATTAATATGAAGAAAACATCGATGACAATCAAACCATGAAATTTTCTTCCCATGCGGTAAGGAAAATGCTCGTGGTTCTTCCATGCAATAAGAACAAGCAAAACGACCGGCCGTACTCCAACCCGAAAGCATTGCATATGCAGGAAAATCGCTAATAGTCCATAACAAAAAAGCGAACTGTTGGATCATAGGTTTTGATTGCTAACAAAAATTCAAGAATCTACGACTACGACATCATCCTGACTCAACGACTCAAAGTATGGTTCATATAGTTATATATTTTAACAAGAGTCATCAAATATGTATATAGAGTCTAGTAAGTGATTTGTTAAAATCTTTCCTCAAGAATCATCATTCACATTCAAATAAACTTGCATGCATATTTTAATCAAAATCAAGTTTCCAAAAATGCATAAAGCGGGGCTCGAACCCGGGTCGTTAGATTGGAAGGCAGGTACTCTAACCAAATAAGCTACTGCAGTTTCTTGGATTTTATAAGTTCAGTCAACTGAACAGGATTATCCAGTCGACTGAAACTGGAACAAACTTATACACATGCACAGTTTCAGTCGACTGAATTTCCTGCACAGTCGACTGAGTTTGTTCCCGAAAATTTTACTTCATATTTTCAGTTGACTGAATTCCCTGCTCAGTCGACTGAATTTGAACCTGCGAATTTTCTATGAAAAGACACCTTCTTCCTCCCAAGAGTTGCAACCATTCATCAATGGAAATGGAAGCATATCTTGTTTGCAACCTTTGACAACATATGTACCTCTTCTACAAGTATATATACATGATTCTAACATCATTTAATTTACCGAATTCTCTTGCTTTAATCTTACTATTCTCTTGTTCATATTCTCTAGATATTCTCAAAGCAATCACCAATCTATTGCTTAAATCACTGTTTTTGTTTATAACATTCTTTTGATTCATATCAATTCACATTTCCTAAATCTTCACAAATACATTGCATACTCTCGAGGATAAGATTATAGGAATATTGTACTACATTAGACTCATTAGTGTTGACAAGAACACAACAAGTCAAATATTGTATTTTAGTAATTGAGTTGAAGTCCTCTTCGGTAGTTGAGGCAAGAAATCCCGTTCGGTTGTTCGGGTAAGTTGTAAACCTATTCCTCTGGGTGAAGTGAGGGTATTAGTTAGTGAAATTCCTAAGTGAAGCTTAGGGACTGGACATAAGACGAGAGGTCCGAACCGGTATAAAATTCTGGTGTCTCCTTGCATTTACCTCTTTATCTACCTAGACTATTTGTTATTCCATATTACACCATCCTACCGCATAACCCACTCTTCCAATTGGTATCGGAGCCTGGTATTCTAGAGATCGTAACAACATCCTAGAATAAATGACTACAAAAAGATCTAGTCAAGGCAATAAGAAGAGGAAGAGCAATAAAGAAAAATCAAAGGAGCAAACAAAAAAATGCTTCATGGCAAAAGATAATGAGGTTAGTGATCTAACTTTTGATGATATGATAGAAATAAATTCAGAACTTCTAGACACTTTAAAAAGTCTCAAATGAAAATATAAGGAAGCTCTAGAAAATCAGAAGAAAGCAGAATTCGAAAGAGATATGCTTAAAGACGAGAAGAAAATATTAGAAGAAGAACTTGAGACAATTCAAGATTCACTCTTTGACAATTCTCAACTCACTCTATTAAGTCAAGAAATAGAAGCTCAAAAAGAAAAGAATAATGCTCTAGCTTCTGAGAATCATGAGTTAAAAACAAAAATTAAAATTGTTGAGTTAGATAACACTAGTCTCAAAACTAAGCTTGATGACATTACTAAAAATATTTCCAATTTTAATAAAGGGAGAGAAAATTTGTCCAGGATTATTGAAAATTCTCAACCTGCTTCAAATAAGAAGGGATTAGGTTATGTTAAGAATGCAAAAGCACTCAATGATAAAAGTGGTTTAGGATATAATAAAACTGATCGTCGAAATAGCACTAGATATGCTTTCATGTATAGTAAAAATGATAGTGCTAGTACTAAATTTCGAGTAAAGCCTAAATCCAATTTTTATAGAAATTCAAATACTACTATGACCTATAATGTTGATAATTTCTTTAGAAGTACAAAATCATTAACGGGAAATATGAATAAAAATTATCTAAGTATATGGGTTCCTGTTAATTGAAAAAATAGAGAAAAATACATTAATGATTATTTTGATATGGTAGTTAATAATGAAAATTATATTTATAAATGTTCAACCACACCCAAATGGGTATGGTTTCCTAAAAATTAGGAAATTATAAGAACCTTGGGTATCGCATGCTTTAAATGTTAATTTTTTTCTTTTTCTGATACCTTACATTATAAGTAGTAGTTATTTTGTTATTTTGTTTTATTTTGCTCTATGTTAACACTTATGTAAAATATATTTTATATCATCATATAAACTCTCCTTTTTGTCGATGACAAAGGGGGAGAAAGATATTGCTCTCTAACACAATTTGCAGGAATAAACCATGCAAGCACAAATTAAGGGGGAAAAGGATTAAATAGGAATATATAGCATAGATTCAGGGGGAGAAATCTATAGCACAATTACAGGAAGATATTCAGTGAGAGAGATATGATCAACAAAGCTTGTCAAAGATTCGTTCATAGAAAATGGAGTTGTCATCATCAAAAAGGGGGAGAATGTTGGATCATAGGTTTTGATTGCTGACAAAAATTCACGAATCTACGACTACAACATCATCCCGACTCAACGACTCAAAGTATGGTTCATATAGTTATATATTTTAACAAGAGTCATCAAATATGTATATAGAGTCTAGTAAGTGATTTGTTAAAATATTTCCTCAAGAATCATCATTCACATTCAAATAAACTTGCATGCATATTTTAATCAAAATCAAGTTTTCAAAAAATGCATAACGCAGGGCTCAAACCCGGGTCATTAGATTAGAAGGCAGGTACTATAACCAAATGAGCTACTGCAGTTTCTTGGATTTTATAATTTCAGTCGACTGAACAGGATTATCCAGTCGACTGAAACTGGAACAAACTTATACACATGCACAGTTTCAGTCGACTGAATTTCCTGCACAGTCGACTGAATTTGTTCTCGAAAATTTTACTTCATATTTTCAGTCGACTGAATTTCCTGCTCAGTCGACTGAATTTGAACCTGCGAATTTTCTATGAAAAGACACCTTTTTCCTCCCAAGAGTTGCAACCATTCATCAATGGAAATGGAAGCATCTCTTGTTTGCAACCTTTGACAACATATGTACCTCTTCTACAAGTATATATACATGATTCTAACATCATTTAATTTACCGAATTCTCTTGCTTTAATCTTGCTATTCTCTTGTTCATATTCTCTAGATATTCTCAAAGCAATTACGAATCTATTGCTTGAATCACTGTTTTTGTTTATAACATTCTTTTGATTCATAGCAATTCACATTTCCTAAATCTTCACAAACACATTGCATACTCTCAAGGATAAGATTATAGGAATATTGTACTACATTAGACTCATTAGTGTTGATAAGAACACAACAAGTCAAATATTGTATATTAGTAATTGAGTTGAAGTCCTCTTCGGTAGTTGAGGCAAGAAATCCCGTTCGGTTGTTCGGTTAAGTTGTAAACCTATTCCTCTGGGTGAAGTGAGGGTATTAGTTAGTGAAATTCCTAAGTGAAGCTTAGGGACTGGACGTAGGACGAGAGGTCCGAACCAGTATAAAATTCTTGTGTCTCCTTGCATTTACCTCTTTATCTACCTAGACTATTCCGTTATTCCATATTACACGATCCTACCGCATAGCCTACTCTTTCACGAACATCCGAAAAATTTTCTTTTTTGATATGTCGTATGTTTCAACTCCTTCATGCCATAATATTTTCAACTCTTCGATTAACAGTTGTAAGTAAACATCAATGCCCTGTGTCGGATCATCAGGGTCAGGGACGACAATTGTGAGAAACATATATGGAGTTTTCATACACATCCACGGGGGTAGATTATAAGGTGTGATTATTATAGGCCAAGATGAATATTTAGAACCAAACCGAGAAAATGGTGAGAAGCCGTCTGTACATAAACCTAGTCTAACGTTGCGGCTCTCCGCTGCGAAATCGGGATATTTCTTGTCAAAATATTTCCATGCTTCTCCATCGGATGGGTGTGTCAACGTACCTTCTTGATGTGTTCTCACACTGTGCCATCTCATATGATACGCCGTTATAGATGATGCATATAGCCGTTGAAGTCTAGAGGTGATGGGTAAATAATGTATACGCTTGTACGGAACTTCTTTTCCCTTCTTTTTCCTCGGTTTATATCTTTCTTGATTACATATTTTACAATTTCTAGGATTGATGTCTTCTTTCCAATACAACATGCAACCCTTTAAACATGCATCTATTTTTTTATATGGCAAACCGAAAGATGACATAAGTTTTTTCACTTCATAATAATTTTCGCATATTAAATTATCGGGTGACATATTACGTTAGCAGCTTGAACAACAGCCGTAAATCCAGCTTCTGTAAGGTTATATTTTGATTTCATTGCAACGTATTCTGCAGTTACCGATAATTGAGAGCCGCTTAAACATCCATTCCAAAGGTTTTTTTTAGCATAATCCAATAAATCATATATTTTTTCAGCTCCAACATTTGGTTCCTCTTCGACGTTAACATCGTCGTTATCAAGTTCAACGGTAGGGAACATTGATCGTGCTGCATCTTCGACCATATGTTCTATGAGATTCGTAATAACTTCATCACTAATGACCTCCACCTACTGCTCTTGATTATTAGGGGCTACAATTTCTCCATGACGATCCCATAGCAAATATCTGGGTACGAAACCGTATTGGCGCAAATGAATCTTAGCTATATTCGGTACTAAATAGTTCAACAATTTGCATCTACTACATGGGCAACGAATTTCTTTATCGTTTGCAATATTACTTATAGCAAATTCGATGAATACTTGCACCCTTTTTAGAAAATGTTCACTTATTGCGCCATTACTTTGCCTTCTTCGATACATCCAGCTCCGATCATTAAAGTAATTGACCATTTTTCCTACTTGAAAACCTATGATAAAGTAAAAAAATAATAAATCGTTCATTTTATATTTTTTTTAAATTTTATTTACTGATTTAGTAAACATGTACTAAATTTTATATTTTTTTTCTACAAACTTCATTTTAAATAAACAACTATTGATTCATTGCCACTTATGTGTCTTCTTTGATGGTCGGTCATCCTACTTTCCATTACAAACACAATAGTAATTATATTCCGTAAATCATATCATTTTAAACGATTCAACAAAATTTCGGCAGCATTTCCTCCATGTTCCTTGTATCGTACACAAATGCGTGTACACAAGGAACGTAAAGGAAATGCCGTCGAAATTTTGTGAACCATTTAAAGTGATATGATTGACGAAATATAATTACTTTATAGTGTTTGTAACTTGTCAAATACATGGACAAATCCGACAAATGATGTATCAGATGAATAGAGTTGTCCGTTTTGTGGAAAAAATGAATTCCCTAAAACGATCATTTACAACACTTGTCAGACAGAGCCAAATATATCTAAGGATTTAATATTTGTTTATATTAAATTTAAATATATAACTCGTTTAATTAATGTTGGTTATATTTTACCGTTTTATTACATAGGTACTAAATTCATTTATACACAAAATTTGTACACAAAATTCGTTTATTACAAATTCATTTATACACTAAATCAATTCGCCACAAATACAAAACTCGTGTTCGCACAAATGCAATATCCATTCTAACGGCTTCCAAGTGCAATAGACTCTATCACACACATACGTTCAATACTAACCAATTCAACATAAACTAATGCAATATGCTAAATTACAAAATTTTCAATCGGTAATAACTTGTTTATTATGGGATAATAGTTGCAATTAGGGAATAACATGATGTAATATGCATACACTAACAAGTAGGAATCAATCACAATTCAAATTAAACCCTAAATAAAAAAAACCTAAATACTAGGTTTAGCCAAATTACCGATTTGGAGAGCTAGAAGGGTGGAGATGGGCTGAAGTAGGTTCTAGATGGCGTCAGAGGTGGTTGGGATGGTGTTTAGGGCGGCGGTAGCAGGCTAGGAGGTGGTGGAATGGGAGAATTGGGTGAGAATATAGATTGGGGCAGGAGATAATGAGCTTCAGGCCGGCTCTCGGTAAAATATGCATGAAATTTTCCAACGGCTTCATTCCAACGGTTTCTAACAGCTTCAGACGGTTACGACAAAATCCAACGAGCCGCTGGAAGCCATTAGAAATGCCGTTGGAGGCCGTTCAATAATAGCCGTTGGAATAGCCGTTTAATCTTGTAGTGTATATAAATGATGTAAATTTATGAATGCATTGGTTTGTAAATGAGTACCATGCTTGTATGTTTTTCAGTGGCAGTTACTAGCTCTGTCTTGCTTCATGCATGAACAGGTGTGCGTGTATACATTTTATGTAAGTCTTTGCGTGTTCGTGTCTGTCAAGTGTTACATATACGGCCAGCTGTTAAATTCTTATTATTGTTTTCTTTTTGGCAAATGCATTCCAGTTGCTTCTTTTATGTACTTTTGTTTGTTGCAATTGAATTATGCTCCTCTGGTTTCGTTTGCCAGCATGTATGCTTGGCGATGAATGCCTAACCATTTTTCCTTACATTGATAACTGAAGTTTGGTTTATAATGTTATTTTACGATATTGCACATACATTTGTTTCTTTGAAAATTTTGTCTCATTTTGTATTCAACTGTTGCCTGCTTCCCAGCTTTGAAAATTTTACTCAGGTTTGGTTTTAATGTTGTATACTATTTGATTTTAGTACAATAGCTTTGATTTAATTTTAATTATGTCTTAAGGATTCTATTGAGTGTTCTTTATATTAGAATTTGTATGGAAATGTAAGAATAGTGTTTTTATTAATACTGAATTGTTGAATACAGAGATGCCATGATACAGTTATTTATATACACGTTATACATTCTCAAGTTGGAAATAAAGTAAAATGGGCCTAGGCCCAAAGCCTGCTATACAATATCATACGAGATGTAAAACCCTAGACTAAAGTCAATATCTCGTATTTATCTTATTCTTCAATATCTTCCCTCATATCCAGCGGCGACCTTGCGATCCCTTGAGACTTCTGAAAATATTGATAGATCTGAGAATCCTCCCTTCAGGTCTTTGGCAATCATGGCCATGCTTCTTCAGATTTATAGGCAAAACAATGTCTTGTCACTAGAGATTTGGCAAATTGGGAATTTCAGAGAGATTGGCTTAGAAATGAAGTCGATCTCTATGCTTTGTGGTGAAAGACGAAAATAGAGAAGGATAGAGGTCGGTTTAAAGCTAAACTTGAAACCAGATTTCAAGTTGAGGAGCTTTGGTAATTCATACTGCAAAAAGCTTCGGTTTTGACAGTAGATCTAAACACCGTGTTGTTGATTGGCACAATCTTCAACGTTGAGTTCTTGCTTAAGACGTAGGAAACTCTTGGCAGAAAGGGCTTTGGTGAAAACATCATCTCTTTGGTTAGTATTCGGTAAGTGGTTGACTTCGATAATTCCTTGAAGCACTTTCTCTCTGACAAAGTGTAAATCCAGTTCTATGTGTTTGCTTCTGCCATGTAGAACTGGATTGGCAGTAAGAGAAACGGTACTTAAATTGTCACACCATAATACTGTCTTGCCAGTGATTTTAATCTGAAGTTCACTTAAAAGAGATTTAATCCATAATAATTCTGCAGTAGCGTTAGCTACGCTTCTGTACTCAGCCTCTGTACTAGAGCGAGATATGGTGGTTTGTTTCTTCGAACACCACGATATAAGATTCTTTCCAATATATATGCAATAGCCAAATGTTGATCTTCTATCATCTGGGTCAGTGGCCCAATCAACATCTGCAAAACCAAATAGATTCATATTAGTACAGTGTTTTAATTTTAACTCGTGATTTACTGTACCCTTTAAATATCTGAGAATTCTTTTCACTGCCTTCCAATGTTCATCTAAAGGACTTTGCATGAACTGACTAACTTTGTTTACACTATAAGTAATCTCTGGTCTTGTGATAGTTACATATTGAAGTGCTCCCACAATGCTTCTGTAGTGTTTTGCATCTGTAAATGGTTCTCCTTTGTATTTTGATAACTGTAAGTTGGATACCATAGGTGTAGGTAGGCTGTTTGCTTGATCCATTTTTGTCTTGAGCAGTATTTCTGATATGTATTTTTTCTGGCTTAGCTGTAAGACAGAATTTGATACTTTGTTGACTTCTATTCCAAGGAAATAATGCAGATCACCAAGATCTTTAATAGAGAATTCATTATTTTGCTGTTGAATAAGATTGTTGATTTCAGTCTCATCATTTCCTGTAATAATGAAATCATCAACATGTATTAATACATACACAATAATATTTTCTGAAAATTTTGTAAATAGTGAGTTGTATGATCTTGTATGACTGAACCCATGTTTGATTAGTGTAGTCTTTAATTTTTCAAACCACACTCTTGGTGACTGCTTAAGACCATATATGGCTTTATTTAGCTTGCAGACCAAATTGTTTCCATTTTTCTTGTAGCCCTCAGGTTGCTCCATGTATACTTCTTCTTGAAGTAATCCATTTAAAAATGCATTGTTGACATCAAGCTGTTTTATTTTCCAATTTCTTGATAAAGCCACTGTAAGAATTATTCTAATAGATTTTGGTTTTACAACTGGTGAAAATGTTTCGTTGAAGTCAAGTCCTTGTTGTTGTGAGTAGCCTTTTGCAACAAGCCTGGCCTTGTATCTGGCAGTAGACCCATCTGCATTTCTTTTTAGTCTGTAGGTCCACTTGCATCCAATAACATTTTTGTGATTTGGTGCAGTAACAAGACTCCATGTATTATTTTTCATAAGTGCTGCATATTCTTCATCCATAGCTCCTTTCCACTTTTCATTTTGTATTGCTTGTTGATATGTATATGGTTCAGTAGTGTCAAGATTGACAGTATATAACTTTGGCTTAAAAATGCCACTTTTTGCCCTTGTGATCATGTGATGACTAGTTGGTGCAGGTGTAGTACATTGATTCTGGTTTGCTATTTCCTCCGATTGAGATTGTGGAATAGATGTTTGAATTTGATTGCTTCTGTGTTCTTCATCAGAATAATGACTGGGATCAGAGTGAGTTGCATGATAGTTACTTGTGGTTTGACTCTCTGATACATGACCTGACCCAGTGTTGGGTATAGTGTGTTGTGGATCAGTGCTGTCAATCTGATCCTCTTCATACACTTCATGTGACAAGGGAGGTATAGAGAACTTTGAGTTGTAAATTTTTTGTGTTTTCTTTATTTCCTTTTCACTGAATGGGAATATGTCTTCATTGAAAACTACATGTCTTGAAATGAATACTCTTCCTTTACTGTCAAGACATTTGTAACCTTTGATATTGTTGGCATATCCTAGAAAAGTACAGGGTGATGATCTATAATCCAGCTTGTGATGGTTGTACTGTCTTAAGCATGGGAAGCAAAGGCATCCAAAGACTTTGAGATTTTTGTAATCAGGTTGAACATTATGTAGTACTTCAGTTGGACTCTTCCCTTGCAGAACCTTAGTTGGTAACTTGTTAATTAGAAATATTGCTGTGTTGAATGCATCTGGCCAGAACTTTAAAGGTAAGGATGCTTGAGCTAGCATGGTGAGTCCAGTTTCAACCACATGCCTGTGTTTCCTTTCAATTAGTCCATTCTGTTCTGAAGTGTAGGGACAAGTTGTTCTGTGTAGTATTCCTTTTTTATGAAAGTATTCTTTGAGTGTTTTAAATTCAGCACCACCATCAGTTTGTATTGTCTTGACTTCATTTCCAGTTTGCTTTTCTTCCTGTGCAACAAACTGTAGAACTGCATAATATGCTTCAGATTTTGTTTTTAGAAAATATATCCGTACATATCTTGAATATGCATCTATGAATGATATATAATATTTAAAACCATAATCTGTATCAATGGGTGCAGGACCCCATAAATCTGTAGCTACTAGCTCTAATGGTTTATTATATTTAGTTTCAGAAACTTTGAATGGTAGTTTGTGATTCTTTCCTAGCTGACAGTAGGTACAGACATATGAAGTTACTACATTGTCAAAAGAAATTTTATTATTAAGAAGTATTTTCTTTACAGTATGTACACTTAGATGACCAAGCCTGCAGTGCCATAGATCAAACATACTCATACTTCTTTTGCTTTGTGATATTTCACACACATTACAACACAGATTTTGTTTTGCACTACTTCTTGAATCAGCTAGTGTAAACTTGTACAGGCCCTTCACTGTTTTACCCTGCAAGAGAATTCTTCCAGTTAGAGTATCTTTAACAAGACAATGATTTGGATAGAATTCAAAATATACATTGTTATCATTGGCAAATTGAGACACACTAAGTAATTTTTTCTTTATTTGTGGAACTCTTAAAAGATGATTAAGATATAATATCTTTTCACCTTTTATGTAACCATTACCAGTGTCTGTAATTCTAGTTGCCTGACCATTGCCCATGTGTATACACTGTTTACCTTTGTACTCTCTATTTCCCAAGTTTATGTTGCTCAGTTTGTTAGTAACATGGTTTGTTGCTCCAGAATCTGGATACCATGTGTCATCTCCAATATCTTCCACTTTGGCCAACTCAGATTGTTGCTTTGTATCTGGTTGAATATTTGCCATGTTAGCACTTGGTTACTGGTTGTTTTGTTGTCCACGAGTATAGTGAATATCAAATCTGAAGTAACATTTATTTGCAGTATGGCCAATTTTTTCACAAATTTGACATCTTGGCCTTCCATTATTATTGTTGTATCTTACACCTCTGCCCCTGCCTCTGTAGGGTTGATTGCCTCTCTGATTGTAGTTTGATTCGTTTCTTGACTGTGTCTTTTCTTGATTTTTTCCTTTGCTTGAAATGTAATTGACTGAGAGATCAGAAACAATTGGTTTCTTTTGTTCCAATCTGTCTTCATGAGCAAGAAGTGTGGAATGAACATATGACAGTGATGGTGTGATATCTCTAGATGATATCACAGCCACAATAGGTTCATACTCATCATCTAATCCACCTAAAATGTGCAAGATCTGTTCAGTGTCACTGACACTGTATCCAGATGCACCAAGTAAATCACATAATGTTTTAATCTTGGTGAGATAATCTCTCATAGCCATACCATTCTTTTTCAAATTTTGTAACTGCCTCTTATAATGCATTACTCTTGCTGCTGATTGAGAACTGAATACTTGTTCCACTGTGTGCCATATTTCATGTGCATTCTTGCATCCTATAAGTTGTGGCAATAAGTTTGCACTTATAGTTGATAGAATCCATGAGGAAAGTAGACTGTCTTGCCTTTGATGAATGGTGTATTCTCTATTCAGAGTTGAATTCCCTTCATTACTGATGATGAATTGCTGTGGTATTTCCTTGGTTCCAAGAATATAATCTTCTAGTCCATAACCTATTACAGCAGTTTGAATTTGGAATTTCCATAACAAATAATTTGTTTCATCCAATTGAGTCTGAACTAACTGTGGTTGTGGACTAATTATGATTTTTGATATGTTTTCAGTGGTAACAGATGGTGCAGCAGTGTTTAAAACTGGATTTGCTGATGTTGAGGAGTTGTTATCTACAACTCCTTCAGCCATGATCAAAAAAGCAATAGAGATTCAATGCAGTGAGAATAGAAGATAAGGTTTAATCAAGAACCCGATTTGTGAGTGAAGAATGACAGAGAACAGTAACAATTGAGCAAAAAAGAAAGGTTTACAGGTGACTTTGTTTGAGTTTCTTTTAAAGAATCTGAGAGCGACCAGTAAGCAAGACTACTGGCAGAGTTCAATGATGATTCAAAGATGATTCTTGTTTCAGTTCTTGATTTCTTTGATGATTTCCTCCCTTCTTTTGAATCTGAAAGCAACCGTTGAGTTGAGTGATGAGTATTCTCTGACAGCTCTTCTTGGCAAGGCTTGATGATGATTTCTTTAATTCTTGATAAGATTTAAGAACTGAGACAACAATACAGTTTCAGATGATGAAGATTCTCTGATGAACTGTTGTGAATCCAAGTGATGAGAATAAACTCTGATGGATTCAATACTGAAATTATGATTCTGTTGCTAAACAGTTTCTGTTTGCTCTAATACCATATTAGAATTTGTATGGAAATGTAAGAATAGTGTTTTTATCAATACTGAATTGTTGAATACAGAGATGCCATGATACAGTTATTTATATACACGTTATACATTCTCAAGTTGGAAATAAAGTAGAATGGGCCCAGGCCCAAAGCCTGCTATACAATATCATACGAGATGTAAAACCCTAGACTAAAGTCAATATCTCGTATTCATCTTATTCTTCAATACTTTAAATATAGTATATTAACTATTTGAATTATAAAAAAACATCATTACATCAAAATACTTGCCACCAGAAAACATGAACAATTCTCATGTTGCTTTCTATTTTTCCTACGTAATGTACAGCACAGATAATGGGAGCACAGGTTACGAAGAATAGTAAGATGGTCCATTACTTAAATGAACAAACTACAATTTGTTCCTTAGATTAAGTCGACATCATCATTTGGTAGACTGCTAATTTTTCTTCATCTAGAAACACGGTGACACATTGTTTTATTGACATTAATTTCATACACAAGTGGTCTAATATATTTATCGATAGATAAACAGTTGTCTATATTTTTTCAACATTCCTTCTTATCTATTTACCTAATTCCTTGGTTTACTTATGATGCAATTAACCGACCAATATCATCAATAATTAATTTGTTTTTTTTGTTATAAATAGTTCAGTGATGCAATTAATGTTTTTAGGATTTTATATTGGGAATGAATCTATTTAGAGAAATATTTGGTAGCACAAATATGGATTTCGCTATGCATGCTATATATTTGGTCAGTTTAATTAGTTTTTTATTCTTTGATTTTATAAACATATAGAACTGATTTGGATGCTTTTGCATACAAATAATTACTTGACTTCTCATTTTTCATTTATAGTTTTCATTTCATTTATTAAAAATGGTTCTTTTTATTTATTGATTTTTGTTCGATGACCGTTCCATCTGGACCGTTTAACTTTTTCCAGTAAGAATTTCATGCATGATTTATTTGTTGCTTGCTACGTTTTTTAACTTTTGGATTAACTAGGTATTAATTGACCAACACCTTTATTTAAAATCTCTATTTTAGGTTCGGCAATACAATCGGTTGCTGTTAAAAGAAATGCAAAATCCACTCAACTGATATTTTAAAAGACCAAGGTAAAGAAACTGGAATTTGAAGGAAATATTTCTTTTATTAAACTACAAGTTACAGAATAATAGAATTTTATTGTATAGGCAATGAATAAGTTTGTATAGGTAATGAGTTAGTTTATCGTAACCACAAGGGCCAAAGATGCATTCTTCAGAATTCGGTTTTAGTAGTAGAGAAAAAGATTTTAAGCAAAACGTGAGAATGTTTTCATTTAACAACGGACCCTTTTTAATTTAATGTAAGTAAATTTTGAAGTGGCTAAAGATTTTAATCTACACTTAGCCAAAATATGTGTGCATATCACATATACACACAAATAAAATTCATTTTCTTCATATCTACACATATAAAAAATGTGAAAACTCGTGTACGTTTAAAATAAAATATTTTCTATCATATAAAATGATAATTAACAGTAAATAGCTTTCTAATTTTTTTTACTGTATATTGTTTGCATGTCCTACATTTGCTTCCTACAGGTTCATAAAAGCTCCAATCTTGCCAAAAGGCTTCAACTTTGCGGAAAAATCTGAGCTTTCGCAACAAATCAGCAAGGTGAGATTAAAATCTCACATCTACTTGCCAAAAATATTTTTTAACTAGTATTCCCTGCAGTAAAAATACTGTATGTGTTTAGGCATAAAGTTTTGTGATTTTGAAGTTTGGTTCACTTTGCCAAATCGATTGCAGCATAAGCTATCAGACATAGATTCCTTTTCTCGCCCGGAGAAATAAGAAAACGTGAATTAAAAATATCTTAGTTATGAAGTTAACCCGAGGAGAAAAATGCTTAAGAAATGGAGTCAGTTTTCGCTGAAAATTGGAGTTGGATGTGGCTATTTTTTTAGTCATTAACACGTAAATTTTCACCCAACTGAAAAAGATAGTAATGATAGAAAATTTTCTGAACAGATAGTTTAATTGCAAATATCAGATTATATTTCTGAGCCTAACACAATATAAGCCCTGCATCCATCGTCACACTACCGGCCTTGCTCTTTGGTTTACTACCCACTTTCACCTGCATATAACTCACTACCACTAGGATATCATGAAGATACGACCACCTGCATTATATTTTCTTATTCTTATAACATCGAATTGTTCTCTTATATTTTTGATCACACATTATAAACTGCTTTTTATGCAGTGTTTGTGGATTGGATGCATTTTCATATATATACAGAATGTTGTATATTCATGAAGAAACATTTAAATGATTATGTCAGCTGGAAAAATGCCTTGAATAAATGGGCCAAAATCATCCACTTTTTTTTCGACGAATAACAATTAACAAATAACTCAAACATATTTTAGCCCAGTCCAATGTTTTTTCATAACAGCTTTCAGCAATAGTTCAAAATTCAAAGTATATAAGGCTGGAGTGACCACAATCATGAGACTACTGTATGCAGTTTGTAGCAAATACTTTGCTGAGTAAATTATTTTTGTAGTGCTTTTTCTATCAATAATTTGTTGAAAACATTATAGTTGTTAATTTCGTAGTGCTTTTACATGGGTGAAGTTGGTTTTATTGGTACCTAATTTATCATTGGATAACTAACATTATAGGACATGCAAACCCTAAAATGGATGGCCGAGAGGGTTTAGGTGATTTTTGGACAAACCGTGATTCGATTGCTAAAACAAATAGCAGATCTAGATTACGCCCATCGAGAGCTTTTCCAATAATATATAATTTGATATGTTTTGAAGAGTTTGAATTTTCAATTTGATTTTGAATTAGGAATTAAGGTTTGAGTTAAAAGCCATTGGAAAGGAGGAAAAAGCAGATGACAGTTTCAGGAGAAATCAGTTTCAGGAGAAACTAGGGTTTTAGGAGAAATCAGTTTATATAAACGGAGATGGATAGGAACGAATGGATATATCGAGTTGGGCCAAAACGATAACAATGGCAGAAAATCCCATTTTGTCCCCAAAATGAAAGTAGGTCATCCCATATATCAAAATATAGGTTTTCGATATTTTTAAACTCAATGGAACTAGTTTCAAACTCTAATGCCATTGTATACAGAAGTTAGCTTTTAAAATCAAATTATATTCATTTAAATTCTTTTAATTGATTTCTACACGTTTCGAGCTCGCACGGTTAAACGATAAGTCTGATCGCTACAAAACTTGAAATCCTATAATAATTCACTGTTACGGATCCGATGCAACTGGTTTCGTCAAAATACGAGAAAGTGGCCAAAATGGCTAATTTTCTCGTTAATTAAATAAATTATTATCAAATTTATTTATTCACTTTCAAATTCAAATTTAAAAGCTAACAATTTCAGCATTCTTGATTATATAGAAATTAATAACCTTTTGAAATAAACTTTCAATGTTAATCCACCATTTAAATATTGCACTAATTATCAGCGTTCAATTTCAAATGTAATAAAATCCCGGTTAATTGTATTTTAAATTCCAACAATTTCTTTACACTCTTATTATTGAACCAACTATTACCTTATGAATATAATTAACGTTAATTTACATTTTATTACATTCATATTCTACAGTTATCATCTTAACTCATATTAACGACAATATTTAATTATATTAAATTTCATTGATCTCCCATTAATCGATTTCATATTCTGAAATAAACCTATTCAATCAATAATAGATAATTTCAACATTTGAATCTAGCATTAATTTATTCCATATTTATAATTATAACCAAATTAACTTTACAAGTATTTTATTTGATTGAAATTACATTAAAATAGTTATCAATTACATTAAATCAACATTATTAAGTTACCTTCTAATAATATTTTCCATTTGTAAATCATAAATTTTAATTTCTCATAATATTAAATTTCAAAATTTTATTTAATTTAATAGTTTGTAATTATCAAAAATGCGGGTCGTTACAGTTCGAGGGCACCAAGGGGTTATATACTGATAATTATTGGATAACTATGGAATGACTACTCTATAGTTTTTAGTTGGTTAATATGACTAGAGTCAAGCAGAAAATATCGATATATTTCTCTTAAATTGAGAATACTGTTGATCATCAACGTGGAAGCTCCTCTTTGATTATAGCTAAATCATGGCATGGCGTTTATCGAATGACGATAGTTGGGTCGAGTGAAGGCATTGAAAGTGAAACACTATTCAAGTAAGGATTCGTCTTTTCAGTTTTCTGAGGTTAGTATCATGGTCAACTGAAGTCAGCTCAAAGTCAAAATCTCTGCCCAGGGTAGTTCGGTTAATAATAATAATTATTTTTGAACCAAGGACTTCTTGTTTGAACTATAAAATTGAATGTTTGACGATATTGGAATTTTGACCATTACCGAATTTCATAAGTCCTAATTTGATATAGCTTTGACGAAGAGAATTAGTGTAAATAATTGTCACTTCGGATACCGCTTATAATAAGTAAAATTGGATTTTACCAAAAGACGTGTAGTGATAAATTCAGCCAAAATGTCACACTACCTGCTAAGTGGCATGCGAACATTAATATTGGAATAGTTCGGTATTAATCGTAGACTGAATTTACACCTTTAAGTCGCACAACTGTTATGATGAATTATCTGAAAAATCACATGATTTAATTAATTTATAAACTATTGTAAATTGATTAAATTAATTAATATTTGATAAATATTAATTAATATTTAATTTATTTGATGTTTGGAAGTTGTCAGTTATTATTTGAATGCATTTATAAAAGTTATATTTGCATGTATTGATATACGATATCGATGTAATTTAAAGATAATTACATGAAATGATTTATAGAAATTTTATATCATTTGATGACATACCATGTGAAAAGAAGGATTGGAGAGAGAAGTAATCAAAGGAATTAATTAGGAAAGTTTTAATTAAAGAATGGGAAAGATTTCATTCTTTCAGTTAAAACATATTCTCTAATTCAATATGTACATATAATTCATTCTTTTTCTTCCGCTCCTTCTAACTTTTCATGGCAGAAAAAACAATTTCCAAAATCTTTCAACTCCAAATAAAAGGATTAAATAAAATAAATTAAAATAAAAGTGGTTCATCCATCTCTTGCGAGGATTGAATGGGGATCTTGAAGATCCGAGGAGATACTATCATTCAAGATGTGACTTCCAGAAAACATCTTATGGGGAATTCGTTTTCAAGGTGTGCTTCTAGGCTTTGGGTAATAAGATCAATTCACGGAATCTAAGTGCTTTTGATTCATTGTTCAAGGTATTCTCTTGGGTAATAACAATGTATCATCTTGATTTAAAAATTCTTATAATCATTTATAATAGATTATTGCGTGCTTTTGTCTAATTAATTTATCCTTTATCACAATTGCCTATACATATATAATGTCAACATGAGATGCAAACATGAACATATGTATGTGTATATTTTTGATTAAAACTCTATTATGTTTATATGTTTGGAGATGTAAATTTGTTGATGAATTCATAATTGTATTTTTCTTCTTAACTTCAATTTTTACAATTTTTGAAATATGTCTTATTATACAAACAATTTCATATATAACTGTATAATCATATGACTTTGCTAATAAATAGAATTTGTTCATAAATTTATTTTATAACAAATAAAATTGCATTTTTAATATGTGGTTGTTAAATATAATCATAATGTTTATACATGTCTAATTTTTTGTTTACACATTTGTCATATATACTAATTATGTGATTTAAAGTAAAAATGGATAGTTTTGTAATTTATTTTGTGCAAAGAAAGTTTTATCAGTGTGCTATGTAACCATATATCTGATTATACATAAAGGGAAGCTTTCTTAATTTGTTTAGTGTTACCAAAGTTTGGTTCATGTATTTTGCAACCATATATCTAATTATACATACATACATATATATATATACATATATATATATATATGTTTTAATCTCTATATTCATATACATATACAAACATCTGCTTAGTTATAAAATTATTTTATAATTTAAAGTGCATTTAAGTGCATTTAATGTGCATTCAATGTGTATTTATGTGTATTTAAAACTTTCATTTTTGGTCATAAGTATGTAGAACATAAATTGTCATTTGTTGCCAATTATTACTTATTCAAGGATTTCTTTATTTGGTGTTGGTATCTTAAAATTGAAACTAGAATCTAACTAGTAGGTATTGTATTGATGGTTAGAAATTTTGACATTTTATACCACAATTGTATTAGTATGCATATATATAAATAAATGCGCAAATTCATATCATTTATAAACACCATAATGTTTCACATTCACAATTCACACTGGAATATATTTAGACAAACTTACATTTTATGCCATGTATTACTTGCTAATTAATGGCATTTAATGTATCAATAGATTTAATTAAACAGAAAGAAATGGAAGGTTTCTCTCTCCATATAAAGCATAGTAAGCCCTTGATTAATTTCATAACTTGTAGCAATAGAGACAAAGGTTTCCTTCTCTAAATTACATAATTTTTGGAGAAAGAAAGAAAAATTTCTTACTCTTTATTTACTCTTATAAGTAATTGTTGGGTGCATTTGATACACTGTATATTTAAGTCTAAATTAATCAAAAACGTCTTTTAATCAATTTTTAAATAAAATAAGCTTTTATTTAATGTTTTTTATTAGATTGGATCTATATACCTTTAGACTTCATAGGCTCAAAAGATTTAAAATGGTAAATTTTTTGAAATTCGCCTATTTCTTCACTTACGGGCTGGTCCAATTCCAACATATGCGTATTCCACCTTAATCATTTTACTTTTATTTTCTCATATTCTCCATCTAGAAAAAAAAATCTTAAATCCTCATATACAATAGCCTCGTAATTTTTTTAGCCCTTGATGTCTGATGGAAATTTTTCCCCTTTTGTAGCTCATATTTTCTTATAGCTTTGGCCGGAGTTATATAATTCCCCATTCCTTCATGTATGATATGTGCCATGGCTTTGGATATGCAATGTTTAATTTATTATATATCAACAAAGTTTGTAAAAATTAGGTTTCACTTCTTAAAAAATTAATTTGTACAATAGAGTAATATTTGGTCTCCAATTGGTGTTTTATTTTAATAGAATCAATACTAGAAAAATCAAACTAAATGATATCACTCTTTCAAAAAGTTACTGCATTCATATTCCTTTGGTTATAGATATAAATGTCAAAATAAAAATATTGAAGCGATTTTAATTCAAATTTATAATAACTCCAGTACAATATTTATAATTTATTTTACCATTTATTATATTTTTTTATTAGTTCCCATCAATTCTAATTTTTTTGCCTTGTGTGCCTATTCAATTGCGTACTAATATTTTCATTTAAGTTTCAGGTCATTTATACTTTGGTTCATGTATATTCCGGTTCATGTTTACATATTACTATTTTATATTTCAACATAATATAATTTGAATTTTCTATTTGAGTTTTCATTGCTCTAATTATCTATACTATTATATCATTGTCGAGTTTCATTTTAAGGACATAGAGCCTCCTTTGATTTTTGTCAGCTGAAGAATGGTCTTTTATATTTTTCCTTTTTCCTACCACATCTTCGCTTCCTCCTCCATCTGTCTGCTGCGAACAAAAAGGCTAGGGTTTTTTAAATGGTCGCTCGCTGAATCATTGTTATTCCACCACCTAAAAAATTATTCCAACCCCTACGAATTGAACAGCTGCTGTTTAAAGGCGATTCATTTTCACTGTTTCTCCCTTCCCACATCTCTGCTTCTTCCTTTTCCCCTCATCTACAAATAAAAAGACGTGGGTTTTTGTCGTCTTCTCAACGTTTCGTCGGACCTCCATTAGTTACGAAGTGAAAGGATGCGGTTTACAGCCTATTGTTCTGCCCGTTTTCTTTCACCGCCATTACCAACTTCCTAAGGAAGGTAATCTCTGTTTTACTTTTCCTCTTGCTTTTTGAATGCAGTCTGTCTATTTCGTCGTTGATGGTGTTGTTGGAAGTTAGCCATATTCTAGCTAACAAAATGTACAGCATGCCTGACAAAATATCCTCATATACCGCCGGGGGATTTGAATTAGGAATTTTAATCTTACAAAGTTAGTTCAGTTTGTACTACTTCATCCTAATGTTGCACTATAACCTCACTTATATCTACCCGAAGTCATGGGTTATAATTTCATAGACCTGAATAATAAGTCTTTTGAATTTGTTTAAGATAAAATTGGAATCACTCAAGGTTTATATTTGGTGTATACATCTGTTATTGCCTTCATTTATATTGTTCACGGTTGTTCAGGATAACTTTGGAGTATAAAAATGATATATATCTATTAATGAACTTATGTTTACATATGTTGTATGTCCATATGCTATATATATATGTGTGTGTGTGTCTATATATATAAAAATGTATGTATATATCCGTGTTTAGTTAATATTTGTTATTTTTTTTGCAGTATTTATCTGGCTTTCAGCTGCTTTAAGATCCAAAGTATACTTTTGTGAAGGTAAGTTACATGTTTATTCGGTATCTTTGCTTTTGAATTCTTAGTTTAATACTCAAAGCTACTCCACGGTATACATTTATGTGCAATCTTATAACTACTTAGCACCATGGGATCTAATAGCCACGTTCGAAGATATGGAAAAATGAATATTCTTGCACTCATTATGTTAATTTGTTGTGAATGATCTGAATGATATGCACTTTGTAACCTGACAAAATTGTGTTCCATCCTCATATACCGCACAGGGATTAGAATTTGGAATTTTATTCTTACGTAGTTGGTTCAGTTTGTGTTACTTCATCCTCATGTTGCACTTCAGCCTCACTTATATCTACCTAAAGATATGGGTTATGATTTCACTGACCTGATTAATAAGTCATTTGGTTCAATGCTTCATTTTATCTGGACTTATATGCAGTTTGGCAATTGGTTGGCAACATGGAGTGTAATTATCGTCGAAAAAATAAACATTTTTGAAACCATGTTATGCATTTCTGTGGTTCAGTCTTTTACGTTTGGATATGTGCATTGTGTTGTTTTGTTGTCACTATTTGTCAGGTCCGAAAAAGTGACCTCTTATACTGCTATGAAACTATTTTTACTTCTCTTATCCTTTCAAGGTAGTTGAAAAAATTATGATAAGTTACCACGGCTAAAAATATTGCCAGTTTGTTGGTCAATATACCAGATTTTTGAAAGCAATCCTATTTTGATAACATATTTTGTCCCTACCTTGGAAACCATACATTGTGAGCTATTTACAAAAGTCAGTCAATTTGTTTAAGATAAAATTGGAATCACTCAAGGTTTGTATTTGGTGTATACATCTGTTATTGCCTTCATTCATATTGTCCATAATTGATGAGGATTACTTTGGACTATATAAATGACATATATCTATAAAGTAACTTATGTTTACATATGTGCTATGTCCATATGCTATATATATGTGTATGTATATATAAATGTATGTATATATATGTGTGTTTAGTTAATATTTTTTTATAGTATTTATTTGGCTTTCATGTGGTTTGAATATCCAAAGTAAACTTTTGGAAAGGTAAGTTATATGTTTATTTGGCAACTTTGTTTTTAAATACTTAGTTTAATACTCAAAGCTACTCAATGGTATACATGTATATGCAAGCTTATAATTACTTGGCAGCATGGGATCTAATAGCCACGTTCGAAGATGGAAACATGAATATTCTTGCACTTATTATGTTAATTTGTCATGAATAATGGGAATGATATGCGCTTTATAAGGTGCAATGGGTTCTTTTTTTTGTTGCCACTTCCTGTCGTTGGATAAGTACCATTTTTAATGATATAGAAAACTATCGACCTTTTCATTTTTTTTGCCATTTTCAATAGTATATGACAAAATTATGATAAGTAACGATTACTAAATGCATTATCAATCAATGATTCAACCTTGCTTTACACAGTTGGTTCAGTTTGTACTACTTCATCCTGATGTTGCATTGCAACCTCACTTATATCTGTCCAAAGGCATGGGTTATAATTTCATAAACCTGAAAAATAAGTCATTTGGTTCAATACTTCATTTTATCATGACTTATATGCAATTTGACAATTAGTTGGCAACATGGAGTCTAATTATCCTCGAAAAAGTAGAACATTTTTGAACTCTGCATTTCTGTGGTTCGGTCTTTTACATTTGGATAAGTGCAATGTGTTGTTTTGTTGTCGCTATTTATCAGGTCTGGAAAAGTGACCTCTTGTAGTGCTATGAAACTATTTTGAATTTTCTTATCCTTTCAGGGCAGTTTAAAAAATTATGATAAGTTACCACGACAAAAAATATTACCAGTTTGTTGTTCAATGTACTAGATTTTTGAAAGTAATCCTATTTTGATAACTTATTTTGTCAATGCCTTGAAAACCATACACTGTGTGCTATTTACACAACTTTGTCAATTTGTTTAAGACAAAATTGGAATCATTGAAGGTTTATATTTGGTATATACATTTGTTATTACCTTCATTCATATTGTTCACAATTGTTGAGCATTACTTTGACATATATAAATGATATATAACTATTGATAAACTTATGTTTACATATGTGCTCTGTCCATATGCTAGATATATATATATATATATATATATATATATATATATATATATAAATGTATGTATATATGTGTGTGCTTAGTTAATATTTGTTATATTTTTTGTAGTATTTATTTGGCTTTCAAGCACTTTGAGGATCCAAAGTAAACTTTTGTGAAGGTAACTTACATGTTTGTTCGACATCTTTGCTTTTAAATACTTAGTTTAATAGTCAAAGAACTCCATGGTATGCATTTATGCAGAAGCCTATAATTACTTAGCAATCTAGGATCTAATAGCCACGTTCGAAGATGGAAAAATGAATATTCTTGCACTCATTATGTTAATTTGTCATGAATAATGGGAATGATGCGAACTTTGTAAAGTGCAACGGGTTCTTTAGTTGTTGCCCTTTCTTGTTGTTCAACAAGTACCTGGATAAGTACCATCTTTTAAAGATATAGAAAATTATCGACTTTTTGTTTTTTTGCCGTCAATAGTGGTATATGACAAAACTATGATGAGTTACAATTAATGAAGCGTTATCAATCATTGATTCAACCTTGCTTATATGTTGGAGCCAGCCTATTTTATTATTCAGCCAATGCCTTGGAAATAACACAGTGTGATACCTCTTATATGTAACTCAATCAATTTAATTCAGATAAATTTGTAATCATTTCAGCATTATAATAAGTGACTACTTCCACTTTCGCCTTGATTCGTAGTTTCCAAATTTGTTAGGGATTAGTTGCTATAAATAAAAATAACATAAATAAATTTGAATGTATAAATAAATTTATTTCATATTCTTCTGTTTGAGGATAAAGGACTGTGGAATCTATATTTTATGCTCAGTAAGTTCAAAGCATTGTATGATCTATGGTATCATTGATGCGATTAGTTCTCTCAATAAGTTTCCTTAATTTTTGTAAGGAAAACATAGCTTTAGGATGCTTTTGCTCTTTACATTGCTAGATAGTATTTGTCCCTCCCAACGGCTAGATGTGATGCAAATAATTATAAGAAATTGAGCTAAATCAATACATTTTTTCAGCAAGAAAAGATGATTTCACCTAATATTAAACACTATAACATTAAATTTATCCCTTTAATTCTCAGAAGAGTCACTTTATCCGAGGATGCACATTTATGTTAGGAAAGAGTAGTGGATGCATTTTTCAACTCCTAATTGCATGAATTTAAACTTTTTCAGACTTAATTCATCGATTTTTTAAATCTAGACATATTTCACAAACAAGTAAATAGGGACAAAGAAGAAGTTGCAAAAAAATTGGTCTTACGGACAATAAGTTTGTTTTTTAGTCTGGAGGACACTTTTTAGTGTAAACTGAAAATGATAGTAACAACTATCATTCTGCGATTTACACTAAAAAGTATCCTACAGCCTAAAAAACAAACTTCTTGTCCCTGAAACTAAATTTTTCTCTAACTTTTTCCTTGAGCCTAAAACCCCTTTCACAAATATGTAGTGGTTGTTCTCAATGTTCCACCTCTATGATTTGAAAACATACGGTTATTATGAGCATACATTTAAACATGTTACAAAATATTCGTTTTATAGTGAATAGTGTATTATTCATATTTCATTTGTATGCAAGTACCAAAATAAAATTCGACGAGTTATGTAATTCAAGTGTTACAACACAAAAGCAAAACAATCTTAAAGTACGACTGACAGTTAAAAAAGCTTTCAATGGATTGGAGACTTATAATCAGTACGTTAAAAGAATAGTATTATTTAAAATTTTCATATGGATCATGCGTAGGAAATATTATTCTTCTTGCTCAACATTTGAGAGCAACATAGAACCAAGTATATTTAATACTTATGTTTTTTTACCATCATATTTTAGTTGAATACCTACACAATTCAGTACAAAAACTGCAATATAATTTAGGAAGTTTTACTTCCATTCATATATTTATGTAAGTTTATCAATTGCTAAGATAACATTTTTATTTATCTGCACAAACATTTATTGTTTCAATATAAGCCATAAGCTTTAGTTTCAAAATTAGTCTTTACCACATTAGACCATACAAAATAACCAAAATCTAATAATTTCTTCCCTTTTATATTTTGGTTCTGATTTAGTTCACCTTTTGGATTAGCTATTAAATATTTTTCTCCGTTTATCATTTAAGCCTTCTTCTGCTTCTCTATATTTTTTTACCATTTTAGAATTAGGATTATATGTCGACAAAGTTTAAAAATGTGTTTTCAAGGAAAAAACTTCTTCTAACTTAGGGTTCTTAGATTTTCAAACTTCTTTTCATTTATCATAATATGTGTAGGAGTACTATTAGGAATATGCTGTTACGGCATGCACTTTGATTTGTGTATTATTTATATTTGATTTGTTTGCTTGTACCAGAATAAAATTCGACGAGTGGCGTAACTCAAGTGTTGCGAAAAAGAAATATAAAAATCTAAAAGAACGATTGATATTTGATAAAACTTTCAGTAAATTGGAAACTTATAGTTAATAGGTCAAAAGGAAAGTATTATTCAAAATTTGATATAGATTATGCTTAGGAAAAATTATTGTTCTTGCTCAACATATGAGAGCAACATAGAACTAGGTATATCTAATACTTATTTTTTTTATCATCGTCTTTGATTTGAATACCTAAACAATTGAGCACAAAAGCTATAATACAGCTTAGGATGTGTTAATTCCATTTATATGTTTATGTAAATTTATTAACTCCTAAGATAACATTTTATTGTTATACAATAGTCAATGTTGTTTTTACTTGCAATATATAGATTAATATTTTTTGAAATAATTTGTTTGTGGAAAAAATTAATATAGTTGAAATATATTTAAATTAATGGATGGGGAAGGTGTATAAGTTTCCAGTTTTGTTTATTATGATTTTCTTGGTTTGACAATGCCCACTAAAATAGTTAGAATCCAACGCTAGAATGGTAAATATATAAGGCCGACTATTAAGATATATAGTTTTTCTAGATAAAGAGGACAAGTTTATTTATATTGCCACCTTGAATTTAGTTATTGTACTACAAAGTTTATAGGTCGACGACTTCTAAATTATACAACCAAATATGATATTACTGCAAGACATCTAGCTACTCAATCACTACAACAACCGTTATTAGCATACTCATAAAAATATATTTAATACTTATTTATTTACACAAATAAGTATCTGTTATTGCTTCAGCATGAGCCATACATCTTCAGTTTCAAAACTAATCTTTTCCTCATCAGACCATACAAAGTAACTAAACTCAAAAAATTTATTTCCATTTATACTTTAGTTCTAATTCAGTTTATTTGTTGGATAGCTATTAAGTGTTTTTCTCCATTTATCATTTAAATCTTCTTTTGTTTTTCCCTATAATTTTTTTCCACAAATTTTAGAAATGTGTTTTCGTGAAAAAAAATTCTTTTAATTTAGGGCTCTTAGAATTTTTAAACCTTCCTTTTCTTTTATCATAATATGTATAGGTTTACTATTAGGAGTACACTATTACTGTCTTACGGAGTGCACCATTACCTTAAATGCTTTCCCTGGAGATGTTTATAATTCTCCTACAATTTTTTTAAAGGAAGCCCATTGGTAATCATGAATATACAGTTTAAATATATTTAAATTAATGGACGCGATAGGTGTATAAGTTTCTAGTTTTTATTATGATTTTCTTGGTTTCACAATGCCTACATAAAATAGTTAGAATCAAATACTAGAATGGAAAATATATAAGGCCGATTATTAAGATATATAGTTTTTCTAGATAAAGAGGACAAGTTTATTTATCTTGTCACCTTGAATTTAGTTATTGTACTACGAAGTTAATAGGTCGATGACTTCTAAGTTATACATCCAAATATGGTATTACTACAAGACATCTAGCTACTTAATGTATACAACCACCATTATTGGCATATTCATAAAAATATATTTAATATTAATTTGTTTACACAAATTATTATCTTTTATTGCTTCAGTGTATGCCATACATCTTCAGTTTCAAAATCTTTCTTTTCCTTATCAGACCATACAAAGTAACTAAACTCTAATAATTTATTCTCATTTATACTTTAGTTCTTATTTAGTTTATTTTTTGGTTTAGCCATTAAGTATTTTTCTCCATTTATCATTTAAGTCTTCTTTTGTTTTTTCCTGTATTTTTTTTCCTTTTAGTATCTGGGTTATATGCCAACAAATTTTGGAAATGTGTTTCCATGAAAAAATTCTTTTAATTTACGGCTCTTAGAATTTTTAAACCTTCTTTTTTTTATCATAATACGTATAGGCGTATGATTAGGAGTACATTGTTACTGTCTTACGAAGAGCACCATTACCTTAAATGCTTTCCCTGGAGCTGTTTATAATTCGTTTGCATTTTTTTTATAGGAAACCCATTAGTAATCATGAATTTTTGATTGGTTGTATGCAATCCACTTGCTTAGCGATAGGTTGGAGATATAAACACTTCAGCCAATGATAATATATACAAGACTAACTAACTTTGTAGATGAAAAAAACTTAAAAGATTTTAACGATGAAATTAGTTCCATATTGTATTATATTAAAAACCGTACAACGAATTTTTACTATCAACTTAGCCTATCAATGTGCAAATTGTCTAAAATTCGTATGATAATGTACTTTAGTTTTGATTTCCATTATTATTGATATCCCAAACAAAATTAACCATTTGTGCATTTTGTAACCTGACAAAATTGTGTTCCATCCTCATATACCGCACAGGGATTAGAGTTTGGAATTTTATTCTTACATAGTTGGTTCTGTTTGTACCGCTTCATCCTCATGTTGCACTGCAACCTCACTTATATCTACCCAAAGACATGGGTTATGATTTCATTGATCTGGCTAATAAGTCATTTCGTTCAATGCTTCATTTTATCCTGATTTATATGCAGTTTGGCAATTGGTTGGCAACATGGAGTGTAATTATCCTAAAAAAATAAATATTTTTGAACTCATGTAATGCATTTCTGTGGTTTAGTCTTTTACTTTTGGATAAGTGCAATGTGTTGTTTTGTTATTGCTGTTTATCAAGTCTGGAAAAGTGACCTCTTATAGTGCTACGAAACTATTTTTCCTTCTCTTATCCTTTCAGGTAGGTGACAAAATTATGATAAGTTACCATGACTAAAAATTATTACCAGTTTGTTGTTCAATATACCAGATTGTTGAAATCAATCCTATTTTGATAACTCGTCTTGTCCATGCCTTGGAAACCATACACTGTGAGCTATTTACAGAAGTCAGTCAATTTTTTTAAGATAAAATTAGAATCACTCAAGGTTTATATCTGGTATATACATTTGTTATTGCCTTCATTCATATTATCCATAATTGTTGAGGATTACTTTGGACTATATAAATGAAATGGTGGAATCAATTCAAGTTCATATGAATAACACCGCATACTAATAATTCGTAGCTACTCAAGTTTTTTTGGGATTACTTTAGAGGATTTACTTTGGAGTAAACAATACCAATAGAAATCGATACTGAAATACATTATCATTGCAAAGAAATAACAAACTGATTTGCGATTACTTTTAGTTGTTATTCTCCTACATAGTTTGGTTCTTCAGCACCTTTATCATACATAAATTTTAATACAGTGGAAAAAGGTTTTGCTGCATACTTTATAGTTATGCAAGCTATGACATGCGATTTCAGATTTGTAGCTTAAAAAGATAGTTCTAAACTCCTTATACAACCTTTTATAGTGGTGATAATTACAACAGCTGCAATATTAATATGATCAGATAATTCACTAAAAAATAATTTCCCTACCTATAAATTGCATTCGCATTATTTTGTATTCCACCATATGTTGGACATGAATTCAACTATTGAAGAAAAGAATATAAAAGAAGATTGTGCTGTCAGTGAGCATGAAAAATAAATATAACTTCCTGCAATAAGATGCCTTTACGTTACTATTCACAGATCTAACGATCCATTTCCTTAAGCGTGTTGGTAGAGTTTGGTCAACAAGTAAAATTACTACAGACAACAGGCAGTAGCAACAACAAAACCACTTTTCCTCAGAAATTAAAGTCCTTGGAAAATATGAAAAAATGTCCACTAAACTATGCAGTTTATAGATATTTTCCACATCAATTTGCATATTATTAATGATATAGTAAATAAATATTTACTACTGCCGTCACTAATTCTAAATTTGTTTTTCTTTACGAAATACCTTTGTTTCTAAGGGGCAGCATACGATGCACTAACATATGCTGGAAATAACTGCATTGCGTGCGTAATTAACATATTCACATAACAATGTTTTCGATTTACCATTTTCCATGGATGCAAAGCAATTGTGTAGAATATATTTCATGTTTTAGTGTATTTGTTTTAGTATTTTTTTCTTCTGTTTTCACGTATTCTGTGTTTGTAACGTTGGCTTGGGGTAGTTTTGTATATTTTGACTTTTGTACATATATTCTGGGTGACTCTGTATTTTTGTTGTTTTTTTTGAGATAGAAACATTTTATTTCCCTCTTTAGTTTTATCGTTCATGGTATCAGAGCCATGCGATTTTCTCCACAAATCTAAACCCTAATTCCTTATGGGTCAATCGAGTGATATCTCGAGTTCTCATCCAGAAAACCTAGGGAATTCTGCGATTAATTACAATGATCCCTATTTTCTTTCTCATGGCGATAACCCTGATTCTCAATTAGGTCAAATCGTCTTTAATGGTGACAATTATCTTAACTGGAGTCGCAGTGTTCGATTAGCTCTTGGAGAAAAGAATAAAATCAGATTCGTTGATGGATCTATTCTTCGACCAGCAGATGAATCTCCAGATTTGCTGAAATGGATTCGAAATGACTATATGGTGACAGCTTGGATTCTTTGTTCAATGGAGAAGAAGATTTCAGAGAGCTTTATTTTTAATTCTTCTGCTAGATAGCTTTGGATTGAGATTCAAGAGAGGTATGGACATTCTAATGCTCCTCGGATCGATGAAATTCATAAGAAATTAATGAATATACAGCAAAATGATGATAATATTTCTACATATTATATGAATCTTAAGCAAGTTTGGGATCAATTGCAAATCATAGAACCCTACCCTGATTGTACATGTGGAGCAATTCTTCAATGTTCTTGCGGGTTTCTTAAGAAAATTCTTGAAGCCGATCAGTTGAGAAAGCTTATTCAATTTATCTCTGGTCTAAACAAATCATATGATCAAGCCAAGATTAATCTTCTTACTATGGATCCTTTACCAAATGTAAACAGGGCTTATCATATGTTGCAACAAATTGAAAGGCAAAATAATCTTAACATCGCTATTCAGTCAACTGAAGTAAGTGCTCTTTATTCTGCAAAGAAAGATTTTAAGAAGGCTAATCTTGATAAGTTTTATGATCATTGCAAATCCAAAGGGCATATCAAGGAACAATGCTTCAAAATTGTTGGTTATCCTGATTGGTGGAAAGGCAAAAACAATTAGAAACATCAGAGATTTGCTGCAAATGTGCAAGAAAATTCTGTTGCCACTGGAATTCTTGGATCTGCACCTGCCATGTCACCTTTAGAACTTAATACTGATGCTATTAATAGCTCCACTCCAGTTGATTCTCAGGTGGTTTCTTTTTTTTTTAAGGAATTTGTCAAGATGGTGCAATCGAATCAAGGGTCTTCTTCTTCATCTGATGCTTATAATGCTGCAGTAAACTTTGCAGGTACTGTTTCTGCATTTAATGTGAATTTTTCATTTAAACATGCAAGTGTTTATACATGGATAATTGATACAGGAGCTAGTGATCATATGGCATTTGACATAAATATGTTTGATAAAGTTCATACTCTTAAACAGCCTATTCAAATTGTTCTTCCTGATGGTAGTTTAAAAACTGTTTCTACTATTGGCATCATTTCTATCAATCCTCATATCACTCTTAAGAATGTTTTCTATGTTCCAGATTTTAAACATAACCTTTTATCTATTGGAAGGTTATTGGACCAAAATAATTTAATTGCCAAATTTGAGCAAAACTCTTGTTCTTTTCAGGACCTTACAACTAATCAAGTGAAGGCTGTTGGTTTGAGACAAGGGGGTTTGTATAGATTTGTTAAATACTTACCTTCTATTTCTGTTTCTTCGAATAATGTTGTATCTGATCATTATCCAGTTGCTCTTGTTTCTAATACACAAAATTCAATTGACTTGTTTCATGCTAGACTTGGTCATGCCTCTGTAGGCAAACTGAAACATGTACCTTGTTTTTCATCTTCATTCCAAAATAATAATAATAATTTTCATTGTGAAGCATGTACTTGTGCAAAACATCGTAGATTGCCTTTTCCTGTATCAAGTTCCATTGCAAATGCATGTTTTGAATTAATTCACATTGATTTGTGGGGGCCATATCGTGTCCCTTCTAAATCTGGTGCAAGATATTTTTGAACTATTTTAGATGATCATTCAAGAACTACATGGACTCATTTAATTCATCATAAAGATCAAATTCCTCAAGTTATAACTGGATTCTTGGCATATGTTGATGTTTGCACAAAAAATGGGCAAACACCCTAAAGTCGTACGATTTAGTTGATTATATGTTGTTCTTAGCGATTTTGGTGATTTATGCAAATATGTAAAAAGCAGGGACTAAACTGTAAAAGACACACAGATTTATAGTGGTTCGGCCAGAACGTGCCTACGTCCAATTTTTATGTTATTCTCCTTTTCTCTTCAGATTACAAGTACAAAGCTTTGTATACAAGTATATGAAAGTTGTTTGAAAGTTCCTTCCGTGCTTGAGCTCTCAAACTTGTCTCCCATTGTTGTACCCCTGCCCCTCTATTTATAGAGTGCGGCTGGGGGCAGGGGTCCTGGATGTATATAGCTGCTGGTGGGCCTGGGCTGAAGCAATCTAGCCTGGCAAATCTGGTTCGGCGGAGCTTGGTTCGGTCGTAGCTGGGATGGTTGGACCGGTGGTAGGTTGGTCCGGTGGTAGGTTGAGTGGAGTGTTGGTTCGGCATGGCTTGGGTGAATAGTTGGTTCGGCTCTACAGGGAGAGGTGTTGGACCGGTAGAGGTTGGTCCGGTGATGGATGCTTGGAGAGGAGATGGTTCGGCATTGTTGATTCGGTGTGGCTTGGTTCGGATGGTTTATTCGGTGATGTGGTGGAGTGGTTTTGATTCGGCTATGTATGGGAAGGAGATTGGTTCGGTTATGCAAGGAAAAGAAGGTTGGTTCGGCATTGTCTTCCTTCCTCTTGGTTCGGCTTTTCTACCGAATGTGTCTTTGTTTTGTACTACCGAATGTGCAGATGGACTTGGCTCACCGAATGAACCTCGCGTGTTCCAAGCGCCGAATGTCTCTTTTATACCTGAGCTGCCGAATGGAAATGGGTGCTCGGACCACCGAATGAGGATATACGGTATTGCCTTGGTCCAGTTTACCTTGGCTCGGTAGGTGGAAATGCACACAACATTGATATTCCAGTTTTGACCAAAAATGGGATAACACTTTGCCCCCCAAAACATGCCTTGCGATAGGAAGGTGTGTTTTGTAATGCCATGAGCTGGATGTTCATATCCTGTTGACAACCTGTAAAGAGCTTGATATTTTATATGGCCCCAAATGACGACCGTTCGGGATCGAGCTATTTAGGATGAAGCGCGGCCGTTCATGGTCAAGCGCCTAACTTCAAATGACGACCGTTCGCGATCGAGTCATTTGAGGTGAAGTGCGACCGTTCGCGGTCAAGCGTCTAAATCCATGCGATGATCGTTCGAGATCGAGTCATTTGTGGTGGAATGTGATCGTTCACGGTCAAGCGCTTTACTTCAAATGACGACCGTTCGGGATCGAGCCATTCAAGGTAAAGTGCAACCGAGCCCGGTCAGAGGGCGGACCTCAAATGGCGACCGTTCGCAATCAGGCCACTTGGGGTGAAATGTGACCGTTCACGGCCGGTGCCGTTAGCGGCAAAAGATGAAATGGGACCGTTCGCGGTCAAGCGCCTTACTTCGGATGACGGTCGTTCGAGATCGAGCCATTCGTGGTAAGGTGCGACTGTTGGCGGTCAGGGGGTGGACCTCAAATGGCGACCTTTCGCGATCGAGCCATTTGTGGCGAGATGAGTTGTGCCGTTCGAGGCGAGTTTGTGACTGTTCGAAGTCGGGTGCCGTTCGAGGCGAATTGTGACCGTTCGAGGTCGGGTGCCGTTCGAGGCGAGTTGTGACTGTTCGAAGTCGGGTGCCGTTCGATGCGAATTGTGACCGTTCGCGATCGGGTGCCATTCGAGGCAAATTGTGACTGTTCGAAGTCGGGTGCCGTTCGAGGCGAATTGTGACCGTTCGCGATCGGGTGCCGTTCGAGGCGAATTGTGACTGTTCGAAGTCGGGTGCCGTTCGAGGCGAATTAGTGTGCCCAGGGGGGGACTTAATAATATCAGTGTTGGAGTTATTGTTTAGGGGAGTTTCCGAATCAAAGACTTCGGTAGTTCGCTGCCATGCAAGAGGTGCTCGTGGATCGTTCGCGATCCACGGGCATACAAGTAAATTTTTCCATAGAATCATATGAATCTTACAGCAGAAATGTCCAAACAGGAAGAACTTAAATGTTCAAATCAAAATCAAAGCAAAAAGCAGAATGAAGATGTCAAAGCGTAAACTCTTACTATAACGCGGCTGGTAGTCATTAAGAGCATGCCTATGGATCATGCGCGATCACTCACATGTGTAAATGATTTAACCGTGTTAGCGAGAGGTTTACAACTTGTTCATCGTTATTTTAATCAAGCAATCAATGGATAATCAAACGGTGCCCCGATTCAGGGTCACCTCTAACCGATGTAGACGGTGGTCGCTCTGGCTCCACTGCTAGAGTTCGCCTCCTCACGTACTGAAGGAGCATACCGTTCCTGATATGCCCTTCCACCTCGTCCTTCAAATGCCTACAATCATTAGTGTTATGACCGTATAATTCATGGAATACACAAAACTTATCTGATTTTCTTTCGTCAGAGGTTGGATCCCTTCGCATTGGTCTACGATACGGAACCTGCCCCTTGGTATCCTGATAAATCCGTTCCAGACTCTCATTCAGCTCAGTGTGAGTGATGAATCGCGGCTCCCTCCTTTGCCGCTTTGACCTGTCATCATTATCCTCAGCCTTTCTCTTTCCTTTGCTAGTCTCCGCACCCTTTCCAGGTGGGTTTCCGCTCTTGATTGCGTAAACGTCATCTTCTTCCTCTCTTTCTGCACTAGCATCTTCCAAACGCAGAAACTTTTCAGCCTCATGATAGAACTCTCCCAGATTCATAGGCGAGTCCTTGGTTAATGAATTCTTGAACTCTGTGCTATCGGCTATTCCAGATACAGCCGCCATCATGACCATAGATGGATCTGGTCGATCCACCGATGCTGCCGCCGCATTAAATCGCGTTAGAAAGCTCCTCAAAGTCTCTCCACTGATTCGATTGCATTCTTGGGTCTCGCAATATGAACCCTGAATTGCCTCATGAATCTCTCAGTTAAATCTGCCCACGTTCCTATGGAGCCGCTCTCCAGTTGCCTAAACCATAACGCTGCAATGTTCGTCAAATACAGTGGAAAGCACCGGGCCATGATCTCCTGTGATGCCCCCAGCACTTCCATGTGCCTCATATACTTAGTAAGATGGACCGCAGGGTCTGTCCTCCCATCGTACATCTCTACTGATGGTAGCTTGAATTCTGGTGGGTTCCTAGCCATCCTAATCGCAGAAGAAAAAGGACTCCTGTTTACATCTTCCAAGTCTCTATTTACTAAACCGCCTCTCATAGCTCTTCTAACTATCTCTGCTAGTCTGTCATTGTCTCCAAGCTGTAGTCCTCGTTCACTGCCTTCGACCTGGCACCCGAGTCCGCGGGAGTTTTCATGTGTATGCCTCCTTGGCTGAACATTCATTCCTCTATTGCTACCAGGTGGCTCGGATGCCCCCATCTCTCTTCCCGGGGTCGGATCAACATGCTCTGCGTGAGTGCTCCCTAGCTCTGGTGCTACGCCAGATGGTCCTGCTCCGTTCTGAACTCCAGTTGCTCCTTGGTTTTGCGCTCCAAGTTGCCCAATTTACTGAAGCAAGTTCTGGATCATCTCTTCTTGTCTTCTCATCATAGCCTCCATCTCATCCCTGGTGATGAAGGCTCCTGAGGAAGCCTCTTGGCTCCCTTCCTGTTGACTCTGCTCTGGCCTTGGCCTTCTGCTTGATTGTCTCGCCATGACTCTTCCAATCCGAATCTCTAAACTCTCAAACTCAAATTCCAAGCGGTAGAATCCTTGAGTTCAACTCTCAGTGAAAGCACCAAAATGTTTGCACAAAAAATGGGCAAACACCCTAAAGTCGTACGATTTAGTTGATTATATGTTGTTCTTAGCGATTTGGGTGATTTATGCAAATATGTAAAAAGCAGGGACTAAACTGTAAAAGACACACAGATTTATAGTTGTTCGGCCAGAACGTGCCTACGTCCACTTTTTATGTTATTCTCCTTTTCTCTTTAGATTACAAGTACAAAGCTTTGTATACAAGTATATGAAAGTTGTTTGAAAGTTCCTTCCGTGCTTGAGCTCTCAAACTTGTCTCCCTTTGTTGTACTCCTGCCCCTCTATTTATAGAGTGAGGCTGGGGGCAGGGGTCCTGGATGTATATAGCTGCTGGTGGGCCTGGGCTGAAGCAATTTAGCCTGGCACATCTGGTTCGGCGGAGCTTGGTTCGGTCGTAGCTGGGATGGTTGGACCGGTGGTAGGTTGGTCCGGTGGTAGGTTGAGTGGAGTGTTGGTTCGGCATGGCTTGGGTGAATAGTTGGTTCGGCTCTGCAGGGAGAGGTGTTAGATCGGTAGAGGTTGGTCCGGTGATGGATGCTTGGAGAGGAGATGGTTCGGCATTGTTGATTCGGTGTGGCTTGGTTCGGATGGTTTATTCGGTGATGTGGTGGAGTGGTTTTGATTCGGCTATGTATGGGAAGGCGATTGGTTCGGTTATGCAAGGAAAAGAAGGTTGGTTCGGCATTGTCTTCCTTCCTCTTGGTTCGGCTTTTCTGTCGAATGTGTCTTTGTTTTGTACTACCGAATGTGCAGATGGACTTGGCTCACCGAATGAACCTCGCGTGTTCCAAGTGCCGAATGTCTCTTTTATACCTGAGCTGTCGAATGGAAATGGGTGCTCGGACCACCAAATGAGGATATACGGTATTGCCTTTGTCCAGTTTACCTTGGTTCGGTAGGTGGAAATGCACACAACATTGATATTCCAGTTTTGACCAAAAATGGGATAACAGTTGAAAATCAGTTTCAGAAATCTATTAAAATCATTAGGTCAGATAATGGAACTGAAATTGTTCAACAGTCTTGCACACTATTGTTTACATCGAAAGAAATTATTCATCAAAGAAGTATTGTAGGAGTTCTACAACAAAATGGAAGGGTTGAACGTAAACACAAGCACTTGGCTGAAACTGCTAGAGCTTTAAAATTGCATGTTAATTTACCTAGTAAGTTTTAGGGAGATTGTTTTCTTACAGCAATTTATTTAATAAATCTTATGCCTTCCTTTGTTCTTAATTGGAAAACTCCATATGAGGTCTTGATGAATAAGTTTCCAGATTATTCACATTTGCGAGTTATGGGATGTTTAGCTTATCCAGCTGTTAAAACTCAAGACAAAATGGCTTCTAGATCAAGAAAATGTATTTTTCTTGGATATCCTTATGCTAAAAAAGGATATAAACTCTATGATTTAGAAGATCATAAAGTATTGTTGAGTAGAGATGTTATTTTTAAGGAAAATGTTTTTCCTTTTCAATATTCATCACTTGTTTCCTCATATTCAGATCAAAATGCTGATTTTCCTCTTGTTAATCCTGCCATTTATTCTGATTCTACTCACAACATTTCAAATTCGAATATTGATCAATCACCACAAGATAATTTTGAAAATATTCCTTCTTTTCCTCAAATGTCCTCTTCATATAATTCTTCTCCACATGATCAATCTATTTCCTCTTCATCTAATTCTTCTCCACAACAATGCTCACCTTCAACTACATGTCCACCAATTAGAAAATCTGCTCGAGCTACTCATTTGCCTAAAAGATTTGATCAATTCATTCTAGATAAGCATATCAAACCTCCTACTACCTGTTCATTTGTTCAGCAGTTTCTTCCCAGTTCAGATCTGAATTATTTAAGCTCAGAGTACATTAGCAGTTTAGCTAATGCTTTGTTTATTCATGAGCCAAGTTCATATGCTCAAGCTAAAGATGATCCTCAATGGGTTAACGCTATGGAGAAAGAATTACAGGCTCTTGAGAATAATAATACTTGGGAGATGACCACTCTTCCTTCGAATAAAACTGCTATTGGGAGTAAGTGGGTGTTTAAGGCCAAATTCAATCCAGATGGAAGTCTAAATAAATGCAAAGCAAGAATTATGGCTAGAGGTGATAAGCAAATTAAAGGTAAAGATTTTAAATATACTTTCAGTCCAGTTGCAAAGTTTACAACTGTTCGGATTCTTATAGCTTTAGCTGCTGCAAAAAATTGGGAGCTTCACCAATTAGACATAAACAATGCATTTTTACATGGATATATCGAAGAAGAATTGTATATGCAGCCACCACCTGGCTATTCAAAGGCTGGACCTGGGCAAGTATGCAAATTAAAGAAGTCTTTGTATGGTTTGAGGCAGGTTGCAAGGAAATGGAATGTGGAGCTAAGCAGACATCTAATTAATTCAGGTTACAAACAATCGAAACAAGATTATTCTCTTTTCATTAAATCTGATGATAATTCTTTTACTGTTGTGGTTGCTTATGTTGATGATTTATTGATTACTGGGAATTCCATTTCTGAAATTCAAGCTGTTAAACACTCTCTACATTCAGTGTTTACAATCAAAGATTTAGGTCCTTTAAGATATTTTTTGGGAATAGAAGTTTTTAGAACCGAATTGGGGATTCTTCTTAATCAAAGAAAATACATTTTGGATTTATTGAAGGACACAAACATGCTAAAATGTAAACCTGTTCCTGTTCCTTTACAAAGAAATTTGAAACTTAGCAGTGAATATGCACCTTTGATTGAAGATCCTGAAATTTATAGAAGACTTATTGGTAAACTATTGTATCTCAATATGACTAGACCTGATATTTCATATGCTGTTCAACAACTTAGTCAATTTTTGAGTGCACCTGCACAAACACACTTAAATGCTGCGCTGCATGTGCTTAAATATCTGAAATCTACTCTGGATTTAGGTCTGTTTTACTCTGCAAAGTCTAATTTTCATCTCACAGCATATTGTGATGCTGATTGGGGAAGTTGTCCTTTTTCTGCTAAGTCCCTTTCTGGTTATGCTGTGTTTTTGGGTAATTCTTTGATATCTTGGAAAACAAAGAAACAGAAGACAACATCTAAGAGTACCTGTGAGGCTGAATATCGAAGCATGAGTTATGCTACAAGTGAATTAATATGGCTTGATGGGTTGTTAGCTGATTTGAAGATAAAAGTGCCTCTTCCTATTAATTTGTTTTGTGACAATATTTCAGCCAAATATATTGCAGAGAAGAAAGTAGTTCAAGAAAGAACAAAACATTTGCGAGTTGATTGTCATTTTATTCGAGACTATGTGGATTCAAATTTCATCAATATTCTTCATGTTAGATCAGCACTTCAACTTGCAGATTTACTTACCAAGCCTTTGGGAGCAGATCAACATGGTTTTCTATCGGCCAAGCTTGGACTTGTCTCTAATCCACCAAGTCCAGCTTGAAGGGGGGATGTAGAATATATTTCCTGTTTTAGTGTATTTGTTTTAGTATTTTTTCTGTTTTCATGTATTCTGTGTTTGTAACGTTGGCTTGGGGTAGTTTTGTATATTTTGACTTTTGTACATATATTCTGGGTGACTCTGTATTTTTTTTTTTTTTTTGAGATAGAAACATTTTATTTCCCTCTTCAGTTTTATCGTTCAAATTGGAGTGGTAGATAAACTTTTCAAGTTTATAATTCCGTATTTTAATGTAAATAATAACATGGCCTTCACTTGCTCATAACCCCAATTGTAACCTGTTGGTATGTTGGAATAGTTTTGCTATCTTCACCAAGATATGTATATTATGGGCTAACTGGAAAATGTTAAGTTTACTTTAAGTTAAATATTATAGATTTAAAGAATTTCTTAATAATTCATATTAATTTAAATTTTTACAATTCAAAATTTTAATGTTTGGAAATCTACTAACCAACAACTTGAATACAATCTCATTTAAAATTAAATTATATAAAGTAGAATAAATTACAGATTTATCTCTGCTTAGTTCCTACATTATAATTTAATAAACTTAGTATACAAATTTATGTTTATTATATTAAATTAAAATTTAAATAATTCTCCTAAAACTATATTAAATATTTTATTACTTTAAGTTTAAAACCATTTAAGTTATATATTTAACCTTATTTCGATTAGTAAATCACTTCTACCAAAATTCATGCATGCATGGTTTGATTAGTTGAAGAAAAAAGAGTGGTTTTTTCCCACCAAAGTTGGCACGATACACACTTTCGTGTCTGTATCGCTATATTTAGGGGATATTATGCCTCTATGGGATAAGTGTATACTGCAAATTTGGTAATCAGGGATTCATATCTTCTGTCATTATGGTAGACTCCAAATTGGGTATGGAGCAGCGAGGCAACAACGGAAAGAGAAAAGAAGTCACCCAAGCGATTTCCCCTTCCGACAATTCAACTCCGATAATCAAGCATGGTGTATCACTCTCTATTGAAGGTGGAACAAGAATAGTACTGTTCCGCCCACATTGTCGTCCAACAAAGAAAGTGGCCAAATAGCTTCATCTATGCCTAATGTAAGTATTCTCTCCCACATTGCTATGTAATGTATTATGGTCATAGCTTATGTAACAACTTCTCTTAATTCTCACTTCTACTAGAAATTTGGTAACTCGAACATGGTCCTTATTCCTCCATCGGTGAAAAGAAGATACAAGAAGTCCATTGTAAGTTCATTAGCAAATAGCCTAAAGGAATTTACTTCGAGCAACCATGAATACTTTCTTGTTGCATCTCAGCGGAGGAAACATCTTCATACGGTGAATGATGCAGCAAATATTTGTTCATCATCATGTTTTCGTTCATCATTCCCTTCTCCCCCTTCTACCTTGACTTCTTCTTCATTTGGCTATGCACGCATAGTACTGAACATTGACCAAACAAACTAGTCATTCGTTATGGAGGTTAATGGTATGCTTGATATATTTTTGACATTCCCAAACCACTTTCAGTTCACGCAACCATAAACGTTACACATGCTTCTTGCATAAAAGCAAGCTGCAGTATGTCAAAGTATTAGCTAAGTATTATGTCCGCACTGTATTTTCACTCCTGTTACTCCACATGCACCACGAACATAAGATTCAATGCCAAATAATTTAAATACAATTACATTGAAGATGCATCTAAGTGTTAGGTTATCCCTTGAATTCATATTATGATCAACCATATTAACAATCAATTTATCATATCTTAACCATTTTACAATTTTCCAAGCTCTCTGTTTCTATAGTTAACTCAATGTTCTCTACTGCATGGCCGCAGTCGATATGTCTGAACACCATGCTCTATCCAGTGTCTCCTGTTTCTTTATTTCATCAAGAAAAAACCATTTTAATACTTCACTTTGCAGGTCCATGTCCCATGGCACAAACAGACGCGCTTTATACCATTCATATTTTGAATGAACAATCAACAAGTACACATGCACGTCCTTTGCGTCCCGTGTGCCTTCTTCAGGATATAGGTGTTATGCCAATTGCTAATCGCTGTTGTCTCCTTTAGGTCATATTTCATAACCCAGTTTCGTCAACTGCAATGTACATGTAGGTAAACTGAAGAAATGACACAATCGAGTTCATATGCTGTGTTCAGAAAATATCTACACACCTTCAAATTTACACAATGGTAACTTATTTTTCAGTACTCCCAATCCTATTTGTTTTTACCTTCTATTCCAAAACTAAGTTTCATTCTTTTAAGTGCAATGTGTAGTCTTCCTTTATGATCTCCTTCAGCATCTAAGAGAGGGGATGGAGGAATAGAAAATATAATAGTTAACGAAATATCCAACTATGATCTTTGGTTCTACATTCCATTGACTAATATTTTTCGTGCCAATCTCGATCTAGCAATAGATAATATACATCAACGTTGGTTTTTATATGCCTTTGTTTTGGCTGCCATATTACTTCCTTGTGTTAACAAATTTTTTGTACTCCTGCTTAAACTGCTGTAGGTTCTATCTTTAAATCATGGGATTTCGGACCTCCCATGAACACTTGTTGTTATTGTTATGCGATCATTTGGTACACGAAGAGAAACTAGCGGGATGATATCCCTAGCTCTGCAAAGCTCTCCATTTGTTGTCAGGCTGGAAAAGTTTGCTTGCCCTAATTAAAGGAAACCCCTGCTCGTTTGAAAAATCTCCTAGATTATGAACAAGGTGGAACATCTTGCCATTTCAAAGAACAATTTCGGATTTATAACTCTATGTTTGCATTCACATCAATGGGTAGCCATATAGACAGTAGTGTTATTGATGGTAAAGGAGTTTATGTATTTAGACTAAATGGTCAAAATCATCACAAAATTGGATCTCTTCTTCCCATTGATGGTGTGCCCAAATTTGCACAATTATACATTTATGACACCAAAAATGAAAGAGCCAATAGGTTGCGCATGTGTGGGAACAAAAAAACTAAGCACATGGATCCTGCATTGGTACATAAAGTAATACGTATGTTTAATGAAACAAATGAAGTAAAAAAAGGTTTTTAGAATGACAAGAGATCGATTCAAAGTAGCTGATTTACATAGTGTTAGCATTCGAATTCTTGCTATAAGGAACAATGATAGGAGGCAATATAACTTACCTAGTTCTTTCGCCATAGCCGCTTTAATAGTTGGTAATGACAATCAATTGAATGAGCATAGATATTATCCTAGAAGAGAAAACAGGCATCATGTGTCGTATAAATAAGAAACATTCTAGCTTCATGGCAATGCAGTATCCAGTCCTTTTCCCTTATGCTGAAGATGGATATAGGTCATCTTGTTAGAGAACCTTATATTATCACAAAACCATTTGGTAATGTGAAGAGATGTCTCCTAGTATTTATGCATAATTTATATTGTAAATTGTCCGATATGGGACTAATCTCAACACGCCCCCGCACATGTGGCGTATCATTAGCCAAACACATGGACAATCATTGAGGGTGACATGTGACACAATTAAACCCGCTCTGATACCATGTTAGGGAATCATATATTATCACAAAATCAATTGGTAATGTGAAGGGAGGTCTCTTAGTATTTATGCATGATTTATATAGTAAATTGTCCGATGTGGGACTAATCTCAACACATCTATTGAGTACCGTAATACTTAGTTTGCCTTTGATGGTGAAAGAATTTACGTAACGATTCGTGAGTACTATGCTTTTTGATTGCAAAATAGGGAAAAAGAAAGGAAAATTTTCTACGAGGAGGTCATCTGCTACAACAATATATTATTGACGCATGCACAAGCATTGAGTAAGATAGGTTAAGGTGGATTAGAAATAATCAGTCGAACATACGTTCAGAACTTTACAAAGGATTGGAAGATGCTGTTCTTACGGGGGATACGCCTGCTAAAATGACTAGTAAACATACAATCTTACCTTCCAGTTTCACTGGAGGTCCTAGATATACGGTTCAAAATTATCAAGATGCGGTGGATATTTGTCGATGGGATGAATGTCTGTATTTGTTTATAACCTTTACCTGTAATGCAAAGTGGCCCGAAATATAATATATGCTTGAATTCATTCCAGGTAAAAAAACCTGCATCGATCGGATATCATTGCCCGTGTATTCCACATAAAGCTCAAATATTTTATCAAAGATGTGTATGAAAATGGACACTTTGGGTGAGCTAAAGCAGGTACAATTTTCATGCTTTCCTGCACGTACACCTATATGCCGTGTAAAACACCATTTCAATGATTTTATTACTTATCAAATTATAATTTTACCTTTGTGTTTGTGTACAATTATATACACAATAGAATTTCAGAAAAGAAGATTGCCACATGCTCATATCTTGCTATTTCTACATTCGGACGGCAAACCAAAGACTCCGTTGCAGGTTGACAGGATTATAAGCACCGAGGTGCTGAACCTTGCCATAGATCCAGTTGGTTACAACGCAGTTCGACAGTTTATGGTTCATAGCCCCTGCGGTTTGGCTTATAAACATGCATAGTGTATGGAAGGTAATGTTTGTGGAAAACATTATCCAAGGTCTTTTACCAACAATACAAACTTGGACAAAGATGGTTTCCTGATTTATAAACGTTGCAAAATTGGCCATTCTATTCTTACATCAATAGAAATTACAATTGACAGTGGATGGATCATACCTCATAATGTTGATTTATTGGTTAAGTACAATGCGGATATAAATGTAGAGGTATGCAATAAAACTAAGTCTGTAAAATATTTTTTCAAATATATCAATAAGGGACATGATAGAGCAACGGTGATCAGTGAAGAAAATGTCAGCGATAAAGAAAGATCACCTCATCAAGCTAACGAGATAAAAATGTCTTGACCGTCGCTACATTTCCGCTTCTAAAGCATGCTGGTGTATATTTGAGTTTTGAGGTGCAGTATCATAAGTCGTCCGTAGAAAGACTTCCTTTTCATCTCCCCGAAGAACATACCGTAACTTTAAATGATAATGATACCATATCTCAAATTATTGGTAGACAAAATATTAAACGAACCATGCTCACGGAATGGATGAGAACTAATATGCTACATGCAGATGCAAGGACTTTGGTGTACGTATATTTCCTAACAAAGTGGGTACAAAGATGAGAAGCAATGGAAAAGAAGGCAACAAGGTGATAAAATAGGTAGGATCCAACTTCTGGAGAACGGTACTATTTGTGAATGCTGCTGAATGTTGTTAAAGGGAAAACGTGTTATAAAGACATTAGAACAGTAAATGGTACACTGTATTCTGATTTTCAATTTGCATATGCTGCCTTAGGACTGTTAGAAGACGAAAATGAATGGAATGATGCTCTCTTTGAAGTAGGAAATTGGTCCTCCGGAAAATTCTTACGTCAAATGTTTACGATGATGCTACTATTTTGTGAAATTTCTAATCCATTTGAGGTCTGGAATAAAAATTGCGCAATGTTGTTAGATGACATACAATGGCATCAACGGCACATTCAGAACAACACAACTTTGTTGTTAACGGAAGAGGAAATAAAGAACTAGTGCTTAATAGAGCTTGAAAATATACTTAATTTAAATAATCATTCTTTAGCCGACTTTCCCTATATGACAACTCCAAACTTCTCACTGCAATAGCCTTACCACAATAGACTAATAAAGGAGGAACTAAGCTATGATTGTGTTGCTTTGGAACAGGAGGCCTGCACAATGTTGTGCTAACCAAACATCGAGCATAAGAGTATATTTGATGTTGTCTGTGTGTCAGTGAATGATAATGTTGGAGGTTTTTACTTCGTGATGGTACCAGGGGCACAGGAAAACTTTTCTTTGGAAGACGTTAATAACAACGATGCGGTCAAAAGGTAAAAATTTTGTGGCGGTTGCATAATCCGGTATAGCTTCTTTACTACTTCTAGGTGGTAGAATAGCTCATTCTATGTTTAAAATACCAATTGATGAAGGAGAAGATACAACATGCGGCATTCTAAAGCAGTCAAACCTTGCACAGCTTATAATACAAACGGATTTGATTATTCTGGATGAGGCTCCTACGGTTTATCGAAATTCAGTGGAAGCATTCGATCGAACACTTTGAGATTTAATCGACAACGACGTTAACTGTTCGGTTGAACGTACATTTAGTGGAAAATTATTTTTTTAAGTGGGGATTTTAGACAAGTGCTTCCTGTCATACCCAAAGGATCATGAAATGCAATCATCCAGTCTTTCATAAACAAATATTAGTTATGGTCCGAATGTCGTATTTTCAACCTAAACATCGACATGCGTCTAACGTCGACTGATGGTACACCTTCTGAAATAAGGAGGCTAGAATTTTTTTGCAAGTGGGTGCTGGACGTGGGTGATGGATAAGTACCTTCCAGTGGGTTGCAACAAAGTGCTGGGCTAACATCGATAAAAATACCACCAGATTTGCTAATAGAGCAAACTTCTCATCCAACTGCAGGTATCGTAGATAGTACCTACCCAGACTTGCAAAAACATTTGAATGAACCAAATTATTTACATACTCGATGCATTTTGACTCCAAAGAATGACTGTGTTGAGGAAGTTAACGATTATGTAACAGAGTCGCTATCTGGATCTTTAACTACGTTCCTTAGCGTAGACACAATAATCCTTGCTTCTGAAGGTATCGAGTATCAACATATATTATTTCCGATCGAATTTTTAAACACTTTGCACCCTTCTGGCAATCCTAAACATAAACTCAACCTCAATGTAAGTATTCCAATAATGATTCTTCGAAATTTAAACCAAAGTACAGGTCTTTGTAATGGCATGCGCTTGATAGTCACCCAGCTAGCATCAAAGGTAGTTGAAGTTGAAATTATCACCGATACCAATGTTGGAAATACGGTTTTAATTCCTAGAATTGTCCATGCATCGTCAAATATTAAATGGCCGTTTATCCTTCAACGTTTACAGTTCCTAATCAAAGCTTGCTTTGTAATGACAATTAATAAAAGTCAAGGATAGAGTATGGATCATGTTGGTGTATATTTGCCACGACCGGTGTTTTCACATGGCCAACTCTATGTTTCTATTTCAAGAACAACATCACACCGAGGTCCTAAAATGCTTATAAACCAGCAAGGTGCGGAAGAAGTTGGATATACCGAAAATATTGTTTTCCATGAAATATTCGAAAACTTGTAGCATTGTGACGACCCGACTTCCTATCTCCAGGAAGACGCATCGCTAATGAAGAAAGAAAGGGATAGAAGAAGAAAAGAAAGAGAAAGAAGAACACAACAACATCAGAGACTCACAGTGGAACGAATGAAATATAATATATCACATAAAATATTACATAGTATCATATTACATCAGAGTACACAACTTATACAACAAGAGATTAGACAGTTATAATCATCTGTCTAACTACACAACTCAAGTACAACAGAAACAGATACAAAAAAAACACAGCGGAATCATAATATATCTACACGTGGAAGCCTCCCGCTCCATATCTTCTCAAGAATTCGTCAAGCAAACCTGAATCACTTGACTACTCATACATAATATGAGTACCCAAGAGTTTAATAAAACAGAAAATAAACAGTCGGGTCAGACAGGGGTCTGGTGTGAGTAAACGGTTTAAAATTTCTTAACTTTAGAAAAACCTTTGAAAAGAAAAGGTATCATGTAAGACTTCCCACACATAAACATGGAAAAGTTTTTACCTTACGCCAACCAAAACATTTGATAGGAAATCCAATGATATTATAATAGTGTCTAGGGTTTTCAAGTAAATATGAAATAGCCGAAATTGTTACATGATTAAATTCCAGCTACTAGCCACAAAAGTGGGTAATACAAACAAAACCATAGGGTCTCGTAGGAATAATGAGTTTCCATCAATGGCAGGGCTACTGGGGTACCGCCCGTCACGGTACGTAGCCTAGATCAATGTACCGAGGAGTACGCCCGCCCTCCTGCAACACAAGGCCGGAACCATTCCTTACTGAACAGTCCCGAACAAGACAACCCCGCAGTTGGTTGCGACCCAACTGCCCACACAGCCGAATAAAAAGGGACTTCTAGACAGGGGAAAATCTTGCTCTCCAGTGGGAGCTACCCATGAAGCCTTGCTGCACCTCCCCTATTTTAGCCATTCCCGGTTGATGAGGCTTGAGGCTGCGATTACCTTTAGAGCACATCTATCTTAGAATGCTCATCGTCCACCTGACGATGTTCTGAAAGCATTCAATCCATACAAGTTCGTTCCGGGTTCGAACGAAACCGAAGGCACTACCTCATTGCACTCATTATTGGAATCACCCTCAGAGTCAATGACCATAGCCCTTGCACTCTAATTCACCATCTCGAATCTATAAGCACTATTCCGACAAACTCATTACGGAATCTTCCACAGAGTTATACTGATGTATAGTTCTTACACCTCGAGTCTTCACTTGCTCCACTTGGATTCACGACCTAACGTTTAATTGGAATCGATGTGGTTTTTGGATTATCGAAATATGGAAACCGATCCCGATCTCACCGAAACCAAATTCCATTTTAATGTCCAAGTTGTTCTTAAGGGTTTAAAACAATTTAAACTCATATTCATGATGATATAAACAGATAGATGAATCACATTATTACAATAGATAATTCATAACAACATTCATCTTCACAAAGTAGCATATCACATATCATAGATATCCAAATCATCCAGTATCAACCAATCACTCAATATCAATCACCCAATATCAATCACTCAATATTGATCATCCAGTATCAATCAATCAACCAATATTATAAATCATCCAAAGCAGAATTGATTAACTCCTAATAAATAGGATTACCTAAATCCTTCTTCATTTATTTATTCCAAATATATAAATTAATCATCTTTAATGATCTTCCTCAATTAATCTTCCTTGATTAATTATATTTAATTAAATTTAAGTAATTATCCTTAACAATATCCAGTAATTAACCTTTAATTACTATCATTAATATCAATAATTAATGATCTTTCATTCGCTTCCATTTATTAATTAACTACAATTAATTACATTAAACCTTAATTAATTACAATTAATTAATCACACTTAAATAAATCACTTATATTAATCAACCTTGACTAATATCATTAATTACATTAATTAATGATCTTTATTAATTAATAATTACTTTAAATTAATTAAATAATTAACTTATAATTAGTCAACTCATTAATCATAATCATTAATTAACAACTTGTAATTACTTATCTTAATTAATTAACTTCTTAATTAATTATATTAACCCTTTTGATTAATTGATCTAATTAATTAATCTTTAATTACTTTATTAAGTAATCAATTAATTAATTAAATTAATAAATAAATCCTTAATTAATCACCTTATTAATTAATCACATCTTTAATTAATTGCCCTTAGTAATTAATCTTAAATTAATCACATTCATTAATTTATTAATCACATTAATTAATTAACTAAATTAATTAAGTAATTAATCCTTAATTACTTACATAAGTAATTATCTCTAATTACTTCATTAATAAATCTTGATAACTCCCATGATTAATTACTTAACAAATAATTAATTTCATCATTAAATAATTCTTAATTCTTAATTAATTACTCACAATTAATTAATTTCAAACAATTATATTAATCAATTCCTTAGATTAATAACATCATGTGATTAACCATTAATCACTTCAACTTTATTTACTCCCATGATTAATTACTTAACAATAATTAATTTCATCATTAAATAATTCTTAATTCTTAATTAAATTCAAATATTAACCATTGATTACTTCATTAAGTAATCACACTTAATTAATCCATAATTAAGTGATTATTTAATATTTAATAAACAATTAACTAACTTCTTATATTTTAAATCTTTAATTAATTAAGAAAATCATTAATCTTAATTAATTCTTTACTTAATAACAAAACAAGTTTAATCAAGTATTCTTAAGTTAATAACAAAGATAAATTAACCCTATTTATTTTCATAAATAAATTATTTGAATTAAATCAAATTTCAATAACTTAAAAACAAATTATTCAATTTAGATTTCAAAATCATAATAATAACCTCATTTGAAAAGAAGACATTTGGTAATCAAAATTTTAAAATTTAAAACACTTTAAATTATCAAATTTTAAACTTATTCATTTCAAATAAAATATGAAACTTTAGTTTTTAAAATCATTACTTAAAAATTTAACTTAAACTTTGGTTTAACATTTAAATTTAAGCATTCTTTTAAATTGAACTTCAAAATTTAATTAGATAATTACTTATAAAGAAATCATCTTTAAACAATTTAAATTTGAAATAAATTCAATTTATACTTTTAAAAGGTTCGATTAACATTTTTTTAATAACAAGTCCTTAACTTTATATTTCGCTTCCTTTAATTAACTTGTTTTATAACATAAACTTGATTTTTATTTATTTTAAACAATGTGTATAATCTGCATTTTATCATTACACGGCTAAACCAAAACAAACTCGAGTTAACAATGTAACTACTATACACAGTACTAACCAAAGTACACAACCCATAAACTCGAGTAAACACCCAGCAAACAACCCGAGTTTCCCCTAGACGCTCCCGCTCCATCTTCTTCGAGTCAATCACGCGAACAACACGATAGCTTCCCCGAGTTTTCAACTCGTCTTCCCCAACATGATTCCCAGACCCAAACTGTGCACACAACAAACACGGTGCACATGCACCTCCGCCGCCGGCCACCAACGTTCATCGCGACAACCAATTACGGTCACAAAATCACTTGTGAGTACCACCCTAAACCCATATCGAAGAATAAGCAAGCGAATCAAATTATGACCCACTAACTCGAAAAACCTACAGAACGACATCGAACCAAAGTCCCATTACCGACCATCACGGCAACGGTGAACCATGCCGACCACACCCTTGAAATGTCACGACCACTAGCATCCTCCTACCCAAAGGCGAACACCTCCGGTCAACTATTCGAGTCGCAAACCACCCGACAACAGAGCAGAACGAACAACAAAGAAAAAACCCTAGTTTAATCAATTACGATTAATTTAGACAATAGAAAAATTCTGAAGCATTTTTCCCAAAATCTACAACCTAAGAACAAGCTACGATCTCAATTTCCTCTCAAATTAATGTGTAGATAATCGGCAATTCACAAAATTCCCAATTTCGAATAAACCCTAAATTCACAATAATTACACAATTTAAAATTACAAATTGTATATCTAAATTCATGATTTATCCTCACTATTACATGCATGTAATCCAAATTAAATTTTAAGATAATTGATTTTTGACAGAAACCAAGATCTCACTGTAATATTCATTTTTAAAATCATTTGTAAATTTAAATTTGCAGCAACCAATTTTAATATTACTAACAACAATAACAAACAACTTTTATCAAATTATCAATGTCAAATGATGATTGTTAGTGGAAAATTTTAATTATTCAATGATAATTCAGGTCCGAGAAGTAACAGGTAAATAAAGTGACTGTGTGTGTGTATATATATATATAGACACACAGATCACTACACATATACATATAGATCTATCAAATCCAATAATGTATATACTGAAAATGTTCCATGCAACATCAATATAGATCAACACATGTAGGGTAGTAAGAATCCAGAACAACTGTTTTTAAAAACATTTGCTCACCTCAATTTATAATATGCAGAGCAGTTTTGATTCCAGGTTCTTGATTCTTAAATTTGAAAAGCCATTTTGATTTGCTGTTGAAAAATCCATCTGCATGCTTTTAAATTGAAGTTGAACTGCAGATGACTTGAAGTTGCAGGATTGAAATATTGTGAAGAACTTTGTTTGCAGGTTGATTCTTCATCTTAGTTGAAGGTTTGTAAATTTGAAGTTGCAGGTTGATTGCAGATTTCACTTTAATTCCAGATTTGTATTTGATTTTTGAATTCAATTTTCACGGTTTTGAAGAGTAATTTACCGATTGTCATTAATTTTATTCTCAGCTGAAATAGTAAATAGTTTGAAGAAAAAGAAAGATATGTTTTAAATTTCAAAATGAAGGCCACTTGTTTGGTAACTTACATTTGTCATTAATTTAACTTGAATGATTAACAAGTGTTATAAAGTGCCTTAGAATGTTTACACATGTTCTTAACATTTTTAATTAAATTTTTATTTAATTTTAAAGATAATATAACTTACATATTTAAATTCTCTTAATAAATATAATTTACATATGTAAATATAAATTTACTTTTATAAGAAAATATTATAAAACTAATTATAATACAAATATAACTTCTTATACATGTAAAATTTAAAATCTAAAACATTCATATTTATACATTTATAACATTTTAAATTTAAACATTTTTAAAAAGAAAGCAAAACAAAACTTTATTTAAATCCCCTTTTTACTGTCATATTTAAAAATAAACAATTATCTGATATTTTTAAAACAATTGAATTAAACTTTAAATTAACTTTTGAAAACATTGATTCTAAACAAAGCTTCAATTTACAATATTCATACATTATAAATTATCAATTGATTAAATTAAATTTCAAAACAAATCAAATTATAACATATACTTACATATACATTACAACTTGAAACTTCATCTTTTATTTAAAACAAAAGACATTTCCATTCATAATATATATCAAATATATATATATATATATATATATATATATATTATAAATAGAATAAAATTTCATTAGCTTTGGAAAACAAACTCTTATCAGTAATTACCAGATTAAATATTTATTAACCTTAAAAAGAATAAGTTTACCAATTTAAATTAAAATTATAAAGAAAAATCAACAAATCAATTTAATTATTAATGCAGATTATTAAATTGATATTGCCTAGAATTCCGGGTCGTTGCAATCCTCCCCCCTTAAAAGAATTTCGTCCCCGAAATTAAAAGCAAAGGTAATTTAATAACCCAGCAAAGATTTCAATTTCAAACAGCAAAGCATACCTAACATTCAGTTACTAATAGCCATAGCAATCAATCAAACAAACAAACCTAACCAATTATCCTGATGCAAATCAGAATAAATCTCTAATACTATCTCGAGTTACCCAAGTATAAATCACCGGGAGACTCGCTCTACAAAAGCCAACAAACTACACCACCAAAATCTAGAGCTCCTCTTATCTCTAGATCCATCAATCTGAACAGAACATAAGACTATACTCAATTCCTGCTTAACTACCAAATCCAACCGAACTACAAATTCAACAACCAACAATGACTCATACACGTACTCCCTCAGAGATACGTGAAATACAATGAATTCCAGCTATCCAAACTGGCAATTCAATCTTATCCTATCAACATACAGATAAGAAATCTTCAAATGCCTCAGCACTAGCCATCCAAACTTACCCAAATACTGCTCTCTTAACTAGAGAAATCTTAACGACAATGAAGTCTCCAACTTCGAATTCTAAATTCCTTAACTCATATCTGCAAAACTCAACAGACAATCCTGGGCTGCCAATCCTCTTCCTGATCAGCTCAACCTATGCTGATACTTCCAGAAGCAACTCAACCAAAGCAAACCAGTTTCTGAATCCTATCCAACAGAAAAGTCTTTCAAAATCCATCGAAATCCAGAACACAAGCTCTACTCCCAAGCAATAGCAAACTGAACTTGCTTCCTTCCTTGTACAGCTGCTACCTCGCTTCCGCTGCACAACTCTGATTCCGAAATGGATGAGAATACCGTTGATGAACACGAATACAAACTTATCCAATATATATCAGGAAAACTTTGTTCATCAAATCCATAGAAATCTGAGTGACTCATCTAACTCGGTTACACAACCTCAAAGTAAAATCCTTATAACAAAATTTAACTCAAAATCTAGATCTGACCAATCCAAATTCCAAAAATTCTGAGCTGCTACCCCATCTCTTCTACTCCAGGAACTATTCTACTATCATGCTAACCCCCTGCATCGCTTCTGGAACCAAAACAACATGGAACTCAATTCCAGATGCAGACAAACTTCAGATTACCTCAGTTGCCCCTACTCCCACATGAGAACCCTCAGTCTCAAACAAAAGATTGCTCAAGAAAAATTCCCAAACTAATCGCAAGTCACTTTTGTGACCCTACCTAGATCGGATTCCAAAGAAACCGTCCTCTCTTTACCAATTTAGAACAGCTTTAAGCTTCTCCAAACAAAGGTTAACCCTTTAAGAAAACTTTCACCAACAGCCCGGGCTGCTGAAAGAAGAACCACAAAGATACCTGACCATCGGAGAAACGAGCACACTGCTGCTTCCAAACTCTACTTCGACGATACTGCAAAGCTTAAAGACCTTCCCGTCAGCACACCGAACACTTCGAACTGAACTGCTACCACAGCTAACCAAAGACTTCTAATCCAAAGGCTCCTCGAAAACCAAAACCATCAACAAACCACACAAAAGACCTTCAAGATGGCAGACATTCCCTCAAGAGATTCGGGCTCCAAACCAAACATCAACATCTCGCTCTCCTTAAGGAACGACAAATGAGACCATGCCGAAGCGAAGCAACTCATAGACCTTAGTCTCATATTCCAGAACAGACAACCTCGTTGCTAAAGATCCAAACAACTTCAACACAGACAGATCTTCTCTGTGGCAGGTAAGGATTCCTCCTCAACTACTTCTAAACTGCTTCAAGAGAAAACATCTTCGGAAAATATCCATGCATACTGCATCTCATCACGCAGTATCAAGATATCATCACTTACGTCTACACATTCGACAGATCCAAACTTAAGAAAAATTCGCTTACCCGAGCGAAATCCCAACTACACTTCAAAGATAAACTCCGAATCTTTAAAAAGATTTCCTTCGGATATCAGAGAAATCCTTACTCCAAACTACAAATCTTACTCGAGACGGTACCAGGTCTACAGTCTCGACAAATATACTTCCAACCTCAACATGTGGTCCTCTTCCATCAGTGGTAGTCGTGTTACACACACACACCACTACTCCATCTACCTTTAAAACTTATGTTGGAAAATCCAAACAGATAACCCAACTGATCAGGTAGATATATATACATATATATAGTTTATATATATAAATTACAAGTACGATCTCTCAAGAAAGACACCACTCCAGAGCCTAGGTATTCACTTAACCTAATGCTCTAATACCAACTGTGACAACCCGACTTCCTATCTCCAGGAAGACGCATCGCTAATGAAGAAAGAAAGAGATAGAAGAAGAAAAGAAAGAGAAAGAAGAACACGACAACATCAGAGAACTCACAGCGGAACGAATGAAATATAATATATCATATAAAATATTACACAGTATCATATTACATCAGAGTACACAACTTATACAACACAGATTAGACAGTTATAATCATCTGTCTAACTATACAACTCAAGTACAACAGAAACAGATACCAAACAAACACAGCGGAATCATACACTACACCAAATACTGAGATTTGCAACTAACCATCCGCGCATTTGGCAACGGTTATTAACCATTGCCATTTAGCAACGGTTAACCACCGTCTTGGTTCAGTTAGCAACGGTTTTTTATCGTTGCTAATTGAGAACGGTTATTAACCGTAGCTTCTTTGGAGACAAATGATGGCGGTGAATTTCATCCTTTCGCGCCATAATTTTTGGCGCGCTTCGTTCCAATTAGCAACGGTTTTCAACCGTGGCTAATTAGCAACGGTTTGTAACCGTCGTAAATATTTTAGGCAGGGACGACCCAGGGGCAAGCCCACCAAGCCCCTAGGATGGGGCAACCAACTGAGCCGGGCAACACCAAAAATCTGTTTTACTTCAAAGTTACAGCTTAATAGCAATCTCCATGTTGGCGATGCTCGAACCCAAAAAAAACTAGGGTTTCAAAAATCAACGCATTCTAAATAATCATCGCTGCATACTCGGCTATTCCATCAGCCATCGTCGGCTCATGCTTGCCTCCTACGCGATATTTTCTACTGCTGATATGAAGTCCTGCTACAGTCTCTATACTGCCACTGCTAATTAAGTATGCGAATTTCTTGTTTTGAGTTGTCTAATTTTCTAAAATTGAGTCGCCCTTTTAATGCTTTAGATTTCATTAACCTTGAAAACGCCTAAAGCTAATAACTTATTAGCATTTAGTTATAAACAACTAGTTTTCTGTAAATAATCGTTTAGGAATTGAAATTTGAAAGCTGAAGCTAAAAAACTAATAATTATTTAGGAACTGATACTTACATTGATGTACTATTTTTCCTGCAGTGTGTGTATGTATACACGCAAACATTTAGGCAGAACCCAATATGATTTGCCTGTACACTTAACTAGATACACTAGTTTGTAAACTTGATACATTTCGTTAAAAATTAAATACACTGTTTTGTAAACTATTTGGGACTATAAGTATTGCAGCCCACTTAATGTGGCAACTTTTGTATAAAAAGTTGGTACTTTGTTATGTTATAGTTTTTTATGTGATTTTATGCTTATATATGAAAAAGAAAAAAAAATTGACATGTTATATAGTAAGGGGCAAAAATATTCACATTGGGCTTGGTCAACCGATTCTTTGGGCCGCCCTTGCTTTTAGGATTGATGTTTCATTAAGTTTTTGGGGATTGACTATAGTCAATATCTACTACTCTTTAATAGCTTGCCAAAGTAGAGATGCACCTTCTAATCTGAACCATCAGAATACATATTTGATGTTTTAAGTGTACAGTGTTAGAGAACCAAGAAACAATTGGTTATGCAAGGGATGATCTTTTTACATTTATATGCGATTTGTTTTACAAATTGTAATGTACTGTACTGCACTGCGTGCTAGTTAGACATAGCTGCTTATAGTAACTGCTAGGGCATAAGTTGATGTAATGAATTTTTTTTTACTAAATATGAGACCATATTTAGTAAGTGGATAAAATTGTTGTTAATGGTGCAAGCCAAGTATCAGGAGAGGGGTAATGCATAGACATTACTCTGGTGCTACAAAATGGCGCCGTTGTAGTGGCAAATTTTTTGGAAACAGTTTGATGCTAATGTTAATTTCAAGTGAAATCAGAAGAATATACATCTGTTTAGTTAATATCAGAGTTGAACTTGGTGGAAAGCCATAAGATATTGTTACCCATGATTTCTTATTAGCTCTTGTTATTTTCTTTCAGTATGTCTTTTAGTATAGACAAACAATGGATGAATCAATCTAATCGAAGAAATACAGAATATGTGGAAGGTGTGAGAAATTTAGTTAAATTTGTTGCTGAAAATGGTAGCAATAAGGAAAAGTATTCGTGCCCTTGCACGCGGTGCAAAAATGAAGATACATTCAAATTAAATGACATTCATTTTCATTTGCTTAGATATGGTATTTTTCAATCATATACCGTGTGGTGTTTTCACGGGGAAAGAATAACGGAGAAGCCAAAACAACAACCGGTTAGTCATGCCACAAATACTGATGAGTCCGAACATATTAGGATGGAGGATTTGATCAATGATGTAGATAGATTCCATCATTTTCAACCTACAAGTCAGTTGCATGATAATGCTAATATTGGTGAGCAGTTTACGGATAAATCATTTTTTGATAGTGCAACTGCAACAGAGCCATTGTATCCTTCTTGTCCAAAAGAGATTACAAAGTTGTATGCCATTGTGAAATTGAATAGCTTGAAGACCAAATACGGCTTTTCAGACAATGGTGTGACTGCACTACTCGAATTCATAAAGGAGTTACTCCCCGAAGGTAACACGCTACCGTCAAAGTACCCCGACGTGAAGAAGATCATTAAGCAAGTTGGGATGAATTACATAACTTATGATGCATGCATTAATGACTACATCTTGTACTAGAAAGATAATGAGAACAAAGTTTCATGTACAAATTGCAACGCACCAAGATATAAGACATCATTCGACGAAGAGAGAAAAGCTACCACGGTACCTCGAAAGACCTTAAGACATTTTCCTTTTATTTCTAGATTGAGAAGACAGTATACTGTACCATGGATAGCAGAAGTGATGACCTGGCATGGTCGTGCCAAGTCCGGTATAACCGTAATGCGTCATCCGCGTGATACTTCTCAATGGAAACTACAGATTCTTTTGATTCTTCGTTTGCTGCTGAACCACGAAATATCACGCTTGGAATAGCAACAGATGGTTTCTGTCCGAATGCTTCTTTAACTAACCCTTACAGCTGTTGGCCAGTAATTGTAGTACCATATAACCTTCTTCCGTCTTTGTGCATGAAAAGAGAGTTCTCAATGTTAACACTGTTGATTTCTGGGCCAAAACAACCGGGGAAGGATATTGATGTTTATTTAGAACCTTTGATAGACGAGTTAAAGCAGTTATGGGAAGGAGTCGTTACATTTGATTCATTTAAGAAATCTGATTTCATAATGAGAGCTAGAGTGTTGTGGGCAATCCATGATCATCCCGCTCTTGGGACTTTATCGGGATGTACAACTCACGGCTACTTTGCATGTCCTATTTGTGGAGAAGAAACTACATCTGTTTATCTCCCTGAAAGTAAGAAGATTTGTTACATGGGACATCGTAGATTTCTTCCGCCCGGACACAAGTTTCGATATGATAAGACAAATTTCAACAACGAGCAAGAACTTAAGCGTCCTCCAAAACCACTGACTGGTTATCAAGTTGAAAAAAAGGTAGCGAATATAAAAATGAAAGTTGGTAAAAACATACCGGAAATTGGTCGAAAACGGAAAAAGACAATCGATGAAGAAGTTCCTGCATGGTATAGGAGGTCGAAGTTCTTTGATTTGCCATATTGGAAAACAAATTTGACCCGACATAATATTAATGTTATGCATACGGAGATGAATGTCATGAAACATTTGATCAACACAATTATGAAACATAAAGACATGTCAAAAGATGGGATCAATGCACGGAAGGATTTAAAAATCATGGGTATAAAACAAAAGTTGTGGGTGATAGAAGATCCTGAAACAAGTAAAGTAACCATACCAAATGCGACTTTCACTTTGAGCAAAGAAGAAAAGATACGATTTTGCACCGTTTTGAAAAATTTGAATGTGCCAAGCAAATTCTCTTCGAACTTCCATAACAATGTGAGCATCAACCCTCCTGAACTAAAAAATATGAAGTCACATGATTACCATGTCATAATGCAACATTTACTTCCGGTATTGCTTCAGCATTGTTTTCTGCAACATAAGGATCTACGGAATGCTATTCACCGCATTAGTCTCTTTTATAACATTTTGTGCTCAAAGGTGATCAATAGGGAACATCTTCTAAAAGCAAAGGCTATTTTGGTAGAAGCAATGTGTGTTATTGAAAAAAATTTCCGCCTGCATTTTTTGATATCAGTATTCACCTTATGGTTCATTTAGCCGATGAAGCATTGATTTCTGGTCCTATTAGATATAGGTGGATGTACCCATTTGAACGGTAAATTACTAATTTTAGTTATGTACATAATTATTCGATTTAAATAGCTATTGATGTCTACATTTTACAATTATTCATCTTCATAGGTTGATGAAAACATATAAAGGATATGTGCGCAACAAAAGATATATTGAAGGGTGTATTGCAGAAGGATATATTATACAAGAAGCTAGTCTTTACTGCATGGAGTATACGCCAAAAGGAGGTGCTGGCACTCATAAACATACCCGTGAAGCGTTTTTAGACGAGGATGTTGAGTTTGCCGATGAAATAGCACTAGATAATGGTAAAGATATAACGTTAACTCAAGTGCAATTTCAACAAGTGCGTAAATGGGTCCTTGATAAGTACGACGGAGTGGATGAATGGAAGAAGTAAATTCATGAATTTGTTCTGAATTCTTGTTATTGTAAATCAATTCATATATATAATATTTATTGTGTGTTTTTCGTAGGAGGTATAACTCCTATGTTCAAAGCATCAAATCTCAAACTCGAGGCGGGGGTACATCTGGGGAAGCTATTAAATATTTCACTTTTTGGTTACGTGAGGAGGTATATGTATTAAATATTTAACGTATTTTCAAGTTGACCATACACCTCCTTGACAATGTTTATTTTACTTATTATGTTTGTTGTAGTTGTTGAAGACCGTCGATGTTGACTCAACTCTTTGGCGGTTAGTTAACGGGCCGAAGTTTGATGCCCGTAGTTATATGAAGTACCAAGTGAATGGGTTTTTATTTTCTCCGAAGAGTTATGAAGAGCGAAAGCTAACACAGGATAGTGGTGTATGCATGAGAGCAATTACACAATTTAGAGCGAGTGGGAAGGATAAAAATTTTAAGGAAGCAGAAACAACTTATTACGGAGTCATTCAACCGATAATTGAGTTGGATTACATTGACTTCAAACAAATAGTTTTTTTATTGTGATTGGGTAAAGGTCGAAGATAAGATCAATGGTTGTAAAATAGATTCTGTTTCAAGCTTGATCACAGTTAACCTAGGAAAATTGAAGAATAAAGATAGAGTGAATGATGATCCATTTATTCTTGCATCGGAAGCGAGTCAAGTGTTCTACTCAATAGATTTAAAAAATAACTGATGGTTTATGGTTTTGCATACACCAAAACGGTTGACCATAAAGGTGGATGACACTGAGTTTCCCACCGTTTATCAATCAGCTTTTGAAGACAATGAAAAATTAGAAGAGCTTATCAAATGCATATGTTAACTTTGTATTTCAGAGCAGTTACTGTAACTTAACAAAATATTTATTTAAAATGGTGTAGAATATAGAATGGTGTGTTATATGATAGTAATAGATGCATTATATTTTGTGTTTGTATTTCGGAGCAGTTATTGTAGCTTAACAAAATAAGGATGGATATATTGCAAGAGTTCATTTTGTGTTTGTAGTTGTAGGTACTTACATATGATCACATACATACACACATGTACACATACATACATATGATCAGCTTGACTATTCTTTCTTTCTTTGTGTTTGTAGGTAGACAGGCAGTTCAAGATATTGTATCTGCACCCTTTAGTCAGCAGTGCTAAGGGTTCCATCCTTTATTTCAGTCAGTATTTTAGATATTGTTTTGAATCCGCTTAAGTTTAAAATTCTGGTGATGCAGGAAGACTTTATCACTGCCGCATAAAAGTGAATGTTCCCCTTCCCGCCCATCCCTGTGATGCCCGATTGCTGTTAAGCTGATGTACATCTGATATAGTAAACAACGTTCCTTTATGATTTGTCTGATCCCACAAGTTTCTCATCTCGTAATGTGGTGAGAAGTTGGTGGGATCAGAAAAATCAGGAGAAGGGGACGTTGGTTCATATATCAGATGTACAGCAGCAATTGGGCATCACAGGGATGGGCCGGAAGGGGAAGAAATGTACGTCATAATGTTGTTGGGATTATTTTAGGATTTTAGACTTTGCAGGACATAATGTCACAAGATGCCACACCACCGTCAAATGATACGACTTCACAATCATCCACTTTAAAACGGGAGACAGTTGATATAGACAACTACGGTTCTCCAGTCGGAAAAAATGGTTCAAAGGTCACTACGAAGATTGGTAAACTAGTAAGAAATCATGTGCCAATCTCATATCCAAGTTGGAAAAAAGTTCCGCCAAATTACAAGGAAGACGCGTGGAATCAATTGGAGGTAAGTTCTCCAATCTCATAACCATTTTTATGTATTGTTTCTGTTTGTAAAATATAGTCGTCTGATTGTAATATGCATCCTTTTTATGTACTGTTTCTGTTTCAAGATATATTCTTTTATGATATTTATAGGATATTTAGATTGATCACTTTATTCATAGAGACTGATGAAACTATATACGTTGAAATGTAAAAATCCATATACTTTGAAATGTAAATTGTGTACATGAACTTAGATGGTTTAAATTCATTTCTAATGCTTTGTATACATAAATAAAAAATGTTTACATGCATTTTTTGTTATGCAGAAATATTATGAGCTCGATCCTCTATCAAAGGACCTTATTATGAAAAAAATGTCCGAGGCTTTTAGGAGACACAAGAATGATTTGCGCAAGAATCATTATGACCATTTCATCACCGACGAAGAAAGAATGAGAAATTGTCCACCGAAAATTGCTCAAGATGATTGAGATGAGTTCATAAGAAACGAATAAAAACCCGAGGCGAAAGAAAAAAGGAAGCGAGGCAAACAAAATAGATCAATGCTCAAATATGGTCATCATTCGGGACGTAAGAGTCACGCTATGGTTACTCAAGAAATGGTATGTGTCATTGAATTGGTGCATCACATTGCATATACCATTAGTTCCAAATATAATTTTAGGTCATTGTATGCAGGTCGATTCAAGTAGTCCGGGAACAGAAGTATCACGTCTTCAAGTATGGGAGAAAACGCATAAGAAAAAAGATGGCACCACGTCAGATGCGACATCTTCCTACTTTGTAAGTTAAACAAATAACAACGCCTCTAAATTAAATTTTCATTATTCATATATATATATATATGTATGTATTTACTTTTTAGGACAAAATTGAAAAAGAAAAGGAAACGACGAGTGGTGGTGATGAAGCCGTCTTTATATCAGTGTTTGGTAAAGATGTAAAGGGCAGGAGCCGAAGTATTGGGACCAATATAGCTCCTAGCCAAGTTAAGAGTGCTGCCATTCCATGCAAACGGCTCAAACAGGCCCAAGGAGTATATGAGCAGCGACTGCAAAATGTGGAGCAAAAATTGATGAAGCTGGACAATATGGATGATAAACTGGAGCGTCTTCTCAGCATAGCCCAAGATAATCGTCAAGTAGGTAGTGAAATCGCATCTTCTCAGTTTGCCACTCCGAACAATCAGTTAATCGACCAAAGATGTGAAATCCTAAACTTCGAGGACGAAGTAATTGCAACAGGTATTATTTTATTAAAATTTGAAGAAAACAATATGTTGCAAAGTCAGTGAATGCTTAACTTCGTGAACGGGAGAGTGCGCTGCATTTTCTTGCACGTATAAGCAAATTTATAACATACTGCCACATGTTTAATACAAAGTGAACCGTCACAATTTTGCTAAGTTATATCTCAACACATTTTTTACATTTTTCATTTAACATAGCTGAACAATAGTGAGGCTGTTAGTCAAGAAATAAAACAAGTTTGTTATCACGTTTACAATTGCTGAGACATATTAGTAAACAATTAACAGAGAAGCAAGGCAATGGGTGAAAACATTAATTCAAAAGCAACTTGAACTTTACATTACTCTGCCACAGCTAGGGCTAGCCAAGCAGTACTTGTGTACATGGCATTAAATGAATATGTACCCAAAACACTTATCAGCACTCATTTCTTTGACCTAAGTAAAATAAAAAATAAAGATAACACTTCATCATCCTTTATTCCATTTCTTTCAGCATCTCAAGCGAAGCCTTAATGGCTGATATTGTTTAAACTTCTGCACCCTTTTAAATTGAGTTGCTAGCTGTTGTAGAGCAAAGACAGGTGAGTTTGAAACTCACGCATTTAATATATATGTTGCCTGGTTGCTAAAAAAAATCTCTGTAATTCACTTCTGGCATTAAACCTAAGTCATTATTAGGCAAATTTGGGTCTAGTTCATATGCTATGAAACTTGGGCCATCGCTGCATGTTTGTGAAATGGTTTTGGGTAGCATGAGTTTTGTTTTTTGTTTATATAAGTTTTCATCTTAAAAAAATCTGGTGCACTGTCCCTGATGCACGCGAGTAAATCCTTTTGTACCTGCGTATGCACTGCCCCTGAACCATGCAAGTTTATTTCTTTGTTACCTGCGTGTGTTATTTTTGCAAATTACATGCTTTATACGTGTGTTTTACTTTGATTTTTGTGTGGAAATTCTTGCATGCGTGATATATATTGCATGTATAATTTTCTAAAGGAAAATGGTTCCAAGATTTAAAACTTTTATTCTTGCGTGTGTGGTGTCCCTGAAGCATGCAAATATACCACCTCTAATATATGCGTATCCTTGCATTGAAATTATTTCATGCGCACACTTATGCTTTTGTGCCCATATATACCACCTCTTAAATGTTTGGGAGCTTGTTAGTTCTGTAAATGTGATTCCATATATTCACTCCAGAAATGCTTATATAACAGGTACTATATGCCGAGATTCCACAACATTAGTAATTCATGGAAAACCAGTACCACCCACATATGAAAAAGTGTTGTTGGACAAAATTTTATTGCCGGATGAGCTAACCGCTAAAATATGTCGACAATTTACCGAGACCTTTGGGGATGCTGGAGCCGGAGGTTATGTGAGCCATCAAAAGGGTTTGATACGATATCTTTAGTCGGAAGTATTGATATTTCTGACTTGTTCTTTGCATATATTGCTGATTTTCTTTTGTTTACTGTATATGAAATTTGCATATGCAAATGCATGTGTATTTTGTCCTGGTCTGTCTTGTTTACAAGATAATCGACAATTTATCAAATACTAGGAAGTAAAGCTTTTACCCTCCAAAAAAAAAGGTTGAAGCCCATTATATTCTCCTTCAATGCCTCTCAAACTAAAAAACAACCGTGTTTAAAAATTATTATAACATTATATATTTGCAACTTGAAAGAAGTGTTGCCAACTCGTACAAAGCATAAAACATTATATTGACTTTGCATTTCAAAGTCTGAGCTAGAAAGATAATCAAACATTCACCAATTTTATTTTGATATTCAAAATAATAGAATAGAAATAGTTCAAAGTTGGATAATGAATTGCATTCAAGATTCAATGCAACTTCTATTAGTGGTAATTAATACTTATGTCACACGGACTGAGTCAGATTACATCCAGTGTCCATTCAAGACTGACCAAAAACAAGAGGGTTGATAATCTAATTTCTTTGTACAAATTTTCTTTTCTGCAAAATTTACATTTCCAATTTGCATTTACTTTTCACTGTTTTTGCCTTTCTAACAACAAACAGTCCATTCACAGCTCCACATACCAAACTGCTTTGCTTTGCATTTAATCACCAAACAACATCTCCAATTCAAAACTGTCACAATACAACAGCCTCCCCCTATACATTCCTCCTTGCTGACCACCAGTCACTACCCTTGCAATACCACTCCATCACCTCTACCATACAACATTCCTTCTCCACTGCTCGCCCCACAAACTTCTCCCTTCATGAAATTCAACACAATGCACAACTGACACTGCCTCGACAATAATACAGCAATCTTCCTCGACAACATCCCTTCATAACATCATCTACACATATCCCTTGTTGCCACTGCATAGAGTAACGGCCTCCACATACTTCATCCACTCAGCCAAAATCATTTCTGCAGTCATCGACACAAAGCCTTCACTGACACTGGCCACCTCTGGCCTTTCACCGAACTTCTTCAAACCAAAACAAATTAAGCTCTGCTCCTCCCCCTTGCAAATTGCTTAGAGCAATCAAATTGCTCATCCAAACCATTTCCAATTACAGCTAACTCTACTGCTCACCATCATTTCTTACATTCACCATCAACTCACTCTACTGCTCACCCAAACCACTTCCCAATACCGTCCTACCCAATACACTTCTACAAACCACCATACCTTTTTCCTGTTTGGTAGATTCCATTTCCACCTGTAAATCATACCTACCATTGATGCAATTAATTTGTTCTGTTTATCTGCAAGTGCATAACGTTGACCAACTCTTTAGTATATTAATTATTAATATAATATATGCATAAGGTTACCCTTAAACTTAGTATAATATATGCATATGTTTGCTGCCACTTTTACTTGTGCATTATTATTGCTTACACAGGAATTCCGTTGCTCTATTAACTGAACTTGACCAAGCTAAAATTCACTGTATGCTTTGAGTTTAAAACCAGTTTTTACTTTTGCGCAGGAATTGGATAGAATACTGTATGCACCACAGCATGAGCCAAAGAAATATCAGCTTCGGCTAACCTGCTCAGCATCCTTTTAATGTGTTTATTATATGTAGACTTCACTGCTTGCAAAACAATGTAGTGTAATTAATGAAATCTTTGTACTGTAGTGTAATAAACAATGCAGTGTAATAAGTATGATATTCCGGCACAGTAGCATTCTGTTTGCAAAACAATGAGTGTAATTATAAGTTTGATAATTTTATATGTATGGTATATGTGCGATATGTTTATAGTGCTTGTGTACCAATATTTTGATATTCTGGCATATTTTGATATATATTGATATTATGGTATATATACTGAGATATGCGTGTAACGCAGTAGTGAGTTACAGATGTAATGTTGTAGGAGCAGGAGCAAACACTATGTGCAACGGGTGTTATCCGTTGCTTTATGTGTGACTTTGGGCATAAAGCAACGGTTTTTAACCGTTTTTTATGGACATGAAGCAACGGTTTCTAACCGTTGCCTTTTGTACATTAAGCAACGGTTTATACCCGTTGCCTATTGTCCATAAAGCAACGGTTTATACCCGTTGCCTTTGGCCCAGTTTGCAACGGTTTATAACCGTTGCCTTCGGCCCAATTTGCAACGGTTAATACCCGTTGCCTTTGGCCCAATTTGCAACGGTTTATACCCGTTGCCTTTGTCCAAATTTGCAACGGTTTATACCCGTTGCCTTTTGGACATAAAGCAACGGTTTGCTCCCGTCGCTAAATTCAACCACTCCTGTTTTGAAGACGGTTTTTACCCGTTGCTTTTGGACTTAACAACGGTTTTTACCCGTTGTTAATATCTTATAATGGTGTAGTGATAATATATCTACACGTGGAAGCCTCCTGCTCCATATCTCCTCCAGAATTCGTCAAGCAAACCTGAATCACTTGACTACTCATACATAATATGAGTACCCAAGAGTTTAATAAAATAGAAAATAAACACTCGGGTCAGACAGGGGTCTGGTGTGAGTAAACGGTTTAAAATTGCTTAACTTTAGAAAAACCTTTGAAAAGAAAAGGTATCGCGTAAGACTTCCCACACATAAACATGGAAAAGTTTTTACCTTACGCTAACCAAAACATTTGATAGGAAATCCAGTGATATTATAATAGTGTCTAGGGTATTCAAGTAAATATGAAATAGCCGAAATTGTTACATGATTAAATTCCAGCTACTAGCCACAAAAGTGGGTAATACAAACAAAATCGTAGGGTCTCGTAGGAAGAATGGGTTTCCATCAATGGCAGGGCTACTGGAGTACCGTCCGTCACAGTACGTGGCCTAGATCAACGTACCAAGGAGTACGCCCGCTCCCCTGCAACACAAGGCTGGAACCATTCCTTACTAAACAGTCTCGAACAAGAAAATCCCGCAGTTGGCCACGACCCAACTGCCCATACAGCCGAATAAAAAGGGACTTCTAGACAGGGGAAAATCTTGCTCTCCAGTGGGAGCTACCCACGAAGCCTTGCTGCACCTCCCCTGTTTTAGCCATTCCCGGTTGATGAGGCTTGAGGCTGCGATTACATTTAGAACACATCTATCTTAGAATGCTCATCGTCCACCTGACGATGTTCTGAAAGCATTCAATCCATACAAGTTCGTTCCGGGTTCGAACGAAACCGAAGGCACTATCTCGTTGCACTCATTATTGGAATCACCCTCAGAGTCAACGACCACAGCCCTTGCACTCTAAATCACCATTTCGAATCTATAAGTACTATTCCATCAAACTCATTACGGAATCACCCATAGAGTTGTACTGACGTATAGTTCCTACACTCGAGTCTTTACTTGCTCCACTTGGATTCACGACCTAACGTTTAATTGGAATCGATGTGGTTTTCGGATTATCCAAATATGGAAACCCTATTCCGGTCTCACCGAAACCAAATGCCATTTTAATGTCCAAGTTGTTCTTAAGGGTTTAAAACAATTTAAACTCATATTCAGGATGATATAAATAGATAGATGAATCACATTATCATAATAGATAATTCATAACAACATTCATCTTCACAAAGCAGCATATCACATATCATAGATATCCAAATCATCCAGTATCAACCAATCACTCAATATCAATCACCCAATATTAATCGCTCAATATTGATCATCCAATATCAATCAATCAACCAATATTAATAAATCATCCAAAGCAGAATTGATTAACTCCTAATCAATAGGATTACCTAAATCCTTCTTCATTTATTTATTCCAAATAAATAAATTAATCATCTCTAATGATCTTCCTCAATTAATCTTCCTTGATTAATTATATTTAATTACATTTAAGTAATTATCCTTAACCATATCCAGTAATTATCCTTTAATTACTATCATTAATTTCAATAATTAATGATCCTTCATTCAATTCCATTTATTAATTAACTATAATTAATTACATTAAATCTTAATTAATTACAATTAATTAATCACACTTAAATAAATCACTTATATTAATCAACCTTGATTAATATCATTAATTACATTAATTAATGATCTTTATTAATTAATAATTGCTTTAAATTAATTAAATAATTAACTTGTAATTAATCAACTCATTAATCATAATCAGTAATTAAAAACTTGTAATTACTTATCTTAATTAATTAACTTCTTAATTAATTATATTAACCCTTTGATTAATTAATCTAATTAATTAATTAATCTTTAATTACTTTATTAAGTAATCAATCAATTAATTAAATTAATAAATAAATCCTTAATTAATTACCTTATTAATTAATCACATCTTTAATTAATTACCCTTAGTAAATAATCTTAAATTAATCACATTCATTAATTTATTAATCACATTAATTAATTAACTAAATTAATTAAGTAATTAACCCTTAATTACTTACATAAGTAATTATCTCTAATTACTTCATTAATAAATCTTGATTACTCCCATGATTATTTACTTAACAAATAATTAATTTCATCATTAAATAATTCTTAATTCTTAATTAATTACTCCATAATTAATTAATTTCAAACAATTATATTAATCACTTCCTTAGATTAATAACATCATGTGATTAACCATTAATCACTTCAACTTTAATTACTCCCATGATTAATTACTTAACAATAATTAATTTCATCATTAAATAATTCTTAGTTCTTAATTAAATTCAAACATTAACCATTGATTACTTCATTAAGTAATCACACTTAATTAATCCATAATTAAGTGATTATTTAATATTTAATAAACAATTAACTAATTATTTAAAATTAGTTAAATAATTAATTAACTAACTTCTTATATTTTAAATCTTTAATTAATTAAGAAAATCGTTAATCTTAATTAATTCTTTACTTAATAACAAAAATCAAATTTAATCAAGTATTCTTAAGTTAATAACAATGATAAATTAACCCTATTTATTTTCATAAATAAATTATTTGAATTAAATCAAATTTCAATAACTTAAAAACAAATTATTCAATTTAGATTTCAAAATCATAATAATAACCTCATTTGAAAAGAAGACATTTGGCAATCAAAATTTTAAAATTTAAAACACTTTAAATTATCAAATTTTAAACTTATTCATTTCAAATAAAATATGAAACTTTAGTTTTTAAAATCATTACTTAAAAATTTAACTTAAACTTTGGTTGAACATTTAAATTTAAAACATTCTTTTAAATTGAACTACAAAATTTAATTAGATAATTACTTATAAAGAAATCATCTTTAAACAATTTAAATTTGAAATAAATTCAATTTATACTTTTAAAAGGTTCGATTAACATTTTTTTTAATAACCAGTCCTTAACTTTATCGCTTCCTTTAATTAACTTGTTTTATAACATAAACTTGATTTTTATTTATTTTAAACAATGAGTGTAATTTACATTTTATCATTACACGGCCAAACCAAAACAAACTCGAGTTAACAATGTAACTACTATACACAGTACTAACCAAAGTACACAACACATAAACTCGAGTAAACACCCAGCAAACAACACGAGTTTCCCCTAGACATTCCAGCTCCATCTTCTTCGAGTCAATCACGCGAACAACACGATAGCTTCCCCGAGTTTTCAACTCGTCTTCCCCAACATGATTCCCAGACCCAAACCGTGCACACAACAAACACGGTGCACATGCACCTCCGCCGCCGGCCACCAACGTTCATCGCGACAACCAACTACGGTCACAAATTCACTTGCGAGTACCACCCTAAACCCAGATCGAAGAATAAGCAAGCGAATCAAATTATGACCCACTTACTCGAAAAAACTGCAGAACGAAATCGTACTAAAGTCCCATTGCCGACCATCACGGCAACGGTGAACCATGCCGACCACACCCTTGAAACGTCATGACCACTAGCATCCTCCTACCCAAAGGCGAACACCTCCGGTCAACTTCGAGTCGCAAACCACCCGACAACAGAGCAGAACGAACAACAAAGCAAAAACCCTATTTTAATCAATTACGATTAATTCAGACAATAGAAAAATTCTGAAGCATTTTCCCCAAAATCTACAACCTAAGAACAAGCTACGATCTAAATTTCCACTCAAATTAATGTGTAGATAATCGGCAATTCACAAAATTCCCAATTTCGAATAAACCCCAAATTCACAATAATTACACAATTTAAAATTACAAATTGTATATCTAAATTCATGATTTATCCTTACTATTACATGCATGTAATCCAAATTAAATTTTAAGATAATTGATTTTTGACAGAAACCAAGATCTCATTGTAATATTCATTTTTAAAATCATTTGTAAATTTAAATTTGCAGCAACCAATTTTAATATTACTAACAACAATAACAAACAACTTTTATCAAACTATCAATGTCAATTGATGATTGTTAGTGGAAAATTTAAATTATTCAATGATGATTCAGGTCTGGGAAGTAACAGGTAAATAAAGTGACTGTATATATATATATATATATATATATATATATATATATATATATATATAGACACACACACACATACAGATCACTACACATATACATATAGATCTATCAAATGCAATAAATCCCCCTTTGTGTTGCTGGCCTTCTCGGTGGTCCTCTTCTTCAGTCTTGTGGGCCCTGGTTTCTTCTCAGCTTTTGGTGCTCTTCTCGAGGTTCTTCAGACTCCATCATTGGGCGGTGGCCTTGCCGGAGATCGATGGTGAGGTCAGTTGGGTGGTGGTTCGCTGTTCTGCCTCGTCCTCTTGGGGTCTGCTTTACCTGCTACATCTGCATCTTTCTGATTTGGTGCTCTTAGCTTGTGGTTGTTTTAGCGTGGTCGCTTTGCTGCTCGGCCTGGGCTTTGGTTTCTCTTATCGGTTCCTTGGTTCTGTATGTGATGGTAGCTTCTTTGATGGATTGGCCTATACCTTTTCGGTGTGGCGGGATTTGTGGTTGTGCTTGTGGTGTTTCTTTTGCTATTCTTTTGCCGTTCTCCGGGCTTCTGTCAGCCAGTGGAGGTTCAGGTCTTGTTCTGTAGTCAGTTTTTTGGGAGGCATATGTTCTCTGCATGCCTCGCCTGCTTTTGTGAGCCTCCGAAGAAAGGCTTTTTTCTCCTTTTTTTCCTATACATTTACATTTTTATTAAAAAAAAATCTATCAAATCCAATAATGTAAATACTGAAAATGTTCCATGCAACATCAATATAGATCAACACATGCAGGGTAGTAAGAATCCAGAACAACTGTTTTTAAAAACATTTACTCACCTCAATTTATAATATGCAGAGCAGTTTTGATTCCAGGTTCTTGATTCTTAAATTTGAAAAGCCTTTTTGATTTGCTGTTGAAAAATCCATCTGCCTGCTTTTAAATTGAAGTTGAACTGCAGATGACTTGAAGTTGCAGGACTGAAATGTTGTGAAGAACTTTGTTTGCAGGTTGATTCTTCATCTTAGTTGCAGGTTTGTAAATTTGAAGTTGCAGGTTGATTGCAGATTTCACTTTAATTCCAGTTTTGTATTTGATTTTTGAATTCAATTTTCACGGTTTTGAAGAGTAATTTACCGATTGTCATTAATTTTATTCTCAGCTGAAATAGTAAATAGTTTGAAGAAAAAGAAAGATATGTTTTAAATTTCAAAATGAAGGCCACTTGTTTGGTAGGAATTTTTTTAATTTTTATTGCTGATTAAAGTATCTGCACACTACAGTATTTGCAACCTTAGTTCAATTCTATAATTGAGCTAATTTCAACGACACTTTCAGTATATTGCCTTAGAACTAGATACCGACCATGTTTGACGAGATTCTTTGTTGACAAATTTTGTGATGCATACTATGTGCTTTTACATAGTATAAATAGTTGAACTTCCAAAAAATTCGACCGTGCGGTGATGCCTGCTTCCCTTCAAATATTGTTCTCTTTTTGCCATGATCACTCAAGCCTCCGGTAATTATTTCTTCATTTTAAAATATATTAAATAGACAATAATTCCTTATATTTCTTTCATAAGTTAGCAACTAAATTATTCCATGAGAAATTTTCACCTATTTTGCCTTAGTTTTCACATTGTCCCCTTGCTTACTCTTTTTATGCAACAAAACAATATAAGACACTTATTGCTTAATTTGATGTTATATGTTGACTATGAACACAACTTTTCAAAAATCAGACCCAATAATTATTTTATCTCCATTTGTTTCATTTCCTTTTTCCAAACAACCGATGGCATGGGCTTATTACAGCGGATAATTTTATGCAATTTCTATCAGTATGCGATTGCTCATTTTTTTCATCATACGTTGAGTACTATGGCATTCTATACATTGGAAACCAAAAAAGATATTACCTGATAAGAGATATACATGATTCATGTTATTGTTTCTATACCGTCAAATTTAGTTCCTCATTTTTTATAAACATTATGGTAGTAATGACAATATTTACTGCATTCATCTATTCATATGTTACAGGCCAACCTCTCGCCATATTTCTTCGTTTTCTATATTCCTTCATTTTACTTTGCACAACAGATAGGTGCACATTTCTTCATGTAGCTTGTTACTTTTATGCATTCCATCATTATAATTTTCTCATCGATGAAAACCTTAGTTTTTTTAGAGAAAAGGATACGGAGAGATTGATTGGCTAACATTTTCTTTTCCACGTTACATATTTACTATTGTACCACATTCCTTCTGAAGTCAAATAGTGGTAAACAGAATTATGACTACTTAAAGAATTTATATTATACCTCGTTTGCCAAATAACTAAATCACGTTGAATTCAGTAATATTAATAGCCTGAAGAACTAAAAAGATAAACTTCTCTACAATCGGAGCAGTCACTTTTTTCAGACCCGTTCAGTTTAATTCCCTCTTTTTATGCAATTACCATCTATTAATTTGCTCGACTAATTAGTCCAAAAAAATATACCAACATTACATGGTACATTAACAAGCGAATCTTTGACTATTATTGTGTCCAACAATCAATTTTTTTCCTTACTCGAAGAATACTTCCCTCTAATACTTGATGGTACTATGTTTCTTCATAAACTAATCTCCTCACAAATTCTAAAATAGAATTTAAAAATAATTTCTAATTTTATTTTTCTAAAATACATCGATGGTTGAGTGTTTTTTAATTACATTTTGTTCCAAATGTCATACTGTGCAAAAATTCATAGTTTTCCATGTACTTATTTTTCTGACTAATTTTGATTAAAAAAAGAATATTTGTCCTCTGAATGAAAATTAAAAGGCAATTGATACTTTACTGATAGCTTATGTTTGATAGTTGAACATATGCATGTCATGATTCATAGACCTAACTACTAAGTTGCATTATAAATTATCCGTTCATTCTATGTTTTTATGAGTACTTGATTTTTTTTAATTTACTATGTTGCTTATGCCTCATTTCATCATGGATTTGTACTTTTCTCCATTTCTCATTTTGTACATCTTTTTTCTTCAAGTACCGCATATATGCAAAGTTGACTTTACATCATTTTGGTTTTCTATTTCTATTATTAGGGAAATAACAAACAATCTGTACTACATAAGCGATGTAATTAGAGTGCCAAATGAAACTAATGAAGGTTAGTTTTTTTCCAACATGTGCTAAATTGGTACAACACAGTTTCTCATTTATATGTATTTTTTAAGTTAAACATTTAAACTGGCATACAACAAGTCAACCAGGCTTATTGAATCACAAGGATTAACTTAATCTAAGCGCATCGACTTTTTCCCTTTTTCCTCACCTACAGAGTTTTAACATGAACAGTCCTTTTGGCAGCATAAATTTCAAATACTCCATATGCCATGCTTATTTGATCCTTATCTTTGCATTCTTTCTTGAAATTTGTTTTCATAAATTACATCCACCGTAATATGCATTGGTAATGTTTCCACAAATTTTTGTATAGGTTAGGCATAACTTTAATCCAATAATTAAGATTTTCCTCTATAAGTGGTTCTAAAAGATGTGTGTTTGATTTATCAATTTGCTCGATAATTTGTATAAAAGCAGCATCCCTATTACCTCCTTAATGGATAATGAACATAAAATATAGTCGAGTCCCAAATTGATATTGCATAGCTGGACCCTACGTTAAACAAATGTTCATTCTGATTATGCCAAATGATTTGATTTTTAACAGATTATGATAGATGCAATACTATAGTTCCAAGAATCAAATTAGAGCATCTCTTTCAATACCCGAAGATTTGAACAAGATAAAAAAACGGATATTTCCACACTGTGACGACCTGCAAATCCGTACCCTTTGAATCGACAATAATGCACACATGTCCGACCCAAAAAGCACAGACTGACGGAAAGTCAAGAGAAAGAAAAGAACAGAGAAGAAGAGAAGAGAAGAAAGAGAGAAGATAGAACAAAACAGAACAACGCAGAATCTCACATCGCAGTGGAAAACATATGATATCATATCAATGATCTTTACGAAATAGAAACTGTACACACACACACACACACACATATCAATCAGAGTACAACAAATCAATAGTTATCAGCATGAACAGTTATAATAATATGCCCTCACAATTTCCGATAATATAAACAACTAAGCACAGCGGATAATAAATAATCAAAACAGATACGCGTATACGAATGAAGAACTCCAGCTCTCCTGCTGAAGCTCCAAAGACATCAAATCCAGACCTGTAAATATACTCGCTCTGACCCGAGCATTGAAAGGGAAGAACGCCCGGATCAGTCTGGTAAACCAGCATGAGAAACACACTCAACTGAATTTATTAAATTACCAAAAAAATTCCTTTATCAAAACAAAAGCATCTCGTAAGACAAGTCCACACATAAACACGAAATTATTACATTGATTAAATTCCAGCATATAGCCCAATTGGGTAATACAATCAAAATGGCAGGTACGTAGTGGAGTTTGGATTTCCATACAAATGACCAGGTGAAGGGACTACATTCCGGTAGTACATCTCTACAAGAATGTACCGAGAAACCATCACAAAGTTTCTCTACCAACACAAGACTGGCCCACCTCTATAACTAGATGGTACCGAATATGTCATCCTCCGGTTGTTACCGACCTTTACCGAGGGCCCTCTAGCATACAAACCACAATAATCAGATACACGACGTCATAGCGTGCAAAGATATATCTAGAAGAGGATGACCATATCCTACTTGGGAATGACCCACTTAGCCTTGCTGCATCTAATCATGTTTTGGTCATTTTCGGTTGATGAGGCTAGAGGTAACGATTACCTTTCACAATCACATATCATATCACTTTGAATGCCACACGACCATTTCCATTGACTACTAATTGCCTTCCACAAAAATACAACCCTTAAGCTCATACGTCTCAAGGAGGGTGTTAAGCTAAGAGAAGTTTCCTTCTCCGCCACCACTGATGTAAGTTTGTAAAAACCAATGTAGATAATCTATAGAAATGCAATGTCAGACAAACGTCCATACAAGTTGTCCAGGAACATGACAAATCGAAGGTACTTTCCTACCACATCCTGTCGGGAAATCCCTAGGATTAGTAGCGAATAGTCCTTGCATTAGATATTTCATAATGAAAAGACCACTGCTATTGGATGGATACTGAGATTTTAACCCCAAACGATCAACAAGCAGTCCCCCACTATGAAAATCCGAAATATCAATATCATCACAAACAACCTGCACAATCGTCGCATATACGTTGGTCCGAAGTGGTTTTAAGATAAATCTGATCTCGGTCTCTTCGCACCAACAACACAAAAGCGTTTCTCAACCTCACACAGAAACTAAGTCTCATAGACTTATCACGTCTCTAACTTTCAATTTGCTATCCTTCGGGCCAAGAAGGAAGCTCGATAGATTGGAGTAATACTCCGCACTATAAGAATCAAGATCCTCAACACAAAGGATAACCAAGCCTACACAGAAGGCTACGTACTAAGTGTACGACTAAATAGTTCCCACATAAGGTTGAGGAACTAAAATTTTAGCCAATTTAGATAGTCGGTTATTTAACTATCAAAATAAACAAACAAATATGTAGCACTATAACAATCACTGGCCCTTTTAATTAATCTTTTATTAATTAAACCATTTGCCAAATATTCACTTCAAATAATCTTTAAAAAGATATATCTTCAAAACCATTTCAACTTCTATATTGGAAAACATTTCCATATACTTATTTACTAATAAGTAATTTACAATTCACTTGATTTTCAACACTTAGAAAATATTATATATACTTAAATCACGATTAAGTATATATTTTATTCTTTAAGGAAAACATTCTCTTTAAACACATTTATTTGGGTCAAGACGGATGTTGCGTAAAACATCGTTACGACAACCCAAAATCAATAGTATAGGGATTCGAAAATAAGATAGATATATAAACCCCAATACTATACAAAACATTTCCTTATTTCTCGAAAGTGTCTGTTTCAACAATGAATGTTGAAATCTATGTTTCGATACTTAACACCTTTAAAACATCTTTTAATCATTTTATTCCATTTAAAATATCACTTCCCAAAACATTTATTCAACTTAAATATTATTATTCACTGTCCAAAATCATGAATACAACTCATTTACCAAATCTAATATTTCTACACATTTATTCATTTAAGGATTATCCACTGTCCAAAATCGTAGATATAATTCCTTTAATATACTTCTATATTTAACTTATATCCGGATTTATAAAACAATGTTTATAAATCACATTTATATTTTATTAAAACTTCAATTTATAAATCTCTTTTATTAACCAATTCCATTCGTCTCATTTATATACCAAATCCAATTTATAAGTTAATTACTTTTAAATCATTTATTTTACAAAATCATCCATTTTATAACTTCCCAATTATAAATCCTATTCACTTATAAAATTCATTTATAGCCGCATTTTAACACTTCCAAAACTCCTTTTATAATTTCCTCATTTTGATTTACAAAAATTACTTTTATAAATCTTATATATAAACCTTTTATAATAAATCAAAAATCTCAGTTTAAACATTTTATAGAATAATCAACTTCATATTTCCAAAAATCACATTTCAACTATATTTCTCAAATATCATAATTTTTAACATAAAAATTATAACATTTATTTATTAAAAATAAATCAATTCCCTTAACAGTTTAAAATTCAATAAAACGTATTTTTCCAAAATCACTTTAAATCCTTTTAAATTTGGAAATCATCACTTCAACATTTAAAATTCCAAAAATAGGCCCAATGGTGCAACAACATCAAATACATCAATCACGGCATCCAAAATATCATATATAATATGATAACAACATATATCACAATATATGTAAATAAATCAATAATGGTGAGGAATCCAGTTGGATCCCTCCAACCTGTCACCTGCAACAAATATACATATTAGAATATGTGTACAATGTCCGCTTCAAGGCAGACGCGCGTACAAATGGTCATCCGCTCATACACGGGAACATATAGGGTCATCTGCTCCACTAGGCAGGTATACATCCAAATACCAATCAATATATATATATATATCATCCAAACAATCATCAATCATCATATAATAAATTATTTCTCACTTATATAAAAATATCAGTGAGTCAGAAAGAGTGAGTTGTACTCACACTGCGTCCAATAGCAGTTGCAGTGTTTTATTCCGAATAAAATTAAACGCACGTTTAATTTTACCCAAAATTCACACTAGCTCCAATCAACTTCAAAAAAGCTCCATCGCATAGTGTTTGCGAATACAAACCCGACGCAATTCGTTTCGTGTGAAACGGACCTCGTATCAAAAAGTTATAGCATTTAGAAGTTTGAACGAATTTATATAAATCAATTTCAATATCTATTTTTTTATACCCTAGCTCATCTGCACCGTTGATTTCATGCTTCAGGTCCAGGCCGTGCATGACCTTCTTCTTCCCCACGCTGTTGTTCGAACGTAGGAAACCCATTTGCCGTTCAACTAATTCGAACGCCACACTACCTTAACGACGACGAGACGTCGATTCAACGCCTTCAAACGAACGACCACTAGCCCATGCCCCCCGGTGCCAAACGCGGCAGAGCTCGGCTGCCCCAGGGTGTTGAAAACCGTGCACGAATGTAAATTGTTCAAACGCATATTGCCAACGATTGGGATCGCTTTAAACGATCATGACCGTTGAGAATATAGATCTCGATACGATCTTCATTTTTATAGTTGAGAGTTTTTCGAATCGATTGACGGATTTGAAGAAAATAAGGGAGGAAGCATCGAAAATTCTAGCCATTGGTTGAGGAAGTGTCGGCTAGGGCTTCTAGGGTTAGGGTCTGGTGAAAATAATGAATTATGAAGTCCTTTTATAGAAAAAATTTCAACACTATCCATCCCGAAAATTTCCGAACTCGAAACGAAGCGTGCCGGCTGGCGTTTATAATGTTTTACCCCTATTCCAAATGCAATAGAATATATATCGGGAGCCAATTCGATCGTATTTGAAAGATAGGTTTTCAAATCGACTATTTAAATTTAAAATTCACTTAAACAGATTTCTACGTGTTTTAGCGTGCCCGGGCAAACCGTAAATCCGATTGACACAAAATTTGGAATCTTACAATAATATAATATTATGGATCCAATAAAACTAGTTTCGTTGAAATCTGAGACTGTTTGAAAAATGACTATTTTTACTCGTCAATTAAATATTAAAATATTCAATTTTTGCAAATTAACTTTTAGTTCGATCTTAAAAGTTCTATAATATCATTCTAATTCAAATATGATTTAAAACAACTTTATAAATCATTTTTATTCATATTAAAGCCAATTTTCAATTATTTACGCAATTTCAAATATTAAATCAACAATTTAATTATCTAGTCAAATCTAGATATTCGAAATATAAGTTATATGAGATAATAAAATTTACTTGGAAATATTTAAAATCAATTAAATATACGAATTTCAAATGACTGAAATTTTGGGTCGTTACATTCTCCCCTACTTAAAAGAATTTCGTCCTCGAAATTACTAAGTAAGAAAAAGTCACTAAATCCATTAACTTTTCAAAATAATTCGTTCAAATTATATTTACCAAAATCTATTTAACAATTTAACTTTTTCCAAAAATCATTAGTTAAACTTTTTATAAAAACCTTCTAAGTTTTCAAATCTATATATAGTTACTTTTCAAAACCAACTACATCGTTTAACATTTAACTCAAAATCAAAATTTTAGTTATCATAAATTTTTCCAATTTTCTAACGCCTTAAATTTTCAACAAATTTCGCCAGCGTCTCATTTGCGCGGTTCGATTCGGGAAAAAAATAGCAATATATATATATATCACAAATATACATCTCATCATCGAGGATGAGGCATTTCGAAGGGAAAAAGTGTAAAACTACGATATGTAATCCGAGATATGTACCTTATATATTATTAGCGAACATATACGGCTAATATAGCGCGAAAGCGAGCTCCAAATGCGAAGCAAGCGCCATCCGCACCTACTATACACTCAACAGCAATGATAAACATGTATATATGAAAGTAATATCAATATACAACATATACCACTACAATAACTATAAATGCCAATATAGCAAATGCAACAAAAGCAACAAATCCAATCATCAAACAACTATCATCCAACAAACCAAAATCTACGTCCAATCAATCCATAACTAAATCAATACACTTTCACTTCTCATTAATATTTACTGAATTGATTTTCAATTTAATCACATTTGATTCGTTGACATTGGATTTTACTAACATTCATTTGTTCATTTTCAATTAGTTTACATTCACTAATTCATATTCCAATTTGTTCACTTCCAAATCAAATCAAATCAATTCTATTTAAATTTACTTAACTTCCAATTTGGATTCGATTATTTTACTTTCAATTTCATTAATTCAATTCCATATGAATTTTTTATTCAATCAACTAACAATCATCTACAAACAATGTATATCCAACATAACCAAATTAATTTACTTTACATTAATTCAATTTGGTTCAACACTTTTAATTTCAATTGGTTTAACATTAAATTTAGATTGAATTCTAGTATTCACTATAATCACATTTTTATTCAACACTTTCAATGTTATTATTAATTCACAACTTCTTAACAACAATATTTTTAATGCTGGTTCATTTACAACTAAAGTTGAATTTCTTTATATAACTCAAGTTCACATTCATTTAATTCACTTTATTAATTAACTTTGATACCAAAATCAATTTCATTCAAAATTACTTAAGTTATATTTCATTTCGTCCTTTACTTGCATTTACTTTCACTATACAACTTAAGTTTACTTCTTATTTAATTCAAATTCTATTTTATTTAACTTTTTTACTTAAGTCAGATTCATATCACTATTCAAATTCAGATTTTTATTTTTCTTAACAAAATTGTTTAACATTTTAACTATTAGTTTACTTACCTTATCTCATTTTATAAGTTATAAAACTTATTTATTCATAATTCCGTGAAAATCTACCTAAGTTCACTTTCATTCACTAAACTCAATTTTTTGTAATTTCAAATCCAATTCACTTTATTAACTTAGGTTTATTTAAACTTCCAAATTCATATTATAATCACTTACCTAATCCAGTTAAAATTCAATTCAATTTATTTAACTTTCCTTCAGTTAAATTTCAAATCGTATATTTTATTATGCTAACTCACATTTATTTCAACTTTACCAAAGCTAAAATTTTATCATTTCGTATTATAAGTTTAAAACTTATTTTACTTATATTTATCAATTTTAACTTGGATTTTAAATCAAATTTGTTTATCAAAACAAAAATTTGATTTTCAATTTACTTTGGTGGCAAATACATCACACAGAATCTCGAAAATGATACTGATGATGCTGCATTCAACACCCTTATTATTTCCCAGCAACAGTAGCGAATTCAGTGCTTTCTATTCTTTCAAAAAAATTCTTTTATATTTATAAATCACACTTATAAATCTATACTTATATAATTTCATTATTTTACTTTACTTACATAAGATCATTCTAAATTTACTTATCTTACTTAGAGTTATAATAATATAATATCTTTAACTTTGAAAAACAACTTTCAAAATCAACGGGATTCAAATTTTCAAATTCTCAGTTTAAATTCATTTTCATTTAAAACTCAAATAGTTTCATTTCTTATATATTGTCACGACCCGAACTCGATGTTCGACAAACAACATCAAATTCGTATCACGGGAGCTTGCAACACCATTAAATGATAAATAACACAGCGGAAATAAAAGATGACATCACTGATATAAGATGAATACAATATCTGATACATAAATTTCATACAATGATAATCATCGACATCAGAGAATATACAACATAGAATACAATGGAACATGATACACTATGAGATAAGTCTTCACTGATATCCAATACTGCAACTCTGATCCAAAAGCTCCAAAGACAAAGCTCCTAGCTCGATCCACCATTAAGATTGCACCAAGCTAAGCAAGACTGGTGTGGTTCATATCCAAAGACTGAACTAGCTCCAGATAATCTACTGAACCCAACTATCTGAAAAACCAAACTCTAGACTACCCGTGTAGAAAAATTTTGAGCACCCAGAGTTTAGGAAATAAACAATAAACTCTGGATCAGTCATGGGACTGGTGTGAGCAACAAAAACAGTTTATCTTTAAAAACAAACAACGAAATATTTTAAAATCAATTCGCAATGCTTTTTAGAAATGAGACTACCATTCATTTATGACTTAATTACTTAGTTAATCAATTATTAATTATTAATTAGATTACTTAATTACTTTATTATTTTATTTCACACTATTTAGTTAATTACTTATTTAATCAACTTATTTAACTTTAATTACCTAATTGATTACCCTCAATCATTAATTAATAACCTTAATAAAACTTAATTATCCATTCATTTATGACTTAATTAATTAGTTAATCAATTATTAATTATTAATTAGATTACTTAATTACTTAATTATTTTATTTCACACTATTTAGTTAATTACTTCTTTAATCAACTTATTTAACTTTAATTACCTAATTGATTACCCTCAATCATTAATTAATAACCTTAATAAAACTTAATTATCCATTCATTTATGACTTAATTACTTAGTTAATCAATTATTAATTATTAATTAGATTACTTAATTAATTAACTATTAATCATTCATAATTTAATTACTTAATTCATTATTGATTACAATTAAAAAGTAATTATTCTTAATTATTTTCAGAAAACAATCAATTGATATTAATTATTCACTAATTTACATTTTCAAAGAAATCTCCTTTAAACTTTGAAATCAATTTATTACAAATTTGAGAATTTTGATGTTAATTAAATTCCAACACTTGTTTTTATATTAATTACTTGATTAAAATATTAATTAGATCCCAAAACTTTGTTAAGTGTATACTTAATTCATTAATTGGTAATAAATCTTTATTTGAAAACTTAATTAATATACCTTTGAAACTTATTAATTTTATTTTCAATATTCTTTCAACTAAATTTCATTTTCTAAAATTACAGAAGCATTTTCTTTTGTTTTAAAAAGAAATCTGGATATGGTTTCCATTCGAAATTTCAAAGACAGGTTGACAACACCCAAAGACCTGAGCCCAAAATTAAAATACCCGAGTAAAACTTCAGTTGCTTCGAGCCAAATAAGGTTTTTCACGTGTTCGAACTCGAGCTCCCTCTTCCTTCCCCAACTCCACAAATTCTTCTTCTTCTCCTAACACCCCAAAACATCAGACACACGTTTTCACGTATACGTGCACAAACGATTGGAATGTCTCCGACCATCGCTGAGGTTGCCATCGAGTCGATTACGATCCCAGCAGCAACTCCGACCTCCCAAATCGTCAAAAACCCTCACGAATCAAAATGGAGCTTCCATCCTCAACCTGGAACTTCATCACCGAAGTCACCCAAACCTGAAACGTTGCCGTTCGCCCAACCTCGACCACCAGAAAATTCAAAACTTCGGCCATGAACTCGTCACCTTCCATACTATCATCCCACAAACCCATGTGCAACTCGATGCACGCGCGAAACCCCAGCGACCCCTTTTCCAACCTCGTCCAAAATTAGGTTTCCAGACTTTAGATGCTCGCCGCCTTCGCCATCAAGGTCGAGGCCACCTCCAACCATTTTTCCTACCACACCCATCGGCTCCTCCACCACCTCGAACAACCCCGACACGTCCAGTTCATCGCGTCGCCGGAAATTGGCCAAAATGCAAATCTCGTTCATTATTGAACTACTCCTAAAACTCAACACAAAAAATTACCAAACATATCTTAAAAATCATCGTTTTAGGTAAGGATTCAAGCTACATACTTGGATCAATGTTTTATTAAATTCGAAATTTCCCAAATTTAAAGTTTCATCTATAAAAATTAAATCTTTCCTCTTGTATACATTTATACTTCATGAAATTATTTTTAGATCATAGTTCTTACTTAAATACACAACTTTGCTTTAGATATCAAGGCTTGAAAATGATTAGAAATGGAGGATTGAATTTATTTCTATTTGGTTCATCCTAAACTAAAAAAAAACAGACATCTCAACACTGTCAAAATAGTTTCATATACACAGTGTTAAAACAAAGAAGATATCCAACATCCATAATAAACATAAATCATTCACTAGTCATAGCTTAACATAAAATTTATATTATGTTTACTCACATGAATTTATTCACAGAGGGTTGTTTCCTGGATTTGAAATGAGCACAGTTTGTTGTCTTGCTTCCCAGGTTTCCAACTTTGAATGTTCCAGCCTTCAATCTTTGATCAAGTTGAAGTTGCTGTTTTAAATTGAACTTTAGTTTAAGTTAAAAGATGATGTTTTACTCACATTTTCTCAGCCTCAAATAAACGAACTGAAGTGAAGTTGATATTTATAAAACAAGTTTACTGGTTGATGTAGGTGGAATCAAGTTTACAGGTGATAAAAATATTTTACAGGTTAATTATATTATCTAGTATAATAGGCATGGCTGGTATGATTGCATTAAATGCATGAGGTATGTTGCATTTATTACCTTACTCCTTTATGTCTTCTTTCTTTAACTTTGTTCTTGCCTTGCATGTATTTGTTGTCTTTTATTTCCAGTGCACATAGAAGATATTTCTAGATTTGTTTTCATATGTACATACTTATAGTTGAATCTTTTTATCTTATCTTTTGTCTTCGCTTTTAAATTGAAGTAAAGTCCTAGTTAACATGTTGTTAGATCTTTTTTTGTTTATACATAGTTGAATATATATATATATATATATATATATATATATATATATATGCTATTTTAATTGTATATGCAGTTTTGTTTTCTTATTACTTTGTACTGACTTTTTTAACATGATGTTAGGATTTTAGTTAATGTGTTGTTTTGAATTTTAACTATATGTATTTAATGTGTATATTTTATTCTAGTTTTGTTTGTTTTTATTTGCTTGGTAATATAATGACATTCTATATTAATATGTTGTTATAGTTTTACTTTGTAGTTCGATTTAGTTTAATGTTGCCTTATATCCATAAAATTTCATTTGCATTTCTTTTGTTATTATTCTATAGTTTTATTATTAACATAAATGCTTAAATTTTATTTCTATTTATGGTTTAACTATCAGGTATTAAATTTATACATATATTTGTTAGCACCAAAATTGGTCACTAACACCCTTGAGTAGATGTATGTAGAGAGATTAATGAAGAGAGTGAGTTAGAACTGAAAAATAGTGTAATTCAATGCAAAAAGAACAATAAAAACGAGAACACCAGATTTATAGCGGTTCAGCGTAATTGCCTACATCCACTTTGAGTTTAATCTTTATTGCTTTCTCAATTACTTGAATACCGATACAATCCGTAAATCAGTCACTTGAATACAAGTTTGGAAAATAAAGAGGAGAGTAAAGAAAATGGCAGAGTCTCCCCAGTGTTCCCTGAAAAAGGGTCCATTTCACTGTGCCCCTGCCCCTCTATTTATAGACGAAGGTGGGTTGGACTTTCCTGGTGGGCCTGGTAGCTGAATAGCTCGGTCCAAATAGAGTAAACGGCCCAAAGGGAGTAAGCTCTGTGTACCGAACCAGGGAGGCCGAACGGTAAGATGCCGAGCCAAGGCAATGGCGTCGAACGATGCTCTCATGCCGAACGAAGCGGGAGTGCCGAGCGATCCAAGGTTGCCGAACCAAGCTGGATGCCGAACAATCGAGGTTCGCCGAACGTACCCTTTAGCCGAACGATACCCTTTAGCCGAATGATGTTCCTAGGTCGAACGAAGCTGGAATGCTGAGCGATCCAAGGTTGCCGAACCAAGCTGGACGCCGAACAATCGAGGTTCGCCGAACGTACCCTTTAGTCGAACGATACCCTTTAGCCGAAGGATGTTCCTAGGTCGGACGAAGCTGGAATGCGAACGTTCTTCTGAGGCCGAGCATTCTTCTGATGCCGAGCGAAGCTTGCCGAGCGACATGCGCCGAACCGTTCTTGCCGAACCATGCCTAAATGCCAAACATGTTGTCCTCATCAAACCCGTATGCCTCCAGGCTCTTCGTGGTCATAATCTTGTCTAGTGCTGATAATAGTGTCTTCAACTGTCATTTTGTAACCGGGCCAAGATGCTAGTTCACATTTGCCCCCCAAAGTGTGTCGTGTGAAGCAACACAACACGCTTTGAATCAGCGAGTATTCCTTGTCTTCAGAAAGAAATCCATTATGTTTCTTGAATAGTCATTATGCTTCGACTTTATCCTCCCAAGCTGTCATATCCTTCTTTGGCCGTCTTGACGCTTGGTTGATTCCTAATATTATAAATCCAGGGTTGCAGTTCATCAGTGACCAGCCGTGTCTGATTCTACAGAGCTAGCAAGCTTCGGCTATCCGATCTAGTCTTTTCTTAATAACCCTTAGTGAGAATTCAATTTCTGTTGATTTCAAGAAGTCGGACTTGTTCGGATGTACACATGCACGTTTGGGTACATGTTCTTTCCATTGGCTCTCGAATGCGTTTTATATGCTCATAAGTCATCGCCAACTCCATCCAGTTTAATTGCAATTCAATTGCGATTCCTTGATTGTATTTTCTGTGAAATTAGGGTTGCAATCAGCCACTTGAGGAGTTTTCCGAACCCCTCTTCAGTAAAAACTCTATGATTTTGTTCACAACTTCAACCTGTCCATTAGCAGGTATAATGGATCATGGAAGGTCATAAGGACAGATGATGTTATGGATAAAAAAGTTGATTATTTTCTTCATCTTGGTCGTGGTTAAGAGTTCTTTATCTGCCCATTCGGTGAAGTAATCAATTACTATGATGGTGCATTTCGTTCTACCTTTAGGATTGGTAAGAAGAGGACGTCAATGCCCCCAAGTGGGAAACGACTGTGGACTAGCCATTTGAGTAATTTCCATCGGTGGGGTTCCTGGATTTTTGCAAACATCTTGCACTTTTCGCATCGTCTAGCATGATCGACCGTATCTAGATTGATAGTTGGCCAATAATACCTGTAGCAGAGTATCTTCTTTATCAAGGTTTTCCCCCTGATGCTATTACCGCATTTTTCTTCGTAGAATTTGCTCAAGATATCATCATGGGCGATGCGCCGAAGCATGGGGATGGATAAACTCCTTTTGACACACGACTTATTCTTAGATGATTTGGCATGAAGATTTGAGGAGGATCTGTCGTTTTCCATTCCTCCGTTCAGTAAGAATTCCTTATTGTAGATAGTCTTCGACAGGAATCAACCATGACACCTTTTCATTTTGTTCGCTGAGTACGTGTGTAATGATGTAATACGTGAAGTTGGTTAGTGGCTCTTGGGCTTGGCCGAGATAAGGAGCAAGACAATTCCCCCTAGCAAGATCAACTTCCTTAAATTTGTATACAACCAATCAAGAATCACAAAAGATATGTAAAGTTTTCACTTCAAATCCTCTAGCAAGCTTGAGGCTGGCAGTCAAGGCTTCATACTAAGCAGCGTTGTTTGTTATAAGTAAATCGAGTTTCAGGACGTAGCAGATTGATCGTTCCTCAAGAGTCATTATCATGACTCGAGTCATTATCATGACTCCTATGCCATAATACTGATAATTAGATGCTCCATCCGCGTACATTTTCCATCTTATGGCTGGTTCTCTACTACTCTTCAAGTAGTCATCTGAGGTAGTGAATTTGGATGTGAGGTCTGCTAATTTCCGTCCTTGGATAGCCCTTCGAGGGAAATAAGTGATATTGAATTAGCTTAGTTCAATATTCTATTTAAGTAGTCTTTCAGACGTCTCAAGTCATTGTATGCCCTGTCGCAACGGCTGGTAAGCATAGATGCTGATGGAGTGAGCCTAAAAGTAAGAGTGAAACTTTCATGATGAAATCAATAGATATTGTGCTAGCTTTTGTAGTTTCGGGTTGATATTCAATGCATGGCTCACGATTGTTAATGAAATCACATATGCATGCCAGAATGGGTCCAAGGGAGCATATCATCATTTATTCAGAAAAATCCAACTAATTCTTCTATCATCACTACACTGAGCTATGATCCGATATTTAGCACCCGGGATGGGGTCACCATGGCTGGCTGTAATGTCGACCGTCAGCTTAGCAGGTGCCATCCCAGATTCTTTGAGTACAGATGTAACTATTTTGCATAACATTCAATGTGAAATATGGTTGGGACGGCCAATGTTGACGGTTACTCTAGTCGAATCCTAGATTCTTTCCATGAGTTATTAAGTCTAATAGTGAAGGACTCTGAATGCTCTAATAGATTATCAGCGAATGGCCAAAGATCAGGCTTAAAAGCGCATCGAAGGAAATGTCGGTGGGGGTCAGCCTCGAGTGGCGTGCAACTGTATAGCTGGATCTTGCTATGAGTTTGAATTTGCTTGTATATTCGAGTAATGCACTTTCTATTCAATGCATTCGCGATCCTTTACCTGTCCTTCGAGTTGGAGTGAAAGTCAATTGCCCATGAGCTAAGGTATCGATTTAATGATTCTATCTCTAGGCATCCTTTCGGTCATTGCCTTGAGTAGCTGTAAGCACTATATATAAATTTTAATACTGAGCTATCGTAGCCAGTCTTTGGACGACCATGCGTCTTCCCTCAGTCTCGGGTTGATAAATGTACTGCATGGACGGTTGAATAGACGTTCTAGCCATGTCTATGTTCTCACCTAAATTCCAAAGACATAGAGGTGATCGGTGAATAGTCGGTTCACATTCATCCTGCTTCTCGCTCGTGCCCCCAGGTCTGGGCATACACCAATAAGTAGGAAGGCCAGCCATGCCCACTTTAGCTTTACTCTCTTTCCCGTTGAATCGTGGGATCATGTCAATCGATGGGAGACTAGGTCTCGCCTATCTTGGATTCTATCGTGTTTTTTTCATTCCAAGGGGAATACTTCGATGCCACGTCAGTTTTAGGGCGTAATTTGGACAGTGGACGATCATTTACGTCCACTTTGGTTCATGCTCTGTAATCAGGTCTCGGGGTAAAGTTGGCTACAATGCAGTCAAGTTATGCTCATCCAGTTTCGTACTCCTCCTGATGAATCGAATGAGGGCGCTGGAGAATTTTTGACCGAGTATTCGTGGTTTACCCTCCTTTCCACACTCTGGGGATCATAGTCTTCCAAGAAACATCTGAATCACATTCGTATATGCTTGGTGCGGATCGGTATTGACCCTCGATCTGAGGTATGATATAGTCGATTGCTCGTAGCTTTGGATGCCATTTCGATTGGTTCTGTATTGAGGCCTCCCTGCAGTCGTTGCTTCAAGTTATAAAGAACGCCACGCTAGAGCTATAGTAAGCTGTTGTATTCAGCTTTTAGTGATTCGTACCCATGCTCCCGGCATTGATTTGGTCAGGCCACTAGTTGGATGGTCGAACTCCATCCTTAGCGGGTTAATAATCCTTCGGTCGATTCCATGCCGAAGTTTGCGTAATAGAGAATGGTCGGAATCCATTCGTCTATTTCGATGTTTATACACCACTCTGCATTCTGGTGACTTAGTGTTATTCTCCCCCCGGTTGATTCACGCCCAATTTGTATTCATGCTTCGGTTCATGCTCCGGGGACTTAGAGATTTGTCGAACGGTTTATGCTTTAGTCCACATTTCAAGACGCAGAGATTTTTGTCAACTCGTTTATACTCTAGTCCGCATTCTGGGAACTTAGAGTAATCTATTCCGCTTCTGGGATTTGGAGATTCTTCTCAAGTCTTCTATAATCTAGTCCGTGCTCTGGGGACTGAGAGTACCGTAGTCTGCACTCTGGGGATGTAGAGGTTCTTAGGTCGTTTATACTCTAGTCCGCACTCTGGGGACTTAGGGTACTCTCGTCCGCGCTCAAGTGATTGGAGCACTTGATGAAGACAAGTCAGGAACCTCCTTCCATGCCGACGGGGGTTATGAAGTAGAAATTATAGGCGCCTCTGATCACACATCCGAATTGAGCATGAAAGAGCGGCTCGAGAAAGAGAAGGTCAAGGTCGAGCCCCGAGTTGTGGACTTGGACGATCCTTTGAACAAGCCGTTGAAGGTCATCCTTCCTGGCGGGTCCAAGCCTATGGAAGTTCTCCATACTTCTTCAGTTGCTACCCCTCTATCAAAGGAGAGTACCAAGAGTAAATGCTATGGAGAGGAGCCGTCTAGAAAGGAGTTGAAAGAAGCACAAGAAGTGATTACTATCCTCGTTCAACGAGAGTTAGTTTAAGTCATGTAGTTATTTTCATCTATTTCCTTTAGTCCTTGTAAATAGAATGTCGACTCCGAACTTTGGAGGGGTTGTAATAGGAACTCGTTTCTGAATAAAGTTTAGTTCCTTTTTCCTTCTTACAAAAGACTCTTATTGTTCAGTTTTCTTTGTGATTGTGATGTGGATCCCAGCAGTTGTGAGTAACATAGACTTCTCGGTCCATCTTCATATAACTCGGAAACACTTCGGGAGTTGTTGAACTTCCATTCTGTGCTTCGAGCACTTAGAATACTTTCTAGCCCGTATGTCAGGGATTTGACAAATTCAAGTCATCTGTGTCATAGTTCATATTCAGGGAACTTGGAGATCCGAATCGCTTATATTCGAGTCCGCGCTTTGGGGACTTAGAGGTTTAACTCATGTAGAATCTAGTCCATGCTCTGGGGACTTAGAGTGCTCCAGTCCGCGCTCTGGGAACTTGGAGGTTTAAGTCATGTAGACTCTAGTCCACGCTTTGGGGACTTAGAGTACTCCAGTCCGCGCTCTGGGGACTTGGAGGTTTAAGTCATTTATACTCTAGTCCGCGCTCCGGGGACTTAGAGTACTCCAGTCCACGCTCTGGGGACTTGGAGGTTTAAGTCATGTAGAATCTAGTCCACGCTCTGGGGACTTAGAGTGCTCCAGTCCGCGCTCTGGGGACTTGGAGGTTTAAGTCATGTAGACTCTAGTCCACGCTTTGGGGACTTAGAGTACTCCAGTCCGCGCTCTGCGGACTTAGAGGTTTAAGTCATTTATACTCTAGTCCGCGCTCCGGGGACTTAGAGTACTCCAGTCCACGCTCTGGGGACTTGGAGGTTTAAGTCATGTAGAATCTAGTACACGCTCTGGGGACTTAGAGTGCTCCAGTCCGCGCTCTGGGGACTTGGAGGTTTAAGTCATGTAGACTCTAGTCCACGCTCTGGGGACTTAGAGTACTCCAGTCCGCGCTCTGGGGACTTGGAGGTTTAAGTAATTTATACTCTAGTCCGCGCTCCGGGGACTTAGAGTACTCTAGTCCACGCTCTGGGGACTTGGAGGTTTAAGTCAATTATGCTCTAGTCCGCGCTCTGGGGACTTAGAGTACTCCAGTCCACGCTCTGGGGACTTGGAGGTTTAAGTCATGTAGACTCTAGTCCACACTCTGGGGACTCAGAGTACTCCAGTCCGCGCTCTGGGGACTTGGAGGTTTAAGTCATTTATACTCTAGTCCGCGCTCCGGGGACTTAGAGTACTCCAGTACGCGCTCTGAGGACTTGGAGGTTTAAGTCATTTAGACTCTAGTCCACGCTCTGGGGACTTAGTGTGCTCCAGTCCGCGCTCTGGGGACTTGGAGGTTTAAGTCATGTAGACTTTAGTCCACGCTTTGGGGACTTAGAGTACTCCAGTCCGCGCTCTGGGGACTTGGAGGTTTAAGTCATTTATACTCTAGTCCGCGCTCCAGGGACTTAGAGTACTCCAGTCCATGCTCTGGGGACTTGGAGGTTTAATTCATGTAGAATCTAGTCCACGCTCTGGGGACTTAGAGTGCTCCAGTCCGCGCTCTGGGGACTTGGAGGTTTAAGTCATGTAGACTCTAGTCCACGCTCTGGGGACTTAGAGTACTCCAGTCCGCGCTCTGGGGACTTGGAGGTTTAAGTTGAGAGCAATCGTATTTCCTCTCTTTAATTTGTATTCATCTACCGTATTGAGGCTGATGCTGTTGAATGAACAGTCGAACCACGTTTGCTCATGGAATGGGACTTTGCCCCCAACTTAAGGGATGAAATTTGAAAAATGGACGATCGATCCTCACCCGCATGGTAATTATCGCTCTTCCAATCGAGTCAAGGAAGGAGGTATATGACAGATAGCTGGATCACATCCGTGTTGGGTTAGATAGCCGAATCTCTTACAATTTGCTCTGTATCTCCTTCTTTTGCGTTGAAGGTAGGATTTGATGTATAGATGATCAAATTACGTCCACTCTAGACAGATCTTGGCGTCGCTGAGCTTCAGAAGAGGCCTCTGTATTTTGTCAAACTTTGTTCTATGACTTGATTTGAGTGGACGATCGAGCCATACTCATTCCAAGCCTTGTTCAGGTTTCCAAGTCAAACGTGGAGGTCAATCAATGGATGGTCAGTCATGTTGACTTTGTATTTGGACTCTAATCGTGATGAGCTTTTCAATCTCTAGTTCTTGGCCCCAAATAAAAGGCACATGATTGATGATGAGCGATTGAATTATGCTCGTCTAGATGTAACTCCACACGTCCGATCATGGTCTGCGTGGATTGGTTGGCGACCAAATCTGAGTACCTGGTCACCTACATCATTTTCAAAGTAGTTTAGTTCAAGTTAGTCATAGTTCACAGAACAATTGAAATAGAAATAGAAATGGAAATAATTCAAAGAAGATCATGATTAATCTCATTGATAAGTGAAGCAGCGTCGTGTGCTCGCTATTCGACTTTGCCCCTGGCTCCTTTCAAAGAGATGTCAGCCATCAACAGTCCAATTGATAATCACAGCCCTTTATTAATAGGCATCAGATGTTTGCTGCCCTCCATTCTGCAGGACTTGTACATATTATTAAAGCTTTCCTTTCCAGATCAGCTTTTCGATCATACCTCGAAGGTGTTTGTAATCGCCCGTGTTAGGATCAGTGAGCATCTTGGAATATACAACATTCCCCTTATTTTCTTTAGACTTTTGGTGTACTCTCTCGAGGTTGGTTTCCAGTACCACTCCGAGTCGTGAGTCTTCAAGTAGAGGTTGTCAATTGAATCTTTCAAAGAGCATATGATCCGAATTTTTAGGTCTTGTTTCGGCTACTAGGATCTACATCCTTAGTCAACGGGCCTTCATTGTTATTTTCCTTAGTCTGTTCCGCTCCTCCACACTTTGATTTAGATTCATTATTGTCATAAAGACGATCCCTGGTCGTAGGAGGCTCTCCAGCTAACCGGCTGCTAAAATATATATGGATGTCGATTATCCTCAAGTGATCAATATGATATCCCTTTGAGAGTATCGTTCGAGTAGCAGTTGTTTGTCCGCTCCCTTGTTGTCGTTCAGAAGCTGTCGCTAGATCCTCTATGCCCCGGTCGATCAGGGGATGTAAGGGAAGTAGATAGAATGTTCCTTTATTAAGTTGAGTTTTGAATTCACTATAGGGGTCGTATAAGAGACCGGTGTAACTTAAGTTTGGAACGGTCTGGATGCCGCTCGGCATATACAATACCGTTCGGCATTATAGAGGTGGTCGGCATAGAGGTATGTTCGGCCTGGAAGAGCATTTGGCCTAGAGGTGTGGATCGTCCTAGAGGAGCGTTCGGCCTAGAGGTATGATCGGCCTGAACAAGCGTTCGGCCTAGAGGTATGCTAGGCCCGGAGGAGCGTTCGGCATAGAAGTATGGATCGGCCTGGATGAGCGTTCGGCCAAGATGGATCGGCCATGGGTGGGTCGGCCAAGATGGATCGGCCAAGAGTGGCTCGCCTTGGATGGTTCGGCCAAGAGTGGATCGGCCAAGGTAGGTCGGCCAAGTTGGGTCGGCTAAGGTGGATCGGCCTGGATGGTTTGGCCAAGATGGTTCGGCCAAGAGTGGATCGGCCAAGATGGATCGGCCAAGGTGGATCGGCCTGGATGGTTCGGCCAAGATGCATACACCTTTTCTGCAGCGGCTGTTATAGACCTTTTCTGAAGCGGTCGGCATATGCCTTTTCTATGGTGATCGGTTGAATTTCCTTCAGAGGAGGGTCGACCTTCATTCAACTCGAGTGCAAGCTTCAACATCCAATCACCAAATCTTGCGTACATTAGTGAATCCAGTCTATGGCTTTCAGCTTCCTTTAGATTTCTTTCAAATCTGAGTAGAATAGGAAGTTTTCTAGTAGACAACTGGATCTATCTCGCGAATATGGAAATCCACTAGTAGACGATGAGATCCAATCAAGCTGAGAATTCAATTCTCAGTGAAAGCACCAAAATTGGTCACTAACACCCTTGAGTAGATGTATGTAGAGAGATTAATGAAGAGAGTGAGTTAGAACTGAAAAATAGTGTAATTCAATGAAAAAAGAACAATAAAAACGAGAACACCAGATTTATAGTGGTTCAGCGTAATTGCCTACATCCACTTTGAGTTTAATCTTTCTTGCTTTCTCAATTACTTGGATATAGATACAATCCGTAAATCAGTCACTTGAATACAGGTTTGGAAAAAAAAAGAGGAGAGTAAAGAAAATGGCAGAGTCTCCCCAGTGGTCCCTGAAAAAGGGTCCATTTCACAGTGCCCATGCCCCTCTATTTATATACGAAGGTGGGTTGGACTTTCCTGGTGGGCCTGGTAGCTGAATAGCTCGGTCCAAATAGAGTAAACGGCCCAAAGGGAGTAAGCTCTGTGTACCGAACCAGGGAGGCCGAACGGTAAGATGCCGAGCCAAGGCAATGGCGTCAAACGATGCTCTCATGCCGAACGAAGCGGGAGTGCCGAGCGATCCAAGGTTGCCGAACCAAGCTGGATGCCGAACAATCGAGGTTCGTCGAACGTACCCTTTAGCCGAACGATACCCTTTAGCCGAAGGATGTTCCTAGGTCGAACGAAGATGGAATGCCGAGCGATCCAAGGTTGCCGAACCAAGATGGACGCCGAACAATCGAGGTTCGTCGAACGTACCCTTTAGCCGAACGATACCTTTTAGCCGAAGGATCTTCCTAGGTCGGACGAAGCTGGAATGCGAACGTTCTTCTGAGGCCGAGCATTCTTCTGATGCCGAGCGAAGCTTGCCGAGCGACGTGCGCCGAACCGTTCTTGCCGAACCATGCCTAAATGCCAAACATGTTGTCCTCATCAAACCCGTATGCCTCCAGGCTCTCCGTGGTCATAATCTTGTCTAGTATAATAGGCATGGCTGGTATAATAGGCATGGCTGGTATGCTTGCATTAAATGCATGAGGTATGTTGCATTTATTACCTTACTCCTTTATGTCTTCTTTCTTTAACTTTGTTCTTGCCTTGCATGTATTTGCTGTCTTTTATTTCCAGTGCACATAGAAGATATTTCTAGATTTGTTTTCATATGTACATACTTATAGTTGAATCTTTTTATCTTATCTTTTGTCTTCGCTTTTAAATTGAAGTAAAGTCCTAGTTAACATGTTGTTAGATCTTTTTTTGTTTATACATAGTTGAATATATATATATATATATATATATATATATGCTATTTTAATTGTATATGCAGTTTTGTTTTCTTATTACTTTGTACTGACTTTTTTAACATGATGTTAGGATTTTAGTTAATGTGTTGTTTTGAATTTTAACTATATGTATTTAATGTGTATATTTTATTCTAGTTTTGTTTGTTTTTATTTGCTTGGTAATATAATGACATTCTATATTAATATGTTGTTATAGTTTTACTTTGTAGTTCGATTTAGTTTAATGTTGCCTTATATCCATAAAATTTCATTTGCATTTCTTTTGTTATTATTCTATAGTTTTATTATTAACATAAATGCTTAAATTTTATTTCTATTTATGGTTTAACTATCAGGTATTAAATTTATACATATATTTTATTTTATACTTTCACTTATATTCAATACTTATACGTAGTTTTATTTTATTTTATTTTAAACACTTTATTTATAATTCAATTCAACTGAAAATATTCATTTTTGAGTTTCAAATCAAATTCAAAAGCAAATAAGTATACGTTTCTTATTAAAATTTAAAAATTCAAACAAATCCCTAATTTAATCCAAAAATCCAACTAAATTAAATTCGTCATTAAATCGGGATCGTTACATATATAGATTATTTCACAGTTGTAAATCATATTAATTATAATTCCTGAAAAATTATTTCCTTTATATACAAAATATAATCGGGGTAAAATTATTTCATTTACCCAATTTAAAATGATACAATGTCGACTTGCCTCATTTAAGTGTTTGGCAATCCCTATCGATAACATGGCGTCCCACATACCGACCAGAATCCACAAACAACTCAACGGATAAGCAAACACAATATAAAACATTTTATATTCACTAACAAAAACGCACTCATATATATAATACACTCAAACTCAATCTAAGGTGCTACTGTCCCTATCTATACTGAGTACACATCAAAGCTTAGGAATATACAAAATCTAAGCTCTGATACCACGTGTGACGACCCGCAAATCCGTACCCTTTGAATCGACAATAATCCACACGTGTCCGACCCAAAAAGCACAGACTGACGGAAATTCAAAGGAAAGAAAAGAAGAGAGAAGAAGAGAAGAGAAGAAAGAGAGAAGATATAACAAAACAGAACAATACAGAATCTCACATCGCAGCGGAAAACATATAATATCATATCAATGATCTTTACAAAGCAGAAACTATACCCACACACACACATATGAATCAGAGTACAATAATCAATCAACAGTTATCAGCTTGAACAGTTATAATAGTCTGTCCTCACAATTGCCGATAATATAAACAACCAAGCACAACGGATAATCAATAATCAAAACAGATACGCGTATACAAAATGAAGATCTCCAGCTCTCCTGCTGAAGCTCCAAAGGCATCAAATCCAGACTTGTAAATATACTCGGTCTGATCCAAGCATTGAAAGGAAAAACTCCCGGATCAGCCAGGTAAACCAGCGTGAGAAACACACTCAACTGAATTATTAAATTACTAAAACTTTTCCTTTATCAAAACAAAAGTATCTCGTAAGACAAGTCCACACATAAACTCTTCATAAAACTATTATACATTAAATTAAAAAAAACCTCTTATCTCCTTTCTTCCACCTATCAACGTGAAATTTTACATTAACAAACACAATATTTTACTTACAGCCTATAGGTGTCAAAAGAGTTACAGGCATTCTAGACCAACTTATTGGTCGAACTAAAAATTTCCAAGCTAGGCTTGACACATTTATTAACATAAGTGGAAGGAAAAAATTAACTACAACAAAAATTAATCCACCTCATGCTAACATCGGTGCTAGGCCACCTGAACCAAGCAATACTAAGGTGCATTTTTCGTCCCCTTATATATGTGTCCACCTACTTGCTACATTTTAAACCCACTATGCTTTCCACTTATACGTGTTTGTTATTTAATCTCTCCGTAGCCTACAAATTTTCTGACTTACTTACACATTCGTTAACATGCTTCCAAACTACAAGTTCCGAGTTCCTCCAATACCAAGGTCACTCTTACAAAAGGAACTGCTAGGGAGAAAAATCATATGAATGCCATGTAACTTCTCTTTTCTATGTTCTAGTATCTATACTAATGCAAACTGTTGTAATGCATGTCACTCTTATGTTATTTGCTGTCTGTCCTATGTTAACTGTCTTCTTTTCAATGTCAAATAAATCATTACCACCTTATGTCTATTATCTCCGTCGCCATAAACTGACACCTATCACCGACTATCACAATATTTCTTCCCTGTCTATGAAAACACTTACTATTTCATAAATATTACTATTCAGCTAAACTCTCTTTCGGTTACACAAACTCATCACCAATGAAATACAATGTACAACATGTTTCCTATTAGTAATTAAATCGTAAAAAACTAAATCTCAAGTTCATTCATCCATTCATTCTACGTTTCTCCCCTTGGTTGCATAAATGGGTTGACTACTTCAGCCTATTTTTGTAAATCATTCAAAATTAACAGCTACTAAATTACTTTCTACAGTTCACGTATATCCATCATTACTACCATTAATAGATCACCATATGTCATCATAAATCCCCATATTTATGGTTTTAATATCACTACATTTATGGTTTTAAGATCACCAAGTCGAATAATGTTTAAACATTCAATAATTATGTTTCTTGAAAAAACTTTATCTACTGCAACTTTGGTATTCGCTGATAGTAGAACATTCACTTTTTCACACTTATTGCATAAATATTTGAAGATCAAATTTGTGCCCAATAAAATTGTTGTCTCTTATAAACATTTATTTTTTTCTACACTCCCTACAAAATTTATGCCTTACTATTCCACTAGTTTTACACAAAAAATTCTATATTTATGCCAGCAGGTGACAAAACAATAACCTTTATAAAATAACTTTTTTTAGTTCCAGTGATCTAATACCCAGTAGTCCGATCACTGCATCCCCACGATCATACAGTATTACACCAGTCATTTAAGCCACCATGCTCGACTATGCACACACCGCCCCTTACACTTGCAATTCACATTGCAATTTCACCCAATGTTTAATCATCTCCTCACACATTTTTTCTTTAATTTGCTTATCTCTGATTCATTCGTTAACACATTAACATTTCTAAAATCCATGTTGACCTAGGCAATAATTACACTATAACTGCAAAGAATTGGGTTTATGATGTTTTTGTAACCAGTAGATTGCTCCAGCAACCAACTTTCGCTATACGACATAACGACGACACCATGCACTTCAAGCCAATAATTAAAGTACTCTACACATTGATATGCTTACCAAACTATTACTCTACACATTGATGCTTCCTTCCTTATAAATATGTTTACTTACCTCTTTTTGCAAAATTAATATCCCTACGGGTCTGGTTGACATCCACGGACAGGTATCTCCAAACACCGACTTTATAATTGAAATTTCTCTGACCATCAATATTTCATTAAACCTCACAAGCTTTATGCAATCATTCCATATACAGGTTGACGATCACATAATATTACTACAATCCATTTTGCGCTCTAAAGGAATCCAAGTGGACATATCCCCACTAATGGTTCTATAGTCCACCCTACATATACCATCAACATAGCAATAAAATGTTTTTCATTTTGTTCTTATACCTTATCTAACATCTACTAAAACCAGGCACCGTAAGAATTAACTGCTGCACTTGACCGATATTGGCTTGAAAAAAGATTTCTTCACAAACTACAACAATTTTTTTGCTCTCAAATGGTGTGATGCTACTAGCACCCTACATCTATGTTCACTAACAATGCATTCCCTAAAACACACACTACCCTTACACCATTATCTGAGAGGTATATCAATACAGGTGCTTTCGAAGAGAATTGGAACAAATAAACAAGCTTGAAAACTATATTCCGTTTTACATTACCCCAACACCTAACTACGCCAACAAGGTACTTCAAGTAAGAAAGTATCAACTATTTGTCATGTTAAAATGATGCCCGAATTCCAGTTCACAATTTGAAGAAGCCCTAACCCTACAACATTGAAGAGAAGGGGAGGAAGACCGAATAGAGCTACGTGAAGAGATAGGTGCTGCTCCAAATCTTGAGCGATGAAGGAGGACCGAACGAGATTTCTCGTCCGGTGGTGAGTTCGTTTGGTGGATGCATTTTTGGTTGGAGCGGTGTTGAGATTTAAGGAAGTAGGGATGTCATTCGGTAATTTGGTGAAGGCTAGGGCATGGGGCTTCGTTCGGTAAAGAAGAGAAGTAGAGCAACATTGTTATGGAGCGGCAAAGATGAAGACCGGACCAAAATTATTTTTCGATGTTTTGGTGATACCAAAAGAAAAATATCGTTCGGTATTTGTGCATGCCGCTCTAATAAGAAGATGCCGATCCAGATTGAGTTTTGCCGAACCAAAGTGATGTCAAGCCAGATGCATGCCGAACCAAGAGCTTTGCCGGACCAGATGCATACTGGACTAGATTAATGTCGAACCAAATCCCAGGGCTGCTATATAGCTACCCCTCCTCATATCTTCACTCTACAAATAGGGAAGCTTCTGGACAACAATGGTAGTTGAAATTGAGAGCTAATTTCAGCCAATTTCAAAGCCATCCTAGAGAGCTGAAACTCTATAGAATTTTGTCTATATTATTAATTCTTCTTATGCATAGCTTCCAAAAGTGAATCAATATTGTAAATCTAATCTTTCAGCGATTAATAATATATCCTCTCCCTAAGTGGACGTACACTATCTCGCGGCAGTGGAACTACTATAAATACTGGTGTTATTCATTTTTCTGCATTGCATAGATCTGTGACTGTCTATTCTAGTAATTATCTCTGTTTGTTTCGTCTCACTACAATCACGATCCAGTTGTTTTCTTCTATGTTGGGTTTTTTATTCCCTTAGACTGATCATCTGAAGGGATTTTTCCTCAATTGTCTAGTATCGGAGCTGTAAGGTTGATTAAAGTGTGTTAGACGCTATGGCAAGGGATGAAGCAACTTTAGTTGTTACAAGGCCCTATACTAGAGGGATGTATATCGCGTTAGGATCACAATTGGCAACTGAGAAATGGAATGGAGATAAAGACTTCAAAAAGTGGCAATAGAGGATGAAGGCTATTCTAATGAGGAATAAGTCCATCCAGTAGTGTTTGCCCCTAAGGAGTTGATGGTTGACAACTCAGTCATGAAAGGAAGGAGATGGATAAATGGGCATTTACTACTTTGCAACTAGCTATGGGAGAGAATTTATCTCAGAGATTAGCAGTGAGACCACTACCAGGGGAATTTGGACCAAGTTAGGAAATCTCTACTTGAAGAAATCTCTGACTAATTGTCTAATATTGCCTTTTCACCATGCAGATGGGAGTGGGTACTTAGTGAAAGAACATCTTTATTTATTTGATGATCTCGTGATGAAAATGAATACAGTTGACTTGAAGATGGATGAGGAGCAAATGACAATGATTCTTTTGTGTTCTCTTTCAGAGTGATACATAGGTTTCGCTAACAGCCTTATCTTCGCTAGAGACATATTGATAGTAGAAGATGTGAAGTCGGGCCTTCTATCTAAGGGTTTGAAAGATCAGATGAAGGAGATAAGTGAAAGAAGTAGAGGTGGAAATAGTAGTCATGGCCTGTTTGTTGAAAGAGGTAGAGAAGATAAGAATAATTAGCAATCTATAGGGCATTCCAATTCTAAGAAGCCCGGTAATGGCAGAAGAGGAATGTATAAGATTGGGTAGTGCTTTATCTGCAAGAAACTTGGTCATTGGAAAAAGGATTGTCTAGATTTGAAGAAGAAGGAAGAAGATGGATCTTTATCATTTGCGGTGGAGAAGTCTGTATCTGACGACGTGTTGCCTGCAGAAGTATCGGACGTCTCAGACCATTGGGTGCTGGACTTAGGGGCATCTTTCCATATGATGCCTAATAAGGATTACTTCAGTTCCGTTGGACGAGAGGGAAGCTTTATTCTTATGGGTAATGATTCTAGCTGTAGAGTAATGGATGAAGGTACAGTGAGGATCAGAATGTTTGACGGAGTGAAGCACTTTGACAGATGTCCGGTATGTTCCAGGTCTTTGAAAGTCCTTAATTTCTTTAGGACAATCAACATCTTTTAGATGCAAGGTAACCATCGAAAAGGATAGTCTGAAGGTTTCAGTAGGTGCACTAGTTCTTATGAAAGGAGATGTCCAAAATCTGTATTTGCTAAAAGGAACCATAGTTCTAGGAGAGTCGTGTGTTGGATTAGATAGTTCTCGTGTATTGGATGCCACAAAGCTTTGGCATCTCAGGTTGGGTCATGTTTCAGAGAAGGGCTTAGAGTTGCTTCCGAGATGGAAGACGATCAAAGGAGAAAACTTCAACAAGATGGAATTTTGCCAGGAGTGTGTGCCCGGCAAGCAAACTAAAGTATCTTTTGGAGTTGGACTCCATAGATCGAGGCGAGTACTTGAGTACGTGCATACAAATGTTTAGTGACTGATTGTTACTCCTTCTCTTGGAGGAGCAAAGTATTTTATCTCTTTCATTAATGACTTTTGTCAAAAAGTATGGGTGTATGTGATGAAGGCCAAATTAGAAAGTTCCAAGAAGTTCAAAGACCAGAAAGCACTTGTTGAGAATCAATCTGGTTCTAGGTAGAAGGTGTTGAGATCTAGTAATGGCAGTGAATTTATCTCTTGGGATTTTCTCGACTTTTGTAGACAGCATGGCATTCAGAGACATTTCAATACACTTGGAGATCCACAATCCAATGGGGTTGCAAATAAGATAAACAGGACTGTACTGGAGAAGGTTCGTTGCTTGAGATATACAGCGGGTTTGTTTAGAGGCTTTTGAGCTGAGGCATTAGCAATTGCGGCGCATATCATAAATCGAATTCCGTGCTCAGCCATAGATGGGAAGATTCTAGAGGAGAAGTGGAGAGGTAAAGCAGTGTATCTTGGTTAGTTTCGGATTTTTGGTTGTCATGTGTACGTTCACCGTACAAGTGATGATAAGTTGGAGGCTAGAGCATATAGGGGCATACTAATGGGATACACCGATGGTATCAAAAGGTATCGAATTTGAACCCATTTGATCGAAAGATTGTTCATTCCAGACTTGTTACCTTTGATGAGTCTGCTATGTTCAATCCGAAGGAGAAACTACCAACCACATTAGAAGATTCTAATAGGCCTAAGGAGATGGAAGAAGTTCCCATGTTCCAGCCAAATAGTAGATTGTTGTTGACATTGTCGAGGAAAATGCAGTTGATGAAACATCACAAGATAGTCCACAGGTACCTTCTAGTAGTGCTGGTGATGTGCATGAATCTAAAGGAAGTTCAGTTCAAGGTGGAGCTAAAAGGAGTTTAGGCGAAGCAGTGCCTACCCAGGTCAGTCGTAGGACTATTAGGCCGCCCAAAAGGTGCGGTGATTGGCAGTTTGCGAACCTTAGCCTTGTGACCAGTTTGACCATGCCCTACATATGGTTTATGATGAGCCGCTTGACCTTGATGAAGCTTTGAAGCCACGTGACAGTTTGAAGTGCATGTGCACCATGGAAGAGGAGTTAGAGTCATTGAAGAAGAAAAAGATTTGAGATTTTGTACCACCTCCTTAAGGAAGCCGAGCCATAGGCTGCAAATGGGTGTTTAAAGTAAAGGATGATGGGAGATACAGGGCTAGACTAGTTGCTAAAGAGTTTTCACAAAGAAAGGTATTGGAGTATGATGAAATATTCTCTCCAGTAGTGAGGCATACGCCCATCCACATTTTTCTCGCTACCATCGCAGCTCATGAATTGGAGCTGGAGCAATTGGATGTGATAACCGCTTTTTTGCATGGTGACTTGGATAAGGCCATCTATGTGAAGCAGCCAGAAGAATATGTTGTAGATGGAAAAGAGAATTGGGATTGAAAATTGAAGAAGTCATTGTATGGACTCAAGCAATCGCCTAGACAATGGTACAAGAGGTTTGACTCTTTTATGCTTTCACTTGGTTTTGATCGTAGCATCAAAGATGCTTGTGTGTACTTTAAGCATTTAAAGAATGGTAGATGGGCGTACCTACTCTTGTATGTGGATGATATGTTGATTTCTTCCAAGGATAAGGTAGAATTCGACAGTTTGAAGCTAAAGCTAAAAGAGGAATTTGAAATGAAAGACCTTGGATTTGCAAAGAACATTTTGGGTATGGAAATCCAAAGGGATAGAAAGCTAGGACTTTTGAGCCTCGCTCAAAAGGAGTACATTCGAAAGGTGCTTGCTCGGTTTAGCATGGAAGGAGCAAAGGCAATCAACACACCCATGCCTTTGCACATACATCTTTCTAATAAAGGCTATTCGATCTCGATAAAGGAAATGGCTTATATGATGAAGGTCCCATATGCAAGTGCAGTTGGCAGCTTGATGTATGCCATGGTCTACATTAGGCTTGACATTGAAAATACTGTTGGATTGGTGATTAGGTTAATGGAAAACCCAGGAAAAATGCATTGGAAAGCAGTGAAGTGGATCTTTAGATACCTTAGAGGAACTCCAAACCATGGACTTGTCTTTGGCGGTAGAGGAAGAGATTTCAGCTTGGTTGGATTTTGTGATTTCGACTATGTCGGTGATAGAGATCGAAGGAAGTCAATCTTCGAATATGTGTTCACTATTAGTGGGACAGAAGATCAGTTAGAGAGAGAGGTTGCAGATGATTATGGCTTTGTCTACTACCGAGGCAGAGCTCATAGTTGCGGTCGAAGAAGCTAAGGAGGCACTTTATCTGAGGTGATTATTGTGTGATTTAAGCTTCGTATACGAAAGAATGGATGTGTACTGTGATAGTCAGAGTGTGATTCAGTTAGCTAAAAATCTGGCATTCAGCTCGAGGACGAAGCATATTGAGGTGAGAGGGTTGTTCCTTGTCTCAATGAGTGAAGTGAAGCTAGTTCGTCTTCAGAAAGTTCACACAAAGGAGAATGCAACAGACATGTTTATGAAGTCCTTGCTTGTAGCTAAGCTCGAGCATTGCTCGGACTTGACTCGCTTAATGAAGTGCTAGGTGCCACGAGTGGCACAGTGGAAGAGTTGAGAGGGTCCATGGAGACATTTGTTTTTATGGTGGAGATTGATAGGTTCTACACGGACTGGGTACTTTGAACACTTTGTTGATAGGCGATGGCCTTGTCGAAATTCGTTGACAGAGTATAATGGGTGATGGCGTTGCCGAAGCTCATTGGGTAAGTATCCATTGCTTGGAGCATGAAGGTGTAGATGGAATTGAAAGGCTTGTATGGAATTTGGTATCACGGTAAGATTGTTAGAATGATGCCCGAATTCCAATTCGCGATTTGAAGAACCCTAACCCTAAATATTGAAGAGAAGTGGAGGAAGACCGAACAGAGCTGCATGAAGAGATAGGTGCTGCTCCAAATCTTGAGCGATGGAAGAGGACATAACCAGATTTCTTATCCGGTGGTGAGTTCGTTCGGTGGATGCACTTCTTGTTGGTGTGGTGTTGAGATTTGAAGAAGTAGGGATTTCATTCGGTAATTTGGTGAAAGCTAGGGCATGGGAGCTTCATTCGGTGAAGAAGAGTAGTGGAGCGACATTGTTATAGAGTGGCAAAGACGAAGACCAAACCAAAATTATTGTTCGGTGTTTTGGTGATACCGAACGAAAAATATCGTTTGGTATTTGAGCATCCCGCTCTAATAAGAAGATGCCGGTCTAGATTGAGTTTTGCCGAACCAAAGTGATGTCAAGCTAGATTTATGTCGAACCAAGAGCTTTGCCGGACCAGATGCATGCCAGAATAGATTGGCACCGAACTAAATCCTGGGGCTACTATATAGCTGTTACCCCTCCTCATATCTTCACACTATAAATAGAGGAGCTTCCGAACAATAATGGTAGCCGAAATTGAGAGCTAATTTCAGCCAATTTCATAGCCATACTAGAGAGCTGAAACTCTGCATAATTTTGTCTGTATTGTTAATTATTCTTATGTATAACCTCCAAAAGTGAATCAATCTTGTAACTATAATCTTTCAATGATTAATAAAATCTCCTCTCCCCTAGTGGATGTACACTACCTCGCGACAGTGGAATCACTATAAATACTGGTGTTAATTATTTTTCTGCATTGCATAGATTTGTGACTGTCTCTTCTGGTGTTTATCTCTGTTTGTTTCGTCTCACTACAATCACGATCCAGTTGTTTTCCACTACGTTGGGTTTTTTATTCCCTTAGACTGATCATCTGAAGGGATTTTTCCTTACAAGCATACAGATAAACCACTCAATTGGTGGTGTGTACATTACCATTGAAGACTTGTTAAACGTCTTACGCGCCTGTACCTTCAATAACGTACCTTACACCGCCAACCAAATTACATCTGCTTCCCGTTATGAACATAATTACAGTTGGAATTACCAATATGATTAACAAACATAATATTACTATCCTATTAAAAATAATGATTATATTTTTTTCTCCTCTTTAATTTGGATAGGATTAGTCTACCAGAGAATACATACAAAATATTCACTATACTGTCACAACCTTTCCCTTCATTTTACCTCATATCCTAAAAAATTAGCACACTCTCGACTAGCTAGATATTAGGTGCATGGGAAAAAATGAAACCTTGTACACACACAGGGCATATGAGTACGATGCTAAGTTTGACATACATATAAGTATATATGTCTATCTGTGTATGTATTTCTTTCTTTGTGACTATGTATTAATAATTCCCAAACAACTCCTGACATACAGCCATCATAGATGATTTTATATTTACAACCAATAGTACTTTTGACTACACCTTTTAATCCATCTTCCAAATTTTATTTTAGCAACTTGATATTATTAATGATATTGCTATATATTAATTTATAAAATACTTTCTTCCTCAATCTGCATTATTATAATGTAAAATACAAAAATCTATAATAGGTTAAGATTACTAAGGTTTACTAATTCTCTGTACGAATTTCTGTTAGCAGTCATTACCCTACGCTTCTTGCACTTCTACTTGCTCGCATTTGATCATGGTCTTTTTTTACTGTTTAATTGAAACACACTCTCACTGCTTCCTTTATAACCGTACAGAAGTTTTACATGCTTTCATATTCCACTAGAGTGTTATGCACACAATTCGATGGATAAACAATGGAAATATCGCTCAGTCGTCATTTCTCCTAGTCTGCGCATACAATTGAACAATAGTTATACTATTTTCATTACTCAGTTTTTCATACTAAGCTTTGCGACCAAAGCTATAACTGCTAGAACAGAATGCCACACACTAAATTAGGCCTCAAATACGAGTGATAAAATATAAGTTAAAGCTTTACTGAATTCTATTTCTACCTCACTATGCATGCGAGTCTTCTTTTTACTCCATATAGTAATGGAACATTTTTTAAGTCATGACTGTAATAATGACAACCATAAGCTGTTTGCAGGACTACCTCCAGTAGCAGCGTTTGAAGTCATTTGGATAAGGACAGTTCCTGGGACAGATTCAACACTATGGAAATAAAGCTGCATCTTTCTGTGCAAAGTGTTTACCACCAGATTATGCACTGGGGAAAAAGCTATGCTGTACAAAATTTTAGTATCTTGAGCATTACCTTTTCTAATAGGCTTTTTTCAGTTTACATTTCGACTGCCGTATGAGTTACAAAATAGTATTTTTGTACCTCTCTTACTCTGCGATTTCAACTTTATTGTGATATCCCATTGTTGCCATTCTACCAAACATATTTGCTGCTTTTGCAATGCCACTTTTGATAGCAAGCAACTGTACTATAACTAATTCAATCTGTTTGTTTGTGTTCCTCAAATTGATATTTAATCTTAATGTATACAAGTAGGCCTTTCTATTTCATTTGTGACATTTGGTGTTTTGATTAAATTATCCGTTGTTTGTAACTTTACGTTATACTTTATTATTCCTGAAAGATGCATCTTTAGTATTTGAAAATGCAAATTAATTAATACCGGTGCATCTTTATATTTCTCGACGAATGATGAATTTATGTATTCAAATGCCATCTTATGCTTCTTCTTTTTATAATTAATAATTTCACCGATTGCTTGATTATTTGGTAATGTCTATAGTCAGAGCATATGAATTATTCAATAAATATGCTTTTTAAGGAAAATAAACTACCTGTACAAACGTATTGTGATCAGTATCCACATATGAGCCGTTTCCTTCTGCTTCTTGCATCATTCAGCACTTATAATCAGTATTCTTTATACAAAAAATGTGATATTATCATGATTTCCCCAATTGTATCGAATTACCTTCATAGATATACTTCAATAAAAAATATTGCCTACAAATTGATCAGATCATGTTACAAGGCCCATTAATTGTGCATGTTATTTGAGTATGTTTTGTAAATTTACATTTTATGAAAATATGCATACATGCATCGTTATACGGAAACTCTTTTAATTATATTTTACAACTCCATGTACGAGAATCATCAATATATTTAATATGCATACATGAGTCTTTATATTTCGATCCCATAACTATGGAAATTATTTTAATTATATTTTACAATTTCGTGTATGAAGCACGATTTCACACTGGTCATTTTATATTTTTAACCTTTTATTCTTTTTCATTGAAGATATAATGTATATCTTGAAGTGTGATGTATGGGGTTGATATTTTAGAGGATACATCCTATAATACAAGCTTAAGTTTATATGCTCTTATACACTTTGTATTGTTTTATGAAACGAATTTTTCTATCTATTTACTTATATAAGGAATTTAATTTTTTATCATTTATGTTCTTTGGGATTTGATAGAAAAGTTATTGGAATATAGGGAGTTAAGAGAGGCATCTATTATGTTATATAAACATCTCAAGATCTAACCATTTATATCTCTTCTCTAATTCACAGTTATCTCTAATTTCATGTTCACTATGATTCAGGGAATAATTTTGCATTTTCCCCCTTATTTTTATTTATGCTTAATCTATCATATATTCTCTTTAATCACATAAAAAAATTGAACATAAGATCGTTTGTATTATCACTTCTCAATTAATATGAATTAATATATTGGTATAAAGGTAAACTTTTACCCTTCTTAAGATTAACTGGAAACCAAAGACAGTTCTCCTCGATTGCCAGTTATGTATAGATCAGCCATGGATGTCGAAAATTTGTCCGAGTCCGGATCAAGATACAATTGGTATGACAGGATAAAAATAGCTATGGAAACCAGCGTTCCAAATTTCAAGTCAATCGGAGTTCATATGCTCGAGATATTGGTCGATCACGGTTGAGAAATCCAACTCTAATCGTAACTATGCACTTCACATCATCCAACCATCATTATTTTGTATCCTTCAAAAGGGCAACCTGCTTCGTATCGATCTTGTTAGAATCCATTCTAAAACAAGCCTTCATCGTATCCATAAAATATGTTGGTTCGTATCCATCAACGTGCACCACAGTTCGTATCCATCAAGTGTACTGCTTCGTATCCATCGAGGACAAACCTAGTTCGTATCGATCACAGGCATGGTTAGTCCATATCCATCCACCCTGCAGACCTCATTCGTATCCATTAAGTTCATGGTTGTTCAGATCGATAGCATCCGTGAGCCTTCGTATCCATCATAGTCCTTGTTCGTATCATTAGAGAACCCCTCAAACGAAGTCACTTCGTGTCGATTGTATCTACAACGATCGATACAAAGTACACAATCAATTATCCATACGAATAGGGGCCGAAATGGATGGATGCGAATGGAGTACTACAGATGGATACGAATGAAGTTTACAAGGATGAAGGCTCCGTCAATGTGGCAAAAAATATGGATCTACCCCAGTTTATCGCTCCACGTCAACAAGCAAGCGAGTGGCTTTGATCGACACGAAGGAGATGGAGGCGAAGGAGTCGATACAAGAATAATCAGAATTTATAAAATAAGAGAACTAAGAAATCAAATATAAATGTGTAAGAAACTTTAGAATTAAATTGAAAGTAAAGAAAATTTAAATAAGTTGAAATAGTGAACGTTCTAATTAAGTAAAATGAATCAGACAAATTTGTATAATACCAAACTGCATTCTAATAACATATAGTAAAAGCTACCAAATGTTAAAGGTTGAAATGGTAATTTGGATATGTAGTGGGATATTATACAAGCAAATAAAACTTAAAAGTGATTAAAATGTATACAAATGGAAATTTGGCCGTAATAATAAATGTTATACACTTAGATATAATATGAAATGATTAATAACCAATTGGAATAAGTAAGTGAACTTAAGAAAGTAGACAAATGAATCAAATAATATCTTTGTAAATTGGTTATAGAATCGAACTAATTCGCAAAGAAATTGTGAAATTGAATTTATAACTTTTAGGATAATTATAAACTTAGATATAGTCCAACTTCTCATATATGACTTTTATAGAAAGATTATAAACTAAAGTCATGATTAATAAAATGTTTCACAAATAAATTTGTTATTAAAGGAAATTATGAAAATGAATGTGAATAAAAAGAATTTGGTATAGTTAAGAATCAATTGGAAATAAATACGTAAGTTGTATGTATATTATTTTATTTGCATAATGATTTGATTTAGATTTGAGAACGAAATTTCGAGACGATTTATATCGATCCCAGTTTAGATTTTTCACTCGATTCTCGACGGCAAACCCTGAATATGGATTTTTGATTTGATTCTGAAATTTTCAATCATAGTATATGGCTGTGCAAGGAGAATAATGGTTTTCGACCAAGAAACCAAATCTGAGTTCGCACTAAGGAGTCGTGTGAACGATACTAGTTCGAAAGTGAAATTGTGTGATCAAATGAGCGATTAGATTTGATATTGTGTACGAATGATATATGTACATTGTACAAGCTTAAGTAAAAAAATTGGAAACTGAAAATGCAAAATATAAAATGATTTTAAATTATATGATTGGATATCATTGGTAAATAAGATACAGGTATTTAAAAAAAAGAAAAATTTGGATGGCCCGACAAAAAGGTACATGTTTTTTTTGGCATTTGATTTGATGGTTTTATGATGGGGCCACTTGGCTTTTGTTTTCTTTTGTTGGTTTGGTTCCATAGTGGCTTTTTGTAATTATTCTGATCGAGCCGTGCAAAAGGAGACTCTGCCGAAATTTTTCGTAAATACGGATGTCAGAAAATTTTTGAGGTTTTAAAATTTTTATAACTTGTTTTGATAACTAACTTATATTTTCTATAAGTCGATCGGAGTAGTGTAGTAGAAACATAGTAAAATTTTTCTAATGGATTTTATGTTTTATAAGTTGATTGTTTTTAAAATATATTAAATGCTAAATTCTGTGCTTAACGTCTTTTCAAGGACGAAAAGTTTCGAGTAGGGGAGATCATAACGACCGGTATTTTTAGCTATTTTAAATTATTGAATTTAATGTAATTATTGAATAGAAATGGTTAAAAATAAAAATTTAACGATCTTGAATGTAAGTATTAGATACGAACTTGGAAAAAAAATTGAAATAAACTAATTTTGAAGATTTGGCGATAACGAGATTGAAATAAAATTATATATATTAACTGGGTATATTCAATATCCGAAGTTGAATAATAAATATTGAATTTATTAGATGTAAATAAAGTAACTGATTGATAATCAAAATTCATTTAAAATCTAATATTGAAATTTGTTTGAATATTGAATAATTAAATTGTTTCAATTTATTATTGGAAATTATTTGAATAATTGAATTCTAAATTTAATGTGATCGAAATTGATATCGGAAGTTGATGTAAATTTTATTTAAACAACGATGAAGATTGTCAACATTTAAGTTTGGATTTTAAAGTGAATAATTAGAAGTTGGAAATTTTATATTATAATCGAGACGTTAAAATAGTGATCCCGGGAACAGTCTCGGATTTTGATGAAATAGGTTCCATTAAGTCCGTAATAGTGTGTTATGATCGGATATTAAATTTCATAGCGTTTGGAGTTACCGTTTGGTCGTACGGTATAGAAACACATTGAATTAAATATCGAAAATTTAATATTTTAGTTGGGTTTAAAAAGTTTTCTTCTCCATACGATTAAATTAGGCCCCGAAACATGTTCCATTGTGTTCAGAATAGGGTAAAAACATTATAAACGCTTGGCGGCATGCTTCATTTGGAGTTCGTTTGGTAAAAGTTGAGAATAATATTAAAATAATATTTGTACACGTATACATACTCGGATACATAGTAAACCATAATTTCTTTTTCACAGCGGTGCCTCCAAAATTTTAGTGGCCAAAATAATCCCGTGTTCTTCCTTTATTGATCTCTCAATCCAAGCCATATTTTCAAAAACTTTCTACATGAAAGTCGTAGCGCTCATCGAGCTCTACGAGGTGAACGGTGGAGATCGTCGATAGTGGCCTAGATTTGTCAGAATTTGCTCATGAAGGTTCGACGTTCAAGCATTTTTGAGTTCATGGGAAGGCTGAGCTTCTCTTGGTCATGGTCTATGGTAGAGCTCATGAAGGGCTTCGTAGTGAAGGTCTTCGATCATGTTCTAAGGCGATACGTGGAGGGAGCAGCCAGAAAATGATGAAGGTGTGCGTGGGCTCCTCGACCTGGAGGTTGCACACGTGATAGAGAGGAAGAAGAAGTGAGCATGTGGCCCTGATATGGTGAAGGCGGGTTGAACGGCTGAGATCTATCTAGATGGTTAATGTAATGTAAATTTGTAAATTAATTATATTTAAAATCGTATAAACTTGAAATATCATAACTTTCATATACGATGACCGATTGAGACGAAACAAGCGATGATGGAAGCGTGGCCACGAGCACTACGTCCTGGAATTGGTTTAGAGCCGTTTGGAGCTTGTTAAGATTTTAGGTTAAAGCGAACGTCATTCATTTTGATTTAAAACTGAAAACTCAAGGTGAGTGTTTTATAACGCTCAAAACATTCTTGAATATTTTTGTGCTAATTAAATTTGAAATTCTGAAGTGATAAAAAATTATTGATTGTTGTTTAGTAAATTTAATTGTCACCTAAACTGTCATTGAATTAACTGTTAAAAATTAAAATTGATAGTTAAATTTGAAATTGGAATTGAATTGCTAGTAAAATGCCCGATGTTAATAATTATGAAATTGTGTGAATTATACTGACTGTTTAGATGATTGATTGTGATGGATGCCAATTGATTGATATTTGGATGTTTTGGTGTTTATTTATTTTATATATATATCATGTTATCACCTGGTAAATTATTTATAGTGTATAAAACTGTAAATTGAATTATTTCAAATAAATTAAGAAATATGTTGAAATGGTATATACCTATGACACTGTAATTTGGATTGAAATGATATATATCTGTGACTGAAATTAAATTTAAATAATTGATCAGTTGGCCATAGGTTAGAAAATATGCGAACACCAGATTGGTTATGTTAAATGATTTTAAAATTTTTGATTTGAAATTTATATAAATGATTTGATTAAAGAAATAAAAAATCAAATTTATTAAAATAAAATTATTTTTGAACTTCAGCCTGAAATGTTATAGTTTTAATTTGAAAATGTTTAATTAATTGGAGTTGGGATTAAGAAGTTATAATCGGAATACGATTAAATTTCATAAATTTATTGTCTTTAAAGGATTGGATTTCACTAGAACTTCGAATATTACTAAGTGAAGTTTATATAGAAACTATATTTCGAAATTGAATTTTATTTGAAGATTGGGATTTTAAACGGAATATTGAAGGATGGTTTGATTTAAATGTTTTGAATCGATATTTTGAAAATCGAGCTCGAAATCGCTATAAAATGAAATTTAATTAATTAAATTTGAAAGTAGTGAAATAATTTGAAATCGAAGTTGAAATTGATTTGAATTGAAATCGAAATTGAATCGATCGAATGGAAATTAGAATTGATTTGAATTGGGAAGTTGGAATTGAATCGGTTTGACTTTGAAACTATTTTCAAATAAATTATTTAATATAAAACTATTTAAATGTTACCTTCTTAAACATAAAAATTATTTTGGTTTTCCAAATTATTTTGCTATATAAACCATTTTAATACTTAAACTATTTTACAATAAACTATTTTTAACTGTTTTAACCATTTACATTATTTTTAACTATTTTAATTATTTAAACTATTATAATCTATTCAAACTATTTTTCAAAAATTCAAACTGGTCAAGGGTAGAATGTTTATTTTTAAATCATGGATTTAAATACGAATTGGGTTAAAATGAAGTTATAACCTAAATTGAAATTCGAAACGATTTTGGAGGCGAAATCGAAATCTTGACGTGAAAATGATTTTTGAAGTGAAATGTAATATTTTGAGTAAATATGATGATTTCGAAACGGATTTGATTTGAAGCAAATATGATATTTTGATATCAAGTATGAACTGTTTTCGAAATGTAAAAGTACCGACCGGTGTGTAAAACGACGTTTGGTTGTCAAAGAGAACGGAGCCGGATATGGGCATACTATCTGTCGATACCGAAACCACTTTAACAACTATGTATGTGGAGCGATGATCCTGAATGAAATGTTTGGATTTCGCGTCGTTTGCTGGGTGTGAATAAAGAGAATGATGATGGATAAGCTTGGCACTTTTGCCAATTTGCAATGACTAAAGTAGGAGCCGTACTGGCCAAGTGGGTTAGCTACCCCGAGCGGACGCACTTCTTCGTATTACCATCATTTACATTGCGATTGATTGGTATGTACCCTACGATTTTATAGGAGCGTTGGACACGGTAGGCGATCACGGTTGTGATGCATTACCACCAACTGGGAAGGGTAAACTGGTGGTATCCTACCTTGGGCATTGCCTAACGTGCCTTGTCATACTTTTATCCACAAACAAGACCCACACATTTTGGTTTAATGTTGTCGTATCATGGTGCATCCCTAACTACCGAAGTTATACTGGTAGTGTCAAATGCAAACTGTGCGTCAATGCTTAAAATGTGCTAATGGGGATTAATGTAAAGCCTTAACGCTAAGAAAAATATTTATTTTACTGATTAGACATTTTATATATAGCGTACTCTACTACATATGAATATTTTAACGGATCCTTAAGAGATGCAAAATTCCATAACATCTCCTGAGATATTGCACACACATTATACAGTGGATAGGAGATGTGAAATCCCATAAGCATCTCTGATGCCGTGACACTCATATTTTATATGTGATATCAATTTAACTTACATAAGGATATTTTAGTCCTGACTCGAGTGTTTTGTTCTTTTCATTACGCTCGGGTCAGCCTGAGTTTTTCAACTTAATGAAGATTTTTTTCTAGAGGGCAAAGTCGAAGATTTGGTATATTATTGCTATTATTATTTCGACGTTATGTTGTCTGATGCACTACTTATGTATCTCTGATGTATATATAACTCTGATAAATGTCGTACTGTATATAATCAAATGTATTGTATAAACAGCTTTATGAACTGTTTATTTGATTATTATATTTTATCATTCCACTGCGAGATTATGTGTTTGTTTCTTCTTCTTTTCTTATTTTTCTTATTTAACCCTAATGATTATCTATGTTTCAGATTGTTTGGATTGGACATGTGTGGATTATTGTCAATTTAAACCTTCCAAAACGTGGGTCGTCACACCCTTGCTCATAATGAGTTTTGGAGGAGCCTGAAAACAACTTGGGAACTTCTTTGAACCTTTGCTTGGCATATCACCCAAAAACTGACGGAAAAACAAAGAGGGTAAATAGGATTTTGGAGGACTTGTTGAGAGTTTGTGTCTTGGATTTCGAAGAACATTTGGAGCAGCATCTACCATTGGTTGAGTTTACATATAATAATAGAAATCAAGCGACGATTGGTATAACCCTTTTTTGAAGCACTTTATTTGCGGCCATGCAAATCGCCTTTTTTTGTTGGGAAATCACCAATAAAGTATTACTCGAACCCAATTTGGTCCGTGATACCATGGAAAAATAGAGTTGATCAAGCAAAGGATAAAGGTAGCGCAAGACCATCGGAAATCTTATGCGGATAGAAGAAGGGAATAGCTTAAATTTGGGGTTGGAGATATGGTATTTTTTAAAATCTCCCCTTTTAGAAAAGTTGTTAGGTTTGGCAAGTTTGGAAATTGGCACCTAAATTTGTTAGGCCATTCAGGATTTTGAAAAGAACAGGAAAATTGACATATCGTGCGGAGCTTCCTACCAAGTTGACAGGAGTCACAATGTTTTCTACGTTTCTCACCTTATAAAATACCATCATGACACTGCTAACAGAATAGAGCCCGATCATTGGGATTTTTAAGGTGGAGCTGATAATGCCTTATGCTACTACACGCATTGTGGAGTACGGTACTAAGAGACTCCGTAATGAATTAATTAGGTTGATCCGGGTACAATGGGGGGACAATCCAGTGGAAAGCATATGGAAATTTTATAAAACTTAGAATTTAACCATGAAAGTTAATCCATTGCATTTATGGTGAAATTATGATCTGTTTTCATATATAATACACTGAAAACGAAGCTCAAACAAAGAAGTTACAAGCATTTTAATTTTTCAGATTTAAATTAACTTTTTTAGAATTAAAAAACAAATGAGAATTTTCAATTTATTTGAATTTTAATGGGGCTAAGTAAACGTTAATTAACGTTTGATTATTGTTTAATGTTAAAGTTGAATAGAGGAAAGAAATTAATTAAAACAAACAAAAATAAAAACATTCCCAATAAAAATATACAGGTCGACCCCTTTATTGGGACCAGTTGAACCTAGCAGTCGAGCGGTCGAAGAGGGGTGGTTGATTGGTCAAGGCCAAATATTGGCAATGGCAACTAGGGTTTGAAGGGGTGTGCTATTTATTTGTATGCTCCAGATTTCTCCATTTTAAACTATTTTTATCCTACTTTTCTGGTTTGTTTCAATCCTTATAAATAGAACCCTATCTTTCCACTTTTTATTTATATTATTATAAGAAATATGACAAAATTTTGCCATTGCTATCTCTCTAATAAGATTCAGAAAGTCAACAGAGAATTCAAGTAAGAATTCAACTTATTTATTATTTATTTCTTCTTCCTCCAATCTATTCTTATCATGTTCTTCTCCAATTATTCCGAATCTAATGAATATATGTACCTCTTCCCCATTGTGTACACACACACATGTACATATCAAAAGAGAGATTTTAGAAGAGAATAGAAGGCTACAAATCCATTTAAGTGAAGCTAAGGCTAATCTGTGAGTAGGAATGTTAGTGTTTCTTTTCAACAATTCTTTAGTGTATTTATTTTTGGATTTGAATAAGCCTTAGGGATTTTAGATTTTCAAAATATGATAGATAAAATCCCCTAAAATTCCTTTTTATTTCGACAGTCAATTCTGTATTGTGATTCCCAACTATTTACATTAATTCACTAATTTGTTTTCGTTTATGCAATTTTGATAATTTCATATTCTATTCCACTTCTCCTTCTTCTTTGGGTCAGTTTATGACTGTTCAATGAAACGAGAGGTTAGATTGCAGATTCTATTTGTAGTTCAAAACAACTTATTCCTATCTATTTCTTTGTAAAAGAGGAGTTGAATAGAATATGGGGGTTTAGATTGCAATTCTTATTGTTTAAGATATTTCATTGAACTAGTGTATAAATTGAGTTTCTCTTCTATTTGCTAGTCTGTTATAGTAGTTTTGGTTATGAATATTTATTCCCTGCTTTGGGTATTAGAATCCTATGAAATTTGGGGTATTTGAGGAAAAGGACTTGAGATAATAATTAGTTAGGGAATTAACATTTAAAACTAGTTTAGAGTGTAAAATCTATGTGTTTAGAACTTATTAGGTGTGAATGTTTATTTATCTCTATTTTCGTAATTAATTTATAATTATTTAGTATATGACACAGTAAATTAGGTGTTTATTTTAATTTATTTCCCCCATTAGGAAGGTGATTGATTGTTATGCGAAAATAAGAGGAAACTCTTATATATCCTAATTATTAATTTAAGGCATAATAAGAAAGATACCATATATGGTCTTATTTATGAAATGGTGAGATGAGAGAGATAGTGTGTGTGTGTGTGTGTTTATGGAGAGTAATTGATTTATGGCTAAGTCATAGGAATGTGTTAGCGCCAAAATTGGTCACTAACACCCAAATCCAAATGAAAGCACCAAATACGAGTCATAGCTCACAGATAGAATATACGTAGAAAATAATAATGTGAAGAACTGTCAAAATTAAAATGAAGGCAGTAAAGAATAACAGATTTTATAGTGGTTCAGCTAACTCTGGCCTACGTCCACTCCAGAATTTTCCTTTTTATTGTTGTAGTAATCCATTACAGTTACAAAATGATAAAGTAATGCTAGCCTTAGAAAATAGAAAGCCGGAGAGCCGAAGAGAAGATCGCTTTTCTGGAACCCCGCATGCTGTATTTACAGGCAAAACCTGAGTTATTGGGCTTCCTGAGTAATCTGGCACATCAAGGCCATAGCCAAGCAACCTCCAATGCCGAACCATCCAAATGCTGATCCATATATGCCGAGCGAGAATGCCGATTCACATATGCCGAGCGAGAATGCAGATCCACATATGCCGAGCGAGAATGCCAACCCACATATGCCGAGCGAGAATGCCTATCCCATGACTTGCCTACCGACCGACTCATTCCAATGCCGAACGGCTCACATGCCAATCCACTTGTGTCCCTTGTCCCTGACCGAGCCACCTTATCTAGGCCGAACCATCTTACCAATGTCGAGCCGCCTCACTAAAGCCGAATCGTACCACAAGGACCGAACCGCCTCGTCTAGGCTGACCACATCACCAAGGCTGAGCCGTGCCACCAATGCCAAGCCACTTCATCTAAGCCGAACCACCTCACCAAATTCGAGCCGTTAATGCCGAACAACCCACACTACTGCACCGAGCTATTAGCCTATGCCGATCCACTTGATTTAGTTAAGTCCGCCTATCCACGGCCTCGTAAAAAGGCGGGTTAACATTTGCCCCCCGAAACATGCCTTGCTATTGGAAAGTGAGTTTTGAATAGTCTCAATCCTGATATCCGAAGTCCATATGTTATCCACATCTATACTTTCTGATTCATAATCCAATCCATTTTATCTAAGCTCCATCATCGTATCCTTATCCGAACCTACGACTGCTTTGAGTCGATATCCAATTCGAATCCAGTAAACAAATCCTTAGCCAAATCCATATCCATCTGAACTCGACAAATGTTAGCGACACAACAATCGCTTTCTAATCCATCCATATCCAAAAACCAATAACCACGTCCATGACCTCTCAGGGTCGATGTCCAAATCCGGGACCATTTTGGGTCCATGCCCAGATCATTAGCTGTTCATAGCCAATATCCAAATCTGTAACCTCTCCGGGTTCTTGCCAAGCGTAATCCACACTCGGCGACCAGTGTTAAGTAATACCATGGTGTTCCTGGTTCAGTATCCCTAAACGCTAAGTAATGTCGTGGCTTGAGTCCCAAGCCGAATCCTGGTCGCTCCAGACCCTTACCGAGTATGGTCCATACTCAATGACCTGTGTTAATAACCTATAGACAATATATGGCCTAAGTCCTAGGACGGAACCTGGTCTCTCTAGACCCTTGCCAAGCATAGTCCATGCTCGACGACCTTTCAACCAAAAACAAGAGAAAAAGTCAACCTATATCCAAAAATCCAGAATCCAGATTCAAACCAAAAAACCAAAAATCCTATCAAAAGTCCAAATCAAAAGGCGAGCATCTAAACCAAAATCCAAACCAAGAAAGCAACAATGTAGGGAGTTCAAACTGAACCCCAAAACCAAAGTAGAAAAAGAAAATGTCCAAGCCAAAGGAAAAAACAGATTTCACAAACCAGGGCGTCTCGGTAAACCATCATCTCAGAGCATGCCTTAGGGTTATCTCCGACCCTGTACATGCGTAAGTGATTTATCCGTTTTCCTAGAGTTTGTTACTTATTCCAAACCATCATGATTAGTTGACGACCAATCGGCCACCATTCCTGTGTCTCGTGCCTTCGTCATTCAAGGTAGGCGGTGACTGCTCTTGTTCCACCGCCGCATTCCAAGTTTCGACATATAGTCACAACTGACCATTCCTTACATGTTCCCGATTATAACCTTTTGATGCCTGCAGTTGTTATTACCATGCCCATCCAGGTCATGAAAAAGACAGTGCCTTCCTGATGCCCTTTCACGTTTTGAGGGCTCCCTCCTTGCCGACCTTCGATACAGAAGGCGATCTCGAGTATCCAAGAATATCCGCTCTACGTTGCCTTCAATCCTTTGTAAGTGGAGAATTTCAGTTCTCCCCAGCGCTTCCTCTTCCCTTTATCCTTGTCCTTACCCGAGCTTTCACCGGGCATTCCTCCATCCTTAACCATGTTTACTTCCTTTGATCTCTTATCTAAACATGCATCCTATTGTCAAAGAAATCTCTCAGCTTCATGGAAGAATTCTATGAGATCCAATGGTGGATCTCATATCAACGATACTTTGAAATCCGAATTATCGCTGACTCTTGATACCGTAGCCATTAGAAATATTGATGGATCCGACCGATCCACAGAAGCAACTACTGCATTAAACCGAGTTAAGAATGTCCTAAGCGATTCATCCACCCCCTATTTAAATGATGTCAGTGCCACCACATTCTTTGGCCTTTTTATGTGAACTCAAAACTGACCTAAGAACTTGTCTACCAGTTATGTCCATATTCCAATGGATCCAACCTCTAGCTATCTAAACCACATAGCAGCTATATCGGTCAAGTACATAGGGAAACATCGGGCCATAACCTCTTTTGTTGCCCCTAGCACTTCCATATGCCTTGTGTACCTCATCAAGTGGTCAGTGGGATCCGTCTTCCCGTTGTATACTTCCAGAGTGGGCAGTTTGAAATCGATCGAATTCCTAGTTGTCCTGATGTTCCGGGTAAAAGGACTTTTGTTGACTCCCTGCGAATCCCTATTTGTCAGACCTCCCTGAATAGTCCCATCCAATCAGCATTTCCAACTAAGGGTTGCCTCCTATCCATATTTCCTAGCTGCTCTCTAACTCCGCGTGGGAATTCGGACGCATATTCCTCGTCACGTACTCCTGTATTTCTGTTGATGCCGGGTTGCACAGCATCACCTGGTATCCCTCCAGGGGTTGGTCCAACATTACTTGATGGTGTGCCTCGAGTCTAGGTCCATCCAGATTGTTAGTTGTCTGTCGATTGGCAGCTGTCCCCTGTTGAAACACTCCATCTGCCCACTCGTTGAGTTCCTCTGATCCAGTTCTAAGAACTTGAGCACCTACAGTTCATGGTTGTCCAAATTGCCTAAGAAGAGCCTGCATCATCTCCTCTTGCTGTTTCATCATCTGCTCCTGCATAGAATTCATCATAACTTGCATCTCGTCCAGAGTTATGTATGATCCTCTCCAGCTCCAAAAAGAGGCCGCTTGAATTCCTTCCTGATTGCTCCTTTCCGCTGCTTGCTTTCTCATTGGTGGTCTAGCCATTGCTTTCTAGAATTTAAGTTCCTAAATCCCTGAGTGCTAGCTTTCTCAGTGAAAGCATCAAAATGTTAGCGCCAAAATTGGTCACTAACACCCAAATCCAAATGAAAGCACCAAATACCAGTCACGGCTCACAGATAGAATATATGTAGAGAATAGTAATATGAAGAACAGTTAAAATTAAAATGAAAGCAGTAAAGAACAATAGATTTTATAGTGGTTCAGCTAACTCTGGCCTACATGCACTCTAGAATTTTACTTTTTATTGTTGTAGTAATCCATTACAGTTAGAACATGACAAAGTATTCGTAGCCTTAGAAAATAGAAAGCCGGAGAGCCAAAGAGAAGATCCCTTTTCTGTAACCCCACATGTTGTATTTATAAGCAAAACCTGAGTTATTGAGCTTCCTAAGTAATCCGGGCCCATCAAGGCCATAGCCGAGCCACCTCCAATACCGAACCATCCAAATGTCGATCCACATATGCCAAGCGAGAATGACGACCCACATATGCCAAGCGAGAATGACGACCCACATATGCCAAGCAAGAATGCCGATCCCATGACTTGCCTGCAGACCGACTCATTCCAGTGCCAAATGGCTCACATGTCGATCCCCTTGTGTCCATTGTCCCTGACTAAACCACCTTATCTAGGCCAAACCATCTTACCAATGCCGAGCCACCTCACTAAAGCCGAGCCGTATAACCAAGACCGAACCACCTCGTCTAGGCCGAACCACCTCACCAAGGCCAAGCCACATTACCAATTCCGAGCCACTTCATTTAAGCCGAACCTCCTCACCAAAGCCGAGCCATCAATGCCGAACGACCCATACTACTAAAACCTATGCCGATCCACTTGATTTGGTTAAATCCACCTGTCCACGGCCTCATAAAAAGGCGGGTTAACAGAATGCGAGGTCAATAGAGTTACATGATGGAAGTCCGCCCTTCACTTTGAGACTACCAGCAGTTATGTACACTTTGAGGCTACCAGTTCCTACGAATATTCGGACTAATATGAGACATCTATATGAGTATGGCTATAAGACAAAGGGCCAGCTTCGGGGTCTTAAGGTATTAAGTGGTTGGACCCGCATTTTTCTCCCTAAATGAAGTATTAAATGGCCAAGGGGTTACGCTGGGTGGTATCTTAACGAGGGGGTCCGCTTTTGGAAATAGGTATTAAATGATGGGGTCTGCCTTAATTAAGGTATTAAACGACCAGAGTCTGCCTATTTTCCATAAAGAAGTATTAAGTGCGCTAAGAGATTCCATGTAATTTCAGCTAAATAGTACCATTGAGGAATACGCTTTGAAAATAGGTATTAAATGATGGGGTTTTCCTTAATTAGGCTATTAAATGAATCAGAGTTTGCTTATTTTTTAATAAAAGGTATTAGGTGGCTTGGGTACCGTCTCTCACATTATTAGCTATTTATGATGTATTATTAGCATATGAGATTCTAGAAACCTGCTTCTAGAATGGAAGGTATTAAGTGATTGGACCCACCTCTTTTCCTTATAAATAAGTATTAAATGGTTTTAATGTTTTTATGTTCGTAGACATATTCTTATTTTGAAATATACAACCAAAGTATTGAAAAGGTAAGACTCGAGGTTTTTATTCACCAAACACTTGTTATTCTGACTTCCTGCTCATTATAATACAGGTTAAGGATGGAGTGACGGCGGTGACGATGCTTAGAGATGGAGAAGCTTGGCTTGTGGCAGTATTTGTTATTATTATTTGATTTTATGTGTACCCATGTATTTGGACAATTGTTGTAACATATATTATGTTAGGGTTTTTACATAATTTTGTATTACGACATTTTTATGGTTTTGAAATAAATGGGAACACTTTGCTATTAGATTTTGTTCCATCGACTGTGAGTTCTAAAATTTTAGTTATGGCATTATAATGTTATTTCTTTTTACTACTAATAGCTTACCTTAGAATGGATCTGTGTTTCAATAGACCTTTTTTGGGTCAAATTTTAGGTCTGTTCCAAAGTGGGTTATTACATAACTACTCAATCTTTCTTTGGCAACAAATCAAGAACAAGTTACGGATTTCAACCACTAGTAGTAATGACATAGCAATTGTCTTCAACACAGTTTTCAATAACAATAGAAAAACTATAGTGTATAATAAGTTTATGATACCACACTAGTCTGACATCTTAACTAAACTCAAGAACATTTCAAAATATTTATACTTCAGCTAATATTCAATTAGAACAGTTATTATAGATAACAACCAACTTTTGCAACATGCAGAATTAAAGAAGGAAGAAGTAAATAAAAACAAACTTATCTTTAGATAATCTAGAATATACAACATGGTAGCATACGATTCCCTGTCAATGCCCCAAAACGACGAGGGTGCACAAAACTATAGAACAAATGCAGCTAATATTGATGAACCGGATTCGATGAAGAGATTTACAGGATGCAAGATTGGTGCTTCTTGTAGCTCAGCACTTGGAAAGATCATTGATTGTTTCATACTTATTGGAAATGGCGAAGTTATCAAACATATTTTCCTTCAAGCTACTTGGGAAGGAACTACTAAAGAAGATTGTCATTTATGATTTTATTGAAGGAGATGGTTTTATTTTTTATTTTTCATGTCATGTTCATAGGGCCATGTGTCCTATGCATCCATGTGTGGTGTGCTTTCTTTGTTTTTTAGTTGTCCTATTTCATTTTGAAACTGGTAGTAGGGAAACATACAATGGTTTTTGAATAGATTTTGTTAAGTATAACTCCTACCATAATTTTTTCACCGGCCATCAACTTTGTAATCGTTTTCTTCAGTAAATAATACCTATTTAAAAATAATTTCCATAAATTTGTATTACATTAAAAAAATTATAACCGAGGCAATTATATGTATACATATAGGGAATATATACATGGTGGACATAAATCCCAATATCTACACATGTACCTATTAACCTTGTTATTGTTTGTTACTATAGTCATATAAAAATATTATTATTATTACATATCATTTTGTATGAAAGTTAAAATACAATATTAAATTAAATGTTGCAAAAGAGGAATATGGAATCAATCAGTGATGCCATCTTTATCTCTTTCCTTTTGGATCTTGATGTGATTATATCGTGATTTAATTCCATGTTTGCTCACGTCTTTACGCAATAAGCAATTATATTATTCATAGTTTCACAAGTATGTCGCATGATGTAAACTATCAATATATTAAATATGTTCATATTTATTCAAATATCAAACTTAATTAACTTAGATTTAATTAATTATGAATAAGACAATCTTAATAAAATAAGATTTTATTAAAAATACTAGATTGAATCTGGTATTAACATTAGATTTCATAGGACAACTAAGAATTAATTAGAGATTTTTTTGAAATCTACCCATTCACTCATTGCGAAACGGACCGAGTTCCTCCAGTGGTAAAGCTCAAATGGTCTATGTAGTCTAATTAGTCAAAATTTGGGGCAACTAATTAAACATATCCATCCGATAATTGAAGTAGTCTCAAGGCTTGGGGTTGAATAATCAAGTATTATCCCCGTCTCAACCAACTACCTAGCCCAATGGATAAAGTACATCTAAAAGGTTAGCTCAGATTTAAGGTCGAGAGTTATTTGGGCTTAGGCTGATTTTCATATTGAAAATTAAAACAAAAAATTGAATTTGGAAGTTAAGTTTAGAATACAAAAGGAATTTTATAAGAATTATAAAATAAACCAAAAATTGCAATATTGTTTTGAAAAATTAAATAATTAATTTTAATATATTTTCTTAATATGAGTAGTTAAATTAAATATAATTATTAATTAAGAGTTAATTAATTATATTAATTTATGTATGTAACTACAATTTCTATTATTGTATATTTATCTGAAAATTGTTTAAGATAAACAAGTTAAAAATTTCAAATCAATTAAGAATCTAATTAAATTATTTAATTAAATATAATAATTTATTGAATAAATAATTAATTAAAAGCTAACATATATATATATAGACACACACATATATATATACACACATAGACACACACATATAAAACTTGATGTGCAAACATATAAAAAATTAGAAATATTATAGTTGATTATTTGTCCGAAATAGTTTGAGATAAGTAAAATGAATTTTTTGAAATTTTAAATATAATAAAATTTAATAAATTTCTAAATTGATTAAAATTAAAAATTTGTTAACTATGATTTAATTAATAAGATTTGAAAGTTAATTATATGTGATTTAGTTAACAAGTACCAAAGTAATTGAATATGATGCAACTAATAGTGATTAAAAATAAATAAATATGATTTATTTAATAAAAACTAAAAAATTTAAATATATAACGATTAAAAGTAATTAAACATGATTTAATTGACATAGCACTTATATATACATTATGTAAATTAAATTAAACTATAACAGTTATAAATAAATTAAATTTATATAATTATATATGTATAAATAAAATTTAAATTAAACATTGAAATAAACCCAAAACATATTTTTGAAATTAGTATATGTGTAATATATATACACACCATGGTTTCAGATGTGTTCGACACTTGAATCACAAGGGTATTTCGTTAGAAATACATTATTCCTTAAATTGATGTCACTCTAAGGTATATATCAAAGGTTTTGAATCTCATACATACATACATACATACATATATATATATATATATATAGTTGTCCTCTATCATTTTTATATTGATTGATTACTTGCATACTCATTGATTGAATGTTATGTGTAGTACTATTAATATATTGCCTGGACAAGGTAAGATACGAGCATGTGTTTGTTTAGAAAACAAAAGGTATGTGCGTTATACTTATGCCATCATGAAATGATGGGTACGACGAATAATCTCCTTAATTTTGTTGAGCAACTCAATGTCGAGATTGAGATTAGGAAAAATATTAGTGTTAGGAGTTATGTATGATAAAACCGATAAAGAGTTATCCATCACTTACGGGCCTTTGATTTATTGAGCAATCTCAAGGACAGAATCCGAAGGCAAATTAGTCCTAACACTCGCTAAAAGCTTTATAATTTTCTTTTAGGATTTTGAAGAGTATGAAAATCTAGCAGAAGCCTTATTTGGAAAGTGCAATGAATACATTTAACCTTTCCAATATTGTAAGAACGTATGTTATACAAATTAAGATTATCTACTAAATAAATTTGTACAAAAATCCAACTGACAAAATTGTTTATCAATTGAAATATACTAATGAAATGAATAAGGATTGAAAAAGAAATACAAGATGTAATTATTAGTAAATTATTTTATATGTTGTCACTTTAAGATAATACAAGAGCTAACCGATACAACTACTAAATACATTTGTAACTTGTCACTTATATATTTATTTGCCCAAAACAACATATTGTCTTCTATGAGTCTTGAACGCTAAAGCAATATAAGATTATGGATTATTAATCCATATTAGATCACATACAAAAGTTGTTTTGGTGACCAATTATGTTCATAATATACAAAATCTCAATGAAATAGATTCATTCGAAATGAGAAGATAAACCATTGTGCAAGATTTTTTGTTCGATGCAATTGAATACAATGAAAGTCTTGTGGTGTTGAAAAGAACAAAAGACCAAGGACCAAAGAAAAACATAGGAATTCCATCACTGAAATGTCAGTTTTGATCAGTTTGCTTAGATGCAACTTTATTCGATCCCCGAAATCACTTTTGTAAAGAATTCAGCGTGGTCTCGTGATAAAATTTCCTATGGATGCTTGACCATTTGAAATAAAAGAGAATACTTAAGAGTAGATATAAATTAGGCACAATTGAGATTAAGAGAGTGAATCGTCACTTTTACTTCATGAAGAGACATACGCTGCAAGAATTGTACAAAATAGATTCACTTCTACTTCATAAAGAGATATAGGATGTAAGAATTGTATAAAATTTAGCAAAATACTTAATACAAAATGAGAAATGTGGTTTCCGTTTCAAATGTATTTTATTATAGAAATTTGTTTTCTATAAAATATATTTTCATGGTTTCAAGATATTTAATCTAAAACTCTTGACTATAAACTAGTTATAGTGAACAAAATAAATAGTCTGTAATAAGTGGTTGATGGAGCTTCATGAGTCATGCATTGTTATAGTAATGGCAGAAATGGTGTGAGCTTACCATATCACTTATTAGTAGATGCATCTAGATACGAAAGATTTTTTTCTTATATACCAATTACTATTTATAAAATGATAACTATTTTTAATATTACGTGAATATAGTTTCATTTTATTATGAATATTTTAAATTATTATTGAATATTAGTTAATAAATTGCAATTGGGCTTTATGGCCATGAACAGTAAAGCTAAAAAGAGCACATGTGCTCCAGACGAGAGATCAAAATTAACTTTAAAAAACAAAAAAGTAAAATTCCTTATTTATAATGTAACTTCCCATTTAGGTCATTAAACTATGGCGGCTGCAGATCTTTTCTTTGAACTTCTGGGTTCCATCACTTCTAGTCCCAATTCTCCAGCAATTGTGGTTCTTCTGCCGTTTGCAAGGTGAGTTTCTTTTATGATATTCTTTTAATTCTTTTCACAACATCTCTAGCTATCATAGTTGAAAGATCTAACTCCGATTTCTCTTTGTCATTAAAAGCTCTAGAATAACGATCCCTCTAGATATGTTATACACAACATCTCAAATTATCTTGAAGACTTCCTCCTTCTAGTACGAACTATGAGTCCTCTAGTGTAGGTGAGAAATTTCATCGCTTAGACTTTTAACAGATTCATAGTTCATACACTTAAGTTTTTGTATGGCCTAAACTCTATCAGTATAGTTACAGCCCAAAAAGTGATGCATGTGACTTCTGGTTTATTTTTATAAAGATAACAACTATCTTCCGATAGAATACCCTAAATTAGCAGTCTATCCTTTATAGGGAGTCTAAAACAAGAGCTTTATGTGTAGTGTGTGCCATTTTTGGGGGACTGCTTTTTCTCTGTATGAGTTAATACCATAGAACAATAGGATAGTGCTTTAGAGTCTCTTCCCAAGATTTATGCATGCAGAACTAATATTTACCAATGCATTTCTAAGCCCAAATATCTTGTTCCTTTCCATAATAAAGGTGGGTAGCTTCAATTTTCTACTTTAGGTGTTTAGTACATAGTTGCATGTCAAGGTTCCAATTGTCATTTAAAAAGATAATAGCAACCTTGTCATTGGGGGTTCCATATGCTGAAAAACCATCCCAGCTAAGTCTATCTATAAGACTTTTGCAGTTCAACCAAGGATCTCTCCATAAATTAGTGTTCTCCCCATTAACAATATGTCTTCGAACTAGATTTTTTAGTTGATCTCTTTGTTTCAGAATATTTTTCCAAGTGACCGAGGCATTGTTATCAATTTTCATCGCCCAAAAATTATTCCTCGTGTATCTTGTTCTCATCCAAACAGCCTAAAGATTATTAGAACTCAAGATTTTCAAGCAAGCTTTAAACCACACACCTCTGTTAGTTCAAATAAAATTTTAAAACCGACATCACCTTCCTTTTCGGGTTTATATAGGTCGTTAAAGCTAATCTAATGTGAACCTCCTTTCCAAATGAAATTAATAAGAACATATGGAATTTGAAATATCTGCATCTAAAATCTAATCTTAGAAGTGATCGCTATATGAACTAATTCAACTCTTCCAGCAAAAAACAAATTTAGATCCTCATCCCTACAGGTTTTCCCTAATATTGTCAATCAGCTTACCATATTCCTTATCTGTATTGGTATTATTTAAAAGTGGAACCCTAAGATATTTGACAGGAAGTGCACCTTACAGAACCCTTAATTGCTCTAAGCATTTTGCCCCATGTCTATAGAATTTGTTGAAATGGACTTTTGTTTTCAATTCGTTAACTTTTAATCCAGCCCGTTCTTCTGTTTATTTAAATATATGTTTAATTTGATAAATAGCCAAAGAATCAGCCTTAGAAACTACGAGCATCATCTTCATAAATGAGATGAGTGATTGCTAGAGAAATATTATATACAATCTTAATTATACTGTGATGACAAGCAATCTCCATTTGAAGGGAAAACCACTCCATTGCGATAGCAAAGAGGTAGGCGGAAAGAGGGTCCCTTTGTCTCAGACCTGTTGTACTTTGATTATACCCTCTAGGAATTTCATTATTCGGAATAGAATAGGTGGGAGAGTTAATGCAGCATGTTATCAGATTAATAATTTTGTCAGGAATCCCCATGGCTTTCAACATATGAATAATAAAATCTCCATTGACTCTGTCGTAAGCTTCCTGAAGATCTACTTTTAAACATAGTTTATCAACACCAGGTTTATTGAATTCTCTGAATAATTTATGGGCCATTAAAGAGTTTGCAGCAACAAATCTTCCCTTTATGAATGCACTTTGACATTCTAATATTAGACTAGGCAATACCTTATTCAATCTCATGCAAATAATTTTGCTCAACACTTTATAAGTTACATTGCAATAGGCAATAGGCCTATATTCTTTAATTTTAGTGGGTTTTTGATTACTTTAGGAATCAAGAGTATGAAAATGTGATTAGTCTCTTATAAGAACTCACCGCTGCCAAATGCTTCTTGGTAGGATGCTAACATGATATTTTTCAAGTCTTTCTAATAAAGTTTGAAGAAATTGGCCGATAATCCATCGAGGCTAGGACTAGAGTCATTATGAATAGAGAACAGAGCTTTCTTCAATTCCCTTTCTTGGATGTGAGCCACCAGCATTTGCCTTCCTTTAAGGGAAACTTTCCCACGAGCTTGAAAATAAGGTATGCTATCGTTGTACTTTCTATTGAAAATCTCAACAAAGTATGAAATTACTTGTTGTTCAAGATCATGGATTTGAGTTATCATTTCACCCTGTTCATTGAGATAATTAAACTAGCCATTAGAATTCTTTCTTTGAGACTTTTTAGTGTAATTTTTTTTATTGAATTCATCTCCCTTTGTTAGCCATTTTTCTTTAGCATTTTATTTTAAATTTACAGTGCTTCTTCAATTCAACCTTAAGGAGTTTCTGCAGCATAAAGTAATCAGCATTAAGGCTAACATGTAGTGGGTCTGCATCCCGTTCGATTTTCACCTCCTCCAAATCATCTTGGATTTTATTAACAGCATCGGTAGCTGTAGGCCTTCTAAAGTTCCAATCCTTGAGTTTGCCTTTCATGTTCTTAATTGGCATAACATATTTGTATGTGTTGTTTCCTCTGGATAACTGGCCTTCGGAAAAATTGACAACATCACCATAACCATCACAAAGGGGCCAGTAGTTCACAAATCTAAAAGGTTCCCTTTTTTGAGTCCGAACCTTATTATTAAATTGAATTAGGAGTGGACAATGGTCACTTGTAGAGCTTGGTAGAATAGCAACTTTTATATTTTTCATTTGATTAAATAACTGACCATTACCCAGCATTCTATCTAATCTAGGAACTATTTTTTAACCGCACCGCTTTTCTATGTGAAATGCATACCTGTATGTGAGGCTTCGATCAATCCACTAGCTAACATGTAGTCATTGAACTCTGCAATCTAGCACATTTTTAATATTAGTCCCCATTTTTTTCTCATCTGTACTAAGAACTACAATAAAATCACTTGATATAGCCCAATGAATTTGACTTTTCTTTGAATTTTGGATTATTTGTCTCCAAAGATTAGTTCTGGTATAAGGTAGGTTGCTAGCATAGACAAATGTAAAAAACATCTCCAAACCCCTCACATTTTTGCATTATAGAGTAATTTATTGACCATCATTGTTAAACAATTTAGTAACCCAGATGTCATTGTTACATAAGACCATAATTTAGCCTTTAGCTGCATTTGAAGCATTATAAATGACATCCTAATTTTCACCCAACTGCATTTTTAACATATCAAGACTATCCTTATTAAACTTATTCTCCAAAATAGCAATAATTGAGGGCTTATATTTAGCCCTTAGATTATAGAGGTCAAATTTCCCAACATTAGAATTTAGCCCTCTAACATTCCAACATATTACTTACATGATTTGATAGCTTTTGCCCCTTGTAGTATGAGAAGAAACTACCAAAGCTACTTTCTTAACTGCCTTTTTGTTAATCTTTTCAAATTACTTAGTCTATTCTTCATTTGTCATCAGGAATCTATTAATATCTTCTTTATCACTATCCTCCTCTGAACTCTCAATTTATATATCAAGTTTCTGAATGTCTTCCATTATGCCAGGTAAAGTCTCCTGTGACGACCCACATTTCAAAAGATTTGAAGCGCCAATAATCCACACATGTTCAACTTTAACAATCCAGAACATAGATAATCAATAGGGTTAAATAGGAAAAATAAGAAAAGAAGAAGAAAACAAACACAGAATCTCGTAGCGGAAATGATAAAATATAATAATCATATAATAGTTCATGAAACTGTTTACTATACATTTGATTATAATTTATACACATTTATCAGAGTTATATATACGCACATCGGGGATAGGTGATTAATATACAGGATAACATGAATAAGGAAATAACAATAGTAATAATATACCAACTTCATCTTCGCCCTCCAGCGCTTCTGATCTTCAATACACTCGAAAAACTTAGGACTAACCCAAGCGTAATGAAAAGACAAAACACTTGAGTCAGGACTAAAATACTCTTATGTAAATCAAATAAATTTCACAAATATGAGTGCAATAACTTAAGAGATATTACGGGATTTTCCATCTCCTAGGGATCCTTTAAACTATTTATATATAATATTATATGCTATAATAGATAATGTCTATTAGTAAAATAAATATCAAAATAGCGTTAGAGCTTTACATTATCCCCCTTAACACATTTTTATAGCATGTGGTCTATACAGGTCCTGTAACACAACTAGTAATGTCGATAGCCAGTGAGTCCCCTATTGGTATAGTACTAAACCAAATCATAATGGGCTCGTATAGGGATAAATATGACAAGGCATGTGAGGCAATTCTCAAGGTATGATTCCACTAGTTTACCCTTTCTAACTGGTCGTAACTCATCCGTGGCCGACCGCGACAACTAAACCAAACAAAAAAGGTGCACCCATCGAATGCAAAATCACAATAATAATATGAAGGATCAACGTCGCTAGAGGTAGCTACCCTTATTGACCAGACATAGACTTCTGTTTTAGTCATTTTAATTATGACACGAGTGTCAAAGCTATCCATCATCGTTCTCTTACTTCATTCCAGTAAACGTTGCCAATTCAACCACTACATTCTAGATATCATCCACTGCGTACACAGTTGTTATAGTGGTTCCAATATTGATAGAGAGTATGCCAATAAGAGGCCCCGGTCTCTTTAACAACTAAATGTCATTTTACACACCGGTTGGTACTTTTATATTTTCGAAAACAATTCATATTTGATATCAAAATATCGTATTCATTTCAAAATCAAATCCATTTCGAAATTATCATGTTTGCTTCAAAAAATAAAATCCATTTCAGAATCATCAAATTTTACTTCAAAATGTTATTCAATTCGATATATCGATTTCACTTCAAAACTTGTTTCGAATTACAATTTTGGTTATAATTCACTTTAACCCAATTTTGCATTTAAATCCAATATTTAAATATAAATATTCCACCCTTAGGCCAGTTTGAATTTTTAGAAAATAATTTAAATAGTTTAAAATAGTTAAATCGTTATAAAATAGTTAAATAGTTTAATAGAAAATGGTTTGAGTATTAAATATGGTGAATATAGTAAAGTAGTTTGGAAAATCAAAGTAATTTTAATATTGAAGGAATATAGATTTTAAACCGTTTGTACTAAAATAACTCAATTGAAAATATTTTCAAAGTCAAACCGATTCAATTTCAAATTTCCTAATTCAAATCAATTCCAATTTCTATTTCGATTTAATCGATTCAATTCTAATTTCAAGTCGAAATCAATTTCGATTCCGAATAAATTCCAATTCCAAATAAATTTCAATTTCAATTCCATACTAATTTAAATTCCAATTCCAAATTAATTTCAATTTATATCAATATCAGCTTCGATTTCCATAATATCGATTCAAAACCACTTAAATCAAATTTTCCCTTCAATATCCAATTTAAAAAACAAATCGTCAAATATAATTGAATTCCGAACCTAATTTTGAAATACCATTTTATATCACTATTTCTTAATAGTTCAAAATTCGAATAAAAGCCCAATCTTTTTAAAACATACCCATTTCTAAAATTCACATCATATTCCGATTAAAACTTAAAAAACTCAACTTCGGTTAATTAAACAATTCCTGTTTCAAAATTTTAATTTCAACGTTTCGAGTTCCAATTCAAAAATAATTTCGATTTCCATAAATTCATTTTTTATTTCTCAAAATCGAATTATTTAGAAAAAAATTCAAATCAAAAATTTAAAGTCATTTAATTTAACCAATCCGGTGTCCGTATATAATTCTCTATCCTATAGCCAAGTGAATCAATTATTTCAATTTAATTCCAGGGATGGATATATCATTTCAATCCAAAACAAATTCCATAGGTATATATCATTCAACCTATTTCTTACTTTATTCGAAATAAATCAATTTACAGTTTTATATACTATAAATAAAATACAGGATGATAGCATGATATGTCAAAATAAATAAACATCCAAAATATCAACCAATAGCATCCATAGTAAGCAATCATCCAAACAATCAATAAATTCACAACAATTTCATAATTATCAATATTAGTATTTTATGGGCAATTAAATTCTAATTCCATTTAACCGTCAATTCAAATTCTATCAACTAATTCAGATGTCAATTTAAATGTAAATTAAACTTATCAAACAATGACCAATAAATTTAAATCACTTCAGGATAAGAATTTAACTAACATAAAAATTATTTCAGTCAATTGTGAGGGTATAAACACTCACCTTTGATTTGAACTGAAAATTCGAATGAAGCAAATTGCAATAATTTAAACTCCATAGCGTAGACAACATTAAAATGATTCCAATGCAATTTGTTTTACTCGAATCCGACCTCATGTGAAAATTTTATAGGATAAATAATATTCTAGATAATTAAATTTAAACTGACTAAAATAATTAACAAAACAATTAACTAATATAAATAAATAAGGGGCATTTCACTAGAAGGACAAACTTTGTAGTCCAATTAGTTTCTAGAACACACATCCACAGAAATTATTTTCAAGGCAAAATAAGCAGAATAATTACTTTTAAGGACAAAGTCAGCAGTCCAATTATTTTTAAGAACATAATTTCATAGGTTTTTAGGCCTTAGCAACTAATTATTTTGCATTTTATCCTTAAAAGTAATTATTTCAGCTGTGTATCCTAGAAACTAATTGCACTTGCTAAAGAGGCCCTTGTGGCTAATTTCCACAAAAAATAACCATTTACCCAGATTAGGTCACAACATTGAATTTTTTATCCCAAATTAGGTACGCTCAGCATAGCAAGCCGCCGCCCTAGACCCCCCCCCCCCCTCCACCACGTGCGCCAGTGCCGCCAAGCCATCCCTGGCCTCTCCGACGAACTCGCGCCTCACCATCGATCACCATCGTGTGCCTTAATGCGCGTTGCCCCAAGCAAAGACGCGACTCCGTCTATCGTGCACGATTGCTTTATTTTAATTACGATTGATTTGTTTCCCTTTTTTTAGAAGAATGGTTGTGTTTCAATTAGAACGAGAGAAGAGGGGAGGGAGCGAGTATGGGGGAGCACCAGTAGGGTGTCGTGTGAACGAATGAGAGAAGAATATATATATATATATATATATATTATTTTGAAAATATCTTGTCTAAGACGTCCAAAATTTCTCGAGCTCCAAATGAAATGTGCCACATGGCATTTATAATGTTATACCTCCATTTCAAATACAATGGAGCTAGTCTCGAGGCCTAATTCGATCGTATGCAGAAGATAGATTTTCAACTTGAATTATTTAATTAAATTCTGAAATATATTACGCGTTTCATGCTCGCATGACCAAACGACAAGTCCGATCACTATGAAATTTAAAACCCTATAATAATTCGCTATTACGAATCAGATGAAAATGGTTTCATTGAAATCTGAGACAGTGGCTAAAATGTCTATTTTTACTCGTTAATTAAAATACAAAATTTCCAAATTCTAAGTACTCACATTTAAATCATATTTTGAAAGAAAATGATCTTCATTCATATTTATATAAAATTTGACACAATTTTCGATGCTATTTTCATTCACATTATGTCCAGAATTTCAGTACTTAAACAAGTTAATTATCTGATACATAAATACTAATAATTCATTAAATTTTATTTTTAACTATTTTTATTCAATAATTATATCAAGTCCTATAATTCAAAATAGTCAAAAATACTGGTCGTTGCATACTCCTATACTCAAAACTTTTCGTCCTCGGAAAGACGTGAGGCAAATAATTTAACATACAATAATTCAATCAAAATTATCAACATATTAAACATTAAAATCTTATTTGAAAACTATTTCTACGCTTCTACTATGCCACTCCGATCGGCTTACGGAATATACTAGCTAGTTAACAAAACAAGTTATAAAATTTTTTAAAACTTCAAAAAATTTCAATCTCTCGGATTTACGGAAATTTCAGCAGAGTCTCCTTTGCGTGGCTCGGTCGGAAATTTTTTACTATATAATATATAACACAAATGTACCAAATAGATATCTAATATACATCTCATCCCAATGATGAGGCATCCAGAACGGAAAAAATATAAAATTGCGGTATGTAATCTGAGATACGTACCTTATCATTTATAATACGAGCGAGTTTGCTCGTATTAAGCAAGCAAAAGCAATATAAATCCGCGTATACATCCAAACGATCTTCGTATGTACCAATCTCAGCTCAATTTAGAATATTGGTTGCTATAACGACATAAAAGCATGTATAAGTTTAATATAACCATATAACATGGATTTTTGAATTCAAACAATAAATACAAGAATAAATATGCAACATGCAACAATCATATGCAATCAAAATTGTAATAGGAATGGTTTGCGACAAAAGAAACCATCCAACCATCAATATCCATCCAATTAATTCATAACCATGTGAATTTACGTTATCCAATGTCAATTTTTAATTTATACCCTTCATTTCTTATTAACGTTCATTTCATTAACATTTTAGTTGCTTCATTTCAATTTATTTGCATTCGACCAACTTTTATTCAGTTATATTTACATTCAATTGATTTTTTATTCAATTTATTTACTTCCAATTGATTTGCATGCACTTATCAACATTAATGTATTCACATTCTATTAATTTATCCTCGTTTATAGTTACATTCATTTTTTCTTTCTTTTTCACTTCCACTATTTCATTTTAAAATTCATATAATTAATTACACTTAAGTAATTTAATTCCATGCCACATTCCATATGTTTTAAATTGATTCACATTCACTAATTAATATTTATTTCATTAATCATACAATGGATTTATATTCAATTCATTCGCTTTTAGTTGTTTTACATTCAACTAGTTTGGTTTACATTCCATTGGTTTCTTTCAATTTATTAACATTCGTTACAAATTCATTATATTCAATTTTATTCAATTCAATTTGTGAAATTCCAATTGTTTCATTTTTTGTTTAACTTATTTATATAAATTTACTGGTGAATCACTTGTAAATTTATTCCACTTAACCTTGCTTAAGTTATTTTTTTTTTCTTCCACTTAGTTTATTCCCTCTCTCCTTTTTTATATACTAACATCATTTAAAAATCATCTAAATTCATTAGAAATATTTTATACAACACAATCACGTTTATTATTATTACTTCATATCTTAAGCTATTATTAATTCATCGATTCACTCCATTTATTCAAATTTATATTATTAATTTACTAAAGTAATTTTTTTTACTTTATAACGCAATTCATGTTAATTAATTTTTCATAGTTTATTAAATTTTCTTAAGTTACTTCCATCCTTTCATTTGTTTCATTAACTTATTTCGTATGCAATTAGCTAACATGTAATTTATTAAAACTCATTTCATTTGTATTTAACTTATTTTCATCAAATTTTAAATCAAATCCAATTACTCGCATTAATCTTTCTTACACTCATTTATTTTTATTCAATTTCTTACACACTAAAATTGCATTTCATTTTTAAATTTTAGTTCATATTCATTTTATAGCTTAAGTGGAATTCACTTTACTCATTTTTCAAATTTTATTCAATATTCAATCCAACTTATTTAATATTAAGTTAAACTTCATTTTATTTTAATCCATTACTAATTTTATTAAAGTTAAATTTTCTTATCATTCCCATTCAAAAAATTTAAATTCGTTTTTAGCTTATTAATTCTCAAATCTATAAGTTATACAATATATTCATTCAAAATTCATTTTATCCAATTCATTTCAAATACATTTCATTTTATTTAAACTTCTTGAGTTAGAATTCATTTTATTTACTTAATTTCACTAACTCCATTTAATCCAACAGTGCTAAGCCAATTATTTTATTCCGTATCTCAAATTCCAAATTTTCCTTTATTTGCTTAATAAAAAATTAACCATTTCAAATTTTGTTTATTTTCCTATTCAAATTTATAAGTTATAACTTATTTCTTTTCTGCACTATTTTAAATTTATAAGTTATAAATTCATTCTTTATATACTATTTTCAATTATAAGTTCAAACTATTTTCCTATATTTATTTAAATCATCCTTAAAATATTTTTCACAATCAATAATCGAAAGAAAAAAATGGTAGCAATTTTCACTCAAGAACTCGAAAATGAATACTGACGATGTTGTAGTCATCCCCAAAGTAATTTCCCAACAACCAAGCTAGTTTAATGATTTTATATATTCAAAAATCTTTTCAAATTTTTTTTAGTCAAAACATTTTTAAATAATATTATTATCAATTTTGTAGGCTTCGAAAACAATTATGAAAACAAAGAGATTTAAATTTTAAAATTCTCAATATTTAAATCCTTCTATTTATAATCTATAGCTTATACAATTCCATTACTTTACATTTTGTTATTTCAAACAATTTTTATTTTAATTGATTTCAATTTAATTTAATTATCAAATTCTTCACAAAATAAAATTTATTATTCGTTTTATTTTCATTTATTTATTTTTCAACCAATAATAGATGGTAACTAAATATTATCATCTCCTAACAATAATTTCATTAATAATTAATCATTATATATAGTATAATTTAGGTAAAATTATTTTCATTTACTCGATTTTAAAACAATATTATGTCGACTTGCCTCGTTTAAGTGTATAGAAACCCCTATCGATAACATAGCGTCCCGCGCGTCGACTAGAATTCATAAACAACTCAACTGATAAGTAAACACAATGTAAAACATTTATAACACTAACAAGCATGCTCTCTCATATACACACACTCGAACAAACTCATTTTAGGGTTTACTACCCTATATCTAATGAGTCAAACCCCACAAAACCAAGTTTATCGCTAAACCTGGCTTTGATACCAACTGTGACGACCCACGTTTCGGAAGGTTTAAATCGACAATAATCTACACATGTCCAACTTAAACAATCCAGAATATAGATAATCAATGGGGTTAAATAAGAAAAATAAGAAAAGATGAAGAAAACAAACACAGAATCTCACGGGGGAAACGATAATATATAATAATCAAATAACAGTTCATGAAGCTGTTTACTGTACATTTGATTTTAATCCATACACATTTATCAGAGTTATATATATACATACATCACGGATAGGTGATCAATATAGATGATAACATGAATAAGGAAATAATAATAGTAATAATATACCAACATCTCTTCGTCCTCTAGCGCTTCTGATCTTTAATACGCTGGAAAAACTTAAGACTGACCAAAGCCTAATTTAAAGACAAAACACTCGAGTCAGGACTAAAATACTCTTATGTAAGTCAAATTAATATCACAAATATGAGTGTAATAACTTAAAAGATGTTATGGGATTTTCCATCTTCTAAGGATCCGTTAAACTATTTATATATAATAGTATACACTATAATAGATAATGTCTATTAGTAAAATAAATATCAAAACAGCATTAAGGCTTTGCATTATCCCCCTTAACACTTTTTTTAGCATGTAGTCTATGCAGGTACTTTAGCACAACCAGTAACGCTGGTAGCCAGTGAGTCCCCTATAGGTACAGTACTAAACCAATGTCATAATAGGCTCGTGTAGGGATAAATATGACAAGGCACGTGAGGTAATGCCCAAGGTAGAATTCTAACAGTTTACCTTTCTGGCTAGTCGTAACCCATCCATGGTCGACTGCGACAATCAATCCAAACGAAAAAGGCGCACCCATTAAATATGAAATCACAATAGTAATATGAGGGATCAACGTCGGTAGAGGTAGCTACCCTCATTTGTCAGATATAGACTTCTGTTTTAGTCATTTTAATTATAACACGAGTATCGAAGCTATCCATCATCGTACTCTTACTTCATTCCAGTAAACATCGCCAATTTAACCACTACATTCTGGATATCATCCACCACGTACACAGTTGTTAAAGTGATTCCAATATTGACATAGAGTATGCCAATAAGAGGCCCCGGTCTCTTTAACAACCAAGCGTCATTTTACACACCGGGTGGTACTTTTATACTTCGAAAACAATTCATATTTGATATTAAAAATATCATATTCATTTCAAAATCAAATATGTTTCGAAATCAAATATATTTCGAAATCATCATATTCGCTTCAAAAATTCAAATCTATTTCGAAATCATCATATTTTACTTAAAAGTGTTAATTCAATTCGATATATCGATTTCACTTCAAAATTGATTCGAATTACAATTTTGGTTATAATTCACTTTAACCCAATTTCACATTTAAATCCAAGATTTAAATATAAACATTCCACCCTTAGACCAGTTTCAATTTTTAGAAAATAGTTTAAATAGTTTCAAAATAGTTGAATAGTTATGAAATAGTTAAATAGTTGAAATAATTTAATAGAAAATAGTTTGAGTATTAAAAATGGTTTATATAATAAAATAGTTTGGAAAATCAAAATAATTTAAATATTTGAAGACTATAGATTTTAAACCTTTTATAGTAAAATAAACCATTTGAAAATAGTTTCAAAGTCAAACCGATTCAATTCCAAATTTCCCAATTCAAATCAATTTCAATTTCCATTTCGATTTAATCGATTTAATTCTGATTTCAAGTCGTATTCAATTTCAATTCCTAATAAATTTAAATTCCAATTCCAAACAAATTTCAATTCTAATTCCACATTAATTTAAATTCCAATTCCAAATTAATTTCAATTTATATCAATATCGGGTTTGATTTCCAAAATATCGATTCGAAACCACTAAAATCAAAATTTTCCCTTCAATATCCAATTTAAAAACCAAATCTTCAAATATAATTAAATTCCAAACTCTGTTTGGAAATATCATTTCATATTACCTTTACTTAACAGTATTCAAAATTCGAATAAAGTCCAATCTTTTTAAAACAAATCCATTTCTGATATTCACATCATATTCCGATTATAACTTAAAAATCTCAACTTTGGTTGATTGAAAAATTCCTGTTTCAACATTTCGAGTTCAAATTCAAAAATAATTCGATTTCTATAAATTCGATTTTTATTTCTTAAAACTAAATTATTATAAAAAAATTCAAATCAATAATTTTAAGTCATTTAATTTAACCAATCCGGTATCCGTATATAATTCTCTATACTTTGGCCAAATGAATCAATTATTTCAATTTAATTCCGGGGATGGATATATCATTTCAATCCAAAATAAATGCTATAGATATATATCATTTCAACCTTTTTCTTAATTTATTCGAAATAAACCAATTTATAGTTTTATACTATAAATAATATACAGGATGATAACATGATATATAAAAATAAATAAACATCCAAAATATCAATCAAAAGCATCCATCACAACCAATCATCTAAACAGTCAATAAATTCACAACAATTCCATAATTATCAATATTGATATTTTACGGGCAATTAAAGTCTGATTAAATTTAAATTTCAATTCAAATTTTATCAATTAAGTCAAATGTCAATTTAAATGTCAATTAATCTTATCAAACAACGACCAATAAATTTAAATCACTTCGCGATAAAAAATTTAATTAACATATTATTTCAGTCAATTCTGAGCATATAAACACTCACCTTTGATTTGTGTAGAAAATTCGAATGAAGCGTATTGCAACAAATTTAACTCCGTAGCGTAGGCAACATTAAACCGATTCCAATTCAATTTGTTTTACTCGGATCCGACCTCCTATGAATATTTTACGGCTTAAACCACATTCGAGATAACTAAATTTAAACTAACTAAAATAATTAAAATAACAATTAAATATAAAAAAATAACCTTCTTCCCCGATCAGGTAGCAAAATCAAATTTTTTTTCCAAATCACGATCGCTCAACATAGCTAGCTGCCGCCCTAGACCCTCCCATCACGTGCGCCGATGCCGCCGCAGCCATCCCTGGCCTCTTTGACCAACTCCCACCTTGCCATCACAAGCCTCAAAGTGCGTTCCCCTAGGCGAAGTCGCGACTCTGCCTATCGTGCGCGATGCTTTTTTTTTTAAAAAAAAAAAATTCTATCGATTTGTTTCCCTTTTGTGTAAGAACGGTTGCGTTTCAGTTTGAACGAGAGAAGAGGGGAGGAAGCGACTACAAGGAAGGGCAAGTAGGGTGTGGTGTGAACGAATGAGAGATAAGAAAATTTATATATTATTATTTAATTTGAAAATATCTAGCCTAAGACATCCGAAATTTCTCGAGCTCCAAACGAAACGTGCCGTCTGGCATTTATGATGTTTTATCTCCATTCCGAACACAATGGAACTAGTCTCGAGGCCTAATTCGATCGTATGCAGAAGATAACTTTTCAAATTTAATTATTTAATTAAATTCTGAAAATAAATTTCTACGCGTTTCAAGCTCGCATGGCCAAACGACAAGTCTGATCGCTACGAAACTTGAAACCCTACATAATTCACTATTATAGATTCGATGAAACTGGGTTCGTCAAAATCCAAGACAGTGGCCAAAATGACTATTTTTACTCGTTAATTAATATATAAAATTTCCAAATTCTAATTACTCATATTTAAATCAAAATCTGAAAGTAAATGATCTTATTCATATTTATATTAAATTTGAATCAATTTCAATGCCATTTTCATTCACATTAAATCTAGAATTTCATTACTTAAAAAATTTAATTACCCGATACATCAATATTAATAATTCATTAAAATTTATTTTTAATCATTTTTATTCAATAATTATATCAAGTCCTATAATTTAAAATTGTTAAAAATATGGGTCGTTACATCTCCTCCTTAGCCTCATTCTCAAGCATAACTTCAACATAAGGCCTCACTGGTTTTTCCTTTGCAAATTCACCTACCTTCATTGACTCTAGTGATTTGTTCTTAGATACCTCCTGTGTTTGGTCATGATAGACTGAATTATCTGTTTCATTTAGACCTGGTGACGATACGAGTAAGTGGGTGTTAATAGGTGTAAGGTTTGAAGCATTTTGTATATCGGTTTTTGGTGCTATATCATTTTTTATGAGGGATGGAATGTGTCTAGTAGTAGTATTAGTAGGACCACTATCTGGCTGGGCATTACTGGTTGATGCTTCACTATTGCTTTTTTATTTCTCCACCCACACTTGCTTTGGAAATACTTTAATTATGTTGCACTGCTGAGTATTGTGACCAAAACACTTACATTCTCCACATATTTGAGGAACAAATTCATATTCCACGTCTTGAATATACACATTTCCCTTCACTAATCTGGAGAATTCGAAGAACACCTCCATTTCAACTAGCACTCCAGTAAAGCTAATACGTTTCACCAGTCTAGTATTTCCATCAATGTCTAATGGTTTGCAAACTAGGCTGCTAGTTTGCTAATGTATCTCATATTTCAAAGAGCTAGGTTTAGAATATTTAATTTGATCCAAACCGGGTATGTAGTAAGCATGGCTCTTTCAAACTTAAAATCCGCCTCCCATTTTCGCATGAATATCAACTTACTATCCTGAACCATGGATCACCTTTTAGAATATGCTCATAATCCTCTTCTTTCTCAAACTTAATTAAGTAAAACCTATTTTGCCTTTGGATTAACATCCCATGAACCATTAGGGTTCTAGACCCTTTTAATATAAGCATTAAAGTCACAAAATAATGATTTTTCTAGCCACATGGGCAAAGATTGAATTTTTCCAGATAGAATTGGATTTAGCATAGTATTTGTCATCAATAAATTGATAAGATTCTCCTTCAACATTGATTGGTTGGTAGAAATCCACTTTGTAATTTATGTCCTATTTCCAATGTTTCCACCTAAGAGATAGGATTTTTCTCTAACCCTAATTTTTCCATATGTTGCTTACGAGATGAAGGTTGTTTCCTAATCAAAGTAGTAAATGACATTTCCCCCTTTCTCTTAACTATTTTCCAACCACCACCGTCATTTTCAGTTTCACCTAGGGTTTTGAGAACATTAGAGGTCGCCATTATAATGGTCCTTTTTCATAATATTTAAAATATTTTATAAAATAAATCTGTAATTGTCTTTTTAATAACATTAGTAATGCGTTAGCTATAAAATATAAATGTATCTAAAATTTTAACAAATATTTTTTTAACTATAGGCTAATCCATACCATTAAGAAATAATTCTTTTATCATATGATTATGGATCAAATGAAACCGAAGAATTTATCTTAAGAAATTAAGGATAAAGCACTCATTCAGTAGGAGTGACAAAAGAGTTGACGAACTCTTCAGACTGATGCATATTGACATAGTCAATCAAAGCTCATTGGTACCAAAATGAATCCACTTACTTCGTTAAATAACCTGATGAGTTATCCTAGACATGAACACATATGTTTGATACACAAGTAGTATATCTTTGATAAGTTCATAGAATTTAAAATAAAATTAGGACATGTAAAAGGAAAAAAATTCAATTTGATCAAATAAGTGAGTATATTGGAAAGAATTCCAAAAGTACCTAAAAAATAAATAAAATTCAGTCTCAAAGACACATCTTGCTATGATACATAATGATGTATCAATGAGGAGTAATCAGACTTTCTTGGACAAAGTACGATCGGCGATGGGTGAATTAACTTCTTTCTACAAGGATATGTACTTAAAGAGTTATTACATATGTTAATTTTAATTTTATCTAAAGCATTGTTTACAAAATAATATAGGGTATGAATCAACACGAAACCTCTACATGTCTTAGGTCAAAAAGTTGACAAGATGTACGAGCCCAGAAGATTCAAGTAAAATTTGATCATGAGGGATCTTGTGTGAACCACCAAGAGGAATTTGAGACCGATCAACAATCCTTCACTAATTTAACTTTATTAATATAAATTTCATAAACACAAATAGAATAATTTTTATGTAATTATTGGATGCGATCCAAACACTCTAACTTGGAAACCTATTATATAAGATGAAAAGAAACTTGCTCAGGTTAAAACAAACACAAATCATTTGTCTAATAAGAATTCTCGCACATTAAAGAGAAACTATGATTTTGCTGTCAATGTCAAGGAGAAAAATGTTATTAATAACAACTTCCTCAATTATCAATAACCCATAAAGAGAATATACTCTATCATATGGCACGATGCTTTAAATTCAAAGTGTATCATAAGTACATTATCAGAATATGATTTTAATAGTTGTACCCGAAGTGATATTATCCATCGCGCTAGATGTATTTTCCAAAGTAAGATAGATGTGGTTTTAATATAATAAGTAACATTGATGATAACAACCTCATAAATTTCAATTGTTGAAATAAGCATAGTAGATTCATCATTCAATGTGCTTGAGTTAATCTGGATTCTACTTGAAAAATTAATGCCCAATATGACTTTGAATTTTGGTACTTGTTTGTTGAAGCAGAAATTCTGAATTATGATTTAGAATAAACTATTTGTACATGATAACCAAAATGCCACAACGTTATTGGAAGCGATAATTGAGTTTGTAAGTGGTTGATAAGATCCTAGAACTAATACTGTAATATCGTTTAACAGGCATCAAAGTTAAGAAAATATTATGATAAAGAAGTTAAATAGTTTGATTTTCAATCAAAATATAGGGGAAGCATGTTTCTATAAGAAAGAATATCGAGGGTATTAAAATATCTCTAAAGTTGTGAGTAAGGATGTTGGGATTTTCCTAAATGATATATGTAGACACCATATTAAAATGTTTAATATTGAGCATATGAGATGGATTCCTTATGCATCAAAAATAGGAATGATCATATATGATATACTCCCTACTATATGCTATTTGCTTATGTAACTGATGGACTGAGTGAGCATCAAGTCCAAGTTAACATTGCTAAATGGCAGTTATGAGTATTCAAGAGTATTTATGAAATACTAAAGAACTATTTTGGGAACAAAAAACTCCTTATGAAAGAGTATCTGGGTTAGAACTTTATAAGAGATATTAAATATAGCATGTCGACCTTAAATTAATGTTCAAGCTCAGTTAAGGAGCTCTTATAATTTGGAAATGTGCCAAATAAAAAGTGGTTGCTGATTCAATTGAAAGGCTAAATACATCACCTTGAATAATGCCGTATTAAAAGCAGTACAAATATAAACATACAAATTTATAACTCAGTTAGGGGTGATTCCAATTCTCAAACATTAGAAATAGGTAATTAAGGGCCGTTGTAAAATGAACATACAGAAACGGTTTTGAGTCGTTGCATGGTTCTATTTAGGAACATATTATAATAAGTATGTGCTTTACTTTAGCTACAGCTATTATACATTGCTTTTCTTTGGTCCATGTAGGATAATATAGAAATTAAGCATGGCTATTAGCCGTTGCAAAATATTATACAATTTTTTTATAAATTTGATATTTGCATTCTCCCTATATTATAATATCTAATGGTAAGAAGATATAATCATAGAAACTAATTGAAAAAAGATATGGAACCATAAATAATCAAATAAATCAATATAATAAAAGGTATGACATCAAATTGTGCATTCAACAAATGTGCTTTTATACAAATCGTATGTTCAACGTGAAGATCCCAACAATGATAAGTTTCCAACAACATGAACCTTTCATATTTCCGATGCTAGTATAAGCCATAACGACTTCAAACAAATGCAACAACTTCACCATTATGCTACACAATACCTCCATAGCCAGATTCATCAAACTCTAAACAAAAGCAATTTTACCAAATAAGTGCAACATCACCCAAAAAATCCAAACAAATGCAACATCGCTGTAAGTGATAGAAGTCAAAATGGAACTAATGCAAAGTTTGTGACCTGGCTCTTCCGCAATTAAGTTGAGGTATTAATAACCTACACGTAAAAAATATAGTTGTTAAAGCTTGTTTTTAGAAATAATTTTTGCTAATATAAACAATATGTACATTGACAAATTTATGAACTTACTTCTTCCATTCATCTAATCCATCGTACTTATTAAGGACCAATCTGCTCTGTTCAAACTATACTTGAGTTAAACATATATCTTTACCATTATATAGAGGTATCTTACCAGAAAAATCATCATCCTCATCTAAAAATGCTTCATGAGTATGTTTACGAATGCCATCACCTTAGTTTGGGATATACTCTATGCAATAGGACCAGCTTCTTATAAAATATATTCTTCTGCAATACACTCTTTAATGTATCATTTGTTGCGCACATATCGTTTATATGTTTACATCCCTAGGAAGGTTATCAATTGTCAATAATTAATAGCTATTGATATCGAATAATGAAGTATATAAATGAAACTAGTAATTCAACATTCAAAAGGATATGTCCACATATATCTAACAAGGCCTTAAATCAATGCTTTATCGGCTAAATGAACCATCAGGTGGATTCAGATATCAAGAAATATAGGTGGAAAATGTTTTAAAAAACACAAATCTTTTCTACCAAACTAGTCTTTGCTTTTAAAAGATGTTCCTAGTTGATCACCTTTAGCACGAAATGTTAAAGAATAGACTTGTACGATGTATTATATTCCCCAGATCCTTATATTGTGGATAAGAATGTTGAAACAATACAGAAGCAATTGTTGCGCTATGACATGGTAATCATGCGATTTCACATTTTTTAGGTTAGGAGGATTGATTCTCACATTGTTGTGGAAGGTAAAAAAGAATTTGTTAGCCACTTTCAGATTTTTCAAAATAGGGAAAAACCATTTGTTTTCTTCTTTTCTCAAAGTGAAAGATGGCTCTGGTATGGTTATTTTACCTTTTTAGTGCCTTTGATCACCCATAACTTTTGTTTTATACCCATGATTTTCAAATCCTCAATGCATTGATGCCTTCTATCGACTTATCTTTATGGCCTATCATTATGTTGATGATATATTTCATGACATTCTTCTCGTATGCATAACATCAACATTATGTCTTAATTCTGATCAAATTTACTTTCCAATATGGTAAGTCAAAGCGGATAGACCTCCTATACATGTAGAAACATTATCAAGCTCTGCTTCATCGTTTTCATTTGTTGTTTTCAACCAATTTCTAGTTGTCTTTTTACTAACATTGATCTTGATATTCTCTACCTTCACTTCAACTTGATACTGGTCAATGACCATGGATGACAATGATATTCTTGCTTATTATTGAAGTTTTCTTTATTGTAACAATCTGTAATTTTAATAATAATTAACTAACATTAATAATAAAAATTTATTTAATGAAATTGAAATTTGATGGTTTATTTGATAACTGGTTTGGTAATTACATTTTATAAAGGAATTAAATTGCAAAATTTTGATATTTAAATTTATATAAGTTATAAATGTAGAAATAAAAATAAAAATAAATAAAATAAAAGTGTGCATATTTAATTTGCAATCAAATTTAAGCCCAAAGCCGAAAAATCATTTAAACTTAAACCAGAATTTTAGACATTTCGTTTTCCACTTACTTTCGTTCGTTTATTTCCAGGAGTCATGAGGAACAATCGCTTTCTTCCTGCATCTACTAATATCATGATACTTAAAATAATCTCTTCTTTAAAAATTAAGCAAATTTCATACGAGATGCATATATAACCCTTAATCCAATTTGGGTCTCTCAACTTCGTTCATCACGGCAATTCGGAGGCGATCTAGAGTTCAAGTTAGGAAGCACGCTAGGGTTTTAGGCGAGTGACGAGATGCCACCAAAGAACTTTGGTGTTGTCGATGTGGGTTTCAAGGCTTGAAGTGATGATGTCGTTTGGTGGCTTCGATCATGAAATTATAGTCGAAACTTGATGGTATTGTATGTTTGCAGCGATAATGAGTTAGCATTTTTCTTCACTGAGTTTTACCAACTCACAACTATATCTAATTTGATTGATTATTGCTAGAATAATTTGGTTCATTGTTGTTAAAATATATAATTGGTTATTTGATGTTCGTATGAAATTATTTTGTGGGCTGTTGGTATTCATTTAATCATCCAATTGATGCTTGCAGTTGTCAAGTAAATTATTAAGAATATTGATTAGTCCATTTGTGTGATATGGATTGTTAATTGTATCTGGTTAGTTGAAAACTTGATTGAAATTATGATTTCGAATTGTTTAAAAGAAAATATAAGGTATTATTATTTTGTAAATTGTCTTAGAAAAAATATAAATATTGTTTAAGGAACTTTTTTATAAGAGTTATTAAGTGAAAGTCGATATTTTAATATAATGATTTTCTTATACTGAAGTATAGTAATTCTCTTATATATATGTTCTTGTATAGAAATCGATTTTTAATAATTTTCTATAAATAATTATTTGAATATTTTTTTAACTATTTAAAAGAAATATTTTAATGAACTTTGGTATTTTCTCAATGTTTGAACTAAAAATTGGGATTTTAGTATGATTTCCATATCTTTTACATTCTTATATTATATACATATTTTGATATTACGAGCGATTCACCGTTGAGTTCAACTTGATTGATGATTTTAATATGATACAAAGATGACATCCTTTTTATTTAATTATTTGATATTTATTTTGTGTAACGAGAAATCTAAATAAACGTTTAGTGTACCGTCTGCTATGGAACTTTTGGTAACACTTTTCTTGTTATTCTTTGGACTCGTTATATAGAATAGTGAAGGAATGCGTGCGATATGTGAGCACTGAATAAATGGACTATTAAAACGTGGTGGTATGCGACACCTTTATGTTATTTATTTAGTCATTCTTCGCTCATGGATAGCACTCATACGGGGGTATGTGGGGGGGTGTGTGTGTATCACTGCGGCAAGCACGTATGGAGGCTAATTGTACTCTATATTGTTTGGGTATATTATGTCTCTGTCTAATTTTGTCCAACTCCCTTTATTTTCGAGAGTGAACCAGAATGGCCAGCATCCATCCTAGCAGCCTGATACAGGGGTTGCGCCCCAAATCTACGACTCCATTGTTGTTTATGATATCTAATGCAAATCATGAGATTAGTATTGGTTGCTTCATGTGTCGCATAGGCCAGCAGTAAGTTGCCATACAAAGGCATATGTCAGTAGTCGTGGTCGAAGAGGTTGCGCGTTGTCGAGCCTATGGCGGATCCTTGTCATGATACTTAGAGGGGAGAGGTAATAGTAATCGATTACTGTAGAAGTCATGTCATATGGACCACATGTGGTTCCTGGAACAAGCAAAAGTGCGGTCAGTCTCACATTTAGTTCCGATATATACGGATATATGTATATGAATGCAGGTAGTAGATAGACATATATTACATGTATATGGGATTGTACTTGAGACTGTATTCAGACTATGATCAACCCCGTATTTTTCTCAAGAGGATGGCTTATTTATTATTGATTTGCTATTTATATCTCCTAGGTCCATTCAGTTGAGAGTTTCAGCTCTCCAAGGACCGTGGGTCTATATATATTTCATTTTATTTTGAGTTGTCTCAAATATTACTTATTCATTTATTAATTTGATAATGATTTTTATAATATGAGATTGGGAGAGACAGTGAGCATCGCTTTGTCATTACCGATACTACTTGAGGATATATCATTATTGCTGGTTCCTAGATTGATTATGAATTTTAGATACGTATGATTAAAACAACCAATGTTGATTTAGTGATTTTTCTTTGAGTTGCTTTATTATATGGGTGATGACATCCTTATGTATGGTTTTGTGATATTTGATGTTATACAATCTATTTGAGACAGTTTGTAATGTTTTAACTGGATAAATTTATATATTTGTTGATATTATTATATGCGGAAGGTATGTCGATTATTGATTTACATATTTTTTAATACTATAAATATTATATATTATTTGCCTTTGATTTAGATATAGTCCGAACCATTTATTATTTTATATTATAGTCGAGTTAGTCTGAGACATTATAGGTATAGGGACGACTTAACCGACATTTGTTTTAGTTGGCTAAGAAAAGATATATTAGGATGTTGTATAATATTCAAAAGAAATTGATTCATAGTATGTGTATGTGTGTGTATATATATTTCATTGAGTTGTACTGTATTCTTATAACATTATTGTGTCTTATGTATTATATATTATCGTTGTGACTGGCTCTGTATTCTCTTATGTTATTGTATATTATGTATTGTTCTTTCCAGGAGACAAACATGTTTATTATTTTGTACTGAAACAGCGTACATATAGGTGGGATATTTACTTGATGTTTTAATACATAGTAGTATTAGTCTAATAGAATATTCACGTACGTACCCCATATAGCCTTGTTATCCGTAATATCGGACAATATTACATTTGATACTCTTGGATAATATAGGTCTTGAGGTGGGGTGTTACAAAATGGTATCAGAGCAAGTTTAGAACAATATATGGCATATTAGGGGCAAGGATCTTGACCTAAGGTGAGACTTAGAGTCCCTGTTCCCATGAGGGTGTGGTAGATTCTTGTTTATACTTACGTGATATTAGGAGTATACGATGATTACTGAGGTAACCAGCTTGGGACATATTTGTTATTTTCCATTATATACGTGCATATATATACATATTATTCCTTACCCTATTATTATGGTTTGTTTTAAAACTTTGTGTGTTAGGAAATTAAATGTTTAAATAATAATTGTATTTTAAATAAAATATTGATATTTTTATATAATGGAAATTCTCACATGTAAGACTGAAATATAAATATTATATTCAAACAAGTATATGATTAATAAAACAATGAATTTGATTTTATAAAATGAATAGACATATTTTGTGATTTATTTTGGTGTTAGTTTGTCCGTATAATGATTTAATAATTCCGATCAATAACACTGATCAACATCATCGATAGGGATTCCTAAATGTTTATACGAGGCAGATCGACATAATATTTTTGAATAGTTTATAATTTATGCAAATTTTGATTATTCTAATAATTAAATGTTTTGGGTCGTTAAGAGAATGTTTAAATTAGAATTTTTTTGGAAGATATGAATTACAAGTGTAGCATTAAATAAAGATTTAAAATTGAAAGGGTAAAGCTTTATTGGAACTAATATATTGTTAATTGGTGGAAGTAATATTTGTATACATTATGAAAATAAAATGGTTTTAACTTGTCCATAAAGTGTTTTAAGAATTTTGGTCGATGTGGGTGCATAAGTATTCGGTAGAAGTTCTTAAACACTTTGATGAGACATGTGGACTCAATGTTTAAGGAAAGACATAAATAATTTGTAAAACTTTAAATTATTTTGAGTGAGAATTGAATGTTTTGACTGGAGAAAAAATAAAACATGTATAATTAAAATATTTTGGAAAATGTTGTTTGAAATTTTTCTTTGTTTCAGTCTTGAAAAAAATAGATTTTATTTACTAACTTGATAAGAAATTTATTTATGAAGGGAAATTGTAAATATGGATGTGTGTATATGTGTATTTGATGTTATTTGGATAAAACCGTGAAGTGTTAATGTCACGGATTTTGGATTCTTAAAATATGAGATTTTTATTTAATATTTGAAGGTTTATATTTTGGGATTGTGGAATAATATGAATTTATTAATAAATGAATATAAGTTGGATGCATTAATTTGGGTTAGTTCATAACAATTATATGTATGAAGTACAATAAGCATTCTATAAGTCACTTTATAGTGCTTAAGATGATACAAAGAGAGTAATGAAATGTTGAGTCTAGAAAAAATAATATGGAATATTTTGTTAAATAGAAAATGAATTTAGTCGGAATTTTTGGTTGATAAAACTTTGAGATATAGATAATAAACTGAAGTTGTTTGAAGAAAATTCTATATTCCAATTTGTTTGAATTTGTATGACATGAAATTTGAAAATGTGAATCAAATTGAGTCATATAATTTAATAACGGGATTTATACAGTGTAAACAGAACAGGAAAACAACATTTTCTATTTACTACTCAACTAAAAACTTGAAATGATACAAATTGTAGAATGGAATATAAACAAGATTCGGTGCACTAAATTATAGTAGCATCCTATAGACTTATTCACACACGACTTGATCCTAAAACAAAGCATAGAAAGACTCAACAACAACTTATTATTCTAAAGAATAAGACACATGTACATCCATGTAAACTGCACTACATCTCAACACTTCCCCTTAGTTTAGAATCCCAATCAACCAGGCCGAGGGCTCTACAAAACTGCTCAAACTTTGGCTTAGGTAGTGCTTTAGTAAAACATATCAGCAACTTGAGATGTTGTTTTGAGTTTAATATCTTGCTTCAATATTTCTCTCAAACGAAATGGTGATGTATCTAGATATGCTTTGATCGAGCATGAAAAATCGAATTTTCAGCAAGTTTTACTACACTTTGATTATCACAATATATGATAACTGGATTCTCATTGAAATCTTGAAGTAGGCGTTTGATCCAAATGCACTCCCGTGTGACCATAGTTGCTGCCACATATTTGGATTCGATACTTGAAAGTGCAGCAGTTCTTTGCTTTTTACTACACCAAGAGATGATAGCAGATCTTGTATGAAAATAATAACCAAGTAATTGAACGTCTATCATTCACATCACCTTCCCTGTCCGCATTAGCAAACCCACACAATGAAAAAGACACGTTTTGCCTATACTTCAAACCAAAATTGATTGTTCCCTTCACATAGATAAGTATTTTCTTTGCTGCAACCATATTTCCAACACAAGGCATATCCATAAACCAAGAAGCCACACCTATGCTATAAGCAATATCTGGTCTGGTTATAGTTAGGTAAAATAGACTACCAGCAAGTTGGCGAAATAATGTAGCATTAGCCAAGGGTTCTCCTTCAAGTTTCTGCAATTTCAGATTTGATTCCACTGGGGTACTTGCTGGTTTTGAGTCCTTCATTCCAAAACGATTCAACAAACTTGTAGTATAGCATTGTTGAAAAACAAAATACCCATCAATCTTCTCAATTTCTAATCTAAGAAAGCAATTTATTTCTCCCAAAATTTTCATTTCAAATTGAACCGATAAGTCATCACAAAGAAGAACAATTTCATCATTGTCTTCTCCCGTGATTATCATGTCATCTACGTATAAATGAAGTAGCATATACTTTGAATATATTTTCTTATCAAACCAGCCAGGGTCGCCATGTGAAGGAATACAACCACAAAATGTAAGACATTGATAAATTTTGCCATACCAAGCTCGTGAAGCTTGCTTGAGACTATATAAAGCCTTTTTGAGTCAAAAACCATAATTGGGAAGCTCTGGTGATACAAATCCTTGAGGTTGTTCCAAGAATATTTCATGATCTAACTCACCATAAAAGAATGCATTTTTCACATCGAGTTGACAAATGCTCCAATTTTTGTACGCAGCTAAAGAGATTATTGCACGTACAGTGACCATCCTAGCTATTGGACTGAAGGTCTCTTCATAGTCCAAACCAAATTGTTGAGAAAACCCAAGCGCGACTAGGCGTACTTTGTACTTTTCTACTGCACCATTAGCCTTCCTGTTGATCTTATAAATCCACTTATAGCTAAGCAGCTCAACACCTTCAGGCCTTGGAACAAGCTCCCAGGTATCATTTTTATTTAAAGCTTAGATCTCCTCACTCATTGCTTGTATCCATTCAGAGATATTTTTAGCTTCTCCATAGCACTTTCGCTCATTTTCATAAGCATCTCCCATTTGAAAACAAGCAGTAACTGTGCATTGATTCATCTAGACCTGATAATCAGACAAATGTAGGGCTGCTTCCTTTTTCTAGTTGATCTATGTAATGTGACATCATGTTCATCTTTAGCATGAGTTATAAGAACAATTTCTACATCATTGAATTCATCTTCGTTTGAAAACTGGTCAAGTGTGGTTGGATTTGAAATTATGAACTGTGAGTCCTCTCTTTTATTATCAGCAGGTAATAAGTTGATAGTTTATCGAATACAACATCCCTTGAAACTATAAACTTTGTCTTTGTAGGATCCATGCATCTCTAACCTTTGCTGTGAGAATCATAACCAACAAATACAAATTTTCTAGTTTGGCATCAAATTTATTTATGTTAGTTTTAGGGATATTAACATATCATAACGAACCAAAAACACGAAAGTAACTTACATTTGGCCTTGGACTGCATAAAATTTCAAAAGGTGATTTTGCGCCACCTGAACAAGGTGGCAATTGGTTGATGACATGACAAGAGCACTATACAACTTCTACCCATAGTTCTTTTGGGAGATTTTTTCCATGTATCCATGACAAGCTCATAGAAGTAAGGTGTGCCAATTTATGCTCAGCAACATCGTTTTGTTGTGGGGTATTTGGGAATGTCATTTGTCTAATAATTCCATGATTATTGCAGTACGAGAGGAAATCTTCAGACATGTATTCTCCACCATTGTTTGACCGCAAAAACTTCACCTTGGATTCATGCTTTTTCTCTACAAGCAGTAGAAACTACAAGAAACTTGAAAATGTATCAGTTTTATGTTCAAGAAAGTACAACCATGAATAGCGAGAAAAGTCATCTACAAACAACATTACATAGCGAAATCCACCATAGCCAGAAGTTTTAGTTGGCCCCATTACATCTGAATGCATTAGTTGAGACTTTTGTGAAGCTCTGTTTGTTGATTTTGGAAATGTTGAATATGCGATTATACGATTTTTGTTTGATGATAATAAACATATATATATATATATTCATTTAATTGTATTTGTTAATGTACTGTTTTATTTTTCGTAGATTAAATAAATATTTGCTGAATAAAAATAAATAACGCAGAATTTGAATTCAAACAGAAATTTTATTCAAAGAAATATTATTACAATTTTTGTATAGTACAAATTTCAAGCTCTCACTATATACAACTTCAATTATAATACAATTTTTGATTACATCACAATTTCACATTTACATTGCACCTCACTACATATCACTCATTCACTTAACTCGTATTTTATCTTCAACTTCACTCCAAATAGAATCCAGCATCTGAGCAATCTGCAAAAATAAATATTGACGTAGTAAAATTGAAATGGAAATATTTTTGTAGTATAAAATAAAATGTGGATGTCGAAAATAATATTTGCCTCGGTTATTTGGGTTGTTTGTCATCATTTAATTTTGAATCCATCATACACGAACAGCTTGTGACATACACAGTGTATCACTGTATATGCCACAAGGCCGTGCACACCGATATATATACTTGATAGAATTACAAGGACAGGTGAGCACAGGTCGAACCCAAAACGTCGGGTTCAATTCAAGTGCAATAAAAATAATGTCACAATATTCAGCACAAGGTCAAATCCGAGCTACAAGCTGGATTCAACTCAGGTGTAATTCAAAAAACAAATCCAAATGTAATAAAATGGTCGGGAGCAACCTCAATGCACAACAAGTATACATGAAGGCCAGAGTGTACATGAAACAAATATGCAAACTGCCTCAAATGATCAAGACAGCTACAACACAAAAGTTCTCAAGTCAACTACATATACAACATACATATATACATGTATAATCACACATGTATATACACACTGCAAATATAAGTGCAGACAAGCTACAATGAATGATCAAACTCAATGAAACAGACTACAAGTACAAGGCACGGTGCACCACTGACCATACAGCAAAGCCAATACAATGACACAACAAACCAAATCAAAATGAAATAGATGGAACTGCAATAGCAGGAATGAGTTCAACATGTATGCAACAGTGACCAAGTGGTCTGTGACAATATCAGGTGAAGCCACCAGCATTTCATATCACAAAACCAAGCACCAAAAATACAACATGCAGTATGCAGTGATACACAAATAAAAGTATCAGGTTTGAACAAGACAGTGAAGCATGAAGCAGTTCAATATCCAAGCAACAACAGAGAAGTGAGCAATGCACATGTACCAGTGAAACATAGTGATACCAAAGACAACTTATACAACAAACACATAGCATCATCAATGGACCTGAACAAGTTCGAACAATGCTCAACAGCAAGCAAATTCAAAAATGACCGAAGTCGGATATATGAACTCGAGCAGGTCCATCTACCACATGAAAGCAACCATACATATATACGCATGTGAAACAGCATGTATACATATAGGCGGTGCAAACTAGCTCAAAGCATTAACTCAAAATAATTCAATATCAGATATAATGCAACAGTGTGCAGAGAAGTGCTACAAGACCATGTCAAACACAGTGCAACAAAATATAAGCGTCGATCAAAGAATCGAGCTTCAAAAGTACAGGGTGCAGTGATGCAAAAATCACAAGGAATTCAATCTAGTGCCGAAATCAACAGCTTCATCTCAAAGTTATCAAGAGCCGATGCCAACAGAGAAAATAACAAAGTAATGGCCGAAGTAAGTACACAAAGGAAATGCAAAGTCAACTCAAAGCCATATGCAATGACCAGAGGCAGTTCAAAGTAATGCTGAAGTCACAATCGAAAACGAGTCCAAAAAATCATGGAATAGCAATTTCAAATCAAGCCGATGCTAAACAGAGAAAAGAACAGACATGCCAAGGTCCAGGAATTATTTAAAATAAACAAAGTCGAACAAATCCATGTCAAGCCAGGCACAAGCCAAAGAAAGAAAGCCTGCATCGGGAACTTCAAATTAAACGAGTTAGAGCCGAAGTCAAACATTATCACAATATCAAGCCAAAGTCATAAAAAACGAAATCAACATCGTCAAACCAAAATCGAAACCGCGATGACCAAGAAAAAAACGAACAGTTCAAAATCAACGCCGTGTTATTCAATTAAATTGAAAAAGTCAGTAATTAATCTCAAGCATCCAAACGAAGATCGAATGGCCGAAGCACAGCATTGACAAAATCAAACAACCATCAGATGAACGTAAATATAGGAATTCAACTTCTATAAATCCCGTTCATCATCGGCAGTTTCAAATCCACTGAGTTCAAGTATTCAAACCAGAGAGAAAAAGCATAAATTACATACTCGAATCAAAGACGAACTCAATCGAATTGAAGTAAGCCGAAAGCGATCGACAGAGAGAAAGAGGAACGAAGTTTCAGAAATTAAAGTCGGCTTCTTCAATTTTAAACAAAGCCCTAATTTGCAAGAAAAGGAAAACGAGAACAAGCCGCCATTATACAAAGCAAAGGAAAAAGGAACGGCCGATATAATAAAAAGAAAAGGGGATTGGGCCGGCCTTGTTTCTATTATAAGGCTTAATAGTTAAAAATTAGGGTTTTTATTTTTAATTGTGTTTTAAATTGTATTTTTCCTTTTAAAACCATTGTAATTTCTAGCCGCGTGACTATGGGACAAACTACGTGGCGTAGTTTGAGAATTCGCAACTCAGTGGCTGAGTTGTGGCAGGGTTTTGAGCGTAGAGTTAGGTTAGTCAGTAGCGGGTGTCGCGAGTTTATGTGTGTAAGCGTGTGACTACTTAATTTCTAGTAGAAACCTTGGGGGCAACACGTAGGCAGGGTTTTGCCGAAGCTAGGTAAATTCCGTGTCGTTCTACTTCTGCATTTATTCTGCTATTATCTGTGCTACTATAATTTTGATATATCTGTGTTGAAATAATTTTATAAGCTTCCGCAATTAATTTTTATAATTATCAGTATCACCCTATGCACCCTCCCTCTAGGGTGAAATCGAACCTACAAGTGGTATCAGAGTTAGGAATAGAAGTCAACTTTTGTTTTTAAAAATTTGTTTTTCAAAAACCAATTTTGTTTTAAAAATTTGAAATTTTAAAATAGCTTCTTTAATAATGCTTTTGCTGAGGGTCGGTCCATAGTTAGACCACCAATGTTCAATGGTGAATATGCCTACTGAAAAAATAGAATGAAATTTTTCTGAAAACCATTGACGCTTGGAATATTGTTGAGACAGGTTATAGAGCACCAACTATAACTGTAGATAATCAGAAAATAGATAAACCAAAGGATCAATGGACAGAACTAGAAAATAAATTATAAAATGCTAATCTAATGCTATGAATTCTATTATCTGTTCATTGGATCAATTTGAATTTAATTGTGTCTCACATTGTCTAACTGCGCAGGAAATATGACACACACTAGAAGTGACTCACGAAGGAACATCTCAAGTCAAAGAATCTTGCCTTGCCATGCTAAGAAGTGAATACGAGAACTTCACAATGGCAATAGAAGAAAATGTCAAAGAGATGTATGGAGACTTTCCAATATCGTATACAAATCAAAAGCTCTTGGAAAATCATACACAGTGTTGGAGATAGTCCAAAAAATCCTCAGAGTCCTTCCGCGAAGATTTGAAGCAAAAGTGACTGCCATTCAAGAATCGAAAGATTTAAAACAAATGAAAGTTGAAGAACTCATCGGAAATCTCACTACTTATGAGCTAGAAATGAAATTCAAGAAAGAGCATGAAGGAGGAGATACTCGAAAGAAATCAATAGCTCTCAAAGGAACAACCGAAAGTGATGATGATAACGATGATGATGATGGAGCAGCAGAGCTGGCACTACCAATGAAGAAATTCAAAAAATGGAATCACAGATACTGAAATCTAGCTCGAAATCAAAATTTGAAAAGCAGAATAGCCAAAGCACTAGACTACTCAGAAGAACGGAAAATCATCTATCACAAGTGCAACCAATCCGGATACATCAAGCCCAATTGTCCTCAAAATCGACGCGACTTTGAAAAGAAATCAAAAAGGAGAAGTTTTGTAGCCACGTGGAATACAAGTGATGAAGATAATCAAAGTAATAGCAGTGAGAGTGAGAAAGCAGGTATGTGCCTTCAAGGTAATTTAACCGATAACGACGATGACGAGCCAAACGAGGTATCAAAACTCACTCACTCACAAATACTTATATATTTCCACGAAGTAAATGGCTGTTTTGAACGACTTAGGGAGAAATATGCTAAAATTGAATCAAAAAGAGATAGTTTGATTGAACTAAGTGAACAGCTTGAACAATTAGTTAAAAACTATCAAAGTAGGATTCCTAAGTGTGATAAGTATCAAACATTCGAAGAAGAAATTAAAAAATCAGAAATTAATATAAAATCACTTGAAAATGAAATTCTGATTATGAAAGAGAGTGAAAATACTAAAAGAGAGAATTCTGTTAAAAAGTGCACACAATTATTAAACGAAAATGAATCTCTTAAAACAAAAGTCCAACAATTGTCAATGACTTTAGATAAATTTTCCAAAAGTGAAAAATCGTTGAATATGCTCTTAGGGAAACAAACTGTTAATACAGTTAGACAAGGACTTGGGTATAATCAATCTAAAAATGTTAGAAATGAGATTAATCAAGTAAATTCAATGTGCACAATTTGTAGAAAATTTGGACACAATCAAAATAGTTGTTGGTATAGACCCAAACACTTAAAACCATTCCAATTTGGGTTCCAAAAGGCACAAATACAAAATCTCTCAAAGTTAAACAAATCTGGGTGCTAAAAAGAACATATTTAAATAGTTATGGGTCTTTACAAAATTATTTTTCAAAATATTCTGCCACTAACAATCATAGACCTATAAAAAAAAATAGGTCACAAAAATCTTTCATCGTGTAGGTGTGGTGGCAGGCTAAGTAACAACAATAGTGTTACTTGGATTCTGGCTGTTCCAAGGACACAGCGAGCGACAAAACAAAGTTCCTTAGCCTAATATAAAGGTGACAGAATCACAATGGACAACAACGAAAAATATCGTAAAGGTAAAACAGGTAATGGTATATTTATTTGAACGATATATTAAATGTGATAATCTGCACCGTAATCTGAGTTAAATCAACCAGTAATTTGATGATGAAATAATGATGGTCTTGATTCTGACTTATTCAAAATTGTTGGCCAATTATATTCTTATGCCAAGAACACTATAGAAATCTGTAGAGTCCTTAAATTACTTCATATATATTAGTTTGGATTAATAATAGTGTTTTATTCGATGATAATACATTTGGTTATAATACGGCTAACTCTATATTCACGGTTTCTGATTATTTACACGGCTTCAATTCAAATTCAGGAGAATGTCATTTAAGAAGCTGTTAAAATTGATTTTGAGATATTTTGTTGCACACTTCATGGTCTGGTCTATCAAATTAAATTAGTGATAATTTTGAGTGAAAGAGAAATTCAGATGCAGATTACACTGGTAATCTAGTTGATAGAAAAATTACTAGTTGAACTTAATTTTTGTTGAGACATTTAGTAACTGCATCGTTTTTCAAAGAAAATATCTGCATATTTTTCATTTCAAATAATTTTCAAATAGCAGAAATTTTTCTCATATAACCCCTTCTAGAAAATCATTTTTGATCATTTTTTCAGATCAGTCGTTTTGATAAATTGATTTTATAATTATTTTTGAATTTGATTTTAAATGACTATTTTGACTAATCTGACTTCCTAATAATTATCGAAAAGATAAATAGTGATTGAAAAAGTGATGAGTGTTGATATTTATCATATATTATGACTCGAGACGATATAATAAGTAATTTTCTTTAGAAATTTAAACAAGAGTTATAAAACTTTTTGTTGGTAAAACTTCCATGACCATCTCTATTTCTATTATATTTCTAACGACCATCACTCATCAAAATTCTATATAGTTTGTCAATATGTGGTACTTTAAACAGGAATCATTCGTTTTTCATTTTACATTTTTTAATAAAATAAAAATATATTAGTAGTAATAATAATAATAATAATAATAATAATAAGTTACAATAAATCCAAAGTATTCACTCTCATTTAAAAGTCCTCACGGTTATGCATGGGTGAATTACTTGGAATTTGTTATATGCTTCCATGCTCATTTAAAAGTCCTCACAGTTATGTATGTATGGAACGCATATCAAAATTGATTTTTAAAATAAACAAGTTGATTCTAATCCCATTTAAAAGTCCTCACGGTTAAGCGTGGTTAGAAGATACTTGAATTCATTTTTTTTAAATAAAATTGGGATGCTACTAATCTCATTTAAAAGTCCTAACGGTTATGCATGGTTAGTAGATATTCAAATTCCTGATATAAATATACCACAAATAGACACAACTGTATGGTTTTATATGATGACATCGTTCCCATCATTCTAAAAGTGGAATATGCGCCTAACAAAGTATTTATGATTTTTGTTTGATTTTTTATTGAAATTTAATATTTATATTCAGTTGAGTTTTAATGTTGGATTAATATCGATCACTTTATCTCTATTTTCTCTAACACTATTACTCTTTTGCTGATAACAAAAGGGGGAGAGAAAAGTTAAGATTTTGTTAAATAAAATCAAGCAAATGTCAAATATTTTCTATTTGCATCTAGGCTCATTTGCATATTTTTAATTGTATGCATATATGTAGGAGGAGTTTTGTGTAGAGAGGAAGCGTTTAAATAGGGAGAGCAATTAGAGTATATCAATGATCAAATACATTTAACATATTCAAAATCTTAAATATATGTTTGTTATCATCAAAAGGGGGAGATTGTTGAATATGCGATTATATGATTTTTGTTCGATGATAATAAACATATATATATATATTCATTTAAATGTATTTGTTAATGTACTATTTTATTTTTCATAGATTAAATAAATATTTGCTGAATAAAAATAAATAACACAGAATTTGAATTCAAACAGAAATTTTGTTCAAACAAATATTTATTACAACTTTTGTATAGTACAAATTTCAAGCTCTCACTATATACAACTTCAATTATAATACAATTTTTGATTACATCACAATTTCACATTTACATTGCACCTCACTACATATCACTTATTCATTCAACTCGTATTTTATCTTCAACTTCACTCCAGATTGAATCCAGCATCTGAGCAATCTGCAAAAATAAATATTGACGCAATAAAATTGAAAAGGAAATATTTTTGCAGGATAAAATAAAATGTGGATGTTGAAAATAATATTTGCCTAAGTTATTTGGGTTGTTCGTCATCATTTAATTTTGAATTCATCATACACGAACAGCTTGTGACATACACAGTGTATCACTGTATATGCCACAAGGCCGTGCACACCGATATATACACTTGATAGAATTACAGGGACAGGTGAACACAGGTCAAACCCAAAACGCCGTGTTCAACTCAAGTGCAATAAAAATAATGTCACAATATTCAGCACAAGGTCAAATCCGAGCTACAAGCTGGATTCAACTCAGGTGTAATTCGAAAAACAAATCCAAATGCAATAAAATGGTCGGGAGCAACCTCAATGCACAACAAGTATACATGAAGGCCAGAGTGTACATGAAACAAATATGCATACTGCCTCAAATGGTCAAGACAGATACAACACAAAAGTTCTCAAGTCAACTACATATACAACATACATATATACATGTATAATCACACATTTATATACACACTGCAAATATAAGTGCAGACAAGCTACAATGAATGATCAAACTCAATGAAACAGACTACAAGTACAAGGCACGGTGCACCACTGACCATACAACAAAGCCAATACAATGACACAACAAACCAAATCAAAATGAACCAGATGGAACTGCAACAGCATGAATGAGTTCAAAATGTATACAACAGTGACCAAGTGGTCTGTGACAATATCAGGTGAACCCATCAGCATTTCATATCACAGAACCAAGCACCAAAAATACAACATGCAGTATGCAGTGATACACAAATTAAAGTATCAGGTTTGAACAAGACAGTGAAGCATGAAGCAGTTCAATATCCAAGCAACAACAAAGAAGTGAGCAATGCACATGTACTAGTGAAACAGAGTGATACCAAAGCTAACTTATACAACAAACACATAGCATCATCAATGGACCTGAACAAGTTCGAACAGAGCTCAACAACACAACATCAAGAAAATTCAAAAATGACCGAAGTCAGATATATGAATTCGAGCAAGTCCAGCTACCACATGAAAGCAACCATACATTTATACGCGTGTGAAACAACATGTATACATATAGGCGGTGCAAACTAGCTCAAAGCATTAACTCAAAATAATTCAATATCAGATATAATGCAACAGTGTGCAGAGAAGTGCTACAAGACCATGTCAAACACAGTGCAACAAAATATAAGCATCGACCAAAGAATCGAGCTTCAAAAGTACAGGGTGCAGTGATGCAAAAATCACAAGGAATTCAATCTAGTGCCGAAATCAACAGCTTCATCTCAAAGTTATCAAGAGCTGATGCCAAGAGAGAAAATACCAAAGTAATGACCGAAGTAAGTACACAAAGGAAATGCAAAGTCAACTCAAAGCCATATGCAATGACCAGAGGCAGTTCAAAGTAATGCTGAAGTCACAATCGATAACGAGTCCAAAAAATCATGGAACAACAGTTTCAAATCAAGCCGATGCCAAACAGAGAAAAGAACAGACATGCCAAGGTCCAGAAATTATTTCAAATAAACAAAGTCGAACAAATCCATGTCAAGCCAGGTACAAGCCAAAGAAAGAAAGCTTGCATCGGGAACTTTAAATTAAACGAGTCAGAGCCGAAGTCAAACATTATCACAATATCAAGCTGAAGTCACAAAGAACGAAATCAACATCGTCAAACCGAAATCGAAACCGTGATGACCAAGAAAAAATGAACAGTTCAAAATCAACACCGTGTTATTCAATTAAATTGAAAAAGTCAGTAATTAATCTCAAGCATCCAAACGAAGATTGAATGGCCGAAGCACAGCATTGACAAAATCAAACAACTATCAGATGAACGTAAATATAGGAATTCGACTTGTATAAATCCTATTCATCATCGGCAGTTTCAAATCCATTGAGTTCAAGTATTCAAACCAGAGAGAAAAAGCATAAATTACATACCCGAATCAAAGACGAACTCAATCGAATTGAAGTAAGCCGAAAGCGATCGACAGAGAGAAAGAGGAACGAAGCTTCAGAAATTAAAGTCGGCTTCTTCAATTTTAAACAAAGCCCTAATTTGCAAGCAAAGGAAAACGAGAAGAAGCCGCCATTATACAGAGCAAAGGAAAAAGGAACGACCGATATAATAAAAAGAAAAGGGGATTGGGCCGGCCTTGTTTCAGTTATAAGGCTTAATAGTTAAAAATTAGGATTTTTATTTTTAATTGTGTTTTAAATTGTATTTTTCCTTTTTAAACCATTATAATTTCTAGTCATGTGACTAGGGGACAAACTATGTGGCATAGTTTGAGAATTCGCAACTCAGTGGCTGAGTTGTGGCAGAGTTTTGAGCGTACAGTTAGGTTAGTCAGTAGCGGACGTCGCGAGTTTACATGTGTAAGCGTGTGACTACTTAATTTCTAGTAGAAACCTTGGGGGCAGCATGTAGGCAAGGTTTTGCCGAAGTTGGGTAAATTCTATGCCGTTCTATTTCTGCATTTATTCTGCTATTATCTGTGCTGCTATAATTTTGATATATCTGTGTTGAAATAATTTTATAAGCTTCCGCAATTAATTTTTATAATTATCAGTATTACCCTATTCACCCTCCCCCCTCTAGGGTGAAATAGATCCTACAGGAAACACTGACGATGCGACTTTCCATATCGGCATCCAGGTCATACAATATCTTGATGTATGTCTTTCAATAAAGGAACACCATCTAGCAACTTCTTTATTGATATTTGCTTCAATAATTAGTAGCCAATATGGCCTAAACGAGAATGCCAAAGAGATGCTCGATCATTTTGGCCTGTTTTTTCTACATAAGCTTCACTAGCAGATAATACATACAGAGATTCTTTCCTTTTCCCACAAAAAAGAATATCACCATCATAATTTTTCAAATTATCAATAACAAGAACATCATTAGGACCAAATCCAACATACCTCCACAAGCTAGTAATTTGAGAGACCAATAAAAGATTTTTCGTAAGCCCGCGAACATGAAAAACATTACTTAGAGCGATGTCGCTGCAATTTATACCATCCACTTCAACTTTCAAACTGCCTTCGGTTGCAATTGGATGAGTAGTTTTGTCTGCAGTGACAATAGCTTGCTTTTCCTTGTGGGGATGAACTTCAGAAAGTAAAGATTCATTACCGGTGGCATGAGGAGAGCAACCAGAGTCCGCAATCAGTCCTGGTCATAGTTGATGGCAATATTTGGTGTTTGACTTGTATTGGATTGCATATCAGATTCTACATCGTGTACCTCCTTAACAACTTCAATTGAGTAGCAACACTTGTTCATTCTCTTTTGTTTCATGAACAACATTCACCAATTCATTTGTAAGCCTTGTCCGGCACCTTTGTTTAATATGACTTGGTTTGTGACACTTGCTGTAGAAAAGCTTAACCCGATAATTTTTCTTTATGTGCCCTCGGTTTCCATATCTATGACAAGAAAATGAAGAGCAGTTTTGCTCTCCATCAAATCCTTTCTTGCTTTTATCACCTGTAAAGGTTTTGGCTGATGTATATCACATTGCTTGTCTTTAATGAAAAGCACATCATTTGATTCAGCAATGGATGTGTTTGTCATTTGCTAATCAAAGCCTCTTGATTCGAAAGTAAATTCTCTAATTCCACAATCGTTAGTTGAGTTGCACATCCTTGAACAGAGGAGACAAATGGCATAAGTTCCTTCCTTAAGCCACGAATGAGATACTGACGCATTCTTGCTTCTTCGATCGGGCCAGCGGGATCTAACTTTGAAATCTCAACACATTGATTTTTTTTTTTGTTCTCAAAAAATAATCAAAAATGAAGAGTTTGCCTTGGGTAATGGAGGCAAGTTCGTTTCCCAGAAAATGCAATCTCATTATATATTTATGTGCGAATAACATCTCAAGGGTGTCCTATACTAATTTTGGGGAGTTTACCTCGCGAACATGATCAATGTAGTCCTTACCGATCGATGTCTATAAAGCAAAAAATACCTTAAAACACACGGTCTTTCGCTTTCTACGTGCATCATCGTTCTGTGGACTATCAGCGGGAATTATAGTTTCTTCACCCGATATAAGCTCTCAAAGATCTTGTCCTTATAAGAAGGTTTCCATACAAAGCTTCTAGTAACAATAGTTGCTACTATCTAGTTTTTCTATTGCAACTTGGGATGCACTAATTAATGTTTCCATTAATTTTGGCAAATGAATAAAAAAAAAAAAAAAAAAAAACTTTGCTGGTGAAATTTCAGTTGAATAAATGAGCATACTTTTTTATATTTAACCTGGCTCTGATACCATGTAAACAAAACAGGAAAACAACAGTTTCTAATTATTACTCAACTAAATACTTGAAACGATACAAATTGTAGAACAAAGTATTAACAAGACCCGGTGCACTAAATTATAGCAGTATGCTATAGACTTATTCACACACAACTTGATCATAAAACAAAGCATAGAACGACTCAACAACAACTTATTATTCCTAAAGAATAGGACACATGTGCATCCATGTAAACTGCACTACATCTCAACATATAGGAATCAATTACCTATATTATAATTTAGACGTTGGACTTTGAAATTTTTTGAAATTTTACGCTCATTTGTGGATTTTTGATCGAACGTCTTGATGAGTTTCTTACTTGTTCTTCATTCTAATATTACTTATTCTTCGTTCTAATATTTTGCTATATGTTCTTGACCACTTTATTTTTGATTTTTTGCTTTATGGCTTTGACTCGTTCAATACTGTTTTGTTGGAATTAACTCAATCTGTGACTGCTTTGTTTGAGTTTTCTGATAATTTCTGAAACGTCTTTCCACTTGGATAAACTTATGCACACCTGCACGAGAACTATGTACTTCATGATGGCAGAACTGTGTATACATTCATGTATGTGTGTGTGTGTGTCTATATATATATATATATATATATATATATATATATATATATATATATATATATATATATATATATATATATATATATATATATGTCACATCATTTCTTGTTTTTATGTATAGCTTTGTGTGATGCTTTGGTACATGTTTGCTTGCCCATGTTTTTTATCTACGTTTCTACTCCTGTGTGTATCTTTATTTCTGGTTTGCTAGTCTTACCTTGTATATGAGTCGCACTTCTGTGTTGTCTCAAGTATTGCACTCGTGTGTTGCCTCAAGTATATGTATACATATACACATGTACGTGTATATATGTTCTTATGCGTGTGGTAGCTTCTGGTTATGTTGCCTGAACCTGATTTCTACTTTGTTGCATTATTGTTCATCCGGGTGCTAACCCTACGTGCTCTACCTTTGTGTTGCATATACTTGTTTTTCACTATATTAACTTGGTTTCAATTTACTACTCTGTTTGCGTTGTTGAGTTGATGATGCTCGATGCACTTATTAAACCTGTGCACATTTTCTTGCTCTTGTTTACTATGGTTTGCATATGTATGTACTGTTTTATGTTTTATGTATTACATTCATTGTTAATTGTTCATCTACTTGCACACATGCATCATTCTCTTGTTTGTTGTAGCTTCCTAACTGTTGTGTTTTCATCTCCTGCTGCACTCCTTCACATGAACACTTTGTCAGCCTACCCTTGCATGTGCACTGAGTTGATCTACCTTGTTTCTGGTATACATATCTGATCCGGTCTCGTATTTTTTGCTGCCTTGTCTTGTTCAATTCAAAAATATACAGAAATATACTATTTAGCGTTGTCTATTCTAGTCTGGTTGCACTCCTTCATGCACTTGCACTCAAACTCCATATTTGCATTCACTGCCCGTAGCTGACCTAGAAACCATGTACATGTTGCATGCTAGCCTCGCAATCTACCTTTTTTAGTGCATTTACACGCTGAACTATGCCTGTAGGTGTACTCCTGGGTGTACTATGCTACCGCAATTCAGCCATTACCTAATGGTGGTGAATATATAGGTGTGCATACAATTGTTCATGATAAGTTTCAGCTCTAGTTCGTGATGTGCATATAGTAATATATTATAAGCAAAGTTGGGTTATCTGCTTTACTATTATCCATATGCATTTAATTGCTGCTCTAGCTTTCATTACCTGCGTGTTTGCATGCCTTTGTATTTCGTTTCTAGTTGTCTGCGCAAATAGAAGTAGGGGTGATTAACTTAAAAGGACGAAAATTTGTATATTTTTAGCCCCAAGACACGACCTCAATATAAAGTACAGACATTCTTCTAAAAATTAATTATAAGAAAAAACATACTTCTAAAATTATTCATAAGGACAAACATTCTTTCAAAACTGCTACCGAACTAAAAAATGATATCTAAAAACTGCTACCAATAACTAAAAACCGACACCTAAAGAAAATTATTGTTCAGGTAAAAATACTGAAGGTATATCCTTGATGCTAAAATACTAAGAAATTTTGACATTGACAATAATTACCGATAGAAGTATCTACATATAGTTTAGTACTAAACTTTATAATTATTATGTACTTTCGTGCATTTTACGTACTGCTATATTTTCGGCCCTATATATATTTTTGGTTTAATTGATGTTGCCTATTTCTTTTTGTATAGGCTCTGTTAGCTGCTGTATTTGATTTTACATTGCATCTCATTTAAGTTATATATATTTATAATCTTTTTCTTAGTGCATTAATTTATCAGGGACCATGTTTATGAATAGTATTTTAGTATAGTGGGCCCTGTTTTGTTATGCTTATACTTGGTTTTAGTTTTTAATTGTTTACCTATAATATTATAATAAATCATCTATCTCATGAGATTAATAATATATTATAGGCTTATATTACAAATAAAGTTGATAATGATATAAAGGAGATTTGTATAATTATATTGTTATAGATTTTTTCTGGTAGGAAATCGCAATGACGCTATTTTATTAAGGGAGAAGTCTGTAACAACCCATATTTTTAATTATAATTAGTTAACAATAGTGATAAAATTTTATTTATTTAAATTGGAATTTGATGGTTTATTTGGTAACTAGTTTGATAATTATATATTATAAAGGATTTAAATTGCGAAATTTTGATATTTAAATTTATATAAGTTATAAATGTTGAAAATAATATTTATAAAAATAAATTAAAATAAAAGTATACATATTTCCTTTTTAATAAAATTTAAGCCAAAAGCCCAAAAATTACTTAAACTAAAACCAGAAACCTAGACATTTCGTTTTCCACTTTTCCTTCATTTGTTTATTTCCTGGAGACATGAGGAACAATCATTTTCTTCGTGCGTCTGCTAATATCGTGGTCATTAAAAATAATCTCTTTTTTAAAAATCAAGCAAATTACCTACAATATATATAAATAACACTAAATTCGATTTGGGTCTCTCGATTTCATTCATTATGGCCATTCGAAGGTGATCTAGTGTATCAAACCATTCAAATCGACAATCATTCACACATGTCAGACTTGAATTGCTTAAAACAATAGATTTTTAATTTATATTTGATAAAACTTAGCATTTGCAGTCAATAAATCAATCATAGAACCACAGACACAGAGTAATATAACAATAAGCAGTGGAATAGATAGATAATAGTTCACGAAGCTACTACAGAACATCAGAGTCTTAAACAAATACAATATAAAATCCCAAGTACATAGAAATTACTAATACAAAGGCAACTGATAAGTCTGAAAATAAATAACTAGAAATAACTGAAATGCCGAATAGCTGAATAGGTATAATAGATCTCCAAGCAAAAATCCAAGCTTCAAAGATGAGTCTCAAATGTTGTGACACTCAGTCTGACCCTAGCATAAAGCAAAACACAAAACACTCGAGTCAGGATTAACATTCTTATGCTAGTAAATAAATTCAAGTGAAATGTCTAAGTGAAATGCAATATAACTTAAATGATGTTTGGGATTCCATCCCTTAAGGATCTGCTAAACTATCTACATACATAGTACAGTATGTTACTTATATAATGTCTATAGTAAAATAGAATATTAAAATAGCGTTAAGTTGTTACTCATATCCCACTTAACACACACACACACACATACATACATACACACACACAATATATATATATATATATATATATATATATATATATTCTCGTAGTCTATACAGTACCGTAATTCCTCTGTAAACTAGAGGGCTATCAGAAGGCACTCCATAGGTACGGTCCAAACCAAACTCGTAGTGGGCGCGATAAGGCAGGCGATGTAATGCCCTGGATAGGATACTACCGTTTTGCGGATCCGGACTGGTGGTAACGCATAACAGCTACTACCATCCACCTCGAGACACAATCCCATAATCAAAGGTGCAACCAATCAAATCACAAAGTAATAGATGGTATCGAAGAAGCATGCTCAATCGGAGGCGCGACCTCACTTGGCCCGACATGGCTTCTATTTTAGTTACATCAAGTTGACTCGTGGGAGTCAGGGCTGCGTTCATACCTCATAAAGACGTTCGTCAAACCATCCTACCTCGTTTTGGAATCTCCACTACGTGCATAGTTGTTAAATTTGATTTCAGTATTGGAAGAGAGTATGACAATATTCAATCCCTATCTCGTTAACAACCAAATGCTTATTTCACACCATGGTCATTTTTTTCATTTCAAACGGTTCATACTTCATATCAATATATCATATTCATTTCATAATCATATCACTTTTGAATCATATCATTTTCGAAATCATTATTTACTTTAAATTATATTCATTTTCAAAATCATTATTTACTTTATATTATATTCATTTCCAAAATCATAACCACAAAATAGGTTAAGCCATCATACTAAAGTATTCGCATTTAAATTCATTAAATCTAAATCATAACAGTTCCAACTTAAACAGTTTGAATATTAAAAGTAGTTTATATATTGGAATAGTTATACATTAAAAATAGTTTATGTTAAAAAATAGGTTATAGATTAAAATAGTTTATATATTAAAAATAGTTTATATATTAAAAGAGTTTATATCAAAAATAGTTTCAAATTAGAATTTTTCTTCCAATTTCACAAATCAATACAAATCAATTATAGCTCCAAAATTCAATTTAAATCAATCTCAGTTCAACAATTTCAATTAAATAGGTTAAAGGTTCAATTCAAATTCTCATTAAAACCATTTTAATTTATATCGATTTCATATCCAGGTTTGAACTACAAATTTAATCCACTTCTAATTCAATAGGTTTCAAAGTTTAAATATTCAAACATTTTACACTAACTCAATTTGATAAATTTCATTTATATTTCAAAATTTAACTTTAATTTTTATTTAAATTTCAAAATATTCAATTATTCATTTTTAATAACATTTAAATAAAATCTCATATTACAAATTTAAGTTAATATTAAATATTCAATTTCAATTTTTATTTAAATTTGAAAATATTCGTTTAACCACTTTGAAAATATTTAAATAAAATCTCAAATTACAAATTTAAATCAAAATTAAATATTCAAGTTTAATTTTATTTAAATTTGAAAATTTTCATTTAATCACCTTTAATCAAATTAAAGTTATCAAGTTATAAAATCGTATCTTTAAAATCTCAAAATCAATAAATTCAAGTCAATTTATATTTAAATACATTTCTTAAATAAATTAAATTTCAAATCAATTCAATCTGTCTTTGCAACCTCAATTTATTAACGTTATTACAAAATCTATTTTTAAAATATTAATATAATTTTAAATAAATAATTTAAACATAATATATATCTTTATCAAATTAAGTTTTATTAGATTAAATTTTATTATATTAATTATTAAATCAAATCTTATTTAGTAAATATATTTTAAATCTTATTTTATATATTTTAAAATAATAAAGTTATAAATAAATTTTTATAATTTACAATTTTTAAACTTAACTTATAATTTAAAATTTTCAAAACATATAATTTTAAAACTCTAAATTTTACACATATATTAAAATTAAAATACTATATATTTTTTGAGAGAAATATGTGATCCTTTAGAAAAGAGGGGAGCACGCATGCAACTATATGTATAACACAAAGCAAGGTGCTGCCAACATGCCTGGTAAGTAGCTAGTCTAAGTATAGGTATCAAAAGGTAAGAACTCAAGTTCTCCTATAATGAGCTTGGCAAAGCCACCGCCCATTACACCTTAATAACGAGCTCCGGCATGGCCACCGTCCAATATTAAGGTGTTGGGAGTACCTGAAAATCTAAAGAATAACACAATGCCAAAGATACGGAAAGTCAGCACCATCTAATAAGGAAGTTCCATAGTACTGACAATGATGTAACTAAACTGAGGTGGAACAGCTAGTGCTTGTGAAAGGAAAACTCTACTCCAATGACTCAGTAATAATGGAAGTAGCACCTAGCTGAAGAGTGAATCTTCCTGAAAATATACCACCATGACAAAGCTAAAGATGTACTAGGAAGTGACCCTCACTGTAATCAGGAACCCTACAATCTGTAATTCTGAGTGCCTACAAAGTGAACCTAACACCCTATCACCCATACCTGTGTCTGAAGAATGACTAAGAAAATAGGTAGAATGATACACATATATGTATATATATAAAATATATACATATATATATGTATAAATGAGGTAGGAGTTAAAAAAAAATTAAATAAGACTATCTGGACAAATACTAAAGAACTAAAAGATTTATAAACTAATACAGACAATGACTTATACAGTAATTGAAACAAATCTTAAAATATTCTTATAGACCTTTGATCAAAAGTAAATTATGATACATAGTGAAATCATCATTTAAGTTATTAATACTACAATTGTTGATGTTAAGAATATTATTATTAAATTTAAATAGATATATATTATAACTAACCTTATTTAGATACCCTTTAAATAGGTTATTTTTAGCTAATTTATATTTGGGATTAGAGATCCAATTAAAAAAAATGAAGAAATTGTAAAAATCAATTTACTAAAGTGACTATAATTATTATTAAAAATTCTCTGATTTCTTTCAAACCAAATATACCAACAAGTAATAATGAATAAAGTGTCTAGTAAGAATCTAATATTCTTTTTGAACCTAAATCTAAAATTATTCCAATAGAATTCGCAATCTGAAATTTTAGTTATTATATTAAAGTTGAAAATTTTAGGAGTGTTATTTAGAATGTAATAGGTATAAATGTAATCATAATATATGTTTAATATCTTCAAAAAACAGATTACAAATATAACATTTATTATTATTTTGAATGTTTTTTCTCTTTAAAAATTCTATATTGTTAAGTTTTCCGTGCAGTATTAACCACATATGAATTTTAGATTTAGTAGGAGCAATAGATTTCCAAATAAATCTAAAAGAGTTGTTAGTTATACCCGAAAAGTTAATAAAACCCGAAAATTTAATAAAACCAGAAAAGTTAATAAATCTATAGAATGAATTAGAAGTATATTTCTTACTCTTATCACATTCCCAACTAATAATATCATTATCATTGTCAATATTATAAAGATTTAATCTAGCATAAAGCAAAAAAAGTTGCCTAAGGGTTGAACATACTAAAATTTTGTTAAAAATAAAATTCCAAGGAGGGTCGTTTTCAGGAGAAAAAACTTCAATAATTAAAGCATACTTAAAATTATAGATTTCATAAAGCTCTTTAAATTCTATCCTAAGAGGTAAAACGGAAATCCATTGGTCATGCCAGAAAGAAGTACAATTACCAGAATGAACTATTGTATTACTACCTAGGTTAAAAATCTCATGACATTTTAAAATGGATTTTCAAAAATTAGATAGTTTTTGAATGACTGGAGAAGTAATTTGATATAAATTGTTACGACCATTAAAGTAATACTTAGAAATGATCTCTTTCCAAGTAGCGTTACCATTTATATCCTTAGACTTCCATAACCTTTTACCTAGTAAGGATAAATTCATATTACGCAAATTAATGACTCCTAAACCACCATCTTTTTCATATTTACAAACCATTTCCCAATTTACTAAACATTTGATGCAGTTAATAGAATATTCTCCACTTCATAAGAAATCTCTTCGAATTTTGTCTATTTTATCTATCACCTAATCTGGAAATAGATGCATAGACATCCAATAAGTCGGGAGGCTGATAAAACAGAATTTATTAAACTAATCTACCCGCTGTAGATAAAAATCTTTCATTCCAATTAGAAATCCTATTTTTGATTTTATCTATGATTATAAGCCAGTTTTCATGTTTAAGTTTAGTAGGTCTAATCACAAAACCAAGAAAGTCAGAAGGAAAGTTCATAGTTTTACAATTAAGAGTATTAGCAATTACATTTTCAACTTTTTCCAAATTGTTTAAAAGTAAAACAGAACCTTTATCAAAATTTATTTTTAAACCTGATAGTAGTTCAAAACTTTATAAAATGAACTTAAGGGTAATGATGTGTCTAGGTAAATGGAGGGAAAAAAGCAAGGTATCATCAGCAAATTGAAGGATAGGTATACCATTAAGCGTTATGTCATTACCTACACATCCCAGAGATCCATTATCAACTGCTTTTTTAATAATCTTAGCAAAAACATCAGCGGCTAAGTTAAATAATAAAGGCGATAAAGGATCCCCTTGCCTTAAACCTCACTTGGATTGAATTTTATTACGTAGTATACCGTTAACCATAATACTAGAGTTACCAGTTCTAAGTAAATTCATAATCTAGCTAATCTATCTATGACTAAAACCTCTAGCATGAAAGATATCTACAAGAAAATCCCAATCTACCGAATCAAAAGCTTTTGCGAAGTCCAATTTTAAAATCGCACAAGTTATATTATTCTTACAACAGTGATTAATGCATTCTTAAACAATTGCCACACCATCAGTGATATTTCTCCCTTTGATAAAAACAGATTATGAACAATTAATTAAATCATTCATTCTTATACCAAGTCTATTAGGTAAAACTTTATAAATAATTTTAACGGAACAGTTAATCAAAGAGATAGGCCTAAAATCTTTTAAGTTTTTAGCTCCTACTTTTTTGTGTGATAAAATAACATTTGCAAAATTAAATCTCCCTAGTTGCAAATTACCATTATAGAAATCATTAAACATATTAATTGAATCTAGTTTTAAAACATCCCAAAAAGTTTTATAAAAGAAAATTGGGAACTCATCTGGCCCTAGGGATTTGTCACCTGGCAAGTCATTAATCTAATTTCCCCTTCAGTAAAAGGTTTATCTAACTCAGAAAGATCAACAATAGAACCTGACGGATACAAATCATTCCATCTAACATCAGTTTTGTGTTTGTTTCTAATATCAAAAATATCCTTATAATACTCTGTAAAAGCCTTGTTAAGATCTCTTTGATCAACTAGCTCTTCATTATTAACAATAATGGAATTAATTGTACTGCTACACTTTCTACCATTAGTCATATTATGAAAAAATTTAGTATTATTATCTTCTTCATTGATCCACTGGACTTAGATCTCTGCTTCCATATAACCTCCCCCTTTTCTAAAATAGAATTAAGTTCTTCTTTTAGATTAGCAAGAACATTACGCTCTCCTAAATTTAGTTGTGTAGTTTCTTCTATCTTATTTATTTTAAGAATCTCATTAAGAATATTATCTTTTTTTATTTTTATATTACCAAAAACATTTTTATTCCAATCTTTTAGAAAAACCTAAGCTCCCTAAGTTTTGAAACATTTTTTTTGCTGAATTATCCTTATTTCTAATATTATAATAGCTCAAAGAAATCCATTTACAATTAATTAGGTTCAAGAAATTTAATTCCAAAAGTCACATCTTTTCAAATTTAAAAGATGTAATAATAAACCTATGATGACTCACAAGTGAGGATAATAGGACAATAATATGAGAACGTGTAAGGTAGAACAGAAACTCTACAGATTGAAAATTTATCTTCAATCTCATCACTAACGAAAAACCTATCAAGAAGAGCTATAGATTGAGATTCCCTAGCATTACTCTAAGTAAATTCTCAATTAGAAAGAGGGATCTCAATTAAATTAGAATTAATAATAAATTGGTCGAATTGCTCCATAGCAGAGTAATCCCCTACTCGAGGTAAACGCTCTCATATAAAACGCGTAACCTTAAAATCACCCCCCAAAATCCAAGAACCCGGAGCTAAGGATCTAAATTCTAGGCATTCTTTCCATAAAATTCTTCGATTAATTTTTGAATTAGGCTCATAAACATTAGAAATATTCAAATAAGAATTATCTTTGAGATTAATAAGAATAATATGCAAAGAATGCTGCTTAGTAATACATTGAAGCAACATAAAATAATTATACCGCCACCCAATCGATAAACCCCCTGAAGCACCCGCAGAAGGTTAAAAAAACCTATTTTATAAGATGACACCCACCTAATCTCCTGTAGAAATGAATATCTGGACAAATAATTTTAATTTCCTGAAGTAGAGCAATGTTAATAGAGTAGTCTTTAAAACACTCTAACCTTATCACACTTATTCAAATCATGCAATCCTCTAATGTTCCAACTAATGATCCTCATATACCAACAGTTCTAGCCCTATTTAATTCCTTACATCTAATATACTCACGATCAACCTCAACATTTGAAAAAATGAAAGAAGTATCACAAGCTAACTGACTAAACTCAACAGATGATAAACTGCATAAAGCATAAGGAGAAAGCATACTACCCAAAAAAGACTGAATACCTAAGCCTGGATTCATAGCACCACTCGTGGCGCTCGAACCAGATAACTCACCCATAGACAGAGACTAACAACTGCGGGTCCTAGCATTTCAACGAACAGAACCACTTGAAGCCACTGATTTATTACGCCTTCCTCTCTTCGACGAAGAAGGAATAGAAACTGAACTGCTGCCCCTCTCCATCATTTTTAACCCCATAACATTAACTTCATTATTCACAATCAAAGGACCCACACAAATACTCGTAGCTAACAACCATTCCCTAATTCAAGACCTCAAGCTGTTTTATTGTTCGAACCAACAATCAAATTGCTAGCACCATTTTCGTTGACCGCATCTGATATTTTACCCGAAGTCATATGATCATTTTCGGCTACTAGACCCGAAGCAAATTCTCTATTTAATTTTACTCCCCTATAAATAGCATAATTTTTGGTGTGCTCTTCTACTAAATCATTCGAATTCAAATTATGATTCTCGATTTCTTTCCCCAAAGCAGTTATAGTAACAACAAATTTCTCCACCCCTTCATTTGAATTCTGTAATGAAAACATATTCAAATCAATAGAATCAGCCATCTCCTTGTTTACGCATACTTCCTCTTCCAATCTGACCATCCCTAGTATAGACAACAACTCATTCTCATCGCATTATCAGAACTAACATTAAAATTATCATTTCTATCATCCTCAAGCATAAATGAAACATCACCATTATGATCTAAGTTCTGCACACATTGCTCATCGTGTACACTAATGTCAGTGTGTACATCTACAGAAACTGGCACAAAGCAACATTCAATACTCTTATCTAGACCATTCTCCAATATCTCGTCTATAGTTACTGATGATGTCGATGACAGAATCCCATCAAAAACCTCTCCATGATATACCTTAGCAACTTCTTCTAAATTATCAGAAATTCTAGCAATTAAAAACAACTCAAAAGAATCACCCAAATCATAAACCTGATCCGTAGTATCTATATTATACTGCAATTTATCACCATAAAAATTCAATTTCTTATCAATACTATCAGCAATAACAGCATCTATACCCTCTTCAATCAAATTGTTGTTTTCAGAGCTCTTAGAACAATCCATTTTTGCATTTATTACACTTCTGCATGATAAAATACTTCTGTCTATTATAGCATCGGTTAGTTCCAATCCAAAGTCTAAATCATTTTTGTCAACGACAACCAGGCATTCAAATTTGTTACTAGTCTTTATCTCGAAATTTACCAACTCTTGAGATTTTGCTCTTTTACCACTAACTCGAGTAAAGCCTTTGGTTAAACCATAATCTTTACCCTTAGCATGAACATCCATGATTGAACCAGAAGAACTTGTCGCTTTATTTACCATAGGAGCACTGAAATCCATTGAACATTGCATAATAGAGGAATCCAATAACATAGGATCGAATTCTATAATCTTGTCCCCCTTAATATTCGCAGAAATGACAGAGTTCAAACATCCATTATTCTCTAGCAATACATCAGCTTTCTCAACACAATCAACTGACTTATTGAACAAAACATCAGATTTTCCAAAATAGCCTTTTGGGTCTCCAAATCTATCCCTATAACCCTTGCCTATATTCGGCAAATTTATCAGTCGAAATGAGCAAACAGTTCTTCTAAAAGTTGAATCCCTTCCTTTCTCTGTTGCCATAAATTGTTAAGAAGGATTCTTTTGAGCAACATGCACTTTAATGTGAACTGAAAGCCATGATAAATATACTGTGGCCCAGAAGTATGAACTTAGATTTCATCAAGCAAGATTTCTTCTTATGACTGGAATTGCCGTAAGCGAAACATCCATGATCGATATTTTATGGCCCAGAAGCTACGAACTTAGATTTCATCGAGCAAGAATTCTTCTTATGACCAAAATTACTGCAAGCAAAAAACCTGATAGGGTCTCGACATTGAGAAGCAAGATGATCGTGATCCCCACATCTAAAGCAAAAATTATTCCCTTTCTTCAATTCAGTTCAGTTTTGAAACGATGACGATTCCAAGAATGAGCACGAGAAATAAAAGTCGGTAAGTCTTCCTTAACAATTTGGGCGTAAGAATGATGATGAAACATGATCAGAAAAGCAAGATGAGTTTGTCAAATATGACCTTGAATTAGGATGAAATAAAGAAGGAGATGTTTGAAAGCGAGAAACTATAGTCAAAGACACTATGAAAATATGATATGAAAAAATATTTGAAAAAATATCTATATATTATATTTTAAATCAATATTTGAAAATCAATATTTATTAAAACACATATGATTTCCTTTAAAAATTCTAGAAATCATTTAAGAATAGACCAATAGTGTCCTATATAGTTTTCTATCCTATAGTCAAGTGAAACGGACATTTATCATTTTAATCCGTAATAATTTAAATTTATGGGTATATATCATTTCAACCTGCAATCCCAAAATTTCAAAATTAATAAAATCGCTTGGGTTATCATTTCAACCCATAACGATTTTCCCTAATCTATAAAATCGTTATGTTATGTATCATTTCAACCCATAGGGATTTCCTAAACTAACAGGGAACTTGCAGAATGAGAACAATAAAATAATAATTTAAAATAACATAACATATCTATGGCAAATATGATCGCAATTAACAACTTAATATAATATATATACATCAGGTTATGGTATCATATGTTAACTAACATAGGTTAACAATTTTAAAAATTAACATACAAATATACAATATTTAACCAATTTAATTCCTAACTAATTCACATTTAACAACATATTTAAATCGTAATTTCATATGAAATAAATTTACTAAATATAAAAATGTTAATCATGGATGATCGCTCACCTTTCGAGGCTAGAGAAACAAAGGGAATAAGAATGGCACCTACACGGATACGGACACGAACATGCGGCTTTGGACACGCACGTGGATACGCAGCAAAGCTAGAAACTGCGGCTAAAATCTCTAGACATCGGCGATAAAACAAAGCTAGCGCGATCTTGAATTTGATGAAAAACAAATACACACACACGTGTGTGTGTGTGTGATGTTTGTGTGTTTGTATATATAACTTTTTTTATAGAACAAAGAGGAGGCTGCTGCTCGGCTATGAGGAATGATGGATGAGCAAACTTCTCAAGTAGGAGGAAAATGACAGGCTATATATATATATAATATATATTATATTATTCTTTCACATTATAGAGAGTAAATGCGGAGCTGTTGTTTGAGCAGGGTTGATGTTGCGGCTACTGGTTGCGATGGAAGGGTTTGGCTGGAGGCAAAGAATGGTGCTTTGGCTTCGATTTAGTTAGAGGCGGGTTAGGAGGCCGTGAAGGAAGTTGCTACGATGGAGGCGGCTGTTGGTGTTTGGGTGCGGGCTGCCACGTTGATGATGGCTGTTAGTGGAGTTTGGCTGGAGCTTGGTGTTCATCTGTCTAGTGGAGAGGGAGGCGGGGGTTAGAGGCAAGGTGAAGGGGCTGCATAGGTGGCGATGTGCATTGTCGACCGGAGGAGGATATTGGAGGGTCTGTGTGGGTTTGTAGAAGTAAGGGGGTGTGCCAGCAGAACAGGGCAGAGGATGGGTTGGACAGGTAGAAGGAAGAGGTGGTTCTGTTGGTGTTAGTACTTCGATGAAGGGAGGACTGTTCGTACGAGTGAAGGAAGAGAGGATGGGTGGTGGGTGGCTGTCTGGCCATGCGGTAGAGGACAGAGGGGTTTGTGTTGGTGCGTGATTAGTAGGAGTAAGCGAAGGGGTGGAAGGTGGAAGGGAGAGGCGGTGATCATGGCAAGTGGAGGGGAGGTTCATGTTTTGGAGGAGAGAATGGTAGAAAGGCGAGTTGGGTGAAGAAAAGGACAAGCAGGTTTCATGAAGAAAATGGTTCAGTAGTTTCTCCAAGGTGAATATATATAGCTATATTTTTTGCAGAACGAAATGAAGGAGAAAGAAATAATGCAGAGGATGAAACCAAATTAGTAAATTAGTCAACTGGTGAGGATAATAAAAGGTCACGAATTATATTCTGGAACAATAAAAGATTCAACTAGTGGACAATTGAATGGCCACGCGGAAAACAATAAAGCTGAAAACGGGTAACAATATGGCTAACCGTTTCGTAGATTTCATCGCATACCGGACGCCGAAACACACAAATGAATATACTACGAAGATCAGTGCGATGAGACGAATAGATTGATACATAGATATTAGAGATATGATCATCCTATCGAAACTCGATTTTCGCTGCCAAAACTTCTGCTAAATTGCCGAAAATAAGATAAATGGGGCTAGCGCAGTCCCAATTTGGCGAAAAGAAATATGGCATCTCGCTCAAAAAATAGTTTACAATAAGTATTCAGATTTCAAAAATATTTTATTTCCAACAAATTTTAACTAACTTTAAATTAAAAATTGAAATTTCACAACCAAACAAACTTTCATATTTTCAAATGAAGGTCTGCCACTTTCTATGCTTCAGTATACGCATACCAAATATCAAATTTTCATTTCTAAAATTTAATTAAATTTTTTGAAGAATTTTTTAGTTATTTATGTTATAAAAATCGTTAAAATTCTCAGATCGTTACACTCTCCCCTACTCAAAAATTTTCGTCCTTTAAAAGGAACGAGATAGGAAAATAGGAATAACCAGAAAGAAAGATAGATTCAAAATACACAATACCAACTATAACAATTAATTAAAACCATATAAATTTTATTTTAGAGGGTTCACAATATATGTCTTGTTACTTATTAACATCCATTTATTATTATCATCCTAATTAACTCACTTTCAATTAATTTACATTTATATTGTAAACTATTCAATTATATATTCTCATTACATTCAAACTTTTGAATATTTCAGGTAAGTTATATATTATTTAGAATAGAAATGAGTATTATACAAATTAATTTTATCATATTTCAACCGTTTCAGGATGTTTCAATTCAATTTCTCATTTTAAGCACTCCAATTATTCAAAAAATTTGCTTTCATTTTAATAATTGAAATCCATCACTTAACAAAAAACTTTAGAGTTAAATTTCCGGTTTCACTTCAAACCATATATACATATATATATTTTGTACACCAAATCATACTCAAGAAATTCAAATCAAATTTATTTTCCAAAACAAAAGTGTAGCAAAGTTACTAATTGGTCTCCTCACTTTGAGGCTTGAAAATGAATATCGATGATGTTGTAGTCATCATCGAAATTATTTTCTAACGACAATAAGAGGAGAGTACTGACTTACTTCTTTTAAAATTCTTTGGAAACAATTTCCATTCAAAAATACTTTCAAATAATATTTTTATTTTAAAACTTTGAAAATAAATTTTGAAAAGCACCAAAATTTAAATTCTCAAATCCTTAATTAAAATTCATTTCATTTGCAAATTAGATTTATGAACCATGTGTATAAAATTTCATCTTCTTGTTACATACAACAATAGTTTAGGAATGTTGGCAAACAATAAATGGTAATCTAGTACTATCATTTCTAACAACTAATTCATTTAACTATCTAATTTTACTTTTATATATAAAATATAACCATCCATAAAATTATTCATTTACCAATTTCAAAAACAATATTGTGTCAGTTTGCTCTGTTCAAGTATTTTGGAATTCCTATCGATAGCGTTGGCCAGACGAATCGATCAAAACACAATCCAAACTTAGCAACTCAAATAACACAATATAAAACATTTTTATATCAATTACAAATACGCTCTCTTATAAGATGATTCAAGAATGGATTTTAAAACAAGGATAGAGATTCATATTTAGAGGGACCCTAATCAAAGAGAATTCTAACCCAGAAGATAGGCTCGAAAGGAAAATAAGATAATTAAATTACATGAGAGGAAAGATGGATAGGCTTATATTAATCGCGGTAACCTTAACCGGGTCAACCAAGACTCCAATTTCTGAAACAATGTGTCGAAGGAATCAGAATTCATTCCTCTAGTAATGGCATTTATAAAATTTGGCTTTCAACTGATGACTCCTAATAGTTGGAGAACATAGCTCAATTGAGATCCATGCACCTTCTCAGACTTAGAAAAAACAAGAATGTCATCAACGTTAATCAGGAAAACTTGTTGAGAACATTGCGAAAGAACGCGATTCATGAGATCGATGAAGAACGCAAGAGCATTAATTAATCCAAAGGCATGACTAACCATTCATAGAAACCATTCATCTTGGAGGAAGGAAAATAGGTCGAGATCCAGGAATAAATCGACGCGGAATTCAATTTCCCACTTGGGAGGTGATAAGTGACTTCACCAAGACATCCGAAAATAGTTTGTCAACAGGGTGGAGTCAAGATCACTAGGCTGATTGTTTGCGCAAAAAATGGACAAACACCTCAAAGTCGTACGATTTAGTTGATTATATGTTGTTCTTAGTGATTTGGGTGATTTATGCAAATATGTAAAAAGCAGGGACTAAACTGTAAAAGACACACAGATTTATAGTGGTTCGGCCAGAACGTGCCTACGTCCACTTTATATGGTATTCTCCTTTTTCTCTTCAGATTACAAGTACAAAGCTTTGTATACAAGTATATGAATGTTGTTTGAAAGTTCTATTCGTGCTTGAGCTCTCAAACTTGTCCCCATTGTTGTACCCCTGCCCCTCTATTTACAGAGCGAGGCTGGGGGCAGGGGTCTTGGATGTATATAGCTGCTGGTGGGCCTGGGCTGAAGCAATCTAGCCCGGCAGTGCTGGTTCGGCAAGGCCTTGGTTCGGCGGTGAGTGGAGTGTTGATTGGATCGGTAGTGAGTGGAGAGTGGGTTGGTTCGGCAGCTCCGGTCTGGTAGTGGTTGGAGGTAGGTTGGTTTGGTTGTTCCTGGAGGTGGAGTTGGTCCGGTGAGGGTTGGACTGGTGAGGGTTGGACCGGTGAGGGTTGGACCGGCAGTTGGTTCGGCGGTAGGGGGGAAGGTGTTTGGTTCGGCATGCAGTGGAGTGGCATCTGGTTCGGCATGCAGTGGAGTGGCATCTGGTTCGGCATGCCGTGGAGTGGCATCTGGTTCGGCATGCAGTGGAGAGGCATCTGGTTCGGCATGCAGTGGAGTGGCATCTGGTTCGGCATGCAGTGGAGTGGCATCTGGTTCGGCATGCAGTGGAGAGGCATCTGGTTCGGCATGCCGTGGAGTGGCATCTGGTTCGGCGTGCCGTGGAGTGGCATCTGGTTCGGCATGCCGTGGAGTGGCACCTGGATCGGTAGTACCTTCTTCCTACCTTGCATCGATCATATCTCCTTCATACGAACCCCGATTAACCTGAAATTTGAAACATAGCCTCTCCTAATCCTCATCATCATTTCCAATCAATTTCATCCCGATCGGAGCTCAACCGCGATATCCAACATTCCTTGCCAATTTGTCGATATTCCAGTTTTTATCCAAAAAGTGGGATAACACTTTGCCCCCCCAAAACATGCCTTGTGATAACAAGGCATGTTTTGAATAATTCCGAATCCAATATCCAAAGTCCATAACCATATTGCCAGAGTATGTTATCCTTGACTGCTCCGAGTTGATGTCTAATTCCAAATCCATTAATCAAAGCCTTAGCCAATTCCATATCCGTCCGAACTCGACAACCGAGTTCCAATCCATCCTTGTCCAATAGCCAATAACCGAATCCAGGACCTCTCCGGGTTGATATCCAAATCCATAACCTCTTCGGGCTCTTGCCAAGCGCAATCTACACCTGACGGCCGTGATCCAGTGTCTCTGGATGTTAAGCTAACCTCTCCGGGTTCTTGCCAATCGTAATCCACACTTGACGACCTTGGTCCAGTGTCCCTGGACGTTGAGTTAACCTCTCCGGGTTCTTGCCAAGCGTAATCCACACTTGACGACCTTGGTCCAGTGTCCCTGGACGTTGTACGATGTCATGGCTTAAGTCCTAAGCCGAATCCTGGTCTCTCCGGACCCTTGCCGAGCATAGTCCATACTCGACGACCTGAAAATAGCAATTGATAAAATAGGGCCTAAGTCCTAGGCCGAATTCTGGTCACTCCGGACCCTTGCCGAGCATAGTCCATACTCGACGACCTGAATGAGTCAATTTACCACGTTCGGGCGAAGCGACTCACCCCTTGCCAGGCATAATCCATACCCGACGACCGTTATCAAAAATCAGATAAAAATCCAATCAAAATCCAATCCAAAACCCACATCCAAAATCCAAATCCATAATCCAAATCCAAAATCCAAATCCAAAACCATAAAAATAGAAATCCAAACCAGCATCCAAAACCGAAAACAATCATCCAAAGGAAAATCCAAATCAAAAAGCAAGAAAAACCAGGAGCTCAATCCAAGCTCCAAAACCGAAAACCAAAAAGAAAAGCAGTGTCCAATCCAAAAGCAAAAGATAAATTTCACAAACCATAGCATTGCAGTTTATCATCATTCAGAGCATGCCTAGGGGCTATCTCCGTCCCCGTACATGTGTAAACGACTTGGTTGCTTGCCAATAGTTCGCTACTTATTTCATATTAACCTGGTCAATGGATGATCAACCGACCATCATTCCTGGGCCTCCCACCATCGTAGCTTGAGGTAGGCGGCGATTGCTCCTGCCCCGTCGTTGCATTCCGAGGTCCAACATATTGTGGCAGCTGTCAATTCCTTACATGCTCTTCAATTATGTCCTTTAAGTGCCTGCAGCTGTTGGTGTCGTGTCCATCCAAATCATGGAACCGTTCTGTTTGTCGGGGGTTGCCCCTGAGGGAATTCCGGTACATACTCTTCATGTGGCTCGCTAGCAGCACCGTTAGTTCTAGCCTGTTGAACTCCTTCCAAAGGTTCTCCTGTGTTGGATCCTACGGGCCTGCCCCCAAGCCCTTGTCGATTTCCCTCTGGCTCTGCATCCTGTCCTCCATTGGGTTCCATAACCCTAGCTCCTTGTCCTGCATCCACCGCCGCTGTAGCTGTTCCTAAGTTCTGGGTCCTTGCAGCTCTCATTTGCTCCAAGAAAGTCTGCATCATCTCCTGTTGACTCTTCAACAACCTCTCTTACAGTGAATTTGTTATGGCTTCCATTTCATCCCGAGTTATGTAGATCGAAGCCGGTCCTTCCTCAGCTCCGGAGGATGCTTGCTGACTTCCTTTCGGTTGGCTTCTCTCAGCCCTTTGCCTTCTACTATTTAGCCTAGCCATTGTCTCCCAAATCCAAACTTCTATCCGATATAGCGGGCGCTAGTCCTTCTCAGTGAAAGCACTAAAATGTTTGCGCAAAAAATGGGCAAACACCTCAAAGTCGTACGATTTAGTTGATTATATGTCTTTCTTAGTGATTTGGGTGATTTATGCAAATATGTAAAAAGCAGGGACTAAACTGTAAAAGACACACAGATTTATAGTGGTTCGGCCAGAACGTGCCTACGTCCACTTTATATGGTATTCTACTTTTTCTCTTCAGATTACAAGTACAAAGCTTTGTATACAAGTATATGAATGTTGTTTGAAAGTTCTATCCGTGCTTGAGCTCTCAAACTTGTCCCCATTGTTGTACCCCTGCCCCTCTATTTATAGAGTGAGGCTGGGGGCAGGGGTCTTGGATGTATATAGCTGCTGGTGGGCCTGGGATGAAGCAATCTAGCCTGGCAGTGCTGGTTCGGCAAGGCCTTGGTTCGGCGGTGAGTGCAGTGTTGATTGGATCGGTAGTGAGTGGAGAGTGGGTTGGTTCGGCAGCTCCGGTCTGGTAGTGGTTGGAGGTAGGTTGGTTTGGTTGTTCCTGGAGGTGGAGTTGGTCCGGTGAGGGTTGGACCGGTGAGGGTTGGACCGGTGAGGGTTGGACCGGCAGTTGGTTCGACGGTAGGGGGGAAGGTGTTTGGTTCGGCATGCAGTGGAGTGGCATCTGGTTCGGCATGCAGTGGAGTGGCATCTGGTTCGGCATGCAGTGGAGTGGCATCTGGTTCGGCATGTCGTGGAGTGGCATCTGGTTCGGCATGCAGTGGAGTGGCATCTGGTTCGGCATGCAGTGGAGTGGCATCTGGTTCGGCATGCAGTGGAGTGGCATCTGGTTCGGCATGCAGTGGAGAGGCATCTGGTTCGGCATGCCGTGGAGTGGCATCTGGTTCGGCGTGCCGTAGAGTGGCACCAGGATCGGTAGTACCTTCTTCCTACCTTGCATCGATCGTATCTCCTTCATACGAACCCCGATTAACCTGAAATTTGAAACATAGCCTCTCCTAATCCTCATCATCATTTCCAATCAATTTCATCCCGATCGGAGCTCAACCGCGATATCCAACATTCCTTGCCAATTTGTCGATATTCCAGTTTTTATCCAAAAAGTGGGATAACACTGATCATCAAGTGAAAAGATAAAACTACCTGCATAATCCTGAGGCATTCGACATATGATCACAAGAGAATTACCCTAGTTGCCTACTAAAGAAGCGGTTCGGGATTTACAAGAGATAACAGCATCGAAAACCGAAAATGGAAATCTCTAGTGAATCGACGCATATTGTAAAGGAGTTTCACCCCTTTACAAATCGTACTTAAGTTGGCGGGACCGCCAATGGGATTAGTCACACATAAGGATGAAGTTGCCAATTGACATTGCAAGATGCTCAAATTTATTACAAAGATCGATAGAAATAAAGCTATGGGATGTTCCAGTATCATGAAGAACACTAACTAGAAAGACAAGAATACATTTTAAAATAAAGGTAAAGTTCCAAAATTCAAAATAAATCCAAATCAAAGAGGATCCTATCAAATAATTTCAAGCTCGAACGAAAATTTTCTGTAATTAATTTTACTCATTCTAGGGTATTGCTACCCTATCTCTAATGAGTTTTTACTCCATATGCTAAGTTTTCCTAAACCAGAGCTTTGGTACCACTTATAACGACCTATCATTTTGAACTATCAAATTGATAATCATCCACACATGTCAGACTTGAATTGCTTAAAACAACATATTGTTAATCAATATTTGGTAAAACTTAGCATAGAGTAATATAAGACATAGAGTAATATAACAATAAACAGCGGAATAAATAGATAGTAGTTCATGAAGCTACTATAGAACAGCAGAGTCTAAAACAAATACAATAGAAAATCCCAAGTACATAGAAGTAACTAATACAAAGGAAATTGACTAGTCTAAACATAAATAACTAGAAATAACTGAAATACTGAATAGCTGAGTAGATAAAGATAGATCTCCATTCAAAACTCCAAGCTTCAAGGGTAAATCTCAAATGCTGCGACACTCAGTTTGACCCGAGCATAAAGCAAAACACAAAACACTCAAGTAAGGATTAACATTATTATGCTAGTAAATCAAATCAAGTGAAATGTCCAAGTGAAATGCAATATAAATTAAAGGATGTTTGGGATTCCATCGCTTAAGGATCTGTTAAACTATCTACATACATTGTACAATATGCTACATATATAATGTCTATAGTAAAGTAAAATATTAAAATAGCGTTAAGGTGTTACTGATATACCCTTAACACATTTATATATATATATATATATATATATATATATATATATATATATATTCCCATAGTCTATACAGTACCGTAATTCTTTAGTAAACTGGAGGGCTATCAGAGGGCACTCTATAGTACGGTACAAACCAAACTCGTAGTGGGCGCGATAAGGCATGTGACAAGGCACACGAGGCAATGCCCATGATAGGATACTACCGTTTTGTGGATCTGGACTGATTGTAACGCATAACAGCTACTACCACCAACCTCGAGGCACACTCCCATAATCAAAGATGCACCCAATCAAATCACAAAGTAAGAGAATGTTGTCGAAGAAGCATGCTCGATCGGAGGTGCGACCTCACTTGGCCCGGCATGGCCCCGGTTTTAGTCACATCAAGTTGACTCGCGGGGGTCAGAGCTACGTTCATACCTCATATAGACATTCACTAAACCATCCTACTTTGTTCTGGGATCTCGATCACATGCACAGTTGTTAAAGTGGCTTTCTATATTGGCAGAGAGTATGACAATATCCAATCCCAGTCTCTTTAATAACCAAACGCTTATTTCACACCGTGGCCATTTTTTTTCATTTCTAACAGTTCATACTTCATATCAATATATCATATTTATTTCAAAAACATACCACTTCCGAAATCATATTCACCTTCGAAATCATATCACTACCGAAAATCATTATTTACTTTAAATTATATTCATTTTCAAAATAATTATTTACTTTAAATTATATTTATTTTCAAAATCATAACCGCGAAATAGGTTAAGCCATCATATCAAAATATTCACATTTAAATCCGTTAAATCTATGTCATAACAGTTCCAACTTAAATAGTTTGAATATTGAAAGTATTTTATATATTGGAATAGTTATACATTAAAAATAGTTCATGTTTAAAAATAGGTTATAGACTAAAATAGTTTATATATTAAAAGAGTTTATACTGAAAATTGTTTCCATTTATAATTTTTCTTGCAATTTCACATATCGATTCAAATCAACCTTAGTTCCAAATTTCAGTTTAAATTAATCTCAGTTCAACAATTTCAATTAAAAAGGTTAAAGGTTCTATACATATTCTCATTAAAACCATTTTAACTTACATCGATTTCAAATCCAAGTTCGAACTACAAATCTAAACCATTTCCAGTTCAATAGGTTCAAAGTTTATCAAACAATTTACAATAGCACAATTTGATAAATTTCATTTATATTTCAAAATTCAACTTTAATTTTTATTTAAATTTCAAAATATCCACTTAATCATTTTTAATAACATTTAAATAAAATCTCATATTACAAATTTAAGTTATATTAAATATTCAATTTCAATTTTTATTTAAATTTGAAAATATTTATTTAATTGCTTTTATAAATATTTAAATAAAATATAAAATTACAAATCTAAATCAAAATTAAATATTATTACTTAGTTTTATTTAAATTTGAAAATATCTGTTTAATCACCTTTAATCAAATTCAAGTTATTTATAAAATCATGTCTTTAAAATCTCAAAATCAATAAGTTCAAATCAATTTATATTTAAATCAATTCTTAAACAAATTAAATTTCAAATCAATTTCAATCTATCTTTCCAACCTTAATTTTACAAAATCTACTTTTCAAATATTAATATAATTTTAAGTAAATAATTTAAACATAATATATCTCTATACCAAATTAAGTTTTATTAAATTAAGTTTTATTATATTAACTATTAAATTAAATCTTATTTATTAAATATATTTATATCTTATTTTATATTTTAAAAATAAAAAAGTTATAAGTAAGAATTTATAATTTACAATTTTAAAACTTAACTTATAATTTAAAATCTCCAAAACATACAATTTTAAAAATCTAAATTTTACACATATATTAAAATTAAAATATCTATATATATTATATTTTAAAATTAATATTTATTAAAACACGTATATTTTCCTTTAAAAATTCTAGAAATCATTTATATATAGACCAACAATGTCCGTATATAGTTTTCTATCCTATGGTGACATTTATCATTTCAATCCATAATAATTTAAATATTATGGGTATATACAATTTCAACCCGCAATCCCAAAATTTTAAATCATTTCAACCTATAACGATTTTTCCTAATCTATAAAATCATTCGGGCATGTATCTTTTCAAACCATAGGGATTTCCTAAACTAACAGGGAACTTGCAGAGTGAGAATAATAAAATAATAATTTAAAATAGCATAACATATCAATGGAAAATATGATCACAGTTGACAACTTAAATATAATATATATACATCAGTTTATGGTGTCATATGTCAACTAACATAGGTTAACAATTTTAAATATTAACATATCATTTTAACCAATTTAATTCCTAATAATTGACATTTAACAACATATTTAATGTCATTTCATGTGAAATAAATTTACTAAATATAAGAATGTTAATCGTGAGCAATCGTTCACCTTTCGAGGCTAGATAAATAACGGTAATAAGAACGACGCCTACACAGATACGAACACGGATTGTTTTGGACACGCATGCAGATACGTAGCAAAGCTAGAAACTACGACTGAAATATTTGGACATCGGCGACAAAACAATGCTAGCACGATCTTGAATTTGATGAAAAAGAAATATATATATATATATATATATAATATACACACACACCTTTTTTATAGAATAAAGAGGAGGCTACTGCTCGGCAATGAGGAATGATGGATGAGAAAACTTCTTAGGTAGGAAGAAAATGACAGGCTATATATATATATATATATATATATATATATATATAAACTATGTATATTATACTATTCTTTCGCATATAAAGAGGAAATGTGGAGTTATTGTTCAAGCAGGGATGATGTTGGGGCTATTGGTTGCGATGGAAGGGTTTGGCTAGAGGCGAAGAATGGTGCTTTGGCTTTGGTTTAGTCATAGGCAGGTTATGAGGCCATGAAGGAAGATACTATAGTGGAGGCGGCTGCTAGTGTTTGGGTGTGGGCTGCCATGCTGATGATGGTTGTAAGGGGAGTTTGGTTGGATCTTGGTGTTCATATGTCGATTGAAGATCGAGGTGGAGGTCAGAGATGAGGCGAAGGGGCTGCACGGGAGGTGGTGATGTGCGTTGTCGGCTGGAGTAGGGTATTGGAGGGTCTGCTCGGGTTTGTAGTGGTAGGGAGTGTGGTGGCAGGTCAGGGCGGAGGATGGGTTGGTCGGGCTGAAAAGAGGTGGTTCTGTTGGTGTTAGTGCTTTGGTGAAGGAGGACTGGTCGTATGGGTGAAGGAAGAGAGGATGGGTGGCGGGTGGTTGTTTGGTCATGTGGTAGAGGAGGAAGGGTTTGCGTTGGTGCGTGATTTGTAAGTGTAAGCAGAGGGGTGAAAGGTAGAAGCGAGAGGCGATGATCGTGGCAAGTGGAAGGGAGGTCCGTGTTTCGAAGGAGAGAGATGGTGGAAAGGCAAGTTGGGTAAAGAAAAGGACGAGCAAGTTTCATGAAAACAAATGGATGAGCAGTTTCTCCAAGGTGAATATATATAGCTATATTTTTTTGCACAACGAAAATGAAGGAGAAAGAAAGAATGCAGAGGATGAAACCAAATTAGCAAATAAGTCAACCGGTGAGGATAATAAAAGGTCACAAATTAAATTCTAGAATAATATAAGCTAATGGTTGTTTATATTTAACCGGTGGACTATTGAATGGCCGTAGGGAAAACAAAAAAGCTCAAAACGAGTACCGATACGGCTAACCGTTTCGTGGATTTCACCGCCTATCGGATGCCTAAATACACAAATGAATATACTATGGAGGTCAGCGCATTGAGATGAACAGAATGGTACACAGATATTATAGATACGACCATCCTATCAAAACTCTATTTTCGCTTACCAAACTTCTGCTAAATCGCCCAAAATAAGATAAATGGGGTAGAGCAGTCCAAATTTGGCCAAACGAAATATGACCCTCGCTTAGAAAATGGTTTACAATTTTCGTATGTAAAAATATTCAGATATCAAAAATATTTTATTTCCAACAAATTTTAGCTGATTTTAAATTAAAAATTGAAATTTCACAGCCAAACAAACTTTCATATTTTCAAATGAAAATCTACCACTTGCTATGCTTCAATATACGCATACCAAATATCAAATTTTAATTTCTATAGTTTTATTATATATTTTCAAGAATATTTTTAGTTACGTTGTAAAGCTTGTTGAAATTCTCGAGTCGTTACATATAGGGTTCTCGATTAGGAGGTGTGCGATGGTTTTAAGCGAGCATCGAGATGTTGGCGACGTGGTTTGGTGTTGTCGATGTGGGTGTCGAGGTTGGAATGCTGACATCATTCATGGTGTCGATCTTGAAGTTGTAGTCAAAGCTTGATGATATTGTTTGTTGGCAGCGATACTTAGTTTGCAGTCTTTGTTCGGTGAGTTTTTACAACTCACAACTATATCTAATTCGATTGATTGATACCTGAATAACTTGGTTAATTGTTGTTAGAATATATAACTAGTTGTTTATTGTTCATATATTATTATTTTTATTGCCATTATTATTCATTTAACCATCTACGTAATGCTTGCAATTGTCAGGTAAAATATTAAGGTTATTGATTGATCTACTTGTGTGATATGGAATGTTAACTGATTTGGTAGTTAGAAAATTGATTGAAATTACGATTTCGAATCGTTTGAAAGAAAATATAAGGTATTATTATTTTGTAAATTATCTTAGTAAAAATATAATTATTCTTTAAGAAACTTTTTTATAAGAGTTATTAAGTGTATAAATGTAATTGTTATATTTCTAATAGATTTAGATTTTTTAAATTAGAAATATGAAATTTATATATGATTGTAAATAAGAATAACATATATTTTAATGTTTATATATGTATCACTATGAAATAATAATCAATTACAGAAGTATAGCAATGCTTATACATATGTATTCTTGGTTTAGAAATCGACCTTTAATGATTTTATATAAACAATTCTTTGAATATTTATTTTATTTATTTTAAAAAAATACGTTAATGAACTTTGGTATTATCTCAATGTTTAAGTTAAAAATTGAGATTTTAGTATGATTTCCATTTTTTATTTCTTACATTATATTCGTTTTTTGATATTATGAATGATTCACCATCGAGTTCGACTTGGTTGATGATTTTAATATGATACGATGATGACATTCTTTTTGTTTGATTATTGGATATTTATTCTATGTAACAATATTAATAAACAGTTTAGTGATACTGTTTGGTATGGGACTTTTGGTAACACTTTTTCGGTTATTCGTTGGACTCGTTACATAGAATAATGAAGGAATGGGTGTGATGTATGAATATCGAATAAATTAACTAGTAACACATGGTGGTATGGGACACCGTTGTGTTATTTATTCAGTTATTCTTTGCGCATGGATGACACTCGTATGGGGGTATGTGGTGTATGTGTGTAACTTTCTGCGGTGAGCACGTATGGGGCTACTTGTTAGCCACATGTTTGGGTATATTATGTGTCTGTATACCATTGTCCAACTCCATATATTTTCGAGAGTGAACTAGATTGGTCAGTATCCACCCTGATAGCCTAATCAAGGGGTCATACCCTATATCTATAACACAATTGTTGTTTATGATATCCAATGTGCAACATGAGATTAGTGTTGGCTGCCCCTTGTATTGCATTGGCCAATAGTCAGTTACCATATACGGGCACATGTCGGTAGTCATGGCCTAAGAAGCTAACGTTATCGAGCCTATGGTGGATCGTTGTCACGATACTTAGAGGGAAGAGGTAATGGTAACCGATGACTATAAGAGTCATGTCATTTGGATCACATGTGGCTCTTGAAGCAAGCAGATGTGCTGTCAGTCTCCCATGCGGTTTCGATATATGTGGATGTGTCTGTATGTATGAAGGTAGTAGATAGACATACATTATGTATAGATGGGATTATACCCGAGACTATGCCTACAGTATGATCAAACCTGTATCCTTTTTAGGAAGATGGCTTATTTATTATTGATTTGTATTTATATCTCTCAGAGCCGTTCAGTCGAGAGTTTCATCTCTCCAAGGACTATGGGTCAAGATATATGATTTTATTTTGAGTTGGCTCGAATCTTACTTATTGATTTGATAATGATATTTATAATATGAGATTGAGAGAGACTGTGGGCATTGCTAGGTCATTGCTTGATGTTACTTGAGGATATCTCATTGTTGATGGTTCTTAGATTTGATGATGAATTCTTGATATGTATGATTCACCCATTTGATATCGATTTAGTGATTTTGTTTTGATGTGTTTTATTATATATTTGATGACATCCTTATATATGGTTTTGTGATATTTGATGTTATACATCTATTTGAGATAGTTTGTAATATTTTAACAAGATAAATTTACATATTTCTTGATATTATTATATGAGAGACGTATGTTGATTATCGATTTACCTATTTGTTGATATTATAAATATTATATATATTATTTACCCTTGATTTAGATACATTCTGAACTGTTTATTATTTTATACAATACTTGAGTCAGTCCAAGACATTTCAGATATAGATACGACCATCATTTGTTTTGGTGGGCTTAGAGGAGATATATTAGGATGTTATGTAATATTTAAAAGACATTGTGTAACAACCTTCCCTTTTGGATAGTTTAAGTCGACAATAAGCCACAAATATTCAACTCAACTATTCAAAAGACAGATTATTAATGGGATAAGATTCAAAAGAACAAAATACAAAATCTCGCAGTGGAAGGATAAAATATAATACACAAAATAAATACATAACTAGTTCATAAAGCTATTTACAACAAAACTAGAATTTATATTTTTTTACAGGCATAATAGAAAAATGTTATAATAGTGGTAGATAGGGACCTCAACTGCTTCTTCGTCTTCAGAAATATATGCCTTCGCTAAACTAAAATACTCAATCTGACCTGAGCATAAAGTAAAACAAAACACTAGAATCCTGACTAACATTCTAATGTAAGTAAGTCAACTCAAGTGAAATGTACATGTAACTCTATAAGGGAAATTCTCAGGCTTAAATAAACATCATCTTTCATATTATAAATCGATTCAGTTTAAATACTGATTTCATATTCATTTCCAATCGATTCGTTATTAAATTCAACTTTAGATTCAAATTCCTGTATCACAAGACAGTTCATTATCATAACTTCAAATTTCAATTCTAGATTTCCATATCAAAATTATCTCAATGAAATCTTTATATTCAAATCAATTGAACTTAAATAATTTGGGTGGAAATGGACTTTTATTCAAAAGAGTTATATGAATGTAACAATTAAGTTTTAATGTATAATATTAGTTAAAATAGTCATAGAATATAAGTAGTTAAATTTAATCTAAAATAGTTTGATAAAATAATTAAATTTAATATCAAAATATTTTAAATGAAAATAGTTATAAAATATAAATAGTTAAATTTAATATGAAATAGTTTATTTAGAAATGGTTATAAAATATAAATGGTTAAATATGAAATAGTTTAATAAAATAGTATAAAATATTAATAGTTAAATTTAATATAAAGTCTGAACCGAACCAATCACATTTCATGATCCAATCCCGATTTAAATCAATTCAGATTTCAATTTTCACATTAACTTAAGGTTTAATCGTTTAAATTTCTCATTTAGACTATTTACCTCAACTTAATCCAAATTATTCGGTTTCATCATTCAAATCCAATTCTTTTAAACTTCAACATATATCTTTAAAAAATCAATTACTTAGTAATTCCAAATTCATATCTTTCCATAAGTCAATTTTTGACAAATCAATTGAACCTTTTAAATTTTAAGTTGAAATTTTATTCCATTATGTTAATTTAATCTTTAAATTGAATCAATCCAATTTCTGCATTAATTTTAAATTAATTCACCGAATCGAATCAAATTTTCAGATTAAATTAAACCTTTCGATAAATTTGTTAAATTAAAATCAAACAACAAGTATAAATCTAAAAATTCCATTACAATTTTTCATTAAAATTAATTAAATTTCAATTTCATGATTTCAAATTCAACATTAATTTAAACTTACAATATTTCAATTTAATTTCTAAACTAATGTATTTAAACCTATATATCATTTCAACCCAAAGTGATTCCTAATTATCAGGGAACTTGCATTGTGAAAACAATAAAATAATAACATAAATAACATAACATGTCAATGACCAATTTACGCATATAATTAACAATTTAATACACACACACACACACATACATACATACATATATATATATATATATATATATATATGTATATATATAAACATGCCTAACTAACATATCACATGTGTCACATATCATAAATAGCATAAGTGAGTATTTTCAAATTCTAACATACCATATACTAACATAACATATAAATATATAACATGACATATATACAAGAAACATGCAAGGTGACTTATAATAAATAACATGGCATATGTCATAACAAATCACATAGTAACCATTTACAAATCATGTCAACTTGCATAACATAGGTGGGTCAATTTTCATGTCCAATATGTGTCAAATATGTGTCATTTTATATGTAAAAATGGGCATATAAATTAATTTATATCACATTAATTTAACTAAACAAAATCCTAACTAAAACGACATTTCAATAACTTCTCACATACTATCAATTCACTAACATAAAAAATATAAGTCATGAGTGATTGTTCACCTTTCGTGGCTACGAAGGTAATGATCAAAATGGAGCAATATGGAGATTCCTAGCAAAGATCCAAATGCAAAGCAAATCCAACAAAGCTTAGACCTAAACATGAATCAATAAACAAGTTTCAACTACTTCCAACTTCCAAACAACCCATGATCCAAACTACGGACAAACTTGAAACTAGGCCATCTTTAAGAAAATAATCGGACCAAAACATACTAGAATCTGTAAAAGTGACTAACTAGAAAGTTTTTGAAAATTCTATTCTCTCCATTTTCAAAAAAGAATCACTCAAAAAGCTTCTGCCTTGAGGAATTTATGGTCAAAACAAACAGAGGTGTTTTTTGAGTTGAAAATCTAAGTTCAAAAATACTTCGAAAAGATTTGAGTTTTTGGCATAGCAAATTAAGGAATTTGAAGAACTGATCCAAGAAAAGTTAAAGCCACTGGAAAAATAAATGCTTTGAAAAAAATAATCACATAATTTGGTTCTTTTTTGAAGGAGATGTGATTCATACAATACGAGGTATTTTTGGCTAAAATTGGACCCGAGAAAGGACTTGAAAAATGGAGCTTTTGATATAGAAATATACAGAATGGGAAGAAGGGTTCAACAACAAAGTTGTGGCCACTGAAATTATACGTGGTTCCAAAAAAGAGTTATTTGATTTGCAGAGTTTAGTGGAATATAAAGCCATTGAAATAATGGGTAGAAAGAGGGAAAAAAGGAAGGGGAAAAGAAGAGAAAAACGAGAAAGAAGAGGATAGGAAAGGTGGGGCTTTGGCCATGGATTGTTGCCGTGGGTTGTGGGTGGTGATGGAGGTGGGTTGTGAGGACCCACATTTTGGAAGGTTTTAATTGAAAATAGTCCAAACATGTCCAATCCTAACAATCCTGAACATAGATAATCATTGGTGTTAAATAAGAAAAATAACAAAAGAAGAAGAAACAAACATAGAATATCATAGCGGAATGATAAAATATAATAATCAAATAAACAGTTCATGAAGCAGTTTCTATTTTACCTTTGATTATAATCTATACAACATTCATCAGAGTTTTATATATATATACACATCAGAGATAAATAAATAATGCAGCAAACAACATGATGCAGGACTAACAATAGTAATAATATACCAATCTTCGTCTTCGTCCTCCAAAATAAATCTTCAATAAGATGAAAAACTCAAGGCTGACCCGAGCATAATAAAAAGACAAAAACACTCGAGTCAGGAATAAAATATCCTTATATAAGCCAAATCGACATCGAATGTAACATGAGTGTAACGATGTCAAAGATGTTTACGGGTTTTCACACTTTATCCAGTGTGTAAGTGCATGCAATAACTCAAGAGATGTTACAGGATTTTCCATCTCTTAAGGATCCATCAAAATATGTATACGTAGTAGAATACAATAAATATATAATGTCTAGTTAGTAAAATAAATATTTTTCTTAGCGTTAAGGCTTTACATTAAACCCACTTAGCGTGTTTTTAAGCATCGTCGTATAGTTTGCATTCGACACCACCAGTAGAATGTCGGTAGCCAGAGGTGCACCGTGAAACGACAACACTAAACCAAAATTGAATGAGTTTCGTATAGGGATAAAAGTATGACAAGGCACGTGAGGCAATGCCTAAGGTAGGATACTACCAGGTTACCCTTCCCAGCTAGTGGTAATGCATCATAGCTATGATCGCCCACCGTGTCCAACACTCCTATAATTCAGAGGGAGAGCACCAATCAATCACAATGTGAATGATGGTAATACCAAAAAGTGCGTCCACTCGAGTAGCTAGCTCATTTGGCTGGTATGGCTCCTGTTTTAGTCATTTCAAATTGGCACAAGTGCCAGCCTAATCTATCACCGTTCTCTTTCTTCAAATATAGAAAACGATGCCAAATCTAACCACTTCATTCTGGAGTCTCCTCCATGTACATAGCTATTAAAGTATTTCCGATATCGACAGAGAGTATGCCCATATCCGGCCTCGGTCTCTTTAACAACCAAACGTTGTTTTACACATACTTTTACATTTCGAAACTGTTCATACTTGATATCAAAATGTCATATTCACTTCAAAATCAAATCCATTCAGAAATCATCATATGTACTCAAAATATACCATTTCATTTCAAAATCATTTTCGCCTCAATATCGCAATTTCGATTCCAAAATTGTTTCAAATTTGCATTTGGGTTATAACTTCATTTTAACACAATTCGCATTTAAATCCAAGATTTAAATTAAACATTCCTCCCTTGACCAGTTTGAGTTTTTTAAAAATAGTTTGAATATTGTAAAATAGTTTAAATAATTAAAATAGTTATAAGTAGTGTAAGTGGTTAAAATAGTAAAAAATAGTTTAAATGGTTAGAATAGTTTAATATAAAATAGATTAAGTATTAAAATGGTTTATATAGCAAAAAAATTTGGAAAACCAAAATAATTTTTATATTTAAGAAGATAGCTTTTAAATAGTTTTATGTTAAATAATTTATTTGAAAATAGTATCAAAGTCAAATCGATTCCATTCTAACTTCCTAGTTCAAATCAATTCCAATTTCCATTCAATCGATTCGATTTAGATTTCGATTCAAATCAATTTCAACTTCGGTTTCAAATTAATTCAATCCACATTCAAATTCAATTAATTCAATTTCCATTTATATCGATTAAGAGCTTGATCTTTAAAATATCGATTCAAAATATTTAAATCAAATTATCCTTCAATATTCTGTTTAAAATCCCAATCTTCAAATACAATTCAATTCCCAGCTCAACTTAGAAATATCGTTTGTATATAACTTTTACTTAATAATATTCAGAGTTGAATAAAAGTTCAATCTTTTAAAACAAATCGGTTTCCAAAAATTTAAATTATATTTCGATTATAACTTCAAAATCTCAACCTTCATTATTTAAATAATTTAGTTTACCAAATTAAAATTTCAACATTCAAGGCTCAAGTTTGAAAATAATTTGAATTCTATAAAATTGATTTTTATTTCTTTTTAATCAAAAACATTTAAATAAATTTCAAATCGAAAATTTAACAATCATTTCATTTAACTAATCCGGTGTCCGTATATAATTTTCTATCTTATGGCCAAGTGATTAGTTATTCCAATTTAATTTCAAGGATGGATGCATATCATTTCAATCTGAATCATAGTGTCATAGGTATATATTAATTTAACTTATTTCTTAATTTATTCAAAATAATTCAATTTATAGTTTATATATTGTTAATAATATACAGGGTAATAACAGGATATGTATAAAATAATAAACATCCAATCATCTAAATATTAACCAATTGGCATCCATCACAATCAATCATACACACAGACAATATAATTCACAACAATTACATAGTTTGATAATCGGGTGTTTTACTGGCAATTAAATTCCTATTTCAAATTTAACTATCAATTGTAATTTTTAACAGTTAATTCAATGACAATTAAATTTATCAAACAATGACCAATGAATTCATATCACCACATAATCTCAAATTTAACTACTATAAAAATATTCTAGTACATATAAGCGTTATAAACACTCACCTTGAGTTTTCAATTTTAAATCAAACCGAACGAAGTTTGTTTTAACCTAAAATTTTACACCAATCAGCTCTAATCCAATTCCTATGCATAGTATTGGCAGATACGAGTGTAACGCAACTTGTTTCATCAAGTTTTGACATCATATGGGAAAGATACAATATTTTTAATAACAATGATCAATATAAATTTATAAATAAGCTTAATTACAAACTTTTAACTAATATAACCTTACTAAAAAGCCCGACCCATTCAAGCTTCTTCCACCCCCCCTTTGCCGATGCTTGTACACGAACAAGAAGACAAGCCATACGCGCGTGCACGCTTAGCAACGATACGTAGCTCCATCACTTGAAAATGAATTCCGACTTTGCCAACATCCTCCTCTCGTCAATCTCGACCACCCCATACCAGAAATTCCATGCTCGAACTCCCCAAGGTCATCGAGGTTTTTCTATCGTCCTCAACACATACAAGCAGGTCACACTTCCCCGCATATGATCGCACAACCCAAAAATCACTGCCGAGATGCTATTTCCCGTGCCTAGTCCAAATACGAACCTAAATTTGTGAATCGGTGACACAAACACCAAAAAACCCAAATCTTAGCTATTGACTCCGTTTGCCCTCAACCCATGTCGTCGCCGATCCCTATGAAACTATACTAGGTCGAAGCTTATGGAGAAATAGGAATTTAGGGATTGGATTCATAATTTTTAAGTGTGTATATTGCGAGAAAATAATTTTTGAAGTCTCACATTTTAACCTTTTTTTCCTCTTGCTTATTCCTGAGAATGCTCATCTGGTCATAAAAGGTGAAGGAGGAAACGTGTTTGAATAGGTTAAGGTCATGGCCTTAGATGGCTGATTTGATAGAGTAGACGGCTGAAAGGAAAATTTGACTAGACAATTTATTAACAAAATTTCAAAACGTCTCGATTTACGTAATTTAAAATCTCGAACCCCTAACGAGCGAGTGTCGCATGGCGTTTATAATGTTATACCCATATTCCGGATGCAATGGAAAAGATTTCGAGTCCTAATTCGATCATATGGAGAAGATAGCTTTTTGGACCCAATTTTTCGATATTAATTTCAACGCGTTTTTTTCTTGTACGACCAAATGATAACTCCAAACTATACAGAATTTGAAATCCGACAATAATACACTATTAAGAATCCAATAGAACTAGTTTCGTCGAAATCCAAGACTATGCCCCGGATCCCTATTTTTACGTCTCGATTATAATATAAAATTTTCAATTTCTAATTATTCACTTTTAAATTCAATTTTAAATGTCAACAATTTTCGTTGTTGTTTAAATAAAATTTACATCAAATTACAATATCATTCTAAATTATATTAAATTCAGAATTCAATTATTCAAATAATTTCCAATATTGAATTTAAACAATTTAACCGTTCAATATTCAACAATTTCAATATTATATTTTAATTGAATTTCAGTTATCAATCAATTATTTTATTTACATCTAATGATTACATCATTTATTATTTAACCCAACTATTATTTGTAAACTCATTCAATACATAGCATTTCATTTCGATGCTTGTTATTACTTAAATCTTCGAAATTAGTTTATTTCAAAATTTTATCCAAGTTCATATTCAATAACTTACATTCAAAATCATTAAATTTTTATTTTTAAAATTTTTTATTTAATAATTACATTAAATTTAATAATTTAAAATAGCTAAAAATATAGGTCGTTACAATCTCCCCCACTCAAAACTTTTCGTCCTCGAAAAGACGTTAAGTAAAGAATTTAGCATTCCGTACATTTTATTCAAAATTAGCAACTTATAAAACAATAAAATTTCATTTATAAAACCATTACTACGATTCTACTATGCTACTCTGATCGGCTTATGGAATTTATAAGTTAGTTATCAAAACAAGTTATAAAAATTTTAAACTTCAAAATTTTTCTAACACCCGAATTTATGAAAAATTTCGACTGAGTCTCCTTTGCGCGGTTTGATCGGAAAAGCTACAAAACGCCACTATGGACCCCAAGCCAACAAAAGAAAACAAAAGCCAAGCGGCTCCATTATAAAACCATCAAATCAAATGAAAAAATAAATATGTACCTTTTTGTCGGGCAATCCAAATTTTTCTTGATTTTAAATTCGTGCATCTTATTTACCAATGATATCCAATCATATAATTTAAATCATTTTATATTTGGCATTTTCAATTTCCAATATTAGTTTTACTTAACCCCGTACGATGTACATATATCACCCGTATGAAATATCAAATCTGATCGCCTACTTGGCCTTACAATTTCACTTCCAAACTAGTATCGTTCACACGACTCTCCAGTGCGGACTCAGATCTGGTTCCTTGATCAGAAACCGTCATTCTCCTTGCATAGCCATATACTTTGATAGAGAACTCCAGAATCAACCAAAAAACCATATCCAGGTTTCGCTGTCGAAAATCAAGTGAGAAATCCTAAATCGAATCGATGTAAATTATCTCGAAATTTTGTGCTCAAACCTGGGTAAAATCCTTATGCGAATAAAATAATATACGTACAACTTACGTATTTATTTCTATTGATTCTTTGCCATACCAAATTCTTTTCATTCACATTCATTTTCATAATTTCCTTTGTAACAAATTTATTCATGAAACATGTTATTAATCATCACCTTAGCTTATAATCATTCTATAAAAGTCAGATATAAGAAGTTGAACTTTATCTAAGTTTATAATTGTCTCAAAAGTTACAATTTCAATCTCACCATTTCTTTGCAAATTTATATTTAATTCTATAACCAATTTACAAAGATATTATTTGATTCATTTATCTACTTTCTTAAGCTCACTTACTTATTCCATTTAGCCATTAATCCCTTCATGCTTAATTAGTATATCACATTTATGATTGTAACTAAATTTCCATTTATATACATTTTAATTACTTTTAAGTTTGTTTACTTGTATAACATCCCATTACATATCCAAGTCATGTTTTAACTTTTAATATTTAGTAAGTCTTATTATATGCTATTAGAATGCAATTTGGTATTATACAAGTTAATTTGATTCATTTTACTTAATTAGAATGTTCAATATTTTAACTTGTCCAAAATATTTAGTTTAGATTTCTTAGTTCTCTTATTTTATGAGTTCTGCTTATTCAAGTATTTCATTTCATACAAATAATTTGGAGATTATTAATTAATAGAACTTAAAAATTTTAAATACTAGGTTCATTTCAAATCATTTGAAATAAGTATATATACTTATATCCTTTGTATATCAAATCATACTTTTGGGTTTTAAACCAAAATCCATTTATCAAAACAATTTCAAAGCAAAGCTTCTCAGAAGTCTCCCCCACTTTGAGACTCGAAAATGAACATCAATGATGCTGTGCAATCATCATCGAAATTATTTTCCAACGACAGAAGTGGAGAGTACTGAATTCGTTGCTTTAAAAATTTGTTTGGAAACAATTTGTATTTGTATGTACTTTTAAACAATACTAATATCATTTTCCAAACCTTGAAACTTTTTTCAGAAACATTGGAATTTAAAATTCTCAAATTCTCTATTTTATAATCATTTTACTTGCAATTTATATTTTTATAAATCACATTTATAATTATACTTGCAAAATTTCACTTCCTTGAAACTTTTACAGATGTTTTATCATTGTTAACCATATAACAAATATATGTTATTAAAGTACAACAATCAATTAATGATAATAATCAATATTATCATTCTAAGTACCGAATACACTATATATATCTTAATAATTTTTGAAAATTATTCCTTTATATATACAATATAATCAGGGTAAAATTATTTCACTTACCAATTTTAAAACATACTATGTTGAATTGTTCCGTCAAGTGTTTAGATATCCCTATCAATAACGTTAATTACTCGTATTGACCAGAATCCATAAGCCTCTCAACAAATCAACTAACACAATATAAAATAATTTTATATCACTAACAAATAGGCGTTCATATCTATTAATACACTCAATCTCATTTTAGGGTGCTACTGACCCTATCTCTAATGAGTAAAACCCCACAAAGCTAAGGTTATCGCTGAACCAAAGCTCCGATACCAACTGTGACGGCCCACATTTAGGTAGGTTTAAATGGACACTAATCCACACATGTCGAATCCAAACAATCTGAAACATAGATAATCATTGGGGTTAAATAAGAAAAATAAGAAAAGAAGAAGAAACAAATGTAGAATCTCACAGCGGAACGACAAATTATAATAATTGAATAGACAGTTCATGAAGCTGCTAATATTTTAAATTTTATTATAATCTATACAACATTCATCAGAGTTATATATATACATCAGATATGAATAAATAATGCAACAAACAACATGATGCAGGGCTAATAATAGTAATAATATATCAAATCTTCGCCTTCGTTCTCCGGAATAAATCTTTAATAAGCTGAAAAACTAAGGGTTGATCCGAGCATAATGAAAAGACAAAACACTCGAGTCAGGACTAAAATATCCGTATATAAGTCAAATCAATATCGCATATAACATGAGTGTAATGACATCAGAGATGTTTATGGGTTTTCACATCTCCTATACGGTATGTAACGTGCGTGCTATAACTCAAGAGATGTTATGAGATTTTTCATCTCTTAAGGATCCATAAAAATATTTATATGTTGTAGAATACGATATATATATATATATAATATCTAGTTAGTAAAATAAATATTTTTCTTAGCGTTAAGGTTTTACATTAATCCCCCTTAACACATTTTTAAGCATTGTCAAACAATTTGCATTTGACACCACCAGTAGAACTTCGACAGTCAGGGATGCGCCATGATACGACAACACTAAATCAAACTCGTATGGGTCTCGTATAGGGATAAAAGTATGACAAGGCACGTTAGACAATGCCCAAGGTAGGATACTACCAGTTTACCCTTCCCGGTTTGTGATAACACATTATAGCTATGATCGTCCACCGCGCCCAACACCCTTATAATTCGAAGGGTGTGTACCAATCAATCATAATGTAAATGATGTAATACGAAGAAGTGCGTTCACTCGATGTAGCTAGCCCACTTGGCCGGTGCAGCTCCTGTTTTATTTATTTCAAAATCGTACAAGTCTCAAGTTAATCCATCATCATTCTCTTTCTTCAAATCCAGCAAACGACATCGAATCCAACCACTTTGTTCTGGAGTCTCCTCCACGTACATAGTTGTTAAAGTGGTTCCGATATCGACAGAGAGTATGCCATTTCCAGCCCCGGTCTCTTTAACAACCAAACGTTGTTTTACATACCGGTTGGTACTTTTACATTTCGAAATGGTCCATACTTGATATTAAAATATCTTATTTTCTTTAAAATCAAATTCATTTTGAAATCATCATATTACTCAAAATATACCATATCATTTCAAAATCATTTTCGCTTTAATATTGTAATTTTGATTCCAAAATTGTTTCAAATTTCCATTTGGGTTATAGCTTCATTTTAACCTAATTTGCATTTAAATCCAAGATTTGAAATAAACATTCGACCCTTGACTAGTTTGAGTTTTTGAAAAATAGTTTGAATAGTTTAAATTAGGTTAAATAATTAAAATAGTTAAAAATAATGTAAATGGTTAAAGTAGTTTAAATGGTTAAAATAGTTTATTATAAAATAGCTTAAGTATTAAAATGGTTTATATAGCAAAATAATTTGGAAAACCAAAATAATTTGTATATTTAAGAAGATAGCTTTTAAATAGTTTTATATTAAATAATTTATTTCAAAATACTTTCAAAGTCAAACCGATTCAATTCCAACTTCCCAATTCAAATCAATCCTAATTTTCATTCAACCGATTCAATTACGATTTCAATTCAAATCAATTTAAACTTCGATTTCAAATTAATTCAATTCCACTTTCTCATCCAATTAATTCAAATTCATTTTCAATTTATATGGTTTTCGAGCTCGATCTTTGAAATACCGATTCAAAACATTTAAACCAAATTTTCTTTCAATATTCAGTTTAGAATCCTAATCTTCAAATACAATTGAATTCGGAGCACAATTTTGAAATATCATTTTTATATCACTTTTACTTAGTAATATTCAAAGTCAAATAAAAGTTCAATCTTTAAAACAAATCGATTTCCAAAAATTTAAATTATATTTCGATTATAACTTCAAAATCTCATCTTCGATTATTTAAGCAATTTCGACTACCAAATTTAAATTTCAACATTCCGGGTTCAAGTTGGAAAATAATTTGATTTCGACGAATTTGATTTTTATTATTAAATAAAAATCATTTAAATAAATTTCAAACTGAAAATTTTAAAATCATTTCATTTAACCAATCCGGTGTCCATATATAGTTTTCTATCCTATGGCCAAATGATTAGTTATTCCAATTTAATTTCAGGGATGTATATATACCATTTCAATCCAAATCACAATGTCATAGGTATATATTAACCTATTTATTAATTTATTCGAAATAATTCAATTTACAGTTTATATACCGTAAATAATAATATACAGGGTGATAACATGATATATATATATATATATATATATATAATAAATACACATCCAATCATCCAAATATCAATCAATAGGCATCCATCACAATCGATCATACAAACAGACAATATAATTCACAACAATTTCGTAGTTACTAAAATCTGGTGTTTTACTAGCAATTGAATTCCTATTTCAAATTTAACTATCTATTTTAATTTTTAACAGTTAATTGAATGACAGTTAAATTTATCAAACAACAACCAATAAATTCATATCACTACATAATTTCATATTTAACTACTATAAAAATATTCTAATACTTATGAGCGTTATAAAATACTCACCTTGAGTTTTCAATTTTAAATCAAATCGAACGATGTTCGATTTAACATAAAATTTTAGTTAGCTCGAATCGGCTCCAATCCAATTCCTATGCGTAGTGTTCGCAGATTCGAGTGTAACGCAACTTGTTTCCTCAAATTCTGACATCGTATGGGAAAGATACAATATTTTTAATAATAACGATCAATATAAATTTATAAATAAGCTTAATTTCAAACCTTTAACTAATATAACCTTACTAAAAAGCCCGACCCATTCAAGCTTCTTCCTCCCTCCTTTGCCCATGCTTGTGCACGAACAAGAAGACAATCTAAACATGCGTGCGTGCTTAGCAATGATATGAAGCTCCATCACTTGAAAACGAATTCCGACTACACCAACATCCTCCTCTCGTCAATCTAGACCACTCCATACTAGAAACTCCAAGCTCGAACTCGCCAAGGTCATCGCAACTTTTCCATCCTCCTCAACGCATGCGACCAGGTTGCACCCCCCCCCTCCCCCAACATACGATCGCACAACCCAAAAATCACCGTCGATACGTTATTTCCCATGCCGATTCCAAATACGAACCTAAATTCATGAATCGATGACTCAAACACTAAGAAACCCAAGCCCTAGCTATTGAAACTGTTCGCCTCTCAAGCCAAGTCATCGCCGATCCTTATAAAACTATGCCAGGTCGAAGCTTATGGAGAAATAGGAATTTAGGGATTGGATTCATAATTTCTAAGTGTGTATATTGCGGGAAAATAATTTTTGAAGTTTCATGTTTTACCCTTTTTTTGCTTATTTCTGAGAACGCTCGGCTGGTCATAAAAGGTGAAGGAGGAAACGTGTTTGAACATGTTAAGGTCATGGTCTTAGGTGGCTAATTTGATAGAGTAGACGGTTGAAAGGAAAAACTGACTAGACAATTTATTAATTAAATTTCAAAATGTCCCGATTTACGTAAATTAAAATCTCAAACTCCTAACAAGGCATGCCGCTAAGCGTTTATATGTTATACCCCTATTCCGGATGCAATGGAAAAGGTTTAGAGTCTTAATTCGATCGTATGAAAAAGATAGCTTTTTGGACCCAATTGTTATATTGAATTGTCGATATTAATTTTAACGCGTTTCTATCACGTACGACCAAACGATAACTCCAAACTCTATGAAATTTGAAATTCGATAATAATACACTACTACGGATCCAATGGAACCAGTTTCCTTAAAATCCAAGACTGTGCCCTGGATCGCTATTTTAACGTCTCGATTATAATATAAATTTTCAATTTTTAATTAATCACTCTTAAATTCAATTTTAAATGTTAACAATCTTCGTTGTTGTTTAAATAAAATTTACATCAACTTCCAATATCATTCTAAATTATATTAAATTCAGAATTCCATTATTCAAATAATTTCCAATATTAAATTTAAACAATTTAACTGTTCAATATTAAACAATTTCAATATTAGATTTTAAATGAATTTTAATTATCAATCAATTACTTTATTTACATCTAATGAATTCAAAATTTATTATTTAACCCAACTATTGTTTATAAACGCATTCAATACATAACATTTCCTTTCTATTCTTGTTATTACTTAAATCTTTGAAATTGGTTTATTTCAAAATTTTATCCAATTTCATATCCAATAACTTACATTCAAAATCATTAAATTTTTTTAACCATTTTTATTTAATAATTACATTTAATTTAATAATTTAAAATAGCTAAAAATATGGGTCGTTACATGGGTGGCGGTAGCAAGGTGAGGGTAAAAGCGGTGGCAAGGGTGGGGAGAGGGAGGAGAGGCAAAGGTAAGGGAAGGTGGAGGCAAAGGAGAAAGGAAGGAGATTGATCTGACTTTTGAATTTGATGATTTTTGTTTTTGTTGTTTTTAAATCTAGGGATTAGAGAGGAAGAAGAAGATATGGATAATTTTTGTTCGAAGAGGATAAATGTGAGGAAGAGATGTTCTGTACGTACCTATACAGAAGAAATAAAAAGTTATGGTCTCTTTAATTTCCCAAAGCCCACTAGTCTACTAGCACATTTGCATTCTAATGACAACTTAAATTCCTTGAAGCTCAATTCTAAATAAGAGAGCCCATTAGAAACATAGAATGGAAGAGAATAACATATGTAAATAGACAAAGGAAACAATGACAAATTACGCGAGGTTTTCCATCGAAAACTGCATAATTAGAGTTCTAGAACTCCGATTTCAAAAAAACGAGAAGATGAGTTCTTCTTAAAATTTTGTCTAGATATTTTTACAATAATAAAATTCAAATTTTGAAACTTTTAAATTTTCACCAAAAATTCAAATTTGACTAAGTTTTGACCAAAATTTGACCTTTTCCAAAATTGTTCATTTAATTAAATTTGATCAAATTAATTTTTCAAAAGCACCCAATTAATTAATTTAAATTTAAATTTAAATTTCTTAAATTCAAATAATTGTTCAATTTTAAATCATTAAAATTTACGAGTCGTTACACATTGATAGTATGTATATATATATATATATATATATATATATATATATATATATATATTGACATTGAGTTATATTGTATTCTTATAACATTATTGTATCTTATGTATTATATATTTTCACTACGACTGGCTCTGTGTTCTCTGCTGTTTTGTACATTATGTAATGTTCTATCTTGGAGACATATATGTTTATTGTTTTACTGCGTGTGTACAGGTGAGATGTTTACTTGATATTTTAATACGTACCAATATTAGTCCAAGAGAATATTCACATGTGTTACCCATATAGCGTTATTCTTCATATCATCCGACAGTATTGCTTTGTGATACTCTTGGATAATATAGGTCTTGAGGTAGGGTGATACATTTATCATCTCTAAACTTATGTTCGAAAGGAAGAAATCTTCAATGTCCTCTGTTACACATCTTCTTACTTTCAGCAAGATGATAGGAACAAGTGCCTTCCCATAAATAGGACATGCAAAGTGGCCATGATTTCTATATCTCAATAAAATCCCAAGTGCGGGATAATCGGGAATTTCCCATAACACGCCAGGTCTCATTTTAACTCATATTTACTAAATGAATCAAATGTAATGACTTTTTCCCATAATTGCTTTAACTCGTCTATCAATGGTTGTAAATAAATATCATTTCCTTCCTCGACTATTTTGGCCTATAGATCCACAATGTTAATATTGAGAACTCCTTTTCCATGCACATGGAAAAAGGAAGATTATACTGTACTACTACTAGCCAACAACTGTAAGGGTTAGTAAGAGAAGCATGTGGATTGAAACCACTTGTTGCTATTCCAAGCATGGCATTTTGTGGTTGAGTATCAAATGTTTGGTCAAAAGAATAAGAAACTTGGCATTGAGAAGTGCCATATGGGTGATGCATTGTAGTTGGACCAGACCTAGCATGACCATGTCAATTCATCTTCTCTACTATCCATAGTACGGAATATGATCTCCTCAATGTATAAATTATAGGGACATGTTTTGGTGTCTTTTTAAGAACTTCTATGGCTCTACACTCTTCATTAAAAGCTCCCTTAAATCTTGCTCCATTGCAATTTATACACAAAACCCTATTTGCATCATCTTTCTGGCGCAAAATACAATCATTATTGCATGCATTATTAGTTTTGTAATTCATCCCAACTTGTTAAATCATCTTCCTCATGTTAGGGTACTTCATCGATAGCATATTACCTTTAAGGAGTAACTCTTTTATAAATTCCAAGAGTTCAGTCACACCACTGACTGAAAATCTGTACTAGGTCTTCAGGCTATTCGGTTATTAAGTTTTATGATGGCATATATTTTTGTCACTCCTTCTGTATATGAAGGATCCAACCGCTCTTTTGCACTACCAAAAAGTGAATTATTCTTCTTATTTTGATTTGCCTGCCAACCGTCATCAATCGTAGATGATTCCTTGATATTATCACGATTAGGCAATAGACTTATAGGTTGAAAATGATGGAATCCATCAACATTATTGACCAGGTCTTCCATCCAAGGATGTTTAGACTCATCCGTACTTATGATAAGACTAGCTGGTTGTTGTTTATGCTTCTCCGTCAATTCCTCACATATCAGAATGCGTTTAAGCGAACACATATAGGTTCACGCAAAGAAATTTGATCAATTCTTATTGCATTTTGATCCCAAGTTGTGACACTATTTTTAGGACTCGAGTTAGGTCATCCATATCGACAGGGATTGACACCATAATCTCTCCCGGTGCTGCCCATTCCTCCTCTATACTCTTCTTCCTAAGGTCGAAAGCCCTATCAAACGATTATTGAAACATCCTCTATCTGGAGGCCAAAAGCTAAGCGTTATAGATGCTGTAGTCGTCCATAGTATTGACTTCTGGTGACCAAATATGGTAATGCTAATGGTATCCATAATACAAGAAGCACATGAATATGAAACAAAATCACAGATTTCAAAGCCAACATTTTTGATTACATTTCAAAAAACATGTTCTACATTCCATTACATAATCCCAATTGTTTCCTGGGTTCAAATTAAATATAATTATTACAAAATACGCCAAAAGTGATATATGAGATGCCCCCTTGGTGGACCAAAGTACTATATAGTCATGACTGATCGAATACAACATAGCGAAATCAAACGAAATAAAACAGCAACTCCTAGATAGCTATCCATCAGCCACATGCTCGTCTTCGGAAGCTTTATTCGCTAACCTACTGAACCTGAAACTCCTCAACCTTTAGCCCACTCAAATCAATTTTTGAGCACCCGAGAGTTTAAGAGGAAAAACATAAATTTCAAATCAGACATAAAGCATAGTGTTAATAATACTATATATCTCGGTTATTTGACATTAAGTGAGACCACATCGCTCAGCGAAATGGGTTTTCCCTCACTAATATCCTTTTTAAAACATATCTTTTGCAAATCATAATCATGGAACCAAGACTGGTTAAAAACTACAAAGCATTATCATGTAAACATATGTATAAGGTAATAACTGAACTATCTATCCAAACACTGTAGCTTTATTTGGATAACTACTAACCCTTGGGTAATTCTAGCCAACTAGACAATATAAACAAATAATCTAACACCTGTTAGACACTCCTCTTCTGGATGGTCTGTTCCTAACTTATCTTCTTCCAATGTCACCTGATCTTAATGGTTTTGCAGGCTCACCAATAACCATTTTTGAAATAAAACGTTCTATTATTAATAACACATGAGAACCGTACAATAGCAGGATTCGTCTCCTTAAAAGATCTTACCATTATGGTAAGGAAAAAGAGCACGACATTCTCTATTAGCAACTCTAATACAGTATGAAAATAAAAAAACATAAAGATAACACAAAAATAAAATAAAAAACAAAAAAACAAAGCAAAATAAACTAAGGCCGACCTACACTAGTAAATAACAACACCTCCACTTCCATAAAACAACCCGGCCGGCCCAAACAAGCAAAAGCCACTAAAACCTATTCAATCTTCATAGTAGCTGCCATACAATCATCCAGCATCATCCAAATCAATTCCACATCTCAAATTTTTTTGCTTTTCACTTGAAGAGAAGTCTCCCATATGGAATTTATCCCGTTGTTGCTAGCGAACGTCAATATCAATTTGTTTACTCCTCTGCTCCATCGAACACCTCTTCCATTCGAATCGTCTCTGAACCTTTTCTACCCATATATAATGCATGGTAGTAGCAGCCTCCAAATATGCCAAATCTTGGATTCTTGATTTGTGTGCCAAATAACGACGAAGAATAGTTAGCTGTCGCTGTAGTGAGTCAATCATGATCGAAAGTTCCAGCTTGCACAGAAATGATTTCCACAGATAAGTGCTATATTCACATTCCATAAATAAGTGTCGATGAGTTTCGCTATACATATTGCATAATTCATATTGAGAATTAACACTCATTCCCCATGAAATCGGTCGATCCGAAGTAGGCAGATGGTGTATATAGCTATATATGTGGTATAACTAATCTTTCAAGCGATTTTGTTATACCATATTAGCTTGTGTACATCACCTTGCAACATATGGTGTCGGATTTCATTCCACACTCTTGAAAAAACAAATTTGGGTCGATTAGCTATATTCCAGTAGCCTGACGGTTCTACAATAGATAGATTTACTTGCATTATATTAGACGCTACCTCTCGAGTCTCAAGTAGTAACATGGGTTGTAGTTGACCATTTTGTATAATATTGCTAACCTTGTTGTTAGCTGTATTACTTAAGAAGACCCTGTTCCTTCCAATTAAGTCAACCAGAGATTTATGGTCAATTCAAGGATCATACCATAAGTCAATATGTTCCCTATTAACGATGGGGCGATTCATAATTTTAGCTGCTGAATCATGTTGTCGTAAAATGGATTACATGGTACCTGAAAAGTTGTTATTGATGGGATGTACCCAAAAATTATATTTTTCTAAATATTTGAAACTCATCCACCTAGTCCATAAACATTTTGATGTTAATAATTTCCATAGCAATTTAATTCTGGCAGTAATGTTAAGGTCTGCGAACTTACGAAGTCCAATTCCACCTTTTATTTTTGGCCTGCATAATGTATCCCACGATATTTTATGTAGTTTGCCCTTCTAGAAAAATATACGCAAAGGCGATCAAGTTTCTTTAACACTGATGTCGGCAACTGATATATGAGTATCTAGTACATAAAAATGGGAGTTATTGTGCTTTATATCAACTCTGCATGGCCTGCTCTTGTTAGTAAATTACTATCCCATCCTTCTAATCTGGAAATAAAGTTATGTAACAGGGGAGCGCAATGACCAGCGCGGATATAATCAGTCGATAAGTGCACACCGAGGTATTTAATAGGTAGTTCCTTCTCGTCTATGTTTAAAGTGTTAACTAATTCTTCCTTCCACATAGCTCCTTTTGCTGAAGAATATCTGTGATTTAGTTTGATTAATTTTCAATTCGATAGTTTCCTCCAATCTAGTGAAAATGTGATTCATATAAGTAGCATTTTGTGTAGTAGCTGCCAAAAAAACGGTAACATCATCAGCATATAAAAAATGAGATATATTAGGCTGTAGCTTGTTTAATGGCTCTAACTTGTTAGTTGCTACACCCTCCTCCATGAGAAGTGAAAAAAATTCCATGGCAATACAAAATAAGTAGGGAGATAAAGGGTCCCCTTGCCTCAACCCCCTATTAGAAGTGATAAATCCCTCGAGTCTATCATCCACCATGATAGAGAAAGTAGGAGTCAAAATACACTCGTACATTAAATGAATAATGGAAAGGAGAAATCCAAAACAGTGGAGCATATGACATACAAATTTACGGTTAACCATACCATATGCCTTTTGTAGATCAATTTTGATGCACATTCTTGATATACCCCATTTTACAAAATCTTGAACTTGTTCATGTGCCAATAAAACATTTTCTCCAATATTTCAACCTGTATGAAAGAGGATTGATTTTCTGCATTTAGCAAAGGCAAAAACCATTTAATTCTATTTCATATAATTTTGGATATAACTTTGTATAAAATATTAGGAAAAGTAATAGACCTATAATCAGAGATTAATTGTGGCTTATCTTTCTTGGGTACTGTTGGAAATTGTGTTTAAAAATCAAGTGAATTATTAAAAATGACTAAGTGTGAAGAGTGGCTTTGTGAATAGTCCCATATTGTAGGACTTTATGAAAGAATGAAGTATTTATACTTGATTATTAGAGGCTAAGTTGGGCCCTTTGGGCACCCAATGATGCTCTTTCGTGAGGAGGGAGGCCATGCTTGACCACCACACACGCGCGCGCGCCGACAGACCGACTCGACCCGGGCTCGGGTTCGGGTTCGGGCTTGTAGTGGTGTAACACTTATATTTTTGCTACAAATTTATTAACCGTTTTTGACCAGGTTGGAACGATAAAATCTGTTCAAGCCCGTATTGATATTTTGACCCGGTATTGCTCAGATCCGTTTTTTAAGACCACGTATCCCCCAAACCAGTAACGTTCTTTTGCTGCTCCGTCTTCTTAACTGATACGAAGACGAAAACAGAAAGAACGACATTTTTCGTACCTTTTTTTTCATAAAATTCGAGCAGTGTTTTTGAGAGTGCAAACTGAGCCGTTCATCCGTGCAAACGAATCGGTACCACAACTAACGAGAGGCTGTTTTATCCTAGAGGCGGCGGTGGTTGATCCGAACTGCTTGCACCATGAGCAGATCGCCGAAACGTCTTCAAGAAAGTGACTCTGTCCACTACTCACCCGAAGTTATCCATTGTTTTCCAACAAATTGAAGACGTCCGACAACAATGGCTTCTACTACAGATCTAGATGCCGCCGCTCCCACTTCCTTCTTCCAACTCCCGATGGTCTCTGCTGCTCCCTTCAGATTCGAGGGCCTCCACTTCAAGCGCTGGAAATAGAAGATGGAATTCTTCCTGACCACCAAAAAAGTGGTGGCTGTGCTGACAGCCGACAAACCGCAGCTACCGAGTAGACCAGAAGACGAAGCAGACGCAGATCAGATGCGAGCCTGGACAGAAAATCAAAGGAGTTGCAGAACTGGACAGAGCAAGATTACATGTGCCGAAACTTCATACTCAACGGCCTCAGCGATGACCTGTACGACTACTACAATTCTGACAAGTCAGCCAAAGAGATCTGAGAAGCACTGCAAAAGAAGTACGATACCGAAGAGGCTGGAGCGAAGAAGTATGCAGTCAGCCGCTACCTCAAATACCAGATGACAGATGACGGGTCGGTAGAGATGCAGTCTCATGAGCTTCAGAAAATTGCTCATGAGATCATCTCCGAAGGTATGAGTTTAGATGAACAGTTTCAGATTGCTGTTATTATTGATAAACTGCCCCTAGGCTGGAAAGACTTTAAGAATGTGCTTAGGCACAAGACTAAGGAATTCTCCTTAGAGAGCTTGATCACTCACCTCCGTATTGAGGAGGAGGCTCGGAAACAGGACCAGAAAGAGGAAATGCTTGTTGTCACCAACAACAACACTAAAAAGTCCAAGCCAGCAGTTCTAAAACCAAATCCGAAAAACTTTAAGAATCAGAGCCGCAACCGCAACAAACAGAATTGGAACCCGCAAGGGAACCAAAGAGGACGGCAGAAACCGACCCAAAAGAATGACTCTGGACAGTTGTTTCTGTGCTACAACTGTGGAAAACCAGGTCATATGGCACGCAAGTGTAGGAACAGACCAGGCCCTGCACCGCAGGATAACCTGGCTGAGGAGCCTTTGACGGCTATGATTTCTGAGATTCACCTTGTTGGTGGATGAGAGGGTTGGTGGGCAGACACTAGTGCATCCCGCCATGTCTGCTACGATCGTGTTATGTTCAGTACATACACGGCTGCTGATGATCAGAAAGTGCTGTTGGAAGATTCTCACACCACTACAGTTGCAGGCATTGGAAATGTGGAAATAAAGTTTACCTCTGGAAAGACAGTTCTTCTGAAAGATGTGATGCATACTCCAGAGATGAGAAAGAATATGGTTTCTGGTTTTCTCTTTAATAAGGCTGGTTTTACTCAAGTTATAGGGGCTGATTTGTATACTTTGACTTATAAGGGGATGTTTGTAGGAAAGGGTTATGCTTGTGAGGGTATGTTTAAACTGAATGTTGAATCTAATAAAGTAACCAGTTCTGCTTATATGTTGTGTGACTTTAATATTTGGCACTCTAGATTATGTCATGTAAATAAGCGTATAATTCATAACATGATCACATTAGATTTGATTCCTAAAATGTCACAAACTGATTTTGATAAATGTAAATTCTGTAGTCAAGCAAAAATCACTAAGAAACCCCATAAATCAGTTGATATATTTTCTGAACCCTTAGACTTGATTCATTCTGACATATGTGAGCTAGATGGTACTTTGACTAGACATGGACACCGTTATTTTATCACTTTCATAGATGATACCTCTGATTTCACTTATGTATATCTTATGAAAAATAAAAGTGATGCATTTGATATGTTTAAATTATTTAAAACTGAAATTGAGAATCAATCTAATAAGAAAATTAAGAGACTTCGTAGTGATAGAGGAACAGAATATGAATCTAGTTCATTTCTTGATTTCTATAAATTGAATGGTATAATTCATGAGAGAACTGCACCTTATTCACCTGAAATGAATGGTAAAGCTGAAAGAAAGAATAGGACCTTAACCGAATTAGTTGTAGCTATTTTGTTAAATTCAGGTGCAGCAAAACATTGGTGGGGGGATATTTTGTTGACTGTATGCTATGTATTGAATAGAATCCCTAAATCAAAAAGTAAGATTTCACCTTTTGAAATTTTAAGAAATTATAAACCGAATGTATCTTACTTTAGAACTTGGGGATGTTTGGCATATGTTCGTATACCCGACCCTAAGAGAATAAAATTAGCAAGTAGAACATACGAATGTGTATTTATTGGCTATGCTATTAATAGCAAAGCATATAGATTTTATGACCTGAATACACATAATATACTAGAATCTATTGATGCTGATTTTTATGAAAGTAAATTTCCTTTTAAATTGAGGAATAGTGGGGGCACGTCAAATAACACCGTGCCTATTAGAACAGAACTTAATGAATCTTCTGAAACTGAACCTAGGAGAAGTAAAAGAGCAAGAGTTGATAAAGATTTTGGCTCGGATTTTTGCACTTTTACTATAGAGGAGGATCCAACAAACCTCCAAGAAGCCTTATCTTCTTTAGATGCCGATTTTTGGCAAGAGGCTATAAATGATGAGATGGATTCCTTGGAATCCAATAAGACTTGGCACTTAGTAGATTTACCACCTGGTTGTAAGTCTATAGGTTGTAAATGGGTACTTAAAAAGAAATTAAAACCTGATGGAACAGTTGAAAAATATAAAGCCCGTTTGGTAGCTAAAGGTTTTAGGCAAAGAGAAAATATAAACTTTTTTGACACTTTTTCACCTGTAACTAGAATCACATCCATTCGAGTACTAATTTCATTAGCATCTATTCATAATTTAATTATACACCAAATGGATGTTAAAACTGCTTTTTAAATGGTGAATTAGAAGAGGAAATTTATATGGACCAACCTGAAGGCTTTGTTATTCCTGGTCAAGAACATAAAGTTTGCAAATTAGATAAATCATTATATGGTTTAAAACAAGCACCAAAACAATGGCATGAAAAATTTGATAATTTAATAATCACAAACGGTTTCAAAGTTAATGAAAGTGCCAAATGTATTTATTATAAATCTGAAAATGACATTTGCACTATAATATGTTTGTATGTAGATGATCTACTAATTTTTGGATCAAATATTCATGCCATAAACACTGTCAAATCTTTGTTAAGTGCCAATTTTGATATGAAAGATCTAGGTGAAGCGAGTGTAATTCTTGGTATTAAGATTACTAGGTCCGAAAAGGGACTTTCTTTGGATCAATCTCATTATATTGAGAAGATCTTAAAGAAATAAAATTACTTTGACTGTAAACCTGCATGTACACCATATGATCCTAGTGTAAAACTTTTCAAGAACACTGGTGAAGGTGTAAAACAGTCTGATTATGCGAGCATCATTGGCAGCCTTCGGTATGCCACTGATTGTACTAGACCCGACATTGCTTATGTCGTGGGATTATTATGTAGGTTTACTAGTAGACCTAGTACAGAGCATTGGCACGCAATTGAGAGGGTCATGAGATACCTAAAACGAACCATGAACCTTGGATTACATTATGAAAAGTTTTCAGCTGTTCTTGAAGGTTACACCGATGCAGACTGGAATACTTTATCTGATGACTCAAAGGCAACCAGCGGCTATATCTTTAGCATTGCTGGAGGAGCTGTTTCTTGGAAATCCAAGAAACAGACTATTTTGGCTCAGTCTACTATGGAGTCTGAGATGATAGCACCAGCCACAGCTAGTGAGGAAGCAGAGTACTTAAGAAATCTGCCAGCTGAGATTCCTTTATGGGAAAAACCGATACCAACTGTGTTGATCCATTGCGATAGTACCGCGGCTATTGCAAAAGTTCAGAACCGTTATTACAACGGTAAGAGACGACAGATACGTCGTAAGCACAGCGCTATTAGAGAGCTACTCTCCTCAGGAGCTGTTAGAGTGGATCACATACGCAGTGACGAGAATTTGGCAGATCCTTTGACGAAAGGATTGGCCAGAGAGAAAGTCCTTACGACTTCTAGAAAAATGGAACTATTGCCCTTAGATTGTTGAGTCACGCACAATGGTAACCCGACCTAATGACTGGAGATCTCAAGAACTAGGTTCAATGGGTAAGAACAAGTTGTGAAGTGATATGAGTTGAACATGCCATTTTTCATATATATAGAAGCATGTATTCCTGAAGTGATTAGAGGATGAGTTAATAGAAACTCTTAATGAGATCTATACTCCATTTGGAGTGGAGTACCTACCTTCAGGAGTACTTTTGATAGACTCACCTGTGTGAATGTGGAAATTTGCCCGTTTCCTATGGTGTTTTGGGCAAAAATCCTAGAGCATTCACTAAACTGGGATAGACGTGCATGGCCATAAATGCACGGGCTTATTTGATTGCACTCTAGAAAGATTGTGTGTGGTCTGATGTCAGAAATAAAGTTCAAGACTACGTGTCACTCTAGTAAAAACTGAATCTTATTCACTATGCAAAGGTTCAAGTCGAACGACGCCTTTGTTTATGGACAATCTTATGTTTTTTTTAAATTGCTCGAAAATATTTTTAAAAATTCAAGTGGGGGATTGTTGGAAATTGTGTTTAAAAATCAAGTGAATTATTAAAAATGACTAAGTGTGAAGAGTGGCTTTGTGAATAGTCCCACATTGTAGGACTTTATGAAAGAATCAAGTATTTATACTTGATTCTTAGAGGCAAAGTTGGGCCCTTTGGGCACCCAATGATGCTCTTTTGTGAGGGGGGAGGCCATGCTTGACCACCACACACGCGCGCGCGCCGACCGACTCGACCCGGGCTCGGGTTCGGGTTCGGGCTTGTAGTGGTGTAACACTTATATTTTTGCTACAAATTTATTAACCGTTTTTGATCGGGTTGGAACGGTAAAATCTGTTCAAGCCCGTATTGATATTTTGACCCGGTATTGCTCAGATCCGTTTTTTAAGACCACGTATCCCCCAAACCAGTAACGTCCTTTTGCTGCTCCGTCTTCTTAACTGATACGAAGACGAAAATAGAAAAAACGACATTTTTCGTACCTTTTTTTTCATAAAATTCGAGCAGTGTTTTTGAGAGTGCAAACCGAGTCGTTCGTCCGTGCAAACGAATCGGTACCACAACTAACGAGATGCTGTTTTATCCTAGAGGCGGCGGTGGTTGATCCGAACTGTTTGCACCATTGAGCAGATCGCCGAAACGTCTTCATTAAAGTGACTCCGTCCACGATTCAGCCGAAGTTAGCCATTGTTTTCCAACAGGTACTAGAGTAATGAATTTGTGATTAATCCCATGAGGCATCCTTTTGGAATGAAACATCTCTGTTATAGCTTCATACATATCTTTGTAAAGGTTATCCCAGCGAAGCTTGTAGAATTTTGCTGAAAAACCATCTGTTCCTGGGCTCTTGGAGTCATTAATGGAGAATAAGGCCTCTTTAACTTCTTTCAAAGTTACTGGAGCAGATAAGTAATTTTTTCCCTTCGAATTAATGGTCAGTCTAGTACCTATGTGTGGAAAATCTGTGGTTACATCTCCATTAAACAGATTTTTTTTTGGTAATAGTCTATGGCTGCATCCTTAATAGAAGTGCAGTCATAGATATATTGCCCTTGTGATTCAAGCAAATCATGTACTTTATTTCTGTGTTTGCGCATGGACATTTTGGTGTAAAAATATTTAGAGTTTCTGTCCCCTTGCTGGAGCTATTGTAGCACTTTACTTTGTTGTCGTAGAAATTCATTATGCTGCTAAGTCTGCTCATTCAACCTCTGCCCCATCTGATACATAGTGTCATATAATGTAGTATTTTCAGGGTCTTAAGCAATTTGGTAAAATATATTTTCAAAATCTACCTCCAATTGAGTAATAGGTTTGTCACGAGCTCTCAACTTATTCCGTTTCTTAAGCTCAGTCTTAACTGCCTTTAGTTTGTAAATGAGCTTATCAGAACTGGACCATCATACACAGGCTGATATTCCCACATCAACACAGTGACCGTAACCCTATGCATAACATGAAATGTTGACATATCGAAATGGAGCTCGTTTGCAACATTGGTGTTGTGGACTGAAACAAATCAAGACAGGGGTATGGTCACTAATAGATATAGGCAGCACAATAGTAGACAATTGAGGGAACATAGACATAAATTCGTAGTTCACCAAAACTTTATCGATGTTGGTAGCAATTCCCCTAGCCGCCAAGTATATTTACAACCCTGTAAATAAGATTCGAGCAAACCACAAGCAAATAAACAGTTTTTAAATCAATTCATATAGGAGAAGGGGATCGGCAAACCTCCCTTTTTGTCCTTTATGTTGAGAGCATTATTAAAATCCCCCATAGCTAGCCATGGAGACCTTATAGTTGAGGCGTCAAGAAGAAGAAAATCCCATAATTTTTGTCGCCCTAAGAAAGAGTTGATCGCATAAACACAAATGCAGTAATATTGAAACCCTCCTCTGTTATTAAGCAGTAAGGTTATGTGTTGTTGTGATGAGCTCATAGCAACATATTCCCAAATTGACTTGTCGGCCAAAATTAAAATCCGACCTTTACTGCCAGTATCGTTGGTGTGAATGACATACCATGTCTGCTTCTTCATTTATAAACTGTCAATCGTAGTAGCTGACAGTTTATTCCGAACTAAGCTTAGAAGACTAAGCTTGTGAGTCTTTAGAAGCAAGAATACTTGATCAATCTTATCGTCAGTATTCATGCCTCTAATATTCCAACTCATAATATTCATTTAATCGCGAAAGAGTTCCTTGTTGATCATTTAGGTGGAGCATTTTTTGGTTTCTTGGGATTTGCAAACATTTCACTGTTCTTCATGTACGAGGGTTCTCCGAGACCATGGGGAAGCATTTAATTCAATATTATCTTTGTTACCAATATCTTGAATTTGTGAAGCAGCATCATGAATTAAGTCTACAACACTATCGTAGTTGTCAGTAGAAGAATTTGCAGTTGATGTAGCCTCCACTATGTTTTGTTCTGTCTCGTTTGCAAGTGGGTCAGTAGATGTTAGTGGTTAAGCATAGGAAGATGCAGGCACAGTGACTGCAGCATGGCTAGATGGTTCTTCGACAATTTCAGTTAGGATTGAGAATTGGTTTTTTAAAGTAACAATAGATGTAGTCGCACTTTGTTCAGTTTTTATATTAATTTCGGACTGTGTAACTGTATTGGTTGAACTGTTGAACTCTGTAATATTATCAACATGCGTTTGTGAAACTGATGTACTTTGTTTTGGTTTCCACTCTTTCCTTGTTATTTTGTTGCAAATACTGTCTGGATGCCCAAACGCTTTACACATTGAGCACGAAACTAGTTTACACACATAATCAACCTGCACAATATCTGTTACGCCGTTATATAACTATAACTTAATTGTGGAAGGATAAGATATGAAAACTGTACATCAACTTCTATCAACACACGTGCATAGTTTAGCCTATTCTCCATTGCGGTAGTTGAGTCCATTCGTATCAAACATCCTGGGATGCTAGTAATTTGACTAATTCCTTCGTTACTCCAATATTCTAACTTCAAATCAGTGAAATTTACCCAAGTTGAAATTGTGAAGAAGGAATCTCTATTAATTTCAATACCGGGTTTCCATTTCGTAATAATCAAAATTTTGAACCCAATAGTGTAAGGGCCCGATTTGATTATTTTAGCACAATCTTCTGGGTTATAAAACTTGATGAACCATTCTGCCTATAATATAAATCAAACATACCAGTAGGCTTCAAAGTTTTATCAATAAAAGTTTTAAATAGCACATAAAGGCCTTCGTCCTAGAATATACACAACTAATGTTCTTCCATTTATCTATCATGGAGGAGAGAACTGACTCCGGCATGATGCCTATAAACGTCTGGCCATCCTTAGAAGGAGGGTAAAAGGTGTGGTCTATGACATCCATCTCTCTATGAACCGCAAAATCTTTCACAGTCTGGGCCCATGACTGTTGCCTGGTGGGTCGACTTTGCTTTAGAGCAATGGCAGTTTTTGTTGCATCTGGGTTGATGGACGGTGTTCCACCAGCATGGAGTTGTGTGTGGTCTATGGTGCATGCCGAGTCCGACGTCGTAGGGGAGGAACAGGCGGTTTGGGAAGGGGGCTATTCTGTAACCGTTCCTAACAATTTGTCTTTGTTCACCATGAAAGACGTTTTATGCTCACCAATAACCTACCTCTGTACAATTTTTTTTCTGACTGTAACATCATTTTAGTCTTACCTTCGGCAATACCCTACATACTGGAGTATTTGACTAAACTAGCTAAATGCTAATAGCTAATGTATAGAACAAGACCCTATACCAGTTCCATCTAGTATATAAATATCTGAGTCATTTACTTAGGGTAACCTTCCCTTAATTCTTTCTTGAAAACCTTTTCATCTCAAATTGATTTAAAAAATTTAAATCAAACTTAAACAAGAAAAATATATACTCTATGCTTTACTCAAAATCACGCCATATTATATATATTTTACTCAAATCTTTGCTGATGAAAACATTTAAATATTTGAAAGTACCCCTTTCGATCTCATTGAAAGTATCCCTTTCGAAACCAAGTAACCCCTTTCTTTCACCTAGGCGGAAAGGACAAAACATTCCTTTCGTAACCACTCATGTAAACCTTTCGAAACCATTGAAAAACCTTCCCTTATTATATTTCATTTCATTTAAATAATTTGAAGACTATTAATTAACAGAACTTAAAAATTTAAACACCGTGTCCATTTCAAATCATTTGAAATAAATATATACACTTATATCTTTTATATATATCAAATCATACTTTTGGAGTTTAAACCAAAATCCATTTATCAAAACAATTTCGAAGCAAAGCTTTTTAGATGTCTTCCCACTTTGAGACTCGAAAATGAATGTCGATGATGCCGCACAGTCATCATCGAAATTATTTTCCGACGACAGAAGAGGGGAGTACTGAATTTATTTCTTTTTAAAATTTATTTGAAAACAATTTGTATTTGTATATACTTTTAAATAATATCAATATTATTTTTCAAACCTTGAAAACTTTCTCAGAAACACCGGACTTTAAATTTCTCAAATTCTCAATTTTGTATTAATTTTATTTGCAAATTATATTTTACAAATCATATTTATACAATTTCATTTTCTTATAATTATATAATAGCTAATAGTTTAGGAATATTGACTAATCAAACAATAAATGATAATAATTAATATTATCATTTCTAACAACCTGTTCACACTATATATACCCTAATAATTTCTAAAAATTATTTCTTTATATAAAAAATAATATAATCAGGGTAACATTATTTCATTTACCCAATTTCAAGACAATACTATGTCGAATGGTTATGTTCAAGCATCTAGAGATCCTTATTAATAACGTTAATTACTCGTATTGACCAGAATCCATAAGCCACTCAACAAATCAACCAACATAATATAAAACAACTTTTATATTCACTAACAAATACGCACTCATATCTATTAATACACCTAAAATTTCTAGGGTACTACTGACTCTACCTCTAATGAGTTACCCAAAAAGCTAAGGTTATCGCTAAACCAAAGCTCTGATACCAACTGTGACGACCTACATTTCGAAAGATTTAAATTGACAATAATCCACACATGTCTAATCCAAACAATCCGGAACATAGACAATCTTTGGGATTATATAAGAAAAAAAAGAAAAAAAGAAGAAACAAAAACAAAATCTCACAGTGGAATGATAAAATATAATAATCAGATAAACAGCTCATGAAGTTGTTTATACATTACATTTGATTATATTCAATACAACATTTATCGGAGTTATATATACATCAGAGATACAAAAGTAGTGCATCAGACAACATGATGCAGGAATAATAATAGTAATAATATATCAAATCTTTATCTTCGCCATCCAGAATAAGTCTTCAATAAGCTGAAAAACTCAGGACTGACCCGAGCATAATGAAAAGAACAAAACACTCGAGTCAAGACTAATATCCTTATCTAAGTCAAATCGATATCGCATATAATAAATGAGTGTCACGGCGTCAGAGATGCTTAAGGGATTTCACATCTCTTATCCAGTGTATAACGTGCGTGCAATAACGCAAGAGATGTTACGAGATTTTCCATCTCTTAAGGATCCATTAAAATATTCATATATAGCAGAATACGCTATATATATAATAATCAGTAAAATAAATATTTTTCTTAGTGTTAAGGCTTTACATTAATTCCCCTTAACACGTTTTTAAGCATTGGCGTGCAGTTTGCATTTGACACCACCAGTAGAACGTCAGATAGTCAAGGATGCGTTGTGATACAACAACACTGAACCAAAATCGTATGGGTCTCGTTTAGGGATAAAAGTATGACAAGGCACGTTAGACAATTCCCAAGGTTGGATACTACCAGCTTACCCTTCCCGGTTGGTGGTAACGCGTCATAGACTTGATCACCCACCGCGTCCAACACTCCCATAAAATTGGAGGGTGCGCACCAATAAATGATGGTAATACGAGGAAGTGCATCCGCTCAGGGTAGCTAACCCACTTGGTTGGTACAACTCATGTTTTAATCATTTCATATTGGCACAAGTGCCAGGCTAATCCATCATCATTTTCTTTCTTCAAACCCAGCAAATGGCGCCAAATCCAACCACTTCATTCTGGATCATTACTCCATGTATACAATTGTTGAAGTGATTCCGTTATCGATAGAGAGTATGCTCATATCTAGCTCCAGTCTCTTTAACAACTAAATGTCATTTTACACATCAGTCGATACTTTTACATTTCGAAAACAGTTCATAGTTGATATCAAAATATCATATTTGCTTTAAACCAAATCTGTTTCGAAATCACCATATTTACTCAAAATATACCATTTCACGTCAAAAATCATTTTCGCATCAAGATTTCGATTTTGCCACCAAAATCGTTTCGAATTTCAATTTAGGTTATAACTTCATTTTAACCCAATTCGTATTTAAATCCATGATTTAAAAATAAACATTCCACCCTTGACCAGTTTGAATTTTTGAAAATAGTTTGAATAGTTTAAAATAGTTTAAATAATTAAAATAGATAAAAATAGTGTAAATGGTTAAAACAATTAAAAATAGTTTAAATGGTTGAATTAGTTTAATGTAAAATAGTTTAAGTATTAAAATTGTTTATATAGCAAAATAGTTTGGAAAACCAAAATAATTTTTGTATTTAAGAAGTTAGCTTTTAAATAGTTTTATATTAAATAATTTATTTGAAAATAGTTTCAAAGTCAAACCGATTTAATTCCAACTTCCCAATTCAAATCGATTCCAATTTCCATTCAAGAGATTCAATTTCGATTGCAATTCAAATAAATTTCAACTTTGATTTCAAATTAATTCAATTCTACTATCAAATATAGTTAATTCAATTTCAAATTCGGTTTCAATTTATATCGATTTCGAACTCGATTTTCAAAATATCGATTCAGAACATTTAAATCAAACTATCCTTCAATATTCAGTTTAAAACCCCAATCTTTAAATATAATTCGATTTCGAGCTTAATTTCAAAATATAGTTTTTACATCAACCTTTTTAGAAAAATTCAAGTTTGAGTAAAATCCAATCCTTTAAAGACAATCAATTTATGAAATTTAATCATATTTCGATTATAACTTCATAAATCCAACTTCAATTGCTTAAACAATTTCAAATTAAACTATAACATTTCGAGCTCAAATTCGAAAATAATTTGATTTCAATAAATTCAATTTTTATTTCTTTAATCAAATCATTTATATAAATTTCAGATCAAATTGTTTAAAATCATTTAGTTTAACCAATCCGGTGTTCGTATATAATTTTCTATCATATGGCCAAGTGATCAGTTATTTCATTTTAATTTCGGAGATGGATATATATCATTTCAATCTAAATCACAGTATCATAGGTATATATCATTTCAACATATTTCTTAATTTATTCGAAATAATTTAATTTACAGTTGTATACACTATAAATAATTTACAAGGTGATACCATGATATATATAAAATAAATAAACATCAAAACATCCAATTTCAATCAATTGGCATCCATCATAATCAATCATCCAAACAATCGGTATAATTCACATAATTTCATAATTATTAATATCGGGTATTTTACTGGCAATTCAAGTCCAATTTCAAATTCAATTGTCAATTTTAATTTTTAGCTGTTAATTCAACCACAGTTTAGGTAATAATTAAATTTATCAAATAATAATCAATAAATTTGTATCACTTCATAATTTCAAATTAAACTAGCATAAAAATATTTCAGTACGTTGTGAGCATTATAAAATACTCACATTGAGTTTTCAATTTCAAATCAAATCGAACGACATTCGATTTAACCTAAAGTCTTAACAAGCTCCAAATGACTCCAAATAAGTTCTTGGACATAGTGCTCGTCGCCACGTTTCCATCGCTACTTATTTCGTCCCAATCGGACCTCGTATATGAAAGTTATGATATTTACATGTTTATACGATTTTAAATTTAATTAATTTACAAATTTACATTAGATTAACCACCTAGATGGATATCAGCCGTTCAACATGCCTTCACCACATCAGGGCGTGCACACACTTCTTCTTCCTCTCTATCACGTACGCAACCTCCAGGTCGAGGAACCCATGCACGCTTTCGTCATTTTCTGGCTGCTCCCTCCATGTCGCCTTAGATCATGATCGGAGACCTTCACTTCGAAGCCCTTCGTGAGCTCTACCATAGGCTGTGACAACGAGAAGCTCAGCCTCCCCATGAACTCGAAAATTATGCTTGAACGTCGCACCTTCATCAGCAGATTCTGGCGAATCTAGGCCACTATCAACGATCTCCACCGTTCACTTCGTAGAGCTCGAGGAGCTCTACGACTTTCATAAAGAAACTTTTTTTTAAAGTATGGCTTGGATTGAGAGATCAATGAGGAAGAACAAGGGATGATTTCGGCCATTAAAATTTTGGAGGTGCGGCTGTGAAAAAGAAACTAGAGTTTACTATGTATTCGAGTATATATACGTGTATATATGTTATTTTAATATTATTTTCAACTTTTACCGAACGAACTCCAAACGAAGCGTGCCGCCAGGCTTTTGTAATGTTTTACCTCTATTCTAAACACAATGGAAGAGGTTTCGAGGCCTAATTCGATAGTATGGAGAAGATAACTTTTTGAACCCAATTAAAATATTAAATTTCCGATATTTAATTCAACGCGTTTCTATACCGTACGACCAAACGGTAACTTCAAACGCGACGAAATTTGAAATCCAATAATAACACACTATTATGGACCCAATGGAACCAGTGTGTCGAAATTCGAGACTATTCCCCAGATCACTATTTTAACGTCTCGATTATAATATAAATTTCCAATTTCTAATTATTTATTTTAAAATCAAAATGTAAATGTTGATAATCTTCATTGTTGTTTAAATAAAATTTACATCAACTTCCAATATCAATTTCAATCACATATATTCAGAATTCGATTACTCAAACAATTTCCAATATTAAATCGGAAAAATTTAAGTGTTTAATATTCAAACAAATTTCAATATTAGATTTTAAATGAATTTTAGTTATCAATCAATTACTTTATTTACATCTAATAAATTCAACATTTATTATTCAACTTCAGTTATTAATTATACCCACTTAATATATATAATTTCATTTCAATCTAGTTATCGTCAAATCTACAAAATTAGTTTATTTCAAAAAAAATTCAAGTTCATATCTAATACTCACACTCAAAATCATTAAATTTTTATTTTTAACCATTTCTATTCAATAATTACATTAAATTCAATAATTTAAAATAGCTAAAAATACGGGTCATTACAAAGGGGTCCTTATCACTGACTATGATTACAAGAATTCCATGTAGACGGACTACCTCCTTAATACAAATCTTTGTGAGAGAGGCCTAGTCCTATTTCTCCTGAGCGGAACGAAATAAGCACTCTCAGTGAGTTTGTCCATTATAACCCAAATAGCCTCATTTCCCTTCCAACTTTTAGGTAATCCTTCTACAAAATCCATTTAAATATGTTTCCACTTCCAAGTCAGAATTTCCAAAAGTAATAATAATCCACCAGGCTTCCCTTGCTTAGCTTTTATTTTCTGACATGTCAAAAACCAAGCAACAAACTCAGCTATGCTTCTCTTTATTCCATTCCAAAAGAAAATTATCTTTATTGTATCGTATATTATCTCCTCTAGGATGAATGGTCATCTTTGAGTGGTGACCCTCCATAAAGTACATCTCTAATCAAGTCATCAATCATTGGAACACAAAGACGTCCATCTCTTCTCAAACATCCCTTCTCCTTTTCTCAAGTTCTCCAAAATCTCTACTAACCCCTCATCCTTCACTTGCTCATGCCCTGTGTGATCCATTAAGGCTAGTATATTCTCCATAACTACTAAAAACCCATAAATGGGTTTTGTTACCGATTGGTAGTTAAAATTCAAGAGAAACTCCAACCGTCTCCATTCATATATAGCATCTAGGGTAGCGTGTCTCCAACAAAGAGCGTCAGCGACTACATTCCATTTTCCAGGGGTTTATTGAATACTAAAGTCAAAGGATACTACATAATCCATCCACCTCTACTGTCTAAGATTTAAATCTTTTTGGAAAAATATGTATTTGAGTGATTTATGTTCAGTGAATAAGTTAAACCTTTCCCCCAAGAGATAATGCCTCCAATCTTCAAGGCAAAAATAATGGCTGCCAATTTTAAATCATGCACCGGATACCTCTTTCCATGGTCCTTCAGTTGCCTACTAGCATAACCAACTACTTTCCCTTCTTGCATAAGTACTGCCCTTAATCCTATGCTATATGCATTTTTGAAAACCATAAAAGGCTTTGTTCGATCTGAAATAGTGAGCATATGTGCAATAGTCAATGACTCCTTAGCTTTTCAGATGCCTTGATACATCTATCATCCCAAACAAAAACTAGATTCTTCTTAGTCAATTGGTCAAAGGGGCTGCTATTTATGCAAAGTTCTTAATAAACTTCCTATAGTCGCCCGCCATCCCTAGAAAACTCCTAACCTCTAATACATTACTAAGAGTCTTCCATCCTTATACAACTCCACTTTAGCAGGGTCCACAGCCAATCCTTGATCCGAAACAATATACCCAAGGAACCTAGCTTTATTTTTGCAAAAGTGGCATTTAGAAAAACTGTCTTTGACTTGGTTTCTTCACAAGGTCTCAAGTACCACCCTAAGGTAGACCTCATGCTCCTTCCTGCCTTTGGAGAAAACAAAGATATCATTAACAAACACCACGATGGATTTATTAAGTTGCCCTTTAAATACTCTACTCATCAAATCCAAAAAGTATACTAGTGCATTTGCCAATCCAAAAGGCATTACTTCTCACTCATAGAGCCCATCTGAAGTACAAAAGTGGTCTTCAGCTTCCTTCCTCTTCAATCCTCAAATGATGGAGTCTCGTTGCTAAGTTTAATTTGGAAAAGGCTTTAGCTCCTGTAAGTTGTTCGAAAAAGTCATCTATTCTAGGTAGAGGGTACCTATTCTTCCTTAGCAACTTGTTTAATTCCCTATGATTGATGCAAAGTCTCAAAGAATTAGCTGCCTTAGTAGAAAAAAACAGGGGCTCCCCACTCATAAGTACTCTTACCGATAAATCCTTTCCTTAATAGCTCTGAGATTTCTTATCTAATTACCTTCTTTCTTTAGGGGCTATATGTCTCAAAGGCAGAGCGATGAGTCTTGCGTCCTTATCCAAATCGATTACGAACTCAATCTCCCTTTGGGGTGGCAAAACCTAAGACCTCCTCAAAGGCTTCAAGAAATTCACAAATTATGGGTACAAACGATTGATCTCCAACAACAGATAGATTTAGTGAGTACAAATGGTTTAACTCAACTAAAGCTTTGGGTGTACAAAGAACTTCTAGGCCACGACCTCCACAATTCCTTAATCATATTATCCTCTTATCACAGTCAAGAATAGCTCCATAATATGACAACCAATCCATACCTAAGATAAGCCCATAACCCTCGAAATTTAGAACGTATGTAGTACATATGAAATCAACGCCACATATGTCTAACATTGGATCTTTGCAAATAAGAGAACGATGGATAGAACCCCGAATGGGATTAGAAACCTCTATTGGGTTGTTGACCATCTAGGTTTGATGGTTTAAATAATTTACTACATCCCTAGCTGTAAAAGAATGTGATGCCCCTGAATCAAATATGGTACGAATAATAACCCCAAAATAAGAGTTATACCTTTTAGAGCTACTTTTCCTTGGTCTCTTGGTGTCCTACTTACAATAGTGATAACTTCAATAATGTAGTTTTGTCCACTTGATCCTTCCTTGGCCATCTTGGACCACTAATTCTTGTGATGCCCTTACTCATTGCAGTTAAAATACCTGCCTTTAAAGGCTTCCTTCATCAGACTCACCCTACAATCTTTAACTTCATTACCCTTCCTTTGGCATTTCTTACACACCTTCTCATTCTTATTAAACTTTCCCTTTAACTTCCTATTGGCCTAAAAAATCCCTTTCTTGGACCCTCCTTGCTTTTGGGTCCGTGTATACTTCTCCTTCTATATTCCCTTATCTTCCTTATTAGCCACGTGCAGCATTGCCATTTCTACCAGTATCTCATATGCCGCCACAATAGGTACTTGGGCCAACAACATTTCACTTAGTAGGGAATTTAAGCCCTTCAAGAACTTCATGGTCTTTTTCATTGGTGTGTCTATTAGATCATCCCGAATATAGCCAATTTTGTAAACTTAGCTATGTACTCCTTAAGGGTAGAATCTCCTTGTCCCGTTTGAATGAACTTTTCCAATTGCAAGGTAACCTCTACTCTAAACATGAATCTCTTCTCAAATTGGTCTTTGAATTCATCCCAACAGAATACCCTTCTAGGGTGATCATTCGTAAAAAAGTTCCATCGATTCAAGGCTTCTTCCCTGAGGTGCCAAGCTGTCATTCTTCTTCTTAGCTGATCATTCCAAGCAAGCTCCCTAAATATCTTCTCGTAGTTACTAATCCAAGATTTAGTTTCTGAATATCCTTAGTTCCAGAGTATGCCTTACCTCTCATATTGAGAAAGTCCTTACACAACTTATGAAAGTTAACAAGACAAGGTGCTGCATCGACGGGCGGGGCAGTTGGTACAGTTGGAGGAATAAGAATCTGCTCGATAGTCCTTAGATATTGTTTATACCATTCGATCATTCTATGAATGGGTGGTTTTTCATGGGTAAGGTTCCCTTGCTCGAAAGGAGATTGATTACGATCCATACAACTATCCGTAGGTTAAACTTTTAGTGATGATTACCTAAGATAGCATTTACATGTTGAAAGAAAGAGGTTTCCTAGTGTATATGTGTATGTTCAAGAAGATAGGATATATATAATATAGTAAGAATTCTTTGAAAATTCTTTTTGAAAAACCTTTTTCAAAATAACAAATACGTCTCCCATACATAGAATTTTTCCCCTTTAATTGGGTAACCTAGGCTCTAATACCAAATGTAACAACCCACCCTGAAACAGGCTAAGATTTCAACCTAGAAAAGACCCATCAAAAATTAGATCCATTCTAAGGTAAGCTGTTAGTAGTTAAAAGAAATAACAGTATAGAACTATAACTAAACTTTCAGAACTCACAGGGGAGGAACAAAATGTAACAGCAAAGAATACCCAGTTATTTCAAAATAATAAAAATGTCATAGTACAAAATTCCATAAAGACCGTAACATACTATCTGTTACAACAATTGTATAAATACATGGGTACGCATAAAAACAAGTAATAATAACAAATACTGCAACAAACCAAGCTTCACCATCTTTAATCATCGTCACAGCCATCACTCTATCCTTAGCCTATGTTGTAATGAGGAGGGAGTCGAACAATAAGTGTCTGTGGAATAAAAACCTCGTGTCTTACCTTTTCAGTACTTGGGTAGTATATTTCAATATATGAATATATCTATGAACATAAAACCATTAAAACCATTTAATACTTCTTTATAAGGAAAAGAGGCAGGTCCAACCACTTAATATCTTCCATTCTACAAGCAGGTTTCTTGAATCTCATATCCCAAAAATATGTCATAAATAGCTAATAATGTGAGAGACGGTTCCCAAGCCACTTAATACCTTTTATTAGAGAATAGGTAGACTCTAGTCATTTATTACCCTAGTTAAGGCAGACCCCATTATTTAATACATATTTCCAAGGCGTGCTCCTCAATAGTACAATTTAGCTAACATTATATGAAATCTCTTAGTGCACTTAATACTTCCTTGTGGAAAATAAGTAGACTCTGGCTATTTAATACCTTAATTAAGGCAAACCACATCATTTAATACCTATTTCTAAAAGCGAACTTCCATCATGTAACTCTATTAACCTCACATCCCTATGACTTAGCCATAAATCAATTACTCTCCACAACTCACCATTTCATAAATAAGGCCTTATAAGGAACCTTCCTTATTACGCCTTAAAATAGTAATTAGGTTATATAAGAGTTTCCTCTTATTTTCACAAACAATAAATTACCTTCTAATAGGGGAAATAAATAAAAATAAATGCCTAATAAATTATGCCATATACGCAATAATTATACATTAATTACGCAAATAGAGATAAATAAACATCCACGCCTATTGTTCTAAATGTATGGATTTTACGCTCTAAACTAGTGTTAAATGTCAACTCCCTAACCAATTATTATTACAAGTCCTTTTTCTTCAAAATCCCTAGATTTCATAAGATTCTAATATCCAAAACAGGGAATAAATATGTATAAGCAAAACTACAATAACAGACTAGCAAATAACTACACCAAGTCAATGGAATATCTTAAACAATAAGAATTACAATCTAAACCCCATATTCTATTCAACTCCTCTATTACAAGGAATAGAAAAGAACAAGTGGTGTAAACTATGAATAGAATTCATAATCTAAACCACTTATTTTATTGAAGAATCACAATTTGAGCCAGAGAAGAAGAACAAGTGGAATAGACTATGAAATTATTAAAAATTGCATAATGGAACAAATTTCATCAAATTAATGTAAATAGTTGGAAATCACAACATAGAACTGATGTATTGAAATAAAAGGGAAATTTGGGGGATTTTATCCATCATATTTTAGAAATCCAAAATCCCAAAGGCATATTCAAATCCAAAAAGAAATACACTAAACAATTGTTGAAAAGAAAGACTATTTTCCACTTACAGATTAGCCTTAGCTTAATTTAAATGGATTTGTAGCATTTCAATCTCTTTCAGAATCTTTCTCTTTTGATATACATAGAAGAGGTACATATATTTATTAGATTCAGAATAATTAAAGAAGAATTGGATAAGAATAGATTGGAGGAAGAAAAACGAATAAGGAATAAGTTGTATTCTTACCTGAATTCTCTACCGAGTTTCTGAATCTTATTAAAGCGCTAGCAATGGTAAAATTTCGCCGTATTTCCCTTGATAATATGAATAAAAGTGGAGAGGATAGGGTTATATTAATAGAGATTGAAAAGCACTAGAATCGTACGATGAAATGGTTTAAAATGGAGAAATCTGGAGCGTACAAATAAATAGCACACTCCTTCAAACCTTAGCCGCCTCTGCCAATATTTGGCCGTGACTGATCGACCACCCCTCTTCGACCAGTCGACTTCAATGGTTAACCGCTCCCAATAAAGGGGTCGACCGGTACATTTGCTTTGGGAATATTTTTATTTCCGTCTCTTTTAATTGATTTCTTTTCCCTGATCAACTTTAACATTTACGTTAATTAACGTTTATTTAGCCCCCAATCTAATTTTTAAAATTCAAATCCTAAATTTAAATTCTTATTTGTATTTGTATTTAAATTAATGAAAGGGAATAGCTTTCATGGTCACGTTTCAACTTTTGTAAAATTTTCATATTCAACCATTAGCTTGTTTAATTGAATTAAATTCATTTATTTATGGTTCATTTTATGGGGTGTTACAAGTTGCATCGGAAAAATAGGTGATTGTGTGTTTTGATTTCTTGTTAGCATAGCATACATGTTGCATTTATATTGGTTTTCCAATTTGAAATTCTCTCTTTAGTGTAGAGTTTGTTCATTTTAGCTAATAAAGTACAGGGTGATATTTTCGAAGAGCAAGCTGTGTTCAATATGTGACTACAACATGCGAGTTTAATGTTATTTTCCCAAACATGATTCAATTACTTTAAGGTTTCCACTTCCAGTAATCTTCTTCTTGGTTAAGCTCCAATGGAATTTTGGGAATTTGTCGGGTTATGTGGGGTAGCAGATAGGCTTTATCCTCTATCCATCTTTCATCGGAAAAGAGGGAAGAAACTTTCATATTGTTGACTCTAATAAAGAATACTTATTTCCACCCTAACATCTCAATAATTGATTTCCCATAATCCAAGGATCGGACCAAAAATCTGTGTTGTTCCTGTTTGCGCCAAAATTGGCCACAAACACCCGATAGTCGTCAAAGCACCCGTTTATGAACACAAATCAGCAGTAATCAACACAAAATTCAGATCTTAACAATATCAAGCACAACAATTCAGCAATAACAATCAACAACACAAGATTTATAGTGGTTCGGCGATCTTGCCTACGTCCACTCTGAAGCTTATGATTTTATTGATTCACTTGATGATTTCAATCGATTACAGCGGATTACAGCAAGTTATAGCTCTAATACTTGATTACAATGGTGATAGAAAGACATAGAATTGAATCCGGAAGAGTCTGGACGTTCAATGGCGGAAGCCCCTTTTTCTGTAGGCTTCAGGGTGCTATTTATAGGCGTAGGAGGCTCAGATCTCGCTCAAACTTCGGGAGATTTTTTCTGACACGTGTGTGGGCCCATGCGACCGACCCCACCAAGTTTCGACTCGATCTGGGATCGATATGAAGTGATTTCGTATCCATCAAAGAATGATCCAATCGAGCTGAAATTTGGTGGAGACATTCTTCATCATGTATGAAAGTCCTGTGAAAATTTCATGGCATTTGGATCAGTGGTTTGTGAGATATGGTCGATACGAAATGGGGTTTTTGGTGGCTGATTGGTTCGAATCGATCATTTCGTATCGATGCCTTCGAACCGGTCTCCTCACGTGGATCTCCGATGACGTGGCTCGTGCTTTTCACCTCGATCCGGTCTTCACTCCGAGTTGACCGCGTCGACTCCATGCATTTCGCCCCATTCGTATCATGGGATGACACATCATCCAGGCTCCGTTGACTCAATGGATTCAAAGAAAGCATCACTCATGGATTCGAATAGGTCACCGGCTATGGATTCGAAGAACAGTTCTATCGATCGACACGAAGTAGCAAAGGCTGATGGATACCAAGCAGTCATCATCTGATGGTTTCGAACTAGTAGAACCTGATGGGCTCGAGACTGATGGATGCGAAGGTGCCGCCCTCCAAACCGAGACGAACTCAATGGATTTGAAGGAAGGCTCAAACATGGATACGAAATGCTCTGTCCAGATGGATTCGAAGAGGGGTTCCCATGATGGATACGAAGCGGTGACCACTGCCTCAGTTAATGGGTGCGAAGTAGGGGAATGTCAGTGGATTCGAATGCGATCGAGTCGAACCGAGGCATCCCGATGGATCCGAACTCGATCGATACGAACTGAAGTTCTTCAATGGATATGAAGTCGATGTTCATCTGATCGATACGAAAACTATCGATTCGAAATGGAGCTTGGGGATGGATACGAAACCGAAGCCTCTTTTCTCAAATTGAATCCATCATAACTTGAGCATACGAACTTCGATTGACTTGAAACTTGAAACGTTGCTCTCTTGACTTCGCTAGCCATGTCCTATCAGTTGTAGGCTGATCCAGGCTCGGACAAAATTCATCGATATCCATAGCGAAGCGAAGTACAACCAATCTTTGAGACGAACTGTTTTTTGTTTTCGATCAATCTTTTGGTATCACGGCTTTGCCAAAAAGCGGGATAACATTTGCCCCCCCAAAACATGTCTTACGGTAGGAAGGTGTGTTTTGTAATGCCATAAGCTGGATGTTCATATCCTGTCAACAACCTGCAAAGAGCTTGATAATTTCATGTCACCTCGAATGATGAACATTCGGGATCGTATGCCATTCGAGGTGAAACGGGACCATTCGCGGTCGTACGCCGTTCGTGGCGGATGATGGAATGGGACCGTTCGCGGTCGATGCCATTCGCGGCGAATGATGAGATGAGACCGTTCGCGGTCGATGCCGTTCGCGGAAAATGTTGATCATTCGTGATCGTGTGCCGTTCGAGGCGGATTGTGATCGTTCGCGATCGTGTGCCGTTCGAGGCGGATTGTGATCGTTCGCGATCGTGTGCCGTTCGAGGCGGATTGTGATCGTTCGCGATCGTTTGCCATTCGAGGCGGATTGTGATCGTTCGCGATCGTATGCTGTTCGAGGCGAATTATGTATGGCCGGGGGGGGGGACTTAATATTATCGATGCCGGAGTTCATGTTCGGGGGAGTTTCCGAATCAAAGACTTTTGGCGGTTCATCGCCGTGCAAGAGGTGCTCGTGGACCGTTCGCGATCCAACGGGCATACAAGTAAACTCTTTTCTTAGAGTTGCAAATATCAAAGCAATAATCATATGAATCTCACAACAGAAATGTCCGAACAAGCAAAGTCTAAATGTTCAAATCAAAATCAAAGCAAAAGCAAGATGAAGATGTCAAAGCGTAAACTCTTACTATGATGCGGTTGGTAGTCATTCAAAGCATGCCTATGGATCGTGCGCGATCGCTTACATGTGTAAATGATTTAACCGTGTTAGTGAGAGGTTACGACTTGTTCATCATTATTTCAGTCAATCAATGGATAATCAAACGTTGTCCCGGCTCAGGGTCACCTCTAGCTGAGGTAGACGGTTGTCGCTCCGGCTCTACAGCTGAAGTTCGCCTCCTCACATACCGAAGGAGCATACCGTTCCTGATATGCCCTTCCACCTCGTCCTTTAGATGCCTACAATCATTAGTGCTATGACCGTTCAGTTCATGAAATACACAAAACTTATCTGATTTTCTTTCGTCAGAAGTTGGTTCCCTTCGCATTGGTTTACGATATGGAACATGCACTTTGGTATCCTGATAGATCCGTTCCAAACTATCATTCAGCTCGGAGTATGTGGTGAACCTGGGTTCCTTTCGTGGTCGCATTGATCTGTCATAGCTACTCCCAGCCTTTCGTTTCCCCTTGCTAGTTTCTGTACCTTTCTCAGGGGATTTCCATCTTTGACCGTAAAGACGTTGCATTCATCATTCTCTTCTCTTTTTGCACTCGCATCTTCCAATCGCAAGAACTTCTCTGCCTCGTGATAGAACTCTCCTAGATCCATGGGTGGATCTTTAGTCAATAAATTTTTGAAATCCGTGCCATCAGCTATTCCGGACACAGCTGCCATCATAACCATGGAAGGATCTGGCCGATCCACCGATGCTGCTGCCGCATTGAATCGCGTCAGGAAACTCCTCAAAGTCTCCCCAGCTTTCTACTTCAAAATTGCCAAACTCATTACGTTCTTGGGTCTTGCAATGTGAACCCTAAATTGTCTCATGAATCTCTCCGTTAGATCTGCCCACGTTCCTATGGAGCCGCTCTCCAGTTGCCTAAACCATAATGCTGCGATTTCCGTCAGATATAACGGAAAGCACCGGGCCATAACCTCCTGTGATGCCCCTAGCACTTCCATGTGCCTCATGTACCTCGTCAGGTGGATCGCGGGGTCCGTCTTCCCATCGTACATCTCCAATGATGGTAATTTGAACTCTAGTGGGTCCCTAGCCATCCTAATTGCAGGAGAAAAGGGACTCCTGTTCACATCTTCTAGATCTCTGTTTATTAGTCCGCCTCTAATGGCTCGCCTGACCAGTTGTGCCAATCTGTCATTGTCTCCAAGATGCAATCCTCGTTCATCGCTTTCGACCTGCCCCCCGAGTTCACGAGGGAATTCTGGAATCTGCCCCCTTGACTGAGCGTTCATTCCTCTGCTACCTCCAGGTTGCGTAGATGCTCCTCTCTCTCCGGGATTGGGTCAACATTCTCCATGTGTGTGCCTCCTAATCCAGGTGCTATGCCGGATGGTCCTGCTCCGTTCTGAACTCTATCAGCTCCTTTGTTCTGTGCTCCAAGTTGCCCTATCTGTTGAAATAAACTCTGGATCAACTCCTCCAGTTTCTTCATCATTGTCTCCATCTCGTCCCTAGTGATGAAGATCGATGCTTGATTCGCTCCCAAGAAAGCCTCTTGACTTCCTTGGTGTTCACTCCTCTCTGGCCTTTGTCTTTTACTTGTTTGTCTCGTCATAGTTCTTAGATCTGAATTCTTAAGTCTTCAAATTCGACTTCTCCTGAATCAGCTTTTCTCAGTGAAAGCACCAAAATGTTTATGCCAAAATTGGCCACAAACACCCGATAGTCGTGAAAGCACCCGTTTATGAACACAAATCAGTAGTAATCAACACAAAATTCAGATCTTAACAATATCAAGCACAACAATTCAGCAATAACAATCAACAACACAGGATTTATAGTGGTTCGGCGATCTTGCCTACGTCCACTCTGAAGCTTATGATTTTATTGATTCACTTGATGATTTCAATCGATTACAGTGGATTACAGCAAGTTATAGCTCTGATACTTGATTACAATGGCGATAAAAAGATATAGAATTGAATCCGAGAGAGTCTGGACGTTCAATGGTGGAAGCCCCTTTTTCTGTAGGCTTCAGGGTGCTATTTATAGGCGTAGGAGGCTCAGATCTCGCTCAAACTTCGAAAGACTTTTTCTGGCACGTGAGTGGGCCCACGCGACCGACCCCACCAAGTTTCGACTCGATCTGAGATTGATACGAAGTGATTTCGTATCCATCAAAGAATGATCCAATTGAGCTGAAATTTGGTGGAGACATTCTTCATCATGTATGCAAGCTCCTGTGAAAATTTCATGGCATTTGGATCAGTGGTTTGTGAGATATGGTCGATACGAAATGGGGTTTTTGGTGGCTGATTGGTTCGAATCTATCATTTCGTATCGATGCCTTCGAACCGGTCTCCTCACGTGGATCTCCGATGACGTGGCTCGTGATTTTCGCCTCGATCCGGTCTTCACTCCTAGTTGACCGCGTCGACTCCATGCATTTCGCCCCATTCGTATCATGGGATGACACATCATCCAAGCTTCGTTGACTCAATGGATTCGAAGAAAGCATCACTCATGGATTCGAATAGGTCATCAGCTATGGATTCGAAGAACGGTTCTATCGATCGACACGAAGTAGCAAAGGCTAATGGATACGAAGCAGTCATCATCTGATGGTTTCGAACTAGTAGAACCTGATGGGCTTGAGACTGATGGATGCGAAGGTGCCGCACTCCAAACCGAGATGAACTCAATGGATTCGAAGGAAGGCTCAAACATGGATACGAAATGCTCTATCCAGATGGATTCGAAGAGGGGTTCCCATGATGGATACGAAGCGGTGACCACTGCCTCAGTTGATGGGTGCGAAGTAGGGGAATGTCAATGGATTCGAATGCGATCGAGTCGAACCGAGGCATCCCGATGGATCCGAACTCGATCGATACAAACTGAAGTTATTCAATGGATACGAAGTCGATGTTCCTCTGATCGATACGAAAACTATCGATTTGAAATGGAGCTTGGGGATGGATACGAAACCGAAGCCTCTTTTCTCAAATTGAATCTATCGTAACTTGAGCATACGAACTCGGATTAACTTGAAACTTGAAACGTTGGCTCTCTTGGCTTCGCTAGCCATGTCCTATCAGTTGTAGCCTGATCCGGGCTCGGACAAAATTCATCGATTTCCATAGCGAAGCGAAGTACAACCAATCTTTGAGACGAACTGTCTTTTGTTTTCGATCAATCTTTTGGTATCACGGCTTTGCCAAAAAGCGGGATAACAGTTCCTATTGGTAATTTTCCTTTCCATTATATTCTTGGCTTGAGATCTTGTGTTGTGCAATAAATTCCAAGTACATGACATGTTTTTGTATATGTTGGTTGTCCAGAAGTTCTTGTTTTCATAGTATTTGCTTTTCATCCACTGGACCCAAACACCGTCTCCTTGCATGAATGTCCACATGAGTTTTAAGGTTGTTGCATTCATGATATCTTGTAGTCTTCATAAATCAACCCCTGCTTCAAGTTTGGGTCGACATAAGTCTTCCTAACAGATATTATGACTTTTATTTTTCCAAATAAAGTTTGAGCAGGTTGGGTTAGTTTTGTTTATAATTGATGTTTGTAGTTGACAAAATTGATTACCAAATGTGATCAATGGATATATCACAGTTTTAATTAACTCAATTCCACCAGCTACATTCGGTATCCTAATTTTTTAGCTGCTGGTTTTCTTGTGAATATCTAGTAGCACTCCGAAATCTCATTCAATTTGCAACAAGATAGGGGAATTTCTAGGTATGTAAACGGTAGGTTCCCAATTTGAACATTTAATTTGCCAATGATTTGGTTTTTGAATTTTGCCCTCTTGCTAAAATAAAGTTTGGTTTTCTATTCATTCATATATCTAAATCCACAAACTCTTTAACGATTTTCATCATCTTTGCAATACATTTTTCATTTTCAATAACGGATTTTGTAAATATAATATCATCATCATCATATAACAGGTGGGTGAGAATTTATTCAATGGGAAAAATAGGAGTGATGTTATCCTTATAGTATTCCATGTCTATTATAATTGTAAAATATTCTATTGCAATAGCAAAGAGAAAAGGAGATAGAAGACGTCCTTGCCTTATATTCTATTGTTGTTAAAGAAGCCAAGATGGCTTCTCTTTAGGACAACAGAAAAAGTGGTAGTGGATGTACATTTATATATCAAACTAGCACACTTGTCAGAGAAGCCCATGTTTAATAATATCTGGTATATGAATTCTCTGATGATTTTGTCATAAGCTTTATGTAGGTCTACTTTCATACATATATTGTTTGGAAGCATTCTGACTTATAGAAATTTAATTATTGAGATGACGCTTCATCATGTTGCAAAGTGAATTACCTAATATTTTATAAATTATGTTGCATTGTGAAATTGGCTTGTAATATGACATAGTCTGAGGGTCGATATTTTTTTGGGATTAGGCAAATAAAGGTATGATTGACTTCCTTTAAAATCTTACATGATTGTTGAATGACCAACATTTGCTTAGAGAACATAATTTTTTATCAATCCTAGTGTGTTCTATAAAATTTTGAGTTAAAGCCATCTAGGCCTGGAGAGCTATTGTCATCAATATGAAGTACAACTTCTTTTACCTCCTCCATTTCAATGGATCTATCCACAGTGTTCCTGGCATATTCTGTAAGAATTTTTTTTATAAGTGATTTGTGTGAAATTATTGTTTAAAGAGGAAAAATTAAATAAATTATAAAATAATGTAATGCTTCCTAGTTTATATTTTCATTTGGAGTGATCCTGTTTCCTTGCTTATTCACCGTCATGTTACTTGATGCTCTTGGTTTTTTGTTAGAGAATTAAGCATGAAAAAGTTGGGATGTTTTGGCAAGTTTTCTATGCTTGATGGTTCAAAATTGATGCCTCGATAGATTCAACAAAGTCTTTGTTCGGATTGGAGCTTAGATACCATTGTTAATTTAATCTTTACAATAAAGACTAGCATTGAAGCAGCCTGTTAGTATCCATGGTAAATTGAATGAGTTAATTCATTGTTTGATATAATCCCAAAGTTCTGTTCTTCTTTTTAGTTGGTTATGAGCATACACGAAAGTATAGTAGAATGTCAAACCCAATTTATTTTGGGTTAACCATGTGATGTGTTCATTATTGTGAATTGTCAAAGCAGACCAAATATTGTCATCCTAAAGAATCAGAATTCTACTTGTACCGTGGTGATCCTTATTGAAATTGAAGTTCCAATCTTTCAAAATAGGTGATGTTAGTTCAAGTGTAGGTTGTGGCTCTGCTACTTCATGCATTACATTGAGGCCATTCTCATGCAACAAATTGTTATCAATGCTATTTGAATCTTACTGTAATGCACTGAAGTTATGTACATTTGACACTAAATTTTCTTTACTTGATAATAATGGACTGGAGTTGATAGGACTTTGACTGTCACTTGTTACGCTTTGTATGATGTTATTATTGGGCGAATTCTCACCCATGGGATCACGAGACCAAGAGGCATTAGCTTCGATGCCGAACCACGACTTCTCCATTACCTAGCCGAACCAAATATACCTCCTATCTACCGAACCAGAGGCCAACCCACCACCGAATCAAACTCACGTCCTCGTACCACCGGACCATTCATAGCCGGACCAACACCACCGAATCAACCCAACACTGGACCGACCCTTCTACCAATCAACACCGAACCAACCCATTTCCCTCGCTACCGATCCAAGTCAAAGTGACACCACCGGACCAAGTTACGTCCCCACTACCGAACCAAGGTGTTGCCGAACCAGGATGCCGCCAGGCCAGAATTGCTTCAGCCCAGGCCCCTCAGCAGCTATATACATCCAAGACCCCTACCCCCAGCCTCATTCTATAAATAGAGGGGCAGGGGTACAACAATGGCAGACAAGTTTGAGAGCTCAAGCATGGAAGGAACTTTCAAACAACTTTCATATATTTGTATGCAAAGCTTTGTACTTGTAATCTGAAAGAAAAAGGATAATAACATATAAAGTGGATGTAGGCACGTTCTGGCCGAACCACTATAAATCTGTGTGTCTTTTACAGTTTAGTCCCTGCTTTTTACATATTTGCATAAGTCACCCAAATCATTGAAAACCATATAAAATCGACTAAATAATACGACTCGGAGGTGTTTGCCCATTTTTTGTGCAAACATTTTTGGTGCTTTCACTGAGAACTTGGAACTCGAAGCTTCAGCTTCCCCCATTCAACCTTCTTTCCCAATAGCACCCTTCATTGCCTAGGAAACATGACTTTCAGGCCGAGAAAAGACGCCAACAAGGGAAAGAACGTTGCAACCAGCAACGCTCCAGATCCAGTGGATCCAGATCAAGAAACCATCCCACTACGACAGCAGTGCCAAATGTAGATCAGGCAATTTCGACAGCCCCTGCCGCGGAACAACCGGCAGCAATCACTAGGGCAGACCTAGACAGAGTTGTGGTTGAAGTGACCAACCGCTTCGCTTTCCAACAAGAAGCTTTGGTGAACCAACTCATGTCATGCTTAAGGGATGCCGAAGAATCCAACCGCAACATTGAATCATGGGGTGAGTCTCAATCTGGAGGATCTCGGAGACAACAAATGTCTTCCCTCTTCGAAAAAGCTATCAACAGGAACAACAATGATAGGGGCCGCGCCCGGACCCAGCCCGAACTCCGACTCGAGGAAGCGCTTGGAACCGAACCCAATGGGGGAGGCACCAGGCGAGGGTCGGATGTAGCTGAGCCAGTCATTCCGCTTAACCATAAAAACCCCGCTGAACGGAGCCGAGCGAGAACCCAGCCCGAATTTGACCCCATGGAAATGCTCAAAGCAGAACCCCACAGGGGAAGATCAAGGCAGGGGCCAACTTTAGCTGGTCCTAGCATGCATCCGAGCAGCCAAAGACAGCCACTGGACAACGTCAGAAGTGATAGACTATACCATCCCTACGGGTCATATGGACTAGATCGATCCCGCAGGGAAGAACCAAGCTCATTTTTGTCCGCTCCAAATTCTAATGAAAGAATGGCACGATTATTCAGGGAATGCATTCGACGGGAGCAAAGGGATCGAGGGATAGGCGCTAGGGTAACCAGCCCTTTCACCCGCGACATCGAAACCACCATCACCCCTGAATGGAAAATGCCGACGATGGAACCGTACAAGGGAACTTCCGACCCCGTTGTACACTTGCAGAGATACACATAGCATATGCTCATGAGCGGAGCAACGGAAGGAGTGTTGTGTAAATGTTTTCCGCTATTCCTAGCAGACCTAGCTACCTCCTGGTTCTGCCATCTACCCCAAGGATCTATCAGCTCATGGGAGATGTTGAAAGAAAAGTTCATTAGCCAGTTCCGCATTTATGTGGAACAACCCAAGGATGTTTATTCTCTATCTACTGTCAAACAGAAATCCGAAGAGACACTGCAACAATATCTAACTCGGTTCAACGCCGCAGCAGCCGCAGTCCAAGATGCCGATGAGAAAATCACCCTAATGACCCTCTGTAGTGGTGTGCACCCAAATACCAAGTTTGCTAGAAGACTAACTAAAGAAAAACCAGCTACCTTGCCCGATTTCTTCCATGAAGCCGGGAAGTACATGAGATTCGAAGAGGCTGCCACTAAAAGGCAGACAGGACCACAGGCTAAGACGGCTCATGGAAACGCCCTCGCCGCAGCGAAGGACATTCGGAGAAACGACTCCAGAGACAATGCAGGGGGCAAGAAGGGAGAAAAGCGCTTGTACCGACCAGGACCGAGATTTGACGCTTACACTCCCTTGAATGAAACAGTCGAGAACATCTTCCTGGCCACCCAGGACGAACTTACATACAAGCGCCCCCCGTACAAGAAAGAGTCAGATCGCGCGATCCAGTCCGGAAAATTCTGCCGTTTCCACGAGTCTCATGGGCATGATACCAATGAATGCCGCCATCTCCGAGACCTAATTGAAGAACACATCAGGAGAAAGAGGCTGGAACGCTATGTAAAGGGCCAGGACAGGACTCCAGCTCCCGCCAAGGAAAACCCAGGGCAGCGCCATCCAGAGACAGGCGGAGAAAATCGCAACACCAGCGGTTCCAGCCAAGAGAAGATAGTGGTCCATACAATATCAGGAGGGCCACACATCGCCGACAAGAGCTGGGCAGAAATGGAAAGATATGGAAACTCACTCAGAAGCGAGGGAGACTGCGTCAATACTGTTATGGAAGAACGCCACCCTAAGCGGAAGGAAAATAATGACATCATATTCAGTGGACGCGACCTAGAAGGAAGGCAATACCCTCATATGGATCCTATGGTCATCTCTGCCTGGTTCGGCCCAGCTGAAGTTTTTCGAATCCTAGTAGACACTGGAAGCTTAGTGAATATTCTATTCAAGCATACTTTCGACAAAATGAAGCTGTCAATGAAGGACGTGTCTCCGTGCAACAAACCGCTACACGGTTTCACTGGAGAAGCAAAGATGCCCCTCGGACAATTGGATCTCTTTGTTGAATTAGGAAGTCATCCTCGCTCCGCCGTTCGGAAACAAACATTCGTGCTAATAGACAACCACTCGGCCTACAATGCCTTTTTAGGAAGACCAGCCTTGTCCGACTTCCAAATTGTCCTTGCCCCATGGTGCCTGAAGATGAAGTTCCCAAGGGATAATGGAGTGGGAGAAGTAGAAGGGGATCAAGACGCCGCTCGGGACTGCTATGTAACCTAACTTCGCAATAATCACAGGAGAGATAAAGGGAAGAATGCAGAGACTGCTCTCTGCAAGAAAAACTTGGAAGCATAGCAACTAAAGAAGGCCCCTCCTCTTCGATATACCAGTGATCCCTTCAACGAGTTAGACCCTAGGGATAAAGAGGAGGAGGCCACCGCCGAGCCTGCAGAGGCTATGGAATTTGTATCTGTAGACAAACGCGACCCAAGTAAACTACTGAGAATCGGATCTCAGTTAAGAGCAGAATTGAAGGACCAACTTATTGATTTCCTTCGCCACAACTTGGATGTATTTGCATGGACGCACGCTGATATGACTGGAATCTCCTTAGACATAGCATGCCACGCACTGAACATTGATCCTACCAAGGTGCCGGTAAAGCAGAAGAAGAGAAGTATGGGGGCGGAACGATCGGCAGCCCTCGAAGAAGAAGTAAAGAACCTACTTGCCAACAACTTCATACGGAAGCCATCTACCCAGAATGGATCGCTAACCCGGGTACTAGTAAAGAAGGCTAATGGAAAGTGGCGAACATGCATTGACTTCTCCAACCTAAACGACGCTTACCCAAAGGATTGCTTCCCGCTTCCTCGAATCGACCAACTTGTGGACAGTATTGCCGGGCACGAACTCTTATCTTTCATGGACGCCTACTCAGGATATAACCAAATTCCTATGCATGCCCCCGATCAAGACCACACTAGTTTCATCACTAACCGGGGATTGTACTGCTACAGAGTAATGCCCTTCGGACTAAAGAACGCCGGAGCTACTTATCAGCACCTCATCAACAAGATGTTTGCAGAATTAATAGGACGAACCATGGAAGTCTACGTGGATGACATGTTGGTTAAATCAAGGAAAGCCGATGGTCATGTAAGCCACCTGGACGAGATGTTCCAAGTACTCCGCCAATACAGAATGAAGCTAAATCCTCTAAAGTGCTCCTTTGGGATATCATCGGGAAAATTCTTGGGATTCATCGTCCATGCCAGAGGGATCGAGGCAAACCCCGAACAAGTCCGGGCCTTGCAAGATATCAAGATACCATCCACTCGAAAAGAGATGCAAAGCCTAAACGGGAAGGTGGCCGCCCTAAGCCGGTTCATCTCTAAAGCAACTGACAAATGCATTCCTTTCTTTGAAGCCCTGAAGAAAGACAAAGGAAAATTCGAATGGACCGATGAGTGTTCAACAGCTTTCCTTAACCTAATCGAACACCTCCAGCGGCCACCAGTACTCTCAACTCCTAATGAAGGCGAAGAACTATACCTATACCTTGCTGTGTCATCCCACGCTTTGAGCGCCGCTTTGGTGAGAGAAGACAACCGCGCGCAGCGACCCGTATACTTTGTAAGCAAGAGATTCACAGGGGTAGAAGTCAGATACCCTAAACTTGAAAAGCTAGCATACTGTTTGCTTATCACGTCGCGGAAACTGCGACACTATTTCCAGTCTCATTCCATCAGAGTTTTAACCGATCAACCGCTAAGGCAAGTGCTCCATCGCCCCGACACTTCTGGGCGACTACTTAAGTTGTGCATCGAACTAAGTCAATATGATATCACTTACCATCCTCGCACCGCTATCAAGGGGCAAGCCATAGCTGATTTCATTGCCAAATTCACTACTAGCGAAGGTAAGGACCAATCTGAAACAGCAGAAGATATCAAGTGGAATCTCTTCGTAGATGGAGCGTCGAACGAACAAGGCTCGGGGGCAGGTGTTGTGATAATCACCCCCAGGGGAAAGAAGCTGCACTACGCCCTAAGATTGGAATTCGCTGCCACCAACAATGACGCAGAATACGAAGCAGTAATAGCCGAATTAGAGCTCGCCCTAGAGATCGGAGTCAGTTCCTTATGTCTTCACAGTGATTCGCAACTCATCGTAAATCAAATACTAGGGGAGTTCCAGACTCGAGGAGAGCGGCTCACGGCATATCTGAAAAAGACCAAGCGGCTGCTCAATCAATTGGATCACTACTCGATCAAACACATTCTTCGAGAAGAAAATCAAGAGGCCGACGAGCTGGCAAAGCAAGCTAGCATGGGAGATGATACCACTTCTGGAACGATAACTGTCTCAAGGCTACTAACCCCGAGTTTCGAGCAAGTAAATCTGATAGCTGCAACCGAAGAAGAAACATGGATGACCCCTATCCGAGAATACTTACAAAACGGCACCCTACCCGACGGGCGAAATGAAATTAAGAAAATTCTAAGGAAAGCTTCCCGCTACACAATGCAAGAAGGCATCCTCTATCGGCGCGGCTTCTCTAACCCCTTATTGAGGTGCGTTGCTGGAAGAGAAGCCAAGGAAATTTTATCCAATATCCATCAGGGAAGTTGTGGAGACCACACCAGAGGGAAGATCCTAGCAAAAAAGATACTCCGATATGGGTATTTCTGGCCCACTTTAAACAAAGATGCTTTAGACTTCGTCAGAAGATGCGACAGATGTCAGAAATTTGCTAAGATTCCTCGACTACCAACCAATGAAATTACTCAGATGACCAGCCCTTGGCCCTTCGCAATATGGGGAATTGTCTTAATTGGCGAACTGCCGATGGGCCGAGGCGGGGCCAGACATGCTATAGTGGCAGTTGACTATTTCACCAAATGGGTGGAAGCGGAATCTCTAAATAAAATATCTTCGGCAAAAGTTATCAACTTCTTGATCAAAAATATTCTGTGCAGGTATGGAGTCCCACTCAAGATCATATCAGACAACGGACTTCAATTTGACAGCGAAGAATTCGCCAACTGGTGCCAAGAGCACGGGATTCACAAAAGTTTCTCATCCGTGGCTTATCCCCAGGTAAACGGCCAAGTCGAAGCTGTCAACAAAATTCTCAAAACACTGATCAAGAAGAAACTTGAAAAGTCAAAGGGCGCTTGGGTGGATCAACTTCCTACGGCACTTTGGGCCTACCGCACATCTTTCAGAACATCAACAGGGCATACTTCTTTCTCTTTGGCATACGGATCGGAGGCAATGCTCTCAGTTGAGACTATTGTGCCTTCCCACCGTAGGATCCACTACGACCCAGAAGAAAACGAAGAACTCCTCCTCATGTCTTTGGATCTGATTGAGGAGAGAAGAAATGATGCAGCACTCAAAGTAGCAGCTCACAAACAAAAAGTGGCAGCACTATACAACTCCAAAGTCAAGCATCGCAGCTTATAAGAATGAGATCTTGTCCTCAAGCGAATCTTTCCGCGCCCTGGGGCACTGGACCCCATCTGGGATGGACCATATGTAATTCATGAAGATATCCACAACGGAGCTTATATTTTGTCAACAGTGGACGGAGAGGGGTTCCAGAGGTCATGGAACATCCGACACCTCCGTCGATACTTTTCTTAACATGTACTGCCCATATGAAGTGAATTAACAAAGAGAATCAGTGGACGTAGGCATTTTCGTGCCGAACCACTTTATAAAACTTGGCTCTTGTTAACTTGTTCCTTTATATCTTGGCTACTTGTTAAGCTTTATCCTTTGCTGTTGAACAAAATCCTTTGCGGATGACATTTCAATTCAGAGCTTCACAACACAACTCCACCTGGACAAAACCTAACAGATACGCTACGATCCTATGCCCTCGCCAATGAGACACTTTCGCTCCGGTATCCCTCTACCGAGAGTTAACTCATTGTTTGCCTCGGCCCTTAAAGCCGACTGTAATAAGCCAAGTATAAGCCACCGAGAAGGTCGATTATGCCATGGCAGCTCATTACAGCGATTCGGCTCGCCGACAACTGTGAACCGACCATAAGCCCCAACATAAGGTGTGGCCAGCCAGCGGCAGTTCACAGTTGACGATCGGCCCCCACGCTAGCCGGCCACAGTAAATCGAATAATACCCGCGATTACGGGCCATAATGGCCCGGGTAGTTACTGTGCGCGGTCGGCTCCGATGTGTCTTAAGTGCGGCTGTGGTAAAAAAGAAAACTCCCCGCAGAGGCGTAAGATGGGTGACAATTGTCTCCAAGACCCACAGCTAGGGAAAGTGACTACAAAACCCGTTTTCCACGAACTTAAGCACATCGACGGCCTTCCGTGACTGGAAGTTTTACTTTTCCTATATTTCCATTTCATTTAAAACTGTTCTCCTATTCTCCGTAACGGTGCTAGAAAGTACAGGACATGAAATAGGGAACGCTCGCTAATGGGAACAGAAACTTACGATCGGATGACAAGACACTCAACAACATTCCGTGCTTAGTCTTACAGGGCGTACGAAGTTGTCGTCCACAGCCGAAACATGAAGGGCGGTACCTTCTACTTTTATACATTAATGCATAGCTGCAGTTCATATTCACACATCACATTTACGTTGCAAAATGAGAAGATTATACTTTAAGCAAAAAACTTGGCATCAGGCACAGTCAAGTCACTAGTAACATGCATAGTTACATCACTTACACAGCACAAAAAAATAGCGATATCATTCAAACATAAAGGAATCAGCTTATGTTATGAAATTACATAAAGTCATTCACCACAAACAATATTATTACAGTCATATCAATGTTTTGGACTAACATAAACAGCAATAAAAAGAAATCAAAAGGTGACCGAATCCGGACAAGGAACCAGCTGCGTCCACGCTTCACCCTCATCCTACCAACTCTCCAAGCCTACTTAGCCGCAGGGTCGGAGCTCCCAGCTTGTTGATCGGAAGCCCCACATGTCCAATTCAGAAGAGGAGTCCATTAAACAAACAGTAAGCGATCAAGTTATGAAAATCTAAAAAGAAAAGAGAAAGAGAAGAGAGACTCACCAGAGAAAGAGAAGAGAGACTCACCAGCGTCCGCCGCTTGATCCTCATCCTCCAATTGCACACCCGCTTCCTCCGCAGCAAGCAGCCGCATCCCCTCCTTCACCGCCGCCTGCTCCTCCTTCGAAAACTGAGCAGTGACTAAATCCAGACTAAAGGCCGCTCCACCTTTCTTACCCGCATCAACCCTGGCCTCCTCTAAAGCCCGAAGATATACCTTGGCCATAACCCGGGGATAGTCATCCATCTAGGATAAGCTGCCCTCCTTCCAAGTGCGGAAGTACATGTCCTGCAGCATATCGTCCATCATCCCCTCATCCTCTTCAAACCTCTTCACCCGGGCCTCGGAAATCTGCAACTTAGTGGCAGCAGCATCCCTCTCCCGCCGGTATCTCGGGCACTCAGCCTGAAGGGATCTCCTCATCTCCTCCATCTCTTCTTTCAACTTGGCTTGAGCAAGTTCTGCAGCTTCAAGCCTCCTAAATATCTCTTCAACCTGCTCGAGATCCGCCCTCCTAACCTCATCAACCGTGGTAATGGCCATGTAAATGCGTTTCTTGCAAGCGGCCTCCATTTTCCGCAACTCAGCTCTGCTAGCCTCTTCCATGGCCTTCTTCAGTCGTTGGGAGTCGGCTTCATGCTGCGAAATCTGAATAGCCTGGTCGGCAAGTTGTTTGGCCTGATCAGCAACCACTAACCGCAACCTTATATTGGCACTCCCTATCTCCTCCCCGGCCTTGGCCAATCGGGCGTGATGTTCCATTAAATTCTTGGCCTCCTCCGCGACCCGGTCGATGTTGGCCTTGGCTTCGTCCCCCATAACAGCTATCCGAGTAGTGAGCAGATCCAGATCTAGGGACTTAGCTTCATCAAGAACCCGAACCATGGGATTGCGAGGGAGAAGATGCTCGCCCGTGGCCTCGTCAAATAAAATATCCTGAGAGCTTGGGTCCAAATCCGGGTGGCCGGCGAAGGGATTGCGAGGCACGTCGGGACGTTTTATGCAGATAACAGTAGGATTCTCGAAAGGATGCGGAGAGGGGACAAACTCCATGGTCTCCTCCGTGGTATCTCGGGAAGGCTGAGTAGGAGGCTGAGGACCAGGTAGTGAATCAAACAAGGAACGCCTCCTCTTCCTCTGCTGGATACCCTCCTCGATAACTCCAAAGAGAGGACGGTAGCTGACCACGTCTCCAGGACGACCAGTAGGAGGCTTCGGTTTAGCATAAGCTCTCATCAACTTGAATTGTTCGAGGCGGTGTCGAACATCTGACGTTTTGGCCACCTGGCCTGCCCCTGGCGTAAAGAATAAATGTTGCAAGCATGCAACAAATCATGAGGCAGGAGATATATCGAGTTAAAAAAAACAAGAAAGACGCTTTTACTATACAAACCCTGCAGAGGAGAAGGATCCTGCAATAAGTCCTGGATTTCATCCCAGGACGGGAGCGAGCCATAAAATATTCCTAAGTCCCCATCATAAATGGAATCTGTAGAAGTCAAAAGTTCACCTTGCACCGTCGGAGTCACCCTAGCTGAGGAGCTCTTAGGGGATGGATCGGCGCCAGCCCCGGCCTTGCCAGTCTTATTCGCCTTCTCCGCCAAATCCGATTCTCCCTCCGATTCCCCGAAAGCTTGACGGAGAGCCTCATCCGTCCACTCCTGAAGCTCCCCCACTTGCCCGGAGGTTAAGGCACCAGTGCCACTACCGCCCTGTCCGTCGCCATCACCATTGCCCTCTCCGTCTCGATCTCCATCTCCTCCACCCTCTGACTCTCCTCCTACATCGCCTCCTTCGCCCTCGCCTCTATCCTCTTTCACATCTTCCTCCTCCGGGATAATCGGGCAAGTGCTAGGAGAGGGGCCGTCAGACTTCTTAAGTTTCTTACCCCCGACAACCGGAGGCTTTGTAAAAGTTTTCCTCTTGCCACTCTTCTTCGTGGCCCCTCCTATAGTCTGGGCAGCTTTCTCTTCCGCCGTATCTCTTTGTTTAACCACGGACTGATGTGGAAGAATCAAGTTGTACATCAAGAGTCTAGCATTCCTGATCAGGTAAGCAACCGATCTGTCTCTCTCTGAAACAGCTTCTATCTCAGCTGCCATCTGAACTAGACGATCGTTCTCCACAACCACAAAGCCACCTGTCGCTAGCAATAAATGAAAGCACATAAGGAAAAGAATTGCGGCCAAGACAAGGAATGTAAATAAAACTTTGACTTACATCCGGAGGTGAAGCGACGGATAGAGACGGTGTCATCTCTGACGAAGAACCACTCCTTCTTGAACATACTATACTTCGAATAGAGGTCCAGAACCGGATTAAAAGAGACGGCAGACTCTAAGCTAATATATGGGGATCCCTTCCTGTATCCCCTCAGATTGTACAGATACCGTATCTCCCGGTTGGAAAGAGCGCGCCCATACCTCTCCTGAAAGATAGAGTACAAGCACACCAGGATGGCGTAAGAGTTGGGCTGGAGTTGGAATGGAGCCACCTTCAGATAAGTGATGAAGCTGACTACCCAGGCGTTGATGGAAGGAATGGCCCCGCACATACAGTGGTACCTACTATACGCAAAATACCCTTCAGGAGGGTCATATGGCATAACTCCAGCCCCGGCAGCACCATGAGCGCTCTATCTATTCCGAAGGAACGAGATATAACATCGAGTTGCTCCTCCTTCAGGGAGCTAGGAAAGCAGTCAGGAGGGGAGACCAGAAGTTCCTGGGGACCATACCCATCCACTAACGACCTCGGGGCAGGTCCATGTTGCGCCGACCCTGACTGGGCTGGGGGCACTAAAGAAGTCTCTTCTCTGTCCTTGGACTTCTTTCTATCTGATCGAGTTTCTGCTTTGCGAGACATTTATCTGCGGCACAGGAAAAACATGATGTGAGAACAAGGAATATGGGAATATAAACGAATGGTTATCAAGTTCATTCGGTAGTGGAAATGTTCATCCGGTGCCGAATTCGTTCATGTTCCATTCGGGATTAAGTCCGTTCGGCACCCAAATTACCAAGCCCATTCGGTAAAGCAAGACCAAAACTCGTTCAGCACTAGAGCCTTATGCTCATTCGGTAGTGCAGTACAAGGGAGTATTCGGCATTAAGATCCTTTCGTGTTCATTCGACGAAAGGACATATACCTGGTTCGGTACAAGCTTGATTCGGCTCTCTGGTTCGGTAAGGAAAAACAAAGGGGGTGTAGCCCCTATATATAGACAAGCGAAGGGCAACCGGACCAACCGGTTCGGCACTCCACGCCTAATGAAGCTATCCAAAGTACCCAAATTGAAACAAAGCGCGACCCATGCAAGCACGTGCCCCACTTTGGGGGGCAAATGTTGGGCGAATTCTCACCCATGGGATCGCGAGACCAAGAGGCATTAGCTTCCATGCCGAACCACGGCTTCTCCATTACCTAACCGAACCAACTATACCTCCTATCTACCGAACCAGAGGCCAACCCACCACCGAATCAAACTCACGTCTTCGTACCACCGGACCATTCATAGCCGGACCAACACCACCGAATCAACCCAACACCGGACCGACCCTTCTACCAATCAACACCGAACCAACCCATTTCCCTCGCTACCGAGCCAAGTCAAAGTGACACCACCGGACCAAGTTACGTCCCCACTGCCGAACCAAGGTGTTGCCGAACCAGGACGCCACCAGGCCAGAATTGCTTCAGCCCAGGCCCACCAGCAGCTATATACATCCAAGACCCCTACCCCCAGCCTCACTCTATAAATAGAGGGGCAGGGGTACAACAATGGCAGACAAGTTTGAGAGCTCAAGCATGAAAGGAACTTTCAAACAACTTTCATATACTTGTATGCAAAGCTTTGTACTTGTAATCTGAAAGAAAAAGGATAATAACATATAAAGTGGATGTAGGCACGTTCTGGCCGAACTACTATAAATCTGTGTGTCTTTTACAGTTTAGTCCCTGCTTTTTACATATTTGCATAAGTCACCCAAATCATTGAAAACCATATAAAATCGACTAAATAATACGACTCGGAGGTGTTTGCCCATTTTTGTGCAAACAGTTATTCTGGATAATTATTTTATCGGTAATTGGTTATATGATTGAGTCTATATCTGCAATATTATTTACACATTCTAACTACATTTCATTATCGCTATGTAATGCTATGTCGTTGTTAATATTTCCTATGCTTTAGGGTTGATTATTCAGAGTGCTTCACTTAAAAAATTTTGTGGACGTGTACTATTTTCTACTGAAGCTTGATTTGGTTGAGAAGATGTGTTCTCTGTTGAGGCCTAATTTAAATGTCAAAAGATTTGTGCTCTGGTGTCCGAATTAATATTGCCGTGACTTTGATCTACCGTTTCTCTAGGCACCCATACATTTTTGAAAGAACAAAGCGTCGATGGGTGGCCAAAGCAGCAACAGTTCGGGCAGACTATAAGCCTCCATTCATATTCAACTAATTATGAGAACACTTCATTATTTTTTATCACTATTATCACCTCCTTCAGGAACTTAATTTTTTTTGTTGATTTCTATTAATACTCGAGGATAAGATATTTTAATCATATCTTTTGTGTAGTGATCCATTTTAAGTGAGTTATACCGAGGCAATTCTACTGATGTTCTCCTCGGACCAGAATTCTAGTTTAAGACCGGGTAAGCAAATCCAAACTAGAATTGATTGCAACATTTCTTTGGATAACTTAATGCCCAGGTCCATTTTTCATCATCATGAGCTTTCTACCGTAAAAATAGGGACCGCCTGCTAGTATTTTCTCACAGCCTTCCTTTACATCAAATTTAATGACATAGACTCCATTCTTCTTGATGCGAATAAAAAATTCTCCCGTAGTACTCTTTCAAAATAGGATTTGAAATAGTGGTGGACGTGAGCCAACCACATAGATGATTATTGAATTTTCCCAATATCTTTTGGCTTCTTCCACAACCGCATTCGTCATCTTAATGCAGCTCCTTTGGCTGAAAAACATAGATTGCAAGGTAATCTTTTTTTCGGTAATTATCGTTTTCCAAGTTTTTGATAGTTGTTTTGTAGGGTTCATGGGCTTGCTAAATCTAAGAGGAGCTTAACACCAGAAACAAGGTGGGGCCAAGGCTATCGCTAGGGGTTGCAAGGAAGCTTAGCATTGGGCCAAGGTAGGGAGGTGACGGACATGATGCGTGAACATATTTCTTTTATGCATTTGCTGTTCGTGAGTGTATTTTGGAAGGCATGTTGTTGAACCCTAGTATTTTTGTATGTGTTTGATACAATTGGAGTGAAGCCTGCGTCATGTTGACCATTAACAGGTGGAAACTTCACCAGATTTGATGGTGTAGGAAGAATAAAAGGTGGTAATTGAAAAGGAGAAGAGAGGCTAGGGTTTTTGATGGCTACCATTTTTTCAACTTGGATTGAAATTCTAGGGGATTTTATAGACAAATTTTTCCAATATACAAAATTCAATAGTAATATAAATTTAAATACACACAATGCACAAATACATATATCCATATATATACATATATAATGATTAATCCAAAACAGTTTCCAATTGATTGAAAACATACATCTATATAATGTTAGCTTTACTGTTATATGTGAAAAAATGTGTGTGTATAAATAAAATTTCGACCCAAATAATAAAATGTTGTTTTTCACAAAGGATCAAAATATTATAGAACTAAAACTACATATTGTTGGATCAAAAAGTGATACAATACCCCAAATCAATCATAAACGAGAGTGACTTAGTCATAAACAAAATAGAACACCAAGAATATAAGAAGCTTTATAGTGGTTCGGCCTTGAATCACTGCCTACATCCACTTTGATTTTATTGCTTGAGATTTGACATGAATGCAAACGATTTACAAGGTTTTAAGTCTATGAAATAGTGCAACTTCATGTTTGATAGCAATTCATGATGAAGGTCGAAGTAAATGGAAGAGAGTGATCAATTAGGGCCAAATTTCCCTTTCACGTTGCTCTAATGTGGTTATTTATAGAAGAATTCACTTACTGAAGTCGCCAACTCACAGAAGAATGGGTAAGAGTTCAGATCCATGCGAATCAGAAAGAATGCGTGTGTCTCCCATAATCAAAATCATGTTAGTACCAACCATAATATAGTGGATACCGAACATAATTGCTCTTTACCATATAGCTTGCTTCCTCATGCTTGTCTATATCTTTAAGTTTTAAGCTTAGTTGCCAAAGTTGCTCCACTAAAGTCAGTACCGACATGATTTTTCCTATGTGGGACTTGTCTATTTCTACAAAGTACATGAGTAGTCACCTAACTATTCAGTTATGGGTCCCTACCACTAAAATAAACTTGATACGAACCATGATTATGGTCAGTACTTACCATAGTTAACATGCTCCGAATTGGCTCCAACTTCCTTTCCTACTTCATTCCATTATTCCAAGCATCCCCTCAAGTTTTAAATCCATTTCTTATTTATTTTGAAGACTGTTTTCATTGAGAAATTGCTAGGTTCAAATGCTGGATAACACATACATTAAATTAAATAAGATATCAACAAACTCTATATTTTAAAGATTGATTAAAAAAATCAGAAACACTCAAATCATTAAATCGAAAGATATGTTTAGAATATTATTTTAGGTAATATTAAAACATAAACTCATAACCTAAAATATAGTTTTATGCATATATAAATTTTGGTTTAAATTTATCAAGTTAAAACAGATCATATAACTTAACATGTTGTTTTAAATTGTATTACAAATTTTAAATCAAGGTAAGGTAATAATATTTACATAAAAAATTGTGATAAGTATATAACATCCAAGAAAATAAATCAAATTTAGGTCATACCTTACAGATTACGCAAAATAGTGACATTTTAATTTGGAAATCTCGACTTAGATTTCTGAATCAATACCCAATCTATGCAAGAGATGGATAAAACACTTTATTAGATTTTATTTGATATAATGTTGAGTAAATGAAAGAAAAAAAACTTAGCATTGAACAAGATAGAGGAGGTAGCCATGGATGGGAAAAAAGGAGGAAAAGAAAACTGAATAAGAAAATGAGTAGGAAGAATTTTTTAGGAGAGAACGGAATTTCCCTTTTTTATTTAAAAACTTCCCCTTTTAAATGCCATTAAATACATATTGATATCATATATTGATATGTGCATATGTAACTTTTATATCCACATTCAAATAAATACTAATAACACCTAGAAAATCTATAAATTAATAATTAGATTTTAATTAATTTGATCGATTTATAATATTTTATAAACTTATTAAATCATATGTTTTTTTAAAGAATTCACAAATGTAGTTGTGAAACTCAAAGGTGTAGATTCAGTCAGGGATTAATATTCAATAGTTTAAATATTAAAGTTCACACGTCGCCGTATCTATTAGCGTGATAGTTTGGCTTAATTCATCGTTTAGAGATCTTTTTGGTGAAATCTAATTTCATATTTTCTTACGCGATAACTTTCAGTAACAATAATACACACACATGTTCTCTTCGTCAAAACTATATAACTTTAGGATATATGGAAACAAATTTGGTTAGATATCCAATATTATCCATGTTCAACTCCGTTAGTCCTAAAAACAAAGTCCTTGGTCTAACAATAACATTTATTATTAATAATTCTACTTTGGCCAAAGGTTTTGACTTTGAGTTGAGTATAGTTGACCGTAAAACTAACCTCATACAATTAAGAAGAAAAGTTCTCTATTGAATGATGTTTCACTTCCAATATTTCAACTTATCACCATGTCATGATTAGTGGGGTATTCATATTGAAATTCCACAGTATTGTCAAGTCGAGGGAATTGTGTAACATTGTTACACGGAGATTTCCTTTTTAACTTAGTTTTTATCAACCAACCGGAGACTCTCGGACAAGTCATTTCAAGGTTATCCAATAACTATGAATACATAACTCATTGTTGCCCCCAACAGCCATAAGTAATATACTGTCCAGCAATTGAAGAGCGTTACATACTCTAGTATCAATGGATGTATCAATATCCTTTCTTGAAACATCTTGCCAATAAAATGTTATTTTATTTTGTGATTAATTACCCATGAGTGCAACTATTTTCAACTACAATAACATAATATTTTATTTAAGGATTTTCTTATTAATATACTTTAAATTGACTACTTACTTAACTATATCACAATAGAACAAGGTATATAAAGAGAACAAACACCGCGACTATGAACATATTTGACTATGGAGCTAGATATATGTATCAAATTACATAATTGCACTTAGAGCATGCTAGTAAATCTTTCAGAGAATTTAAAGAAAATCTTGAGAACTATTTAATGGTGATTGCAAATGCTTGGTAAAAAATGAGTAGAAGGGTTGGCCTTGGTTTATATAACTTTGGTGCTCAGTCCCAGCCTTCAGATTGGATAGGTAGGAAATGATCTGGACATCTATATGTTGCAAAATTATGGATCTTAAGGCTAATTAAACAATAGAGGATGGGTGAATTGTGTTTTGTGACTTTTGTAAACCATTTTAAATTTCTTTAAAGTTTGATATCAAATCACAAATTAACAATACAGAATTATACTATTAAACAATCACAGATGCAATCATACATAAAATAAACATAGTAAACCAAAATAAAGAGATAGAGAGATGACACCAGGGATTTAAACAGGTTTGGCTTTCTCCTACATCTAGTCTCGTACAATTGATTATACGGATTTTTTTCAAATGCCAATCTTTAAATGAACAGAAGGTAAACCCAATTACAATCTCAATTCTGAGGCTACGAGACACATTCTCCTAATTTTCTGAGCTCAGGGTACACCCACTTGATATGGATAGGCTATAAGTACACCCACTTAGATTTTCGAGCTACCAAGCACACCCACTTGATTTGAGTAGGCTATAAGAAACCCAAGCAAATACAAATAGGGTTTGATGGTTTTTCCAAAAACAATTTTTTGAACATTGGATATAATGGATCCTATAGTCTCCTAGACAATATTTTGATCTTTGATTTGAGAGAGAGATGGTTCCAAAATAGTAAGAAAGTAGTAGTGAATCAATACATTGAAGTTTGAATTGATTCTATATGATTTTGAAGAGACTAGAGCAGATTTTTAATGGAGTTTTCAAGAGAGTAAGAAAAGGAAATAAAATAGTTTAATAACTAACAAAAAATTATTTTGAATTCCCTTTCATATGTGAATAAACAAATATGTTCGTTTGCGAAGAGTTGGGACGAATAAAAACTTTTTTTTTAAATTTGAAAAACCATTTGGCGGCATGTATTTCGACATATCATATGGGCATTTGTTGACATATGCATGTTGAATTTGAAAACTTGTTTCTTTTTAAAATGTTTTAAAAATCCTATATATTGTAAAATAATTTGATACTTTGTAAAATGGTTTGGACATAGTTTAGAAACGTTTGAACTTTTAAAAATTCTAAAAAATGCATTGAAATATATTTTGAAAATTGATTTAGTTTTAAAATATAAAAGATAGAAAAATAAAGGATTGAGATCAAATATTGTTCCTGGGAACTTCAACTACATAATAAAATAAATTTTGGCTTTCGCGTAACCCTAGTGGCCGCCATCTACTTCTTCCCCTTTGCTTTCGCTTCACCGTTTCTTCCAGCCCATGTTTTTCTTCTGTCCAATCTGTGATGCTTTCCTCAATTCCTAACATTCATCAGGGATCTCCACCTCCAGACCCACCGCCGATTACCCCAGATCACCCACCGGGATTTGAACCCTGCGAAACAATGGTCAATAGCCTCGTCCCTGATGATGGTTTTACCCCAGTTTTATCGCGCAAATGGAAAAGGCAACTTAAAGATGCATCTACTAATCTTCGCCCCCAAGAAGTGAGAAATACAGATCCGAAACCTCCCTCAGCAAAATCAAACATACCACCAAATCAGAATAGATGCCCTAGACCTATTGTTTCTATAACCGCGCAACCTCTATGAACAATAAACAGGGTTCTTCTAAATGGAATTTTTCGTCTACTTCAAGTAAAGCGTGGAACGAGGTTGTCAAAGACAATAATATTCCAGTCCCTATTCCACTGAAATTTTATCACCCACGCGAAGTTAACTCTTTGAAATGTGCTAAAATGTCCGCTGACGTGATTTTGGATGCCAGAAAACAATGGAGTAACGCCATCGTGGTTTATGTAGTTGGCCCTAAACCGTATTATCCATATTTTAAGGACTACATCATTAGAGTTTGGAAACCAGTCGAGGACTTTTCGATATTTTCGATGGAAAATGGATTCTATGTGATTAAGTTCAACAAAGAACAAGATTGTGTGAACGTTCTGAAAGGTGGACCCTATTACTATAACAAGAAACTTATGATGATGAAAAGATGGCATCCAGGAATGCAACTCAACAAAGAGCTCCTTCACTCTATTCTAATTTGGATCCGTCTTCCCAATTTGCCACTTGACTTTTGGACGGAAGAGGGGATAAGTCGAATTGCTTCAGTGCTTGGATCTCCTATCAAACTTGACAAATTCACTGAAGGTATAATTATAATTGCTTTTGCTAGGGTTTTAATAGAAATTGATAACTCTTTTAAATACCTAAATAAAATTCCTATCTTAAATGAGAAAGATGACATTATACGGCAAGAAGTTGTTTATGAATGGAAGCCAAGTACGTGTTCTAATTGTTCGAGTTTTGGACATGCAGAATGCCACTGTCAATTCAACAAAGTACGGGTACCTAAAGCAAATCATAACAAAGTAGACGATCTTTTAGAAATGAATATTGACTCCAATATATCCCTACCAAATAACTGTGTGATAAGTGAAAAACCAGTCAACCAGAGTTCTATTTCAGTGATGAGACTAATAAGCGTCAACAACTGCCAAATGATTCAGATCAGAATAGTTATTACAATCCTCAGACAAAAGATGTATTTTCAGAATTTAATCAAAATACTCAGATCAATTTTCAAACAGTCCAGTCAACTATTTCTAGTTCGACACTTATTACAACAGCAGATCATAATATGACTGATAACTTGAACATTCTGAATGACACTAACTATACAGATCCTCATAATGAGATACAAATCACAAACACTATTGATAATCTTTCCAAAGAAGACTTAGATAAATAGACAGTTGATCCATCTTCGAGTCAGAGGGAAGTCTCTTCCAATCCAGAACTTTCAACTTTAGCCAGATCAAAACCATCTCGTCAAACTAGACCAGAGGAAGCTCCATTTGAATTCAAAGCATCTTCGAACTCTGAAGTAATGGATATCCTGCATGGTCAAATCTTGTTAATCAGTTGAAAGGTAAAAACAAAAAGTCCAAGAAAGCTAAGACCATGGGAAAAGCTACTCCCCCAAAAGAAAGTAGCACTCCTAATAATTATTGTTAATGGAGTTCCTAATTTGGAACATCAGGGGGATGAATGCCCCCTACAAACAGTCGAAAGTACTAAATATTCTTAATTCTAATAAGTTTTCCCTCATTGGGATTCTTGAGAATAAGCTCTCCCACCATTCAACCGATAGTTTTATGACTAAAATTGATAAAAAATGAAAATTCACTCACAACATTTCTGATGAACTAAGAAGTCGAATCCTTATAATTTGGGGCTCGTCTATATGGACTACTATTATTCTACACACTAATGAGCAATTCATAACTAGTATCCTTTATAGTGCTAATAAAGTTAGTGTAGCGTGCACAGTGGTCTATGCATATAATGAGGAAGAGAAACGCAAAGCATTATGGGATTACATCATCACCCAATCCAAGAAAGTCAATTTGCCGTGGATCTTAGCAGGTGATTTTAACTCGATTCTTTATAACAGTTAAAGGATGAACGATGGTAGATTTAATTCAGTTGGAGATCAAAAATTCATTGAATGTACTACTCTATCAAAACTAGTGGAGCCTAACTACTCAGGCAATTTTTTACTTGGAGAGGAGGTAAATCATTTTCTATACATAGTAAGATAGACCGTGTATTTGTTAATTCTCTATGGCTTGACAATTTTAACAATTTTGGTATTAGTTTTGGAAACCATTCTCTGAGTGATCACACCCCAATCTTAATTAATCTTCATTTGCAAAATAATAGAAAGAGGAAGATACCTTTTAAATATAAAAATTCTTGGCATGTTTATGATGATTATCATCAAGTAATCCACGAGGCTTTGGATGTTTACTGCACTGGTAGTCCACTTTACAAGCTTATCTGCAAACTGAAAACAGTGAAAAGTAAACTGAAGAATTGGTCTAGTAATAAAAGCAATGTGAAAACATTAATTAATAGACTGAAAGACCAAAACAACAGAATCTACATTCAATTAGTTAATAACCCTCTTGATGAAAATCTCTTGAAAATTTTTCTACCAACTGTGATTATCTGCATAATTTGATGAGGAAAGTTGCCATTGACAATGAACAAAAAATGATATTTAACTGGCTTACTAAAGGTGACAGACCTACGAAGTTCTTTTACAGTAAAATCTCTGAAATAAGTCTTGTCGAAGAAACAATTTTATTGTTAATAGCAAAGGAATGTGGATTTCAACATCAGAAACAGTTGCTGAAGAAGCTACGCGCTATTTTTCAGATTTATTTCATTCGTCACAAGCCTCAAATCAATTTCCTAACATTACTTGCAAGAAAATTCTAACAGAGAATGCAAGAATCAATATGTGTAAACCTTTTCAGATGAAAGGAATTAAAGAGGCTGTTTTTCAGATTAATCAAAACAGTTCTCCTGGTCCAGATGGATTCAACTCTAAATTTTATAAAGTTCATTGGGACAACATGAAAATGGATATTTGGGAAGCTATGAATGGTATTCTTCAATCTGGTAAAATCATTAAAGAAATTAATCATACATTCATTTGCCTTATTCCTAAAATCCCAGATGCTACTAACATGTCAGATTTTCGTCCAATTTCTCTGTGTAATGTAATTTACAAAATTCTAGCCAATCTTCTTTGCAATAGAATGAAATTTTACATGAACGATTTAGTCTCATATAATCAAAATGCTTTCATACCAAGCAGATTAATTTCTGAAAATTCACTTCTTGCTTATGAGATGGTCAGAAGTTTTAACAAGAAAAAATCAAATAATGTTTGTATGAAAATTGACTTACATAAGGCTTATGACAAGATCAATAGAGATTTTATTCATCATATATTGATTTCTATGGGATTCCCACTTTCCTTTGCTAATCTCATATATGAGTGTATGTCCACTCCTTCGTTTTCTATTTTAATAGATGGCACCCCTTATGGTTTCATAAATAGCTCGAGAGGACTCCGACAAGGGGACCCTCTCTCCCCTTATTTATTTTCTATCTCTATGGAATTCCTGACTTTGAATTTGGACATAGAATTCCTCAAAGGAAATCTCAGCCCTATTTATCAAGTTGAGCCAATTATTACACATTTACTGTATGCTGATGATATTTTGGTTCTGGCTAAAGCTACCACTAAAAATGCAGAAACCATCCATCATATTTTTCAAAGCATGAAAAATCTTACTGGCCTTGAACTAAACACAGAAAAATCCAGCTTATTCTTCAGCAAAGGCGCAAAATTTAAGCAACAAATTGCTGACATAATTAAAATTAAACCTGATAACCTGCCAATCAAATATTTGGGTATCCCTCTTTCTAATAACTCTTTGAAAGCTAGAGACTTTGGTTCGCTTATCGAAAAATCAATAAAAAATTCAGTAACTGCCAAAGCAGACTACTCAACATTAGTGGAAGAGTAGAACTCATCAAAACTGTAATGCGTCCTATGTTACATTACTGGATTCAGATTTCACAATTTCCTACGTCTGTTATTCAAAAAATCAACTCTTTATGTGCAAATTTTTTATGGAAATCAAAGTCTCATAAAATGAGCTGGGATGAGGTGTGCAGAACCAAAAGTGAAGGAGGCTTGGGAATCAGGAAAATTGAGGATATTGCAGAAGCTATTGCAACTAAATTATTATGGAATTATATTAATGGAGACTCTTTATGAGCAAAGTGGATGCACAACAAATATTGCAAAAAGGTAAATTTCTGGATTGCCAGAATGGATAATAATGCTTCACATACTAGGAAGACCATACTACGTGCTAGACAATGGTGCAAGGGACATATAGACGGAAAAATTGTAAATGGAGCTAATACTGATATATGGTTTGATCCATGGTTACAAGGTACCAACTTAATTGACAGATATGGATGGAAAAACATGAATATTTTGGATGACAGTCACAAAACAGTTGCGAGGCTCATTTCAAATAACAAATGGAAACAAAGTATAAGTTTTATTCCCATGAATTCTCATACTAAAGTGAGAAAAATCCACATACATCAACGCATGAAACAGGATTTTTGGTGGTGGCTGCCTGACAGACAAGGTCATTTTTCTTTAAAATCTGCATGGAATATCTTTAGAACCAGACATAGCGAGTTTGACTGGACCAAAATTATACGGGACAAAGGATGTGCCCCTACAATGTCTATATGTTCTATGATGGCCATAAGAGATAAGCTACAAATCAAGCTCAGAATTAGTAAGTGGTCACCTACCATAGATCAAAAATGTGTGCTATGTGCTAATCACAATGAAGATAATAATCATCTTTTCTTTCAATGCACATATTCGAGGAATATACTGGACGATCTTATGCCCAGCTTAAATATAAAGATTGATTCGAACTATGACCTCGATTTTCTACTGACTTCTTTTAATCAAGCTCAGGAAACAATTAATTCGCCGATAAAATGTATACCAGCATCATCTTTACATCTACTGTATGGAACATCAGGTGTGAACGAAATAATCGAGTTTTTAAAGGAATCGAACAACCGTTCAAGCTAAGAATTAAGCAAATTTTTTTTCGAAAGCAAGCATCTCATTCAACAAAGATTTCAAGATCATAATTTAAATTTAGAAGAAAAACTTATCATCATGAAGCTCAATCTGGAGACTAGACTTCAAGACTGCTTTCGCCCTCCATGATTACTTTCTGCTGTCGGATTTACGTTAGTAACTAGTGTATCTTGCCCTTTGTAGCTCTCCTCTTCCAATTCTTCCATTCTCTTTGTTGGTTTATGAGATTAGATCTGTGTTTTTGGGAATCGCACTTCTCTCTCCTCCAGACGGTAGTGTGTGAGGTCGAGTAGGCATTTGAGTTTATTTTTGTTCAGTGGTATTAGTGGTGTACATGGAAGGGATTGTGTATGCCTTGTCCTTTATTTTATTTTTTTCTGTTGCAAGCTGCTCGTACGGATGGTTTTGAGTGTGTTTGATATCTTGCTTTACTCCTCCATCTGTTTGACAGTTTGGCACAGATCCCGGATTGTTGTACTGTTAATATACAAAATTGATATGTACTCTTTTTCCTTTCCAACGCACCCATTTAGGTTGGGGTGTTGAAAGGTTTTAATGAGGCATATCATGGAAGTATATGCTCCTTTTGTTTCTGTTTATATATAAAAAGTACCTCTTTCCAAAACTTTAACTACATAACATGATTCTATGCACTATATTATAGTTTTGAGATCTTCATATCTTGGTCTTTATACTCATGAGTCTCATGTCAATTTCTTGAGTCTTTATACTATAGTCTTGCATTCACTACCGATGTAATGTCCTACGCTATATACTATACAACTTGGCAAAACATTAGTATCTTTTTTTATATGAATGTATATTGTTGTTTATCAAGGTTGTTATCATCAAATCAATAAATGAGGTATTAACAATCTCTCACTTTTTGATGATGATAACTATTAAATATTCATGTATATAAAATATGATAAAACTCCTTAAATATATGCATATGTATATTTTATATTTCTCCCTCTTTATCATCAACAAAAATACACAAAAAATAAAAACTCCCTTTAAAGAAAATACTTATAAACGATGAAGTCAAAATCAATAACTAAGTACTAATAGAAGCATACTAAAAATGATGTAATATGATATTTAACCAATTATATGATGATATGATAACACAAACTATTTAAATTCAACCTATACATATCATATTATCAGTCCAAGCATCCAATCAAACAAATTCAAATAAATCCGAATAACAATATAATCAAATCCAATCCTAAGAGTATTAATCCAAGCTATATCACACAAATTCAACCAAATAAATCCAAATTTAATAAATAACACACCTACGGAAAATAGGTTGAAAACTAGGCATTCCTAGGAACTTCAACCTAACCATCGGATCAAAAGATTGGATCTGCTTTGATGGAATCCCATTATTCATTATCTTTGTTGATAGAGTATTCTGGGTTGTTGGTTTGATTGTCTTTGATAAGGAAGAAATCATCCATCGGAGGACATCGTAATTCTTTTCTTGCACTTTGATCATTTGTATTTGACTTAACTCTAATTGCCTTTATTTATTAAGATAAAATCAAGAATATCCTTAAAAGATTGAAGTGTTATCTCAAGATTTTTATACTATTTTTGCTACGGAGAAGGTATTTTACTGGAAAAATGTTTGAGAACAAAAGGAGAATACAGATTTGATTGATAAGAGGATTTTTCTTAAAGAAATAGGCTTACATATGAGTCAAAGTTTGTTTTAAAAGATTGAACAGGTGGTAGTCATTTTATTTTAAAATTTAAAAGCTTTGCCCAAAAGCTCATATATATCGACATATATACTATACTTATGTCGCCATACATACCTAAAAATGCAATAATAATTATTCGTTTTATAGTTTTTTCTCCTACTTGATGCTATTATATTTTTATACTTTACAGAGATTAATAAAAATATATATAACAACAAGGAATAATTTTCATTACCAGGAATAGAAAAGTACATGAATTTGAAAGAAAAGTCAAAGAAGTACATGAAAATAACATTAAATTAAACTAAAAAACACGCTTCCCTAAGGAATACAAACCTATATATCATAAGGATATAACTAGATAGGCTTAGAAAGATGTAGATTATGTTGATGATGAATTTCCACCAAGCTTACGAATGATGTTTCCAAAGCATTTATCCACTTTATTGGAAAGAGAAGTGAATTTTTTACTAAATGAATGCTTAAGCTTCTTTTGTTTTTTAAGAAGATTCTCTTGGTTCCTTATAATCTCTTTGTTGGAGAGGTGAGATAGCTTGTCGAAAATTTCTAAAGAATTATCCACTTCTTCCTTCTCCTCTTCTTCCTTTTCTACATCCATTTCATCTTTCATCGCCACCTTCCTCTTCTTCTTGTTGAATTTCGCACTCCTCTTCAAATGCTAATCTTTCTTCCTACATAGCAAGATTCTCATATGGTTCGAGAATGTGATGAGAGAAATGTTTGCCTTATCGAAAACATTTTGAGATAGAGTTTGCTCTTGTAACCTCCCATATTTTTAGCAACATTATTTAAGATATTTAATTAGCTAAATAAAATAAAATAAAATAAAGTAAGATGATTAATAGATTGGGATTTGTTTTAACCAAGGGTAGTCATTCCATGTTAATTGTAAATCAAAATAAGATAACATGAATAGAAATGTTACGAAATAAGGGATGGAAAAATAGGAAAATGATAGAGCTTATACCCTAAACCCTTAGGAATTCAAACACACATTTATTTCATTTTTCTTAAGAAAACATACTCTAAGGCCGACCACCATTTCCAATCTCAAGAGAAGATAAAGCTAGGATTTCAAGAAGAATTAAATCAACTTGTTCAACATCAAATCTCACATCTTTAATTACAAAACTATGGTGAATGATAACTACATCCTACCTTTATTATAGTTTCAGTTTTATGGTTAACATGAAATGATTTTGCATGATAATGCCTTGTTTTGGGTGATTAAATGTTTATATTTATACTTGTTGATGATTTATGCATGTTCATATGGAAGTTTATGGTATGTTTAATGCGAAAACCCTATTTAGTGATATCCAAATGCTTTGAAATTTTAGATATAGACTAGAAATGTTATTTTAGAGATGGGTTTCAATTTACATAATTTTTTGAATAATATGGATTTTCTAGTGAAAAATGATTTATTGGGTTATAAATTGTTTGCGGCAAAATAAATAATTATCTAGGTCCAAATTTTTTATGCTAGAAATCATATTAAAATAGATTTGCTGGGATTTTTCCATATTTTTCCTAAGTGTTTTAATTAATACATAAAACTATTTAATGTATGAGACTTAAATGCTTTATATAATTAATTAACGAGAAAGGGCATTTTGAAAAATAAAATCATTGTTATGTCTAAAATTATTGGCAACACTTGTCTGAAAAGTATTTAGCAACCAAATGAAAATTTGACAAATAAAGGCAGGTCGATAGAAAAGTTTACTCTTTTAAGTTAAAAACAAAGATAACATGATTAGCCCGTTCAGCCACTTTCGGCATAGTGGGTTCCGATCCAGGCCTTCCGCCACCAATAGAATTGAAACTAAAGCGCGTGGTATCGAGCTACTTGTTACTTAGCGTTTTGAACAGAGATGAAGATTACTTGGTCGAAACCTTACTTTCAAAGGGGTTGAAGTATGTTGTTTTAGAACTAAGATGGCGCCTGATTTGCTTTCGATTCAACTCAGTTGATTTTGACTGGGTCAAATATTTTTAAAGGAATGGTTTTGAATTGGTTGCATTCTTTTGTTTTAAGTAAAGCTTTCGAAGGTGGCCGAAACCCCTAGGTGTCGTCTCTCTTCCTTTTGAAGTCAGTTGTTTCGAAAGGTATTCTATTTTTTAAAATTAACCACTTCTCCAATACTTTCGGAAGGGGTATTTTGACACCATTACTTCCTAACTTAGTAATACCTTTCGAAAGGGTAAGCTTTTGAACCTGATGCTTGTGACCCTAGGTGATTTTCTTTATAAGAATAACCCAATGTTTTCGAAAGAGAATTGATTTCGACTTAAATGGTTTCGAAAGGTGTTTTTCCACATGCATTGACTTAAATTCCAATGCTTTCAAAGGGTTTGAAGTTTTAATAACTTCGAAAAGTTTTAAAGAAGGTTTTGAAGGGGAGGTTCCCCAACAGTTTCGAAAGGTCTAAAGGAATGGTTTTTCAATGGTTTTTAATGATTTAACGGAAATATTTTTCCTATGGTTTCGAAAGAAAATGCATATTAATTTTAAAGAGAGATGTCCAAGTTTTTTAGCTTTCGAAGAAAAAGGAATTTCAATTGTTTCAGAAGGTTTATATGTAAGGTTTGAAAAGGGTACTTTCAATAAGATCGAAAGGGGTACTTTCAAATGTTTAAAGGTTTTCCACAACAAAAATTTCAATAAAGTATATATATAACACATGGCAAGGTGATTTTGAGTAAAGCATAGAGAATATATATTCTCCTTGTGTAAGTATAATTTAAAGATTTAAATCAATTTGAAATAATTTTTCATGGCAAACTCGTGGGAAGTTATCCCTAAGAAAAATGACTCGGATATTAGAATACTAGATGGGACTGGTATAAGGTCGCACTTTATACATTAGCTATTGGCCCTAGCTAATTTAGTCGAAGTTCTGGTGTATAAGGCTTTGTCATAAGTAAGACTAAAATTATGATTACATACAGAAGAGAATATATGTTTGTATACAGATAGGTTATTGATGAGCTCGCAAAAACATTAGGATCAGGTGACCCTGGAGATGTTAATATAAGGGCATACCATCCAGAAGAGAAGTGTTCAATCAACAGTTAAGGACAGACCGTCCAAATGAAGAGTGTCTAACAGACGTTAAAATAAATTTTGTTAGTAGGCCCGGGTCAGCCAAAGGTTAATAGTAAGCTAAAAAACTATAATGTCTGAACAGATAATCTATTTGTTACCTGATATGTATGTTTACATAATATAATGATGCTTTATAGTTTTAACCAGTTTTGGTTGCAGGAAAAGATATGTTTTAAAAGAATGTTTTTGAGGGAAACCCATTCCGCTAAGCGGCATGGTCTCGCTTAACATTAATAACCGGGATGTATAGTATTATTCACACCAGGCTTTATGTCTGACTCGTAGTTTATGTTTTCTCTTTAAACTCTCGGGTGCTCAAAATCGATTTGAGTAGGCTGAAGGTTGAGGTTCTTTCAGATTTTAGTAGGATGATGAATAAAGCTAACGAAAAAGAGCAGGAGGCTGACAGATAGATATTTAGGAGTTGCAGCTCTTTGTTTTGTTGTTTATTTCTACTGTGTATGTATTAAGTCAATTATGACTATATAACTTTGATCATCCAAGAGGGCATCTTCATATGTCGCTCTTGGCATATTTTGTAATAAGTATATTTTATCATTGCTTGGGAACCGTTTAGGGATTATGTAATATGAATATGGAACACCTGTTTTGAAATATAATGGAAAATTCTGTCTTGAGATCTTGAATTTTTTCATATTCTAGTGCTTCTGATATTATAGATACAATTAACATAGCCATATTTAGTTGTCGAAAGTTAATACTGTAGATGACTGTAGCATCTGTAGCGCTTAGCTTTGGACCTTTAAATAAGGGATGTTACAACTAGGTGTCAGAGCATAGGTTTATGAAATAATTTAACTAAAAATGATTTTTAAAAACATAGTCCGTAAGAATTAGAGATAAGATTGTGGTATGGGATAACGCTAAAGTAACGTACTTGTATTTGCTATATATAAGTATACTCTTTATCTCTCGACTCCAATCTTTGTTAGGCTATTCTCCTGTATCTCATGAGGCTTGAATACAGATATGGATTGAAGAAGAGGGAGAGTCAATCTAGTAGGAGATAGCACCATAACAAATGGAAATGCCCGACCAAATGCTAGAAGAGGTCAGGTTCAGGCTGAGAAGTTGGTGCTGGGGTTCCCCAAGTAGACATGGGAGCCATGTATCAGTTTTCGTAAACATGATGCAAGCAAGAATCGCGGCTGGAGTTGTTGGAGGTAATGATGCTAGGGGAGGAGTTCAAGAACCTCGATGTCAGTCAGCATGCTAACTTGAGCAAAGCCTATACTAGGCTTGGGGGGAAACCGTTTATTGGAGTGGAGGATGCTATTGAAGTAGAGAACTGGCTGTTACATTTTGAGAGAATTTTTGCTGACCCAGGGCTCAATGACGAGTAGAAAAGAAGACTCGCTTCAAGACAGTTTCAAGGAGCTGGTTTGTTTTGGTGGAATACTATAATTGCTGGTGTGGATGAAGAGACTATGACCTGGGTGGAATTCAAGAGGAGGTTTCAAGAAAGGTTTATGTCAGTAATGGCGCAGTCTGTCTTGGTCAGGAAGTTTGTTGAGCTGAATGAAGGAGAAATATCAGTTCTGGAATATGCTAGTAGATTTGAAGAGTTAGCCCGATATGGGTATGCTACTGTTGACACAGTGTTGAAAAGGAATGAAAAAATTATTAGATGTTTGAAGCCGGAGTTGGCTAGGGCTACTTTACCGCACATCAGAGATTCATGTGATGTGGTGGTGGAAATGGCATTGAGACTTAAGGAGATATTAGCTTGTTTGGAGAAGAAGAAGAGAAAGAGGTCCAGGTCACACAAGGCCAAAAGAGAAAAAAATTCGACAAAAAGAACGCTTAGTAAGGAGGTGCAGCAAAGAAAGGAAAGCCTAAGGTGATCTGTTATAAGTGTGACAAGAAAGGCCATTATGCTCATGAGTGTCGGACATGCAAAGGAAAGAAGGCTGTTGAGAAGAAAGGAATTAGACGTTTTAACTGTAATCAAATTGGACACTGCAATAACCATTGCCAAGAGCCTACAAAAGGGGATAAAGGCCAGTGTTTGCATTGGAGCCTGTTACGTCAAAACCAACAGCGTAAGAGAAGGGAAAAGGTGTGTTAGGAGGTACGCTTCAGATCTACGATACATATGTTAGTGTTTTATTTGATACTGGTGCATTTTATTCTTTTACATCACGATGTTTGATAGATAAACTTAACCTAGAATCCACATACTTAGTCACTTCCTTAAGAGTTGCAGATCCGATGGGAGGGTGTGCGACGCTAGGTATGAAGTCTGACCACTTAGAGTTTGACTTGCTAGGTTACACCTTGTAACAACCCTGAAGTTTAAAGCTATAATAATTAATTCACTAATTAAATAAATGATAAAATAACTTTGTGAACTTATCAGAATTGAGCCACGAGTGTTGCACCATGTGTCTGTGGTAATTTTCTAGTCAATTTCCATATATAGAATGTCAAAATCCAAGCAAATATGAGAAAGTTACGAATTAAACAGAAAATGAAAAAAAACAATATTAGGCTGGGTCGACGCAGTGGTCGACCTAACCATGCCCTAAGCCAACCGGTCGGTCGACCTAGGAGGGGGGAGGTCGACCGCCTCGTCGACCCGCCTTACGTTATAGAGCGAAGAAAGTTTTCCTTCATTCTAGAGGTTTCATGCTCGTTATTTCGCATTCTTTTGCTCCATCTGGTCCTTCCGTGCTTCCATCTGATGGCTCCTATTCAGCCTATGATGTGGTTACATCCTACTCAATCCCCAAGTATAACGGTCTGAGATTCACTCCTACTCCTATAAATAAGACCCTAGACCTAACACTTTTCTCATTCTAAGATTTTCTCCAATTGGGTTCACCTTTTCAGGAAGGACCCTAAACAGAATAATTTTCCAAGATGAAATCATTTTAAATTAAATTATTTTACAACCCCAAGTCGATCCGAGAAGACCTAAAGGGAAGAGCTTAGGACCACAGACGAGTGATTATAATTATGTAAAATTTCTTTAAGTAATTTAAAATAATAGGGTTTCCAACAGTTGTAGTTTTACTACGATTTTTGGAATAAACTTTTAGTAGTTTATTTACAGTTTTTAGAATTATTTTCAATCTATTTCTCTAATTTATTCTTTTTAATTAATTTTAGTTTATTTCTCTTAATTATAGCTTTTCATTTTTTTGCAGTTTATTTATAGTATTTTAATTTATTTACTGTTATTTATGCATCATTTACATCTTTTTTTTCCTACGCTTTTGATTTTTTTCTATTTTCAGTTTTCTTTTATTTCTCATTCTTCTTTGCGTATGGATTATGATAGATTAAACGTGAATATGAATTAAAATTAAAAGGATACTGAAATAATGGAAGATAAGATGTAAATTGTAAAGAATGTAATAAAAATGGAATTAAGACTGAAATTGAGCTTAATTATGATATTAATTTTCAAATTGGACTAATTAAAGATAATTAACCTAGCTATAACTTAAAATTATAACTAAAAAGAGTATAAGATGAAAGGAGCTTATTTTTACACTTAGACTTAAGTTATAAGCATGATTATAACATATGTTATAATAAGAAATATAACAGAAGAAGGCTTATTTTAAGACTTAGGATAAATTAATAAGCAAAGATAGTGAATATAATAATAGAGGCTCATTTAAATAATTTGTCTAAGTTAATAAGCAAAGATGAAAGTAGGACCTGTACCAAAAAGCATTCCCTATTAGACAAAATAGTGGTCTCAATTTAGCCTGAAGTGAGATGAGGGCATGCTTATGCTAATAATGGTAGTAATTGGTCAAATAGAAGTCCAAATCATAGGGGATTTGGACGAGGGGCGCAACTAGATATCGTTTGGATGACAGACCAATAATGGATTTTACCTATGTTAAGGATAGACAGCTAGCCGGAGTCAACAGCATTTCCCCTATATTTCTATGGACACGGTGTTTCACATAATCCTGAAGTGAGACGAGAGGCACGCTTATGCTGGAGCACAATTAATAAGAAGACCCAATAGGTGGGTAACAGATAGCATGAGCATGGTGGCAGTTACGTGTGCGACTTCCATTTCGGTGCTTAGTAATCGCTATGAGTTCCAAGCGCTTTAGTATATGCGCCTTTCATAGGCATCATTGCCTTTTGTGTAGGAAGCTATATAATGTCTAGTCCATAATAAATACTTTTTGCATGCCATTACCTTATGTGTAGGAAGTTATATAGCGTCTAGTCCGTAGTATGTTTTATGGAGTAGCAGGCTGATCAAAGGGTAGAATCAGGATTTCAGCCTAATTATAGGATTAGGAATTCAGCCTAATCCAAGAAACTAACAAAGACAAGTGCAAACAATCAAAGTTTATCAATTGCATTAGTTTAGTAATTCGTATTTATTTTCATCTTATTCCTCTTTGTTCCTATTCTCCTCGTTTCCCTTATATTTATTAGAACCGTTGCAAGGTCTATTACATTTAATTTGCTTAAAGATTCTAGTAATTACTATCATTCACCAGACTTTTTGTCTAACTCACTCCTCTATTTTCCTCCTTTTTTCCCCTATAGGCAATCAGGGGCAAGGAAGATAGACTGTAGTTTCTTTGAGACTTGGAGACTCTATCATGTATTCCTTCTTTTTATTTCCAGCCTTTTGTTCTTTTATTTTACCGGAACTGTATTGAGGGAAAGTTTTTTTTTGTACTCCGGTTTTTCTGATGAGACTATGATTTAATTTTCATAAGACAACTATATTTGGTATTTAGAACATATGTGGTTTGTCTGAAGTATTTATGAAGTATTAATTTTTAAAATCACTTATTATTTTTAATTACTTCTGCTGTGTTATTATCTGTTTACTTTATCTTGTAAATCTTAGTCTCTGCTAGTTTGGTCATACCTAGAATGCACCACATCTTTTAATGTGTCCTTTTAGGTATACTTAGGGGTGTGGGATGTTTCACTTGGTATTAGAGCCTAAGGTTACAAGATTCCTAAAAATTTGCTTTAAAAGTAAGGTATTTTCCAAAATAACTTGATTTAAAAGTATTTTTCAAAAAGAAACTCTTAGAAATAGTTTTCAGGTATAAAAGATTTTTATAGAGATCCCCTCAAAGTCCAGTTCTACCTTCTTTCGATTCTTTCAAGCCTAAGTTTCTTTTGCTTTGCATAGTATGGCTGACTGGTTTCGTAGAGCTACGGTACCAGAGGTGATGGGCAAGCGTCCAATACAACATCAGTAGATGAAAGTCCCTTTAATCCACCTACACCAGCCGATTTTTTTAAACAATGCAAGAAGTTCGCTAATATAGGTGGCAGAACCTTTTATGGCACAAAGAATTTTGAGGAGACACGACCTAGGTTGGAGGATATGGAGCGAAGGTTTAGGCTATTAGATTTGAAGGACCGACAGAGAGTTCAGCTGACATCTTGGCAACTGAAGGGAGAGTTTGAAAAAGTTCCTAGGTTAGAAAGCTCTAAGGAGCCATGGTGGAAGGAGGAAAAGGACAAGAGAAAAGAAGGAGGCCCTTAGAAGCGAATCAAGAAAAGTGGTAAATGTAAACGCAATAGAATGGTTGATCATTATGCAAAAGACTGTAAGAGAGAGAAGGTGAAGAAGTATTATAGCTATGGACAACCTGGTCATCTTAGTAAGTTTTGTTCTCAGAAGATAGAGTAGGGAGCGAGTGCACCTGCAGCGCAGATTCAGGCTTTGGATCCAACACCTTCCTGCAGCGGACCGGATTGAGGTAGGAAAATTTGGTTTCTATATTTTATTTTCCCATTCGGACTCTTTTCGATCCTAAAGCATCACACTCTTACATTTCTAGTTCTTTGGTACATTGTTTGCACTTAGAGACCTCTTTAGTAGTGCACCCCATTATTGTTTCAAACCCCATAGAAGGATTGGCACATTTATCTATGGATTGTAGGGTTTGAATTTTTTTATCCTAGACGTAGAATTTGTCTGTGATGCCTATGTATTGGGATTCTCGGGAATGATTTTGAGGATGGATTGGCTATCCACATATCCAGCTATATTAGATTGGGAGAGGAGAGTCGTTAGACTAGAGACATGCAGCGGTAGGACTCTCAAGGTTTCTTCCAACCCGCAAGGGTCGGTTATGTTGAGCTTCCTTTATTCCCTCCATTCATCATCAGCAGAATTAGATTCAATTTCTGTCGTCAGAGATTTTCCAAACATCTTTGAGGAGGTTAGGGGATTACCCCCTAAGAGAGAGATTGACTTCAGGATTTATTTGACTGATAATGCTAGGCTGGTAGTATCACCCGTGAGGCACATAGCACCTAGGGAGAGGAAGGAATTGAGCATGAAAGTTTGTGAATTTTTGGCGGAAGGGTTCATAAGAAGGAGCATATCAGAGTGGGGAGCGCCAGTCGTCTTCGCTACTAGGGCAGATAGTTCCCTTCGACTTTGCGTAGACTATAGGGAGATAAATAAGCTCACGAAGAAGAACCATTATCCACTTCCTAGAATAGATGATCTTTTGACTAGTTGGTTGATTCTTCGGTATTATCTCATCTTGATTTTTAGGCTAACCAACGCTCCAGCCTATTTTGTAAATTTGATGAGCCGTGTTTTAGAGATGTCCTAAATAAGTTCATGGTGGTATTCATGGATGACATTTTGGTTTTTTCCATGAGTATGGAAGAGCATGTTATTCTTCTAGAGGAGGTTCTTCATACACTTCGCGTTCATCAGTTGAAGAAAAAATTCTTGAAGTAACAATCTTGGCATAAGGAAGTGCGTTTCTTAGGTCAAAGAGAAGGTCTACAAATGGAAGGAGTTTGAGAAACAGTTTTGTACATTTAGGCTCGGATTGTGGAAGTCCAACAAGGTAGGTAAAGATAAGAGATGTACAATAAATTCAGTTGATAAGAAAGGAAGAAAGCCCATGTGTAGATAATTGCAAAAATTATAATTGTTTCATATAAATGGATTTAAATGTAGTGCCTTAGATTAAATATGAGTATAGGAACAAAAGACTTTAAGTAAGGAAATGAGATTTTCAAAGTTTAGGAAGGATACTCCTAAGGTAGTAAGTAGAAAAACCCACTTTATGTCTAACCCGATAAATTGAAATGATTAGAATAGGAAAAAATTATATAATTTTCAATATTTTTAAAGTAAATATTAGGAATATTGTAAAAAATCTAAATTGGTTTTTATATGATGAAAATTTTGTTGAAAAATGAAATTCTTTTTGAAGAATTATAGAGCGTATATAGATCACTGGTTTCTTTGAAAGTAAACAAAGATTTAAAATATGAAAACCTAGAGCGTATTAAGTATTGAAAATGTAGATTACAACATTTATCGTTGTAATGGATGTTTTCTTGAAAAAGTAGGGCAACATAAACTATAACGCTACTGTTATAGGAAGTGACTCCTAAGGGAAACGTTTTACATAGTAGGTAAGGGTTACTAGTATTTATTTTTAATTAAATCAATACACTAGTATCCTTGGGTTGTAGTTACGTTGTTTTACGCAACATCTGTTTTGAACCCAAATAAAAATGTATTTTTAATAGATAATTTCTAAGAGTAGAAATAAAAGTGATTTGTGAATACACTTATTAATTAAATAAGTATAAGAAAACGTTTTTGGTAATGGATATATTAAAACAGTTTCGAAGGTGAGTTTATCTAATGTCCACCATTAGAAAATATAATTTAAACATACTTTAATCTGTTGGAATGAAATGAATAATGGTACAATTTTCAATGAAACCAATAAAAATGTTTAGTGCAAGTTACAAGGAATACATGAAAGAGATGTACAAGTTATGGGGGGCACCATATTTTGTACAGCCTATTTCAAAAAAATAAAATAAAACAAGTTCCTTGTGATTTCACATAAACATGAAATTCTCTTTTAAAAGATTCATAGAATATTTTAGCGTTAATAATTTCTCATAAGTGAAAGCAATTCCAATACATTAAGATATGAGACCGTTTGGTGTAGTAAGAAGATGTTTTGAAAACACATAAGGACATTTTAAAGACAATTTAAAAGAAAAGGATTTGGTGAAAAAGAAAATAAGTTTTTGGAAATGTAAAACTTATAAAAGTAACATTTGAAAATCCAAATTTTTATAGAAAATTGTAAAGGTCTTCAAAATAAAAGAAGGTATTAGTTTTAGACTTACAATTTGGAAGTTTTCCCATCTAGGTTTGGGAAATAATGTAAATTCAAAAAGCTGTAAGGATGCAGGTCCAGAAAAATAAATTATTGAGTAACCAAGTATTTTTGAATTTAATAGAAAACTTGAAAATAACAATTTTAAGAACAATTTTTTTGGGATTTGATGTTTTAAAAATTTAGAAGATTTATTTTTTGAAATAAGATGATAGATACCAAACTAAACTCTTAACGTGGAGTAGATAGGAATCATTTCCTAAAGAGTGACGGAAAAAGTGTAAGGCTATATAGGAAATGGCAGTAATTACTTTTAAAAGTAATGATAGAATTTTCCCTGGAGTATATAAGACATTAGTGAGAACCTAGGGTAGTCGCTTCATGTGTGTAGATAATAGAATAAAAAATAAAGTGGTATTAGTAAGATAGTAAGGCACACATGGTTGAGGAAGTGTATTCTTGATTTTGAGAAATTTGGAAAGAGCATCTTCCTTTAGTGGAATTTACGTATAGTAACAGTCTTCAAGTTATCATTGGAATAGCACCTTTCGTAGGTCTTTATGGAAGACTGCATAAGTCGCCTTCATGTTGGGTAGAGTCTACAAAGAGATTGCCTTGGTTTCGACATGGTTAAAGAGTTTTCGGAGAAGACTTATTTGATTAGGAGAAAATTCGTATCTCATATCCACATCTCTTTGATAATAAGTTTTTGAATTTCGTATTTCCATCTTTAGTTTTGAATAGGTTCTTTCCTTTATTATCCTTTGGGAGGGTAGAACTTAGGATTTAACCTATGGTTGGTAGGATTTGATGTAAACATGTTACTAGAACATGTTATGAATGGTGGATGCAAGTGGTTGAAAGTGTTTGCTAGTGGATGCTAATGGACGCATATACTTACACTAGGTACTATTATCTCTTAGGGATTGGCCTAACTAGGACACTGGAGCATATGCATACGGGTGTGTGTGCATTTCCATTTTTATTTTTCATGGTTACTATAAATGGATGTTTATCACATGGTTGTTGCATTTTGATGATGATTGTAGCACGCATATAGAACTATCATTTATCATTAGAAATTTTTGCATTCATTTGGATACATAGCACGACATGACTGCATAAACTGAATTGGTGGACCACCTAATCTTTTGCATTAGTTATGGAGACTAACACTACACTAGTTACATAAGTAACATAAATCACATTAGAAAAACTTAAGGACAATGGATGAATGGTTGATGATTGAATAGTTGGTTGTAGATATTGGATGAAAACACTTAGTTTATTCTTTTATCCTTAGAGATTTCGGGGACGAAATCCCTCAAGGAGGGGAGAATGTAACAATCTGAAAATTTAAAGCTATAATAATTAATCCTTTAATTAATTAAATGATAAAATAACTATGTAAAATTATCAGAATTAAGCCATGGGAGTTGTACCATTGTGTCTATGGTAATTTTCTGGTCAATTTTCATATACAGAACATCAGAATCCGAGCTAATATGCGAAAATTACAAATTAAACAAGAAAACCAAATAAAAAATATTGGGTTGGGTCAACTCAGTGTTCGACCTAACCACGCCCTAGGTCGACTGGCCGGTCGACCAAGGAGGGGAGCGGTCAACTGCCTGGTCGACCGACCTTATGTTATGGAGCGAAGGAAATTTTCCTTCATTCCAGACATTTCGTACATGCTATTTCACGTTCTTTTGCTCCATCTGGTCCTTCCATGCTTCCACCGACGGTTCCTATTCAGCCTATGACGTGGTTGCATCCCATTCAATCCCCAAATCGAATGGTCTGAAATCCACTTCTACCGCTATAAATAAGACCCTAGGCCTAACACTTTTTCTCATTTTAAGATTTTCTCCAATTGGGTTCACCTTTTCCGGAAAGACCCTAAATGAAATAATTTTTCGAGAAAGAAAACATTTTAAATTAAATTATTTTACAACCTCAAGTGTATCCGAGAAGACCTAAAAGGAAGAGCTTAGGACCATAAGTGAGTGATTGTAATTATTTTAAATTTCTTTAAATAATTTAAAATAATAGAGTTTCCAGTAGTTGTAGTTTTAATATGATTTTTGAGATAACCTTTATAGTAGTTTATTTATAGTTTTTAAAATTATTTTCAGTATATTTCTTTTGGCTATTCTTTACAATTTATTTTATTTTATTTCTGCAAATTATAGCTTTTCATTTATTTACAGTTTATTCACAGTATTTTAATATATTTACTATTATTTATGCATTATTTACATCTTTTTTTCCTATACTTTGGATTTTCTTCTATTTTTAGTTTTCTTTTATTTCTCCTTCTTTTTCGCGTATGGATTAAAATATATTAAACACGAACATGGATTAAAATTATAAAAATACTGAAATGACAGAAGATAAGATATAAATTGTCAATACTGTAATAAAAATAGAACTAAGACTGAAATTGAGCCTAATTATGATATTAATGTTAGAATTGGACTATTTAAAGATAATTGGCCTAGTTCTAACTTAGAATTATAACTAAAAAGTGTATCAGATGAAAGAAGTTATTTTTACACTGAGACCTTGGGTTAAGTAATAAGCATGATTATAATGCAGGTTATAATAAGAAATAGAACAGAAGAAGGTTATTTTAAGACTTAGGATAAATTAATAAGCAAAGATAGTGAAGATAATAATGAAGGCTTATTTAAATAATTTATCTAAGTTAATAAGCAAAGATAAAAGTAGGACATGTACCAAAAAGCATTCCACATTAGACAAAATGTTGGTCTCACATTAGCCTGAAGTGAGATGAGGGCACGCTTATGCTAATAATTGTAGTAGTGGGTCAAATAGAAGTCCAAATCACGAGGGATTTGGACAAGGGGCGCAACTAGATATTGTTTGGATAACGGGCCAGTAATGGATTTTACCCATGTCAAGGATAGACAGGTAGCCGGAGTCAACATCATTTACCCTATTTTTCTTTGGACATGGTGTTTCACATAATCCTGAAGCGAGAAGAAGGGCACGCTTATGCTAGAGCACAGGTAATAAGAAGGCCTAATAAGTGGAGCAACAGGGAGCATGAGCACGGTGGCAGTTATGCGTGCGACTTTAATTTCGATGCTCAGTAATCGCTATGAGTTTCAAGCGCTTAAGTATGTGTGCCTTTCGTATGCACCACTACCTTCTATGTAGGGAGCTATATAACGTTTAGTCCACAATAAATACTGAATGCATCTTTCGTAGACACATTGTACTTTATAAGCCTTACGTAGATGTCATTACCTTATGTGTAGGGAGTCATACACATCTAGTCCACAGTAAGGACTATGGTGTAGCAGGTCGATCAAAGGGTAGAATTAGGATTTCAGCCTAATTATAGGATTAGCAATTCATCCTAATCAAAGCAGCTAACAAATAAAAGTGCTAACAATCAAAGTCAATCAATTGCGTTAATTTAATAAGTCGTATTTATTTCCAGCTTATTTCTTTTTCTTCCTATTCTCTTTGTTTCCTTTATATATACTAGAATCGTTGTAAGGTCTATTAGTTTTACTTCGCTTAAAGATTCTAGTAATTACTATCATTCACCAGATTTTTAGTCCGACTCACTCCTTTATTTTCCCCCTTTTCCCTCCATAGGCAATCAGGGGCAAGGAAGATAGACCGTTGCTTCTTGGAGACTTGGAGACCCTATCATGTATTCTTTCTTTTTATTTCTGACCTTTTGTTCTTTTATTGTACTTGCACTGCATTGAGGGAAAGTTTCCTTGGATTACGGGGTATTATTGAAGGTTTATAAAGGATTTCTCATGGATTGCAGCGCCGATGATTAAGCTAACATGAAAGGATGTAAAATTCGTATGGACCGATTGTAGGATCGATTTCACCCTAGAGGGGGGTGAATAGGGTGATGCTATTAATTATAAAAATTATTGCGCAAGTTTATAAAATATTTTCAACACAGATATATCAGAATAATAGCAGCATAGATAATAGCAGAATAATAAATGTAGAGAATTTACCCAGGTTCGGCAAAACCCTGCCTACGTGCTGCCTCCAAGGTTTCAACTAGAAATTAAGCAGTCAGACGCTTACACAGATAGACTCACGACACCCGCTGTTGACTATCCTTAACTCTACGCTCAAAACCCTACCACAACTCAGCCACTGAGTTGCGAATTCTCGAACTACACCGCCATAGGTCGTCCCCTAGTCACACAACAAGTAATTACAAAGTTTAAAAGAGAAATTAAAAACACTAAAATAAATAAATCCTAATTTTAATATACTAAAGCCCAAATATAAAATCGGCCCAATGAAGAGTGTTCCCATTTCTTTTTATTATATCGGCCGACATCTTTTGTCTGTGATAATTCGTTGCTCGTCTTCGTTCCTCTTTTCCTCTGCTCAAAAATTAAGGCTTTTTGTAATTGAATGCATCGCTTCAATTAATCATTCGAATTTATGATCTTGTGATGCTTTCTTTGTCGAATAATCGTCTCTTTGATTTCGCATATGGCTGCTTCAATTTCATCGAGTTCGGTTCAAAGAATATGGTATGTAATTTATGCTTTCTGCTTTTTGTGACGACCCGAATCTCTGACCCCAGAATCCGTATCATCTTGAAGAAAGAAAGGGGTGAGAAAATAGAAAAGATAGAGAAGAAAGAACAACAACATCAGAATCTCACAGCGGAACGAATATATTATAATAATCACATAAGTATTTACATAATATTCAACATCAACCAGAGTTATACAGATCATACAACACATACTAGACAGTTATAAACACCTGTCTAGCTAATACAACTCGATACACGAAACAACACAGAGATAACTCAAAGATACCAACACAGCGGAACTACACACACACACACACACAACGCTGAAGCCTCCTGCTCCATTGCTCCTCCAGAATTCGTCAAAGCCAACCTGAATCCCTTGGCTACTCGTAAAAATTTGAGTACCCGAGAGTTTAGGAAAAAACAGAAATAAACTCCGGGTCAGACATGGGTCTGGTGTGAGTAACAGGTTAAAGTTGCTTAATTTTGAAAATCTTCGGAACAAAAGGTATCACGTAAGACTCCCCACAAATAAACATGGGTAAGTTTTTACCTTACGCTAACCAAAACATTTGATAGAAAATTTAGTGATATTATAATAGGTCTAGGGTTTTCAAGTAAATAAAAAATAGCCGAAATTGTTACATTCATTAAATTCCAGCTACTAGCCACAAAAGTGGGTAATACAATCAAAACAGTTGGCACTTATTGGATTGTGGATTCCATACAATGGCAGGGCTACTGGGGTACCGCCGGTCACAGTACGTGGCCTAGATAAACGTACCGAGGATCACTCCCGACCCCCTACAACACAAGGACGGAACCATTCCTTACTGAACAGTCCCGAACAAGATAACCCCGGCAGTTGTTGCAATCAACCGCCCACACAGCCGAAAAATAAAGGGACATCTAGACAGGGGAATATCTCATCCTGCTTGGGCATGACCCACCTAACCTTGCTGCACCTCCCCTATTTTAGCCATTCCCGGTTGATGAGGCTTGAGGCTGCGATTACCTTTATTGAACCTTATTCTTAGAATGCTCATCGTCCGCCTGACGATGTGCTGAAAGCATTCAATCCATACAAGTTTGTTCCGGGTTCGAACGAAATCGAAGGATTATCTCGTTACACTCATTTTGGAATCACCCTCAGAGTTAACGACAATAACCCTTGCACTCTGAATCTTCATCTTCACTTCAGATTCACGACCTATCGTTAATTTGGATCGATGTGGTTTTTAGATGTCCAAATATGGAAACCCGATTCTGGTCTCATCGAAATCCAAAAACGTATCTTTTAAGGCCAAGTTGTCTATTTAGTCTTAACAGTTCAATTCAATATTATCAATATACACACAGATAGATAATTCACAATATCACAGTAGATAATCACATCATCATCATAAACAGATAATTCATATTACCATCCCAATCAGATAATAAATGTTATCATACTTAAACCATACATCCATAGCACATAGATATTATTCATCTCATATATGAGTTCACAATCATCAAATGAAATATCAATATCATTCATCCGTAAGCAATGATTTATAATCATACCATTTATAATTAATTTAAAATGAATTAAATTAACTACTTCTATCTCTAATTAATTTAAAGTAAATTAAATTAATTACTTCATCTATAAATCCTGCTTATACAACCATTAATTAATTATAAATCAAATTAATTAATCGTTCTCTAATTACAATAAGTAACTTGGTCTTTAATTAATTTCTCAAATGAATTATTCTATATCATTCATAGTAATTAACATTTAATTATTTCATTTGTTAATTAAATATAATTAATTACATTTATCATTAATTAAGTACATTAATTAATCACCTCATTATTAATTATTCCTTAATCAAACAATTCTTAATTACATCATTGATTATATTTAAGTTAAATTACTTTATTTAAATTAATTACATTAAGCAATTAATCTTTAAATTAAACACAATTATTAATCACCCTTGAATTAATAACAGACCATTAATTAACTATCCTTAATTACTTACATTAATAAATTAATTATTCCATAATTAATTATCTCCATTAATTAATCCTTGGATTAATTTCAAAAGTAATTATCCAAATTACTATATTAACCAATCCTTTTCCAATTAATTACATTCAGTAATTATCATCTAATTACTTCCCTAGGTAATTATGCTCCATTAATTACACTAAGTAATTACACCTATCAAAATCATCAAATGATTTGTTAAATTAATTAAACTAAATTAATTAACTTAATTTAACATATCATCTAAATTTATTACAATAAGTAATTTATCTCTTAATTACCTTTATCAAGTAATTACATTTAACAATTTACAATAGATTATCTAATTGATCTAATTAATTATCAAAATTAATCACATATATTAATTAATTAATAATCCTTAGTTAATTATCTTCATTAATTAATAACATTTCTTAATTTACTTCTTAATTAATCTCTACTTATAAATTAATCTAAATTATTAATTTATAAATTAAATACTTAAGTCATTTCTTAATTAACTTATTCATTTAATCATTTAAATATCTTAATTATTCCTAAGATAATTTATTTCTTTATTAATGACATCATTGATATTAAAGTGTATTAGAACATTACATTTTAAATTTAAATTCAAATTCCATTTTTAATTTAAGATTGAAAATGATTATTTATTTAACATTAACTAAATTTAAATTCAATTTAAAATCTTTTAAAATAAATGTAAATAACATTTATTACTTACATATGAAGTATATATAAGGAAAAGACTTTTAAATTAAATTCTATGGAAAATCAATCCTTAAAATACATTAATTATTTAACTTGCAAATTTCTTGACTTTCCATTCAAAAACCCTTTTATAAAAGAATTTCTCAAAATCAAGTTAAACATTTGTTTGAAACAAATTTACTTTTCAAAACTATTTTATTTGAACTTATTTTTAAAATAATCATGTTTAAAAACTGATTTAAATTTTCAGATTTGAATTCGAAGTAAACTTGAATCCATCAATTTATCTTTGATTTAAAACTTTGATTTAAACTTCCTTTTAAAAACTTGAATTAAAAACTTGATTTTCAAATCCAAATCCATTTTAAAACCTTAAGGTTCAAAAGTCCATTTGAATCTATACTTTTAAACCTCGAATTTAAACTACTGTTAAAACTTTTGTTTCAGATATTTTTTTTTTAAATCTAAAACTGTCAGGTTTTAAACCTGAAAACCCATTTGAATATTTTAAATTTTATTTTAGATTTCAAAGTATAAATTTGAATTCATACTTCAAACTGGATTTTGTTTAAATCTGGTATACGGGTTTAAAGTTTCATTTGAATCTAACATCACACTAGTTTTAACTTTTGGTTACAACTAGCTTACAATTTAATTTATTTTAAATTTGGTTTAAATTTAAACTACAGGCAGTTTACAATCTATAGCAAACCAACTCAACCCGAGACCAGAGCAAAGTGCTTCGAGTCAAATCCTCCCCTGCTTCGAGTCATATACTTGAGTGACCCGAGTACTTCCCGAGTCAAAAATACTCTGCACCCAACAAAACTCTTTAGGTTCCAGAACTCGTGCACATTCACGTGCACGGCATCTCCGATCATCTCCAAACGTTGCCACGACGTCGAACAGGTCGGCGATCACCCATACACCTTTCCCCCCTGTGACGCCCCACCTCTATACCCATGCTAGCCAAGAACACTACAGTGTAGTGCTGTCAACTAGCACGGAGAATAAGGCTGTTGAGGAGCGGCCATCCGTAGTTAGGGCTTACACTAGTATTGGTTACCTCGATAGGAGTGGTATATATATATATATATATTCTTTCATTTTTCATCTCTGATTTTATTTACTCCCATCGACATACCCCAATTCCAGTACAAAACGAACTACGATGGTTCATAATAGTTTATGACAGTAGATATAATAATAACACAGATAATATCAATAAATGCGGAACACAGATAAAACTGAAAAGTCTTACATATATAACTGATGTCAGTTACAATACATTTGACATAGAACATATGATACAACAACAACTGTCGACTCAAGAAGTTACATATACAAGTACACTATCGACTAATATACATGAATACATATCAACCTATACTATGACACGACAACTCCCAAAAAATAAGAAAAGTCTTCATAGCTCAAACAGCTACCCAAAGCAAGATATCTACAACCTGAAATAACTCGGGTCTGACCCGAATATTAAATTCAAAATAAAATAATACACGGGTCAGTCTAATTCAAGCTCAGTTATTAATGTATAGAAGCAATAATAATTAAATAATGAATAGACGATGGTCACAATAAATCTCGTCTATCCGATCCTTAAATAAAGAATCAGATAACGATAAACATAACACGTAACAGTGTTAGACAACAAATTAGCAAATTAAACCAAATCAGAATACAATTTAGAATATTGAATGGAATAAACAAAACAGTTCAAACCATTGAAATATCAATTAAAATATTAATTCGAGTAGGGCTGCAGTACACGCACGCATGCACTGCCTCGCCACTACAGCATATGGAATATGCAAAAGATCAATAAATCAAAACAAAATAGAATATCAATAAAATCAATACCGTGTGGCTGCAGTTCACGCTTGCGTGCACTGCCTTGCCACTACCGTGATGATGTACCCAAAAACTCAATTCCGTGTGGATGCAGTTCACGCTTGTGTGCACTGCCTTGCCACTACAGTAATGATGTACACAACCGGGCACAAGGTCAAACCCGAATTTAAAACTGGATTCAACTCAAGTGAAATTACAAAAATCAACATGTATGGATGCAAAGACCAGCTGCAACATGAAGTGAATCAAGTTCAGTAAGGCAATGCACCAATGCAAACTCAAATAAGTATGTGCAACTGTGAAAACTGAAGTGAACAAATGTCAACAGCAATGAAAGCAACATGACCACAAGATCACACTATGCAGTGTACAACAACAAGTCCAGCAGCTCAAGTAACAAAACTCGAGTGCAGTAGTTTAAAACTTCCACCAAATGAATGTAAAATATGTACACAAATGAATGTACATAACAAACTGCGCATGGCAAAATGAACCAGAGGTGCAACGAGAAGCAATATAACTCAAATGAGCAAGTGCACAAGGCTGTGTACAACATGAAGACACAGCCGAATGAAGGTGAGAGCACCAATGATATGGCACCACAGCACGCAATAGAAAAGACACAGAGCAGCTTTAATTGAAATAATGTCAAAGTGAAATACAGTGGCCAAATGCAAACGAATACCATGCATCAATCTAATGCATCAGTTTCGTGAACAAAGACAGTGGACAGTACAAAAGACACCAACCCATAAACCAAATGCAAAAGGTCAAGTCAGTGACTCAATTCAACTGCAGTATCCAAAACACAAAGCAGTGGGGCAACTACAAAAATAGGAGGAGGGTGAGGGCACTAAGGGTATGGCACCGCACACACAAGCACAAGGGCAGACTGCAACTGAATTGCATCCACTACAAGGTCACAGAGCAATGGTTCTGGAATGAACCAGAGGAATGCAACTGTTTTTAAGTGAATGGCTACAAGTATATGAAATGTACTTGCAAAAACTGGGTAGTGTAAACATATGAATGCAAAGTGCAACAGACTCAAAGAGGAATGAAACTGGGTCAAGCAAGTGCAACAACAAGTGTCACAGCCTCAACAATGAAATGGTTCTAAAATAACCATATATGAACACAGTCTCGACCAAAACAGCACCAGCCTCATCGTGAAGCTAATGCAAACACAAAAGTGTTGTGCAACTCAATGATGCAGAATTTTAATATGTACCAATATGCTATGCAGTGAAACCAAAAGTGTACAAGTCCAACTAAAATGACCAAGGTGCTATCAAATGAACATGGTAACACTGCAGACAAATGCACAGTTGATTACATGAAAACTTGTATTCAGTAGCCAGTGAATAACTAAATGAAATTGGACCAAATTTAACTCAAATGTAAACTATATCACACCTGATGCAGACACCACATGGATGCAAACAAATACATCTACTTCATGTAAATGAAAAGAGTAAAGTCAAGACTGATGCCAACAGTTAATGACCAATGTTATGGAATTTCATAAACAAGTTCAAGTGTGCTACTGGGAAAATGCAACAATCTATGCAGGCTTGAGAAAACAGTGTTCAAGATTGAAGCTAACAAACATTAAACATCAGAAAGTATCAAGTTCGAACAACCCAAAACTGAGACAGCAAACAATACTAATACAAGTGTGCGTGTATGTCTATATATAAAACACATACATATCTATACCCAATGCAACAACACCAGTATAAACAAATGACCTAGGTAGTTCGAACAAAGCCAAAAGAGATTTCAATCTGCAATTAAAAGCAATTCCAAAGTCACAGTCGAAACGAGATCATAAAAAAATCAGGGAATGCAGTTTCAAATCAAAACAATGCCGAGCCCAAACTATTTTTACAAAATCCCCTTTTTCTTCAAGTCCAAGCTCAAAGAAAACAACACAAAACTTACAGGTGCATACTGGCATCAAGTCAACACTGAAAACAATTGACAAAGTCGTAAATCAAGTTGAAGCCGAGGTCAACAAAAATTCATGAAATCAAAATACCAGCAATCAAAATCGTGAACATCAATTAATCAAGCACAAAAATAACAAGCTTGAACAAATCAGAAATCACACGAATTTGTATTAGAAGTGAGTGAAATAAATCACTCACCTTTTTCTACGAGCTCGACCAAAATAGAAGCGGCCGAGCATCTCAGAGACGAGCGAAGCCAGAGCAACCGAGGGAAGACGAACGAAACCCTAATTTCAGAGTGGAGAGGAACGAACGAGGAAAAGCAACAAGCCGCCATTTATCTCGTTCGTTCGATTTTGTTTTAGGGTTTTAAGAGTGAACGAAAATAATAATAGGGGCCGGTTATTTTGCTTTGCAAATTTATTACAATCCAAACAAATGAAACGTGGGCCGATAAATCAAAGCCTAGAAAATCATTTTAACCATTTATAAAAGAATTTTAACACAATTTAAAAACTTCAATTGGTAATTAGCGAAAATATTAATTGTTTAATGTCAATTATAAACTAATGCGAAATACCGGGTTGTTACACCCCCGATCGCCAGAGCCCTGTCTTCGTCTCGAATTCGAAATCGAACTCAAATTCGAAACCTGGAACAACATATTCCCACCACCACCAGACCTGTCAACAACTCATACTCACCGCCTCGACCACTAGAGAGTTTAAAACTCCGGCCACAGCTTCGACTAACATCTTCCTACCCATCCCCAAAAGTACGATGCACTCGGTCCACTGCAGATTCCGAGGTTGACCGAACAACATAGCCTAGTTAAACTTGGGTTCTAAACAAAAATCTACTACGACAACCTCCTCGATGAATTCCATCACCATCGGCCAATATCCCCATTACCTCGGTAAGCTCCTCTACCTCCTCACACAACCCGACCACCTCCAGTCGCATAGATCACCAGTAATCCCCAAGAAACCAAAAACAGTACAACATAAGACTGCACCTCCAATCCTTAACTAAAAATGTAATTCTAGTTTCAAAAATCATAGTTTTGATTAAGCATTCAGTTCATATATTCAGATTGAAAATTTAGGATATTGGAAATATAAATTGTATTAAGAATTAACTGATCTTAAGATTTTCAGAACGGTTTGCTTTATTTTTCTTAATTATAAAGATTTAAGAATTTACTTTATACTCAAACAAACTTATTTTGTTTAGATACTTTATCCTAACAATCAATAGATTGAGCAGTAATGATTTTTGAATTAAATCTGAGTTTAAATCCTATAAAAAGAGGTATTTTACAGAGTATCAATATGCAGATATCAATTTTCACCATACACAGAGCAATGCACATATGAATATTCACACAAACATACTTTTAGATATTAACATCCAACAATATTTAAAACTTAAGTTATTAAAAATTGTTACTCACCTTAGATTGATGAACACAGAGCCTCTGGTTTTGATTTTGAAAAAGCTTGAAACTGATATGAATTGCTTTGTCTCAGGTTGGAAAAGAATAATGCACAGGCTCTCGATTTTTCAAATGATTACAGGCTAATGGCTTGCTAAAAAAAATGAAGTCTTTGATCTGGTCTTGAGGAAGTTGTTCTCGGAATTGAAAGAATGCAGTCTCAGGTTTGTTAAGTTGATTGAATTGTTGATGTATAAAACTTCAGTTGTATAAAAAAAAGCTTGCTATGTTGAACAAAAGAACTGAGAAGATATACATATAAATAGAGGTTTTTTACAAGGGTAGGTGATATCTGGGTTAGCAAATTTGCAGGTACAATATTGTGTTTTGTTTGTATCAGGCAAGATTATATTTAGTTAGGGAGGCTGAAGTGAGCTTTATACAATTCGAAATGACTTTGTTAGCTGCTAATAAATGGAAGCATTTAATGCTAATGTACTTAATGTCTCATACATATCTTATTAGTACATAGATATTTTCTTACTTTGATCTTGCCTTCATTTCTAAGCTTTACAGTCAACATACAAATATACAAAGCCTAGTTTGCTTTTACTTTATGTTTTCATACTTGTCTTCTTTTCTATTCGTGCCTGCATACTACCTTACAGGCAACATTTCTTTACTTTGTTTGCCTGGTTATGCACTACTTTATTACCCTATGTACAAATATTCTTTGTTTTATTAGGCAGATTTGTGGAGGCTGAAATGCTTAATAAGATTTCGAATTGACTTAAGTTTGTGCTGAGATGAAAGTATTTTAATGCTAATGTACTATATGTTTTGTGCTTACCCAGTTTTATATGTTGATTTTTTTATTATTATACACAAACCTAGTTTGCTTTCATACTGGGTGTTCAACGATATAAAGTTGTTTATCACTTGTTATGGTTTGTTACTCAACACATGTTATAAAGCTCCAATATGATAACACTTGTTCCTTAAGCATTATCTATTTATTTTAAAACTTAAACTTTCCAATATTACATTATTAATATTGTTTGGAAAAAAACTTATTATTAAATTTAAATAATTTATAAATGCAATTATCACTATATAAATAAATTACTTATTTTATCAACTATATTTAAACAAGAACAAAACAACCTTTGTTAAATATAAATTGAAGTTAAAATCATTTAAACAAATTTTTAAATTTATCTTGAGTATATTTAAACCATATTTTTATCAAGCTATACTAAAAAGAAAATAAAACAATCTTTTTGTTAATAAATTTTAAATTTAAACTTAAGCTAGAATGAGTTCTAACCATTAAACATTTATCTTAAGTATTTAAACCATATAGTTATTTATTTAATAGCTTAATGCTAATTTAAATCAAATTTCCAAGTTATCAGAAATATTAAAATTAGAAAACATGTCTTTATTTATTAAATTTAAAACAGAGCTTGACTATTTACAATTTATACAAATATATATGTATATACATTATAAATAGAAACAATTTAAATTAGCTTTTAAAAGATAAATCATCAGTTAAATATTTATTTAAAAGAAGATTATTAAATCAATTTTTTTTTTGGCAAGGCCAGCCGGTTTTATAGTGGACCGTCCACTTTTTATTACGAAAGTAATAAAATTGAAGTACAGGAGCAAGGTAAAAACACCTTAACTACTAAAAATAAAACAGACAAACAGCGCAGGTACGTGACAGCTATGTCACGATAACTAAAGAAATTCCTACATAACTATTCCTCCACCGAGGTGGGAGGATCACCAACATCCGTAGACACGGACGTAACGCACTCTGGGACAGACCCAGAAAGACCAGCAAAGGGGCGAAACCGTAGTGCAAGAGAAGGGTCATAAACCAAATCATCAGGACAGTTGATAAAGGATCGATCCCAGGATGGATCAGCAAGCATGTCAGTATTAGCTCTAGCATCAATACCATCCAAATCAAGAACAAGTGAGTCACCAGTTGGCTTGTAGCGAAGGCACCTAAGGTCAAGTTGGTCGTCAGATACAAACCGAAAGAAAGATTCACCAACCGGATTATACCTCATATCAGAAGTGGGATCGATCCAACACCCTTCGGCCTCATCCCAAGCTATAGGAGGCAGCAGCGAGGGGGGGACAGGATCAACTAAAGGGATGTCAGAAGCAACACTAGGAACCTCAGAACCAGGAGGCGAAACAGGCGTAACATGAGGCAAAGAATGAACACTCAGATCAGGCAACAAAGTCTCAGGAGCAGGATAAGAGAGAGAGGAATGGGCAGAAGCCTTGGGAACCCAGATCCTAGGACGAGGGCGCGGCAATGGAGACCTCGGAGCAGCCGCGGTTGCTACAGAATGATGGCAGTCTTTAGTCAGGTGTCCAAAAGAGTGACAAGCAGTACAAATATCCGAAACCCATCCATAGCGAACCTTGACTTCCACAACATGTCTAACAGCCAGCTGAACAGAAATAGTAGAAGGGAGAGGCTTAGTAGGGGAAATCTCGATGAGAGCCTTCGCAAACATCATCTTATCTCGCGCAACAGTATTGGAGTCAAAACATTTCAGCTTAACAACATTACACGCTAACCAATTCAAACCAATGAGAGGCTGTAGAACGGAAGGAATCTGGGAAAAATATACCCAGACAGGGATAGAATATACTTGCTCACGAGCACACGCCACAGTAGGAGACCATGGGGTTACAATAAAAGGCCTTCCATCAACAAACGATGGCTCCGCATCCAAAACAAGCCGCCGATCCTCTGTTGAGGAAAACTTCAAGTAGTACATCGTATCAATCAGCTTCACGTGCAAATTTCCACGAAGCTTCCAGACCTTCCGAAGCACCGCAGATGCATAAGAAAGACGGTAATGCGGCTCAAGGAAAAACCCGACCAAAATTCCTGACCAGCTTGCATAACATTCGGGGGAGGAATCATCACTCCATTTTCCTCAACCAAATCAAAATCAATTGGGATGTAATCTCCCGCATTACGAGGCATGGAGGAGAAAAGAGAAGACTCACGTTTTAGAGGAGTGCTTCGAGCCATCAGAAACACGGCTGACAACAATACAGGGAGCAATGCTGGCAGAGGGAATTGTTGCTTCAGTGGAATTAACAGTCACAATAGGTACAGTATTCGTTGGGGAAATACCACAAGCAACTGATGAGCGAAGTCCACAACTAGGGTGACTACCAGTATTACGCCCCTGGACATGCACGTCCTCACCAACGAGCACGCTAGGAACACACTCAACATTCACAGATGACTTGCCCACAACACAACCCACTTCATGATGCAAAACAGGCTGGTCAACAACCTTGGCAACATTCAGACAGTCATCAGATATGTTCACACCATCTACCCCAGTTACATAATGACATACAGGTGACGTGCAATGCTCGGAGATAGCAGCTACGCCCAACCCCGCAACACTGCCACACATGCCACCATCGTTACCCTTATCACAGTTTCCAGTAACAAGAAAATTCGCATTGGTTCCAGGGAGAGGCAACATGGCACGAGTGGGGACAAGGTCAGATTCCACAACACCAATTCTATCAGACGTGAGTGGAGGAAAATCAGAGAGGGAATGAATTAAAGGCATGGCAGCGGACTTGGATTTGAAGTGGCGACCAGACCTAGTCGAAGAGGGAGAGGAAATGGGGGGAGGAGAGGGACGAGGCAGTGAGGAGGACATGGAGGAAGGAGAAAACACGAAGAGGTGGGAGATTAAGGCGATGGAACAAACAGAGGCCACGAACGCAAATCGCCAGTAGCAGCCATTTCATTAATTAATTAATCACATTAATTACAATTTAAATCTTATTAATAATTATTATCAAATCAATTTAATTTTTAACACAGATTATTAAATTGATATTGCCAAAATTTCCGGGATATCACATTCTTCCCCTCTTAAAAGAATTTCGTCCCCGAAATTTAAAACAAAGGTAATTTAATAATCTAGTTAAAGATTTAAATTTTAAACACAAGCATATATCAATCATATGCTAACAACCATAGCAACCAATTTATCCAATCAAACAAATCTAACTATTCAGACAAAATTGCGGATATAATTTTCTCGAGTTTCCGAAATATAAATACCAGGATACTCACTCTACAGAATCCAAACAATCAAGCTACTAAGCTACAGATCCCACTCATATAGATTTACAAAACAAGACAGGATATCAGACTACAGACAAGTCTGAATCAACATCCAAAACTCCCTGAACTGCTGGTTCTACAACCAGAGATAGATCTTACATGTACTCCCTCAGAGATACATGAAATACAATGAATTCCAGTTATCCAAACTGACAATTCAATCCTGAAGACCAAACACTTATCCAAATTCAAATCTCCGACTTGGGAATCCAAATTCTTCCGTCTCTTATCCACAATACTCTACGGACGATCCTGCGCTGCCTACATCTTTCCTGATCAGCTCAACCCTTGCCGATGTCCTTAGAAACAAACTGAACCAAAGACAATTCAACAAATGGTCTTTCCAATATCAACCAAACTCAGAACACAAACTCTATTCCAAATCAGAAAATAGAACTCACTTCTCTCATCCGGAAGAGATAAAACAGGTGCACTCCAATCTGGCTTCAGATCCTGAAAAAAAAATCCTGTAGAACTCTCTAATCCAAACATTGCAACATCCAATTGCTTCCAAACTAAAACAGCTGCCACCATGCTTCCACTGCGCAACTCTGACTGAGCAGATGTAAATGATGAAGTCAAACATAGATCGGACAACACATTCCAACATTAGGGTTTCACCGATCAAAAAGAAAACTCTGAAGCTCCTCCAAAACCTGAGCTACTTCACCAAACTCAATTTCCAGATGTTAGCAAATCTCTGACTTCTTGAAGACATCCAGAAAAATCTCTGAAATGCAAGAGAATACTCAAACTATCGCAAATCACTTTCGCGATCATTCCAGCCTAATTCCAAAAATACTGCTCTCTCTCTACCAAACAGAACAGCTTACGCTTATGTAGCCAATCCATCGAAAAAATGGATCTACTCTGCTGCTTCTGAAGTTACCCCAAGAAAAACTGCTAAGCCAGAAGACGTCCTAATCCAAAGCTCTTCAAGAAACTCGGACCTCAAACCAAATAGAACCACCTTACTAAACACAGCCGCAACACCGAGCATACACACTTCCTTAACTTGTTCCAAAGAAACATCTTTAGAGACATCCATAGTCACTGTGTCTCATCACACAACTACTACACCTTGATGTATCAAGATATCATGTCTGGCGTCTGTCCAACCGACAGATCCAAACTCTAGCTCATCCAAACTATACTTCAAAAATGAATTCCGAACCTTAACAGGTTTCCTTCAGAGATTAATGAAATCCTTACACCACTCAAAGCTCACTCGAGATGGTATTAGGTCTACAGTCTCGACAAATACACTTCCAACCTCAATCATTTAAACTCCAACCATTGGTAGTCGTGCTACACAGACCACTACCCTATCAACCTTTATAACTTATATTGGAAAACCTGAACAGGTAACCCAACAATATGTAGAAATAAATTTATATATATATATATATATATATATATATATCAAAATTACAAATACACTCTCTCAAGAAAGAAATCACTCAAGAGCATACGTATTCACTCAACCTAGCGCTCTGATACCAACTGTGACGACCCGAATTTCTGACCCCAGAAATCCGTATCATCTTGAAGAAAGAAAGGGGTGAGAAAATAGAAAAGATAGAGAAGAAAGAACAACAACACCAGAATCTCACAGCGGAACGAATAAATTATAATAATCACATAAGTATTTACATAATATTCAACATTAATCAGAGTTATACAGATCATACAACACATACTAGACAGTTATAAACACCTGTCTAGCTAATACAACTCGATACACAAAACAACACAGAGATAACTCAAAGATACCAACACAGCGGAACTATATATATACACACACACAACGCTGAAGCCTCCTGCTCCATTGCTCCTCCAGAATTCGTCAAAGCCAACATGAATCCCTTGGCTACTCGTAAAAATTTGAGTATCCGAGAGTTTAGGAAAAACAGAAATAAACCCGGGTCAGACATGGGTCTGGTGTGAGTAACAGGTTAAAGTTGCTTAATTTTTAAAATCTTCGGAACAAAAGGTATCACGTAAGACTCCCCACAAATAAACATGGGTAAGTTTTTACCTTACGCTAACCAAAACATTTGATAGAAAATTCAGTGATATTATAATAGGTCTATGGTTTTCAAGTAAATAGAAAATAGACGAAATTGTTACATTCATTAAATTCCAGCTACTAGCCACAAAAGTGGGTAATTTAATCAAAACCGTTGGCACTTATTGGATTGTGGATTCCATACAATGGCAGGGCTACTGGGGTACCACCCGTCACAGTACGTGGCCTAGATCAACGTACCCAGGATCACTCCCGACCCTCTACAACACAAGGCCGGAACCATTCCTTACTGAACAGTCCCGAACAAGATAACCCCGGCAGTTGTTGCAATCAACCGCCCACACAGCCGAAAAATAAAGGGACATCTAGACAGGGGTATATCTCATCCTGCTTGGGCATGACCCACCTAACCTTGCTGCACCTCCCCTGTTTTAGCCATTCCCGGTTGATGAGGCTTGAGGCTGCGATTACCTTTATTGAACCTTATTCTTAGAATGCTCATCGTCCGTCTGACGATGTGCTGAAAGCATTCAATCCATACAAGTTCGTTCCAGGTTCGAACGAAACTGAAGGCATTATCTCGTTACACTCATTTTGGAATCAGCCTCAGAGTTAACGACAATAACCCTTGCACTCTGAATCTTCATCTTCACTTCAGATTCACGACCTATCGTTAATTTGGATCGATGTGGTTTTCGGATGTCCAAATATGGAAACCCGATTCCGGTCTCATCGAAATCCAAAAACGTATCTTTTAAGGCCAAGTTGTCTATTTAGTCTTAACAGTTCAATTCAATATTATCAATATACACACAGATAGATAATTCACAATATCACGGTAGATAATCACATCATCATCATAAACAGATAATTCATATTACCATCCCAATCAGATAATAAATGTTATCATACTTAAACCATACATCCATAGCACATAGATATTATTCATCTCATATCTGAGTTCACAATCATCAAATGAAATATCAATATCATTCATCCATAAGCAATGATTTATAATCATACCATTTATAATTAATTTAAAATGAATTAAATTAACTACTTCTATCTCTAAATAATTTAAAGTAAATTAAATTAATTACTTCATCTATAAATCCTGCTTATACAACCATTAATTAATTATAAATCAAATTAATTAATCGTTCTCTAATTACAATAAGTAATTTGGTCTTTAATTAATTTCTCAAATGAATTATTATAAATCATTCATAGTAATTAACATTTAATTATTTCATTTGTTAACTAAATATAATTAATTACATTTATCATTAATTAAGTACATTAATTAATCACCTCATTATTAATTATTCCTTAATTAAACAATTCTTAATTACATCATTGATTATATTAAGTTAAATTACTTTATTTAAATTAATTACATTAAGCGATTAATCTTTAAATTAAACACAGTTATTAATCAACCTTGAATTAATAGCAGACCAGTAATTAACTATCCTTAATTACTTACATTAACAAATTAATTATTCCATAATTAATTATCTCCATTAATTAATCCTTGGATTAATTTCAAAAGTAATTATCCAAATTACTATATTAACCAATCCTTTTCCAATTAATTACATTCAGTAATTATCATCTAATTACTTACTTAGGTAATTATGCTCCATTAATTACACTAAGTAATTACACCTATCAAAATCATCAAATGATTTGTTAAATTAATTAAAATAAATTAATTAATTTAATTTAACCATATCATCTAAATTTATTACAATAAGTAATTTATCTCTTAATTACCTTTATCAAGTAATTACATTTAACAATTTACAATAGATTATCTAATTGATCTAATTAATTATCAAAATTAATCACATATATTAATTAATTAATAATCCTTAGTTAATTATCTTTATTAATTAATAACATTTCTTAATTTACTTCTTAATTAATCTCTAGTTATAAATTAATCTAAATTATTAATTTATAAATTAAATACTTAAGTCATTTCTTAGTTAACTTATTCATTTAATCATTTAAATATCTTAATTATTCCTAAGATAATTTATTTCTTTATTAATGACTTCACTGGTATTAAAGTGTATTAGAATATTACATTTTAAATTTAAATTCAAATTCCATTTGGAATTTAAGATTCAAAATGATTATTTATTTAACATTAACTAAATTTAAATTCAATTTAAAATCTTTTAAAATAAACGTAAATAACATTTATTACTTACATATGAAGTATATATAAGGAAAAGACTTTTAAATTAAATTCTATGAAAAATCAATCCTTAAAATACATTAATTATTTAACTTGCAAATTTATTGACTTTCCATTTAGAAACCCTTTATAAAAGAATTTCTCAAAATCAAGTTAAACATTTGTTTGAAACAAATTTACTTTTCAAAACTATTTTATTTGAACTTATTTTTAAAACAATCATGTTTAAAAACTGATTTAAATTTTCAGATTTGAATTCGAAGTAAACTTGAATCCATCAATTTATCTTCGATTTAAAACTTTGATTTAAACTTCCTTTTAAAACTTGATTTTCAAATCCAAATCCATTTTAAAACCTTAGGGTTCAAAATTCCATTTGAATCCATACCTTTAAACCTCAAATTTAAACTACTGTTAAAACTTTTGTTTCAGATATTTTTTTTTTAAAATCTGAAACTGTCAGGTTTTAAACCTGAAAACCCATTTGAATATTTTAAACTTTATTTTAGATTTCAAAATATAAATTTGAATTCATACTTCAAACTAGATTTAAATTTTGTTTAAATTTGGTATACGGATTTAATGTTTCATTTGAATCTAACATCACACTAGTTTTAACTTTTGGCTACAACTAGCTTACAATTTAATTTATTTTAAATTTGGTTTAAATTTAAACTACAGACAGTTTACAATCTGTAGCAAACCAACTCAACCCGAGACCAAAGCAAAGTGCTTCGATTCAAACCCTCCCCTGCTTTGAGTCATATACTCGAGTGACCCGAGTACTTCCCTAGTCAAAAATACTCTGCACCCAACAAAACTCTTCAGGTACCAGAACTCATGCACGTTGACGTGCATGGCATCTCCGATCATCTCCAAACGTTGCCGCGACGTCGAACAGGTCGGCAATCACCCATACACCTTTCCCCCCGATCGCCAGAGCCCTGTCTTCATCTCGAATTCAAAATCGAAATCGAATTCGAAACCTGGAACAACATATTCCCACCACCACCAGACCTGTCAACAGCTCATACTCTCCGCCTCGACCACCAGAGAGTTTAAAACTCCGGCCACAGCTTCGACTAACATCCTCCTACCCATCCCCAAAAGTACGATGCACTCGGTCCACTGTAGATTCCGAGGTTGACCGAACAACATAGCCTAGTTAAACTAGGGTTCTAAACAAAAATCCACTACGTCAACCTCCTCGATGAATTCCATCACCATCGGCCAATATCCCCATCACCTCGGTAAGCTCCTCCACCTCCTCACACAACCCGACCACCTCCAGTCGCATAGATCACCAGTAATCCCCAAGAAACCAAAAACAATACAGCATAAGACTGCACCTCCAATCCTTAACTAAAAAATGTAGTTCTAGTTTTAGAAATCAAAGTTTTGATTAAGCATTCAGTTCATATATTTAAATTGAAAATTTAGGATATTGGAAATATAACTTGTGTTAAGAATTAACTGATCTTAAGATTTTCAGAACAGTTTTCTTTATTTTTCTTAATTACAAAAATTTAAGAATTTACTTTATACTCAAACAAACTTATTTTGTTTAGATACTTTATCCTAACAATCAATAAATTGAGCAGTAATGATTTTTGAATTAAATCTGAGTTTAAATCCTATAAACAGAGGTATATTTTACAGAGTATCAACATGCAGATATCAATTTTCACCATACACAGAGCAATGCACATATGAATATTCACACAAACATACTTTTAGATATTAACATCCAACTATATTTAAAACTTAAGTTATTAAAAAGTGTTACTCGCCTTAGATTGATGAACACAGAGCCTCTGGTTTTGATTTTGAAAAAGCTCAAAACTGATATGAATTGCTTTGTCTCAGGTTGAAAAAGAATAATGCACAGGCTCTTGATTTTGGAAATGATTACAGGCTAATGGCTTGATAAAAAAATGAAGTCTTTGATTTAGTCTTGAGGAAGTTGTTCTCAGATTTGAAAGAATGCAGTCTAAGGTTTGCAAAGTTGAATGAATTGTTGATGTATAAAACTTCAGTTGTATAAAAAAAAGCTAGCTATGTTGAACAAATGAACTGAGAAGATATACATATAAATAGAGGTGTTTTACAGGGGTAGGTGATATCTGGGTTAGCAAATTTGTAGGTACAATATTGTGTTTTGTTTGTATCAGGCAAGATTATATTTTGTTGGGGAGGCTGAAATGAGCTTTATACAATTCGAAATGACTTTGTTAGCTGCTAATAAATGGAAGCATTTAATGCTAATGTACTTAATGTCTTATACATATCTTATTAGTACATAGATATTTTCTTACTTTGATCTTGCCTTCATTTCTATGCTTTACAGTCAATATACAAATATACAAAGCCTTGTTTGCTTTTACTTTATGTTTTCATACTTGTCTTTTTTTCTATTCTTGCCTGCATACTACCTTACAGGCAACATTTCTTTACTTTTTTTGCCTGGTTATACACTACTTTATTACCCTATGTACAAATATTCTTTGTTTTATTAGGCAAATTTATGGAGGCTGAAATGCTTAATAAGATTTCGAATTGACTTAAGTTTGTGCTGAGATGAAAGTATTTTAATGCTAAAGTACTATATGTTTCATGCTTACCCAATTTTATATGTTGATTTTTTTTTATTATACACAAACCTAGTTTGCTTTTATATTGGGTGTTCAAAGATATAAAGTTGTTTATCACTTGTAATGGTTTGTTACTCAACACATGTTATAAAGCTCCAATATGATAACAGTTGTTCCTTAAGCATTATCTATTTATTTTAAAACTTAAACTTTCCAATATTACATTATTAATATTGTTTGAAAAAAAACTCATTATTAAATTTAAATAATTTATAAATGCAATTATCACTATATAAATAAATTACTTATTTTATCAACTATATTTAAACAAGAACAAAACAACCTTTGTTAAATTTAAATTGAAGTTAAAATCATTTAAACAAAATTTTAACTTTATCTTGAGTGCATTTAAACCATATTTTTATCAAGCTATACTAAAAATAAAATAAAAAAATCTTTTTGTTAATAAATTTTAAATTTAAACTTAAGCCAGAATGAGTTCTAACTATTAAACATTTATCTTAAGTATTTAAAAGCATATACTTATTTATTTAATAGCTTAATACTAATTTAAATCAAATTGCCAAATTATCAGAAATATTAAAATTAGAAAACATGTCTTTATTTATTAAATTTAAAACAGAGCTTGACTATTTACAATTTATACAAATATATATATGTATATACATTATAAATAGAAACAATTTAAATTAGCTTTTTAAAGATAAATCATTAGTTAAATATTTATTTAAAAGAAGATTATTAAATAAATTTAAATCTTATTAATAATTATTATCAAATCAATTTAATTTTTAACACAGATTATTAAATTGATATTGCCAACATTTCCGGGATATCACATTCCTCCCCCCTTAAAAGAATTTCGTCCCCGAAATTTAAAACAAAGGTAATTTAATAATCTAGTTAAAGATTTAAATTTTAAACACAAGCATATATCAATCATATGCTAACAACCATAGCAACCAATTTATCCAATCAAACAAATCTAACTATTCAGACAAAATTGCGGATATAATTTTCTCGAGTTTCCCAAATATAAATACCAGGATACTCACTCTACAGAATCCAAACAATCAAGCACTAAGCTACAGAGCCCACTCATCTAGATTTACAAAACAAGACAGGATATCAGACTACAGATAAGTCTGAATCAACATCCAAAACTCCCTGAACTGCTGGTTCTACAACCAGAGATAGATCTTACACGTACTCCCTCAGAGATACATGAAACACAACGAATTCCAGTTATCCAAACTTACACGTTTCATTTATTCGCTGGTCTTCATGTAGCTTACTGTCTCATGTGCAGTTTGTACTTTGATATGCATGTGCACCATTGATGTAAGTGTTGACTTGTCTCGACTACTCATTGTTGTATCACCATATAGTTTGTAGTTACACTTGTTTATATGTGCACTTGCTATGTATATTTGCACATTCACTGCTTCTTTGAGTTGCATATGTTAATAGTCATTATATGACTTTGAGTCTATTACATTTCACTGTTGCATACATGTGCTTGTCACTATGGCATTGTTTTCAAAACTGTTGTAGTTTTGTTGTTGCTTCAATTTGGTCTAAATTCTGGCCCGAGTCTTCATTTGATAGTTGTTGTGTCAATTTGTATTCATGTATATTAGTACTCATCCATGTACTCTGGTTGTCATGTATATGAAGCAGTGTTGCATTTCCTTGTAGTCTTCATTGCACTATCCACTGAACTTCGAGTCATGCAGTTCATGTGCAGTTTGTAGTTTACATTCACTTGTGTACATTTGTTTGAGTGCGACTTTGTCCCATTCTTATGGTTCTATTAATGATATTATGCACTGTATATAAATGTGCCATTTTATTTTCTTCTCTGGTCTTGTTCACTTGATGGCATTTGGTCTGGTATACATGAGCACTGCCCACTGGTCTGATTATGCTACTTGTATGTGGTCTGGACTTGCTCGAGTCTGGTTCCATATCTGACCAGCTACATTGTTTTCTTGCGTATGTCACTTTTCATTTTGATTTCACCTGAACTTCATCTTATTTTTGGAATTGCACCTTTGTTGAATCCAGCTTGTAGCTGGGGTTTGACCTTGTGCTCATGTCGTGACTTTATATTTATTTAACTTGAGAAACCGGCTTTTGATTTGGGTTTGACGTTGTGCTCACCTATCCCTGTAACTTTATCAAGTGTATATCGGTATGCACGGCCTTATGACATGTACAGTGGTATACTGTGCATGTCACAAGCTGTTCGTGTATGATGAATTCAAATTTAAATGAAATAACTAAGGCAAATAATATTTTCAAAATACATTTTATTTTACACTACAAAAAAATATTTTCTTTTCAATTTTACCGCGTCAGTATTTATTTTTGCAGATTGCTCAGATGCTGGATTTAATCTGGAATGTAATTGAAGATCAATACGAGTGAGTGAGCAATATGTAGTGAGGACATTTGTAAATGGATATGTACTATAATTGCAAATTGTATATATATAGTGAGAGATCAAATTTGTACTATTCAAAATCGTAATAAATATTTCTTTGAATAAAATGTCCGTTTGAATTTAAATACCATGTTATTTATTTTATTCGGCAAATATTTATTTAATTATATGAAAAAAATAAAATAGTACATTAACAAATACATTTAAATGAATATATATTTTTATTATCATCAAACAAAAATCATATACTTGCATATTCAACACCGATAAGTGTGAGGAAGCATTTCAGAGCTTAAAGCACTTGTTGACCCATGCACCTGTGTTGGTGGTTCCAGAGGAGAATCAAGATTTAGTTGTTTGTACAGATGCATGTGGAACAGGATTGGGAGCTGTAATAGTACAGAGGGGTAAAGTGATTGCTTACGCTTCTAGACAGCCTAGACCACATAAGGTTAGGTATCCAACGCATGACTTGGAGTTAGCTACAGTTATATTTGCGCTGAAGGTGTAGGGGCATTACCTTTTGGGAGAGAGTTTTGAGCTTTATAGCAATCATAAGTCATTAAAGTGCTTGTTCTCCCAAAAGGTGCTGAACATGAGACAACAAAGATGGTTGGAGTTTCTCACTGCTTATGATTTTAGAATAGAGTACATGCCTTAAAAAGGAAATAAGGTTGCAGATGCGCTCAGTAGGAAGTATCAAAATGTAGTGTTAGCAATGATAGCAGAATGGAAAGACTTAGAATCATCGTCAGCTTATAGAATATTGTGGAGAACCAAAGCTAGATCTGATGAAGAGTCTGCTAGGTTGTCTTTTTTAGAAGTTCGACCAGTAATGATTAAGAAGATAACTTCTAAACATGAGGATCCAATTTTGGCTGAACGGATCAGAAATTTAATGAAAGGAACAGGGAGCGATGATTTAAATAATTTTCGTCTTGACCAAATGGTTGGTTGAGAAAGATGGGAAGATTATGTTTTTCAAATGTGGGAGACATAAAGAAAGAGATTTTGGAGGAATGCCAACGCTTAAAGTCCACTATCCACCCAGGAGGAACAAAGATGTATCAAGATATGAAGAGAAGTTTCTTCTAGGAAGGCATGAAAAGGGATGTTGGCTTATGGATGAAACTGTGTTTGAATCGTCAGCAGGTAAAAGCCGAACATCAAAAGCCGAGTGGATTGCTTCAGCCATTGGACATTCTAGTGTGGAAGTGGGATTCCATCTATATGGATTTTATTGCTGGATTTCCGAGATCTAATAGAGGGAATGAAAGTATATGGGTCATAATAGATAGATTGACCAAGAGCGGCTATTTCATTCCGGTTAAGGCAAACAGGACGACACCTGTATTTGCTAGATTATTTTTAAAGAATATGGTTAGACTGCACGGAATCCTTAGTAGTGTTGTAGTGATATAGATTCTTTGTTTACTAGCGAGTTTTGGAAAAGTTTTCAGGAAATCTTAGGAGCCAAGCTCAAGATAAGTACAGCTTACCATCCACAGACTGATGAGCAGACGGAAAGTGTTAAAAGATCTTGGAGGACTTGTTGCGAACTTTTATATTAGACTTTGAGGGATCATGGGAAGATCACCTACATCAATTCGAGTTTTCGTACAACAACAGTTATTAGGCTAATATAGTGATGACACCGTTTGAGGCTTTATATTGAAGACCATACAAATCCGCCACATATTGGTTAGAGATCGAGGATAGATTGATTTTTGGTCCCGATTTGGCAAAAGAAGCAGCATAAATAATAGAGCTGATAAGGGCAAGAATGAAGGAAGCACAGTTTAGGCAAAAAAACTATGCAGATAGAAGATGAAAAGATTTATAGTTCTCAGTTGGAGATCATGTTTTTATCAAAGTATCGCCGATGAAAGGTGTTATCAGATTCGGGAAGAAGGAAAAGTTAGCATCTAGGTTTGCGGGACCATTTCCTATTTTAGAAAGGATCGAGAAACTTGCGTATAGAGTAGAGTTACAGAGTAGTTTAATAGGAGTCCAGAATGTTTTTCATGTTTCTCATTTAAGAAATATGTTAGGGATCCAGACACAACTATAGCACCGACCGAGTTAGAAGATTTAGTAATGGAACCAGATATGACTATAATTAGGAAGCGCATCCAGATAGTCACAAGAGATGAGAAGAAGTTGAGGAACAAGACAGTCAGATTAGTGAAAGTCTAGTGGAGTGATGATGCAAGAGACTGTACTTGGGAGACTGAGAGCAGGATCAGAGACGATTATCCAAATTTTTTGATGGTATGTTTTACCTATGATTGTTTGATGTGTTCCTTATCGTAATTTCGAGGATGAAATTCTTTAAGGATGGAAGATTGTAACACCCCATATTTTCAGCAACATTATTTAGGATATTTAGTTAGATAAATAAATTAAAATAATGTAAGATGATTAGTAGATTGGGATTTGGTTTAACCAAGGGTAGCCATGCCATGTTAAATGCAAATCAAAACAAGATAACATGAATAAAAGTGTTAGGAAAATAAGTGAGGGCGAAATAGGAAAATGATAGAACTTATACCCTAAACCCTTAGGAATTCAAACACGCGTTCATTTCATTTTTCTCAAGCAAAAATTTTCTAAGGTCGGCCACCATTTTCAATCTCAAGAGAAGATAAAGCCAGGATTTCAAGAAAACGAAGTAAATCAACTTGTTCAACATCAAATCTCACATCTTTATTCACAAAGCTAAAGTGAATGATAAATACATCCCATTTTTCTTATAGTTTTCGGTTTCAAGGTTAACCCGAAATGAATTTGCATGATAATGCCATGTTTTGGGTGATTAAATGTTTATATATATACGCACACTTGTTGATGATTTCTGCATGTTCATATTGATTTTTATGGTATGTATGATGTGAAATCCCTATTTTGTGACATCCAAATGCCTTACGATTTTAGATACAAACAAGAAATGTTATTTTAAAGGTGGGTTTCAATTTTCGTAATTTTATGAATTGATGTGGATATTATATTAATTTTCTAGTGAAGAAAATGATTTATTAGGTTATAAATTGTTTAAGGCAAAATAAATAACTATTTAGGTCCGAAATTTTTATATGTTACAAAACATATGAATACAGATTTTATAGGATTTTTCTAGATTTTTTCTAAGTATTACGATGAATATGTAAAATTGTTTAAGGTATGGGATTTAAATGTTTTATATATTTAATTAAGGAGAATGGGCATTTTGAAAAATAAAATCATTGTTATTTCTGAAATTATTGGCAGCACTTTTCTAAAATGTATTTGGAAATCAACGAAAATTTGACAAATAAAGGCGGGTTAGTTGAAAAGTTTACTCGTTAAGTTAGAAACAAAGGTAACATGATTTTAGCGTGTTCCGCCACTTTCGGCATAGTGCGTTCCGACCTAGACCTTTCGCCACCGATAGTTTCAAAACCAAAATGCATGGTATCAAGCAACTTAGTACGTAGCGTTTTGGACAAAGGTGAAAGGGTACTTGGTTGAAACCTTAGGTTTTGAACAAGTTGGAGTATGTTGTTTTAAAACTAAGGTAGCACCTGCTTCACTTTCGAAAGAGCTAGGTTTCAACTCAGTTGCTTTCGACTGGGTCAAATATTTTTAAAGGAATGGTTTTTACTTGGTTACATTCTTTTGTTTTTAGTAACGCTCTCGAAGGGAGTCGAAATCCCTAGATTTTGCTTCTCTGCCTTTTGAAATCAGTGGTTTCGATAGGTATTCTTTTTTCTAAAATTAACCACTCCTCCAATCCTTTCAGAAGGGGTGTTTCAGCACCATCACTTCCTGACTTAGTAATAGCTTTCGAAAGGGTAAGATTTCAACCCTATTGCTTATGACCCTCAGTGATATTCTTTAAAAGAATAAACCAATGGTTTCGAAAGAGGATTGGTTTCGACTTATATGGTTTCAAAAGGTGTTTTTCCACATGCATTTACTTGAATCCCAAATACTTTCTAAGGGTTTGAAGTTTTAATATCTTTAAAAGGTTTTAAAGAAGGTTTCGAAGGGGAGGTTCCCTAATGATTTAGAAAGGTCTAAAGGAAAGATTTTCCAATGTTTTTGAATGGTTTAAAGGAAAGGTTATTCCTACAGTTTTGTAAGGCAATGTTTATTAATTTGAAAGAAGGATGTCCAAGGTTTTAAACTTTCGAAGGAAAAGGAATTTCAATGGTTTCGAAAGGTTTATATGAAAGGTTTGAAGGGGCACTTTCAAATGTTTAAAGGTTTTCATCAACAAAGATTTGAGTAAAGTGTGTGTGTGTGTGTATACATATAACACGGTAAGGTGATTTTGAGTAAAGCATAGTATATGTTTTTTCCTTGTGTAAGTATGATTTAAAGATTTAAATCAATTTGAAAGAGTTTTTCAAGGAAAATTTGGGGGAAGTTATCCTTAAGAACAATGACTTAGATATTAGAATACCATATGGGACTGGTATAGGGTCATACCCTATACATTAGCTATTGGCCCTAGCTAATTTAGTCCAAAGTTCCGGTATGTAGGGCTTTGTCACAGGTAATATTAAAATTATGATTACACATGGAAGGGAATATATGTTTGTATACAAATAGGTTATTGGTGATCCCAACGGTTATTGGTGATCCCACAAAACCATTGGGATCAGGTAACTCTGGAGATGTTAAGTTAAGGAAGACCGTCCATAAAAGAAGTATTTAATAGATAGTTAAGGACAGACCGTCCAAAAGAAGAGTGTCTAACAAATATTAGATAAATTTTGTTACTTTTCTGGTAGGCTCGAGTCAGCCAAAGGTTACTAGTAAGCCAAACAAAACTATAATGTCTGGACAGATAGTCCATTTGTTACCTGATATGTATGTTTACGTAATATAATGATGCTTTACAGTTTTAACCAATTTTGGTTGCACGAAAAGATTTGCAAAAGATATGTTTTAAAAGAATATTAGTGAGGGGAAACTCGTTCCGCTAAACGGCATGGTCTCACTTAACATTAATAACCGAGATGTATTTTATTATTAACACCAGGCTTTATGTTTCACTCGAAGTTTATGTTTTCCCTTTAAACTCCCGGGTGCTCAAAATCGATTTGAGTAGGTTGAGAGTTGAGGTTCTATCTGGTTTTAATAGGATGACGAATAAATATACGAGAGGAGAGCCGAAGGCTAACAGATTTCTATTTAGGAGTTGCGGCTCTTTGTTTTGTTGTTTATTTCCACTGTGTGTGTATTAAGTCAATTATGAGTATATGACTCTGATCATCCAATGGGGCATCTTCATAAGTCTCTCTTAGCATATTTTGTAATAAGCATATTTTATCGCTGCTTGGGAAACGTTTTAGGATTATGTAATTTGAGTGTGGAGCACCTATTTTGAAATGTAGTGGAAAATTCTATTATGAAATCTGTGATTTGTTTCATATCAAGTGCTTCTGATATTATAGATACCATTAACATAGCCGTATTTAGTCACCAAAAGTTAATATTATAGATGATTACAGCGTCTGTAGCGCTAAGCTTTAGGCCTCTAGGTAGGGGATGTTACAACTCTCCTTTTAAACCAACACCAAAATATATGAAAATTCTAGTAAGTTACACACCATGGTATAGTGTGTTCTCATGTTTAGAAATATTCTTTTGAACAAAGTAATCTAAGATGAATTATGCCCCATTGATGTCATAGTTTCTATAAATGGCGAAAAGAGCTTCGAAAGCTTATTGGGTAGGATTATTATGATTAACCGTCCTTGGAGTAATACTTTGTTGTAAAATAAGACTCATAATTTTTGTCGAAGACTTTTATGTTTAAAATAAATTTCTTCACCACTTTCAAAAATGTCATGAAAAACTCTATGATTTTGTTCATCAATTTGAAAAGTGGAGATGTCAATTACATTAGATTTGCAACTAAGTATATAACTCAAAAGTTCATAATTTAAAATAATTCAAATGCCATTTACACTACTCTAAATTTGTCCCTCTTCTCCTTGAATTTTTTTTCATTTAAATTTGCTTAAAACATTTTGACCAAATCCAGATAACAAACAAAATCATTATGAAAAGAGTCAATTAAACCAAAAATTTCATTTTGAATGCAAAGATCTCGAAGAATAAGAGGAAAAAACTTCAAATTTGGCAAATCTTCCCTAATTTCTTTTTCAGAAATAGCGTACTTCATATAGGTATCAATAGCTTCTTTTCATTGAAGACAAAGCATTTGGTTCTCTTATAGAGCCTTGTGGTTTTAGGAGTTTGACTTGAGGAGGCTATTTTTGAGATTTTGAGGAGATAAGAGAATGAAGAGATATTTGCAATTTAAAATAAAGTGAATGAATGAATGGATAGAGATAGATTGAATTAATAGAGAGTGAAGAATCATGTTCTCTGGTTAAAAAGATGCCTTTTCAAAACCTGAGAGTAAGTGCGAAAAGAAAGGAACGTTTGAATTTCGAAATTTGAAATGAAATTTCAATTTAAATGTTTCTAAAAGTTATGTAGACATATATGCTCTATGTATATCGATATATAAGCTGTAATTTTCAAAAATAAAACTAAATAAATTATTCTTATATACACACACTTATTGTCATCAAATATTATTATTAATCTATATGTTACTCTTAAAAATACACAAAACATAAAAAAAGAGAAATAAAAATTAAATGTAAAAAGTACCTTTTTGCTCCTTTTCTTTGACCTATTTTGGTTAATCACCTCTTGCCATAAAAGACATGTTTGCATCCTCGGTATTCGGTTCACTATCGCTTGAGGAAGTAACCGAATCATCTAATGTTGCTATATAAGCACTCTTTCTTTTTCTAGTTGAATCGGCAATTCATGAGATCACTGATCTATCAAATGCGAACAGTCTCTTCATGGATGACCAAGTTCATCGCAGTTGAAATATCTACTTGCAGTTCCAGTACCAAAAGTCTTATTTTCAAGTCTCCGATAGTTGATCATCTTTCTATACTTCAGGAAGTTTCTGAAATTTTTGATCATGAAAGCAATTTCTCTATCATTGTTATCATCTGAATCATGTTCATTGCTAGTTGCGTTGAAAGTAATGGATTTTTTTTTGTTGCCTTAATTTATCTTTTATCTTGCAATTTTATTTTATAGGCTATTAAATTGCCTATTAACTCTTCAATTTTCAGTACTAATATTGCTAGCCTCTTCCGTTGCTAGTGCCTTTTGATCCCACCCTAAAGAGAGTGAATTAAGTGGTCCTCTTCAGAAAAGTTTTACCCAATGCTATTAAGGAATGCACTATATCTTGGAATGTACAGTACATGATAGAAATAGATCAATTTGGATTCATTTTAAACAATCGAAACTGATTAGTTAGCATGGAAATTTTGGTCGTTTAACTTTACGAGTATCCTTATGTGTAACTTACAGTGTTCTCCTAATTTCATATGCAAACTTACAAATAGAAACACTATTAAGCTCATTTTTTTCTAGTGAACAAAATAAAATATTCATGACTTTAGAATTATTATGTGCAAGTACCTTTTGGTCCGCAATCCATTGTGCAAAATTAGTCTGGGGTTCAATGTATTCATTTTTCATAATATTCCGAATATCTAAACCATTAGACTGTCAATAAATCCTCATCCTACATGACCAATAAGTGTAATTACTACCATTAAAAGTGGGGGTCTAGCAGCAGATTTACCATAAACAAAAGTATTAACAAATGTGCTGACAATGTTACTAGCCATTAAAACTTTTCAAAAATCAAAGTATGAGTTTTTGTAAACCTAGTGTTTTGATACCAAATGTGGTATAACGACCCACCTTTTTGGATGGTTTAAATCGACAATAAACTACACATGTCAACTCAAACTATTCAAAAGAGAGGATTGTTAACGGGGTAAATAAGAAAATAAGAGAAAGGAAAGAAAAAAATGAAAAAAAATCTCATAGCGGAATGACAAAAATATAATAATCAAATAAAAACTTCATGAAGCTGTTTTGCAATTACATTCGATGACATTCGTACAATACAATCAGAATTACACATACAACAGCCACGATAAGACAATGTAGTGGAATAACATGATGCAGTGGAATAATACTAATAGTATAATACCAAAACTCCATCTTCATCCTCCAGAATTAATGTCTTCAATGCTGAAAAGCTCACACTGACCCAAGCATAATGAAAAGACAAAACACTCGAGTTAGAACTAAAGGAGTAAGTTAAATCAATAGTAAATAAATATGAGTGTAATGACTTCAAAGATGTTTAAGGGATTTTACATCTCCCATCCTGTGTCTAACGTGCGTGCAATAACTTAAGAGATATTCGGAATTCTATCTCCTAAGGATTCTTAAACTATCTACGTATATAAAATAACGCTATAATAATATGTCTACAACAAGGTAAAGTATTAAAATAGCGTTAAGGTGTAACCCATATCTCCCTTAACACATTTTTATAAATGTCGTAGTCTATACAGTACTGTAAACTCCACCCGACCTATAGGTTATTAGGGAGCACTCCATAGGTACGAGAAAAACCAAACTCGCAGTGGGCTCAATAAGGTATATGACAAGGCACACGAGACAATGTCCAGGGTAGGGTATTACCGTTTTGTAGAACCAGGCTAGTGGTAACGCATAGCAGCTACTACTGTCCACCTTGAGACACACTCCCATAATCAAATCAAAGGTTGCCACCAAATCAATCACAAAGTAACAGATATGGCATCGAAGGAAATGTGCCCGATCAAAGGAGCAACCTCACTTGGCCCATGTATAGCTCCTGTTATAGTCAAGCTGACCTGAGTGGGTCAGGGCTGCGTTCAAACCTCATACAATAGCATTAACCAAACCATCCCACTTCATTCTGGATTCTCCACCATGTGCGCAGTTGTTAAAGTGGTTTTCGATATTAGCAGAGAGTATGACAATATCCGATCCTGGTCTCTTTAAAAACCAAATGCTTATTTTACACCGATTGGTTCTTTTACATTTCCAAAACCAATTCATAATTGATATCAAAATATCATATTCACTTCACAGTCATATCACTTTTGAAATCATACTCACTTTTAAAATCATTATTCACTTTAAATAATGTTCGTTTTCAAAATAATAACCACAAAATAGGTTAAACCATCGTATCAAAATATTCGCATTTAAATCAATTAAATTTAAATCATAAAAGTTCCAACTTTAAACAGTTTAAATATTGAAAGTAGTTTATATATTGGAATAATAATACATTAAAAATAGTTTATATATTAGAAATAGTTTATATTAAAAGAGTTCATATATTAGAAATAATTTATATATTAGAAATAGTTTATATATTAATATAGGTTATATATTAAAATAGTCTATATATTAAAAAAAGTTTATATATTAAAAAAAGTTTATGTATTAAAATAGGTTCTATTGAAAATAGTTAATGTGTTAAAAATTATTAAAGCATTAAAATGATTTATATGAGAAAATAGTTTATATGTTAAAAGAGTTTGTATATTAAAAGAGTTTATACTGAAAATATTTTCAAATTAGAATTGTTTCTTCCAATTTCACAAATCAATTCAAATCAACAATCTCAGTTTAACAATTTCAATTCAAAAGGCTAAAGGTTTCAATTCAAATTCTCATTAAAACCCATTTCAATTTATATCGATTTTAGACCCATCTTTGAACTACAAATTTAAACCACTTCAAATTCAGTAGGTTTCAAAGTTTAAATATTCAAACGTTTACAATAACTCAATTTTTGATAAATTTCATTTATATTTCAAAATTCAACTTTAGTATTTCTAATTAAATTCTTTAGACAATTCATTTAAACCAATTTCAATTTCGACATTTTAAAGTTTTGAAAATAATTTAATTCATATAAATCTAATTTTATTTCAAAATATCATTTAACTGCATTCAAAAATTAAGGATTTAAAAACCATTTAATTTAACCAATCCGATGCTCGTATATAATTTTCTACTCTATGGTCAAGTGATACGATGTATATCATTTCAACCCACAATAATTTAAATTACTGGATATATATCATTTTAACCCGTATCTCAAATCATAATTTCCAAATCCATAAAATCACTGGGGTTTAACATTTCAACCCATAACGGTTTTTCTCTAATCTGTAAGATCGTTCGGGCATGTATCATTTCAACCCACAGTGATTTCTTAGCAATAACTAAGGAAACTTGCAATGTGTACAACAGATAAAATTAACATGACATTAAATCATCCAGAATGTCAACAATTAAGCATCCATCACAATCATCATTCAAGTCCGCTAATAACTCGCAACAATTAACTGGTTATCATTATTAGGTATTTAATTAACAATTAAATTCAATATTAAATTAAATGGCAATTTACTTCAAGATAAATTCAAATTAAATTTAAACGACAATTTAAAATACCAAAAGCAATCAATAAATTTCTATTCATAAAATAAATTTAATTTAAGCAACATAAGATGATTTAGTATTTGTGAGTGCGTTAAAATACTCACCTTTGATTTATCGATGATTTAAAATCCAAATAAAGCCCAAAATTTAACGGTCTCAGAATTCGACCAAACTAACTGTATATTATTCGGAATTTCGATACGATTGCAACGGAGAAAACCATGCGCGAATCCAATCTCATATGGAAAAGTTATTGATGTTAGAACACATGAAAATTTAAAATTAAATTAAATAGAAAAACAGAAATATCGTAAATAGATTTACCATCCAAACCCTAGAGAAAGAACGAACGACCTCATTTAGAAAATCTTCAGCCACCACAATCCATGCCTTGCCGTATGCACCTCCTATCATTACCACCATGATTAGAGACCATGCCTGGAACCTCCGTGCTTGGCCACGCCCTCCGCCGCCCCATATAACCATCGCCGCCACCGAGATCTATTTGCCATTTTTGGCAAATCGATCACCTTTGACCAAAACTAAACCGCTAGATTAACTCATTTCCTCATCCTCTACTCTCCATCCACCTCCGATCGACCCATCGACGAAGATCCACCATTGAAACGACAAACACTTATATGACGGCCAAGAAAGATCGACGATTTTTGGCCAAACCGTGACTCGAATCAAAAAATTAACTACAGCCGTAGATTGCATTCGTCGAGGGCTTTCCAAGGATATATATATATATATATATAATATGACATAGTTTGAGGATTTTAAATTTTTTGATTGGATTTTGATTTGAATTTGAATTTGGGTATTAGGATCTCTGCCATTTGGAAAGAAGGAAGGAGCAGGTAGAATAATAGTACGTACAAAAATAAAACGAAAGGCTACTAGAGTTAGGAAAAATCTATTTACGTAGACACAGATAGATAAGAATGAATGGACAAATCGATTTGGGTCGAAACGATAACAACGACAGGAAAAGCCCGTTCCATTTACGAAACGAAAGTGGATCATCCAATATACTGAAATATAGGTTTTTCATATTTTTAAACTCAATGGAACCAATTTCAAACCCCAATTCCATTGTATGTAGAAATTATCTTTCAAATCAAATTATATTCATTTAAATTCTTTTAATTGATTTCTACGCGTTTCAAGCTCGCACGGCCAAACTACAAATCTAATCGCTACAAAACTTAAAATCTTATAATAATTTACTGTTACGGATCCGTGAAACTAGTTTCATCAAAATCTTAAGACAGTGGGCAAAATGGCTAATTCCACGTTAATTAATTAAATTATTAACATATTGGTTTAATCACTCATAAATTTAAATTCAAAGTTGACCATTTTCATCATTCTTGATTATATATAAATTAATAATCTTTAAAATAAAATTTCCATGTTGATTCCAATATTTAAATATTAAACTAATTTCGTCATTCAATTACAATTGTAGTAAAAACCTGGTTAATTATAGTTTAATTTTAATCAAATTCTTTTATTTGGATTTTCACTCTTATTATTAAATCAGCTGTTACCCTATGAATATAATTAACATTAGTTTACATTTTATTACATTTGTATTCTTCAGTTATCATCTTATTTCAAATTAACTATAACAATAAATTACATTAATTTTGATAATTATTTTATTCTTAATTAACAATTATAACCAAATTAACATTACAATTATTTCAATTGATTGAAATTACATTAAAATAGTTGTTAATAACATTCAAACAATATTATTAACCATTATCCAATTATTTTTCTCATTAATAAATCATAAATTTTAATTCCTCTTAACATTAAATTTCAAAAAAAAATTCAATATTTTTAATTATCGAAAAAATACGGGTCATTACATGTGGGTTGCGGAAATACGGGTCATTACATGTAGGAGAATAGTGTTTTATAACTTTTAATAATCTTTTTAATTTCCTTTCAAGCTTGATATTAAATCACAAATTAACAACATATATACTATTAAACAATCATAGATAAAGCAGTAAAGTAAAGTAAAGTGTTAAAGAGATGACACAAAGGATGTTATACTAGTTTGATTTCTCCTTCATCTAGTCCCATATAATTGCTTATACAGATTTTTTCTCAGATTCCAATCTTAAATATGCAGTAGGCACCCTAATTAAAATCTTGATTCGAGGCTACTAGACATTCCCTTCTAAATTTTCGGGCTCAGGGTACACCCATTTGATTTGGACAATCTACAAGCACACCTACTTGGATTTCCATGCAACCATGCACACACACTTGATTTGAAAAGGCTACAAGCACACCTAGCAAATACAAATACAGTTTGGTGGTTTTCTCAAAAATAATTTCTTGAACTTTTGATACAATAGATCTTATAACCTCTTTGACAACACTTTGATCTTTGATTTGAGGGAGAGATGATTCTAAAATAGTAATAAAGTAGTAGTGAATCAATACAATGAAGTTTGAATTGATTCTATATGATTTTAAAAAGAATAAAGTATATTTTAATGAAGTTTTCAAGAGAGTAAGAGCATGGAAGAAAATAAGTTAAAGACTAAAAAATTCTTTTTAACTCCCCTTTATATAGTGAATGAGTGTCCATTCGTGAAGAGTTGCGACGAAATGACACTTCTTTTCAAAATTTGAGGAACCATCTAGTAGCATGTATGTTAATATTCATTTAGGCATATGTCAACTTATGCATATTGAATTTGAAAACTTGTTCCTTTTTAAAATGTTTTAAAAATCTTATACTTTGTAATATAATTAATACTTTGTAAAATGGTTTGAACATAGTTTATAAATATTTTGAACTTTAAAAAACAATAAAATATTTTGAAATTTATTATAAATTTTATTTTAAATATGAAAGATAGAAAAATAAGAAATAAAGATCAAAGATTTCTACCGAGGACTTTAACGATATGCTATGACTCTATAATATATAGTCTTGAGATCTTCATATCTTGATCTTTGTACTCATGAGTCTTTATGTCCATTTCTTGAGTCTTTACACTATACAGTCTTCGATTCAACACCTGTATAATATTTTGCGATATATATTATATTACTTGGAAAAACATTACTGTCCTTGTTTTATATGAATGTATATTATTGTTTATTAAGGCTGTTATCATCAAAATCATTAACTGAGGTATTAATGACATTTAGGTTAAATTGATTAACTCGTCAAATCAATCGTCACGTCACTGAATCATCTTCGAAATACCTTGAGAACGAATTATCATCGCCAATTGGAACATGACATGTGTTGATAGCATTTAGTAAGTGAATTACAATTCTACCTCTAGTCGTAAAAACAAACTTAGGGGTAAAATGTTGCTAGTTTTTCTCGCAAAGTAATAAACTGCTTGACCTACTAGTTTCCCAATGCTCTGGCCTTAACTCGTATAGCGTCGAATCACTTTTCCTATCTTATTATATTCATAATGGCTCGTGCTACCTACAAAAGGCAACAATGCCCAGCAACTTATCTTTAAATAATAGCCTAACCGGACATTGCTCTTGATAAGAGAGCTTCTTGTCGAAGAGTGCATGCTTGTATCATGAAGGACTCTCTCCCGCTCTCCTCACCGTGCTCCTAGGTCCTCATCGCCCCCACAACCTACCTGATGCCTATTCATCTCGTATCCCTTATTTTGCCTTGACTCAATGGGCCCTTGCCTAAAGTACCTAACCACCTTTACAAAATGAAATAACAAGTCTACACTGTTCTACTAAAAAGATTGGCAAATACGACACCGTTCGTCTAGTAGAAACGACAATATGAATCAACCACTCGACGTCCTTCACTATCCATATGACAGTAACGTTGTTATTAACTCTTTGTCCATATGCCACCTTGTATGATAACCACATACTTTGGTATAGCTCACCAGCTAACCATCATCCGAACCATTCAGATAGTTGACATCCTTGTTGGTCCGCCTCTGAATCATTTAGCACCATCAACGGTTGAGAGGAAACATAAAGATTGGTATGCCAATCTGATATACCTAAAGATTTTAACTACTATAAATACAACATTGAATGCACTTGTATAAGGATTGAATTTTCATTTATTGGTCCTATTACTATCTCTTTTAATCAAGCAACTATAACTCAAAAACCAAAAGTAATAACATTTGTTATATTGGGTGTAGGTCATTCCTAATCAAACTACTCTAAAATGTGTGCCTCTTTTCTTGTTTTATCATTGACTGCCTTACTTTTCTCCCATTTTTAGTTTATTAAGTATGGTATTAGTAAGTAACTATATGATCATAAATATAGCATAGAGTGGATATGTGAATAGGGTATCTAAAATTATTTCACAGACGAACGGATATATAGAATGGAAATGCAAAATGCAAAAAACAAAGGATACGCAGATTTACCCAACTTCGGTAACTACCTCGGTGTTCCTGCTATTGTCCCTAAGATTACGACTAGAATTAAATGATTGGCTGCTTACAAACCCCATACTTGCGAATCTTTGCTGATTGTCTATTCTAATCCTATGCCTAATAACCCTGCCTTAACTTGATCCCTAATTCGAGAATTTTATGAACTTTAAATCGTAGTTTAATCCTATTCAGAAGCTAAAGTTTAAAATTAAAAAAATGATATTTAGTTTATAAATTATAGGAAATAAGGGGCCTAACAAAAATGTTCTTTACTTCCCGTATTTTATTTGCTTTGACGTTGTTGATAGCAAAAATAAAAGTGAGCACACTTTTTCTCTTATATTTGTTCTTCATAAATTAGCATCTTCCAAAGAATACTTCACCCAAAACAAATCTTTTTTTGGGTCTTTCTATGAAATTGTTGCCGCTCCAATTCGATGCTTCCCCTTTGGTTTACATTAACCTTGAGGCGCCGCCTATGTCGAACGCGCCTTCGATCTACTGTGATTGCTTTGCCTGTAATTGCTCTATCGTCGCCTGTAACTTACTTCACCTGTAGTGAACGTGCCTTTGAATTTGATAAGAGAATTTAGGGCCGGTGCTCGAAGGAGATTCCACTATTAGTCCAGTCACTTGCTGTTGTGAATGGTAGTGATACCTATACCTACACTTGAAGTTGCGGTGCCCTTATATGCTAAGATGATGTGATCCGATCACATGGAGCTGCTCTTGGATGAAGTTGTTGCTGTTGCGGTTTGAAGGGAATGTTGTGAATGGTGCTTGGTCTTATATGCTTGCTGTTGTTAGTTTTGTGTTTGTGATCTAGATACCTGCTTTTTGCTAAGCTAGACCGGTGCTTGGATTTCGAGCATTTTGAGATGCTTCAAGTCTTGTGATATTATCGAATTCATGTTGATATTTGGAAATTATGGTTTGGAAGGTTTGCATGATATGTATACATGCATGCATGTGTGGGCTTAATTGTGATTTAGTTTGGTGATTGTGTGACAGTGTTGAGAGTGCATGGAGCGATGGTTATTGTAGAAAATGAAGGTTAATGATGATAACTAATATGTTTAAAGGATGTTGAAGTTTTGCAAGTTGGTGATGATCAGATTGTGCTTATGATTTATTGTTGAAATGTGTTGGTTATATTAGATGAATCGCTAGTGTTCTAGGCTGAAAGAAATACTATTATTAGTGGATGTAATGATGTAAAGAGGTAAAATGGTAGAGTTTATATAGAAATGTTTCTGTGAGAGATGATAGGAGTAAGGAATAACATGGATAAGAGAGAAAAAGTAAGAGAGAGAGAGAGAGAAATATGGGTTTTGAAAGAAATACCATATTCGGTTATCCATAATTTGCTATAAGTATGACAAGAAAGATCACTTTTCTAATGAATGCTGGTCAAAAAAGTGAAGAAAGCTGGAAGTAAGAAGAATGCGAAATGCTTCAACTGTGATCAAGTTGGGCATTACAAGAATCACTGTCCAGAGCCAGTTAGTTAGGACAAAGAAAAACTTTTTGCCACAGGACCAGCTAGGTCTACTGTAATAGATAAAAGAAAGACTGTGAGGGAAGATACGCTTTTTTTTGGAAACTACGGAAATCTATTCAAAAACTATCGACATGCGATTCCTGAACAGTAAATCTAAGGAATAGACGGCTGGCCCGCCTCAACCACTATTCCAAGTAAGCTTGACCTTTTGGTTGGCATGGTGCAGGGGTGTAAAATGAACCTCAAACCAACCATGTGAAAGGCATATCTCCTCTCACACCCTTCAGGTGGGACTCGAACATCAAACCTCTCACCTGGGAGGCGTATCACCCCACCACCCGACTACTGCCCACGGATGGAAGATACGCTTTTGATTCAGAGTATTTCAGTTAGAGTTCTTTTTGATACTGGTGCATCACATTCATTTATATCTTAGTGTTTGGTTGATAGATTATGCTTAGAACCTAACTACCTTGTTACTTCCTTAAGGGTTACGAATCCAATAGAAGGGTATGCAAATCTAGGGTTAAGATGTGACCAGTTAGAACTTGTCTTGTTAGGTCATAAGTTTTCATGTAGTTTGTATGTTATTGATTTCATAGATTTTAAAAACAGTTTGGGTATGGATTGGTTAGGTAGGTAAGAGGCTAGAATATTTTTTCCAGGATAAAGAAATATCACCCAGACACCCTGATAGTTATAACTGAGTGATATTCTCAGTAGAGAATACTGACCGGAGTGTTAGTGCTATGCTTAATGCTATGGAGGTAGGAAGTGAGTTAAGTCAGGTCTGAGTAGCAAAAGAATTTAAAAATGTCTTTGAGCCAAACACTGGACTACCCTCGAAAAGAGCCGTTGAATTTAGAATAGATCTTATGCCAGTAGCATAACCTATAAGTAGAACACCTAGCAGGATGACACCAACTGAGATGAAGGAATTGAAAGTGCAGCCAGTGGATCTAGAAGGAAGGAATTTTATTAGACGAAGGAGATTGCTTTAGGGAGTGGCCATAGTAGTTGTGAAGAAACTAGATGGGTCGTTAAGAATGTGCATTGACTATCATAAATTAAACGAAAGGACGATTAAGAATAAGTATTCTTTGCCAAGGATAGACGATCTGTTTGATCAGTTGAGTGGAGCCAGAGACTTTTCTCAGTTGGACTTGGCGACTGGTTTCCATTAGATAAGAGTGGCAGAGGGCAGTATTCCTTTGACAGCATTTCAGACTAAATATGGTTCTTATGAGTGGTTAGTGATGCCACTTTGATTAACGAATGCACCTGCTTTCTTCATAGATTTGATGAAACGATTTTTTGGAGAGTACTTGGATAGGTTTGTACTAGTGTTTATAGATGATATTCTAGTGTACTCTAAGGATAAGAGAGAGCATAAAGTTCATCTTAGAGTAGTACTAGAGACGTTGAGGTAGAATCAGCTAAATGCAAAGTTTACCAAGTGCCATTTCTAGAAGAAAGAGATAAAATTTCTTGGTCACATGGTTTCAGAGAAAGGATTGTCGGTCGATCCAGGTAAGATCAAAGCTATGAAAAATTGGAAGAGACAGAGATAGTGACTGAGATTAGGAGTTTTCTTGGACTTGCTGGCTACTACTGTAGATTCATTAAGGATTTCTCATAGATAGTAGCACCTTTAACTAAGCTAACCAGGAAGGAGGTAACATTTGTTTCATCCAACAAATGTGAGGAGGCATTCCTTAAGTTAAAGCATTTGTTGACCAATGCATCCATGTTAGCAGTTCCAGATGGAAACCAACGATTGGTGGTGTATACTAATGCATATGGAACTGGATTAGGAGTAGTGTTGATGTAGAGTAGTAAAGTCATTGTCTATACATCTAAGCAGCTTAGATAACATGAAGTTAGATATCATACTCATGATTTGGAGTTCATAGTGTGATCTTCGCATTGAGTATTTGGAGATATTATCTCATAGGGGAGAGATTTGAGTTGTATACGGATCATAAGTCTTTATGGTATTTGTTCTCTCAAAAGGAGTTGAATATGAGACAACTGAGATGGCTAGAATTTTTGGCTGCATACGATTTTGGTACATAATATACACCGGGAAAAGGTAATAATGTGGCTTATGCTCTTAGCAAGAAACATCAGAATGTGGCATTAGCCATGTTAGCGGAGCGGAAGAATATAGAAGCTTTAGTCAGTTGTGATATGTTGTTAAGATCGACTGCTGGTTCTAGTCAGAATACCGCCAGGTTATCTTGTTTATAAGTTCGACCAGTATTGATTGAGAAAATTGCTTCTAAGCAAAGGGAGGATCCTATATTAGCTGAAAGGACTAGAAGACTGGAGGTTAGAACAAAGATCGATGATTCAAAGGATTTTAGCCTTGACCAAAAAGGATGGTTGAGAAAGAAGGGACGGTTGTGTGTTTCGAATATGGAAGACTTAAGGAAGAAGTTCTTGGAGAATGTCATCGATCCAAGTTTACGATTCATCCTGGTGGAACCAAGATGTATCAGGATATGAAAAGGATCTTCTATTGGAAAGGCATGAAGAGGGATGTTGGCCTGTGGGTTAGGCAGTGTGCAAACTGTCAACAAATCAAAGATAAACATCAGAAATGGAGTGGATTGCTTAAGCCTTTATAGATTCTGGTTTGAAAAGGGGATTCGATATCTATGGATTTAATAGATGGTTTACCATGGTCAAATAGAGGTAATGAAAGTATATGGTCATAGTGGACAGATTGACCAAGAGATCCCATTTCATTCCAGTTAAGTCAACCAGCACGGAACCTGTTTTAGCTAAGTTGTTCATGAAGAACATAGTTAGACTTTATGGAGTTCCTAGTAGCATAGTCAGCGATAGAGATGCTTTGTTCACTAGTGAATTCCGAAAGAGTCTACAGGAAGTGATGGGTTCCAAGCTTAATATGAGTACTGCGTCTCACTCTCAGAGGGATGGGCAGATGGAGAGAGTCGATAAGGTACTCGATGATTTATTGAGAGCTTGTGTATTTGATTTTAGTGGATATTGGGAAGATCGCTAGCATTTGGTTGAGTTTTCCTATAATAATATTTACTAGACTAGTATAGGAATATCACCATTTGAAGCTTTGTATGGAAGACCATGCAAATTACCAGCATGTTGGTTGGAGACTGGATATAGATTAGTCTTAGGACCCAATTTGATTAGAGTGGAAACAGAGAAGATTGAGTTAATCCAAAAAAGGATGAAGGAAGATCAATCAAGACAAAAGAGTTACGTAGACAAGAGGCATAAGGACCTAGAATTCTCAGTTGGAGATAAAATTTTCATTAAGGTATCACATATGAAGGGTGTCATACAATTTGAAAAGTCAAGGAAGTTAGCCCTAAGATATGTAGGTCCATTCTGAATTATAGAGGGGATAAAAAAACTCGCATACAGAATAGATTTTCCGAGTAGTTTGGTAGGTGCCTATAATGTATTTCATGCATCTCATCTTCGGAGGTATGTGCATGGTCTAGAGACTACTATTCCTCCGATAGGGTTGGATGACTTAGTGGTAGAGCCTAATTTGACTTTTGTTAGACAACCAATTTGGATTATAGCTATAGATGAGAAAGATTAAGGAACAAGACAGTTAGGCTGGTGAAACTTCAGTGGAGTGATAACGAGAAAGACTGTACTTGGGAGATAGAGGATAGGAATAGAGATACTTATCCTGATCTGCTTTGAGGGTATGTCTATATTAGATTTATATAGATAATTGCTAATCAGTTAGACTTGTATGGTTGTTAGCAGTTCTTATAGATGATTGCTATGTTTAGTATTTAGTCCTTACGGAATTTGGAGGATGAAATTTTTTAAGGAGGAGCCTGTAACATTCCTAATTTTTGATAACAATATTCAAAAGATTTTTAGATAAATTAAATAGAACAATGATGATTAGGGGATTGAGATTTAAATAAATTATATAAGGGCGTGCTTAACCATAAGATAATGGGCTTTAAATTGATTTAAAGGTTAATTAACTTACATATGGGCATATTAGTAAATTTGCTAATTTATTATACATGGTCGTATCCTTTTGTAATTTTCCGTTCACGTTCATTTTTCTCAAATAAAAAATAAAAAGCAAACCTTAAGATAGCCAACCATTAACAAGGAGAAAAGGAGGGATTTCAATCAAAGCTAAAGGGGATTCATCAACAACAAATTCAAATTCCTGATCAAGTTTATTGTGAATAATAATTTTATTCCGTCTTTTTTTTTATAATCCTATGATTTTGGATTTAAGTTTTTATATCGTTTCTATGACAATTTGGGATGATGATATGCTAAAGTTATGGATTGTTTAATTTAAACAATTTAATTATATGCAAAATCCATACGGTTTTATGGCCAAAGCAATGGTTTATTGATTTTAAAATGCCATCAAAAAAATTTATGTTATTTAAAATGTGATTTTGGAGATGGGTTTTAATTTTGGAATTTCCAAGCTATGGAAATTTTATCATGAATTTTTAATGGTAAATATGAAGTATTTTGGTTAAAAATTTATTTTGAATATTCCTGGAAGAACTTGGGCCCAAATTTTTAATATGTTTGATTACATGATGAAATTGATTTTTGAGGATTTTTCCCACTTGATTTATTTGGGAAAATTAATTATTTTTAAAGAAGGACTTTTTCGGCAAATAGTACTTTTGATATATGGAAGGGCTTAAACGTTACCTTTCTATGGTTTAAATCAAATTAATGTGGCAGTTTGTAGTGGAAAGGTATTTGAAAATTTTCAAAGTAGCCAGTCAAGGCAATACAACTGGCAGGCTGGTTATAAAGCAAATCAGCATTTCAGAAAAAGATGGTTCCGCCTATTTCGGAGGCACCTTTCGACTCCTTTACCTCCGCTCCATCTCAGTTGAAACCATCACTGTCGAAACCAACAAAGTCGTAACCAAGGCACATGGTATCAATGGAAATTGGTATGAAGTGTATTAGTAAGGTAGCGGAAGAAAGGGAGTCGAAAGCTATGCTTTCATCAGAGTCGAAACTAAGGTTCAATTTTAAAAAGATTGATGCCTGCGTAGTTTTTTAAGGGCTTTTGACTGAGTCAATACCCTACAGAGACGAAACCTTTGTTTGTTTCCTGAAACGACCCTGACTCGACCTTCGAAAATCGACACTGAATACGACACCTGTATTCCAATGCCGCAGATCTAAACATCGAATCTGGTTCGCCGGAGCTTATAACACAATTAAGTATAACAACATAGCGAAAGAAAAAGAATGAATATCATTGATTTACAACAATCGATACAACAATGATACAGTATGAATCAATATCAGAGATACAAGATAACAAAGCTACAGCGGAAAACTCGATAAACTGGTAGTGGAAACAAACAAAACTTGAAACTCCAGAAGAAACACCAATATCAGCATGCAACTCTAATTCCAAAGAACAATCCAAAAATAGCTTAAACCACCATGAAGTTGCACAAAGATAAGAAAGTCTCGTCCATGAATCCAAAGACTCCAATATCCAAGATCTCCAAAGAATACAAAGAGAAAGCTGAGAGCTACCCGATCGATATCTAGATATACTATCTGAAAAACCCAACTCTAGACTGCACATGTGGAAAATAGTGGGCACCCAGAGATTAGGAAAGGAACAATACACTCCGGGTCAGTCGTGGGACTGGTATGAGCAAACGAAAACAGTTTTGACTTTAAAACAAACAAAATAATTTAAATATGAAATCTGCAATGCTCTTTTTTGAAAATGAAACTACCATAAGGCCCCCCGCCACACACACTATGCAAACACAGAATTGGAGGAGATTTCTCCTTATGATAGTCAAATATACTTGACACGGGAAAATTTCTTTTATATTATTATTATAAGTGCACGGTGTGGAAAATCATTTCGAAAGTATAATATTAATCTTAGCCAGCATATGTACCATTATATTATGCCAGCTATAGCTACTGCCTGAGAAGGCAGGTTATACAATTGCAATCGTAAAGGGCTCGTATTGTTTCTTTGGATTTCCAACAAATGGTCGGGCTAAGGAACTTTCTGGGCTACAAGGATACGCCTTTGGAGGGACGTCCCGAGAACCTAACCGGATCTCTGCCAACACAAGGCCGGGTTACTTCTATAATTAGGTAACTACTACACGAGTATGCCATCCTCTGGTCGTAACCAACCTTTATCCCGGGGTTCACCAACAACCACAAAGTAATAAATTTGCAGCTACTACATAGGTCAAGTATCTGGGCTCCATACCATGATACCACCTCTATCCAGAGGAAATGAACATACCCTCAAGGGGCGCTACCCCCAAATAACCTTGCCGCATTCTTCTTGTTTCGACCATTCCGGGCTGTGAGGTTCATCGAAGTCTCGTCCACAAAGCTACGCTTTTCACAAAAGCCATTGTTTGATCAACAAATGATCAGCAGCACTTCGTATGCCACATTACCAAATTGGGAATATATCACTAGTAACCATCAACTACATAACCTCTGAGCTCGTATGTCTCAGAGAAGAGTGTTAAGCTAAGAGAATAAATCTCCGCCACCAAACAGAAATGTATTTGATAGGAACCAGTTTTACATCTCAAGGTGTAACGTCAGACACACAATCCATACAAGTCTGTTCCGGGTTCGAATAGAACCGAAGGCACTTCCAAAGAAGTCCTTGCAAATTCGGATAATTCCTAATCACGTCCGGACTTCCCATCACAATGGGTGCTCGAATCTCTATACCGGGGATCAGCCGATGCCGAGACATTCGACAAGAAACCCTTTTGTTTTCGAAAGTATCCGGTCTTCACCACCGGTCTTCAAATGCTATCCATATACGTCGTATCACTATTCGCAATGGATTATATGACACAAAGGTCCTCTCCCGGCTAAACCGAATAATGAGCGCAATATTTAAAAAAAACATATGGATATGAGATCTCAGTTAAGTCACAACTTATTGCCTAAACTTTTCTTTCAAATGGTTAAACAAATTACCATTTCAAATATTTTAAACGAAAAGATTCATTTCAAAAACCTACAATGGTTTAAACCATTTCCACATTTAAATCATTTAAACAAAAGATTCACTTTTAAGACCCCTTTCAAATTAACAAGGTTCACCAATCTTTTAAACAAAGATTCATTCATAGCTTTTCAAAACAATTCCATTTTCAAGTTGGATTAACTCATTCGGTCTTTAAATTAAAGACTCATTTCATAACTTTCAAAACAGTTTCCAATTCAATCTTTTATAAAAGATACACCATTTAAAATCTTCTTCAATTTCAAATTAGGGTTCAACTATCTTTTACAAAATTCAATTATAGATTTCAAAGCCATTCCATTTCAAATTTGAAATCATAATTTTGGAAATTCTTTCCTTATATAAAAGCTATTATTATTCGAAAACCACTTGTTCCGTTTCGGAAAAACCCGATTATAATTGCACGAGTTAAGGCCTTTAAATATAAACTTGGGTTACATTCAAATTCTCAAAGTAATACTTTTAAAATGGTTTAAAATCCAATACGTTTATAACTTTGTATAACATTTTTACTTCATAAATATCAAATATAGAATTCAATTTCAGATATTGAATTTAGTTTAAATCAAAATTTTCAAATTTCAAATCTTTACTAAGTTATTCAAAATAACTTTCATTTTTTTAAACACCTTTTCAAAAGTTTCTCACTTTAAACCCAATTCATTTTCAAAACCATTTGAATTAAAAATTCAAATTCAAAACTATATTTTTAAAAATCTGTGACTTAACAGATTTCCACGTGCAGTCCATATTTGTGTGTGTATAGTGTAGTCTAGGGGTTTTACACACAATAGTGCAACAACAATCATCACATCACAGATTAAAGTGCAGCAATATCGATAAGCGGTACAATATACAACACTTATCCTTATTCACAGATAAAGTACATTTATCGATTACAAATATTCATTATTACAATTCGATGTGGGTTTCAGATATCCAACTGAAACCCGACTCCCTATCGCATCGAAATCCAAATGTCGTTTAGCGGGTCAACAGTTTATACATCACAAATATAACAGCTCAGTACAAAGCATTACATAGCATCACATATCAAATATATCAATCCATCGCATAGCATTCAATAGAAATCAAAAATCTACAACTAAGATAAATAAATTGTGGGGTTTTTAAATTATTATCTACATAATTACTTTCATTAGTAATTTTAAACCAATGATTAATTATTATTAACTATAATTGATTAAGTTTCAATCACCTGCATAATTTATCATTCTTTATTTTATTATCTTAATTAATTAACCTTTAATTGTAATTAATTGGATCTTAATTACTTTTATTAATCAACCGTTAACTAATTACTTTAATTAATAAACCCCTAATTATTAATTAATCTTCTTTAATACAAAGTAATTTATCCTTAATTACTTTCATAATCAATTAATTAACCTTTAATTAACTGATTAATTTATCCATCAATTATTGATTAATAACCTTAATTATTAATCAATATCTCTTAATACAAATTAATTAATCCATAATTACTTTTATAATTAATTTATTAACCATTAATTAACTAATTAATTATCTCTTAATTAATTACAATGACTAATTAATCACTCTTTAATAAATAATGATTTCTTAATCACTTTAAGTTAATTAACCTTTAATCATCTATTCTTGATTTAATTGCCTTAATTAATTAACCACATTTCTTAATTTTTCTTCAAAGTAATTAACTCTTAACATTGATTTATTATTAACCATTACAAAACATTAATCGTTAATTACTATTTCGTCATCATAAATAAATTTGGTTTTTAAGTTAACACTTAAACATTTGATTTATCTTTTAAATTTTTATGAAGTTAAATGTTGAAACAACCTTTATTTAAAAGAAAATATATAATTTAAAAATATTTTGAACTTCATACATTTTAAATAATTGATTCAATACTATTTACTTGAAACTCCATTTACAGTTATCATTAATTTATTAAGAAAAATGATTTAACTCGTCTTTCCAAAAAAATTAGTTAAAACTGTAATTTATTGTTTGTATGTCCAACCCGTGGCTTCCCCGAGTCATCCCCGAGACAACCACATCTTTACTTCGAGTTCTAGCCAAAATTGACCCGTAAAAAAAAAATTCTAAGTCTTAAAATTAACCCGATACAAAGCTAAAACGACCCGAGCTCGTCTTCGAGTTTTCTCCCTAATCCCCTGCGTAACACTTCGAGCTACCATCCTTCCTCCTCAACCTATCACAGCTGACACTAATTCCTCCACGTGCACGTGCACAAACAGAATCGCCGCCGTTTGACGAATCTCCAGCCACCAACAAGTCAATGACTATTTCCTTGAACCCTTCTAGTACCCAGAAATCCATCACTTAGACAATCTCGCAAAAGAGTCATCTGACTCAAGTCTGGGTTGAAGCTCGTCCCACAAAAACACCTCGTATCGACGCCAAACATCACCAGAGGCCATGCGCCTTTGCCATGAGCTTCCCCTGTCGATCACGCACCTCCCCCAAACAGTCTTGTCCAGTCCGATGTAGCCTTGACCACGAAATTGATCAATTTTCGATCAATGCAGAAGCATAAGCTAAAACCCTAGTTTCATCTTGACAACCTTCCACATCCACTTATAAAATCGATGAGCATTTTTCTGTTAATCACCGAGTCCTCCCCCACCCTCACGAACAACCCCGACCGTAGCCATCGCATCAATGATTGACAACGGCCAAAAACCCAAATATTGCTCATTTCTGCTTATCTCAGAAATTACTGATTTAAAAATTATGATTTTGCTTTCAAAAATCATTATTTCCTAAAGCATTTCAATTAATATAACCGAAATCAAAGAATAGGATAACCAAATTTTCAACAGGTTTAGTTTTTGCCTGTAAATTCAAATTTTCAGAAAAATTCTTGTATTTGATTTGCTTAAGATTATTTTTAGAACTTGAATTATACCTAAACAAACAACTTTTGTTTAGATCATATGTTTAATTATTTATCGAAGATGAAGAAATCAAACTTTGGATCATACTTGGGCCTATCAATCTGGGAACAGAACCACTCCTTCAAGTGCACAGACATGCACAATCAAATTTTTATGCATTTATATACATGCAACTCACATTTTCAATTTTAAACTTCCATATTTTCACAACAACAAGATTTAGTTCAAATTTAAAAAGGAGTTTACTCACAAGCATTTCAAAATAAAAGAGGTGAAATTTGCTCACCAGATTTTGTTGAACAGAGAAGAATAGAGGCAGTGAAATGATTTGTGCCTGGAATTGAACTTCAAGCTTATTTTCAATTGCTCTGATCCCCTACTTGATTCTTTTTTATTTCCAGTTTGAAGTTTAAGCTTTCCAGGTTGAACTCAAAATATTTTAATTTCCAGGTTTCACATCATTTTGATTTCAGGCTTGATTTGCTCGAAATTTTCTTTTTCAGGCTTGAATTGTTTTTAGATGATCTTCAGGATTTAATTCCCATGAAGTTGTACTATTGAATTTGATTTCCAGGCTAAAATGTTTCTCTGGTTCATTTTGTTTTAGACCTGAAGCTTGTTTTATTTTCAAATTTTCTTTTGATCTATTTTGATTCTCAGGTATTTTGATTAAGTTTTTCGCATGAAAGAAAATAATGAGCAACCTATTTTCTTTTAATTATATGTTCTTAAAAAAAATGTGCCACTTGGCTTATTTTGTTTACACTTGTTAGTCCTTAAATTGAAATGCCTACAAATGTCTTAACCATCCATTTTATGCTTATATCCCTATTCAATTAAATTTTACATATGTATATTTTTCTAAATTTGTTTCAAACCCTTATTTCATTTAAAGTTGAATTTGTATTTAAACCTTGTCTTGAGTTGATTTAAAATTTTGTTTTATCTTATTTTATACAACTTTTTGAATAGCTTTGTAAATTTGTTTATATAAAATTTAACACTTGTTAGTTTACCATTTTCTTTAATTTACACTTGTTGATTGTTTAAGTTAATATTTTTACAAATGTCATTTGTCACTTAAATTATGTTTAAGTCCTTTAATTTAAAATTTTTGTTTAAACCTTATTTTATTTAAATTTATGAAACATATTTACCTATTTTGTTTTCTTTACATTCATATATTCTTATATATATACATATATACAAATCTAATTTTACATCTTAAATTCAAATTCAAAATTTGATATAAAAAATCAATTTATACTTATAAATGAATAAATAATCAAATACCTTTTTATAAATATATTTTTATATTCCATTTATCATCTATTTCTTTTAAAGTTCAAATTAAATATCTTATTTGTAACAAATGATTTGAAAAGTTATTCATTACAAATAAATATTTATATGTTAGTTAATATAATTTTTATTGAATTCAAATTCAAATCTCAAATTATAATCTATTTATAAAATATTCACTTTTGAATTCCAAATCATTAATCTTTATTCATTTTAAAGATAAAAACATTTATTTACAATCTTTATATATATATATTTATTCAAATCTCCAAATAAATTCAAAATTAAATTTGAAATTAAAATATTATTCAAAATATTTATTTCAGAATTTCCATTTGAAAATTCTATTTAAAAATCATATTTACATTCATGTTCATAAATAAACAAACAAATATTTATTAAATTTTTGGAAAACACCAGTTTAAATCATAATTAAATTCCAAAAATTAAATTTATTTCCAATTTCAATTTGATTTAAAAAGGGGAATGTTACAGATTCCCCCTTAAGAAAATTTTGTCCTCGAAATTTGAAAGGGAGACAATCAAGAACAGATGAAAGATAGAGAAATATCTTTCCGATAAAATTGAATATTTATTTTGCATTTGGCTTCCCAAATCAGAATATCAATAATGGACACAAGAAAGAATCAAGATACTCGGGTCACCAGATCTATGAATATACAAGGCATTGGTTAGCTCAAAAGATAACTAACCATTCGTAGAATATACCGGGACCCAACAGAATAAGCAGATATATGGATGCAATCCCAAATTTGTTAGTTTAAACAACCAAAATATAACTATCAACCATAGCAACCAAAACAAACAATTCATCCAAACAAACAATTCTGACCCATCAGGAGTTTGTGTCCTATGTAAATATATCAAAGCTTCTTTCTGGAGCTGCCAGGAATCATTAAAGAATTGAAAAGACGAATCAAAGGAGATTGATAGAGAAAGTTATTTCCGCTATTGCAGGGTATCGACCATTTGTAGTCGTACTCCCATGTCCCCTATCTCGTCCTCTTCTTGCACTCATACTCACTATCAGTGAATAGTAAGAGAATTTACTGAGGCATTCGAATGGATATCTTAGGGATAAACTCATTCTAGGGTATACTTCACCCCATCTCTAATGAGCTACCTAATGTGTTACACTCCCGAGCTAAAGTTTCAACCTTCAGCTCTGATACCAAATGAAACGACCCTGACTCGATCTTCGAAAATCAGCACCGAATACGACACATGTATTCCAATGTCGCAGATCCAAACGTCGAATCTGGTTCGCCGAAGCTTATAACACAATTAAGTATAGCAACAAAGTGGAAGAAAAAGAATGAATATCATTGATATACAACATTCGATACAACAGATACAATATGAATCAATATCAGAGATACAAGATAACAAAGCTACAGCAGAAAACTCGATAAACTGGCAGCTGAAACAAACAGAACTTGAAACTCTATAAGAAACACCAATATCAGCAATAGCAACTCTAACTCCAAAGCACCAATCCAAAAATAGCTCGAACCACCATCAAGTTGCACCAAGAAAAGCAAGTCTCGTCTATGAATCCAAAGACTCCAATATCCAAGATCTCCAAAGAATACAAAGAGAAAGCTGAGAGCTACAGGATCGATATCTATATCTACTATTTGAAAAACCCAACTCTAGACTGCCCGTGTGGAAAATAGTGGGCACCCAGAGTTTAGGAAAGGAACAATAAACTCCGGGTCAGTCGTGGGACTGGTATGAGAAAACGAAAACAGTTTTGACTTTAAAACAAAAAAAAAATTTGAAATCCGCAATTCTTTCTTTGAAAATGAAACAATCATAAGGCCTCCCTCCACACACATAATGCAAACGCAGAATTGGAGGAGATTTCTCCTTATGATAGTCAAATATGCTTGATACGGGAAAATTTATTTTATATTATTATTATAAGTGCACGGTGTGGAAAATCATTTTGAAAGTATAATATTAATCTTAGCCAGCATATGTACCATTATATTATGCCAGCTATCGCTATCTCCTGAGAAGGCAGGTTATACAATTGCAATCGTAAAGGGCTCGTATTGTTTCTTTGGATTTCAAACAAATGGTCAGGCTAAGGAACTTCCTAGGCCATATGGGTACACCTCTGGAGGGACGTCCCGAGAACCTAACCGGATCTCTGCCAACACAAGGCCGGGTTACCTCTATAACTAGGTAACTACTACACGAGTATGCCATCCCCCGGTCGTAACCAACCTTTATCCCAGGATTCACCAACAACCACAAAGTAACAAATTTACAGCTACTACATAGGTTAAGTATCTGGGCTCCATACCATGATACCACCTCTATCCAGAAGGAAATGAACATACCCTCAGGGGGCGCTACCCCCGAATAACCTTGCCGCATTCTTCCTATTTCGACCATTCCGGGTTGTGAGGTTCGACGAAGTCTCGTCCACAAAGCTATGCTTTTCAAAAAAGCCATGCTTTGATCAACAAATGATCAACAGCACTTCGTATTCCACATTACCAAATTGGGAATGTATCACTAGTAACCATCAACTACATAACCTCTGAGCTCATACGTCTCAGAGAAGGGTGTTAAGCTAAGAGAATAAATCTCTGCCACCAAACAGAAATGTATTTGATAGAAACCGGTTTTATGTAACGTCAGACACACAATCCATACAAGTCTGTTCCGGGTTCGAACAGAACCGAAGGCACTTCTAAAGAAGTCCTTGCAAATCCGGATAATTCCTAATCACATCCGGACTTCCCATCACAATGGGTGCTCGAATCTCTATACCGGGGATCAGCCGATGCAGAGACATTCGATAAGAAACCTTTTCGTTTTCGAAAGTATCCGTTCTTCACCACCGGTCTTCAAATCTATCCATATACGTCGTATCACTATACGAAATGGGTTATATGACACAAAGGTCCTCTCCCGGTTAAACCGAATAATGAGTGCAATATTTAAAAAAAACATATGGATATAGGATCTCGGTTAAGTCACAACTTATTACCCAAACTTTTCTTTCAAATGGTTAAACAAATTACCATTTCAAATATTTTAAATGAAAAGATTCATTTCAAAAACCAACAATGGTTTAAACCATTTCCACATTTAAATCTTTTACACAAAAGATTCACTTTTAAGACCCCTTTCAAATTAACAAGGTTCACCAATCTTTTAAACAAAGATTCATTCATAGCTTTTCAAAACAATTCCATTTTCAAGTTGGATTAACTCATCCGGTCTTTAAATTAAAGACTCGTTTCATAACTTTCAAAACAGTTTCCGATTTAATCTTTTATAAAAGATACACCATTTAAAGACAAAATTCAATTATAGCTTTCAAATCCATTCCATTTCAAATTTGAAATCATAATTTTGGAAATTCTTTCCTTATATAAAAGCTATCATTATTCAAAACCCACTTGTTCCGTTTCGGGAAAACCCGATTATAATTGCACGAGTTAAGGCCTTTAAATATAAACTTGGGTTACTTTCAAATTCTCAAAGTAATACTTTTAAAATGGTTTAAAATCCAACACATTTATAACTTTATATAACATTTTTACGTCATAAATACCAGATATATAATTCAATTTCAGATATTGAATTCAGTTTAAATCAAAATTTTCAAATCTCAAATCGTTATTAAGTTATTCAAAATAACTTTCATTTTTTTAAACACCTTTTCAAAAGTTTCTCAGTTTAAACCCAATTCATTTTCAAAACCATTTGAATTAAAAATTCAAATTTAAAACTATATTTTTTAAAATCTGTGACTTAACCGATTTCCACGTGCAGTCCATATTTGTGTGTGTATAGTGTAGTATAGGGGTTTTACACACAATAGTGCAACAACAATCATCACATCACAGATTAAAGCGCAGCAATATCGATAAGCGGTATAATATACAACGCTTATCCTTATTCACAGATAAAGTACATTTATCAATTACGAATATTCATTATTACAATTCGATGCGGGTTTCGGATATCCAACTGAAACCCGACTACCTGTCGCATCGAAATCTAAATGTCGTTTAGCGGGTCAACAACATATACATCACAAATAAAACAGCTTAGTACAAAGCATTACATAGCATCACATATCAAATATATCAATCCATCGCATAACATTCAATAGAAATCAACCATCTGCAACTAAGATGAATAAATTATGGGGTTTTTAAATTATTATCTATATAATTACTTTCATTAGTAATTTTAAACCAATGATTAATTATTATTAACTATAATTGATTAAGTTTCAATCACCTGCATAATTTATCTTCTTTTAATTAATTATCTTAATTAATTAACCTTAATTGTAATTAATTAGATCGTAATTACTTTTATTAATCAACCCTTAACTAATTACTTTAATTAATAAACCCCTAATTATTAATTAATCTTCTTTAATACAAAGTAATTTATCCTTAATTACTTTCATAATCAATTAATTAACCTTTAATTAACTGATTAATTTATCCATCAATTATTGATTAATAACCTTAATTATTAATCAATATCTCTTAATACAAATTAATTAATCCATAATTACTTTTATAATTAATTTATGAACCATTAATTAACTAATTAATTATCTCTTAATTAATTACAATGACTAATTAATCACTCTTTAATAAATAATGATTTCTTAATCACTTCAAGTTAATTAACCTTTAATCATCTATTCTTGATTTAATTACCTTAATTAATTAACCACATTTCTTAATTTTTCTTCAAAGTAATTAACTCTTAATATTGATTTATTATTAATCATTACAAAACATTAATCGTTAATTACTATTTCATCATCATAAATTAATTTGGATTTTAAATTAACACTTAAACATTTGATTTATCTTTTAAATTTTTATTAAGTTAAATGTTGAAACAACCTTTATTTAAAAAGAAAATATATAATTTGAAAATATTTTGAACTTCATACATTTTAAATAATTGATTCAATACTATTTACTTGAAACTCCATTTACAGTTATCATTAATTTATTAAGAAAAATGATTTAACTCGTGTTTCCAAAAAAATTAGTTAAAACTGTAATTTATTGTTTGTATGTCAAACCCGTGGCTTCCTCGAGTCATCCCCGAGACAACCACATCTTTACTTCGAGTTCTAGCACAAATTGACCCGTAAAAAAAATTAATTTTTTTTTCTAAGTCTTAAAATTAACCCGATACAAAGCTAAAATGACCCGAGCTCGTCTTCGAGTTTTCTCCCTAATCCCTTGCGTAACACTTCGAGCTACCATCCTTCCTCCACAACCCATCACAGTTGACACTAATTCCTCCACATGCACGTGCATAAATGGAATCGCTGCCGTTTGACGAAGCTCCAGCCACCAACAAGTCAACGACCATTTCCTTAAACTCTTCTAGTACCCAAAAATCCATCACTTATACGATCTCGCAAAAGAGTCATCTGACTCAAATATGGGTCGAAGCTCGTCCCATAAAAACACCTCGTATCGACGCCAAACATCACCAGAGCCCACGCGCCTTTGCCATGAGTTTCCCCTGTTGATCACGCACCACCCCCAAACAGTCTCGTCCAGTTCGATGTAGCCTTGACCACGAAATTGATCAATTTCCGATCAATGCAGAAGCATAAGCTAAAACACTAGTTTGATCTTGACAACCTTCCACATCTACTTATAAAATCGATGAGCATTTTTCTGTTAATCACCGAGTCCTCCTCCACCTTCACGAACAACCCCGACCGTAGCCATCGCATCAATGATTGACAACGGCCAAAAACCAAAATATTGTTCATTTCTGCTTATCTCAGAAATTACTGATTTAAAAATCATGATTTTGCTTTCAAAAATCATTATTTCCTAAAGAATTTCAGTTAATATAACCAAAATCAAAGAATAGGATAATCAAATTTTCAACAGGTTTAGTTTTTGCCTGTAAATTCAAATTTTCAGAAAAATTCTTGTATTTGATTTGCTTAAAATTATTTTTAGAACTTGAATTATACCTAAACAAACAACTTTTGTTTAGATCATATGTTTAATTATTTATCGAAAATGAAGAAATCAAACTTTTAATCATACTTGGGCCTGTCAACCTGGGAACAGAACCACCCCTTCAAGTGCACAAACATGCACACCCAATTTTTTATGCATTTATATACATGCAACTCACATTTTAAATTTTAAACATCCATATTTTCACAACAACAAGATTTAGTTCAAATTTAAAAAGGAGTTTACTCACAAGCATTTCAAAATAAAAGAGGTGAAATTTTCTCACCAGATTTTGTTGAACAGAGAAGAATAGAAGCAGTGAAAAGATTTGTGCCTCAAATTGAACTTCAAGCTTGTTTTCAATTGCTCTGATTCCCCACTTGATTCAATTTTTTTATTATTTCCAGTTTGAAGTTTAAACTTTCCAGGTTGAACTCAAACTATTTTGATTTCCAGGTTTCACATCATTTTGATTTCAGGCTTGATTTGCTCGAAATTTTTTTTTTCAGGCTTGAATTGTTTTTAGATGATCTTCAGGATTTAATTCCCATGAAGTCGTGCTGTTGAATTTGATTTCCAGGCTAAAATATTTCTTTGGTTCATTTTGTTTTAGACCTGAAGCTTGTTTTATTTTCAGATTTTCTTCTGATCTATTTTGATTCTCAGGAATTTTGATTAAGTTTTTCACATGAAAGGAAATAATGAGCAACCTATTTTCTTTTAATTATATGTTCTTAAAACAAATGTGCAACTTGGCTTATTTTGTTTACACTTGTTAGTCCTTAAATTGAAATGCCTACAAATGTCTTAACTATCCATTTTATGCTTATATCCCCATTCAATTAAATTTTACATATGAATATTTTCTAAATTTGTTTTAAACCCTTATTTCATTTAAATTTGAACTTTGTATTTAAACCTTGTCTTGAGTTGATTTAAAATTTTGTTTTATCTTTATTTTATACAACTTTTTGAATAGCTTTGTAAATTTGTTTATATAAAATTTAACACTTCTTAGTTTACCATTTTCTTTAATTTACACTTGTTGATTATTTAAGTTCATATTTTTTCAAATGATATTTGTCATTTAAATTATGTTTAAGTCCTTTAATTTAAAATTTTAGTTTAAACCTTATTTTATTTAAATTTATGAAACATATTTACCTATTTTGTTTTCTTTACATTCATATATTCTTATAGATATACGTATATACAAATCTAATTTTACATCTTAAATTCAAATTCAAAATTTGATATAAAAAATCAATTTATACTTATAAATGAATAAATAATCAAATACCTTTTTATAAATATATTTTTATATTCCATTTATCATCTATTTCTTTTAAAGTTCAAATTAAATTCTTATTTATAACAAATGATTTGAAAAGTTATTCATTAGAGATAAATATTTATATGTTAGATAATATAATTTTTATTGAATTCAAATTCAAATATCAAATTATTATCTATTTATAAAATATTCACTTTTGAATTCCAAATCATTAATCTTTATTTATTTTAAAGAAAAAACATTTATTTACAATCTTTATATATATATATATATATATATATATTCAAATTTCCAAATAAATTCAAAATTAAATTTGAAATTAAAATATTATTCAAAATATTTATTTCAAAATTTCCAATTAAAAATTCTATTTAAAAATCATATTTACATTCATGTTCATAAATAAATAAATAAATATTTATTAAATTTTTGGAAAACATCAGTTTAAATCATAATTAAATTCCAAACATTAAATTTATTTCCAATTTCAATTTCATTTAAAAACGGGAATGTTACATTTTCTAAAGCTAAATTCCTGCCTTGTTTACTTGAGCTTTTAACATAGTCAAAAGCTTTGTTTTGAAAGGGACTTTATAAATTGCTTTCAAAGGGGAACTTTTTCTTTACATAAGAAGCTTTCGAAAGGGTAGGTTCTGATTTAGTCGAAACCTAGCCGTTGTTTTCCTTTCGAAGTATTAGAGTCATTAATACCTTCAAAAGGTTATCCTTGTTTTTACCTAAGTTAAACCGCTTCCTAATTGCTTTCGAAAGGAGTGAAGGTTTCGAAGGTAATAGAGTCGAAGGGGGTTTCAACTCTGTCCTTTGATGTTTTAAATTTTAAAGTCTTTTGTTTTCGACTAGATGGTTCCGACACTATCAACATTTCCCTAAATTTATTTTAGTTGGTTTCGAAAGAGATACTTTCATATATAACCATTTTGACTTAAATGATGTTTTAAAGAGTAAACCCAATGCTTTCAAAAAGGTATTTTATTTGTTTCGAATCTATGTTTTAAAGAATGTTTTCTTGATACCATCAAAAAGTTTCATCGGTTTCAAAAGGTATATACTTGGAATTTTGAAAAGAGGTTTTCTATGCTTTCGAAGGAGGTCATCCAGGGGTTTCGCAAGTGATGTTTTAAGGTTTCAAAACAAATGACTCATTCTCATTTTTAAGGACAAACCATGGCATAAATAAATATTTTGGAAATGTTATTCACATTGTTATTAACCCATAACTGTATTTTAGGAAAGGGTGGAATAACAAGTTAGGTTGACTCAGTAGTGAATATAACTTAACAGATGTTAATTCTTAATTAAAAATATTGGCAGGGGCCAATAGGTTTACAGTAAGCCCATAAAAAACTGTATGATATTGGCAGGGGCCAAAAGATTCATAGTCAGCCCATAAAAACTGTGATTTGATACTAATAGGGGCCAGCAGGTTTGTAATTAGCCTACGAAAACTATATTCGGATTAAGATAATAACAGTCAGTCGATAGGTTAGCCCATGAAAACTAGGATAAGAAATAAGATATTGGAGTTGCCAATATATTCTTTGTGATCGCATGAAAACTAAGTAATTGGACAGATTGTCCTTAACATTTAACAGATTAATAGTAATCCTAAAAACTATAATTGGGACAAATAGTCAGAATGAATGGGGATGGATAATCGAGAATTGATTTATTTGTTTTGCATATCACCATAATGTTTTGAAATACTATATTTAACCAATGTGGATGCAGGAGCACAGTATATGGTTTTATAAATGTTTTGGAATATTAGTGAGGGGAAAACCCGTTTCGCTAAGAGCGTGGTCTCGCTAGATATCAAATGGTTTGAGATGGTAAATTATTATTCATACTAAGCTTTATGTTTGACTTGAAGTTTTTGTTTTTCCCTTAAACTCTCGGTTACTCAATCGATTTGAGTAGATTGAGAGTTAAGGTTTCCAGGTATTCTTCAAGACGAATAAATCTTCCGAGGACGTGTAGGAGGCAAGCTTGTTATTGGAGTTCTTTCATTTATGTTGTGTGTTTTGTTTGTAAAGGAAAATTGTTTTCTTTCCTATCTATATACTCTGATCTACCAAGGGGCAATCTTCATATGTCGCTCTTGGCATATATTGTAATAATTATATGTTATCTGAACGTGATCTGTGAATTTTGGGTTATGTAATCAATTTAGAATATTTTGAAATGAAATATGGAATTTGTTTTCTATTTAATTTTTTCCATATTCTTGTGCTTCTATGTACCAATGTACCTATTATCGCCGTGTTTGATCGTCGAGCATTAATAACTATGGATGACTGTAGCATCCCTAGCCGTTAGTTTTAGGCCTCCAAGTAGGGTGATGGTAAAAGTATATTATACTATAATAAAATAAATCATCTCAACGCAATGTATTAAATAATCCATATAGAGATTAAATCAAATGTATACAATGAATTAGTGACATATTAATATCATATAATAATCCTAATATGCTCCTCTAAAACCACTAAAACAAATCCGGTCATGTCATCTCTATACCTGAAATGTCTCAGACTGATATGAGTAGTATATAAATAACACACGGGTCGGACTATGTCCAATCAAGTATAATAATAGGAGTGACTAAGATTAAACATAAGATAACAAAATAATACTCTAACATAAATAAATCATCAGAAGGCATCACATCAGTCAAATTACTTAATTTCATTTGAAGCAGTCAACACTGATATCGAAAGATGTTATCATCCATACAAAAATACATTAAATCAAAATTCACAAAATCAATACATATGGGTGAATCACACATATTCAGAAAGCATCCTCAAGTCCAGAAATATAAATAGAGGAGATATCACCAAGTATAGTTAGGTTAACACGAAGCATTGCCCAAATATAACTCTAAATCTCAATAAATAAAATTTCATCATCAAATATGAATAGGGTAGATATGTTGCTTATCAATATACTGAGAATCCATTATACATTGATTATATATCTCAGCTATAATCTCATCTCCTCATATTTATAGTTTCCAGTAATATCGTGATGGAAAATGACTGTACGGTAGACATGAACTCCCTGTCATCTATATAACCATATGTGGAACCTAGCACAAATCAACACTACAGTGAGGTGTCTCGGTCATATATGCCAATCTACTACTCTTTTAGTACTAGAAGTGAGACAGATAGCACTAAGCAAGCTCCAAAGACACTAAATCTCTAGAGTCTTTATTTACCTCGCAGTCATGATGACACATATCCACCGATATCTCATCAACGCGAAGACCTTAAGTCATAACACTACAAATGCTCGTAACCACAAAGATATAGGTAACATACTGCTGGATTAGATGATAAAGGAGAAAATGCATGCATAAGGGCGAGCACTAAGCAAAATAAGGTGTCACATATCTAGGGAATGACCCCACGATGAGGCTGCTGGGGTGGATTCTAGCCATCTGGTCCTCTCCAACAAACATAATAGGAGTATGACATAATAGTAGCATATAGAACTAATACATGCAGACACAAAGTCATAGTCATCATTAGGCACGGAGCCATACTTACTAAATATAGACACAGAGCCATATATCACTGCATATCACCTTACATCATCCACTCTATTCCCGTCATGTGAGTGTCGCCTACTTACAATGAATGAACGAATAAATATCACAACAACGTCCCTTTCTACGTGATACTTAAACGCTTATTCACTGCTTATAAGCTATACTCAAACTATCCAGCATTCTATGTAACAAGTCCAAAGAATAGCCAGAGGAATATTACCAAATGCCCTATCCCAAATAGTATTATAACTCCATTTACTCAGATTCTTGTCACATAGAATAGAGATATCTCAATATCACATAGAAGGATGTCATCACTGTATCGTATTAAAATCATTATCAAATCAACGTCAATGGTGATTCACTTATATCGTTGAAATCCATATTAAGAAGATAAGAAATCAGAATCCTAGGAAAATCAATCATAAATATATTTACATCTTATACTGATAATTCATAAGAAATTTAACTACTAAAGAGATACACTTTTGTATATCTAAAGTACTGATCAAAGAATTACTCATGATTAGTCTTTAAGCACTTAATAAAACCAAATAAAATTTTGCTTTTCAGGATATAATTAATTTCTCAACTCTTAATATATTCAATTATGAATTTTATAATCATTAACATATTCAAAAAATACATATACTATTTTTAAAATCCCTAAAATAGTTTACACGGTTAAACTTTCATACAATAATTATTCCAAAATTTTCCTTAACCAAATATTATTTTAAATAATTTTAAAACATCTAAATTAATTTATTATATTCCTATACAAATAAATACGTTTCCCAAACTTAAAGTTACATTTTTGAATTTCTTAAATATACTTTGGAAACTCATAATTAATAATAATTTCTTATTTTACAAATATTACATTTATTTATATTTAAATAACAATTAAATCCTTAATATACATTCCTAGTTAACCAAGTAACTTCTAAAATATAATAAATTATATTTATTGATTTAGAATAGAATAGCAATACATAATTTTAAAGATATATCTTATTTAATCTATTTAATAATGACTATTATGTTACAACAATTACCACTATCATGGAAAATATTTAGAACACATAATGTTATATTGAAATAAATATCAATATACTATTTTAATATTTAAAATATAGATATAAAACGTATACTAGGTTTATCAACTACTCAATTCACTTCAAAGCACTTAAAATGTAGTTTGATTATATCTTTATTTTTAGAGTATTTATAAAATTTTAAATAATCTTTAGAACCAATATCTAATTTATTCTTTTATTAATTAATTTCTTTAAATCACTAAATAATTTATTATGAGTTTTTATATAAACTTTCTTAAATCCATTCTAATTACTTTATTGAATAGTATTTTACTGTATTTACTTAAGTATATTTTTATTTTTTAATTATATTAAACTTTAAAGTTAGATTTTATATATATATATATAACTTAATATGTTTTAAATTATAATAAACATGTAATTGTATATTTTAAATTAAGTATATGCAATCAGTACTTATATAAACACACACAAAGATACGTATAAAATATATACCAGCGCTATTCTTACGTAAACACTGCAACAATTCACAGATTCAAGCTCGCACACACTCTCACATGAACTCATACATAAATATTCATGCATAGAATCAACTAAAGGGTGATTGACCAATTTAGGGCATAAATAATAGATTCATCCAAATAACATCCCAAACAACTATATATCATAAATTCAATGAATTAGATCATAGATTTGTGAGTAAAACACTCATAAATAGATTGCGTTCGCTCGCCACCAACACCAGGTCATGACATCCCCACAATCAACATGCACCTCCCAACTCCATGCCATCGTCCCGTCGTGGCCCCCTAATTGAAATGTCAAAACCTCGGACCGAACGATGCTCGATCGCCTGTTATTATCATTATTATTATTTTTATTTCATTCCATTTTGCAATTAGGGCCCGACGCTAATTTGTTAGGGTTTGGATTGCAAAACGCAATGGCAAAGTAAATTTCCAGAAAAAGAGAGAAAGGAAAGATTAGAAGTGGGCTTGGGACAATTCGTTTGGGCCTAGTTAATAAAATAAATTTTCTTTTCTCTTTATTTTAAATAATTCTTATATTTATTTATAAATAAATTTCCATCCAATATAATTTTGACTGAAATTTCATTCTATAAATTACATTTCGATCATCGGGCAATTTTACTCAATTTCAATATATTGTTCGAAAGGTATTCATTCATATAATTCAATTTATTTTAACAAAATCTTTTTTAAATGGAATTTAACTAACCATAATTTATGTTCAAAATGTAACTTTTCAAATATCAAATTCAAACAATTTTATTTTTAATCAAAATTTATTATATACGACGTAGAAAGCATGGTTGCTAAAATACATACATACATACATACACTGTATGTATTCAGAAATGTAAACAGTAGAAAATGATGGATACATGGACATACCCATCTTCGGCAACTACCCTATAGTTCCTACTAGTGCTTCTAGGATTACTATTAGAATTAAAAAATCGACCGCTCACATACCCATAAATTTGCGACTCTTTGTTGACAGACTATTTTGATTCTTTGCCCAGTAACCCTATCTTGACTTTATCTCCAAGCTGAGAATTATTGAATTACAAATCGTAGTTCAATTCTATTTAAAAACTAGAATTCAACATAAAAAAATAATTTTTTTTAAACAAACAAGGGGCCAAACCAAAATTCTTCCCTTCCCTTATTTTGTTTGCTTTGATGTTGTTGGCCGCAAAATAGAAGTGTGAAACCCCATTCTCTTATATTTGTTCTTCACAAATTAGCCTCCTCCAAAGAATACTTCACCCAAAATAAAATAATCCTTTCTTTTTCTCGAAAGTTGTTACCGCACCAATTTGGTGCTACAACTTTGCCTTACGTTAATCTCAAGCTACGGCCTATAATGAATGCGCCTTCGGTCTATTATAATTGCTTCACCTAAAATCGATTTGCCTTCGCCTATAACGTACGTGCCTTGAAATATGACAAGAGACGCTAAGGGGAGGGGGGGTTCTCGAAAGAGATTCCGCTATTAGTCTAATAACATGTTGTTGTGATGGGTTGTGATGTTTATACCAAAATTTGAAGTCGCGGTGCTCTTGTATGTCAAGATCATGTTCGCTGATCGCCTGCAGTTGCTCTTGGATGGAGTTGTTGGTGTCGCGGTTTGAAGGGAACGATGTGTTGGTACTTGGTCCCATATGCTTGATGTTATTGGTTATGTGTTCGTGATCTAGATGCCTGCTCTTTTACTATGCTAGAATGGTACTTAGATTCCAAACCACCTTGAGATACTCCAAGTCTGGGCTACTGGTTGGAGTATGTTAGCAGTATAACTTAGCCATCAACAACCAGTTATGAGAAAACACCAATATCCAGTCATAAATATCAGGTGGTATCTAATATAGAGAATATAGTATGAAGAAAAAATAGACTAAAAATGAAAGCAGTTAAATAGAGACAAGATTTATAGTGGTTTGGCAAACTCTGGACTACGTCCACATCAAAATAATTCTATTTATTATACTGTAGTTTGTTTATAGTTACAATCTAAAATCCAAGAATAAAATTGGCACGGTGTTTCCTAGGTTGAAGATAAAGAGAAGTAGAAAGAAGATCCCCTTTCTAATGCCATATCTGTTGTATTAGTAGGACAAGAGGGAAAAATATCTCGCTCAAAAACCGGATCTGGAACCCTGAAGCCAAGACGAGCCTTCCTAGAGAGTTTGGAGCCCACTGGATCCCATAATAGAAATCAATGTCGATCCCTATTTTGTGGGAATCATGGAGTGTGATCCCAATGGTAGGTCCTTTATGTTCTAATATACTTGTACTCTAAGTTTCATGTCAATTGGATTAGTAGAACTTGAGTTATTGATCAATCTTTTATTGCAACAACTAATGTTGCCTGATTTATGCCAATCCCTACATAGGGAGAGGAGCTGATCCCACTTGCTTACTCCTTTTGGAGTGCCATATCTCTGATGGGTCCCTTATGTTATATTGTACTTCCCTTTAAAATTTCATGTTGGTTGCATTTGTAGAATTTGAGTTATCGACCGATCATTGCTTTAAACTTCATTGTGACCGCTCCCTCATAGGGATTTAGGCCGATCCCTACATAGGGATAGGAGTCGATCCCTCTAAAGTCCTCTATTTGATATATGATCCTTAAGATAGACTCCGTAGGGTCCCTTCTTCTTGCACCTAAAGTTTCACTTCAATATGTCTTGTGGTTGTTGAGTTACGGAGCGATCATAATTGAGTTATGTTGTGTGCATCCTGCTCAATCAAATCCCTTTATTCTGATTCTTCTATTTCGATCCCTTTTTGTAGAGTGAATATTCTGATATAATCCCTCTCCTAAGGGAAGTGCTAATTCCATACTTAGTTATTTTTTGAGTGATGTTCATCCAAATCTACTAAACTATTGTCCATAGTTTCAAACATAATCGATCCCCAATCCTGGTAACTATATCTTCGAGCTTTCTACCTTGATGATCATAAAGTCCATTGGGTTAAATCCACCTGTGTACTGACATGTCAAGGGCAGTTTAACAATTTTCTCCTTCCAAAACATTCCTTGTGATAGGAGTGTGTGTTTTGAATTGCTATACATCAAAAATCTAAAGTCCATAATCATCGATAGCATATTATCCAATGTGAATCCAATCCGTTGCCAATTCAAATCCATGATCTCTCCGAATTGTTTTATCCAAATCTGTATCCAGCAAAAGCCAAATCCATTGTTGTTCAAGGCTGTTATCCAAATCTATGACATCTCTGGGTCATTAGTCAAATATGAGATCGCTCTGGGTCAATGTCCTAATCCATAGTTGTTCGAAGCTGATATCCATATCAGTGACCTCCTCGGTCCTTTCTATACACAATCCATAATCGACGACCGAGTAAGCCAATCCTATCACTCTCCAGCAAAGCGGCATTACTTTTTGCACTCTGGTTCAGTATCCCTGGACATTAAGTGGTGCCTTGGTCTAAGTCTTAGGCTGATCATGGTGTCTTCAAACCCTTCCCGAGCATAACCAATACTCGATGACCCAAGTAGCCTGATCCTATCGCTCTCCGACAAAGCGACCTACTCCTTACCATGCATAATCCATACCTGATGTCCTATTGGGTTTTATTTGCCAACCTTACACTACAACATTCAAAGCTTTTAATAGTGTTCAAAAAACGCTATAAAAGGCTATAATAGCATTTTTCATAACGACATGCAATTAAAAGTCAGGGAGCTAACATAGCATTAGATTTAACGCAATAAAAGCATAGCTTTCAATAGCGTTTATGATATGCTATTAAACACTTTTTCATAGCCTTTTTCCAAAGCTAAGAGTATTGGTTTATAGCATTTTGATCGATGCTGAGTATACTTTTTATAGCATTTACAGTCCATTTTTAACATCATTTGAATAATGTTGTTAAAGGATCTAACAACGTTTTTATGTATGTTGTATAACAACATGTCATGGTAGATTCATGGCCTATTATAGCATAAAGGAAACACTATTGTATATTTTCTACAATACAACATAAATGTTGTTGTAGGTTTTCTGTAGCATATAAGAAATGCCATTATAAATTTTCTATACTATTAAAAACACTATTTTCTTTATCCCGCTTTGAGTTTACAATAACCCATCTATACACTAGAACATCTAACAACTAGATTATTTACCTCAGTTATTGAACAATTCAATCAACTTATACAAAAATAATATAAAACTTTTGATAATCAACACGTATTATATATTATACACAAACAGAATTACACCAAATTCAATATTGTATACAATATTTCATAATCGATATTTTTAAACATACATGATAATAGTACCATTAGGACTCTATAAAAGAAAATACCCAAATATCATGATAGTAAAATGTTCATGTTTGTCATCTTCAAACATCCCATTCCCTAAAAGAAAAGGAGAGAGCATTGATAGCATATGTACAAAAACATACATAAAAGGATATATGAATAAGGCATAAACAAAAACATACATATTAAACATACTGACATGCTTAATGTCGTTACACATTCTACATAATCTTATGTTAGATATATAATGCTATCACAGTTAATGATTTTTTATATTACTTATTATTCACAATTCAAACTCAAATTAGAATAAAGACATGCTGACCTTATATATCTAACAGTCACGTTTTATGGTTGAACTTAATTAATTTTTATGAATTTATTTAATTATTATAAAACTTAGTTAACTTATTTGATTTATAATAAAATATACTTCATAATAGTGTATACATTCAAATGCATAATAACATATCTTTTATTAGCAACTTTAGCTAGCAATCTTCCATATAGAAAATGAATGTTTTATGTACCTATACAGCAAAGTAAAGGGAATAATTAGGATGCAAATCTACAAAAGAGTAATGTATTTTGCTCTAGTAAATATAAAGAGACTGTTATTGTGGAACGATGCTTAAAAATATATGTATCCCTTTTGATTTCCTTGCATAAATAGGTGGAACGATGCTTAAAAAAATATGAATTCAACAGAAATAAATATTGTGCATTGGAGGAAGATGCAATCTATTTACGACATGGGAAAAATTAAAAATTAAAGTTCAGAACTTACTTTGTAATCCAGCAGTTGCATGTTTATCGCATAAGCCTTGATTTATGTCCAAAGTCTTTAACTTACCAAGATCCATAGTCATCCAAATATGACTCTGATGGTGGTTTAGTTTGTGTCATAAACCAAATTCGTCTGGAGTTGGTGATTTTGATTCATCACGCTGCATAATATCAGATAAAACAGAAGTGTCAGGCTCAGTAGCTAACAAAATCCTATATGCTTTATAAACATCCCTTATCAGATGCATATAGGCTCAATAGCTAACAAAAGTGTCTACTTAATTTATTAATAGCATAGTTGAATTATAATATAATAAAATTTGATTGCCAAATGCATATAGTTCCAATCATAAAGAAAAGGCAAATGGTAAATCAAAAATTCATATCAGATGCAATTAAAGAATTGTAAAACCATTATTTCTCTAAGCCATGTGCAGCAAATAAACCATGTTTTACAATTACCTATTATAGGATCTGATGCACAATAATGTCAAAAGTGATTAACAGGAGCAAAGTGCAAGTGTTACGTATCAAAATCCGACAAAAGATTAATAGATGGCACAGGTTAAAAAGTAGATGTGTATATACGGTGTTTATCTACACAAAAAATTGTGAAACTTGATCAGAATTCTATACTCATTTCAGGATACTATTGTTGCAAGTAGAAATTAGAGTTCGATATGTTCACACTTATGAGCATGCCTTGACATTACATTATTGTAGGATTTATATACATAGATTAAAATCTATTATACATAGTCACTGAATCTCAGACACTAAACGATCCAGTCAGGCATCGTTTAGCAATTAAAATTGTTATCAGATAACTTCTTGTTGATATGTTTCAAATAATAAAGGTAAACTGTAAATTTGCCATGAAAAATATAGAAAACTCAGATGTCACTAAGTTCTGAGGTTTCTGCACTTGTAGGTACCTCCAAAACTCAGCCATAGATTCCGACAGATGCCGATCCATAACAATCGAGATGTTTTCAGTTTCAACTTGAGAATAATTGTTGAAGTGTTCTTTTAGTCTAAAAATATGTGAGCATCCTGGCAGTTTGGTGTTCATATTTTGAAGGACCAAGAATGAAGTTGAAACCAAATTCTAAGCCTCGGTTATTAGTCTAAATAATGGGACAATGTGATATGTTCTTAAATTATTAAGGCACATGTGTTAGGAAAATATTATGGATATAAAGAAGGAGGATATTACAAACCTTTTTTATTTTCCTCTCAAAATTTTAGGGAATATTGCTTCTTTATTGCAAAGCTGCTAAAAATTATCCTTCGTCTTCATTGCTCGTTGTTGTCCCTTCTTCGTAGGAACTTGTAGTATGCGAATTGGAGGATTATGTTTAAGACTTTGATTAAGGAAACAACGATGGAACATGAATGAGAATTAACAGAAAACTATACAAAATGAATTAAAATTATGTACTACAGAAAGGATACAAATAGATCCAGTAGCACACAAACAAAGGCATCTAGCAACCATGGTGCATTGGCTTTTATCATGTTCCATTCAATGCTCCTTACAAGTACGCTACATAAAAAGAAATAAAATACAATGTAAATTATGATTAAAAATAAGTGTAAAATTTAACTTAGAGAGGCTGTGAAGGATAGTATATACTTGGCAACATAAGAGGTATTTTCAATGAGAGAAAATATGAACATCCCTTGCTTGATCTGATTAATAGTAGAAAATAAGGTTTTTCACTGAATATCCCTCACTGTTGGGTTGATGATGAATATTGGCTTAGCAGGGTCTTCCCTCTTTAGATTCAATGGTTCTGCCCCATCATCATGGCTTAGCAGAGCATCACATATCAGCACTTTATGTAATAAATGGGTGTTATAAAGTGTTACCAACTACCATCAGTCTGGTAGTGCAAATAATTTGAGTGATTGATCAACTCCCGAAATCTGAAGCTTCTTAGCTCCTGGTATGAAGAATCGAGATGTCTTAATTGCATCATTTTCTTTTTACATAAAATAATACTTATAAACTACATATAAATTAACTAATATCAAAACGTCTAAAATTCAAAAGCCTCATTAGGATATATATATATATATATATATATATATATATATATATATATATATATATAACATTTTACATGTTACAACTACTAGAAAAGAAGAAATTAGGAAGTACATTATTGTGATATATTTGATTGTTTCATTTATGTAGGCTAAACAATAGAAAAGCCAAACTAGCCCGGCTAGCAACTGCTGCATCTGCCAAAAGCCATGCATCATGGGAAGCCAAACATTCTTATTTTAGGAACAAAACGAACATGCGAAGTAGCACGTTACAATTATTCGACTCCTCAGAAAGTGGGAACGATGAACTTTCCAAGTGGACAGGGAAAGGTGTTTCATGTGGAGGGCCAATGGCAAGGATACAGTCACTCAAAGGAGCAGAATTCTACAAGTACTTGTAGTCAATGTTTTCGAACATTGTAAGTACATGTTTCTGAAACTGCTATACATCAATTCGGCTTTCTAGTAATAGTAGACATTACAAATATTAAAACTGAATTTCGAAAAAACAAATGTATCAATTATAGAAGACCAAACAAACACGGTTCGACATTTAAGTTTCAATGATGTTCATGTATGGACAAAGAAAAAATTTACCAAACAATTTTAATTAACTTGATTTCAGATAAAATTTCTTGTTATAATTCCTGTATGTTAAGAAATTATATCAGGCATGAACACTCTAAAATTACTCACCTTCACACAAACTAAATCAAAATTACAAGATTACTTGCTTTAAGCCGTTTAGAGTACTCGACGAATACATGAAGGAGAAGAAAACTTTACAAAAACATGAATGAACCAAAGTCAAACATACCTCGATAATGACCTAAATAAAGAGTGCCTTGATCCCCATGCTCGTAGAGAAATGCTGCACAAAAATTCAACTTATGTTTAATTGAATGCAACCATGACAAGTACGTATACAAAATTTAACAGAGTTAATAAAAACTTCGACTGTGGCTGCGACTCCAGCTTCTTGAGTAGCTTCTGCTGCGACTTTGTCTCCAAGAATAGCTTCTCCCAGAATCATACTCCTTCACCTACATCAAAAGTTTGTGAAAACAATGTCAGCTTTTATCCTTACCAAGCTTTTTTTTTTAATAAATAAAACACATTTTAAGATGAAAAGTTTGACTCATTTTATAATTTATTAACTTTACTTTTTCGATTAACTTCCAATGTATTTGCACACTACTTATGTGAATTCCATTTATAATTTCTTAACATTAAACTTGATTATCAATAATTTAGGAATATGCATTGCATATGTAGTATTTATAAAGGTATTAACCAAATCCAATTGTCAAACTAAATACACAATTATCTATTTATGCTCTAATGTCAAACTAAATACTCAACGAACGCTCTTACACGATAAGAGATGTACCACTAGTTACCTAGTTTTCTGTATACTAATCATTAATTACTTTCAATAAGATAATTTTAAAGGTTTTCAATTTACCCTTACCAATATTTTTGGTATATACCATATGATGACAGTTGTTCCATATTGTTAACAGTAATTGTGAAAATTTTGTTATTTATCCTTCTTATTAAAATATATATATTTAAATAAGGTTAACTAGCTATAATTCAACTTTTGATAACTTCTAAATATAATTCGTAAACTAAATATTACCATTGTAGTGTGTGTTGGTTAAACACGATGTTTCTATTTAGAATTAAAGAAAAAGGAAAATAAATATGTAACGACAGTTTGATTTATAATAGATATATTGTAAATTTTTATAAGTGCAAAAATGCCAAGTCATCGGTACGTTGGAACTCCTTTTGTGTGGAACAAAATTAAATATAGATAATCACAGAGTTGGAGGTATAATTAGTGTTGATGAATAAAATTACAACAACATAATAAGTGTGCATTTGAATGTGTCAATACTATATATCATGAAAATTATGCAGCGTGATGAGAAAAATAGTGATCAAACTGAAAAAAAGAAGAGAGTGAACACATAATATGAAATTTATGTTCTTTTTCTATCCAATTTAATTCTCCTAGATGTTTATAAAAGACGTGTATTTGTATGTTTATCAAAAGATTAAATAAGATTTAACATATAAATAATTGATTATTTTCATATTCACAAAATCCTTAAGTATGTTAATTTGATGAATCTTGCCACAAATAATAACAAATGTCCAATCCAATCCAGCTGATTTTCTTTGTAAATTGTATCAGTTTGAAATGGAAGGCCAGACGAATTGCATGTGGATCAAAAATTTAAGTTTAAAATATCAGTTTTCTTAGATATTTAAAAAACATTAAAAATTCAAATAAAAATAAAGAAACAAAAATCAATACCACTTTATGATTGACAAATAGGATCAGCTATGGTACAAACAAACACTTGTACTCATCCTTGTGCAATGTATTTTGGACTGTCCTACATGATCTTGCTATCTTTCCTCTAATGATCACATCCCTATACATGTGCACCCAAGAACCCATTTATTTGGGGACATTAGCACCCCTTATAAATATGAACTTTATAATTAAAAACTAGATTATATTCCAAAAGATGGAATACTATGTATAAAGCGTGTTTGAATTGATGCAGGTATGATATATTCATGGGAAAGACTTGCATGAAGAGAAAGGGAGAAGGATAAAGCCAAGAATGGTTCGCCGCAATTTCATATGAAACATATTTATATATCCCATATCGGAATGTTATGGTGAGCTTTCTAATATTGATTAATCCTTCGGCGAGTCATTTTTGGCTATGTTTTTCTCTCCTCTTCCCACATAAGAATCTTGCATAAATCAACGGCAACGAATGCAATTTCTCATTTCATTTCACGTGTAGTGATCATTTCAGGCAAGTAAGTACTGAAGATTTTCTTTTAGATTTGTAATGATAATTTTTTAAATATATAAAATATATGGACATCATCGTTTCAGTATCTACAGTGCGATCCAGGATAAGGTAAAGGAACTACATACCACGTCATTATGGTTTGCAAGTTGTTAAAAGTTTACAAATTATTAGTGGTTTGAGAAAGAAAAAAATGCAGGTCAGGTAAATAGTTTAGCAAGGGGATGTGGATTTTAGCTGTGAGAGACTCAATGGGTTCAAAAACTGTGGGTAGATCATCTCCAGGAGAGAAGAAGAACAATCTTGTAGGAAGAGAAATATAAGTTGGAATACTTGGAAGAATTCAAACTCCTTCAGCAGCAACTGTGAGATGGTCATTTTTTCTAATTTCAACGAGCGCTGCTATTGAAATACCAAAGAAACACAAAATCTGCACAATGTGTTATTTTAACCTAGTGTTTACATAAATGATTGAAATCAGAAAATATTACAGTTGATATTTACTACGTTATGAACTATATAATCCGTTTTTTTCCAATAGGATTTCTCATTTTTTTAATTTTTCATTCTTATAGATGGGTTCAAAAAACATTTTAGTAGACACAACGTGAGCAGTAGTAAACGAAGGCATAAGAATATGCTGACACAACACATACAAATGCTCACAAAGGACATATCCACGCACCTCTTACACGAGCTGCTGCTCATACAAACAACACACGTATAAAATGCATGCAATACCAACACAGTACTAACACTCACACAAGGCGTGGGCATAAACCGCACCGCTATACGGAAACCGTCCGTACCGGACCACAAAAGCGGTGCGGAAACCCTCACCGAATCTTCTTACCAAAGTTGATGCTCCAAACCGGACCGACCCGCATCGATACGGTTCGATTGCGGTTGGAACGATTGAACCAACCATATTAAACTGGACCGAACCGAAAATTTACATTAGTAATCTTATGATAAAAATATAAGCAACTCCTATCTTATTTTAGATTCCATCGATGTACATTCTATTTTTAATGTATGTTGTTGTTATATTAATAATAATCGTTGACATAAAGGAAGAAGTTATAGTTTGGTATAATATTTTTCATCTCATTTTGTGTGTAAATAAATGCTAATTATAATCTTATTCTAGTTGTTTTCCTAAATGATTATATATTGCTTAATGTTGATGTTTGGTTAACCTACCAAAAAAATCTCACTTGTAGGTAATTGTCAAATTGAAATATTCATACAATTAAGAACTAATCTTTCATTTTAGTATAACATTGTGTGTTTTAACATTTAAATGTAAAAGTTTCACACAATTGCCTTTGTAAATTGATTGCTGATGGAAGTAATTCTTTTATTTCATATTTAATACGGGTTCAAACCGGACCGAACCGTTTTACATTCAAACCGGATCGAAACCGAACCGCTTAAAGGATTGGTATAATGGTTTGTATTTTTGATTAACCGTTTGATGCGGTGCGGAAGCGGTTTGAACTCCGAACCGCACCAAACCGACCCACGCCCACCCCTAACTCACACACTAACAAAAGAAAAGGAAGATCTGAGGAAAGGAAATTTCAGTTTTCTGAAGCGAATACAAAAAGGAGAGAAAGCTCTTGTAGTTTTGAAAGATGAAATAGAAATTTTAAAGTCAACAAATGTTGCGCTTATATGTTAATACAACCAACATGGCCACTCCAAATGACCTCATAGCAGAAAAAAGTGTCAGGCCGTATAATTTGTTAATATTTTAAGTGTGGCGGGTGGACCAATTGCTTATATGGACGAGTTTGCAAAAGAGGGCGAGAGTAATGGAAGTATTTTGTTGATTCTGTCCTGGATGTGTGTGTGTCTACATATATATATATATATATATATATATATATATATATATATATATGAAACTATATTTATTTGAATTAAACTTTCTTATACTTACACACTTAAAGATATAAACACGCACACATATCACATGCGCATCCATCACACATGCATGTAAGATATAGCAGTAACCTGGACATTCTAATACAACACCCATAGATAAACACTGCCTTACACATATGAATGTTGTACCTTAAACATAATATAGTCAGGATTGATCTACCAGTGCTAAATTCAAGACCATGCAATTTTCTAACTAGAAAACCAAATGTTTCAACGTACAATACACCCAACTTCTAGCGCATGAGAGCATTAAGAAATTGGTGGTGCATATCATGTACATAAATGTTGGCAGGCTACAACAGGTCATGTTGTTTCTCTTTGTATAAGCCTGAACTAGCCCAATGGAGAAAAAAATAAAAAATAAAAAGACAGCTATTGTTTTCGTATTTCGGAGAAAACATAAGGCATGCAAAAGAACGACTTAATGCATATCGTGATTATTTAACCGATTGTTTCTAACCTGAATGGAGTCTCAAAGAACAATCTTTAATTCTTTGCTTAGCTTCTTCCAACCATCCAATGTAACTGGAACACATTCTCATACAAGCGGACCTAAATAAGAAGATAACTTGACTGACCCATCTCCTGTTGGTTCAGCTTGTCCATTAAACATTTGATTTGAAATATTTGAAGGAAGCCTTCCCGCTTTACTTAGCCCTCTAGATTTTTTTTTGCAATTGGAACTGCATTGACATTGCCATTTCTCTCGCTTTCTACATCAACTTCAACATTTACTTCTTGTTGCATTGTATTGTCATTGACTGCTTGGAGGTTGCCTTGAATTTGAACATCATTATTTTCAAAATTGTCTTCATTCTGAATATTTTTCTTTACCACAGCCCGCTTTCTTTTTGGGTTTTTGCCCATTTACTATAAATTAAAACGAAACGATTATAGAGCAATCAACAAAATGCCAACAGTAATAATACAAATGGAAAAGGAGATTAAAGCAGTAAGCAAGACCTCTGTAAAGCCAAGTGATATTGAAGATAGCTTGGGAATAAGGTACTTGTACAAGTATGCATGCACAAAAAATGTTTGATATAATACCCGAGAAAAATATTTAATTACTTCAGGGTTTAAATGATTTATTGATTGAGGTTAAAAATTTAATTGGTACGTGGACTAAAGGTATTCAAATGTTAGTGACATCTAAACTTATAAAGAAACACATCATTTCCCATTTCTAGAGTGTAACCATCATTGTCATTGTCATTTCTAAGCCTGTATGCTAACACAAATAACAAAATATGAAACATATCAGTATTCTTATCTATATAATTCTATACTTGCATCATCACTTTGGTATTATACCTTCTTTTTCTTACAGCCATCCGAAATACAAACAATGAATACATAAGCTTGCTATAAAAATACATATATTAATCACACACGCGGCACCCACATAAGGTGAACGGCACACGCACACCCAAATTTGACAGTGGTTCAATTTGTTCAAATTTCATTTTAATCTAACATGGTTCAATTTGTTTGAATTTCATTTTAATCTGACCTGCACTGCACCATCTATACTCTGGTTTACACACTCACCCAAATTTATACATGCACCCAGGCAATCAAAGCAACACATTACATAGGACTGCCTAAACACATGGCACTCCCCTCCCTCTATATCAAATCGATCCCAAATCAACTCAACGAAAACAAAACCAGTGTTTTAATTTATTATTAGTCTAAACCCATCAAGATGAAAAGGGTTAAATTTGCTAAAGCGTAGTGAAATTAGACGTCATAGCAAAATTCATACTATGCAAAAGCATAATGACAATGTTTTAAAATATTCAACGTGTTTGAAAATATAAGAGATTAAGTAAACTAAATTAGTTAAGATCATTTACCTCAAATTTAAATGCAGAGGCAACAAAATGTACAAGATCACACATTCATAACAATCTTCGATGGCTAATAGGTAAACAAACTTTTGGCACTACCAAGAGAGTGGAATAATTCATTCAAGGTCATTCTCATCTATCATTTTATTGCATTTAATTAGAATGATAGCAATGAACATGATGTATTTGCTAGTTGAATTCGATAATGGTTATCAGACCAAATGATTGTTTCTATAACCCATACATGTCAGGATATACCAACAGCTAACTCATCATTTTAGTGTTATCCCATGTTTTGTTTATTGCAACAACTAGAATATCCTATAGAGATGTTCTTATCCTTTAAACATTTGCTGATCAACAAATTACTTTTAGTGTATCCTAGTTCCTAGAGAGGACCCTTTTGCAAAAAGAAAGGCTAAAAAGAAGCATGAGGTTGAGAAACAAGAAAAGAATTGTCTGCAAAACCTTAAAGCAGCTACTAAAGTTGGTGGATTGCCCAGGTAGAGTTAATCGTAGACTTTTCTTTATTGTTGCTAGTTATTTTGTGTTATATGGGCATTTGAGGTTTAGGATTATATATGATATAAATTAAGGAAATATGAGGTATGGGCACTTGAGGTTTGGGGTTACATAAGATACAAATTAAGCAAATTTGAGGTATGGGCATTTGAGGTTTAGGATTATATATGCATAATATAAAATTTATATGCCAAATGTCAAAAGCATTTCATAACTTCTTAACAGTAATTCAAGAATACAAAATTAGGCAAAAGTGACACAACTTACTTTGAAACTTTGAGGACAAAGGGCTACTGGCGATGATGGCTACCAATTCGTGTCTGCTAACTATAGAGGGAACTAGGGCAGTCGCTTCCACTAACGAGCCTGGAATGGAGATGGGGACGAGCCTGCAATGGGAAGGACTGCAACGGGGATAGGGAGACGAGAACGAGCCTGCAAGGGACACGCATATTAGTCCATTTAAAAGAGCCTGCACGGGGAGGACTGCATCATGGTAAGTACTTAAAAGATACTTCCAAATAAAAAACATCAACCTCCTCTAAATATACATTTAAAATAAAGGCATCATGCACCGACATATTCATGCACTGACATATTCATGCACTGACATTTGAAATAAACTGTAGAACAAAGTAGATAATAATCTACATTATGTACCAAATGTCAAAAGTAATGTATAGACATGTTGGCTATAGCAATCACAAAGGTAATAATGTGATTCAATCCACTAATATAACTTGATCAACAAACCATTAACACGGTACATATTACTACAGTCTTTGGAGAAAAATTTAGATCTTATGTGCTAATGCATAACAACATAATCTCATATCAACCAAAGATAGCAAACATTTGAACATACCTCAATAATTTGATCTGCTTCAACAAGAGGAAAAGAACGAAAGATTCAAGCAATTTGAGTAAAGTGTTTATTTCTTTCTAAAATACAATAATTTAAAAACTGTCTATACATACTTTTATCCAAAGTAAATTATCAGTCAATGCAGGCTTAAGATTTATTGTATGATGCATCTAAGAATTTCTCAAATGAGCCATGAACCATGAACGAAAGTAATTTAATAAATCAAACTACAAACCTAAATTGAAGCCTTAGCATAATAAGGGAGAATTAGCAACCCAATTTTTCTCCTAAATTCAAAGAAAAAAACAGATTTTCTGCAAGCAAGGGAAGCTTTACCGTTAAACCAATAGCAATCGTGTAAAATCAAGAGAGATAAGGTCGAGACTGTAAAATCAAGAAAGTGAAGATTGAGAAATAACGTTTTGGCCCAGTGATTTTGAGGTTGGATAGGAGATAAAGGAGGAATTTAGGATTTTCTCAACGAAGCCGATGGAAAAGAGAGCTAAGCTGGGAAAGGTTAGAATAAGATATTAGAGGGAAGTGAATTGTTTACGACCTACGTCTTTCTTTTTTTGTTGTAGTAAGGGGCATGTAATTAACAACGCGTGTACATTTTTATATTTAAGTTCTACCAATTGTTAACAGCTTTGTGGTTTTCAACGCTCTTTTATCTTGCGATTAACGACGAAGTTTTTTTAGTGTTAACTCTCTAGTCGAGGTCTTGATCCATGTATGATTCCATTTTGTCGCTCTCCGTTGAAGGAACTCACACCTTATGGTTACTGCCACATCACTCCGGTCGGGACGATATCCTTTTTTATTTATTGTAGTAACGTGGATCATAAATTATCTAATAAATAAGAGTTTTTTCATCTAAAAATCCAAAAACCAAAAAAGCTAAAGGGTGCCTCTCCGGGCATGATGGTTCATCATCATCTCACAGCATGCCTAAGGACTGTCCTCAATTCCATACATGTATAAGTGAATTAGCCGCCTTACTATAGAGTTTATTATTATTATTATTATTACAGCTGGAGTCCAAGTCCTCAATGCGGCCCTTACCATTACGATCAGTTGATGACGATCCATGACCCCGATCCAGAGCCATCCCTATTTCCATTTGATGAGGATGGTATCGTCTTATATTGCATTGCCATTGTTTGATTCCTTACGTACTGCGACATCTAACATTCTTGACATGCTCCTCAATTATATCCTTTGAATGCCTACATTCATTCGTGGTGTGCCCATTCAACTCATGGAACAGATAGTACTTTCCAGACATACGCTCCCACTCCGTAGGATCCCACCTTGCCGGCTTTTGAAAGGAGAGTTTCTTCTTGGTGTTTAGATAAATTTGTTCTAGACTTTCCATCAAATCCGAATAGGAGTGGAACTTTGGCTCCTACTCTTTCCACCGCCTTTTCCACTTATCATATCCATCATTCAGTTTTTGTTTGCCTTTATCATTCTTATTGAATCTCTTAATGATCCTCCGTTTTGCATAGCGTTCACCTCTTGTTTATAAGCTCATGTGTCTTTCTGCCATAGGAACCTTTCTGCCTTATGATAAAACACCCCGAGATCCATAGGCAGATCCCACGCCAATGAATCCTTGAAATCTATGCCATCGGCAATTCCTAATACAACTGCCATCAAAACCATGGATGGTTGTGGCCGATCCACGATGTTGCTATGGCATTAAACCGTGTTAGAAAACTCCTTGGGACTCTTCGGTCTACTATTTCAGTATTGCAAGACTCATCATCTTTTGGTGCTTGAGATGTGAAACCTGAACTACCTCATAAATATTTCGACCAATTCCATCGATGTGCCAATAGAACCTCTATCTAACTGTCTGAACCACAGTACAACTATATGTGTTAAATACATGGGAAAGCATCGTGCTTTGACTTCCTCGGATGCCCCCAATACTTCCATGTGTCATATTCATCTCATCATATGCATAGTTGGGTCCGACTTTCTTTTATACACTTCCAGCATTGGTAATTTAAACTTTAGTAGAGTCCTAGCATTCCAGATGTTAGGAGTGCATAGTACATCGTCCGGATCCCTGTTCAAAAATCCTCCACGGATAGATCATCTGACCATCTCTGCAAACCTTTCATCCAGTAGTAGTCTCCTAGCATCATTCCCAAACTATCCCTTAAGTCCATGAGGGAATTCCGGAACGTACTCCTTCGGACAAGCATCCAAATTTTGATTCGCACTAAGCTCCATAGAATGATCATAGATCCTCCAGCATCGCGATCCACCAGACATTGGGGCCGGGGACTGCCCGGGCTACTTTATTCTGTTCCTTTTATCCAATAGCTCTACTACTTCAACTCCTTGATCTAAGTTGTCATTAGCTCCTGCTATTCTATTTCCTTGGTTCTGCGCTCTAGCTTATCCAATCTATCAGATCAAATTCTACATCATCTCCTCCAGTCTTTTCAGCAACCTTTCTTGCATAACATCCATCATCGTCCATTTCATTCCTGGTAAGATGCTTGATTAGCTCCAGTTCCTACGGAAGCTTCCTGACTCCCACCATGGTGGTTGCTTTTCGGTAGCACTCTCCTCGTTGATTATTTCACCATTGCTCTAAATCTAAGCTTTATATCTCTTCTAAGCTATGAATTCGAATTCCAAATCCACAGGAGCTACTCTTTCAGTTTAAGCATCAAAATGTTGGTGGAAAAAAATAACCATTAACACCTAGTTATATGAAAGTACAAATATCCAGTCACAGATCTCATATAGTGGATAATGTAGAGAACATAATATGAAGAGCAAACAAACTAAAAATGAAAACAAGTAAAAAAGACAAGACGGATAGTGGTTCGGCTAACAAAGGCCTATGTCCACTTCAGAATAATCCTTTTTATAATACTGTAGTTTATTTATAGTTACAATCCAAAATCCAAGAATAAAATTGGCCGAATGTATACTAGATTGAATATGAAGAGAAGTAGAAAGAAGATCCCCTTTCTAATGCCATGCCTGCTATATTTATATGAGAAGATATGAAAATATCTCGCTTAAAACCTAGATCTGAAACCCTAAAGCCAAGACGAGCCTTCCCAGAGAGATTAGAGCCCATTGGAGCCCATAATAGGGATCAGTCTCGACCCTTATTTTGGGTGAATCATGGGTATGATCCATATGGTGGTTCCCTTATATTGTAATATGCTTGTACTCCAAGTTTCATGTCAATTGGATTAATATAACTTGAGTTATTGATAAATCTCTTTTGCAACTTATAATGTTGCCTGATTTACATCGATCCCTATATAGGAACACGGGTCGACCTCTCTTACTTCTTCCTTTTGGGATGCGATCCCTATAATTGGTCCCCGATGTTGTATTGTTCTTTTCCTCCAAATTTCATGTTGATTACGTTTGTAGATTTAGAGTTATCGACCGATCATTTATATGAACTTGAATCTGATCGATTCCTCATAGGGATTTAAGCCGATCCCTACATAGGGAAAGGGCTCGATCCCTCCAAAGTCCTCCACTTGATGTGTGATCCCTGAGGTAGACACGTTAGGTCCCATTTTCTTGTTCCTAAAGTTTCACTTCAATCCGTCTTGTGGTTGTAGAGTTGTGGAGCGATCGTCAGTGAGTTATATTGTGTGCATCCTGCTTAATCCGGTCTGTTTATTCTGATCCATCTATTCCATTCCCTTTTTGTACAGTGGACACTCTGATCCGATATCTCTCCTAGGGGGAGTGCTTGTTCCATACTTAACCATTTTTTAAGCACTGTCCATCCGAGTTCACTCAAATGTCGTCCATAGTTCCAAACATAATTAATCTCTGATCCTGGTAATTATCTCATTGGGCTTTCTGCCTTAATGATCATTAAGTTCGTTAGTTAAATCTTCCTGTGTATTGCCTTGTCAAAAGGTGGGTTAACATAGTAGATTTTATGTCATATTGATGACTTTGTGTTGATATATGGAAATTAAGGTTTGGATGATTTAGGTGATATGTATGTATGCATGAGGTGCTTTTGTGTGCTTGTATGTGATTCTGGTTTAGTTAGTGAGTGTTAGTGTTGGCAGTGTATAGAGTAATGGTGTGTGTAGAAAATGATGGTTAATGATGATAATTGCTATGTTAAAAGGATGTTTTGTTTTTGCAAGTTGATAGTGATCAGATTGTGGTTATGATTTATTGTTGAAATGTGTTGATTAGTTCAGATAAGTGGCTGGAGTTTTGGGTTGAAAGAAGTACCATTGCATAGTGGATCCATAATGAAAATAGGCGAGATGGTAGAGTTTTTATAGAAGTGTTTGAGAGAGATAAAAGAAGTGAGGAATAAGCAGGATGGGAGAAAAAAATTAAAAAAAGGAAAATATGAGATTTGAATAAAAATATTTGTGCACTTTGATAATTTCATTGTGAATATAGTACGTATATGATTTGATTGAGGGAAAAGGTAGTATATTGTATATGTTTATTTTCCATATTCGAATGTCATCCTTTTTATTAAATAAATGTATGCTGAAGATGACATCCTTAGAATAATTGTTGTTATTTTTAGATATATTAAGTGGTTACTTTCTAATAACAAGTTGATTGATGGTAAATTTTATTTTTTTGATATTCCATACATTTATGTCCTGTACATTCACGACACTTAAACCAATGCTTTACTTGATTCTCTTAGAATTAAATATATAACATTACTATTGTTCTTGAAATATGTAAGCACTCAATAAAAATATTAATAACAAAATAAATGTTTGTTGTCATAAAAATTATCATATATTTTATTTTCCACTGTAACTATTACACTCGTTTTCAATCACAATGTATGGATCGTAGTCCAAATAACAACAGAACTATGAAGTGTATCAGAAAGGCCCAAATGCATATAACAGACTTAATGAATCCCTAGAAAATATTATGCACACATTTCAATAAAACGATTAAAACATGATAAAAAGGTCAGCTAAGACAATAACATAGTAATCTCTCTGAACGGCAAGTAAGCTGTACCATGATACATACTATGTATATCCAAAGCATTTAAAATTCCAGCAACACATTAACAAAATGGAAAAAAATACAAACAAGGATTGCGCTTCCATAAAGGTGAAGTAAACTCCCAAACTTCTCGGGGTCAATGCAGGTTACATTCTAGATAACACCGCAATCTTCAACAAACACTACGCCATTATGCCTTTAGATGGTTTTCTCATTTCATATGCCGTACACCATCTCCAGAACCTACACCGTCATTTGGAAACCATATATGCCTTAAAATAAAATCACAACATAACAAAAAAGCAGAATATACTTCCATTATATACGACTATGCAACAATACCAAAATAATTATACAAGTAAGAAAATAAACAAAACATGAACTTTTAACGTAAATATGTCTCATGATCCACTTGACTGTCCAAATGATCAGTATAGCAAGAGGTCACAAAGATATATATAATGCAGCACCAAGGTCAAATCAAGTACTCAAACAAGAGTTAAAACGAAGATACTGCGCTGTCCCCATCAACCGAACTGATTAAGAGCATCGACGACTCCAAAGAAAGAAATCACTTCAACATACAAACTGGTGCCATTATTATTCTATGAAAGCTTAGCTACCATAATTAAACCAGGAAGATGTATCATATTGCGACATCTCCATAGTGAAACTGCACCACCATGAAGAAACTAGGTCACATCACTAAGGCTCGGCCCCAAACACCACTACCGCAACAATTACAGAATGTGCCGCACTTTCAAGGTAGAACAAGGCACAAAGCATAGAACTGGATCCTTAGGATGCACATGTGCCAAAGTAATCACAAACTTATCAATTTACCAATTTCAATCAATGAAATTCTAAATTTAATTCATCCCTCCTAAATCCTAATATCTCTGCTAAAAACAAACTTTTCCGCCTATGACCACATTAATGATCTATGCACATTACAACAATAAACAGTTGGAAGACATGTGGCAACATCAGATGGTGGGGGAAGAATGTAGGTCAGTGATGTCAATAATCCATGAGAATTTTATGCTGCAAATAGAGAAGTGTTGTAGCATACAAAGTGACTTTTGATTTATTATCTAAAAAAACCTTATATCCTTGTACTCTTTTTTGCCGTTAAAATATATGAACGAGGAAGAAGAAAGATAATAATGGATTTGACCCATGGACGTAGGATTCTCCGAAATCTAAACCACGTAAATTTGTAGATCATTTACTTTACTGCACTTATCATTTTCTTCTTTTTGTAGATCCTCTTTAGTTTTTTACTTTGCTAAGTCTGACATCTAAACTAACCTAGGTAGTTTAAGAAACAGTTGAAGTGTCTCCTCATAATTCTATAAGAAAATAGTGACATAATAACTACCTAATGGTAAGTTTGATACCATTTAAACTTGTTGATTCATAATTATACAAGTGATTAGTCCCGTAATTACTCTACAATCAATTGGGTGTTGTGAGACGAAAAATCTCACTAACATTTTGGCGCTAGAAGTAGACCCCTCCAGCAAACCTTGATCGAAGTCATAACCTAACCCATTCCTCAAAATTCCTTAAGGAACCATGAACAACGCAGCCAGGAAATTCTTCTACCCCCTACCACAAAAACATGAGCACTTAATTTCAAAACTGAACAAACCCTTTGTCATCTCACCAAAAACAAGTTGTCCAACCAAAAATAGCCTCAGACATCATCCTTGATACACTCAATGCCTTTGTTGCTTAGATCAATAAAGGATGAGTAGTATCGAGAAATTAGTAACTCAAAATCAGAATAGATCTTCAAACTCTCATAGCTCAACGGCCCATTCCCAAACATCCCTTAATACTCAGAAAGTGCGGTTAAAAGAAGGACATGACACTCTCATCAATGAGAACGGTGGCATCGAAGCACTCGATTATGGAACGAAAACAACAGGAAAAACACTAATAAACCCTAGCATTAAAGGCAAACCCGTGAATATCAACCCACTATAACTGGAGAAAAACAAGAAACAGACTACATAGGAGAATGAAGCCAGTTTAGCCTATAAGGGTTCCCTATCACACTTAGTGAGAAGGATGTGGAGATAAGAGAACTAAAGGCTCAAGTGGAATACTTGGTAAGAGTTTGTGAACAAAGCGATAAGGGGGATGGAAATGAAAGTGCTCATCTTCGTTCAATGAAGCCATTATTGAAGCATATTTCCCAAATAGCTTACGAGCTTCGATTATCGAAAAATACAACGAGTTAATGAATCCGATTGATCATTTATTCACATTTGAGTATTATATGGACATCTTAAAGGTTGGAATATTGGCTTCTACAAACTGTTCCTACTATACCTTAAAAAGGCAGCATCAAGATGGTTCAGAAGATACACCAAAAGACAAATACATTACTGGGCGCAATTGTCTTTTGATCTCTATAGACAAGTTCATGCCAACCGCAAAAGCTCAAGAGATCCTTCTACCCTATCCTCAGTAAAGCAATGGAAGAATGAAAGCTTGCAAAGATTCATTAAGCATTTCAAAAAATAAGCAATAAGAATTAGGGTATGAGTGAAGAAGCGTTTCTGATGGCAGCACATTTTAGAATAAGAAGAAATGCCAACATGTTGGACAAAAATAGCAGAAACCCATGTAGGAGTATGAAATCCTTTTATGAGAGGGCCAGTGGTTACATATAGATCGAGTAGGCTAAAGCTTCAGGAAGCGTTCTATTTGAATGGACAGTTCAAACTGCAAGGAAAAGGAAGCAGAGGAAGAAGCATATAACAACCCTCTAGCGAAGAGACTAAGGGAATTTAACTTCGCAGTCAAGACTCTGCTCATTCATGCACCAAGCTAGATCTATGAAGTATCTAGGGCCGAGTTAGATTATAATGTATCTAACAAAGGGAAGAAGGAAGAGCCCAACAAAGGAGGCGCATATGGTAGATTCCAAAGAGTCAATAGGCTTCGTACCGACAACAATCACCACCTAAAAAATGAAATAGAAAGGCTGATCCAAAAGGGATTTTTGTGAACCTATGTGAAGGATGATTCCATTACCCCAATGCAGAATCAAACACCTGACACTAATGAAAGTTTTCCAAGAAACCCACCAACCTTATTGCATCCATCATGGAGGACCTCATATAGCAAGAAAGCGCAAAAAGGACAAGAAAGGTACATGTAAGAGGCTATATAGAACATCGAAATATATCACGTCAAGCAAAAGGTAGTTCCTAACGGCACTTTTAACTCTTCAAACTAAGCTGGAGTGATATTCCCACATCAATATCCACTTGTAGTAAATTGGGCCCTAACTGATCTATGGTTTCAGTAACATAGTGACAATCCCAATGGGCATGGCAAGACTACTTAGTGACAGTTGGAATTTCCCCTCTTCGCAAGTCCTTTTATGCAAAAAAATTATCATGGACCAGTAGACTCTACACAATGCTTCTTAGGTTGAGTTATGATAATAGAGCAAGGAGCGATCGTCTCGCAAAAGGATCTGCTCATAAAGTTCCCCAGCTCAGTAAAGATAAGAAGTGTGAGCAGAGAACAGTTGTTAACTAAGGAACATTATAATATAACCATGAACTCTAGAAATAAAATAATTCAAAACTATACTATTATGTCTTATGAGCTAAATAATAAAGAATGAAAAATGAAAATCTTAATAAAATAATTGCATCAAAATTAAATTCCAAGGCATGTACTGAAACAGGTCATTCTACGACCATAGTACCTACGGCAAATTCTAAGCTAACCTACTTGCATATAATTGAAATAGGTGAATATAACTTGGTCTATGCATAGTATCTGTCAAATAATCTCTCGGTAGAAAATACTACGTATTTAACTAAAGAAGAAAAAGTAGAGAATGAGGTAGATCCTAGGTTGGGTATAAAGGGAAAGGACCTAGAATTGTTGGTTGGCTTGGAAGATATAGAGCTGGACGTTTCTGACCTCTCGAAGGCGGTTAAAATTGGAAAGAATCTGATGAATGAGCTATGTGAAAAATTGAATGGCTTCTTTCTAAGGATGCATTTTTTGGACCCATTCAGATATGACTAGAATCGACCCTGCAATTATATGTCATGCTCCCAATATCGACCCTGATGTGCATCCACTAAGATAAAAGCACCGCATGATGGACCAGGGGAGGTACAATGGCTCCATAAAGAAATCAAAAAACTAAAAGAAAATAGGTTCATCTATGAGGTATACTACCCAAAGCGGATAGCAAATCCCTTGATGGTAAAGAAGTCAAACAAAAAGTGGAGAACGTGCAAAGATTTCACAAACCTCAACAAAGCCTACCTAAGGATAGCTTTTAATTACCTAAAATAGATCGGTTGGTGGATGCAAAAAGTAGGCATGAGCTATTGACCTTCATTAACGTGTGCTCAGGTTCTAATTAAATAGCAATGTTCAAACCGGACCAAGAAAACACTCTCTTCGTAACTGACAAAGGGCTTTGTTGTTACAAAGTAATATCTTTTGGGCTTAAGAATGTAGGAGCAACATACCAAAGGCAAGTTAACAAAATATTTGAAGATAAAATAGAAAAGAATGCTAAACTTGATGAATAGTGAAATCTAAAGCTATATCAGACCACGTGAAGGACTTAGAGGAACCTTTGCAACTTTAAGGTGTTAGTCCTTGAGATGATGGTTTTAATGGAAACAACCTTACGACTTGTTATAAATATAAATACTAACATTATAGTTTAGATATATATGTATATGCAGGATTTAACCATGCAGGTACCAAGAATGAAGACTGTATAATATAGAGATTCAAGATTGAAGATATCAAGATTAAAGACTCATGAGTATCAAGATATCAAGAGTTCAAGATTTCAAAGTACAAGATAAGTATCGAGTCTTGAATTATGTTAAAACTTCTTGAAAGCACTTGCATCTTTTTTCAAAATTTATTCATGGAATGGAATCCACTCGAGCCTGTTAAAGGGAAGGAACCCTAGTGGGATGGAACCCACGACAATATCAAGTGGAACATATAGTGGTCCTATTTTGATATCCACTAATTTTATGAAAATGCTTTTCAGAAATATATCTCTTGTTTTAAATGTTTTCAAAACCTTCTTTTCAAAAAGACATCTCTCTTGTTTGAAATATTTTAGCCTTAAAATTATCTTTATCATTTTTAAAATTTTGATTTCAAAATTATCCTTGATTTTAAACTATCTCTTGTTTTTAAATATTAAGCTTTTAAATATACTTAGATGTTAAATCACCTTATAAATTAAGATTATATAACTTAAAATTACTTTTATATGTTTAAACTATATTCAAATATATTTATAAAAGTTTAGAAATTATTTTGAAAAATTATAGAAACCAATTTTAATAAAAAAATATATATCAAAATCACCATTTTTGCCTAGCCCACGTCGACATACTCCTACCCACCCACCCTCCCACCCCAGGTCGACATGGTGCCCGTTAAAATTTAAATTTTTAAAAGAAGTGTCTATTTGTCGTATCCTTTCACGAATAGATATGGTTGTTGATCTTCTATAAATAACAGTAGTTCTAAACGAATCTTCAACCAGATTTCACTTGTTTTCTCTCCTCTTCATCTTCCACATTTAGTCCAAAGAATCCCAAACTATACTTTGCCGAAATACCAAGTGAATCAAACTTGATTATCTCTTGATTGATTCTCTGTCGCTCTCTCTATAAGATCTCAGTGTTGGGCAGAGTTATAGGATTATTTGTAAATCAAACTGTTGAGTAAAATGTGTGGTTGAGCCTTGAAATCGTGATTGTCGCCCCAGAAATCGATTAGGTGATCTTGTGGCCTAGTAAATCAAGAGAGTTTTCCCCGGACTCGAATATAGGAGGGTGTACCTTGTGGCCTTGAAATCGAGGGTGTAATATGGGAGATTATTTCAAAAAGATATCCGTATAATTGTGTGGGACTGGATGTAGGGAAACTTCGAACCAGTATCCCGGTGTGTTCTTTTCTTTACTGCTTTCATTTATTATTTGCATTTGTTTCTGATTCTGTGATTATATCTGTGTCTGTGTATTGAATTTTTTGGCGATTAAATTATATAAGTTTCAAAAAGATTTATAAGATCCACAAAATACTATTCACCCCCCTCTAGTGTTATTCTAGCCTTAAGGTCCGTATTCCGCATCATTCGGTGTCAGAGCATTAATTCTCAAAGTTTTCATAAGCTGAATTTTGAAAAGTTTTTAAAATGGCTACCAACACAGATTCTGTTAACACTATTACTAGTTCATTTGTAGAGGGTCAGTCTACTGCCAAACCATCATTTTTAATGGCAATAACTATGCATACTGGGCATGTAGAATGAAAGTATATTTACAGTCAATAGGATTAGACACTTGGAATATCACACAAACTGAATATTCTAGACCCACAACTAGTTTTGCACAGTGGATTGCTGAGAAAAAGACTATTGCATAAAATAATTCCAAAGCCATGAATATTTTATTTTGTTCACTTGAGAGGAATCAATTCAATAGAGTATCTTTTTGTAAGTCTGCATATGATATCTGGAAAACTTTGTAAGTTACTCGTGAAGGAACAAGCAAAGTCAAACAGACCAAAATATCAATACTCACGAATCAGTTTCAATTATTCAAAATGAATTCTAATGAGTCCATTTCATATATGTATAGTAGATTTAAGGATATTGTGCATTCTCTAATATCATTGGGAAAAAGTTTCTCCGAAGAAGATCAAGTCAGAAAAATTCTAAATTCTCTTACTTGGGATCAGAAAACTCTTGCAATCGAAGAAGCAAATGATATCGGTACTTTAAAGATTGAAGAATTGATTGGAAATATAATGTCCTTCGAAGTTCAAATGCAAGGGAGAAGAGATAGCAAGGCATTCGAAAAGAAGTCAATTGCGTTCAATGCATTAACAAATGAATCAGAATCAGGTAGTGATGATGATGATTGAATAGCTTTTATGACAAGGAATTTTCGAAAGTTTCTAAAATACAGAAAGATGAACAACTTCAAAAAGAATGATAATAGGAATTCTGGAAATCATAATATAGTACCAAATCAGTCGAATGTTTCAACTGTGACGAACCAGGCCATCTCAGAAGAGACTGTCCACATCCTGATAAGCAACAGTTTCCTTCAAGAAATGATTATACAAAGAAAAGAAAAGAAAAGGAGCATATACCGCTACTCTAGACGATTCAAACTCAGATTCATCCTCAAGCGATGATGATCAGAAGTTAGAAAATTCAAATATGTGTTTTACGGCTGTTCATGATCCCGATGATATCAGAGATATGAATCTTGAAAAAGGTACACGTCTACAATATTTTGGTTGAAATTGTTTGCTTAAAATTGATTGATTGTTTGATTGCTTTTGAAATTATGTGTTGTTCGAATTTTTAAAATATTATTATTATCTTAAATATTATAATATTTTTTATTAAAAGAGTATTGTTTTATTTAATATTCACTTCAGAAAAATATATAGACATTAAAAATAACATATATATATATAAGTATTTAAGAATAGATAGGTCACATGAATTATCTGACCCATGTTGACATGGCCCTACTCATGATGTCAACATGCCTGTCAGCAATATGAAATTCAAATTTAAATTCAAATCTTCGAACTTCCCTCCATCTTTTCACCAATTCCAATGTTCTAAAAAGGTACCTATTGACCAGAGAACATGACAATTGAATATCTATTTAATTCCTTTATCTTATCATATTTTTTCACTTTCATTTCAAAACTCCTACTCTCTTTTACTCTTTCAAACTCTACTCTCTTCAAAAATGGATACTTCAAGAACACCATCCATAATGAGGCTGTCAAAAACCATTAAAGAGTATCTCTATAATGATCCGAAAGCAATCAAGGCTTATATAAGCTATGCTAATTACGGAAAAGTTCATTTGGGAAAGTTTGCTATCTTTAGCGATTTCTCTACATATGAAATCAATGCTCTTCTTGAAGAGAACCATATTTTTAGTCTTTTTGAAAATTATGAAAATGATTTTGTTTGTTATCTAAATCTTGTTAAAATGTTTTATGCGAATTTGAATCACGGTTTTCATGAAGGAAATGAAAATGAAATTTGGAGTAGTGTTAAAAGCACTAAAATTGTTTTAAATTGTGAAATTTTGGGCAATATTCTCAATTGCAACAATTCGGGAATGGATCTTTCTACTTTTAATATTGATGAACATGATCGTGAGAGATTTCATCACATTTTCAAAGGAAATGTCAACTTTGAACTTAAAAATCATAACTTTCATCCGAAAGCACGTATTGTTAATCTTCTTTTACAACATACTATCGCTTCTAGATCGTGAAATTTCAATAACCTGACTTTAAAAGTTTGTAAAGCTCTTTTTGCTACTTTTGGTCATTATGACATTAATTGGGCGCAAGTGATTATGGATGAACTTCTTCCGAAGAATTTGGAAATGGGTGAGAATACTTTGTATCATAGAATCTATCTCACTTGAATTCTTAATTATTTTCGTGTTGACTATGAAAGGGAAGAATTTGTTTCAAGAAAAGTGTTTAATCATGCCAGTATTTACCTTATGAAAATTCCTTTCATATTTCAACAACATGAATCTCTTGCCAAAAAGGATGAAAGGTTGGCACATGAAGTGATGGAAGAAGAAAATAAGGAAGAAGAAGAAGGGGAGGAAATGGAAATTGAAGAAGAAAATGAAGACATCTCCTTGGAAAGTATTGAATATCCTATCAATATTAACAATCCTTCCAACAAAACTCTCCTTAAAATCAAAAGATCATAGTGGAAAATAAACGGATTCTCAAAAGATCCGTTTGTAAGAAATTGGATAAAATGACCACCAATATGAACAAGTTCTTTGCTGAAGTTGGTCGAAAACTTGGCTCATCATCATCCTCCTCATCCTTTAGTACATTCTAAAAACTAGGATGTGATGTACTAGTTTATTTTTTATGAACTTGTATTGCTCTTTTATCATGTTATGAAGTATCTCATGTATTAGCTCATCTATCTATAAAAAATTTATCTATCTTCTGTTTTTTCTACCTTATCGTATCTCTGGAACAAATGATAGTATAGTATATAAGTTTATATATATATATATAGATATATATATATATATATGTATGTATGTATAAAACAAAGAAGATATATAGATCAACTTACCCATATCAACATGCCCCAACCCCCTATGTCAATGATAACTGTCAAATTTAGTTATTTTTTAAATTTTGAATTTAAAATAACTAACTTGTGTTCATTCATTTTAAACGAATTCCTACCTATTTAAACACCTGTTTCTTCCAGAAATTTGTACCCTCTTTATTTCTACTCATCTCTATTTGCATCTTTTAACTATTTATCAAAAATGGCATCCTCTTCTCAAACTCTAAGAAGATGATAAAAGAACAAGAGAATCATTTCGATGCCCTTCGTTGGATTATTTCTACCCTAGACAAAGATGATTTCGATGTGAATCCTAAAGGAACTTTGATTCAAGATAATGAAGATTGGAAAGATATTAAAAAGGACCCTATTTTTGGAGAAGAAGGATGGGTTGAAGTTCCTAAAATTATTTGATCTCCTTATGGTTTGAATTGCTTGTTTTTGAATTGTTTGATTTGATTACAATTGATTTGGTTTGAATGGAATGTATAACATTATATGAAACGTAGTATATGGTTATTGGATTTAAACTTCATATGTGTTATGATTACATTAAGTAACTCATGATATTTTATATATATATATATATATATATATATATATATATTCCATCTTATTTTGTCGCTGGTACTCCAGTATTAGATTACGGGGGACTTATATTAGTTTAGGATTAGTTTTTCATTGACGACAAAGGGGGAGAAATATAAAATAGAGTAGTTAGGCTTAGATTAAGGGGGAGTTATTAGTTTTTGGGGTGGTTATTGTGAGGTTGAAGCGTATTTTATAAACATAGGTTGTCATCGTCGAAAAGGTGGAGATTGTTAGTCCTTGAGATCATGGTTTCGATGACAACAAACTTATGACTTGTTATAAATATAAATACTAACATAATAGTTTAGATATATATGTATATGCATGATTTAACCATGCAGGTACCAAGAATGAAGACTGTACAGTATAGGGATTCAAGATTGAAGATATCAAGATTAAAGACTCATGAGCATCAAGATATTAAGAGTTCAAGATTTCAAAGTACAAGATAAGTATTGAGTCTAGAATTATGTTAAATCTTCTTGAAATCACTTACATCTTTATTCGAAATTTATTCGTGGAATGGAATCCACTTTAAGCCTGTTAAAGGGACGGAACCCCAGTGGGATGGAACCCACGACAATATCTAGTGTAACATATAGTTGTCCTATTTTAATATCCACTAATTTTATGAAAGTGCTTTTCAAAAATATATCTCTGGTTTTAAATGATTTCAAAACCTTCTTTTCAAAAAGACATCTCTCTTGTTTGAAATATTTTAGCATCAAAATTATCTTTATCATTTTTAATATTTTGATTTCAAAATTGTCCTTGATTTAAACTATCTCTTGTTTTTAAATATTTAGCTTTTAAATATACTCAGAATTTAAATCACCTTATAAATTAAGATTATATATATTAAAAATTACTTTTATATGTTTAAAATATATAAAAATATATTTATAAAAGTTTAGAAATTGTTTTGAAAAATTATAGAAACCAATTTTATTGAAAAAACTCAAAATCGTTATTTTTGCCTTGACCACGTCGACATACTCCTACACCCCCCCTCCCCATGTCGACATGTTGCCTGTTAAAATTCAAAATTCAAATTTTCAAAAGAAGTATCTATTCATCGTATCCTTTCACGAATAGGTATTGCTGTTGATTTTCTATAAATACAAGTAGTTCTAAATGAATTTTTAACCAGATTTCACTTGTTTTCTCTCCTCTTCATCTTCCACATTTATTCTAAAGAATCCCAAACTATATTCTACCGAAATACCAAGTGAATCAAACTTGATTATCTCTTGATTGATTCTCTGTCACTCTCTCTATAAGATCTCAGTGCTATTCAGAGTTATAGGATTATTTGTAAATCAAACTGTTGAGTAAAAGGTGCGGTTGAGCCTTGAAATCAATTGGGTGTGATTGTTGCCTCAGAAATCGATTAGCTGCTCTTGTGACTTGGTAAATCAAGAGAGTTTGCCCCAAACTCGAATACAGGAGGGTGTACCTCATGGCCTTGAAATCGAGGGTGTAATCTGAGAGATTATTTTGAAAAAAAATCCAAACAAATTGTGAGGGACTATATGTTGGGTAACTCCGAACCAGTATAAAATCCTGGTGTGTTCTTTCCTTTACTACTTTTATATATTATTTGCATCTGTGTCTGTGTATTGCATTTGTTGGTGATTAAATTACATAAGTTTCAATAAGATTCATAAAAACCACAAAACACTATTCACCCCCCCCCTCTAGTGTTATTCTAGCCTTAAGATCTGTAATCCGCATTTCTAACATAAGCTTATACAAAATGGAGCTTAACCCACAAAAGAGTACATTCGCGATACGATTAGAAAAGTTCCTAGGGTACATAATAAGCGACTGGGGGTTAGAAGCCTATATGGAGAAAATTGTTGTAGTAGAAATGATCAAGGTACTAAACAAGCCTAAAGACGTGATGACTGTGAATGGGAAGTTAGATGCCCAGAGCAGATTCATTTCCAAAGCCACCGGCAAATGCATCCCTATTTTTGACCAGATCAAGAAGGGCAGGGATTTCGAGTGGACCAATGTAACACTCTTAATTTTTGATAACATTATTCAATAGATTTAATTAGAATAAATTAAATAGAGTAATGTAAAGTTGTAAAGGGATTGATATTGGTAAATAAATATTAGTGGCTGTGCTTATTTAAAATGAATAAGCTTAAAATGGTTAAGTGTTAACTAATTTTATCATAAGGGCCTTAGAGTAAATTGTCGCTTATGTTCCCACCTTATGCTATATTTCCCTTAGCCATATACATTCATTTTAACATAAGCAAAATGATAAACATAAGAAAGCAAATATCAAGGCCGACCATTAGGAGGAAGATAAGAAGAGAAATCAAAGTAAAGATTAGGATTCAAGCTAGAAGAAATCAATCCCAATCAATCTCTAATTTCCTTATCCATTTTAAGATATATAATAATCACTACATCTATATTTTTGGTTTTATAATCATTTAATTTCAGATTTAAGGGAAAATGCATTTTTATGATATATTGGATGATGATATACTTGATTTACGATTTGTTTAGTTTAAACAAGATTATTTAAAAAGAAATATGCACGAATTTAGAGAAAAACCGAGATTAAATAATTTTTAAATGCCATGGAAAATTATATGTTATGAGAAACATGATTTTAGAGTTGGGTTTCAATTTCTATAATTTTCTAAACCATTGAGAATTAGTTATGAATTTTTGAAGGAAAACATGGTTATTTGGGTTTATAAATTTCTTTTAGAAATTATATCGAGAATTGCATCTGAAATTTGGATATGTTAGATAACATGATTAAAGTGAATGTCTAGAATTTTTGGGAATTTTTACTATGTGATTTAGTATGAAAATTAAATTATTTTGAAAAGAGGATTTAAATGATGTAATTGTTTTGTTAATGGGAATGGCTTATTTGTTAAATGTTGTTTAGCTTTTAGATCTGAGAAAATGCGAAAAATTGTAGTAAAATAATTTGAAAGTTTAATGTAATTAATCATGTGTTTACAAGTGGGTAAGTACGTTACAAAATTTTGCTTTATTCAGTAAAACAGTCTTTTTCTCAAATAAGCAAGTTCCGCTTTCTTTGGAAGGAGCTTTCGTCCTAGTGCTTCCGCCTCCAACCTAGTCGAAACCCTCTACCATGAAACTAATACACATGGTATCACTTTGTTGGTACGTAGTGAATTGGAGAAAGGCGGAAGGTAAGGTGTCAAAACATAGCTTCCGAAGGTGTCGATTCCTTTGTTTTTAAAAGAAAAGCATTTGCATGTTTACTAAAGGGTTTCGAAGCAGTTGAAATCCAATGGTTGCGAAAGCATATTTAGAATTCGAAGGAGAATTGCCCCCTTTGTTTCTAAAGTAAATAGATTCCGAAGAAGTTACTAAGTTTTCAAAGTGATGATTTCGGAAGGTGTATTTTCGACCAAGTCGAAACCCTTCTATGTTTAGATGTCTTTCGATGGTATTGAAGAAACAAATGTTGTCGAAGATACAGTTTGTTTTTATAAATATAAATCACTTCCTACTGCCTTCGAAAGGGGTTAGGGGTTTCGAAGCCAACCTTTAATTATTTTACCTGGATGTTTTAATACTTTCGAAAGGATGGTTTCGACACCATCAAGTTTCCACAAATACTTTTATGAAATAAAGAATGGTTTCAAAAGAGATGCTTTCAAGTATTTCACTTTGACCTTAAACCCAATGGCTTCGAAAGGTATTCGTTTCGAAGGGTAACCTTTAATTGTTTTGAAAGGGGTATTTTTGAATAGTTTCAAAGCTATGCTTCTATATTTTTGTATGATAATACTTTAACACGGTCAAAAGGTTTCAAAAGTGATGTTTTAAAGTATTCGAAAGGCAGGAGCCTAATGTTTTAAAGATAGAATTTAATGCTTTCGAAGGAGGTTATCCAATAAAATCGAAAGCAAGGTTTCGAAGGTATCGAAAGATTTTTTACACCCACTCATTTTTAATGGAAAACCCATGGCTAAATAAAGGAATTTTGAAATGACTTTAAGTGTGTAAATTTTAAGAAGTATTGCCTTGATAAAAATATAGATTAAAGGGATTAACTATGTTTTATATGAAAAGGATTTCAAGGAACTTTAACCCATAGGAGTGGTATTGTTAAGTTGTTATGCTTGCTTCTTCAAATATGAATATATCACATGATAAAGGACCCATAAATATATTTTGGAGATAAAGGGGTGGAACAACCAGCTATGTAAACTTAGTAGTGAATATAAATTGATTAAACTCCTTAATGAGTAGAATTTCATTCAGGGAGTTAGGGAGACCAAAATATAGGTGCTTAAACCTTGAAGTTGTCTGAAAGATAGGTTTATAGTAAGCCAATGAAAACTATGATTAGAAAGTTATTTGGGGTACCCAACAGGTTCATAGTAAACCCATGAAAACTATATATATTAAGGACGGTTGGTAGGGGCTAATTGGTTTGTTACGAACCCATGACAACTACATCCAGATTAAGTATTGACATCAGTCAAAAGTTTTCTAGTCAATCCATGAAAACTAGGATAAGAAAGAAGTTATTGGAGGCATCAATAGGTTCCTAGTCAACCTATGAAAACTAGGATAAATGATAGGTTATTGGAATGACCTGTAGGTTCAGGAGAACCCATGAATTGATTGAGTTAATTTGTAGGGGTCGATGGGTTCTTATCGATTCCATGAAAACTTCGAAATAGGATGATTGTCCATGAATTATAAAAAGGTTATTAGTAAACCCACTAATAGGTTAATAGCGACACTAGAAACTATAAATATGATAGGGAGTCAATTAAACTAGGGGTGGGAAATCCTAAATGGTTATATATGTATATCATCTTAATATTTTGGAATGCTATGTTTTAACGATTGTGGATGTAGGAGCACTGTATGTTGTTTTGAAAAGGTTTTAAGATAATAGTAAGTGGAAAACCTATTCCGCTAAGTAGCATGGTATCATTAAATATCTAAATGGATTGAGATGTTAGATTATTATTCATACCATGCTTTTTGCCTAACTCGAAGTTTTTGTTTTCCCTTAAACTCTTGGGAACTCAATTGACCTTGGGTAGTGAGGTTTAGGGTTTTCTAGGTTCTCTTGTTGGATGGATATATCTTTCAGAGGTGTGCAAGAGGCAGCTAGTTATTTAGCGTTATCTTTTTCTAATGTGTATTTTGGAAGTAAAGGCAGACTTATTAGCCTTATTATATACTATGATCAACTAAAGGGGCATCTTCTTATATCGTTCTTGGCGTTTGTGTAGTAGTTATAATTTTCTGAACGTGGTTAACATTTGTGGGATTATGTAATGAGCATGAAATGTTTTGAATGGAATGTGGAAATGTGTTTCTGATTTGTTAAAATTTTCCCATATTCTTGTGATCTGTATAATAATGTATCCAACACCGCCGTATTTAGTTGCAAAGGATTAAAAACTATGGATGATTGCAGCATCTGTGTCCATTAGTTTTGGGCCTCCAAGTAGGAGGATTTACAACCAAGGAATGTAAAGAGGCTTTTGAGGTATTCAAATCCAATGTAGCCAATCCCCCAATACTCTCCAAATTGATCCCAAGCGAGGACCTGCACATATACTTAACAATAATAGATCAAGAAATGAGCGCAATAGTTATAAGGGAGGAGGAAGGTGTTCAACATCCAATATGTTTACAAGCAAACACATAGCGGAGCAGAGTTGAGATACACAATGGTCGAATATCTGACATACAAGCTGCTTCTAACAGTGAGAAAGCTCTGATCATACTTCGGAGTGCACCCTATAAAGGTACTAACAGACAAGCCTGTGAAGCAGATACTGCAAAGACCGGAGACTTCAGGACGCCTTCTAAAATGGGTCATTGAATTGAGCTAATATGATATCACATACTACCTTTGTAAAGCAATTAAGAGATAGGTGTTAGCGGACATCATTGTATAATACACTCTACAGGAAGAACAATCCTGCGCAATACCAAAAGACGTTTGGCTAAGTTGGAAATTATATGTTGATGGTGCACTCAATAAGCAAAGGGCTGGAGTAGGCCATATACATTACCTCAAATAAACAAAAACTATATGGAGAATTCTGGTTAGAATGTAAAGCAATTAATAACATCATAGAATATGAAGCATTGGTTATAGGCCTGAGAATAGCATAAGTAATGAAGATAATCTATTTTAAAATTCATAGTGATTCTCACCTTGTAGTTAATTAAAGGACAGGTAACTATCAAGCGAAAGATATGAATTTAGCTAAATATGTGAAATTGTTTAAAGAATTATTTTCTCAATTTGGCCAGTTCGATGTTGAAAAAAATTCAAGGAAGAAAATTCATCCGTAGACACCTTAGGAAAATCGGAAAGTACTAAGGTTGCACATGAAATGAAGGCAATCCCGGTAAGGCAGTTGTTGGGGCCAAGCATTTTTGAAGCCCAGCATGTTCTAGTACTGACTAGGGCACAACGGGCTAGGGACCATACAAGAGAAGGGTAGGAAAGGCGAAACGAGTCTCAAGGGGAACATAGCTTATTGACTATGGGTTAGGAAGAAGCAGAGTCCTAGATTAGCCCTATCATGCGTCTCCTATTAGAAGGACTTTTGCCTATGGATAGAGATGAAGCTAGAAAGATAAGATATCAAGCCTCCTATTATACATTCTTTGATGGGATGCCTTACAAAAGAGGCTACTCCACCCCTTATTTAAGATGTGTAACCAAAGAGGAGGGAATCAAAATCATGAAAGAGATCCATGAGTGATACTACAGATCATTCAAGTGTGACCAAACTAGCAAAGAAGATCTTAAGGCATGGATATTTCTAGCTGACTACGTTGGCAAACACACAAGAATTCATATAATAGGTGCTAAAGGTTTGCAAGCATTCAAAGGCATCCTTCTCATGAATTAACCTCTATGGTCAGTCTGTGTCCATTCGACGTATATGGAATTGATTTAATAGGACCTCTATGCATGTCCCAAAGAGAAGCAAAGTACATTGTCGTGGCAATAGATTATTTCACTAAGTAGGTAGAAGCTGAGCCCTTGGCAACAATAACAGCAAAGAAGGTGGTTGCTTTTATGGTATGAAATATCATCACCAAATTTGGAATTCCTTATAAGATAGTGTCAGATAATGGAACGCGGTTCGAGAGTAAGGAGTTCGCAAACCTATGTGAAAGAAATGAAATCATAAAAAAATTCCTCCATAGCTCACCCTCAGGTCGTTGGACAGATTGAAGCCACCAACAAAAGAATAAAGAACTCCAAAAAAGAGGTTAACAAAGCTAAAGGCAGATGGGTGGATAAGCTGCCTCTGACTTTATGGGCATATAGAACATCAACGAGATACCCTACAGGACACGGCCCTTTTTCCCTCACATATTGGTATGAGGCCATGCTTCTATTGAAGTGGATATACGATCACATCGGTGGCTACCTTATGAAGTGGGAAGGAATTAATGCTTGAAGGAAGCTGTCTTGGACCATATTCAAGAAAGAAGGGACAATGCTGTAAAAAGATATACTGTCTGTAAATAATGAATGGAAAAGACATACAACTCACGAATTAAAGAGAGGAATTCTATAAGGGAGACCTAGTATTGAGTAAGGTAATGGTCAATAACAAGGATCTTGCAGAGGAGGTGCTATGGCCAAATTTTGAAGGACCATTAGTTATCACTGAAGCTATGTCAAACGGAGCATATCGTCTCTCCAGGCCTAACAGAAATATGGTTTCAAGAACCTAGAACTCTGAATACCTCATATTGTATTATGTTTGAGATACTTTTCCTTATTTGTAATCCTTTTAACATGTAACAGATCACTAATGGTCAGTTTGTGCAATAAAAAGTATTAACTGAACATAAGGATAATAGACGGCCCAAATCAGTATAAAAATCCGTATGTACAATTTTCTTTTCTATATACTTGTAAGTCATATGAGCTTCAATTCTAAAGCTTGGCTTGTAATCCACAAGCTGCGTTGCAAGTAAGGATAATAGACGGCCTGAACCAGCTAAATAAAAGACATGTGCATGATAAAAAGACTGTAATTATGTGATCTGACTTCTTAGCTCGAACACAATTAGTCTACACCAGTAACAGAGTGGACCATGCTAAGTGCATGACCTTTAAAAAATGAAGCTAGTTAGAGCATTCCATTAAAGAAAGTGTAAGTAGCAGAAAGAAAGAGAAAATAAATACAACAATAGAATGCTCACCTAGTAAACACTAAAATTATAATCTATTTTTATCTACACCTACTCTTTTACACATCATGCACGGATAGAGAATATTAGAATTTGAGTTTAATGCTAAAGAAATTACATTCATTTAATCAACAAATGATACAAATGCTAGATAAACTGCGAGTCTGGGTCTGAGTCAGAGGAATCATTAACAATGACTTTCCTATCATTGGAATGCCTTTGAGTGTAAACCTACCTTTAAACAAGAATCATAGGGCCTAAGGCAGAATCTCACACAAGGGTATAAGATTGAGGCAGCTCTGTCGATCCGTAAATTTTTACCGAAGTGCGACGTCGAATGCGACCAAAATGACATGGGGATCATAGTTGGCCACTGACCAGTGGTTATCAAGATTTCATTTGTTAAACACATAGTTGTCCTGATTGTAGAGAGAATAGTCCAAGGTTGGTGTAAAGTATAAGATGTCAAATAATCTTTAAGGAAATATTTTCCATGACATCCTTAACCTTTTCTTCTGTGAGCTTCCCGGGTAGATTAAGCTGAACACGCATAAGTGAACTTAGATGGGAGGAAGAAGTAGCCAAAGTCAATGTGGCAGAAACTGAGCACATTATGTACTCCTCAAGACAGTTAATTCGCTCAATAGCAGTATGGCACTCGTGCTAAAAATCATCCATGATCTTTGATTTTTTTTCCTTTTTAGTTTTCTTTGAAAATGAGCCAAACAAGTTGTAAGTTAAAAGCATTTCTCTAACTTCACGCCACTAGTTGAACCTTTCAGCCACTCCTTATAGATATCTTTCAACTCATCAACTTTGTTTTGTTAGTATGCCATAAATCGCTTCTTCCACTAAAAAGCCTCCTCTTTGTCCATACCCAAAGGAGGTGCAGAAGCCGCTTGAGAAACAGAGTGTTGGGGTGATCCTTTTTGAGAGTTAGATAAGGACCTGTTGAGATAGCTTATCATTTTCTTTTCTAAGTTCTTTGATCTTGTCTTCATAAATAACCCTATAACAACTCTCTACGTCTTTTAGCAATCCCTTCAGTCTAGTAATGTGAGCCAGAGCATAATTAAGCTTCTTTTCCACTTCTTATCTTCGAATGTAGCTTAGTGATGAAGGCAAACTGCTGAAGAATAGCTTGTTTAAATTCTTCCAACCGTCGCACTTGTTCACCATACTGAGTGTGTAATTCCTTTTGAGCGTCATCAGCAATCAACTCTTGTTCCATAATAATATCTACATTAGCAGCTTTGAGTTTTTTGATCCAGGTTTCATAATCTTCGATAATAATTTGAGAAGTTGGTTCTTTCAAATGAGAAGTATAAAGGGTGCATGAAGGACGTCTAATTTTAGGAAAATAAGTTTGAATATCCTCGGCTTGAGAAGTGAGCGCAATCTAAAATAAAATATAAGGTAAACAAGTAGGAAATTGATGAATAGTAAAACTAAATAAAAAATAATAATAATAAAATATTTATACAATAAGGAAATTATCTTATTCAATTAAGGGTTGAGGATATATAGAAACAAATGCTATACTCACTAACGACCAAGTCTTTTTTGAACCACAACAGATGGGGATGTCCTAAAAGCAGAGGCTCTTTCTTTAGCGAAGAACCTCCTTTATGTAGTACGAAGTTGCAAAGTGCATCTCTCTCATGAATGACCAGCGTAAACCTTGATATAAGCCCTTGAAACTTTCTCTTTAATTAAGCTACAACCTCTTAGACTCATTTTCCCTTTTATGTATAAAGTCAATTTTCATTGATTACCTCTCCATAGCTTGTTTTTCAACACACTCAATACTTTTCCTTAAGTGTTGACTAAATTGTCTCCCTAAATGACTTCAGCAAGACATACTTCTCTCACCTAGAAGGAAAGGTAGGAGAACAGAAGTTCAAAATACACTACTATGCATAATTAAACAGGAAAGAATACAGTAAAGTGAATAACCAACATCTTACAAAACCACTATGTACATATGCAAAATTTAAGATGTTACAATGAAGTCAAAACAACACAAAACAAGATAGAAAGAATGATCAAACATTTATTACTGCATCATTTGAAGATCTCTGCAAATTGAGTCCAGGTTGCACTCCTACGTTTATTGGGTTCTATTCTACATCAAAATCATCAAACACCGCCTCCTCTTGAACTGCCTTAGAAGGTGAATTAGAAATCCCTTTATGCTCTTAAGACCACTTCCTCCTGAGTAATCCAAGGTGTCTATTATAGCTTCAAAGTCATCAAGAAAATCCAAATTAACTTCCGTGCATACTATGTCGAGCTGATCCTAAAAAAGCATTTTTTTCGTTTGAGAATAAATCTTATACAGAACATTGAAGATGATGGTATTAATAACATTCTCTATCTCAACAAGTTTCTTCTTAAAGTCCCTTTCCCACTCCTTCCACCTGCCAACTCTTTTCCCCACCTTGACTGCCAGCTGCTTGGCTTCCTTAAGTTTCTCGTTAACACCATCAAGCTGTTTAGGAATCTCTTATAACATCCCCCTAATTGGAGGCCCAAAACTAACGGCTCTGGATGCTGCAACCGTCCGTAGTTATTAATCTTCGACGACTAAATACGGCGGTGCTAGATATAGTGTGTAAGATCCCGTATCTGAAGGCCAGAAGCTAAGTGTTATGGATGCTACAGTCATCCATAGTATTAACCTCTGGTGACAAAATACGGTAGTGTTAATGGTATCCATAATATCGGAAGCATTTGAATATGAACAAAATCACAGATTTTCATAAACAATAATTTCAGTGATTATATTTCAAATAAATCATATCCAAGTTACAAAAATCCCAAACATAATCCCAGGCATTGATCAAATATAATTTACAACAATATGTCAGGAGCAACATATGAAGTTCCACATTGGATGATCAAAGCAATATAGACATAACTTTCTTAATATACAGCGGAAATAATTTTAAAACAACATTCCTAAATTAGCTATCCGTCAGCCACATGTTCATCTTTGGATGCTTTATTCGCCAAAATCTGCTAAAACCTAAAAATCTAAACCCTCAGCCTACTCAAATCAAATTTTAATCACCCGAGAGTTTAAGAGGAAACAAAAAACTTCGAGTCAAGACTTAAATCCTGGTATGAATAATTTTTGTTACATCTAACTTTATCGATAGCTAGTGAGACCATGCCGCTTAGCGGAATAGGTTTCCTCTCCCAATATCTTTTTTCACAACACATATTTTGCAAATCCTTTCTTGCAACCAAACTGGTTAATCAACGGATTTTAATAATATAGTGATATCCATTATGCTAAAAATAGGAAATAAAATAGACTACCTGTCTAAATCTGAGCTATCTATTTTAACTGGACTATCTATCCTAAATTCTTAGCTAACCACTCTTTTTTGGACTATCTCTCCTAGAACTGGTTATACCAAAATAGCAGTATCTTTTATGCTAGATAATGGGCTATCCGCCCAAAAAGGAAAAAAAAAGGGTGGACTAATTGTCCTTAAAATTTTCGGAAAATCCATTATGCTAATAAATGAACTATTTGTTCATATCGGAGCTGAATGCTCTTTCTAGACTAACTGTCCTTTGGGCTGACTGCCCTCAAAATGGACTAACTACCTTATTTTAAAATGAGCTGACTGCCATAATTTTCTTTTGGGTTAACTACCCTTCAAAATATCTGAGCTAACTGCTCTACAAAGTATCTTAGCTAACTGCTATACAAAAAATCTGATCTAACTGCTCTTTAAATTTTCCTTGAAATCTTTTTAAAATGATTTAATCTGTCAAATCATATATATATACAAGGAAAATATATCTTTAGCTTTACATAAAACTATTTTTGCCATGTTATATATACTTTACTCAAAATAATGTTGATGATGTTCAATAAGGATAGGCTATCCTTTAAAATAAGTTAATGTCCTTTATAACTTAAAATACTTAGACCATCTGCCTAATTCTTATTCTGAAACCTTTGTTTAAAATGTTTAAAACCCTTAAACAACCTTTTAAAAACATAGAGGGTAACTCCTTAAAAATCATTCATAAAACCCTTCGAAAATATTGACGGTAATTCCTTTATATCCTTTAATCAATCTTTCAAAATCATTGAAGGCAACTCCTTTTAAACCTTTTCTTTTAAAAGCCTTCTTTTCATAAGCTTTAAAACATATGATATCCGCCTTTTAAATCTTTTAAACCTTAACCTTTCAAAACATTGCAAAACTATACCTTCAACCTGAAAGGTTCTACCATTCGTCCAGGTCAAAAGGTCCTACCTTTTGACCTTGTCGAAAGCTTGGGGTACCTCCCCTATATGATAAACCTTTTGAAAGCAATGTAACTCAAAACCTTTCGAAGGCATTGAGTTCACTTTAAAACAGGTGGAAAACCTTTTAAAACCAATCAAAGTTAACTACTTTGAAACCTTTGAAACTTTTCGACTTAAAACATTTAGATTGTGCAAAATGATCAGAAAAACGTTGGAGTCAAAAGCAACTGCTTTGAAATCTTTTTAAAACCTTTTGAAACCATTCGAAAACAATGAAGTGTTGGTGCTGGAAACAACCGTTTGAAATCAGTGGAGAGAGGCGGCAAGTTTTAGAAAACAAAAGATAACCTTTGACTCCATCCATGTCGAAAGGTTAGGAAGCGACAAATATGCTTTTGGCCTTGTCGAAAGCTATACCTTTCAAACTTGTTGGGAGGTTTCATTTAAAACAAGAAAGCAAATCGATCGAAACCTTTTCCTTTAAACCTTTTGACAATTTCGAAAGCTCTTTGTCGAAAGCTAGTAGGCGTATTTTCTTTAAACCGAAAAAAACTTCATCTCTTTTGATAGTTATAACCTTTCGTCCCTAAACCTTTCGACCTCTTTCAATTCACTATATACCAGTTTCCTAATACCTTGTGCCTTGGTATTTCGCCTAGACGAAAGGTTTGATACGTTTCGACCTTGTCAGAAGGTTTGGAATGAAGGTGGATGCTCTGTCGAAAGGGTTGAAATAGAAGAAAAACTATTTACTTATACTTTAAAACAGTTCTTTTGTACCATACCTACCTCGTTTTTCTAAATTTGATTGGTTGCCAGAATTTTATATTCAAAAGTGCTGCCGACTTTCCTTATTTGGAAATTTGAATAATTTTGAAAATGCCCTTTCTCCTTTATAATTATATAAAAATTTTAAGTCTCATACCTTAAATAATTTTATATAACTACTAAAACAGCTTCAAAAATTCAGGAAAAAATTCCAGAAATTCTAATAATATGTTCTCTTCAACATATAAATTTTTTGAATCCAAACTATAACTATTTCTCTCGTAAATAATTTTATACTCCAAATAAACCTTTTCTTCCTTAGAAAACTCATAACAATTCCATAAAAATTCTAAAAATATTGAAAATCGAAACCCATCACTAAAATAACTTTCTAGATCATCATAAAAATTTACAAGGCTAACGGATGTCATTTAATGGGTTTTTCTTCTCAAAACATGTCATAAAGTCTATATGAACATACATAACTCATCAACATGTGCATGTATATCATTTTATCTTTCAAAAACAGGACAAACCATTGCAAAATCATTCGGAATTAACCTTAAAACCGAAAACACAAAAATTTAGAGATGTAAACATTATTTCCTTTTGCTTTAATGATCAAGGAGCTTAAGATTTGAATGAGTTTGATTTGAATTTTCTTTCCTTAAGATTTTCTTTTGTTTCCTCTTCTTCTTCCTTTGTTAATGGTGGCTGACCAAGCTTTTAAATTTTTGAAAATGAGAATGAATGTGTATTTTGAAATACATGGCCTAAGGAGGGTGATAAAGGAATGGCCTCTTTTCCATAATATCCCTCTTCTAATTCATTTTAAACCCTTCATTTTATTCATTAGCTAAAATGTATGTCTACCTTAATGTAATGACCCACAATATTTACACAACTATGATGTTGTGATTTAAACAAGTATAAAGAATTGAAGTATATTTGTGCACACATTTGGACTTGGGGGTAAAATTGTGATTTCCCATCTATTAAAACCCTAGCCGTGAGTGGATTATAAAAAAAAAGAAGAAAGAGGTGGCCGCTGTTTTCATTTTAACTCTCTCGTTACAAACAAAAATAAAATGGCCGAAGCCCTAGAAATCAGATTGGGGGAAAATTATTTTGCCGTATCAAATGGCGTTGGATTCGTGAGAAAAAGGGGGAAAGTTATGGCAATATCTAGGGGATCGACATCTCATATAGCTACGTGAGTGTTCTTAATCACGATTTGGCAATAAGACCTATCTCAGGCAGCCGTGGTTATATTTCTGTAAATTAATTTGTGTGTATGGATGCTTTGCGTGTATTGATGCTTGTTAATGATTGTTTGATCTTGGTTGCTTGCGTATTCATATATTGGCGATGATTAAGTCTGATTATGCTCATATCTGTACTGAGATGATATTTATCCACTATTAAGTCACGATACACTGATTTAACACTTGTATTACTGCCAAATGAATTGCTTAAGCACACTCATACCAGACGTATCATGTCTGACCCTGTTGATTGTCTCGACAATCTCCTGGGGTGTCTCATTCAACGAGGCAGTTCGGGATGATGTTTTTACAGGTTGCTATGCACATATTGATGAGATGATGATTTAAGAGATGGAGTTAAAATGATTTATCACTGCATGTAGATGATATGAAGAAAGTATTTAAGTATTTTCATTGTCACTTCATATGTATTGCTGAACTAAAATATGTATGTAATGCCATGAACAGGGAACCATTATGTGTTAGATTGATTTGTATATAATCTTGAAAACTGTATTGTCTTATATGTAATTGCAAGTTGAAACTGAAACACTTGGATTATTCAGTTTGTATATATTTTCTGAAATCTGTATTTGGAGAAATAACTGGTGTCAAGGCAGTATACACAAGTGTTTACACTTGTGTATATGTGCAGACACATAGATCTGCTAAGTTTTGTGATTTAAAGGATTTTTGTGGATTTTTGTTCAAGTTTCCTTTCAGAAGTTTTGGGGAAAACTTTTATAAACTTATCTTGATGGATTATTTCCATATTTATGCACAAGCATATATGGATCTGGAGTTTGATTTTTGTATGTAATTATCATATCTGAGAATATGTATATATATATATATATATTTATTGTTTTTGGCAAGTTGAATGCCTTGAATGTGAAAAGCAAAGATGAGAGATATATATATATATACCTATTTTTCTCTATGTTATGGTCTTTTCTGAGTTCAAGTTACTTAGTCCTGTGATATTTGGTTTTTGATGAGATATTTGATATTTGATACTTGATATTTGATGAGATATTTGATATTTGATATTTGATATTTGATATTTGATATTTAATATTTGATCTGTGAAAAGAAAAGATGAGATATTTGATGCCGCAAATCTTTGAAGGAAAGATGGATTTTTAATGCTTTCAAATGCATTATGATTTTTGGGAAATGAAATTTTCTATGTTAAGTGGCTGTTGCTATTCGAATCTGTATATGGCATATAGCTAATATATGTTCATGTGATAGATTCTTGAATTATATTGAGGACTTGCCATATAAATTAAAATACGTGCATGCCTTTACTTTACATTTCTAAAATGAATAAACACAGTTTTGGATAAGTTTTGCAAAAAGAAAGTAAACTGTTTTATATTCATAAGTATTCTAGAAATGGATTACAAGTCCATGTATTATCTTGAGACTTTTATAAAAGGAACTTGTTAGTTTCCAATTGTTGTGTTAAAAATATTTATATGATGCAGAATAGCTTTTGTTCTTGCATCAGTGACTTGTTTTTGTTTTAAAGAAAGATAGTTGATGTAAATTCATCTTTTATGTCTGAATATAACTTATATGAATGAGAAAGAGGAAACTCGATGACCTCATTTTTATATAGTTGGATTGGTAATCCTTTGTTTATACATATAGTTATTAATATTTTGTTGGTGCCAAGGCTTCATTGCCTATTCATTAATATCATTTCTTGAGCTTGTGTGTTGGCGAGGCCGTGCACACATGTATTTATATGTGTGTGTACGCGCAGCCACACCTATAATTGTGCTATAGCAAGAGTTGAGTTAAGTAAAGGATCTCTATGATTTTTATGATATACTCAGGAATTCTGATATTTCCTGTCTGCTTGTGTATCTTTTGTGTCATATTGAAAATAATTTTTATGAAATGGGTTTATCTTTATATTAAAATGCTATGTGTGAATGCTTTAGCTAAATTTTCTTGAACTCTGATTTAATAACTAAAGAGATTGGTATATCTTCATATATACTAATCTATGTTTTAAGAATATACCAATATTTCTATATTGGTAATAGTGGATCCTGGTTTTGGTTTTGAAGGTAGATGACCCTGTGTTTTCATTTAGCATATTTCTTTATGCAGAAAAAAAAAACAAATTAGCCCATGATTTGGCCACTAGAAAAGTAGGGTCATCTCACTTAATTAAATCAAATCTCAATCCTCTTATCAACACATTATTTTATTTAGTTTATCTAAGTCTCCTGAATAATGTTATCAAAAATCTAAGGTGTTACACACTGATTGAAAGATTCATATAAGTATGGAAAAAATTTAGCAATTTCAAAAACACATTTCCATATTCAAATCAAAACGTTTCATGTTCATTACATAATCCTAAATTACGTTTACCACGTTTAGCAAAATATAATTATTACAAATACGCCAAGAGCGACATATGAAGATGCCCACTTGGTTGATTAGAGTATATAGTAAGGCCAATAGATCTGCCTTTACACACAAATATACAGCGGAAAAAGAAAACTCTAGATAACTATCTATCTCGTGCACGTCTCCGAAGGCTTTATTCATCTAAGAAGAGAACCTAAAAACCTTAAACTTCAAACTACTTAAAATCAATTGAGTACCCAAGAGTTTAAGGGGAAAACAAAAACTTTGAGTCAGACATAAAGATTGGTATGAATAATAATCTAACATCTCAATCCTTTTAGATATCTAGTGAGACCACACCGCTTAGTGGAACAGGATTTCCCTTTACTAGTGTCTTAAAACCTTTATGAAACCATATTCTGCGCTCCTGCATCCACAGTGGCTAAAACATATATTCTAAAATATTATGATGATATGCATACTTGAAAATCATTAAGATTTACCATTTCCAGTTTGACTTGACACCATGTCGTAATTATAACTTTTAGGGTCGTTATTAACCCTTTAGTTTTCATGGGTTTACTAATAACCTTTTAGTTTTCTTGGGTTTACTAATAACCTTTTACATAATTAAAGAACGCCTTATTTAATTCATTGTTTTCATGGGATCACTAAGAACCTATTGGATCTTGCCAGTTAACTTAATTAATTCATGAGTCTCCCTAAACCTATTGGTCTTTCCAATAACTAATCACCTTATCCTATTTTTCATGGGTCGACTAGGAACCTATGGACTTATCCAGTAACTCACTGCACATCATAGTTTTCATGGGTTGACTAGGAACCTACTGATACATCCATTAACCACTTACTTATCCTAGTTTTCATAGGTTTACCAGGAACCTATTGACTAATGTCAATTCTTAATTTGGATATAGTTTTCATGGATTCACTACAAACTAATTAGCCCCTGCCAACTACTCTTAATACATAGTTTTCATGGGTTAACTATGAACTTTTTAGTATGCACCACTAACTATCTTATCATAGTTTTCATAGGTTACTTTCATGGGTTTACTATGAACCTTTTGGTATGCACCAATAACTATCTTATCATAGTTTTCATAGGTTTACTTTCATGGGTTTACTATGAACCTTTTGGTTTACTCCAATAGCTACAAAGTTTAGGCATCCTATATTTTTGGTCACCTTGACGCCATGGATGCAATTCTACTCATTCAGGAGTTTAAGTAATTTATATTCACTATTGAGTTAACCTAGCTGGTTCTTCTACCCTTTTTCACTTAGAATACAGTTATGGGTTATCATGTAAATATACTCATATTTGAAGAAGAAAAACAATAATTAAACAATACCACTCATGTGGGTTTAAAGTCCTTGAAATATATATATATATATATATATATATATATATATATATATATATATATATATATATCATAACATAGTTAACACCTTTAACTTATATTTTTATCACGGCAATATTTCTCCAAAATTACATACCCAAAGCCATTATAAAACTCCTTTATACAAGCCGTGGGTTTTCCTTTAAAAATTAGAGTATGTGGTTTCAAGCCGTTTTAAAACCAAACCCTTCGACCTTGTCGAAAGATCTTAAAACAACCTTTTGAATCTAAATCTTTTGAAAGCATTGATACAATCCTTTCAAAAGCATTCAACCATTAACTATAAACCTTTCGAAGACATTGAATTTCAAATCTTTCGAAAGCATTGGGTTTATACTTAAAAATTTACTTTGGTTTGGGTCACAGAAGAAAAGATTTCAAAACCACTATGTGCTTTAGAAAACATTGGGGAAACATTTAAACCTTTAAACCCGTTCGAAAGGCTGGGAAGCAGCATGTATTTGTAAAGCCAGAAGCCTTTTGACTAAGTCGAAAGCTCCTGATTTTGACCCTTTCGGAAGGTTGAATAAAAATAAAGGCGGCAGTTCTTTTCAAAATTCTCTGTGAAACAGCCTTTCAAAACCAAAGCTTTCGACCGTGTCAAAAGGTCTCTTAAATCCTTTCAAAACCTAACTTTCGACTGCGTCGAATGGTCTTATATAAAAATAGCTTATAAAAACCAAACCTTTCAACCTTGTCGAAAGGTTTCTTAAAACAAAATTTTGAACTGCATCGGAAGGTTCAAAGCAAAACAATTATAAGTGGCAGTAACCTATCGACTGTGTCGAAAGGTTTCAAAACAAAATAGAAGTAAAACAACAGCAACCTTTCCTCTTTGTCAAAAGCTTTAAAAACTTTATTTTTAAGCATTTGACCTAGTCGAAAGCAGCCTGGTCGAAAGCAGCCTGGTCGAAAGCTCTAATTCGAAAGCAAAGCAGGAGAAAGCTTAAGTTCATAAAATAACATACCGTAACCTCTTTGGCCATCACCTTTCAACTAAGAACCCTTTGACTCTGCCCAATTCATTAGGTACCAAAGTGCTTGATACCATATGCATTGGTTTAACCTTGTCGAAACATATAACCTTTCGACTTTGTCGAAAGGCCTACGTCGGAAGGTTTAATTAAATATATAAAATTTACAACGAACATGCATTTGTTTATCAAATTCTCATTGGTCAACAATTACTTTTTAGAAAAATGCTTCCACTAATTTTAGAATTAAATAATAATCTATTTTATAAAATTCCCCTTAATTAAATATATAAACATTTAAGTCTCATGCCTTAAATAATTTTATATATTCATCGAAACGCTTAGGAAAAATCTAGAAAAATTCCAGAAAATCTATTCTAGTATGTTTTCCAACATATAAAAATTTAAAACCCAAATAATCATTATTTTTTCTATAAATAATTTATAACCCAATAAATTATTTTCCTCACTGGAAAATTCGTATAAAATCCATATACACTTAGAAAATTATGAGAATTGAAACCCATCTCCAAATCATGTTTTCTATAACATAAATTTTTTCCATGGCATTTAAAAATCATTTCATCTCGGTTTTACCCTAAAAACATGTGTATCTACCTTTTTAAACATCCTTATATAATCCATATAAATCATAAATCAAGCATATCATCATTCAATATCATAAAAACAGATTTATCATTAAATCCGAAACCATTATGTAAAAATCAAAATAGAGATGTACAAACTATTATTCACCTTAGATTGGATAAGGAAATTAAAGTTTGATTGAGATTGATTCCTTCTAACTTGATTCCTAGCTTTTAGTTGATTTTCTCTTCTCTTCTTTCTAATGGTCGGCCTCGCTTTCACTTCTTATGGTCATAAATTTTGTTTGGTGATAATGAACATGTATGACTTAATGGGAATTGTATAAGGGTGGAAAGTATGGCTATTTACCCTAATGCCCTTATGTTTAATTTCCTAACCATTTATACAAGTTCATTAGATATTAAGTAAGCATGGCCACCTAATTTATTAGTCAACCTCAAGCTCCTTATCTACATTATCTAATTTAATTTATTCTAATTAAATCTCCTGAATAATGTCAATAAAGTTAGAGGAGTAACATCTCTTCTAGTCTTGTTTTATCATCCCTCGCCCTCTATGCCTCTGACTTAATTTCCAATTTTAATCAAGTAATCTCCACCTGATCCCTAGCCGATGTCGTTCCCAGATCCAGGAGTCGTTTATGCAACTCCATCATAGAAGCTATACCCTGAATACAATGACATTATAAAGCATAAGAAATACTTCTGAATTTCCTCTAGAAATAAGTTAACTAATAAATAATCAAAAACGTACTTGGCACGATGAAAACTAGAAAAAAGGTCCTTTGTAAGCGGAGGAGGAAAGGCCATCAAAGCAGGAGATAAGGTAGTCATGTCATCGATGAGAAGGTGCCCCATCCGTCCGATCAAGTCAGGAATGGCGCCTTCCCCTGAGATAGGAAGGAAGTGAGAAGGAGGAAGCACAATAATGGGAAACACATGGATTGGAGTTGGACGAATAACTTCAGAAGAAGAGGAAAGATCGGCATTTTTCCTCTTGATCGAGTTGTCAATCATAATCAAATCTCCCCTGGGTCTCTTCACGTGTTTCTTTTTCTTCAGTGCAGCGAACAATTTCGAAGACATGGTACCTATAAAATTTTTGTAATAACACGCTTAATATACCAACGGTGTAAAAACAGACGTAAAGAAAACTAAATAAAATACATGTAACCAAAATATGTATTTTGTACAGCCTCGTTAAAAGTGTAAACGAAAATAGAATGAAAAATGGTGATATGGGCGGAGGAAGTTATGTTTGCGTAGAGGGTCTTTCGTGAACAGATTCAAACACTTACGAACCTCCACACCACAATTAAGTGTTGTCGTCCTATGAGATGAAAAGAGCTCTCGTTCGCTTTTCGAAAAATCATGAAAATTAACTAAAAAGAAAAGAAAAATCTGTAGCAAGGCTATACTCGAATCCCCAAATGAGGAAATGAAGCCATCCTAGTTCGAAATGAAAAAGAACCGATCCGCCCACTTGTTGGTCTTGAACAAAGTTGTTGAAAAAAAGACTTGGTAACTTGAATATGATAAAACCTGATGTTTCTTGAGGTTAGTCTCTTAAGCATCGAATATAAAAAATCAGTTCTTAACAGGAAGAAGGAGTTGAGTTTTCGGTGTATAAGGTGTGGATGTAAGCAAGGAGATGATAAGATATAGGGGCCAATTGAATGGAGGATAAACCAACCATGGCCAGCCATTCTTTAATAATGGTATGTAGAGGAAGATAAATGCCACATCGTATGTGTTCAATAAGAGAAATATACCCCTATAGGGCCAGGTGAATAAGGCATGAGCGTGCAAGAACCCTAAAACCATATCCTTCAATTCCAAACTTAGTCAAGATTTCTTCAGCCCAACTTTCCTCGTAAATGGTTGTAGCTAGAATTAAAAAAGATGAATCACGACCAGATGAACTAGGAGGATCGTCGGAGGCCATTTATAGGAAGGGGCGAATTAAAATAAAAACCCACAAAGACCACTTCAACTCGAACGGCAGATAAGAAAAAAATATGGAATTCATGTATGTAAGAGAAATATTTCAAATCAAAGAACCAAGCCGATTAATTAAAAAAATAAAATCAAGATTTTATTCAACAATTTGAAAGCGTACATGATTGCATAGATAATTTAAAGATTGAATGGTAAGCTGATAAAACCCAAAGAATGGTTTCCTTGAAATAATTGAAAAAATGTACCAATTTATACTAGTGGCATTGATGAACAAACAAATCTGATCACCCAATTAAAACATAACAAAACGAAGAAGCAAAATAAACGACTTACATCTTAATACTAGTTGAGGCTTGGTAAGAGAGAGTTGAAGTGAAAATCATGCATCGCCTAAGGGCTCCTTCTACTGAAGCATGGGATAATGTAGAATCAAAACAACATCGAGCATCCAGTGGTATTTTGTTTCATCCTAAAACAATAACAGAGTAAATAAATATACCCGACTAGTCTTCCAAATCAGAAAACTCCTGATTGCCCAACTTTAGTCATAATAAATATTTGAAAAATCACTTCACAATACTTTTTTAAATTTCTTTAAATAGCAATCCTTCAACAATACTTTCAAAATATCATTATCTTTAACAAATTCTTTTGAAATCACTGTTCAAAAGCGCAAGGATTTAAGTCATGATAAATAACAACTTAAAAATCCTTTGCTTATAAAATCATATTTATAAACTGTAGTATATAAAATCGCATTATCAATCAAGTCAAATTCCATAAAGGAATAAACTAACACTTAACCTTATATAAAATGTTAAATGACTAGCGAACAAGATTTAGAATTTTTCTTAGGTTCACAACTTTCTTGTTTGTTAAAGATTTCCAAAGCGTACCATTACTCTCATCAATCTTTGGTTATTGCTTAGAAGATTATCCAAACTACCTTAGAACAAAATTGAAAATCACTCCTAAACATCCCTAGGCCACAAAAGATAGTATACAAATATACTTAAGCCCATTCGATGTACATGGATCATCCATATGCAATATTTGATTTGGCCACTTGCTTAGATACATAAATTTTATTTTCGAACAAGTGTCACTCACTCAACCTTCCTAGTGCAGAATTCAATTAGGTTCCTTGATTAGATAGCTCTGTTCTCCTTACATGGCCATATTATATGATAGAAAACTTCAGCAGCATATCAAGAATCCGAATCTAGTGTTCACTATCAAGAATCGAGTGAGAAATCTTTTATTGGACTGGTGCGAATCACCTCGAAGTTATGTATTCGAATTTTAGATCAATAACCATGTGAAATCTACATATAACTTACGTGCATAATCCTTTTATTTTCTTAACCATGCTAATCTCTTTTTAAATTACTTCTATTTTTATTTATAATACAACACTAATATTATTTATGAGTTACTCGATAAATTTTCACTTAAGTTTATAAACATTTTATAATGACACGTCTTTATAAAACATTAAATTAAAAACTTACTCCACTTTTATTTATTTGTATAATACTCTTTTACATCCTAAGAGTGTATACAAAATGTCTATTTCATTTTTTCACTTTTCAAAATTCAAATGGAGGCCCAAACATAATATGTATCTTAAAACTAAGTCGACCACTCTGATGTTTCTACGCATATAGTCCAGTAAATTGCAAAGAAAAGTAGGATGCTGGTATCCAAACTGAATCCTAAAGTTTACTTTTTCTTAGGCATTTCTACGGTAAAGATATTTATTAGTCGGCACAATAACATCAAATAATTTATGAGACTTAGATGTTTAAATAAAAACAACAGTTTTAATAAATTAACGCTTATTAAAACCTTTCCCTGCAATTTAACCCACTTAAAAACTTGAGTTAAATTATCTCTTTCCTATTCAAGAGTTTAAAAAATTCATTTATCAAAATATTTTAATTTATTTAAATCAATTTCCTTTAAGGGAACTCAAGAACTAAACACCCGATTTTTATTTCAAAACCCTTTTCAAAATCGTACAACATATATTTCTATATATAAAATAACTTTAACAATTTACTCGTTAACACTCGCATTGGTTTCGTTTGGATTCAAACTCATTTCGATCACATAATGATAAAGAAAGTAATTTATGAAGTGCACTACAATGTTTCCCTAAGCAACCTTTGATCATCACTTAGAACATTATTCAGATTACCACAAGTCTAATCGTGATGTTTTCCCTGAACTATCCAAAGAAAATGTTTCTTTATTAAAAATTATCTTTGAAATGTTTATACTTATAAATACTTCCAAGTAATACCACTATTATTTTCTCAAAATCGATTTGAAATCATTTCAAGCAATACTGGGATTTAAATTCAAAAATCCTTTTTAAAACACATTTTATAAACCAAATTTATATAAAGTTGCCTTTATAAAAAATCATCTCATATTAAAATAATTCTTCTATATTATAATAAAATTTTATCAAATATTTATCCTCTAAATGTCTTACCTTCCTATTTAGATTATACTAAACAAAATTTTTATAAATTTTTTATTTTTAACCCAACATTATTAAAATATAGCTTTTAGCTTAACGTTTTCACCAAACAACTTATAGTCAAATCATGAAACTCAATTCACAAGAGGTTTGTTTTAACGTACTTACAATTATAAAAAAAGCCCGTAAATAGGTCGAGTATAAATTAACAATTAACAAACAATAATCAATGCACTTAAACTACTTGAGCATGATAAATTAAACAATAATGATAATAAAGAAATATTATCATTAACAAATAAACACACAATAAATAACTATATAAATTTAAAAATTATTTCTTATATATATAAAATATATTATCCTAAGTAAAATATTTCATTTACCAAATTTTTAGAAATCAATATGTGTTCGTTTGTCTGGTACGAGTGTTTAGAAATCCTTATTGACACCATAGCATCCCACATCTTGATCAGAATTCATAAACAACTCAACGGACCAATTAACACAATATATTTTTATAGGAATAATAAATACGCTCTCGTTCACACACGTGCACGCGTGCACGCACATATACTCTCAAACTCATTCTAAAGTGTCACTTACCTTATATCAAATGAGTTTACCCACCAAAGCTAAGGTTGTCATTTAACCTTCGGCTCTGATATTAGAGGTAATGACCTACCTTTTCGATCCTCGGAAGTCCCTTAATACATCCATGTTATTAGAATGTCGAGCATCCAAGTGTTGGAAAGGTAGATTGTTAGGGTAAAATAAAAATAAAAAGAAAATAGGGAAATAGAATCCTACAGCGGAACGATCATATATAATATAACAAAGGCAATAAACTATCACTCTAGGATACATGGTATATCAGAGTTAAAAAAAACATCATCGGCATGGACAATTATAACTTCCTGACCTTACAATTGCTGATTGGTATACATAGTAATATAGTGGGAAATAAAATAGTACTGTAGGTGGACATCCAGCTATACTCTATAAGCTCCATATCTCACTAACGATAACTTGGAAGAACACTTGGTCTGACTCGAGCATTATAATAAAATAATTCTTGGATCAATTTGAAAAACCAGCGTGAGAAAACTCAAGAGATATGATGAACATATAAAAACCAATAAAACCACACCGCTAAACATAGAACGGGTTTTTTCTCATCAGAACATCATCCATACATGAGAGAATGAAAATACCTCAGAACAAAATCCGATTTTGAAAGAATGGTCACAAATAAGATCAAAATCCAAGCTTAAAGAACAAGCACAAATAAATAAACATAGAGAAAAGCATAAGGCATTTTTTAATACAATTAAGAAAGGATCAACTCCAAGGTTCGAATCAAAATAAGGAGAACTGAATTAATCCAACATGACTAAAAGATTGCGGCCCTGACGCTGAAGGTATACCTCTAAAGAAAATATACTTGAGAGCACACATATCACTCTTGGGGAATTTCAAGCTAAACCCTTGCCAAATACGAGAACCTGAATATTTCTTATCATGCATGCAGCCGAAACTTCTTTAGATAGATGTGAGCATACCTAATGGGTATGACCCACATAGCTTGGCTCCCACTTGCTCTTTGATTTTAGTTATCTCCGATATTGGATGCAAACATTTAAAACGAATGTAACATCCCCCTATTTGGAGGTCCAAAACTAACGGCTACGGATGTTACAGTCATCTATAGTTATTAATTCTCGGCGAATAAATATGGCAGCGTTAAATATATTGAGACATAGAAACACGTCAATATGGAGAAAAAATTAAAACATCAAGCAACTCAAATTTCATTTCAAAACATTTCTAATTCATTACTAATCCCACAATTATAAACCATGTTCATAGAAAATATATTTACTACAACATACGCCAAGAGCGACATATGAAGATGTCCTCTTGGATGATCAGAGTATAAACACGCAATATAACAACTTTGCTATTACAAACAACACAATGGAATCAAAAGGAGAAAACTCTAAATATTTATCATGCCTCCTGCATGTCTCTAGAAGCTTATTCGACTTAAGTACCTAAAAACCACAACTCTCAAACTACTCAGAATCAATTGAGTACCCGAGAGTTCAAGGGGAAAACATAAATTTCGAGTCAAATATAAAGCCCGATATGAATAGTAATCTACCATCTCAAATAATTTAGATATCTAGTGAGACCACGCCGCTTAGCGGAATGGATTTTCCCCTCACTAGTGTCTTAAAACATTTATAAAACCATATATTGCGCCCCTGCTTCCACAACGATTAAAACAATATAATATGATAATATGCAAAATCAATGAATCTATTTTGGATTACCCATCCCCACTCATTTTGACCATCTGTCTCAATTATAGTTTCTAAAATTACTATTAGCCTATTAGTTTTCATTGGCTTACTAATAACCAGTAACATATTTAAGGACTTTCTGTCTAATTACATAGTTTTCATAGGATCACTAAGAACCAATTGGTAACTCTAATATCTATACTCTTATCCTAGTTTCATGGGTTAACTAGGATCCTATTGGTTACTCCAATATCTTTTTTTACCCTAATTTTCATGGGCTGACTAGGAACCTAGGAAACTATTGACATCTATTAATATCTTAATCCGAATATAGCTTTCATTAGCTAACTACAAACCTACTGGCTCCTTCCAATATCAAATCATAGTTTTCATTGGCTGACTATGGACTCAGCTTTCTGACATTTTCCTTTTATACATAGTTTTTATGAGCTAACTAGAAACCTATTGGCCCTTTGCCAATATCTTTTTCAGTATACAGTTTTCATGGGATTACTGAGAAACTATTGGCCATGCCAATATCTTTCTTTTATATTTTAGTATCCTATATTCTTGTCTTCCTGATCTCCTAGAAGCAATTGTACTCATTCTGGAGTTAACTTGATTTATATTCACTACTGTGTCAACCTAGCTGATTCTTCTTCCCTTTATCCCTAAAATGCAGTTACAGGTCTATTATAATGTGAACATATTTATATTTGAAGAAGAAAACATAATAACCTAACTATATCACTCCTGTAGGTTTAATATAAAACATGCTTAATCCCTTTGACCTATTATATTATCAAAGAAAGCCTCTTCCCAAAACCATTAAAAAAATTCCTTTAATTTTGCCAATTTTAAAAATAAGTTTGGGTTACAAAATCTTTTGAAACCTTTGAAAACTTGATTTTGACTTCATAGGATGACCTCCTTCTAAAGCGTTAAAATCTATATTCAAAACATTAGGCTCCAATCTTTCTAATACTTTAAAACCCTCCTTCGAAACCTTTCGATTGTCTTAAAGTATTAACATTTAACTTTAGAAGCATAGCTTCAATACCAGTTGAAAGTACCACTTTCGAAACCATTGGAAGCAACGCTTCCGAAATCATTGAAAGTCCACCTTTCAAAATCATTGGGTTTATACTTAAAACATTATTTGGGTCAAAGTAAATATAAGCGAAAGAATCTCTTTCGAAACCATCCTTTATCATATAATAATATTGGGGAAAACCTGATGGCGTTGGCACCATCCTTTCCAAAGCTTTAAAACATTTAAACAATCATTGAAGGATAGCGTCGAAAACCCTTCTAAAGCCATTGCCTTCGAAACCTTAGACTCTTTCGAAAGCCTTTAGGACTTAATTTTTTTAAAACAAATACTACCTTTCGAAAGCATTAATGTCTTCAATACCTTCAAAAGGCTAAGGAACGATAGCAGGGCTTCGACTAGGTCGGAACCTCTTCTTTCATAACATTCTTTCATAAGTAAAGGAACCCCTTCAAAAGCAAATTTATGTTAATGGAAACCCATTCGAAACCTTTTAAAACCACTTTTGAAACCCTATGTTTCGACTCCTTCGAAGGCTTAAACAAAACAAAGGTGGGCGCATTTCTTTCTAAAACAAACCAAGCTATTGACTCCTTCAGAAGCTATGCTTTCGACAACTTACTTTTCGCCTTTCTCCAATCCATTGCGTACCATCATCTTGATACCTTTTATATTGGTTTTGGCTTAGTAGGTTTCGACTAGGTTGAAGGTAAAAGCTTCTGTGTCCAAAGGTACATCCCAAAGTAGGCGAAACACACTTTTCTGAGTAAACATGGTTTAATACTAAAGCACACCCTTTTTTGAACTAACCTGCCATGTGTCAACATCGGATTGGTTGTCTTAACTTTTTCAAATTCTTTTCTAAAATTACTTCCGCTTATTTCAAATATAAACCATGGTTAAGATAATCAAATAAGCCCTTCCATTAAGCAAAATCAATTTTGCAAAAAAGTCCCTGTTCTAAAATAATTTAATTTGCATAGTAATCACTTTGGAAAATTCCCAAAAATTTCAAAAATTCACTTTAATCATCTTATCTAACATATCAAAATTCCAGACCCAAATTCTTAATATATTTTCCAAAATAAATTTATAAACCCAAATAACCATATTTTTCTTTGAAAATTCATAACAATCTGTCCATAGCTCAGAAAATTATCAAAATTAAAACCCAACTTCAAAATTATGTTTTATGCAACATAAATTTTTTCCATGGCATTTAAACATCAACATATCTCGGTTTTACCCTAAAACCATATACTAGTCCATTTAAACAAACTTGTTTAAATTAAACAAATCAAATTTCAAGCATATCTTCATTAAATTCATTATAAAAAAGAATTTACCCTTAAATTCCAAAATATATTATTCAAAAAAAATAGAAATGGAATTATTATTTACCTCGATTTAGATAAGGAGATTGGATTGAGATTGGTTTCCCCTACGCTTGATTCTCTAGCTTTTAATTTGTATTCCTCTTATTCTCTTAATGGCCGGCCTTCCTTAAGCTTTTGATTTTTCATTTCAAAATGATGTGAATGGTAGTGAAATGGCACGAAAGAAAATATATAATTGTAGAGGTTATGGGCGACAATTCCTAACATACCCTTGTGTAGTTTGATTAGCCCAAAACCATTTTAAGCCGATTAATTATTATATTAGGCATGCCTTTAATTAAATTTATTCAAATCTCAAACCCTTTATCACTTAGCATTTACATTATTTTATTTTATTTATTTAATTAAATTTCTTGAATAATGTTATCAGAAATTAAGGGTGTTATAGGCTCCCCTAATTTTCATCCTCGAAATTCAGGTAGGACTATATACCAAACATAACAAACATCTGTAACAACTTCTAACTACCACCCTAGTCTACCTGACTAGGAATTACATATATAAATCTAATATAGACATACTCTCAAAGCAGATCAGGATAAGTATCTCGAATCTTGTCCTCTGTCTCCCAAGTACAATCTTTCTCGTTGTCACTCCATCGAACTTTCACATACTTGACTATCTTGTTTCTCAATCTTTTCTCATCTTTCGCAACAACCCAAGCTGGTTGTCTAATAAAAGTCAAATTAGGCTCTACTACTAGATCTTCCAACCTAATCGGAGGAATAGTAGCCTTTAAATCATTCATATACTTACGAAGATGAGATACATGAAATACAATATGGACACCTACCATTCTGCTCGGCAACTCTACTATGTATGCGATTTTTCTAATCGTTTCTATAATCTAGAATGGACCAACATATCTCGATACTAGTTTCCCTGACTTTCCAAATTGTACCACACCCTTCATCGGTGATACCTTTATGAAAACCCTGCCTCCAACTGAGAACTCTAGTTCTTTATGTCTCTTATTTGCGTAACTCTTCTGTTTGGATTGAGCTTCCTTCATTCTTTCTTGGATCAACTCAATCTTCTCTGACGCTCCCTAACCAAATTCGGACCTAAGACCAATCTGTCTCTAGTCCAACAAACATACAGGTGATTTGCATGGCCTTTCATACAAAGCTTCAAAAGGCCTTATCCTATACTAGTCTGATAACTATTATTATAGAAAACTCAACCAAATGTAGGTGATCCTCCCAGTATACACCAAAATCCAACACACAAGATCTCAACAAATCTTCGAGTACCTTATTGACTCTCTCTATCTGCCTATCCATTTGTGGGTGATATGCGGTACTCATATTGAACTTAGTGCCTAACAATCCTGTAGACTCTTCTAGTATTTTCTAGTAAATAAATAAGCTCTATCGCTGAGTAGGCTACTAGGAACTCCATGAAGTCTGAGTATGTTCTTTATGAACAACTTTGCCAAAACAGGTGTCATCCTTGTCGACTTTACTGGAATGAAATGGGTGTTCTTAGCCAACCTGTCCACAATAACCCATATACTCTCATTTCTTCTCCTTGACCTTGGCAACCCATCTATAAAATCCATGGATATCAAATCATATTTCCAAACTGAATCTCTAGAGGCTGTAGTAACCCACTCGGCTTCTAATGTTCGGCTTTCACTTGTTGATAGTTTATACACTGCCTAACCCACAAGCCAACATTCCTCTTCATAACTTCCCAATAGAAGCTCCTCTTCATATCCTGATACGTCTTGATCCCTCCAGGATGAATCTTAAATTTGGATCGATGACATTCCCCAAGAACTTCTTTCCTCGAGTTCTCAATATTTGGAACACATAATCGCCTCTTCTTTCTCAAACATCCTCTTTGGTCAAGATAAAAATCTTTCAAATCATCGACCTAAATTCCAACCTCAAGCCTCCTGATCTTCTCGGCTAATAATGGATCTTCCTTCTATTTAGATAAAATTCCCTTGCTCAACACCGGTTGAACTTCCAAGATGGACAACTTGGCAATCCTCGTACTAGAACTATTAGTCGATCTTAACTGCACACCGCAACTGGACAGAGCTTCTATATCCTTCCATTATGCCAACATAGATAACATCACATTCTGGTGTCTTCTATTGAGAGTGTCTACTACCTTATTACCTTTCCCTGATGTATATTCTATACTAGAATCACAAGTAGCCAAAAACTCTAGCCACCTCTACTGTCTCATATTCAACTCCTTCTGAGAAAATAAATATTTTAAAGACTTATGATCGGTATACAACTCAAATCTCTCCCCTAAAAGATAATGCCACCAAATTTTCAAGACATGAATCACCACAGCCAGCTCTTAATTATGACTAGGGTATCTCACTTCATGCAGTCTAAGCTGCCTAGATGCATAGGAAAAAACTTTTCCCCTCTTCATCAACACTGCTCCTTATACAGTCTCACATGCATTGGTGTGTACTACCAACCCTTGATTTCCAATTAGAACTACTAACACTAGAGCATTGGTCAACAAATGATTTAACTTAAGGAATGCTTCCTCACATTTGTCAGACAAAACAAACTTTACCTCTTTCTTGGTAAGCTTAGTTAAAGGAACTATTATCCATGAGAATTCCTTGATGAATCTTCGGTAATAACCAGCAAGTCCAAGAAAACTTCTAATCTCGGTCACCATCTCTGGTCTCTTTCAATTGTTAACAGCTTCGATCTTATCTGAGTCGACTAACAATCCTCTCTCTGAAACCAAGTGATCAAGAAACTTAACCTCTTTCTTCCTAAAATTACACTTGGAAAACTTCAACTGATTCTACCTCGGCATCTCATGCACCACTCTACGATGATCTTCATGCTCTCTTTTATCCTTAGAGTATACCAAAATGTAATCTATAAACACCAACATGAATCTATCTAAATACACCAGTAAGACTCGGTTTATCAAATCCACAAAGAAAGTAGGTGTATTCGTCAATCTGAATGGCATTAATAACCGCTCATACGAACCATACCAAAGTCTGAAAAGTTGACAAAGGAATGCTGTTCTCCGCCACTCTCAACTGATGGAACCATGTCGCCAAATCCAACTAGGAAACACACTGGCCCCACTCAACTGATCAAACAGATCATCTTTCCTCGACAAAGGGTACTTATCATTTATCGTCCTTTCATTCAGTTTACGATAGTCGATACAGATCCTTAACGACCTATCTAGTTTCATCACGAATACCGCGGCTGCTCCCCAAGGCAAACAACTTGGTTTAATAAAATTCCTTCCCTCAAGATCCACTAGCTGCACCATCAATTCCTTCATCTCATTCGGTGTCATTCTGCTAGGTGGTCTACTTAAAGGTTTAGCTCCTGGCACAAGATCTACTTAAAACTCAACATCCTATTTCGATGGTAGTCCCGTGACTGGCTCAAAGACATATGCAAACTCTTTTGCTACTCGAACCCGACTTAGATCTTCTCCTACTTCTATTGCACTTAAGAAGCACAACTACTCCGATCAGAATTCTCTACTGAGAATATAATTCGGTTATGACTATTAGAATGTCTCAAAGATATCTCCCTATCCTAGCAGAATATCCTAGCCTCATACCTTCTCAACCAATCCATACCCAAAATGATTCTGAAATCTACGAAATCGTAAACATACAAAATGCATGCAAACTTATGACCTAATAAATCAAGTTCTAACTGGTCACATCTCATCCCCAGAGTTGCATATCATCCTATTGGATTCTCAACCCTTGAGGAAATAATAAAGTATGTGGGTTCTAAGCACAACCTATCAACCAAACACTGGGATATAAATGAATATGATGCACCGGTATCAAAAAGTATCCTAACCGATATACCCTGAATCAAAAATGCATCTTCCATCAAAGTCTTCCCTTTATTAGCTACAGTAAGCTTAGCTGATGATCCAACATCAAAAACTTTCCTCTTGTCCATCCTAAACGACTGTGGACACTGGTTCTTTTAGTGCCCAACTTGATCGCAGTTGAAGCACTTCACATTCTTCTTATCTGCAGCTTTCTTTCCCTTTCCTGATCGGCACACACTTGCATAATGACCTTCTTATCACATTTGTAGCATACCAAATCAGCATTTTCCTTCTTGGCAGCCTCCTCTTTTTGGGCTCCTTCTTCTTAAAGAATTTCCTTTTCTTTCCCAAAGGACCTCGGGATTCAACTGGCTTCTCTCTAGTAGAAACAGCAAGCATCTATTCATGGAGAATGCCCATCTCCACCACCATATTACAAGGTTCTCGAATATGGGTCATGGTCATTCTAGCAAGCTTAGGTCTCAGTCCTCGAATGAACCTCTCATTCCTGATGTCAATGTCAACCATAGCATATCCATATCAAGACAGCTCATTAAACTCAACAACGTACTCGATTGCTGACATTTCTCCTTGAACTAGATCCATGAACTTCTCATCAACACCGACTTAGCAACCTCAGATAGAAACCTCTGCTCAAACCTCCTTTTGAAATCATCCCATGTTATCTCTTCTTTTGGAACTTCGAAAGTAAAACTATTCCACCAGTGAAGCGTTGCCCCTTGCAACTGCCCATAGGCTAGCCTTCTCTTTTGCCCATCATTTGAGCCTAGATCATTAAAGATCCACTCACATTGCAATAGCTAATTCTCAAATTCAACAGCATCTTCCGTTCCAATAAACAGCTTTCCACATAGACTGGTGTAGTCTCTGCTCAACTTTGCATAACTATTCCCAATTGGAGCCACAAATTAGCTCCGCCAACATTACCGACAACTCCAGCTTGTAAAAGATTGGCTAAAAACTGATACACCACCCTACATCTACTGGCGGATTTCCAACACCAACATTGTCCTCGGCATTTTGGTTAGCATTAGCCAATCGACCTTGGTTCCTCCCGGTATTAGGTCGAGCATTTCCATTGATTGTGGTGCTTCCTCCACCTAGATTTTCTCTTCCATTTCATGATTCCATATTTTCTTTCTCATAAATCTACATACGAGCCTTAGTAAGATATAGAAGAACGGTCTAAGAAAGAGGGGACATGTACTATATGTGTGTGTGTGTGTGTGTGTGTGTGTCAATCACAAGTATGTTAGTGCAGGGTTAACCTAAACCCAGATCATATTTTCAGATTTATTGGATTATGTTTCAAAAACTTTTAGGTTTAACTTTCTTCTAAAATTTCATAAACCTATGCTCTGATACTAACTTGTAATATCCCCACGGCTATGGATGCTGCTTTCATATATAGTTATTAATACTCAACGAACAAATATGGCAGTGTTAGATATATTGATACACAGAAACACATAAATATGAAAAAAATTAAAACGTCAAGCGACTCACATTTCATTTCAAAAAAATTCCAATTCATTACATGATCCCATAATCGTAAACCACGTTCAAAAAAAATATATTTATTACAACATACGCAAGGAGCGACATATAAAGATGTCCCCTCGGATGATTAGAGTATATATGGAAAATATTACAACTTTTCCACTGCAAACAATACAGCAGAATCAAAAGAAAAGAAAACTCTAAATAGCTATCATGCTTCCTGCATATCTCCAGAATGTTATTCGTCTTAAGAGATATCTGAAAACCTCAACTCTCAAACTACTCAAAATCAATTGAGTACCCAAAAGATTAAGGGAAAAACAAAAACTTCGAGTCAGACATAAAGCCTTGTATGAATAATAATTTACCATCTCAAATCAATTAGATATCTAGTGAGAACACGCCACTTAGCGGAACAGGTTTTCCCCTCACTGGTATCTTAAAACATTTATAAAACCATATATGGTGCTTCTGTGTCCACAATGGTTAAAACAATTCAAAACAATATAATACGATGATATGCAAAATCACTGAATCAATTCTGGATTAACCATCTCCATTTATTTTGACTATCTGTCTCAATTATAGTTTCTAGGATTACTGTTAACTTATTAGTTTTCACGAGCCGACTAATAACCGGTAATATATTTAAGGACACCCTGTCCAATTACATAGTTCTCATGGGATCACTAAGAACCTATTGGTAACTCCAATATCTATACTCTTATATTACTTTCGTGGGTTGACTAGGAACCTAGTGGTTACTCCAATATCTTTTCTTTCTACCTTGATTTTCATGGGTTGACTAGGAAGCTATTGACATCTATCAATATCTTAATCCGGATATAGTTTTCATAGTCTAACCAAAAACCTACTGGGCCCTACTAATATCAAATCATATTTTCTTGGGCTGACTACGAACTTTTCTTTCTGACATCTTCCTTTTACACATAGTTATCATAGGCTAACTAGAAACGTATTGGCCCCTGCCAATATCTTTTCCTATACATAGTTTTCATAGGCTTACTGAGAACCTATTGGCCCCTGCCAATATCTTTCTTTCATATTTTAGTATCCTATATTCTGGAATTCCTGACCTCCTGGATGCAATTCTACTCAATCAGAAGTTAACTTGATTTATATTCACTACTGGATCGACCTAACTGGTTCTTCTTTCCTTTATCTTTAAAATGCAGTTGTGGGTCTATTATAATTGAATATATTTATATTCGGAGAAGCAAACATAAAAACCTAATAATACCACACCATTGGGTTTAATATAAAACATGATTAATCCATTTAACTTGTTATTTTGTCCAAGAAAGCATCTTCTCAAAACCACTACAAAAACTCCTATAATTTAGCCATGGGTTTTCCTTTTAAAAATGAGTTTAGGTTACGAAACCTTCAAAACCTTGCTTTCGACTTCATAGGGTGACCACCTTCGAAAGCGTTAAAATCTATCTCAAAACATTAAGCTCTTGCCTTTCTAATACTTTAAAACCTTTCTTTCGAAACCTTTCTATTGTATTAAAGTATTAACATTTAACTTTGGAAGCATAGCTTCAAAACCAGTTAAAAGTACCTCTTTCGACACTATTGGATGTAAACCTTTCGAAATCATTGAAAGTACCCCTTTCAAAAGCATTGGGTTCATGGTTAAAACATTATTTGGATCAAAGTAAATATGAGTGAAAGTATCTCTTTCGAAGCCATCCTTTATAATATAATAATATTGAGGAAAACCTGATGGCGTCAGCACCATCCTTTCGAAAGCTTTAAACCATTTAAACAATCATTGAAGGATAGCATCGAAACCCCTTCCGAAGCCATTGCCTACGAAACCCTTGGACTCTTTAGAAAGCCTTTAGGAGGTGACTTAAAACATCTTTAAAACAAACACTACCTTTCGAAAGTATTGATGTCTTCAATACCTTCGAAAGGCTAAAGAATAACAGCAGGGCTTCGACTAGGTCGGAACTCCTTCTTTTAAAACATTCTTTCATAAGTAAAGGAACCCCTTCGAAGCAAATCTTGATAATGGCAACCCATTCAAAACCTTTTAAAACCTCTTTCGAAACCCTATGCTTCGACTCCTTTGAAGGCTTAAACAAAACAACGGTAGGTGCTTTTCTTTCTAAAACAAACCACGGTATCGGCTCCTTCGGAAGCCATGCTTTAGACATCTTACCTTTCTCCAATCCACTACGTACCATCATCATGGTACTTTGTGTATTAGTTTCAGTTTAGTAGGTTTCGACTAGGTTAAAGGCAAAAGCTTCTGTGTCGAAAGGTACTTCCCAATGTAGGAGGAACCCAGTTTTCTGAGTGAACATGGTTTAATACTAAAGCACATCCTTTTTCGAACTAACCTGCCACATGTAAACACCGGATTGGTTGCCTTAACTTTACCAAATTCTTTTCTAAAATAACTTTCGCTTATTTCAAGTCTAAGCCATGGTTAAGTTAATCAAATAAGCCCTTCCATTAAGTAAAACCAATTTTGCAAAGAAATTCCTCTTCTAAAATAATTTAATTTGCATGGAAAATCACTTTGGAAAAATTTCCCAAAATTCCAGAAATACACTGTAATCATGTTATCTAACATATTAAAATTCCAGACCTAAATTCTTAATATACTTTTCAATATAAATTTATAAACCCAAATAACCATATTTTCCTTTGGAAATTCATAACAATCTTTCCATAGCTTGAAAACTATCAAAATTAAAACCCAACTCCAAAATTATGTTTTATACAGCATCAAAAAATTTCATGGCGTTTAAACATCAACATATCTCAGTTTTACCCTAAAACTGTATATTAATCCATTTAAACGAACTTGTTTAAATTAAACAAATCAAATTTCAAGCATATCATCGTTCAATTCATTATAAAAACAAATTTAACCTTAATATCTAAATATATATTTCAAAACAAAAAAATAGATGAAATTATTATTCACCTTGATTTAGATAAGGAGATTGGATGCAGATTGATTTCCTTTAAGCTTGGTTCTCCAGCATTTAATTTGTATTCCTCTTGTTCTCTTAATGGCCGGCCTTCCTTCGGCTTTTGATTTTTCATTTCAAAATGACATGAATGGGTGGTGAAATGGTAGTAACGAAAATATAGAAGGGTAGGGGTTATGAGCGGGAATTCCTAATATACTCTTATGTAATTTGATTAACCCAAAACCATTTTTAAGCCCATTAATTATTATATTAGGCACGGCCTTAATTAAATTTATTCATATCTCAACCCCCATATCACTTAGTATTTACATTATTCTATTTAATTTAATTTAATTTATTTAATTAAATCTCTTGAATAATGTTGTCAAAAATTAAGGGTGTTATAACGATCTACAAATCGTTTTAGACCGACGAAGCACAAAGAAGGATATCAAAATCGATAGTTAAGAAGTCTATTATTGGAAACAAACTTGTATTACCCCAGGGAAAAAAATGAAGCCGGACTAGTTAGGGCAGTGTTGCTTCTTATATTGACTTGGCAACATTATTAAATTTAAGAATAACAAGTGTTTAATGGCCCCAAATGTGCAACAAAATAATCTTGAATTGATGAACACAAAAAAGGTATCAGGATCGATGGTCAACAAATGAACCATCGAGAATAACAAATGATTGTACATGAAAACAATATCTCTTACAATTATCACGACTTTGATCTCAAAGTAACACTATCCCAGGGAAAACAATGAAACCGGACAAGTTAGGGCAATGCAGCTTCCTATCTTGACACGACAACATTCTTAACATTAAGAATATCAAGAGTTCCTTCAATGTTTAGTGCTAAGTGTAAACTAAATATTTTCAATAAATGAATCGAACTTTTAAAATATTTGACTCACACTTTTGCTTGATTGTCACATCATAAATATTTGTAAAACACTTTAAAGAAACTCTTTAAAAATATTCTTCCTAAAGAGCTAAAAAAATTTCTAAGTGCATCAAAAGAAGGGTCAAAAACAAATGTCATTAAAACATTGTTTACTATAAAACCAAAATGATTTACACTTAGTTTTATTTTTAAACATTCATATTTAAAGGTTTTCTTATTTAAAAACTATCATTTATAAAAAATAATATCATTATCTTAAAAATAAGTCCTTCAAAAATCTAAGAATAACAACATTTATTAAGTCAAGTAACAAATTTCCTTGATAACTTTGCGGAATCATTTATTATAGCAAAAGTGTTATAATCCATGAATTATTTTCTCAATTGTAGAAAATATTTATTACAATAATGATATTGTAACCCATGCCACTTTTCATTTTTCAATAAACTCAAAAATACTTGAAAAATAATTTAAATCATCCATTTCAAATATTACTTGGAAATCTCAAGTTTAAAATATATTAAAATCTCAGAACCATTTCCTTTCCTTGTTTCAAAATAAAACTTCTTCTTCAATAGTTTATTTTAGATCATTTAAAATATATATAAATTTCAAACCACTTTTAAAACACTTAAAAATATGTTAGGAAAGTTCACTAAAAGGATTGGAGAAGAAAAATCAAGTTTAAAACCATATTAATTATCCCGAAAGAAAAGTAATCTAAACTATAGTCTTTTTTTACAAATTTGAAACGACATTAATTATTCTAAAGATAATTAATCGAACTTATAGCTCCTTTAATGAATTTTAAACAATACTTATCCTTTATTTCAAAATTCTCAAAAATACATAAAAATATAGTTTAAACAACTTTCAAAGTGCTAAAACACGACTAAACATTTATTTTATCAGAATACAAGCACAAGTTCAACACACACAAAGGTTTAAGAAGAAGATAATTCATAAGTGTCGGTATAGTGATAATTGCTATAATGACACTTGCACAAATCAAACTATATGTCACATATATTTCAACCAAACATCAATATAAGCACCATAAGAATACAAGTAAATCAATAGTGGCAAGAAACCCCTTAGGGTCTTCCTACAAAAATCCATGTAAATCACACATATGTATGTGTATTTTGAAGTGTTTTGTAATAGTATACATTTCAACTTCCTTTTTCTTTTGTTCCGTACAAAAGAATGGTTATGTATGTCATCTACTTCCAAGCGGGAATCAAATCCAAACAAATAATCAAACAACGATATATAAACTATTATCCAAGCATTCAACAATAATTTATAGCAACACAGATATCATATAGTTTATTTAGATGTGAATTAACTCATCAAAATTCCAACCGATGCTTTCGCATTCTCTAATAGTCTAAATTCTAGCAAAATATTCCACTAGCTTCATATTCGACGAATCCAGCAATAATGCGTAGATAGCATCGATACTAGTTCAACACAAAAGAACGCATCCAAATCCGACCTCGTATGGAATGATATTGATTTTATAAGATTTGGGATTAAAACATTAATTAATTATTTAATTAACACCTAATCACCTTAACAATCAAATTCCCCAAACTCAGACTTCATGCTCCTGCCTGTAGCCCAACCCACCACCGTCACCACTTCTCATCACCAATCCTTGAGCTACAGTCGATAATATCGCACACAACTAGCGTCATTCATCACGTGGAGTGATGACTAACGTGTCAGCACCCATCATTTGACCTTTGCACACCCCATATCAATCGCGATTTTCACATCCCCTTCCTTGCTATACAATGCCGCTTTCCTCTGTAGATCATGGGGCTCAAGCCAATGGTGTCAATGTATGTCGTAAAGAGGAGTGCAGTGGCACTCTCCATTTTTCGCCATATCACCCAAATCATCGTCTAACCTAAATCCTAGCCATAACATAAACAACACAAGCACGGTCAAGCAATGTTGCACTTCAGAAAAATACCACGGATGCGAAGCTTACCTTCCTTTGAGTTAAACGGATCCAACCCCATTAATTTTTGTGAACCATAACCCTTGATTCAAATTAAAAGTAGGTGGCAGGTACTCTCATTTGCGTATAGGAAAATAGGAAAAAAGAAATGAGAGAGGAAAGTAAGGGTCATGGGTTATTAAGTTTTATAATTTCCGGTACATTGTTACACAATATCACGTCGCCCGTGTGAGAACTGTGAGGCACGAAAATAGAATACGATTGCATATAGCAGTACGGCATGATCACAAACAATAATGAAATGCACTGTTTACCTTATTATGTGAATTTTCAAAATTACCAACGTTTGCCAAAAAATACGTCAAATTATAATTTAAATATTTTCTAAATTAAAAATTATAGAAAAATCATATAAATTCATTTAAAAATATGTTGTTAAAAATCAAGTTGTTTATTAACAAATAATTCTCTTGTTATTTATTCGAACTATTTATTCTTGTAAATAAATTTGTAAAATGAGTTAACCATTATTATCTATTAGGTAAAAGGATTTAAAAAAAGGCTATTATATCTATTTAATTAGTATTTAATTCACAAATTCAAATATTTAAATAATTCTTATATTTCAATATAAATTATTTACATTTTTTGGGATGTTACAATAAATATTGCTAAAATATAAAAATAATATTTAATAATAAATTATTGAAGTGTTAATAATATATAATATAATAAACTAACAAAAAATTTGTATCATTACTATGAAGGCGTTGCAACAGCATAGGAAACTTTACAGACGTACGAATTGTTGATGCCTTCCTTATGACTTGTTGAAATCATTTTTCATCGTAATTTCACCCCAAATAAACAATAGCTGTAGGGATGACATTAGCATTAATTCCTACGCCTTGGCGGCAAACGGGGATGGAAATTCAATGCTTCGTTAGTAGTGATATGATATAAAGTAAAATGTATTTATATGAGTGCAACTGGAATAAAATTTGAGGAACTTCCATAAATAACCGATTTGTGGGTTTTGAAATACAACCAAAGTCATATTCTTCACATCTAAATTATAGGTTAAACTCAACCGTCCAAATTTTGATACTTCTTTTCATACACGGCTCTTCCCTCCTATCCTTCACATCCAAATCTTACATATTCACGATCCCCCGCTTCTAGCCTGTTTCTGTGTTCTCCCTTTCTACAAATCGTTACCAATAGACCTGTCAAAATATGACCCAACCCATTAACCCAACTCATTTACCCTATTTTTAAGTGGGTTGGGTCAACCCATTTATGAATTTTATTAAATGGGTTATGGGTTGGGTTGATCCATTTTTAAAAGGGTTATAAGTGGGTAACCCATTTACCCATTTATTAAAAACATTAAATTTTAATATAAATTTGAAAAATAAGAATTTTAAACATACAGTGTAGTTTTCATGAAAATTGACAGTTGTACTTAAAAAATAACAGGCCACTGCATCTTCATATTTGAACTTCACCGTAGAAGCCGCTATTTTTTCTGTTCAGACTGCAATTAAAATTTCTAATTCCAAATTATAAATTCAAAATTTCCAAAAATTTCAAAATTTAAATTTCAAATTTCAAATTTTCAAATTCCAAATTTCAAATTCGATATTTCCAAAAAATTTAAATTTAAATATCACAATTTCAAATTTCAAAATTCGAAATTTTCAAAAATTTCAAAATTTCAAATTTCGAACTTCGAATTTCAAAATTTTCAATTTTCAATTTTTAAATTCAAAATTGAAAATTTAAAATTTCGAATTTTAAAATTCAAAATTCGAAATTTCAAATTTTCAAAATTCGAATTTTGAAATTTGAAAATTGGAATTTGAATTTTTAAAGTACAAAATTTTGAAATTTCAAATTTTAAAATTCGAAATTCGAAATTTTGAAATTTTAAATTTAGAAATTTGAATTTTGAAAATTTGATATTTGAAATTTGACTTTTAAAATTTTGAATTTTGTACTGTGAAATTTTTAAATTTTGAATTTTCGAAATTTCAAAATTTGAAATTTTTAAATTTGAATTTTGAAATGTGAAATTTTGAAATTTGAAAATACATTTTTTTAGAATTTTTTCATATAAAAAATCGACTTATGTGAGTCGAAAAGCAAAAAAAAATTGCTTTTGCAATAAGTTGAAAAATGACTTTTAAAAGTCGGTAGATTTTGTTTATACATATTGACTTTTTAATTTTTTCATTTTATAAGCAAAAAACAACTTATTTATTGTAATCCAAACGGCCCATAAATCTTTAAATGGGTTAAATGGGTAACCCGCTTATTAAACGGGTTGGGTCATATATGGCTAGGGTCATAAGTGGGTAAAAAAGAATGGATCATAAATGGGTTGGGTCAAACTCGACCCAACCCATTTTGACCCAACTCAACCCATTTGACAGGCCTAGTTACCAACCCTTCAAATCCAGATTTCATGCAAATATGGTGCAAGCCTTTTTCAGTACACCGTTTCTATCATTGATCCTCCTCCCGTCCTCGCAGGGTCTTCCTCTCCTCCGGTCATTTGTGGACGAATGTCCACAAAGCATTGTTGACGGCTTGGCTTACATCATCCCCCTTCTTCTGCAGCCGTAGGTAATTTTGCTTCTCTGCAACTGTGATGTTCATCCTCCTTCTTCCCTGTAGGTTTGCTTTGTTATTATGTATCATTATTTCATTTCTGACTTGCTTCCTGCAAACGAATGCGCTTTTTGTCTAATTGCTTTCAGTCGTTATTACAGTGTTGTATGCTTTCCCCTGTAATTTTGAGTCATGCATTTGTAAAATTAATGTATTTTATCTATTATGCACTTCATTGTTTAACAGAGGTACAAAATGGTCCTATTGAAATGCATTATCATAGATGAGTAAAGGTTTTCAAGACTTCATGGCCTGGTTTTTACACGTTGTTAGCTTTGTTTGTGGGCAAATTGGCATACTTTTTGGTCCAATGTCATTTCATCTCCTTTGTTAAAAATTTAGCCAAACTACACTTTGGAAACATGACTAAGGTAAGGTTTTGCATTTCATACATGCTTTTATACACAAAAATGTTTGCACTAAAGTTTTCTTATGATCAGTTGTATAAACACTAGATTTGTTGTGTTCGTCGGCTTGCGGTTTAGTGTACATTGACCACACCTTTTTGTTTTAATAAGAAATGGACATGTACAATTTACTGAATGTCTCAGTCTGTTTGCAAACATTTTATATGGTCTATTTTGAATATGAAATAAAGCATAAATGATACAATGTACCAGGGACTCTAATATGTTTCAACATGTTTTCTTTTGCAATAATATTTTCAGCTTTGAATTGTACTGATATTTTATGATTGAGAACTTCTATCCGGTAGCTTAATAATTTTGTAGGGAATAAAAACTTCGTTCACTTTAATCTTTCAATGGTTATGAGTCTCCTTTGGGTAAATCATGAGAAAATTTTGGTACCCATTTACTTTTAAATATACCTACCAAAATAATATTATATCTGTAATTAGTTTTGTAGCCATTAAGATTCTGTATTTTTGCCTAGGAATTTGTTTGTTCTATAAGTAACAAGAATTGGAACTTGGAATTTGGATTCCGTGGTTTTTTCAATATTTATGTTAAATCCTTCTCCTTAATCATGGATATTTTAGCCTTGAATAAAATGCATCGATGCCATGTAATTTCCAATGCCTATTGAGATTTGGCAGAACAAATGCCAAATAAAGATTCTTAAAAGGTATATAACAACGTCCGCTGTGGAAGTGAATTATAAATAACATAACTGTTGAATAAGTACTGATGGTTTAATGCATTTAACCCAACATAAAATGGAAATATAGTGATTTTGACAGTACCATGGTTTTGCACAAAACATAAAAATTGTTTACTTCAAAAATGTCAATCAAACTTAATCACATGGCTTTATTTAAGACGATAATAACTTGACTATGAATAGACTATTAAAAACCAGTTTTATGAACGAAATTATATTTTTTGTCACAATCTGTTTTCCTTGAAAATATAATATTTCCATATTAATGATTCTGAATAGACAACGTATTTTTTTATTGGTGAAAGTTCCTTTTTGCGGACTTCTCAACGGGTGTAGTGTAAAATCCATCTAAGATTTGTATGTTATGACATACACATATTCAGCATTACATTCATACAAACATATAGCTTTATACAATCGAGAAGGAGAAGTAAATTTTGTCATGCTTTTATTATCTTTGAATTATTATAAACATTATATTTGATAGTTTGCCAATTTTGTGCAATTGAAAACTATTAAACATTTTTTTCCTTTAGTTTGATTTATATTGATTATATTTATGATTTATGATGGTACTAAAGTATTTTTTGTTGCTGCCCCCATTTCAAATGATGTGTAGGAAGTATTTTAAGATATGATGAAGATGATGATCCTATAATCGTGCTATCTCAGATTCAAGTAATAGATTTGATTTTTGGTATGTAAATGGATTTACACTTGCTGATGTTAGTTTCTTATTCAAAGACTATATCAAGCATATTTAGGAATCCAATAATTTCTATCATTATTGGTTGTTACGATGTAATCGATTCTTAATTTTATGGTAGATGACGAACCCATAATATTTACTCTATGTGGCTATATTATTTTAGTATGGAGCATTCAGGTTCGTATCTCAAGGACTGCAAGTTTCTAATTTCAAAGAAAAAGAATTAGATACGAGCAAGGTTTCTATAACATCGCGACAATCAGTGATTTTTTATTTTGATTTCAATTCATTGTATTCATGAAGCAATTACAATTAGAAATTGATTATTGAAATATGGGCATTACTATTGGACATGGTGAATGAGGGTAGAGTGTTCGAGATATTGATTTTATTGATGAATCATTATTTATTGTTTTCTATGTAGAATTGATTGTTAACTTTATTGTTATGCTTTACATTTGATTTCAACAATTTTTTTGAAATGCATGTATTATCTTGTACATGAAATAAAATGAGTTTCACACTGACTTCGTACTTGATAATTTAAAATGCAAAAAAGATAATGCTTGCTACCATTAATCAAATCATTTTGCATGCACAAAGACATGTGCCAAAAAAAACACCCGTGTATAGGAAAAGATCTTCCCAATCTTCTTAATCAAACTTTAAACATGCCTTTATTGTCCGAAAATTCTTTACATTCCTCTCGCTCGATAATCTTCGAGACCTATGAGTATAATGTGGGGAACTTTTTACTTGAACAAACATATTGATATTGTTTTGACGGTTAGGATAGGATCTTTGTTCGAACAAGTAAAATAACATTGCCTACATAGATGTTCCTACATGACTTCTTCCTTTATGACTTTTGCAACGCAGCAAATTCGGCGGCGAATTGAGAATTTTTTGACAAAAGAGAACAACAATTTGCATTTGATAAATTGCTGTTATTAATTTTTGGGGAGTGAAGATTATGATAGTGAAAACGAATTATGAAGTTATGTGGTAGAGAAATAATATTTGGAGATGTGGAAGAGGTCAGAAAGGAGGTTTATTAGTATAGCTAAGGAGTGAGATTAATTTTCTTTTACTTCGATTTAGCAATGAAGGAACAATTCAACCTTGGTATGAACAACCGATTTTTTGTGCTTATAAGAAGTTATATGATATTTATTGTGGAAAATTTTGATTTTATTTTCATACTATAAACTGTTTTTACTTGAAAAGGAATTAACTGAAATAACTACAAATTAATTACATGTCTTTCTTTTTTGCCTTGAAAATTTAGAAAAGCTTTCAAATTTTGAGTCTATGAGTTATTTGATTTGATTTTTAGAGACTATATGCATCTTCCACTTAAAAGCAAGAACGCAATTAATTAGTAATCGCAACTTCAAACCTTATTTCGTCATCAAGTCAATGGCGTTCTATCTTAGTTTTCTCACAATTTTTTTTGGAAAGATCTTGATTGTAACAACCCGCATATTTATCGATTTTATATTTAAATATTTTGTCGTTAATCGGATATTGGTCCGAAAAGCTACTTTTTGCAAACGGTCAAATTAGGACTCGAGACCACTTCCATTGAGTTCGAAATGCCGTTTATAACTTTTTTAAGTATAAACATTGATAGGTTTGGAGTTAGTGGAATTTCACTTACTTTTCTCGCTTTGGACTTTGGGTTAGATTAGCCATTATAACTCAAACTCACTTCTTTCCTTCTCCTCACTCTTCATAAATTCCTACCAAACACAAACTTTAACATTAATGGTGAGTGGAAAGGGAAATTAGAAACTCCAAGCATAGGTTTCAACTCCAACTCCATCATTCAACTCCAAATTCAAGGAAAAGCATTGGATTCAAGCTTGTAGTTGCTTCTCCATTCACCTTCAAGCTTTACCTTCATAATTTGGTGAAAATGTGAGATTTTTATCTCACAATTCTAGTCATAACTATATTGGACTGTTGGGAATGATTCCCCATCACTTTAGCATGTACATTTGCATTTGGTTTGGATTGGATTGGCGAAAAACTCCAATTTTTAGTGTTTTTGGTAAAATTCTGCACTTAGGTCGTTCTGCCAATGCTAAGTCGTTCGTGTGGAAAAGTCTCGGCCTTCAAATAGCTCGTTTCCGCCCTTAAAATGTTCTACAGCCCTAGGTCGCTCGGCTCTGGCTCGATAGGTCGTAGGTCGTTGCCGCAAGGTCTTAGGTCGTAGGTCGCTTGGCTTTAGGTCGTCTGGTCTTGCCTAGCTCGGTTATAGGTCATTACCTCTAAGTCGTTAGACCTTTATACTTTAGGTCGTTGCTCGGCCTTGCCACATAGGTCGCTCGGCCTTTGTTCCATTTGGTCGCGAACCTCGATAGGTCGCGTACCCCCTTAAGTCGCTCGACCACTAGGTCGCGAACACCTCTAGGTCGCTCGACCCCTTTAACTCGTAGGTCGCTCGCCTCTTCTAACCCGCGAGTTCCTTAAGTCGCTCGCCTCCCTTAGGTCACTCACCTGGTTGAATCGCACCACACCTTAGCTCGGCCGCATTAGGTCGCATACATTTTAGGTCGCGTGTTTCACTAGGCCGTTAGGCCTTTACCTCGTTAGGTCGTAGGTCGCTCGACCTTATTACCTTGTTAGGTCGCGAGTCCCTTAAGTCGCTCGCCTATGTTAGGTCGCTCGCTTCTGCTAACTCGCGAATACCTCTAGGTCGTAACCACTAGGTCGCTCGATCCTATCCTCCCTTAGGTCTTCACTAGGTCGTACCGTTTTGGACGGGGCGCTGCCTCGCACCCCGCCGAGGGCGCTGCCCCTTGGACCCCCGCGACCTGACCGGGCAGGTCGAACCCCGTAGGGTGTTGCCCCCACACCCCCACCTTGGGGGGTTTCCACCCCTCTGGACCCCCCTTCGTAGGGGATCTTATCTGAAAAACATTCAACAGAACTTGCTTTGTTGAGATGCTGAGTTGACCATTCTTCGAGACAAACTATCTTGGACTTCTCGGTCGATTTTATGGTATCACGACCTTGCTAAAAGGCGGGATAACAACTTTAGAAATATGAAGGTTTCAATACTAGTAGTAAATATCAAAACTCTTTCATCAAAACAATTTTAACTCTATTTTACTACAAAGCTCTTTCCTTAAACCGTTTTCCAATCTGCTAGTATATACAAACCTTTTCCTTAAAACCTTTTGTGACAATCTTATAGTGAAGATCTACAGCTTGTTCGTAAAAATTTAAGTTAAGCAAGTGGTTATGGGACATGAAGCTAAACTTATATATTTACTGGCTTGGTGAGATTGACACTACTTGATGATCATGACGATCATTTTTGTGTTTTAGACTAGCAACTGTGCGATGTCTCTTTGTCGGCGAGGGAGACTAGACCCCGCTCTTGTGATGTTTCGCCATCGCATTTGTGTGATGTTTCGCCATCACATATGTGGGGTAGCGCCCCACGGTATTCGGGCCATTCGTGTGTCAAAATTAATGGCTTGTAACCATGAGATAGCGTCTCGCTTTGTGTTACACGTGTAGGTGAGTTTTCATGCTCCCATTTTGTGAGTTTTCATGCTCCTATATTGTGATTTCTGGATTTCTTGTGTAGTCTTCTGGAATTTGTGCTTCACCTATTTTCATGACTTTCATTGTTATGATTTTTCAGTTTTTATGTTTTGGTGAATTTGGATCTTTTAGAAGATTCTTTTGATATTGTTTGATCTCTTGATGATCTTCATTTACATGCTTATCATAGTACGTCTTTATGGTTACTATATGTTCTTGCCATATCTATTGTTTTATATCATGTTACCTGATATTTATAGCTAGACTGATTCGTTTATTATTTTCTATAAATAATACTCGGGTCAGACCGAGATGTTACAGGGGCTTCTGCTTGACTTCTCCCCCAGGGATTTACTACTCTGACATTTGGCTGACCATTTAGATTAGTAGTTTTTGTCGTTTACACTTGAGATATAGACTCATAGATGTATTCTTTTGTATAACACGTGTTGCTATTCTTTTGTGTAAGTAGTCCTTTCATGACCACTACTCTGATGTACACTTTCATGTGTTAGTTATATATTCATATCTTTTTCCGCCTTTGTGATATGCATGTCTTTGACTGATTGTGTTGTGTTTATTTCTAAATTTGTTTCCGAAGATTTATTTATAGCCACCGTGTGATAGCTTTGAGTTTGTATCGGTATGTCAGACTTCCTCCTTAAATGAAATGCATGCTATACTATCTGACATATCGGTGCTCGCACAAAGAAGTTACATGGATTGTCGCTCCTCAATAGCCTTATTCTCCGCGCTAGTTGACAGCATTACTCCTTAGTGTTCTTGGCTAGCGTGGGTATTGAGGTGGAGCGTCACATTGATGCTATTAAAAAATTTACGTTTAAATTAAGTCATCAATAAAAAAGAGTGTTTTTAACTTTAAACACGGTGTAGGGAAAAAGAACTGTTAAATATGATTACACTGCATCTGTGACGCCCCACCTCTATGCCCACGCTAGCCAAGAACACTACGGTGTAGTGCTATCGACTAGCACGGAGAATAAGGCTGTTGAGGAGCGACCATCCGTGTAATTGCCTTGTGCGAGCACCGATATGCCAGATAGTAAGAACGTGCATTTCATTTCAGGAGGAAATCCGACATGCCGATGCAAACTCAAAGCTACTACACAGTGGCTATAATAGTTTAGGACAAAAATATAAAATAATAACACAGATAATATAAATAAGTGCGGAACACAGATGAAACAGAAAGTCTCATATATATATAATAACTGATGCCAGTTACAATACATTTGACACGGTACATGTGATACAACTACAACAGTCGACTTAGGAAGTTACATATACAAGTACATTAACGTATATAATATACATGAATACATATCTTCCAATACAATTACACAGACTACTACAAATGACGACGACGACAACTCCAAAAGATATGAAAGGACTTCATAGCTCAAGTAGCATCCCAAAGCAGAATATCTACAACCTGTAATAACTCGGGTCTGACCCGAGTATTACATTCAAAAGAAAATAATACCCGGGTCAGTCTAATTCAAACTCAGTTATTAATGCACAGAAGCAATAATAATCAAATAACGAATAGATGACAATCACTATAAATCTCGTCTATCCAATCACTAATAAGGATGAATTGGACAAAGGAAACAATCAAGTAATTGGAAACATCAATTAAAACGTCAACTCGAGTAGGGCTGCAGTATACGCAAGCGTGTACTGCCTCGCCACTACAACATATGGAATACGAAATAGTTCCATAAATCAAAAGTAAAAGAAATAACAATAAAACCAATACCGTGTGGCTGCAGTTCACGCTTGCGTGCACTGCCTTGCCACTACAGTGATGACGTACCCAATGAATACCGTGTGGCTGCAGTTCACGCTTGCGTGCACTGCCCTGCCACAACAGTGATGATGTACCCAATGAAAATTCACAAGCAAACACAAGATCAAACCCGAATCACCAGATTCAACTCAAGTGTAATTCGAAAATCAATCAAATGCAAAGGTCAAGTCACAACTATCATGACTCAACGCAACTGCAGCAATCAAGGGCAACTGCAACAAAATGCAGCCACCTCAAGATCAAGAGACTGCAACAAAAGAACTCAGAAGCAAAGCTTCATCAAACCAAAACAGCATCAAAGCACATGAGAATTGACTCTGTGCAATACAAATAAAAACTACAGTCACCACAAGTATGGAAGGGCAACTGCAAACATAAAACTTCCATATTGGGTCAAGCAAGTGCAACACAGTGACAAGTTCAACAAAATCAAGTGAAAATAACTAAATGCACTTACAACTGAAACCGTCTCGAAGTGAGGAAACAAATACAAAGTCTAATGCAGACCCATATAAGTGCACATGTGTATATGTTAGAAGTGCTAACAAGTAAACAAGAATCAATGAATCAAATATGCATATACAGGCAACTAAAGTGAATGGCATATGTAATAAATGATCAGTGGACAATGAAACAAAACAGGATGGACAAAAATCAGTGACAACTTCACAACCAAACTAATCAGACTTCAAACTAAGCAATGGACCAGTAAATGGTGACTTTTACATAACAGAGACTTAAAGTTATGTTTGAATTTGTTTTAGAAAACTCAGGTCAAAACCGTGTTTAAAAATAAATTAGATCAGCTTCTTTGAGTTCTTCCAGAGATTTTGAACTAACTGTCTAACAACATGGCAAGTGCACTGCATCAGGATTATATGTTTAAATTGTTATTAATTTATGTTACTCACTATTTAAAACAAATGCAAAAAAGGGAAATGCAAGGACCAGACAACAAGCAGTGACACTGCAAGTGCAACAGGTAGAAGAAGATGCAGTGAAGCATGTACAAGGGAAAACAACAAATACAAACTGCAAATACCAAAGTGATACACAATGAACTATGTTTGTAATAACAACGACATAGTGCTAACTCAAGCAAGTTAAAAACATGGATTATGCTATGACAAATGAGTTCAACCAGTAAACAAGATACAACTGCAGACAAATCAGTGTCTAAAATGAAGAGACCAGAGGGATGCAACTAAAACTGATGATAGTGGTGAATGCAACTGATGATGGTGAATGAGACAACTGATTCAAACTCAAGCACCAACAAAAATGAAGAGACCACAAGCAATAATGCAGACCAAAATTTTCAGATGGATAAAAAGAAAGTTCAAACTGACTTGATGCAAACTGAATATAAGCAAACAGCATATGAGTGACATCAAGCAACTACAAAGATCACAATTCAAAGTGGACAGAACCATCAGGCATGCAATGTGCAGACTATAAAAATGATTCAAGCACAGTGCTACTACAAATATCACAATGGATGCAACACCAAACCAGTAAACAAGATGGAGCTACAGGAATGTATCAAACAATCAGACCAACATCACTGCAAACTAATTTTAACAAATCAAAAGGACCGAAGTCAACAAGGAGTCAATGCTTTCAAAACCGTGAGGATCAATAAATCAAGCAATCCAAAAATCGCGAATTTAAACATGCAAGCAATCATGAAAAACGCTTGAATTAGATGTGAGTAACTAAAAGTGCTCACCTTGCTTTGAAGCGGCGACGAACTCGACCTAATAGAAGCGGCCGAGCATCACAGAGACGAGCGAAATCGAAAACGAAGCCCTAATTTGGATGAAGAAGAAGAAAAGGAACGACCACCATTTATTTTTATTTAGGGTTCGAGAGTGAATAAAAAGGGGAATGGTCACAAGCCTATGTTAATGATTACGGCATCACAAAGAAAAATGGGCCACTAACTAATTTTCAAAGCCCATCATTCTTCTTAACAATTTATAAAAGAATTTTAATTCAAATTTAAAAACTCCAAATGGAAATTTGTGTCAATATTAATCGTTTAAATTGTCGATTATAATTGATGCAAAATACCGGGTTGTTACAGACTCCCCTCCTTAAAGAAATTGCGTCCTCGCAATCTTAAGGAATAAATGGACAAAAGGTAACAACCATAAAAGCATGTCATCATAAAATGACGAAATTTGAAAATAAGAAGTTCACCATATAGAGCATGAAAGAGAAAGCCAGAACGTGTTTGCTCGATGAATTCTCTGGATTCCAAAGTGAAATCCATAGAACTAGAGAACACTGAACTTTCACGAGAAGAACATCTTTATTTCGAAGGTGCTGAACCCCCGAAACATTGATGTGAATAGAATGTTGCTCGAAGTCAAATCTGGTGAAACTTCAATTTCTTCAATAATACCGGGCTCAAGAATAAAATTGGAATCCCTAAGGCATTTCCGTAGAAGGAAGACGCATGAAACACGTCATGAATAACAGAAAATTGAGCCGGTAATAAGAGGCGATAAGCCAAGAAACCAATACGTTCAGTGATAGGAAATGGCCCAATATATCGAGGCACTAACTTTCCCGACCGACTGAAACGCACAACACCTGTCATAGGTGAGACACGAGTAATTTGGAACAACAGCGTAGTACAATAACGATACGCCAGATGAATCAAAGCTTCATTAATTCGGAACGCCGACGTAGTACAAAAACGGTACGTCCAATGAACCGATCAATCTAAAAGAACATCAGACGTAAGTCCATAAAAGGAGTGAGACGAAGCTCAATAAAACGAAGTACATCGAAACGTCTGATGAACTTGGTAAAAAGATGATTCCATACGGACATCACCAAAGATACAGCCACTTGTTGCCTACGACAAGTGCATCAGTAACAAGATTTTCCCTTCCGGGAGTGTAAAGAATAACAAGATCATAAGATATAGGGAACTTGAGTCAACGTGGTTGACGAAAATTAAGTTCCTTAAGAGAAAATAAATATTCCCAAGATTCAAGATCAGGGTAGAGAACAAATTTCTCACCCAGAAATAATGATGCCAAATTTTGAAGAACGAAATCAATAGCCAAGAGCACTAGATCATGAGTGGCATATCTAGTCTCAATAGGCATTAATGATTAAGAAACACAAGAGAAAGAACGTTCTCTTATGCAAGAGAATGACATGCAAACCAATACGATTAGCATTGGTACAAACGATAAAGTCTTGGTTCCCCTCGGGAATCACAAGAATAGAAGTATCGGAAAAGAGTTGTTTTAAATAATATTCTTTCTCGAAAAGCTAAAACTTTCGAAATTTACGATTTACTTTATGTAATTATCTTTTCAGACAAATTTACATTTTAAAATTCAATTTACTGTGTCTGATTGTCTCATCAAAGCGTCTAGGGGATTCCTATCGATAACGTTGATCAAGCGCATCGACTAGAATTTTTAAAGCATTCAATGGGCAATACAATCACAAAATATTCGATTATCAAAAACGATAACCAAAAATCACAAATATTCAATTAACAAGTCCGAAATTAACCGAAATAGCAAACGCACATGTCCCATAACCACGAGTTTTACTAAATCGTTTAATTCACTTCATCGTTTCCTTGAAAGTGTAAAATTGTGTATTTTAAAAATAACATTTCACATTCTCAAACGGACAAGTCCGGAATTAAACGAATCAGTAAAAAAAAGGGGTCATAGTCCTCGATTTTGCTGAAACGTTTAAATCGCTTCCTCATTCTTTTGAAAGCGTAAACTGTAAAAAAATTGAAAACGATTTTTATTTTGAAACAATTTTTAAAACACGTGATTAAAACAGCGACATCAGTAGCAACTTCGATAAGTGGATTTTCATTCATCAAAAATGTCACAAGAATCTTCTCAAAGATAGAAAGGGATATCATACCCTAAACTTGTATTCATAACAAGTCAATGACACACGAATTCACCAATGCACAAAAATTGATAAAACTTATCAATAGAAATCACGAAAATTGGTGAAGCACAAATTCCAGAAGACTACACAAGAAATCCAGAAATCACAAGATGAGAGTATGAAAACTCGAACGGGAATATGAAAACTCGAACGGGAGTATGAAAACTCAAACGGGAGTATGAAAACTCAAATGGGAGTATGAAAACTCACCTACACGCGAGCATGAAAACTCATCAGCACATGTAACGCAAAGCGAGAACGGGAGCATGAAAACTCACCTACACGCGAGCATGAAAACTCATCAGCACATGTAACGCAAAGCGAGAACGGGAGCATGAAAACTCACCTACACGCGAGCATGAAAACTCATCAACACGTGCAACGCAAAGCGAGAACGGAAGCACGAAAACTCACCTACATGAGAGCATGAAAATTCATCAGCATGTGCAACGCATAACGAGAACGGCAGCACGAAAACTCACCTACATGCGAGCATGAAAACTCACCAACACGTGCAATGAAAAGCGAAAACGGGAGCATGGAAACTCAGCTACACGTGAGCATGAAAACTCATCAGCACATGTAACGCAAAGCGAGAACGGGAGCATGAAAACTCACCTACACGCGAGCATGAAAACTCATCAACACGCGCAACGCAAAGCGAGAACGGGAGCACGAAAACTCACCTACATGCGAGCATGAAAATTCATCAGCACGTGCAACGCATAACGAGAACGGGAGCATGAAATTACACAAATGGTGTCTAGACAATCCTCAAAGCCCGAGAGATATGTGTGAGACGAAATCACACCGATGAGGCCTAGTCTAACCGTGCAACAAAGAAATATGTGTGAGACGAAATCACACAAATGGTGTCTAGACAATCCTCAAAGCCCAAGAGATATGTGTGAGACGAAATCACACCGATGAGGCTTAGTCTAACCGTGCAACAAAGAAATACGTGTGAGACGAAATCACACAAATGGTGTCTAGGCTAACCAAAAAGCAAAAAGATATGTGTGAATGGAATCACACAAGTGGTGTCTAGCCTAACCAGAAAGCAAAAAGATATGTGTGAACGGAATCACACAAGTGGTGTCTAGGCTAACCACAAAGCAAAAAGATATGTGTGAACGGAATCACACAAGTGGTGTCTAGGCTAACCACAAAGCAAAAAGATATGTGTGAACAAAATCACACAAGTGGTGTCTAGCCTAACCAGAAAGCAAAAAGATATATGTGAACGGAATCACACAAGTGGTGTCTAGGCTAACCACAAAGCAAACATAGAGACATCGCACTATTGCTAGTCTGAATTATAAAATGATTGTCATGATCAACGAGAAGTGTCACTTACACTAAGCTAGTAAATATAAAAGTTTAGTTTCATGTCCCATAACCACTTGCTTAACTCAAATATTTACGAACAAACTGTAAATTTCCACTAGAAAATTGTCACAAGAGATTCAATCGAATAAGTCCAAGAATTAACCGGCGAAGTAAACGCAAGCGTTATATACCACTCGTTTTACTAAGTCGTTTAATTAGATTTCTCATACGAGTGAGGTAAAGGTTAGTATATACTAATAGATTGGAAAACGGTTTAGGAAAAGAGTTTTGTAGTAAAATAGTTTTGAAATCGTTTGGAGAAAAGGGTTTTGATATTTACTACTAGTATAGAAAACCTTTATATTTTTAAAGCGACAAATCACAAAAATGATTGTAGAAACAATCAATCACCAGAATTCACATACAAAGATGTGAATAGAATCCAAAGAAATCGATACTGTATCCATCAAAAGGTATGTTCACGAAAATCCCGAAGAAAATATTATCAAAGTTGCTAATAAATGATAGCAACAAATCGGGGAATTAACAAGAATCGATTAAATTTGGAAACCAAATGAATTCACTAAAATTCACATTCGAAGACGTGAATAAAATCCAAAGAATTCGATTCCAAATCCATCAAAGTAGGAATATCCAAAAATTCTAGAAATAGAAGTTATCAAAGTCGACAAAGAAGATAACAACTAATTGGAAAAGAAGAATCGATTAACAATTGGAAAGACAAAGCAAAACGAGCATAAATGCATGAATGACTTTAACAAAAGTAAAAGTCAAGTCAATGTCGATATCGTCAAGGCAAAGTCCAAGACAATTTCTTTTATACCAAAGAAATTTTAAAACTAACAGAGAGAGGCACATGAAAGCCAACAAACCATGGATAAACAGACAGAGTCGACAATTGAAATGCAATTTGTCGGATAAACAGACAGAGTCGACAATTGAAATGCAATTTGTCGGATAAACAGACAGAGTCGACAATTGAAATGCAATTTGTCTCAAAGATTGATACCCAAAACCCAATTGCATGGAGACTGCATTAAGTACACGAATCAGAGATAAGAATGCATATATACAGCAGTTCGAATAAACAATGCGAGCTCAAATCGAAGTGGGTACGAGTTGCAGCAATATGCAACTTGGTAGAGCATATACACAATGATACTTAGCATGCAAACTCAAATGAGAAAGTGCGACAGAGAATAGCAGCAATGCTCATGAATAAGCGTTAGGAATTCATTCCTAACAATCAAAGATGATCTTAAATAAAGATGTGAGATAAAACATCGACAAATAGTTGTAACACATGTTCCATCTAAGTTATGTTTTATATTCGTCCTAAACCCCAGGCTCTGATACCAAGTTGTGACGCCCCACCTCTATGCCCACGCTAGCCAAGAACACTACGGTGTAGTGCCGTCGACTAGCACGGAGAATAAGGCTGTTGAGGAGCGACCATCCGTGTAATTGCCTTGTGCGAGCACCGATATGCCAGATAGTAAAAACGTGCATTTCATTTCAGGAGGAAATCCGACATGCCGATGCAAACTCAAAGCTACTACACAGTGGCTATAATAGTTTAGGACAAAAATATAAAATAATAACACAGATAATATAAATAAATGCGGAACACAGATGAAACAGAAAGTCTCATATATATATAATAACTGATGCCAGTTACAATACATTTGACACGGTACATGTGATACAACTACAACAGTCGACTCAGGAAGTTACATATACAAGTACATTAACGTATATAATATACATGAATACATATCTTCCAATACAATTACACAAACTACTACAAATGACGACGACGACAACTCCAAAAGATATGAAAGGACTTCATAGCTCAAGCAACATCCCAAAACAGAATATCTACAACCTGTAATAACTCGGGTCTGACCCGAGTATTACATTCAAAAGAAAATAATACCCGAGTCAGTCTAATTCAAACTCAGTTATTAATGCACAGAAGCAATAATAATTAAATAACGAATAGATGACAATCACTATAAATCTCGTCTATCCAATCACTAATAAGGATGAATTGGACAAAGGAAACAACCAAGTAATTGGAAACATCAATTAAAACGTCAACTCGAGTAGGGCTGCAGTATACGCAAGCATGTACTACCTCGCCACTACAACATATGGAATACGAAATAGTTTCATAAATCAAAAGCAAAAGAAATAACAATAAAACCAATACCGTGTGGCTGCAGTTCATGCTTGCATGCACTGCCTTGCCACTACAGTGATGACGTACCCAATGAATACCGTGTGGCTGCAGTTCACGCTTGCGTGCACTACCCTGCCACAACAGTGATGATGTACCCAATGAAAATTCACAAGCAAACACAAGATCAAACCCGAGTCACCAGATTCAACTCAAGTGTAATTCAAAAATCAATCAAATGCAAAGGTCAAGTCACAACTATCATGACTTAACGCAACTGCAGCAATCAAGGGCAACTGCAACAAAATGCAGCCACCTCAAGATCAAGAGACTGCAACAAAAGAACTCAGAAGCAAAGCTTCATCAAACCAAAACAGCATCAAAGCACATGAGAATTGACTCTGTGCAATACAAATAAAAACTACAGTCACCACAAGTATGGAAGGGCAACTGCAAACATAAAACTTCCATATTGGGTCAAGCAAGTGCAACACAGTGACAAGTTCAACAAAATCAAGTGAAAATAACTAAATGCACTTACAACTGAAACCGTCTCGAAGTGAGGAAACAAATACAAAGTCTAATGCAGACCCATATAAGTGCACATGTGTATATGTTAGAAGTGCTAACAAGTAAACAAGAATCAATGAATCAAATATGCATATACAGGCAACTGAAGTGAATGGCATATGTAATAAATGATCAGTGGACAATGAAACAAAACAGGATGGACAAAAATCAGTGACAACTTCACAACCAAACTAATCAGACTTCAAACTAAGCAATGGACCAGTAAATGGTGACTTTTACATAACAGAGACTTAAAGTTATGTTTGAATTTGTTTTAGAAAACTCAGGTCAAAACCGTGTTTAAAAATAAATTAGATCAGCTTCTTTGAGTTCTTCCAGAGATTTTGAACTAACTGTCTAACAACATGGCAAGTGCACTGCATCAGGATTATATGTTTAAATTGTTATTAATTTATGTTACTCACTATTTAAAACAAATGCAAAAAAGGGAAATGCAAGGACCAGACAACAAGCAGTGACACTGCAAGTGCAACAGGTAGAAGAAGATGCAGTGAAGCATGTACAAGGGAAAACAACAAATACAAACTGCAAATACCAAAGTGATACACAATGAACTATGTTTGTAATAACAACGACATAGTGCTAACTCAAGCAAGTTAAAAACATGGATTATGCTATGACAAATGAGTTCAACCAGTAAACAAGATACAACTGCAGACAAATCAGTGTCTAAAATGAAGAGACCAGAGGGATGCAACTAAAACTGATGATAGTGGTGAATGCAACTGATGATGGTGAATGAGACAACTGATTCAAACTCAAGCACCAACAAAAATGAAGAGACCACAAGCAATAATGCAGACCAAAATTTTCAGATGGATAAAAAGAAAGTTCAAACTGACTTGATGCAAACTGAATATAAGCAAACAGCATATGAGTGACATCAAGCAACTACAAAGATCACAATTCAAAGTGGACAGAACCATCAGGCATGCAATGTGCAGACTACAAAAATGATTCAAGCACAGTGCTACTACAAATATCACAATGGATGCAACACCAAACCAGTAAACAAGATGGAGCTACAGGAATGTATCAAACAATCAGACCAACATCACTGCAAACTAATTTTAACAAATCAAAAGGACCGAAGTCAACAAGGAGTCAATGCTTTCAAAACCGTAAGGATCAATAAATCAAGCAATTCAAAAATCGCGAATTTAAACATGCAAGCAATCATGAAAAACGCTTGAATTAGATGTGAGTAACTAAAAGTACTCACCTTGCTTTGAAGCGGCGACGAACTCGACCTAATAGAAGCGGCCGAGCATCACAGAGACGAGCGAAATCGAAAACGAAGCCCTAATTTGGACGAAGAAGAAGAAAAGGAACGACCTCCATTTATTTTTATTTAGGGTTCGAGAGTGAATAAAAAGGGGAACGGTCACAAGCCTATGTTAATGGTTACGGCATCACAAAGAAAAATGGGCCACTAACTAATTTTCAAAGCCCATCAATCTTCTTAACAATTTATAAAAGAATTTTAATTCAAATTTAAAAACTTCAAATGAAAATTTGTGTCAATATTAATCGTTTAAATTGTCGATTATAATTGATGCAAAATATCGGGTTGTTACAGCATCATCAGGCTAAGAAGAAGATAATACCCAAATAAGCATTACTCTATTGTAAACTACACACCTACTCTCCATCTACTTCTATGTTTTTTGGTACTCTGTGAAAAATGACTTAGGTTAAGCAATAAATATTACAACATGTTACTCAAATGCTCGCTCGCACATATATATTGTTTTATGACTTTTGTATGATGATCAAACTTTTGGCTAGAAAATCATAGTATAAATAAAATATATTGTGGTGAAAACATATGTTCTACATGGCCTTCGAGTTCATGTATTGATACTTTATTTTAGTTTTCTTTTAGTATCATTTCCACTTACCTTTAGACTTATATTTGAAATACTAACGTTAACGTGTATAACCTGAGTGCATATGTGAATTTTATAATCCTTAGCTTGATGTATTAGGTGTAGATTCTTATTTCGGTTGAAAATAGGTTAGATAAGAAGAGGATAGGAAATTAATACTTTATATGATGATAAATTATTCACGCTATCCGGATGCTAGATGCTGTTTATGTTTATTGCTTCGCTATTGTTGCCTTTGATGAATGTAACTGTAGGTTTGTGGTACTAACAATTCATATATTCACATATAAAAAGCGATTGTATCTCCTATATAAAAACTAGAGTTGGCCTTCAAATCCTGAGAACGTAATTAATAGGGATGTGAAAAAATACGTATGGCAGACCCAAAAAAATAAAACTGAATCATTTACTCTAATATATTATTTATTTTATTTATTTATAAAGATCTATGCCTTTTTAAGAATAAAGCAGATATACTAATAATTTATTGTTTGAAGGCCGCTACCAAAAGGATTACTATTGGTAAATGGGGGTGCAATAATTGTCAATTTTGCATTGCTCCAGACTACATCATAATAACTAAATCATTTGCATCCAAATCTGGTGTAAATTCTGAAACAGAAATTGATTACTAACTTTTTTTTGAGTACATGCATTATTCTTAGGGGTGTACTTGGTTTTTTGTTTTCTTAGTTACTCACAGTGGAATCCATGAAAGTTTATCTAAAGAAATTTTATGACAGTAATCTTTTAGACTCACCTAATCTATCAAATAATTTTTTTTTATTGCCTAATTCAAATACATAGCCATTACCTCCATCATTTTGTTTTGCCCTTAATGCAATGACAATGAAATGCATTGTCAAGAGATTTACACACCCACTTGTACAAAATCTTTATTTCATTGCATATAAATATTTTGTTCTGTATGTATATGAATGTTAGAATAGACTCCTTTGTTGTATACATTCAAATTTCACCCTCTACCTTTGTGTTTATAATCTACTGCCATGGTCACCGAAGTACAGCACCAAAGCGATTCAATCATTGCATTGTCTAGGATTGGATGTGGTATCTAAATACTCAACGTTCAAATACTGTCTTATGCATCTAAAGCTAGTGGGCTTGGTTGGACTGTTTTCCTTGCATAATTTAACATATTAGAATCTGCCATACCGCTATTTTTTTTCCTTTTTAAGATTGAGCCTAATGCTTTCGGTTTATGTCATTTTCCTTTCTTCCACAATAAAACAAGATACAGTTTGTTATTCTATACTGAACAACTAACATGATGATGAACTTAAAACTTTTATATTCTTCTCAGTGTGTTTCAATATTCTTGATTGTTGCCATGTTAAATTCCATGTTGTCCTTCTGCGTTTGGCATCCTGAAAACTATTTTGAATTCAAAACTTATTTTTCAATGTTTGCTGATAACAGAACTTAGCCTTTTAATCTTTGATAATATTTCCTCTCGGAAGCTGTTTCAAACTAAAATAATAAAATACCCTACTTAAAGTAAAGTTGTATTTAGTATTCTATGCTTTTTTGTCCAAGCCACACTTTACAAGATTGATTTGATATTCAACCAATTTTTGTACGAGTTTATGTTATTATGATGTATGTATACATGATGTTGCAATAAAAAAGATAAAGAATGGATAGAATAAGGACATGTAGTCGAAAATATTATTATGCAAGTATTACTTTTTTCGGGGTTATCAGTGAATCATTTTGTATTATCATACAAAAATAATTCAATGATGATAGTTGATTTGACCGATTCATTCATTTCATTTTTTTAGCAAATATTTTTGAAAGTTCCAAGCAATATCTTTTTCTATGGAACTCTTGTTAAAACATTGGATCCAAATTGCTTTTCACAAATATAATAAATAACATGTTGTTTGCCAACAAAGCTCAAATAATGACATATTATTTTACAATTTTCAATCGGACAACAAATGCAATGCTATTCATTGTTGCTCAGAGTTAGGTGCTACTAAATATTTGATGAGTGAATTTCTTAAAGGGCTTTCAAATTATCTTTGACTTCATATCTTTATATAACTACTTTGCGACTAATTTTTTAATCTGCAAGAACGAAATGTTTGTTATGGTTAATATCTTTAGTTTAATATGTATCTGTCTTAGCTCTACCATTCCTTCGAGGAGCTACAGGTTCACATTAGTTTTAACTAGTTCTAAAACCAATCAGAATCATTCCAGGAGCAAATGTTTCCTCAACCCCTCAAAACCGAGCAAGTCAGACGTCTCAACTGTGAATACGGGTCATACATCGGCAAGAGGATGTATACATTTAAATGTTTATATATATTTTTCTTATTTTATTCAATTCTTTGTTGTGTTTGATTTGTTTCCATATTGATTGTTAATGAACAAAACTGTAGATTTGATGTCGCCTTCAAAGTGAAAAATTCAGTAAATTCACAGCATCAATGGTTATTCATCATTCAGTAGCACGGTGAACATGTAAACAAACTCACACATAGCCGCCGTTTATCCTAATAACCTGCCCATTAATCCACTCCGCCGCATCAGTAACCAAGAAACCCACCATCGCGGCCACATCGTTGGGCTCACCCAACCGGCCCATCGGATTGTCCGCCTCCAAAGCCCTCACCCGCTCCTCCGTCTTCCCTTTATAAAACAGCTCCGTCTTCACCGGACCAGGCGCCACCGCATTCACACTTATCCCACTCCCCTTCAACTCTTTTGCCAACACCTTAATCATTACTTCAATCGCAGCTTTGCTGGCGGAATATGTGGCATAGCCTGGCCTTATCGATCCAACGGTGGAGGACGACATCGTCACGATCCGACCGCCCCCGCCTCTCACCAGTCGATTCGCCGCCTCCCTGCACAGCAAGAACGTTCCTTTCGCGTTCACGTTGAATGTTTTCTCCCAGGTTTCAACCGACGTCTCTGATATCTTCGGGTATTCCGGGTCCTGGATCCCATGGGCTGCCACTAGTATATGGGCTGCGCCAAAAGCTTGCTCGGCCCGATCGAAGAGGAGCTTGACCTCGGCTGGGTTGGTAACGTCCAATTCTACCGATATTGCATGCAGTGGTCCATCGGTGGAGTTGAATGTGGAAAGCAGTTGGTTTACTAACGAAGATTCTCCCAAGTAGCTGATGACCAGCTTTGCTCCCATGGAGTGAAGGTGGGTGCATATTTCGGATCCTATCCCACCCGATCCGCCCGATACAATGGCGACCCGGCCCATTAATGGCTGCATTGATCGATTTTGGCTACTGACGCTTGGGATATCGGCCTTGTCAGTCGTGGATGAACTAGTTATTGGCATGTATCGTCTCCTCTCTGATTTTATAGTTTACTAAGAAAAAATGAGAAAGAGGCTTTTAATAGAAAAAACAAGATGCAAGTGCAAGTAGGCAATAATGGAAATTGGAAAGTAAGAGTAGTAAGTCATTGAATGGTAGTTGACCAAATATGAAATCATTAGAATACAGTTTCAGCAATTAGGTGTATGATGGATGAAGCCACCCTTTGAGAGCACATCATTGATTTCCTGGGATTATGCTATTAGAATTTTTTTTTATATTTACTGTTTCAGAAATTTTGAAACAAATTATTTTACGTAAGCCATGCTTGCTGCACAATAAAACTTTATGCACTTTTTTTTTATGTACTGCTTTTTCATGCAGGACGCCTACTAAATGTTAAAGAGTTGTATCAAAACAATTATGTCAAAAGCTTTGTTGTCCATTAATAATGACGTGGATCAATTACCAAAGTAGTCCTCGTGTACTGTGTACTATTTATCTGAAAATCAAATAAATATTTAAAATATTGATCAACTCGAGCTGATGATTTCCCCGAGATAAACGAGGGTTTCAATTATAAGATCAAAATCTTCAGTTTTCAAATTTTCTGTGCCATATATCTTTTAAAATCAAACCATTCATTGCAGATTTGTTAAATAATTAACCAAATCAATCCTTATGAAATAAATGGCTGCGATCAAATAAAGAAACAAGGCAAGTGTAGTTGAGCATTGATCTCGTAGGAACTAAGAGATCTTAGGGATAAATGCTACAAGCCATAAATTTCTTACTAGTTTGAGATCTTGGAGATAAATGTTACAAGTCAACAATTTCTTACTAGTTTAGAACACGTGGATCTATTCATGAATCTCACATTTTTCCTACGCAGTCCTCTCTTTCCATGTGAAGTGGATTCCCCAAATTATCATTAGTTTTCGTCAAATGGTCAGTCAACTACATTTAAAGTACAGATGTAGCATCGATAAAACCAATTAACAATTTGTCATGCCTTGCACGTCTTTATTCTGAAAACTTAAAAAAATGGATGATGTTTTGAAAATATTTAAAAATGAGCTGCCTGATACACATTTAATTTTAATATAATATTTTATGAACAAAGGCTATTTCACAGTTAGAAGTTGCAATTATTAATTACAAAAATCTAAACGACAATGATTTTCCTGTTTAGTATTGTAGGAGAAAGGATTGATGTTTTAGTAGTCTCCATTTTACATGTGTCTATTTCAGTACGTACTCCATACTATCCCATGTTTAACAATAGTTACTATCAGGCTGTGACAGTGAAATTTTAATGATCGGCATTATATTGCTAATAGAATATATTGTCTTTCGATTTTTGTATAGCTGAAGTTTTCCTAATTTTTGATCGACAACATATTACCGATTTATAATATTCTGCCAGTTCATAAGATATTGACGACTTACTGGGTAATGCATATCAGGTGAATTTATCATCACGCTAATATAATTCCACAAGTGTTATTTCAATTTTTGATCGAACTTCTATAAATAAAATTGTATTTTCTGCCGGTTATGATATTTATAAACAAATTTAATGTAGGTAGTATAATCTAAAATCTAAAGTGCACTAACATTTTGCTCCAATGCAAGGTTAGATGGCGTTGTGCAGCAAAAAATTCATACAGCGAGTTGGTTGATACAGCATACGTTTGTCACATGTCTCAACAGTGAATACGGGCCGTGCATGGGCAACAGAGCATACGCATTTATATGTTTAAATTTATTTTCTTATTTTATTCCAGCTAAGAATCGAGCTGCACCTATTTTTTGCTACACGTCAGATCTTTTTGTTTCAACTGTAAATTTCGAATTAAATAATAAGGTAAAATGGCAACAATGGGGTATAGCCCATTCTTGTCCTTTTCAAACGTGTGTAGCGTTTGAGATTTTTTTTTTTTTTCTTCCATATTGATTCAATGAACATCAGTCGGTAACTGTACACTCGCAAGAATGCTTTAAACATAAGAGGATCAGTGCATCGGGGTTGTACTTTATTTCACCTTCAAAGAAAACACTTCATTAAACTCACTCGGCAGCATCAGTTACCAAGAAGCCCACGATTGCGGCAACATCCTTGGGCTCACCTAACCGGCCCATAGGATTGTCCACCTCCAAAGCCCTAACCCGCTCCTCCGTCTTCCCTCTATAAAACAGCTCCATCATCACCGGACCAGGCGCCACCGCCTTAGTCATTACTTCAATCGCAGCTTTGCTGGCTGAATATGTAGCATAGCCCGGCCTCGTCGATCCAACGGTGGAGGACGACATCATCACAATCCGACAGCCCCCGCCTCTCACCAGCAGATTAGCCACCTTCCTGCACAGTAAGAATGCTCCTTTTGTGTTCACGTTGAACGTTTTCTCCCACGTTTCAACCGACTCTCTGGTATCTTCGGATATCCCGGGTCCTGGATCCCGTGGGTAATTAACATATGGGCTGGGCCAAAAGCTTGCTCGGCCCGGTCGAAGAGGAGCTTGACGTCGGATGGGTTGGTTACGTCTGATTCTACCGATAATGCGCGCAGTGGCCCATCGGTCGAGTTGAATGTGGAGAGTAGTTGGTTGACTAACGAAGATTCTCCTCAGTACCTGATGACTTACTTTGCTCCCATGGAGTGAAGGTGGGTACATATTACGGATCCTATCCCACCCGAACTGCCCGATATGATGGCGACCCGGCCATTCAGTGGCTGCATTAATTGATTTGGCTGTTGATGATTGGCATATCAGCCTTGTCAGCCGTCGAAGAACTGATTGCTGACGTTTATTGCCTCCTCTCCGATTCTTTAGTTTACCCAAAAAAAAAAAGTTTTAATAAAAAACTAGTGCGAAGCGGTTTCGCACACAAGATTAGAACTATTCTTATTTTAAATATTTTGTTGCCTATATACTTGCATAGCTACACATAAAAAAGATTAGTTTTTAAATTATCCAGCATGCCGATGCGTAAATAGTAGACATTATTTTTTAAAGGATAAATTTTGTATTTAGACCAAATTTGTAAACAAATTACAAGAATAAAACACATTCCAAATTATTCACAAAACTAGACTGATTTTCGCCACGTTGGATGCCACGTATGCTGGCGCATTCCAAATGCCGCCAATATACGTGTATTGACCAAAAATACACTGGCGGCATTTGAGATGCCGCCCATATGCGGCATATCAAATGTCGTCTATTTTTTTCTCTCTGTAAATTTGCATCCTACTTTATCCTTACTTTCCCACTCTTCCTTCTCTCAGCCTCTCTTCATAAAAAACCCGAACCCACCCCCTCCCTCCCTCCCCAATTCAGCAAAAATCAATTTTTCATATAAAAAACTATTTATATCTAGCTAGAATTTGAACTATGGGTTCATCATCGTCTCAAGCACATACTGTAGATATGAAATCAATCGATTTTGTCTCTAATTGTCATTTTTTCAATTTAAGGTTTAGGGCTAAAATTATTCTATAATTGCAAATCTATGGTTGTATAGTACAATGAATTTGAGTAGTCACGTAGAGCACATGTTTAATTGTTTTCTTATTGTATACAATGAAGTTGTATAATTGCAAATTTATGGTTGTATACCCAATGAAGTTGACTATGATTATGTAATGATATCATGGTAGAATATGACAAAATGAAACACGGACCGATCGATCGTAGTGTGCTTTACCTCCAACCTCAACACCGCACAAACAACATCGATATGATGGAGGTACAAGGTCATATAATTTGTCATTATTTCTGCAAAGTGTTGGTAATTGTCATAATTGCTTTCATTTGTTATTATTTATCGACAGGGGGTTGAGCCGGACGGCTTCATTGACCATTCATCCACTTTAAAGCTCGTTACGTTAGCGCATCCAGGCGTGTTGGAACTGTTAGACAAAGCTGGATTTGGTGTTGTCAATAAGTTGGGATATACACAGTTCGACCGGAATCTTTTGACGGATTTGATCGATAGATGGCGACCGCAGACATCTACATTTCATCTTAAAGTAGTTGAGATGACAATCACTTTGAAAGACGTAGTTGTATTGCTCGGATTGCCGATTAACGGGGATCCCATCCCGAAACCGGATTTTTCTAGAAATTATATGAAATTGTGTGAGCCCTTCCTCGGATTGGCTCCTCCAAAAGACGTGAGGTGGAGAAATGAGTCAATAGTGGCCATGTGGTTTAGGAAGCAGTTGGCTGGTGATATTCCCCGTCATGCCTCTCCTTTGCAGATTGCCCAGCGCGCAAGCGCTATTATGTTGCACATTATCACGCAACGTCTTTTTTGCGATCGAAGACAAGGGTTGCCCTTCAATGGCTTCCATTGTTAGAAGACTTTGATTCATGTCGACAATACTCATGATGTAGTGTGGTGCTAGCTTTCACCTATACGGAGCTTACAAGAGTTGCTTTGGTCGAACAACGGTCCGCCGCAGGTTGTATGACTCTACTTCAGGTACGAACATAGTCTTTCGTTGTTGCATATTTGAGTTTGTTCTAAAGCCGTAACTAAAATTAAGTTTCAGACTTGCAGCTTTGGTCATGGATCTACCTTCCGGTTGGTCGTATTTCTATAAAGACGCAAATAATTGACGATTCAAAGCCATATGGAGCAAGGTAAAACAGTGTTGTTAGTGCCGTTGTATCAAAATAGTAAATTTGAATACTTCCTATTACATGTTGCTATTACAGGTGGACTGGCTCGAAGAATAAAAAAATGACCCCTAGACGCAATTCAGCCTTCTACCGGAATGAGTTTGATGTCTCATATTACAATGCAGTAACATGGAATCCTATTCCGAGGCAGACCTTCAGGCTTTTCTGGCTCTTTGTACAGTGGACAGGCCGTTATGGCGGGCAAGACTTATGATTTTTTGTTTCGGAGATTTAGCATACCATCTGCCAGACAGAGCCATGAGACATTTTGGCCTTCGACGGCACCTACCATATCCTGCTTCGTATTACACACTTCCAAACGGCGAAGATGAGTTTGAAAACGATGATTGAGTTATGGAACAATCGTTTCATAGCTGGGGAAGACGAGCACGAAGTTACTCTGATCGATGAGGAGTATCTTAGTAGGTATTGGAATATCACTCGCCGTTATGTGCTACGAAGATGAGCAGAAGAATCCGAGCAAGAGGTAACACCTTACACTCCATGAGCCCCACTAGAAAGGAATATGGTATGTATTACTGTTTACAACTTGTATAGTACTTATGAAACTCATAATTTTTTATGTTATATGAAGACGGATGGTATGTATCATGTGTTGGACATTACCGACGAGCTTGTAGAGGAGGTTCTTGAAAAGAGCAAGGCGAAATGCTTCTCTATCAAACAAATTCTACTATCATGTTTGTCGAAGAACAAGATGTCAAGGCTCATCCCACCTCCGCCTCCTCCTTCTCCTGCTGTGCCACCACTTATCGAGGATATTGCATCTCCCGCATCGTATGAGGACATAGCTGCAGTCCCACCGGCCCCCTCACCGAAGAGGAAGTATGGAAGAAGGAAGAAAATTGAGGGCGAGAGTTCTGAAGCAATATCTTCCCAGCATGCACAACCCGTCGGGCCATCGCAACCCCTAAAGGAAGGGACGCAAGAGGAGGGCAGTGAAGAGCTATCATTAGAAGAGGAGGAATTCATGCTCAAGCCGAGAAGACCGAAGAAGAAAACTTCTTGGGAATTGAAAATTTTGAGATGAAATTTTAGACTAATCGTTGTGGACCATGGTTTCTATTTGTTGATTGTAGTATCGGTTGACTGTAGTGTTGATCGATCATTTGTGTGGGATGTTGACTGTAGTGTTGATTGATCGTCTATGTGGGATGTTGACTGTAGTGTTTATTGATCATGGTTTCTATTTTCTCGTTTGGGATGTTTGGTTGTTAACTAATGTGGATTATTGTTTGTCCGTGTGATTGTAGAAGTGACTCTAGTATTTCGACGTTGGTGTGAATGTTATTGATTGTAGACTTGTATTTGTTGATGCTAAATGTAGTCAAGAGCTCAGAAATTTGTAGTAGGCAATGTTCGAAAAATTGTTTACATTGGTGTCGAAATATTGACGTCATACTTCCGATCTGTAGTTTCTCTGAGTAAGTAACAGAGCGGCATTTGAAATGCCGCGTGGGGCGGCACTTGAAATGTCGCATAAGGATGTCGATAACTGCGGCGTTTCGGATGCCGCAGTTTGGTTTTCTCAGGCGGCATTTCAGATACCGCAGTGTGGTGTGCATCTGCTGTACGTTTGGCAAGCATATAGACCGACTTTTCAAAACAACATAGTTCAACCAGGCATAACATACTTCGAAAATATAAATATTATTTTGAATAATGTTTCAATAAGTTTGCGCAATTGTTTCAGATATTTATTCATCACACAACAAGTTTCTAATATCATTAGGTTACATTTCAATTATCCTTCAACGATCTACGTGGTCACAACGCCAAATACTTGTACCCGTGAACCAACAATTCGTTTCGGTATACAAGGTTCAACTTTCCCAAACTACTAACCTCCGCTTGCATCTCTAAAGCATATTCCACCCCTCTAGAACACAGTGTTGGATCGAGCCACTTAAAAAATTGCAGCATTCAACCTGATGCGGTCGAATCTTGTGATCGCTATATACAACGCAGCGGTAGAAATGACGTTCATCGTTCCTATCATTTTTACAAGTGACTACTTCGAATTCCTCTCCGCAGCTACAAATCGCACATGTAGCATGGGAGCTTGAGCTTGCACGATTTTGCCGACGAAAGACGCCAAAAAGACATGTATGGAGCGATTTTTGGACTGTTCTATCAACCACGACTTCTCCACCTGAAATTCCACTATCCACAACCGGGGATTCTTCTTCGAATTGTGTCTCTGGTACGAAATCAACTTCAAAATCAGCTCCACTTGAAATCCCCTTTCCTTTATTTTGTTCGAATTCATCATACATCTTCATCGTTGTTACGTCATCAATTTTTCAGTTGTCCATTATACACCTATGAATACAGTCAAATAATACATCGAGAAAACAATTGTTGAAATTGAACGAGAAAAGTACAATACTTACCTTTGACATGACAATGTTGAATTGAAATATGGAGAGGGGTAGTTACAAATTGTTGAAATTGAACGAGAGTAGTATAGCAATATAAAACCTAGAGATTTTGATGAAATAAATTTGGTAAAGTTAGGGTGTGGGTGGGGTAGTTGTAAAAACTTAGCAAAGATATAGGCAACAGAGGGACTTTTCAAATGCCACCCAGGTGTGGCATCTCAAATGGCGCCCACGGCGTCATTTAAGTTGCCGCAAAATGCAGCATTTCAAATGCCACACGTAAGCGGCATTTGAAAAGTTGCCCACAGATTGTGGTCATGACATGAAATCAACCGCCATCATCTTTACACAGCGCCCGATCCTCCTCGTGCGCTCCCAAACTCCTTTCTATCCAATTGTGAGCCCTGATGCTTATAGTTTTGATTTCTTCACGTATTCTGATGTACTCGGCTTCTTCCACAGCACAAGCTGCAGCATATAAAAGTCCGATTAATCGTTTTTCTCTAAACCCTACATCTTGAAAAATAGCTTTAAGATGTCTAACACAAAAGCTGTGTTTATGTGGCAAACACCATTTCGATTCCAGGGCTGATGGTATTCCTTCCATTCGATCCGAAATGAAGGTAATTCATCGATTGTTAACATTGTGAATGAACCGCCGCATGCAGGCAAAAAACCACCCCAACTATCACAGGATTCAGACTCTACAATTGCGTACACTAAAGGGTATAGGTGATCATCCGCATCAACAGCAGTGGCCATAAGTAGTGTCCCTCTATATTTTCCGTACAAATGTGTCCCGTCAGTACATAACAACGGACAACAATGAATAAATCCTTCAATACAAGGTCCAAAGGCCCAAAAAGCTCGATCGAAGACTCCATAATCATCGGTCGTAACGTGTCCAACCCTTTCCGGGTTCGTTCTAGTTATTTCAGCAAAATTTTGTCTTAGACTACTATATGAATCCACCCAATCGCCATAAATTCTTTCCATTGCCTTACTCCAAGCCTTCATATAACTAATTTTTACGAACAACTGTTCTTCCATCAAAACTTGTACCGTTCCGGCTGTAATGTTCTACTCGGCTTTCACGAAAGGTAATATTTTTTCCACTGCAAAGTTGGACGTCGCCTACTTATGAGTGGAGTCCACCGTTGGGTTAACACAATTGTGTTCGCTAGGATATATCCTTACAATCCACCAGTTCTACTCTGTTTTTTTGGACACAATAACATGAATTCGCCATGGACAGTTTGCATCTACATTACAAACGGCGATGCATTTGGTTTTATTTGATTTTATTGCTTTAAAAGAAACGGCATGCAAAATCGACCATTCGCTAAACTGTTATAACAACTTGGTTTTCGTCTCAAAAGTCAAACCAACTTTAAATCCATTCTGAACGATTACAGTTGAAAACAGCTCATTGTTGAACTTAAGATTTGCAACGATTGAACTTGCCATAATTTATGCATTGCACAAGTCATCATCCAAAGTAACTTCCATTTCCACCTCATCACTGTCTTCGCGAAAATTGTCTTCAACCGAAAAATCATAGTTCAAAGGAACATTATTCACTTGCATACTACTTATCCACGACATGTCGTTCTCCACTATGTTCACTAAATCCATACTATTTGCAGAGGGTTCGTCATTGACATCTTCACCTTCATCCTCGTCCATCTCAGTATCAACATCTTCGTTGTTTGCGTTTACGTTTACATTCTCCAAATCAGCATTAGATTGCGTAGCAATATCGTGCGCGGGAAATCTGCTATTCAAACGTACGTATTACTTTAAAAAAAGTACCGCAATTAATGGCTACCAAATTTTGATTCTTCATGATACATACCTCTGACTAAGATCATATAACTTGGACGAAGTTGGATACATAAATTAAGACATATGGCAGTGTGATGGTCCAGTAGGACTAGGAGTGTTGGTCGACAAGAAATATAACTACATATGCAGGGAAAAAAACAGTTATGTACCCCACAACTATCTAAGTAATACGACCTAAATTTCATAATTAAATGTTTCACCTTCCGAGCAAATGCGTAAAGCTGCCTTGACTTGGATAGGGGTACATATACTGAACGCCCTATGAATAGGTCATACATGGAGGATATCCATATAGAAATTGTTGTTGACCGTACATCGCTGTCGTAGTCGGATTAATGAAACTCGGGGATGCATTTCCACGACTGATACTTACTGCCTCAACCGTTCTTCGGTGCTCCTCAATAAAACTGTTAACTTCTTGTTCTCGTACGGCTTCTTCTACTTGCAAGTGCCTAATTTTCCCAACAAACAGCTCAATTGATTTTGATGTCGCTGAAAATACTAGCACCACATCGTCGTCGTCATCTATTTTAATGGCTTTCGATCCTGAGTCCGTCGGCCAGTTACACACTACCTCTATGTCAAATTCTTTAGATTTTATCTTGGTAGCTTTATAAATAAATTCTTTCAGCTGCACCAAATTATATCCTTTCAACAATTTAGCTGGCTTACACGAGCCACCGACATATTTCCACAATTATGTTCATCAACAACCAATTCACCATCGAAATAACAGATCGTTGGTACACACTTGGGAGCCTTTATACAATTTATTTAGCCAATTAGTTACCTATTATCATCTGTTATCAAACAACAAAAGAGAAAAAAATGAACTAGAGTTTCCAAAAAAACATACTTGATATAGCTAATTCCTTGTTCAAGAGGAAGAATTGGATGCTGCTCCTTGTCTATTGCTGAATCCAATCAAGATTAAACTACACTATGCAAATATTTTAATAGTTTGGAGTTTAGGATTGTTGTAGATCTAAGAAAACTTTAGAAAAAGGCAAACATAAAAATGTGGCTGCTTAATAAAGTAGCAGAAAATGGCGACATTTGAGATGGCGCAAACTGTCGGCATCTCAAATGCTGCCGTTATGTTTTTTCACAATAGACGTGTACTGGCGGCATTTGAAATGCCGCCTGTACACGTCGCGCCAACGTGGCGAAAACATGTCTAGTTTGTAAATAGTTTGGAATGTGGCATATTCTTGTAATTTGTTTACAAATTTGGCCTAAATACAAAATTTATCCTTTTTTAAATCATGAATGCGTAACTCGATTATAGGTAAATGATAGAAATTCTTGTAGCTCTAATATTTCAGCAATACAAATAAGAGCACATACTGTATTCATGTAACGAACATTCAACCATACAATAGTAAAAGCCAAAAGAGATACTTTTCGTCAGTAACAACAAAAAGTCACCAAGACTCTTGAAATACGCTTCTGTGATCCTGGTTAGGAATAGGGAAATTATACGCAAAAAATACATACTAATTCTGAAAACAAATAGCCCCATAGCATGACTGAAATATTCACTTGAATCATAGTAAATTCTTAGACAATCAAAGAGAATACATGATGCATTGCAACATTTAGAGTACAGTAGCCGAAAGCTAATTAGTCAATAGTTAACTATATGAGTTTTTAGTTTAACAAATTCAATGAACGTCTTTAAAATAAATATGAAATTACATGTTATTTAATAAAACAATCAAATAGCCTAAATCAAATGAAAATAGTAAACCGTGGATTAACATCCAAAACAAAGAAATATATATCATATCACTAAATAAAATATTTAACTATGTAGAACAAAAGAAATGTCTCTTGATCTTCTCAAATTCAGCAAATGCTATCAAAAAAATACTCTAATAGCAACCCTGAATTGTGAACTTGTTTTTGATCTATAAGGCATGGTAGTTACCTGCATATCTAAATAGAAGAAGCTTGTAGTGAATAACGTGACTGAAAGAAGCACTAGGAGTACATTAATGATTAAAATAATATGGTTTAATTACCATTATTCTCAAAATAAAAAGTTATTACATGAATCGAGGTCAACACTTATCAGACCGACTTTAATGAATTATGTCAGGGTTGATGGTGGAGGTTGGATGTGCAAACTCAATTATTAAATATAGCGTGATAAGTTTTGGGTATATTTGTATATCATAAAATGCCTGGAACGAATAGCTTAAAAGTTATATTTGATGTTTTGCATCTCCTTAATGGAGTGCGAATAAATTTACATATATTGATATGGTAAGTCTATGAACATATAGTTTTATAAGCATACAAAAAATGACACTAATATGACAATAAATAATATGCACTATTTTTGGACTAACTATTTCAAATTATCCATATGAACATAAAATGAAAGTATATGCGGACATTGACATTAAATAATTTGAATATCACATATTTGTGAAAAGAACCAACTAAAATTCAACTAATATAAATATTTTAATTTATTAATTAATTAATTTAAATCACTAGGAACAATACGAAAGCTTATCTCACATATGATGGTAACTACTATCAAATTCAATGGAGAAAGTAGTTATAAAGATCTTAGGTAATACATATTAAAAAAATATTGAACGTATTCAAACACTCAAGTCTTAAATTTAAGTGAATTCTGATCATCTATCAGTATTTATAGGGGAAAAGGAAAACAAAAGGCATATTATTATAACTATTAATATAACATAAAGGACTCACATCGGGTAAGATAATATTATAGATTGTCGTAAATTCAAACATGGACATTACATTGCAGAAGCTTTCGATGTCAATATTATGCACTGGAGTTGGTAAGCGCAGTAGTAACCTGTCCATTGAAGAAAAGACCGTCAGTGAGATATTACATGATACACCGTGCTAAGTTGTATGAAGATTGACAGTACATTTTCTTTGCTACAGTCTAGTTATAATTCATTTTAGTGGTTATAAATTAGGGTAGTTGAATTGCCTTATTATTACACTTCCAAAGCTGATCGTTGTGGTAAGGTACACAGCTCTACACTCTTTTTTTGCCACTTCGAACCTCACTGCTCTGCATAGTAAATCCCATATCTGTTACACGATGCACAAATGGCTAGTAATAGTTGTTGGTGGAATATAAGTGATTTATAGGGATATTGAATTTAAGTGTGGCTTTCACATTTGTGCACATGTTTCTCAGGTAATTGGTGCGTTAGATGTCTTCTTTTTCCCTTATTTGTTCAATAACATTGGTCATCTCTTTTTAGGCTGTCGGGAAATTGCATGTTAGTAGCTGCGAACAGAAATGTAAGTACATGAGGTATGTGCGTAGCAATGTTAGTAAATTGTTGGCTATGTTCTAGAAATGGTGTTAGATGCACATATTATGAACAAACTACCATAAACAAAATATAAAAAACCCAAGTGCCATTCAACTAAATTTCACAGGAGTATATAGCTCTTCTATGCACACCCAATCTTTGTGTCCAGAGCAGAGAAAGAAAAAACATGAGAAAACATACTCACAATAACCACATATAAGTCTAATTGGCCAATTTGTCTATTGGATGACGATGTCCGTGGAAGAGTACTGCTTATCTGTACACCCCCAACACGGAAGGCTCCAGCAGGGTCCAATAACGGGCTTGAATTGTCAGAAGGGGAGTTTGCTTTGATGATTGATTTTCTCTTTCTATTTTTGGTAACCTCCATCCCCAAAATGATATCTAGTATAAACAGAAAAGTTATAAAATCCATAGGAAAAAATTTGCAGCAAATAATCATCCGGACATGCATAAGTTCTACATAACATAGTGATGCAAAAACGAAACTGTATAAACAGTGTTAAGTAGGTGGGAAAAATCATTGTTGTTTTTTTAGCATACCAAACCCCTGGTACATCAATTTTATTGGAAGCAGTTGGAAATGAAGAAAGGGGTTTAATACACGCACATGTCATCCTCACATATACCCAAATTGGTTTATGCATTTACTACCACAGCTATTGGGAGTGGCTATCAAAATATGACAAGATATATGGAGTACACATTCTGCACTAAATTATGCATGAGCAACAAAATAATACAAATTTCAAACATGGGTAAACAAAGGGTTATCACAAAAGTAAAGGTGGCACAAAATTATTTTCACAGCGCAAATCTTTCTTTGATGGAATCAGGGAAAAAACCTTCCTTCGTTTGTAGATGCTTACATGATCATATATACTTAATTATAGCTAACTACAATCGACAATTATTTCGTTTACAATGTATATATTTCTAAGCCATTTGAACATGCTCTACCGGTGCATGTTACTGTTTGAAGAGCAGCGTGAAAGGAATTTTTTTTTACTCACGTGTTGTATTGGAATTTTAAATATTATGTTTTTTTAGATAAACTGCTCATATATACGTATAATAAAAGTAATTGGACGGTAATATTTCAAAAATTGTTCTCATTTCATAGTAGATATGAAATTAAAGTAGTTAGACCATGATATTATAGTAATTATACGCATGTCAAAGAGCACATAAAAAAAGAAATTAGTAGCAAAACTTTCATCATCACAAAACGGAAACCCAAATAATGATAATATTACAAAAATATTTTAGTGAAAACCAAATTACTTGTAAAATTGAAGTAATAGTTGATTTTAAAAAGTATAATTTGAAATGGAGTACATAAATTATATTACACTTCTTTGCACACAGTTGTTAGCTATATGTTTGGTTATTATTTTTGCTTGCATGTTTGCATAAGTATTGGTAATATTGAAATTAATTTGGATTTAATTCACTTTAACTCTTATGTAATGAAATTAGAATTAGACATCCAATAAATACAGTTTTGTTATAATATATGTAAATATAAACAGTGAATATGCTATATACTGTTTTGTATTTAGTCCCACATCGTGGGATTAGTTCTACCCTAAGCTCCTAGGCCTCTATATAAAGGTGCTAATGTAATGTAAATAGATAATCCATTCTCAGGAATAAATAATATGTCTTCTGCCTCTCTCTCTAATGGCTTCCTATTTTTTTTATTCTATAACACATTATCAGCACGATCTATACAAAAAAAAATTATGGATCTACAATTGTGATAATTCATGAAATCATATCTATTCTTTTCCAGATGCAATTATAGATCTCATAACGGTAAGTCATTTTTCTGATGATTTAATCTTCCAGATCATTTTTTTTATATCTCATTCCATTCTAGATCTACTTCTTTAGATCTGAATATGTTGTCTTATTTTTTAAATTTTATTATATTAGTCTTATAATTTTAGATCTTATATAAATCTAAACTTTGAGATCTGATTCTTATTTTGTTTGTTATTATATTTCAGACCTAATTTTTTTTTGCTATTTTTATGATCTTATTATATTGTAGATCTCAATATCATACTTATTTTTATGTTTTTTAGTTCATTTGTTTTGGAATGTAAGTTTGAACTTGACAAAATTTGATATTGTTGATTAAAGCAATTTTTTTGAATTTGATTGTATTTAGTTTGGACATGGATTTGAGAAATCAAACATGGTTGGTAAATGGGGTTTCATTTTGAAAACCTTTTGATTTGATTTAGATTTGAATGAAGACTTTGGAAATTATTTTGATATATGATTTATATTTACAGAAGAAATATTTTATTGTTTCTAAGAGAAACAAATATAAATATAATACGTATCTAGAAGATTGTATTAAGTGAATGGAAACACTAGTAAAAGCTTACATGATAAGCTTAATATCTTCCAATGTTTCCTTTAAAAAAAAGGGAAAAGGACATAATAATTGAGAACCTGCAGTTTTCATAGATCAGTAAATTACATGTTTCCTCAAAATAAAGAACCAGAAATTCTAACTAAAAAAAAGGATTATATATCAAAACTCAAATATACAAATTTGAGATGTGAAGCTTTGAATTATTAGAAAATCTAATTCAGATTATGGTAAATTTCAATTGCAATCAAACCTGAAGTTTGATAATGAAAATCAAGTTGTACCATTTAGGATCTAAATACTAAATAAATACTTTTTTTAAGGTAAAATTGGAACCTGAAGTTCTAAAAATATTTTCCAATGGTATTAACTACTAAATCAAATAAATGTATAGAAACTTGTTCACTCCAGAAGTAGTGAAAATAATATATTAAAAAAAAAATCTCCAGAAGAGATTTGTTGATATATTTGGTGTTTTACTAAACCAAATAAATATATAGAAACATATCTACTCTTCTACTCTCTTTCTTTTTAATTAAAAATAAGGCATTCTAATAGGAAGTTTATTTCCTATTTTTTTTCCTTCTTCCATGCATCCAATCACTTTTCAGAAGGTAAAATATAATAGATCAAATATAATAGATCTGAAATAATCTTAATTTCTTAAATTTCTAAAATAACTTGTGTTGATTTGAAGATTTACATGTTTGTTTTGATATATTTGGTAAAGAATTATGAAGTTAGTTTTCTTATGAAAATAATAATGATTTGGATCTGAGATTTATAGTTATTTATGATTATGAATGATATGGATAGATTTGAGATAATTTTGTTTATTTAGAAATTCTGATTATTGGGAAATAAAGTTTCGCTTTAAGATATTCATTTTAATTTTATTATTGAGTAATATTGAACCTATATTCGAGATGAAATTGTGTTACTTTGAGTACTGTTTGTTCAATTAGTTCATATATTTATAATGAAATTATTTTGCTATGACAGTAGTTATATCCTAAACCACATAAAGGCTAATTGTAGTTATTTTTATCACAAATGAATTAATTGCAAGTGTTATGGTAATAAATTAAATCATTTATTGTCATAAATGCATTAAATGCATTGATTATTGTAAATTAAATGACGTTGTATGTTTGTGTTTGGAATAAGAATAGACGTATGATTTACTATTTGATGTATTTATTTTGACAAGTAATGTCTGTTATAACGAAAAAAATAAGTTTAACAACAACTCAAAGGAATTATTTTAATAGAAATTGTATAACTCAAAGTCCAAGGCCTGAAGTCTGGAATTATGAAAAGATTTTCTGACAAACTTTACAAGCTCGAATTCTTGTCAGTATTTTTTTTAAATTTGTCAAAATGTACAAGCTTCTAAAAAAAGGCAGTTTACACAAAATTTGAGAACCCGAAGTTCATAATAAATTAGTGAACTTGAAGTTCATGAATTAGAAGCTCGAAGCTCTATTGAAATTGTGTAAAATGATAATGTTGTACTTCTTGAAGAAGTTAAAGAAAAATAATATATTATCATATGAGATAATAATGCTGCATTCAAGAGATTACAAAAATCTCCAAATAAGTTATACCTTACCTTATATCTTCATATTTATATTATATTAACCAAATATCCTGAAGATATTATGTTATATGATATATCAAACATCATTGGATGTGTGTGTATTAATCTCTTGAAAAGATGTTTTAGAGATTTATTTATATTTATATTGCAAAATTTAACATCCCAGAAGAGATGTTATAGAAATTTTATTTTTGTTACTTTGCAATTCCTTAAAAGGAAACACTATATTCACTGAAGAAATAACCATATAAATTTTTTGAAGCAATAACAATAATTTTTCAAAAAAAAAGGATATTGTATGCCAATATTACACTCTAGAAATAGTGGTTTTATCTCTTGCATCTTACTTTCATTTGGTGAATCTAACTTTTGTTACCGTATTTAAAGTTTGATATGCCATTTCAAAGGCAATTACAATAAAAATCTCCAGCAGATATGTTTTACGCCACTGTAAAAGTTGTATTTATGTAAAAGAAATATTGTATATTGATATGGCATTCCAATAATGCATATATATATATATATATATATATATATATATATATATATAAGAGATAAGTTCACTCCAGAAGTGGTGATACTAAAATATCTCCAAAAGAGATTTATAAATTTGAAAATGATAACATATCTCTACAAGAGATTTGTTTATATATTTGGTAAATTTATTAAACCAAATAAATGCATAGAAATTTGATATTTCGGATATAATTAAGGAATAAAACTTAACAACTTTAAGTTATGTGTATATTTTGTTCGAACCAGAAGTTCGATATGGTTTCAAACCAAATGTTTTGAACATTATCATGTGGTTTTGACAGGTTTGCATTGACATTGATTTATAAATAGAAATTAATAGTTTGGATCTTTGTAATAGTTTGTTCTAAAAATCATTAATTCAAATGAGAAAGAATATGAAAATTTTATAATATATATGTGATACGTGGACGCACGTATACATCCATATATGTAAATATTTAGCTAAAAACCTGAAGTTTGTTATAAGCTATTATTTAGTGATTATGCATATATATTATTTAGTGATTTAAAATTCAATCAACATAAATGTTGAATGACCTGAAGTCATGTATGTATTCAAATGATCTACACAATAAATAAATTCCTCCAATTGCTTAGATCAATGAATGAGAACAAACTCTAATAATCAATATCAATTGAATGCATCTTATCAACTAATAAAAGAATTATCCTCCTATTATTAATATGTATGATGTATTTTCTAGTAGCAATATCATAATGGATCAAAATGAGAGTCCAAAGATGATTATTATTTAGTGTGGCAATGTTTGTCAACATTGAGGGGGAGGATAAAGGGATACAAGTTCATTTTGATCATCAGTGTTAAATATTTATTAAAATATACAATGATGCAAAATATTATCAATATTATCCCTAGTAGACTTTCTCCAATATAGATTTGAATCCCTGAAGGATCAAAATTTGTAAACCATATCTGAAATATGGTTCAAAAGTCAGTTCAAAATATTTTTGGAGTAAGTAATAAAGATGCCAAATAAAGCAGGTGAGTGTTCTTGAAGAAACACTTAAGGATGCTCTGAAAGAGATCCATGACATGATTCTCAAATAACCCTAGAAGTGGGTTGGGTACCTAAAACATAATTAAAGAGATCTCAATAAATCATGTCTAGAACTGACAAGAAATAATCATCGATGATAAATTTACAAATAATAAAGCGCTTATATTTATAAATAGATTAAGAATCTTGAATTAGGGGAAAACATGACTGGCCATCATGAATCCTTTAATAGTAGAGAAATATGGACATGTAGTCCGCAAAGTACCGAAAGTACTTGAAATGCTTAATATACCCTGAATGTATAAATGTGGTTTAAAATCATATTAAATAATGAAAGTATACAAATTCCTGAAGAATATAAATAACTTTCATTTTTATAAAGAATGCAAAGAACAAGGAGAGTATTGTTGTAATGAAAATCTTGATATAATTCATGAAGAGTAGATTACTTCCTATTTTTAAGTATCGTTGTAATGAAACTCTTAATATCCATTGAAGTGATAGTTGCGATATGCAAATACTTATTAAAGTATATAAATTTCTGTAGAATATATATAACTTTTGTAGTTATAAAGAATGAAAAAGACATGAAGTCTAGATTACAAATTTCTTCTAAGTATTGTTGTAGTGAAAATCTTGATACATCAAGATGAATAGGTTACTTCCTGCTTTCTAGTAATGTTGTAATGAAATTTTTAATATTCATGAAAGATGTATAGTTGCAATGCGCAAAACTAATTTGAGGCACAAAAATGAAAGCACATGAAGTGTTTTTCATAAAAGTAGCATACAAATGCATAAAATGCAAAACATATTTGGAAGAAACAATCTTAGAAAATTTGATTGTATCGAAGGAAACTATTAATAAATTGTATTATTAATGAGATTCATATTTATAGATCCAGAAGTATCTATAACCAATTTGAGTTATCGAAAGACGAATATGAATTCAGAGGAAAATTTTAAATCAGGGGGAGCATCCATAAGTATTTTATAATGCACTCTTTTTCCTTAACTAAGATTTTTCCCACTGGGTTTTTATTAGTAAGGTTTTAATGAGGCATTATCTTGATCCAGAAGTATCAACTCCCTAGTAACATTTGAAACAATCTATAATGTACTTTTTTTCCTTATTTAAGATTTTTCCCACTGGGTTTTTCTTATTAAGGTTTTAATGAAGGCATTATCTTGATCTGGAAGAATCAAACATCTTTTCAAGAAATAACATCTCAAATATGTTATTTAAGTTAAATTATATTTTTATCCTTGACTAAGGTTTTTCCCCTCGGGTTTTCCTTTGTAAGATTTTTACTGAAGTATTAAATTGATCCAGAAGTATCAAACTCTATCTGATGCATTAAATTATTGAAATATGACATACTATATTGTACTATTTTTCCTTCACTAAGATCTTTCCCTTAGGGTTTTACTTAGTAAGGTTTTAATGAGGCATTATTTTGATCCTGAAGTATCAAACTCTTATAAGAAATATCATTTTTAGTATGATATTTATGATTTCACAAGTTGCACTCTTTTACTCGTTCAAGGTTTTTTCCCACTGGGTTTTTCTAATAGAGGTTTTTAATGAGGCAACGGACAATATCTATATCGACTGAATGGATAAATGCAAGCAAGATAATAATGAAAGGGAGCAATCATCATACACGTTTCGAAACGGACAATTTCTAGTTATCAGAGGATTCAAGATTTTGAAGATGCATATTCAAGGGGGAGTGTTATAATATATGTAAATATAAACAGTGAATATGCTATATACTGTTTTGTATTTAGTCCCACATCGTGGGATTAGTTCTACCCCAAGCTCCTAGGCCTCTATATAAAGGTGCTAATGTAATGTAAATAGATAATCCATTCTCAGGAATAAATAATATGTCTTCTGCCTCTCTCTTTAATGGCTTCCTATTTTTTTTTATTCTATAACAAGTTTACCTTTTTAACATCTTCTTTACTGAACATAATATTATATTATTGTGTTTAATGCCATTAAATATATCTGTCAATCTTGTTGTTCCATTAAAGTAGCATGTCCATAAAGATATAATCATACAATTTGTGTTTTAAGATACTTGAGTTCTTTACTCAAAAGACAAACTGGTCTCAAGTAGGAATGAAGAAGAAAATTACTGAACCAAAACACATAGTTAATGGGGAGCTAAGTTAGAAACACATAGATCCAATTATCTTAGCGACAATGAAAATGCAAATGATGCCTACTTTGTATTTAATTTTGTATTGTCAATTACATAGGAAATCATTGAAGAACATAAAACAGTTCAAAATTCAAGAACCATCAAACTTTAACTTTATGTGCATAACATATACATGAACATATAAGTTAAAATTTTAAGTTTAATAAATAAGTCAAGAATGGATAAATACAAATATGCATATATGCAGTTTATTCTTACCTTTAACAGAACAATAAAAGCTTTCCAATCCAGGCCATAATTAAAAAAGCATTACAACAAAACTTTATCATAATTAAAAATAGTAAATAGGGTTAATCCACAAAATGAAACTCTGTAAACTTCATTTATCATGCTTTGCATTAGAAGCAACTTGAATTAACTATTTTTGTAAGTGATACATTGCTAGGTTGGAATGCAGACTTGCTGATGATTATAATATTAAAATTCAAGTAACTTGGCTACTCAAAAATAATTGGTATGTACCCGAGGTAAGTACATGGGCTGAAGTTCATGATCGGTTTTAGTTTTTTTTTATTTAAAAAATGACAATAATCCCTGACAATATATTACAAAACATTCCAAGTATCAAATCCTGAATTACTCCATACCTTATTGGGAAACTTTAACGTGAAAACAATGATTTTCCTTTGTAATACCTTGTAATATATTGTTCTTGCGCCTTTTAAAATCTCGGAGGGAAGCCTTTTAAAATTTCTAAGTCCATCTTTGTAGTGTAAGCTTGATTGCGCTCGTGCGAGCAGATTTTTCTACAGTTTGGACCAGTCGGAAGTGCTGAAGCGAATGATGGTATCTTGGCAACCTCAGGAAGGAGTTTTGTCTGTATCGGAGCATGCGACCCAGTTCGAAGAGATGTTGTGCTTGGTTTGAGGCTTGAGTTTCTTGAAAAGATGTCTGCCATCTCAAAGGCTCTTTGTGGAATTGGTTGATATGGTTTTGAGGATAGAAGAGCTTATGGATAAGAAGTCGTTGGCATCAGTGGCTGCCCCAAGTGGGAAATTTAATCCGAATTGGAGGAAGCAAGGTGAAGGGAAACCCAGAGGCAGCAGTGCAACTCGGGAGTGTTTTGTGTACATGAACATGTAAGTTAAAATTTTAAATTAAATAAATAAGTCAAGAATAGATAAAAACAAATATGCATATGTACAGTTTATTCTTACTTTTAACAAAACAGTAAAAGCTTTCCAATCCATGTCATAATTAAAAAAGCATTAAAACAATACGTTATCTAATTTAAAATAGAATATGGTGTTAATCCACAAAATGAAACTTTATAAACTTCATTTACCATTCTTTGGGTTAGAAGCAACCGGAGTTAATTATTTTTGTAAGCGATGCATTACTGGGTTGGAATGCAGACTTGCTAATGGTTATAATATTAAAATTCAAGTAAGTTGAGTGCTTAAAAATAATTGGTACATACTCGATCTAAGTACACGGGCTGTAGTTCATGATAAGTTTTATAATGTTTAATTTAAAAACGGATAACAACCCCTGACAATATATTACAAAACATTTCGAATATCAAATCCTGAAATGCTGCTATTAACATGTACTGCACCAAATAAACGTTTGAGAGATGATATAAACCTACACAAATGTTAGTAACCTACTTTATTCCACATAGACTATCTCCGTAACAAATCATAAAACAATCAGATCAACCATACTTAAGTCATATAATGAAATTGTAATAGATATACAGTCACATTCAGTGGCTGCTGCAAGCTCACCCAGAAGCATAGTCAATTATTGGCAGTATGAAGAATACAAAAAGCAAACATCAAATTACCTCCAATTAGGCAGAGACGCAGGCAAACAGCACGTACAACACCTCTATAGATTTAAATCCAGGTGAACCAAGCGTGGCCAAAATCATTTGCACTGAAATTAGACGTAAAAGTTAGAAAATGACAACAATCCCAGATGGCATATTATAAAAATAGTGAATAACAGTGATTTTCATTGGTTATACCGTGTAATATATTGTTCTTGCGCCAAAACTGGGAGAAGGAAGGTACGAAGAGATGTAGAGCCAAAAACGATGTTAACATCGAGGGTAGGGCACATGGTGTGGCGGTAATACCGGTGTGAAGGAATAGCTGAAGTCGAAATCAAAGGGAATTTGTGGGTTCCCAAGGGAACGAAGGAAAAGGGTGGAAGGGTAAAGAACTAGAAGGGGATTCGATCGGCAGTGGGCGGCATTAATGGGGACGAGGAAAAAAGAGGCCGATAGTAGGGAAGGGTTTGTGAAGGAAAAGGGAAAAGATGGACTCACGTATAAACCTGGAGACGTTTCAGTTGGACAAATTCAAGGGGGCTTCTTTGCTATTGAAGTCAAACTCACTAATCATAATATAGTATAGATAAGATGCAAGTGCAAATATGCAAATTGAAAGTTCATCTTTCACACTTGAAATTACAGCTTTACAATCAATTTTTATTCATTAGCTTTGAGAGCACAATCAACTTAAGAAATTAATAGCTTTACATTTGATTAACAAAAAGATAACAATATTTATTTATTTATCTATTACTTAATCGACTCTCAAGAATGCCAATTTAAGTAATGTTCATTCAAGGAAAATAACCATAACCAATCACATTCAATTGCAATTATAATTAGGAAAACAATAAATGATGTTTAGAGATAAGAATCATACAACATTCAAGGAATTGCATTGGATCTTTTATTTTCTTCAATAAAATAAAGACTCATTGTTATATAAATTATACTCGTATTGAAGCATACAACTATGGTATGTTGTTATGTCTCACATCACTTAGTATGAGATAGGTGATGCATATATAACATATTAGGCACATTCTACTTACAAGTTAGCTTTTAAAGGTAAGCTCTATCTAATTGGGTTCGTTACAAGTGGTATCAAAGTAGGTCATCAGAATACTGATAGGTGAGTAAAGCCATCCAAAGAGAAAAATGACTTGAGAAATCGAGGAAGATGGATTAAGTGGAGCATGGACAGAAAGACGAAGGCGTACGCGTTGGAAAGGTGGATTGGAATCATAGAGATGAATTTAGAAGATTTTTCTTTTCACCCATCGCGATGATGACCTAAGGATATAGGTTGCCCTATCAGGTTGTCCAGTAGGCATACCCCAACAACTAGCACTGCTTGCTACATGATAACACTTTATAACTTTATACACACACTACATTATTACGTAGCACACATGTTAGAAATTAAATGCTTGTATCAATACATTCTGTATCAAATCTTTGTTGGCCATTAATAATGACGTGGATTAATTACCAAAGTAGTGACGACCCGCCCTTCTACTACCAGAAAGACGTATCATCATTAAGAAAGAAAGGGATAGAAATAGAAAAGAAAGAGAAAGAAGGAACAACAACATCAGAATCTCACAACGGAACGGAACAAAATATAATATATCATATAACTGTTACATAGTTTTTACAAATATCAGAGTTATACAATATCAATACATATGACAGCCATACATACATCTATCACAATATACATCAGAGATACAATACACATCAACTAACACAGCGGCACTAGATAGATAACTACATACGTCTGGAAACTCCTGCTCCAAGCTCCTCCAGAAATCAAAGTCCGAAACCTATCACTTGGCTACTCATAAAAATTTGAGCACCCAAGAGTTTATGATAAACTCCGGGTCAGACATGGGTCTGGTATGAGTAAACGGTTTAAATTGTTTTAACTTTGAAAATATTTGAAAATATAGGTATCACGTAAGACTCCCCACAAATAAATACGGCTAAGTTTTTACCTTACGCTAACCAAAACATTTCATAGGAAATCCAGTGATATTATAATAGTGTCTAGGGTTTTCAAGTAAATAGAAAATAGCCGAAATTGTTACATCTATTAAATTCCAGCTACTAGCCACAAAAGTGGGTAATAAAAATCAAAACCATAGGGGCTCGTAGGAAAATGGATTTCCAACAATGGCAGGGCTACTGGGGTACCGCCCGTCACAGTACGGGGCCTAGATCACCGTACCGAGGATCACTCCTGACCCCCTACAACACAAGGACGGAACCATTCCTTACTGAACAGTCCCGAACAAGATAAACCCCGCGGTTGTAGCTAGCAACCGCCCACGCAGCCGAAATATAAAGGGACATCTAGACCGGGGAAATATCTTGTCCTGCTTGGGCATGACCCACCTAACCTTGCTGTATCTCCCCTGTTTTAGCCATTCCCGGTTGATGAGGCTTGAGGCTGCGATTACCTTTAAAGCACATATCACTTAGAATGCTGATCGTCCGCCTGACGATGTGCTGAAAGCATTCAATCCATACAAGTTCGTTTCGGGTTCGAACGAAACCGAAGGCATTATCTCGTCACACTCATTTTGGAATCACCCTCAGAGTTAACGACGATAACCCTTGCATTCTGAAACACCATCTCGATCACCATTTGATAAGTCATGACCTATCGTTTAATTTGGATCGACGTGGTTTTCGAAGAATCAAATTTGATTCTTCCGATCCCGGTCTCATCGAAATCCAAACGCCATTTTAAAAGCCAAGTTGTCTAATTAACTTAACGGTTTAAATAATTTAAATTTAACAACCGAATTAACGTAGCATTTATCACAGATGAATCATACATAATCATTATAGATATAACTCAGCGTATCAGAGAACATCACAGAATATCATCAATTTAAACACCACAAACCAGATATTCTACATACACAACAATCCATAAGCAATCATTTAAATTCTCATTGTAATTAATTCGATTTAAAATCAATTACTTGAGAATTTATCACTTAATCCTGTTTGCTTGATCATTGATTAACAGTTAATTACTTATTTCCTTTCAAATTATTTAATTTAATGAACCTTAACCTAATCAAATTATTAAGTCTTATTTATTTAATTACTTAATTAAATATTACTTATACATTAATTAATAACCTTAATCATTAATTAGTGAAACTTAATTCCTTATTTGTTAACTGCCAATTAGTTAATTAATCATTTATTAATCCTAACTTAAATTACTTAGTTAATTAACTATTACCATCCATTAATTAACTTAAGTAGTTAATTGCCATTTCATAAATTACAAAATCTATGAACGAATCTCTAATTGTAATTATTCTTAATTTCTTTCTAAAATAATTAACTTATATTAATTGTTCGACTTAATGTAACACCTAAAACTCTGCTTTAAATTTGGAAACTAACTTATTATTAACTGTAACCTCAGACGTTAATTAATTTTATATTAACTTAAATTAATCACTTAATTAAAACTTTAGTTAAGAGTTTTAATGTTTGTTATTCATTAACTAAGCAATTTAACTTGTATAAAGTTTAACTTAAATTGTCAAACATTTATTAAATTTAAAATGTTGAAATCCTGATAAAACTCAAAATTCCTTAACTTCATTTTTATTTCAAATACTGCAGATAGACAAATCCCAAGGCTCCCCTGGTAAAACCCGAGACCTCCCCTGCGTTGAACCCGAGGGTTACACCGAGTTCCACCGCCTTTTCTCCCATGTCCTGAACATCTTCTTCTTCCTTTTTATATACTATAGTTTAAGCTAAACTATTATATAAATTAAACCCCAGTAACATTTTCACGAACTTGACTTGCATACGAACCCGAATGAAATTGCTCGAAAACTCGAGCACGCCTCGGGATGATACACGACCCAAAACCTCACGACGTTGCTGATACGACTTGCCTCGCCGTACACGTGCACGGCGGCGCGATTCGTCATTGGCAAACGCCAACCACCCAGGCACACCCCAAATCATGAAACAACGCGAAATCCAACCCTAGATCATCCTCAAATAATCGAAATCAAAAATTTATAGTTTCAATGAAAAAAAACAGAACAGGGCCTTCGGCCAATTCGCTCGCGACCATCAATCAAGCCACCGGAGTTGCCGCAGCTTCACCCACACGACCACGGCACACTAACCCATCAACCCTCCGAATTTCGTGCAGCTCGGTCACACATGGATGATGCACTCGACACCTTACTGCAGTGTTAAAAAACTGATACAAAACCCTACATCGAATTTGTTTGTTTAATTCTTGAATTAGGAAAATTATACAACATTTTTCCCAAGCTCTCAGACATACAAACTTGCTTCAACTCAAGTTTCAATGAATTTAAATGATTCAATTGAGAGAAATAGGTAAAAATTCACTTTTATTTCAAACACGGTCTGCTCTTTAAATCCCATACTAAAAATCACTGTTGTAGTTTTAAAAATCCTAAATTCCAGTATGCATTCAAGTTACAAACTTGAATTAGCTTTTACATAATTAAATTTATTAGTTTCTTGCTTTATTTCCTGTAAACATAGCCTTCAGTAAAATATTTTTCTTAACTTGTTTTAATTTGTTTCCAAAATCTTGTTTAATGTTCTCAACATCTTGTTTGTTGAAAAAACAAGCTAACAAAAATTTGAATAAAAATAACTTGAGTGTTTTAATCAAACTATGTGATCTGCATCCATTATAGAGAAGCAACAGAGCATAACCCAAAATATTCACAGATTCCTACTCATCAATCAAACTGATTCCATTCTATAAAATATATGAATCAACTTTATTGAATTTAAATAAACTAAAAATTTAAATCTTGATGTTTACTCACCTGAATCATGCCTGAACAAAGAATAACTTGATGTTGATTATCTGAAACTTGTACTGTTTGAAATTGCATATTTGAGTCTATTTTGCCGTTGAACTTAAATGGGTTTTCAAAAGCAAGATGCTACAAAATTTTCTTCTTTTTGTTTTCAGGTTTACTAATATATTTTACTGAACGAATTAAATAAGAATATGTACTCATATATATAGAAGAAATTAGGTGTATATGGGTAGGTTGCATCTAGACAGCCTTATATTCTTGACCAGGTTGATTTTTGTAATTAACTTCCTGCAATAAAACATGATTTTGCAATTTCGGCTGGACATGTTTTCATGCTGAGATGATAGCAATTAGTACTCTGGTTTCTAACTTAGTTTGCATAATATAATTATGGTCGGCTGCTTAAAGATATGGTATGTAAGATTATGTACTTTAGCAGGTAGCTTATGGCTTGTATGGGAAGACATGTTGTTGTGTATAAAGATTTTGTTGTATGAAAAGTACAGTTGCAGATAAATACTTAGTTTTTTTTTAAATGAAGATATTTGTATGAAGATTGTACTTTTACAGGTCAACATGGCTTGTATATGAGGCTACTCATTTTGTCTTGTTATTTTTATTTGGAAACATACATTTCAGATTGATGGTTTGCATGAAAAATATTTTTGTTCATTTCTTCTAGTTGAAATAGTTTATACTCATATGTATTTGGTTTCCATTTTATTTTGCTTACTGCTTTTTAAAGTTATGTTATATGTTAACAAAATTATTTAATCTTTGTTTTTCTTATATTTTCATTCCAACTTTAAATGTTCAAGTTATTTTCTAGCTTGCATAATGTTATATAATTTATTTACATCTATATTTATATTTCATATTTATTTCCATTTGTATTTTAACAATAAATATTAAACATAGATTCATGAGTTCACTTATTTATTTATATTTAATTTTGACTTATATTAATACTAATATTTTATATTGAACATTATCATCTATTTGTATTTTATATTTTTATATTTTTAAACTTTGATCTTATTTTAAACACTATCATTCATATGTATTTATTTCTCAAATGTTAACAATGTGAAATAATTTAATTTAATTATATAAGGTAAATTTTATCAAGATATTGTTAAGAATCTTTTATTTTAGAATTTTCAAACATTATTATCTATATGTATCATTTTATACTAAATATAAATAAAGTAAAGTATTTTAATTAATTATATAAGACAAATTTTATTAAAAATATTATCAAGAGATTTTATTTTAAATTTCCGAAGCCCAATCCCTTTTTTACAATACCAATTCATATGCACAAATAGCAGTTATTTCCAAAATCATATTCATGTTAAATATATTCAGTTTACATTTTATCTACTTAGATTAAATATTTATTAAAATAAACGGGGCCAAAATCCCGGGTCGTTACATTCCTCCCCCCTTAAAAGAATTTTGTCTCCGAAATTTAAAACAAAGATAATTTAAAAGCTGTTATACCAACCATTCAACATAGATATCATTCACACATTAGCAAACAATCAAACAGTCTATCCTAACAAACATCACTAGCTATCCGAACACAAATTCGAATAAGCTTTCCTAAAATTACTCAGAGTTGCCTCTCAATGATCATCAATCCGAACCGGATTCCTGACCACAGTCAAATTTGATTTGACATCCAAATTCCTGAACTACTGATTAACAACAATTGATGAATTATGAGCAAATTTCTAAGATGGGATATATAGAATACACAATGAATTCCAGATATCTATTCTGGCAATTCAATTCCGAAAGTTACAGTATTAACTCTTCCAAATTTTATTTACTTGTTTACAAAATTTTAATTTCTATTCAATCAAGTCCGTACGATGTACATATACTATTCGTACGCAATATCAAATCTAATTGCTCGCTCGATCACACAATTTCACTTCCGAACTAGTATCGTCCCCCTGACTTTCTAGTGCGGACTCAGAACTGGTTTCTTGATCAGAAACTGTCATTCTCCTTTCATAGTCACAACTATGATAGAGAATTTCCAGAACAAATCAAAATCCATATCCATGGTTCGTCGTCGAAAATCGAGTGAAAAATCCTAACTCGGATCGATATAACTATCTCGAAATTCTGTGCTCGAATCTGGATCTAATTGTTATATGAATAAAATAATATATGTACATCCTACGTATTTATCCATTGATTGTTAACTATATTAATTTCTTTTATTCACATTATTCTGATTCTATCCACTTGGAATAATTTTCTCAGTATCAAATTTACTTAAGAATTTCACTCTTCATTTCTTAAGTTTAATATAAGCATTATATATTCCCTTATATTATTACTCTACCACTATAGCCTTTATATCCTCTTATATCTACTTATTTCCCATTTGAATTTCTAATTCCATGTGAATTCAATTTTTCTTTAATTCTAAATATTGAATTTTATTGACTATCTTCCATTTATAACCGATTCTTATCATTATTTTTGAATTTGGTTTCATCCACTAGTTTATTTCAATTTCCAATTTGAAATTTTTTTTGTTGTTAATAATTAAATTTTTTTTAGTTTAGTTTTCAAATTTTGAAAAGTTTTGGCAGAGTCTCCATTTGTTTAGCATTACATATTTTCATAAGCACATATGTAAGGTTTCAATCCTTATCGCAATTAATTCTAACCAATTCTCAAATCATTCTCTTAAGTTTGAGTGATTTACAACTTACTTGCTTAGACATATAATCCATTTGAGCAAAACAAACTCATATTCATTCCAATTGGTTTCAAAGTCATACTATTTTGCTTCTAATAATTCATAGAATTTTATCTAATCTCATTTACTTCAAATGACCCATTTTCCTATGCAATTTAGCAATATCATTGTGAATAAATAATTATTTAAGCTTTATAACAAATTTTAAATTGATTCCAACTCAATTTACACTTGACTCCATCACATTTAATTTATTCACAATCTCTACATTGCATTTGCTTTTATTTCAAAAGTTTGATTCCAAACCATTTTATTAAAATTCGACAACCAATATTTTAAATAATCATCTCACAATTTACTTAAGTCATTTATTTTCTTCAAACTGTTCCACCTAACAACTTAGGTTTATTCTATTTCACCAATTTCCATTTAAATCTTTGATTTGATTTTCCTTTAATCAAATCCCAACTATTTACTGATTAGTTTATTTTTTTATCCATTCTTAAATTTACATGAACAATTTATTATTGAGTTTATAATAAAGTCATTTAATTTATGCTTGAATTAGATTTGTTTACAACTCACACCAATTCTGTTTTAATTCAATTCAATATTTACTTATTTACATAAGAATTTTATTCTATTCAATATATTTATAACTCGATTGAATTCATTTAAATTCAGTTTTATTCCAACTCAACTTCGGTTAAATTTAGCTACTTACTATTTTTTTAAATTTCATTACTCACTATATGAACTCAAACCTTATTTGTTTACTTAAAAGTTTACATTGCTCATTTGGGTCATCTCATCTTATAATCACAATTTCAGATTATATATAACACTTACTATCTTAAGGTATAAATTTTCATTTCACCTTTAAAATCATTTTACCTTCCAGTTTTATATCCAACTATGTTCATTTTGAACTTCAATTCCATTTAACTTATCTCAGGTTAAGCTCCAATATGTTTTCTTATTTTCATTTACTTAAGTTAAATTTTAATTCCCGGATTGAAATTCCCGATTTCTTCTTATTAATATCAACTTTACTTTATAAGTTCGACGGTTAATTCATTTAAACTTTTCACATTATCTAAATAGAATTTCCTAGAATTCAATTGCCCGGTTTTCATTTCCAAAGCCATTTTGAAATGATAACTACACATACCTACTTGGTATATCAAATCAAATTTTCAAATTCCAAACACTTGTTTTCAGCAAAACAATTTTCCCTTTGAAATTTCTAAAACAACTTGTATACCGAGCAACCCCAAACAATATCCTGACCAACTATTCTGGTAGCAATCCATCACTTTAGAAACTCGAAAATGAATGCTGATGATGTGGCCATCATCATCAGGATTATTTTCCAGCGACTGAAGTGAGTTCAGTGCTTCCTTACTTTCACAATTTCTCCCAAAACAATTTCCATTCAACAATATTTTCCAAAACAGTACTCCATTATTGCCTTCAAATCTTTGAAAAAACACATTTCAAACATTCCCAAGATTTTTAAATTTCCCAAATCCTTTTGTTTAAATTCATTTAAATACCTTTCAAATTTCCGGGACTTAAATTCTGGTTTAACTAAATTTTAGTTATATTACTTTTTATTTAAACCTTACTTAGACAATTTTATTTGGTTATAAACCACTCAAATTTTAAATTTTTATTCAATTATAGTATTAACATCCAAACATCCAAATATATATATAATGATTTCAGAAAAATATTTCTTTTATATCAAAATATAGTTTTGGGTAAAATTATTTCATTTACCCTACTTTAAAAATAATATTGTGTCGGTTTACCTTGTTTAAGAGTTTAGAAATCCCTATCGATGAAATGGCGTCCCACACATCGGCTAGAATTCATAAACACTCAACAGATACATCAACACAATATAAAAACAATTTTATATTCACTAAGAAATACGCGCTCATAACTATTAATACATTCAAACTCATTTTAGAGTCCTACAAACTCTATTTTATGAGTAATTCCTACCAGAGCCAAGGTTATCACCAACCTATGCTCTAATACCAACTGTGACGACCTGCCCTTCTACTACTAGAAAGACGTATCATCATTAAGAAAGAAAGGGATAGAAATAGAAAAGAAAGAGAAAGAAGGAACAACAACATCAGAATCTCACAGCGGAACGGAACAAAATATAATATATCATATAACTGTTACATAGTTTTTACAAATATCAGAGTTATACAATATCAATACATATGACAGCCATACATACATCTATCACAATATACATCAGAGATACAGTACACATCAACTAACACAGCGGCACTAGATAGATAACTACATACGTCTGGAAACTCCTGCTCCAAGCTCCTCCAGAAATCAAAGTCCGAAACCTATCACTTGGCTACTCATAAAAATTTGAGTACCTAAGAGTTTATGAAAAACCAAATATAAACTCCGGGTCAGACATGGGTCTGGTATGAGTAAACGGTTTAAATTGTTAACTTTGAAAACATTTGAAAATAAAGGTATCACGTAAGACTCCCCACAAATAAATACGGGTAAGTTTTTACCTTACGCTAACCAAAACATTTCACAGGAAATCCAGTGATATTATAATAGTGTCTAGGGTTTTCAAGTAAATAGAAAATAGCAGAAATTGTTACATCTATTAAATTCCAGCTACTAGCCACAAAAGTGGGTAATACAAATCAAAACCGTAGGGTCTCGTAGGGAAAATGGATTTCCAACAATGGCATGGCTACTGGGGTACCGCCCGCCACAGTACGGGGCCTAGATCACCGTACCGTGGATCACTCCCGACCCCCTACAACACAAGGCCTGAACCATTCCTTACTGAACAGTTCCGAACAAGATAAACCCCGCGGTTGTAGCTAGCAACCGCCCACGCAGCCGAAATATAAAGGGACATCTAGACCGGGGAAATATCTTGTCCTGCTTGGGCATGACCCACCTAACATTGCTGTATCTCCCCTGTTTTAGCCATTCCCGGTTGATGAGGCTTGAGGCTGCGATTACCTTTAAAGCACATATCACTTAGAATGCTCATCGTCCGCCTGACGATGTGCTGAAAGCATTCAATCCATACAAGTTCGTTCCGGGTTCGAACGAAACCGAAGGCATTATCTCCTCACACTCATTTTGGAATCACCCTCAAAGTTAACGACGATAACCCTTGCATTCTGAAACACCATCTCGATCACCATTTGATAAGTCACGACCTATCGTTTAATTTGGATCGATGTGGTTTTCGGAGAATCAAATTTGATTCTTCCGATCCCGGTCTCATCGAAATCCAAACGCCATTTTAAAGGCCAAGTTGTCTAATTAACTTAACAGTTTAAATAATTTAAATTTAACAACCGTTAACATAGCATTTATCACAGATGAATCCTACACAATCATTATAGATATAACTCAGAGTATCAGAGAGCATCACAGAATATCATCAATTTAAACATCACAAACCAGGTATTCTACATACACAACAATCCATAAGCAATCATTTAAATTCTCATTGTAATTAATTCGATTTAAAATCAATTACTTGAGAATTTATCACTTAATCCTGTTTGCTTGATCATTGATTAACAGTTAATTACTTATTTCCTTTCAAATTATTTAATTTAATGAATCTTAGCCTAATCAAATTATTAAGTCTTATTTTATTACTTAATTAAATATTCCTTATACATTAATTAATAACCTTAATCATTAATTAGTGAAACTTAATTCTTTATTTGTTAACTGCGAATTAGTTAATTAATCATTTATTAATTCTAACTTAAATTACTTAATTAATTAACTATTACCATCCATTAATTAACTTAAGTAGTTAATTGCCATTTCATAAATTACAAAATCTATGAACGAATCTCTAATTGTAATTATTCTGAATTTCTTTCTAAAATAATTAATTTATATTAATTGTTCGACTTAATGTAACACATAAAACTCTGCTTTAAATTTGGAAACTAACTTATTATTAACTGTAACCTCAGACGTTAATTAATTTTATATTAACTTAAATTAATCACTTAATTAAAACATTAGTTAAGAGTTTTAATGTTTGTTATTCATTAACTAAGCAATTTAACTTGTATAAAGTTTAACTTAAATTGTCAAACATTTATTAAATTTAAAATGTTGAAATCCTGATAAAACTCAAAATTCCTTAACTTCATTTTTATTTCAAATACTGCAGATAGACAAATCCCAAGGCTCCCCTGGTAAAATCTGAGACCTCCGCTGCGTTGAACCCGAGGGTTACACCGAGTTCCACCCCCTTTTCTCCCGTGTCCTGAACATCTTTTTTTTTTATACTGTAGTTTAAGCTAAACTATTATATAAATTAAACACCAGTAACATTTTCACGAACTCGACTTGCATACGAACCCGAATGAAATTGCTCTAAAACTCGAGCACGCCTCGGGATGATACGCGACCCAAAACCTCACGACGTCGCTGATACGACTCGTCACGCCGTACACGTGCACGGCGGCGCGATTCGTCATTGGCGAACGCCAACCACCTAGGCAAACCCCAAATCACGAAACAACGCGAAATCCAACCCTAGATCATCCTCAAATAATCAAAATCAAAAATTTACAGTTTCAATGAAAAATAAATAAAACAGGGCCTTCGGCCAATTCGCTCGCGCCCATCAATCAAGCCACCGGAGTTGCCGCAGCTTCACCCACACGACCACGACACACTAACCCATCAACCCATCGAATTTCATGCAGCTCGGTCACACATGGATAATGCACTCGACACCTTACTGTAGTGTTAAAAAACTGATACAAAACCCTACATCGAATTCGTTTGTTTAATTCTTGAATTAGGAAAATTATACAACATTTTTCCCAAGCTCACAGACATACAAACTTGCTTCAACTCAAGTTTCAATGAATTTAAATGATTCAATTGAGAGAAATTGGTAAAAATTCACTTTTATTTCAAACACGATATGCTCTTTAAATCCCATACTTGAGAAAACAAGCTAACAAAAAATTGGTAAAAATTCTTAACTTGTTTTAATTTGTTTCCAAAATCTTGTTTAATGTTCTCAACATCTTATTTGTTGAGAAAACAAGCTAACAAAAATTTAAATAAAAATAACTTGAGTGTTTTAATCAAACTATGTGATCTGCATCCATCACAGAGAAGCAACAGAGCATAACCCAAAATATTCATAGATTCCTACTCACCAATCAAACTGATTCCATTCTATAAAATAAATGAATCAACTTTATTGAATTTAAATAAACTAAAAATTTAAATCTTGATGTTAAATAAACTAAAAATTTAAATCTTGATGTTTACTCACCTGAATCATGCCTGAACAAAGAATAACTTGATGTCGATTATCTAAAACAACCCACGTTCTTCTCTCCAAATCTCTCAATCCATCAAGTATTAGCAAAAAGTGTCAACTAACAAATTGTAGAGGGTGGTGAGTATGTGATATCCAACGGTGATGATCGGAAAATACGCTACGGATTGGTGGCAATTGTAGTTGGAAGGTCGCGCGTTTGGGTACGTGCATCACGTTGAAAAGGGGACCGAGCTTCCTCATACTTGGACCGAAGGTGGAGCTCGCGTGGGGGGTTGAAGTGGTGGTCATTGATCTCTGCAAAGATGAACGTGGTGGTCCTGAAAATTGAAGAAGTGATGGCGGCTAGGTGGGTTTGTGCGTGTACTGGGTACGCGCGTGAAGATGAGGGAGAAGGAGTTGGGGTCGGCCGAGATTCAAAGCTAGCAGATCCAACGGTCCATATTGTTTAGGTTTAGAAATTATGTAACGACCTAGGATTTTTATTAATTTAAATTTGAATATTTAATTAATTTTAAATATTAATAAGTGAAATTTATAAGTCGAATAAATTTTATTTCGAATAATTGGATTTAATTGAATAATTAAATCGATAATTTAAAATGTGAAAATACAGAAATAATTGAAAATTGGGTTAAATATGATTGGAAATGATTTGTAAAATTTTATTATATCATATTGGAGTTAGAATGATGTTATAGAACTTTTAAAATCGAATTAAAATTTATTTGTGAAAAATTGAATATTTTAATATTTAATCGACGAGTGAAATTATCCAATTTTCGAACAGTCTCAGAATTGGACAAAACTAGTTCCATTGGATCCGTAATAGTTTGTTATTATCGGATTTCAATTTTCGTAGCAATAGGAGTTTTCGTTTGATCGTGGCAGCTCGAAACGCATCGAAATTGTTTTTAATATTAATTTGGCGAGTTAAAACAACCATTTTTCAAAAGTCTCGGATTTCGACGAAACTAGTTTCATCGGATCCGTAATGTGATATTATTGTATGGTTTCAAATTTTGTGTCAATCGGATTTATCGTTTGTCCGGTGCAAGCTAAAATGCCTAGAAAATCGTTTAATCGGTTTAATTTTAAATTGAACGTTTATTGCCATAACTCGCACAGATGACCGAATTAGCTTTCGAAACCTATTCCATTGTGTCCGAAACGCGGGGTAAACCCTAGAAACGCTGGTCACCGCGCGTAAATCGGAGTTTGGAAAATCCAAAATGAATAGTGTTTCGTTCGATTTTCTATAAATAGACCCTTATCTCTTCACAAAATAAAAAAAAATTAGGTTTAAAACCCTAGCCGCCAGCAACTAAACCAATGGTCGAAACTCTACCACCTTCTCCCTCGTTTTTCTTCACATCCTCTCTTCTTTAGCAAAAATCATCAACATGAAAGTTGTAGAGCGTGAGGAGCTCTACACATCCAACGGTGGATTTGGGTAATCGTCGTCGATTGAAGTCGATAAGTGGCCGCGTTCATCTGCAGTTCACGCGCGCATCTCAAGGTTGGAGGGGGGCCGAGCTCCACCGTGTTGAGGCTGTGTGTCGAGCAAGCTATGGGCTTTGGAATGGCGGCATTTGATCGAGCTAGAAGTCAATGTAGGCAGAGTATAATTAAACCCTAATTATGCATGTTGGGTTCTTTGTTCGGCCTTGGAACGTGAATGGAAGAGGAAGGAGGGAAGAAAGCACGCACGGCTGTGATTTGGAGGCAATGGATCCAAGGGCTATGATTCTATTTAGGTTTAGAAATAAAAAATTGTTGTAAATTAATTATGTTTTATAATTCGTGAAACTTTGAAAAATCATATCTTTTTCATACGAGGTTGAAAACGCGCGAAACCAGTTGCGTTGGAATCGTATGGACGAGCACTACGCTATGGAATTGGATTGGAGTCGTTTGGAGTTAGTTAGAATTTCGGGTAAAATTAAACGTCCGTTTAATTTTATTCGAAATAAATCGCTAAAACGAAATTGAAATCAAGGTGAGAACTTCTCACTCAATCGAATAGTTTCGATTTTTATTTTAAATAGTTATATTTAAAATACTTGAACGCATGTTTGAATGATGATTGTTATCTATTGATTGTTAAAATAGACATTATGCGCCGTTAGTAAGCGGATGTTATTTATTAAAAACATATACCGCGAATATTTCATAAACAGTGAAATTGGTATTATATATAATAGCAATATATATATATTGGCATATGTATATATTGCAGTTATTGATTTCCCGCATTGTATAGCGGATGAGACCCTATTGCGCCGTCTATTAAGCGGATGAGATTTAAAATCCCATATACCGCGATAATTTCGTACTGGAACGGAATTGGTATTGTGCTAACATCTTTGGATGCAGGGAAACAGGTTGGAGGGATCCAACTGGATTCCTCAACAGTATTTATTTGATTATGGATATTTTGATATCCGTTGATTATCATATCGATATATGATATCGTTGTTGTCGTGATTGACTATTTGGTGTGTAGCATCATTGGACCAAATTTTGGAATTTTAAAATGATTTTAAAGTGGTTTTTGAAAGTATACGTTATAAAATATTTTTGGAATTGATCCATTTTAAATAAATAACGTTATAATTTTTAATGTTATAAAAATTATGATTTTTTGAGAAATATAGTTAAAAGTTGATTTTTGAAAATATAGGGTTAATGACTTTATAAAATAATTTAAATTGGGGTTTCTGAATTTATTGTAAAAAAAAGTTTAAATATAGGATTTATGAAATTTGATTATTTTATAAATCAAAGAAAATGGTGAAATTATAAAGGAGATTAAAGATGTTTTAAAAGAATAATATAAATGGATTTATATAAAAGATTTATAAAATGGATATTTGTAAAATTAAAACATTTGAATTATAAAAGGATTTTTTATAAGTGTTAGAATGAATTGTGAATGAATTTCATAAATGAATGAAATTTATAGAATTATAAACGGTGAAGTTATAAATGGAATTTTTATAAGCAGTAGGTTTATAAAATTTGTAAAGTTATTAAAAGAATAGATTTTTGATAAATAAATGAATCTTATAAGTTATAAGATTTGTAATTATGAAGTTCAAAGGAATGATTTTGCAAACAAATAAATTATAAGTATTTAACTTATAATATGAACCTTTGGTATATAATTGAGTTATAAATTGAATATAGGGTAATAAAGGAATTTATAAACGTTGTTTTATAAATCCGCAAATGACTTATTTTGATAAGTAAATTGTTATAACTTATTTATGGAGTTATATTCACGTTTTAGACAGTGAATAATCTTTTAAAATAAAATGAATAGAAATGATGAAATTGGTTAACGAAGTATATTCATGTTTTTGAATAGTGAATATTATGTTAAAGAAAATGTTTTGGATGTGATGTTTTAAATAGAATTAAAACGATCTAACGATGTTTTCAAAATGTGTTAAGATTCGAAACCATAGATTTCAACATTCATTGTTGAAATAGACGTTTTCGAGAAATAAAAGGAAATGGTGGACTATAACACTGTTGTTATAGTAAATGATTTCCGAAAGGAAATGTTTTGTATAGTATTGGGATTTATATATCTATTTTAATTTCGAATCCCTATACTAGTGATTTTGGGTTGTCGTAACGATGTTTTACGTAACATTCGTTTTGGCCCCAAATAAATATGTTTAAGGGAATGATTTCCTTAAAGAATGAAATATATGCTTAATTTCGATTTAAGTATATTGAATATTTTCCAAGTGTAGAAAATAAAAAGACTTGTGAATTACTTATAAATAAGTATGGAAATGTTTTTCAATGTGAAATGAAACGTTTTGAGAATTTATCTTTTTGAAGATAAATTGAAAATGAATAATTGAAATTGTATATTCATAAATATTTTGGAATATAAATTCATTATGGAATTTATAAATGAAAGGGGAATTTGTTTAAAAATAAATATTGATTTATTTTTGAAGTGTGAAAATTATATATCTTGTAAAGATATTTTTGGGAAATAAATAATTTGGAAAATTATTTGGAATCTGGTTATGTTGTGCATATACATTGATAGTTCAATAACCGACTATCAATATTTACCTTTGAATAGGTATTTGTTGTGATTTGCTTGGATTTGAATGCCACACTTATTTTTAAATTATTGCGCTCGTTATTCGGATTACCCATTCCGAATAGTGATACGACGTAATGGATAGCATTGATGACCGGTGTTGAAGACCGGATATTTTTGAAAGCGAAAGGACAACTCGTCGATTGTCTTTGCATCGAGTAGCTACGGTATAGAGACCCCCTATGTGATGGGAAGTCCGGACGTGATTAGAGATTATCCGGATTGCAAGGACTTCTTTGTAAGTGCCTTCGGTTCTGTTCGAGCCCAGAACAGACTTGTATGGATTGTATGTCTGACATTACAAATTGAGATATAAAGCCGATTTCTTTCAAATATATTTCTGTTGGTGGCGGAGAATTTATTCTCTTATCTTAACACCCTTCTCTGAGACGTACGAGCTCAGAGGTTATGTAGTTGAAGGTTATCAGCGATATATTCCCAATTTGGTAATGTGACATGCTAAGTGTTGCTGTGAAATGATCATTGTGTTGATCATTTGTGATAGGATCATTTGTTTGATCGTTTATCTTTGTGATCATTTCTATGATCATTTGTTGACCCAAAGCACAACTTTTGTATAAAGCGTGGCTTTGTGGACGAGACTTCGTCGAGCCTCACACCCCGGAATGGTCAAAACAGGAAAGATGCGACAAGGTTATGAGGGGTAGCTCCCTTTAGGGTATGTGCATTTCCTTCTGGAAAAGGGTGGTATCATGGTATGGAACCCAGATACTTACTCATGTTGAAACACTTTATTTATGATTGTGTGAATTGGTTACGAGCGCTCGGTTAAAGGTCCCAAAGGACCGGGGGATGACATACTCGTGTCAGTAGTTACCCAGTTAGGGGTAACCCGGCCTTGCGTTGGCAGAGATCCGGTTTGGTTCTTGGGGACGCCCTTCCAGAGGCGTTCTCATGTGGCAATGGGAAGTTCCTTGGCCTGACCATTCGTTGGAAATCCAAAGAAACAATACGATCTTGTACGGTATTAGTTGTAGAACCTATCATTCACTTATGGTGGCGCCCCACTGTTTGGATGATAGCTATAGTAGGCATACGATAATGGTCGTATGTTGGCTAAGATTTATATTCTACTTTCGAAATATTTCCTACACTATGCACTAGTAATAATATCAAATGTCTTTTTAATGCGTATGAAGCATCTTTGACTATCATAAGGAGAAATCTCCTCCGATTCTGCGTTTGCATGTGTGTGTGTGCGGGAGGCCTTATGGTAGTCTCATTTTTAAAAGCATTGCGAATTGACTTTAAAAATATTCCTCTATTTTGATTTTAAAGATAAATAAACTGTTTTGAGTTCTCACACCAGTCACATGACTGACTCGGAGTTTATTGTTTTCCTTCCTAAACTCCGGGTGCCCACCAATTTCCACACGGGCAGTCAAGAGTTAAGGTTGATCAGGATATTCTGGATATTCAGGAATTGCTGGAGGCAAGCTGGATGGCATGGCGTATTATTAGTATACAGTATTTCTTTTCCGCTGTTTGATGTCGTTTGTTGTTGTACACTCTGATGTAATGAAATGTGATGTGATGTAATGTAATAACTGATATAGTTCTTTGTTTAAAGATTATTCATTTATCTATTATATGTTGTTCCGCTGCGATTGTGAGATTCTGATGTTGTTCTGTTGTTTCCTTTTTGTTCTTTTCTATTTTCTATTTTCTTTTCCCTCTATTTTCTATCTTTTTCTCTCTTCTTCTGTCTTTTTCTTTTTCTTAAGCAATGAGAATTCGTATTTCTGTTCATCTTGAGTTAATCTATGGAGATTAGTGTATATTCAAGGAGTACGTATTTGCGGGTCCTCACAGTTTGAAACTGCATATTTTAGTCTGTTTTGCCATTGAACTTAAATGGGTTTTCAAAAGCAAGATGCTACAAAATTTTCTTCTTTTTGTTTTCAGGTTTACTAATATATTTTACTGAACGAATTAAATAAGAATATGTACTCATATATATAGAAGAAATTAGGTGTATATGGGTAGGTTGTATCTAGACAGCCTTATATTCTTGACCAGGTTGATTTTTGTAATTAACTTCCTGCAATAAAACATGATTTTGCAATTTCGGCTGGACATGTTTTCATGCTGAGATGATAGCAATTAGTACTCTGGTTTCTAACTTAGTTTTGCATAATATAATTATGGTCAGCTGCTTAAAGATATGGTATGTAAGATTATGTACTTTAGCAGGTAGCTTATGGCTTGTATGGGAAGACATGTTGCTGTGTATAAAGATTTTGTTGTATGAAAAGTACAGTTGCAGATAGATACTTAGTTTTTTTTTTAAATGAAGATATTTCTATGAAGATTGTACTTTTACATGTCAACATGGCTTGTATATGAGGCTACTCATTTTGTCTTATTATTTTTATTTGGAAACATACATTTCAGATTGATGGTTTGCATGAAAAATATTTTTGTTCATTTCTTCTAGTTGAAATAGTTTAAACTCATATGTGTTTGGTTTCCATTTTATTTTGCTTACTGCTTTTTAAAGTTATGTTGTTTGTTAACAAAATTATTTAATCTTTGTTTTTCTTATATTTTCATTCTAACTTTAAATGTTTAAGTTATTTTCTAGCTTGCATAATGTTATATAATTTATTTACATCTATATTTATATTTCATATTTATTTCCATTTGTATTTTAACAATAAATATTAAACATAGATTCATGAGTTCACTTATTTATTTATATTTATTTTTTACTTATATTAATATTAATATTTTATATTGAACATTATCATCTATTTGTATTTTATATTTTTATATATTTAAACTTTGATCTTATTTTAAACACTATCATCCATATGTATTTATTTCTCAAATGTTAACAATGTGAAATAATTTAATTTAATTATATAAGGTAAATTTTATCAAGATATTGTTAAGAATCTTTTATTTTAGAATTTTCAACCATTATTATCTATATGTATCATTTTATACTAAATATAAATAAAGTAAAGTATTTTAATTAATTATATAAGACAAATTTTATTAAAAATATTATCAAGAGATTTTATTTTAAATTTCCGAAGCCCAATTCCTTTTTTACAATACCAATTCATATGCACAAATAGCAGTTATTTCCAAAATCGTATTCATGTTAACTATGTTCAGTTTACATTTTATCTACTTAGATGAAATATTTATTAAAATAAACGGGGCCAAAATCCAAGGTCGTTACAAAAGTAGTCCATGTACACTTGCACTTTTGTGTGAGAATAAAATAGGTATTCAAAATATTGATCAACATGAGCTGAAGATTTCCATAAGATAACGACCAGTCGATCTATTCCCTGCTTGAGATTCTATAGATATTGGAGTTTTACGTATTTGAATTGCTTAATGCTTGTGGTAAGGAATGCTATCAGCGACACAATAAGAAAGTGAGATAAGTTGAATATAGATTGAGCTTACCTTAAAATTTATAGTATTAGGGGCTCTAAGTTCATCCCTCTACGATCAAAGACGCGGTTACGACTATAACAAATGCTTGTTATACGTCTTTATCGTTACTTATCTGATTTCACTAAAATGGAGTAAATTAATGATTTATTAAATAAATTGTTAATTTATTAACAAATCATTCTGCAACAAATGATTTTAATAAATCATTTGTTTTTATTTTATGTTCAAATAGTCGGCCCCTTCCACGTTGTGGAAGGAGGACTGGAATCATAGAGATGAATTAATGAGATTTAGCTTTTCTTCCATCACGATATTGGCCTAAGGAGATAGGTTGCCCTATCCAGTTGTCTGGTAGGCCTACTCCAACAACCGGCAATGCTTGCTACATGATAACACATTATAACTTTATATATGCACACACACTACTTTATCATGTACCACACATACCGGATATCAAACTGTCTGTATCAAAGTTTTGTTGGCTATTAATAATGACGTGGATTAATTCCAAAGTAGTCCGCGTACACTCGCACTTTTATGTAAGAATAAAACATGTATTTAAAATATTGATCGTTACGAGCTAAAGATTTCCATAAGATAACGATCATCGGGTTTATTCCCTACTTGAGATCCAATAGATATTGGAGTTTCCCGTATTTGAATTGCTTAGCACTTATGCTAAGGAATACAATCAGCATCATAGTTAGAAATTAAGATAAGTTAAATATAGATTGAGCTTGCTTTAAATTGTATAGGAGAAGGGGCTCTAAGCCCTTCCCTCGGTGATCGAAGACCCCACTCCGAACGCAACAAATATTTGTTATGTATCTTTGTCATTATTTTCCAATTTTAATAAAATGGTATAAATTAATGATTTATCTAATGAATCATTAATTTATTAAATAAATAATTTATTTTTTATTTATCATTTTGTATCTGATTGCAATAATAAATCATTTGTGTTTTATTTTGTATCAAATAGTCGACCTCTTAAGAGAAAAATCTATTTAAACACAACTTGATGACACAATGGATATCTACCATTAGATTGCCTCCTGAATTCCACCTCTTATATAAGGATGAAAAGATCCAACAATCCAGATCTTTTGTGTCATCATTTATATTGTATTTCGTGTTCAAATAGTCGGCCCCTTAAAGAGAAAATTTATTTAGACACAACTTAATGACACAATTGGTGACATAATGAATCTTCACCATTGGATTGTACCTTGAATTCCATCCACCATAGAAGGATGAAAAGTTCCAAAGTTCCAGAACTTTTGTGTCATCATTTGTATTTTATTTTGTGTTTAAATAGTCAGCCCCTTTATTAAATCTAAATTTCGGACAAACTAACGAGTTGTTCCAATTCTTAACAAGGAACAATTCCTCTATTCCCAAGTCTTGTATGCCTTATGTCCCTTAAACTCAAATTATTTATCAAATCGACCGTTATGGAGATTTGCTTGCTATTAGAACCAAAATGGAACACTCTGAAGCCAAAATTGTAACGACCCGTAATTTCGCTACTTCAAAAATGAGAGATTTCGTTCGATTTAAATTTAAAAGGAGTTTAAATCTTAAATAAATATGTTATATATATAAATAATTATCTATTCTTATAGTTAATGTATTAAAAAGTATAAATTTGGATTTCAGAACAAATCGACAAAAGTTAAGTTTTGTCAAAAAATAAATAAAGGCTTAAATAAATGGATCTAAATATTTATTTAAAAATGTAAATCTTATTTAAAACAGCTAATAAAGATAATAAAATGCATTTTGTCAGTTTTACATACACTGTAAAATTAGAGATTTTGATATTAATTAAATATGATTTTAAAATATAAAGAGACTTGTTTTAATTTATTTAAAGAAGTAAAAAGTTCATTTTTAAATTTGGTTTACATAAATAAATAGTTTAACTAAAACGTCAAAATGTGACCATAAAACATTTTGTCGAAAAACGACGTTTTGTCGATTAAAAGTTGTCGCAACGTTGTCGCACCTTTATTTTCTTATATAGGAACATATATTCTAATAATGTAAGTGTTAATTAATTAACTAATAAAGTTTACTTTTACTAAACAAGGTTAGAAACTTCTAGAAAACAATTAAGAAAAAGTAAGCACAAAGAGACAAAAATGTCATTTCAAAGCAAAAAATAAAACATCAAATCAAACCAAACATAATTATTACTTTACTTTTCTTACTTCTTAAGTGAAAGTGACATAAAGCATGATTTGAAATGTGATGTTAAGTTAAAAAGTAAAGGGCATTTTGGTCATTTTACATAATAATATTTTATTTCAAACTTTGTCCTATAAATAGCCATGCATACCTCTTTCATTTTCACACAAATCTTTCTTTTCTTCTTCTTCCTTTAAGCTATTTTAATGGCTTCTCTCTTTAAGAGAGGTAGGAGGGTTAAAAATAGTGGAGTGCTTAAGCGCTAATCCACTTGTTACTCTCTAACCTCTTCTTAATTCACTTCTTCTTCTTCTTTTCTTAAAAAGGGCCTTAGGCCATGAGTTTGGGAGTGGATAAGGGGAGGACGTGAGCAAAGCAAGTAGAGATGGAGATGGTCGAGCACTTGGAAGCATGGTTATGATAAGGTTTAGAAAAGTTTAGTGAAGCGTTGAATTAAATGAATGTTGGTAGGAAGTTAAACGTTTTGGTTAAAGGTGAGAAATTCTCATTGCTTTTGAATTTATATTTTGATTATGTTATAAATCATATATACACCCTTATGACATATGAATGTTTATACCAAATTGATTGTTAATATGGATGATTTGATAGTTAGTAAATTAAGTGAATTGTGATAATATATTCCGTTATGATATTAATAGTGAATACTAGATTTGAAATCATATGCATGTGATTGGTTGAATGAATGTTATGTTAGTGATAAATATGAATATTGGATATATTCATTTTGATTAAGTAATCTCTTTATCTAAAAAGACCATATTTTAGTAATATGAGATATTGTGGAAAAATAAGTATCTTTTCATTTAGAAGTGAAATTAAAGTTAAAATGATAGATAATTTGAAATTTGAAGTGAATCGGATTTGAAAAGGATAGTTAATTAGAAATTGAAATTAAGATGAATAGTGAAATTGAAATTGAAATCGATTTTGAAGTTTAGTTTGAGAATGAACTGAAGTTTAAATAGAAATTAGATTTGAAATTTAAGTTTTAAATGTATTTAATTTGAGATTAGAATTGAAATTGAATTGAAATTGAAATTTAAAATTTAATATTAAAATAATGTGAATATAATAATATTATAATATGGTAATAGTGAAAATATATTTTAAATACTTTAAAAAGTAAAAATATTGATTTAAAATGGTTTCTAATGATTTTATAGGTGTTGAAATCAAATTTGAATTGATTATTTCAAGTATTGAAAAATAAGTTAAAACTAGACGCGTTGCGCAACGGTAGCTCGCGATTTCGCGCCGAAAAGTTCACATAAGTGTATAGAGTGGAATATGGCTCGGAATTCTTCGAGATAAGAAAATTCCGGACTATTATATCTATATCTTCTAGATAAAGAAAGAAAATCAAAGTTTCGTTGAGTAGATTTTGAAATAAGTCCAAATCAATTTTGTAGAAAAATCGCGCTAGTGCAGTTAAGTGACCATAACAGAAAATTTGTATAAATGGATGTTTTTAATTATGAAAAAATATGGAATAAATTTGATAAATCTATTTAAATGATTTAAAAAAGATCGAATTTGTTTGATTATGTTCAGCATGATAGGGGGTTCTTGCTTTGTGAACAGTGACGAAGCTTAGACTCTTGCCCCTACATGTCCCTAGTGTGAAAGGGTTGGTTGATAGTCGAGAGGCTTGCCGTAAAAGAAGATCCAAGGTATCACTTGTGGTCATCTCCATGTTGAAAAGCACCCCTATTTTGAAAAGCAGAAGGGTAGCGGGATGATTGAAAAGCCTACCGGGGCGGGTGCAGGAGTTGCCCGTTCGTCACACGTGATAACAGAGCTTTACATTTGGTATCAGAGGTGAAGGTTAAGCGAGAACCTTGGCTCTATTATGGGTAAAGTCTCATCTGACATAGGATTAGTAATATCCTAGGATGAGTAACTCATTAGAGATAGGGTTAGTAACACCCTAGAATGAGTTATGAGAGTATTATATATATTGAGCGCGTATTTGTTAATTTTATAAAAATGATTTCGTTTTAAAGAAATTGGTAAATGAAATAATTTTACCTTGGGTTTATATTATAAATATTAAAGGGGATATTATTATCTTTTGGGTTAGAAATTAAGGATTGTTTGTAATCTAGCTTAGTGAAACTAAAATATGAATATCTTGTGATTAGAATTGCACAATTTTACTATAAGATATTCCATATAGAATAAATTAGGTTAAAGCTAGAATTTAGAACTTTAATCATGTACCCTTAGATACTTAGTATTAAGAAATAATAATGATTAAGTGATTATTATAATGGATGGATTTAAAAGCTAAGTACAAATATCTTATGAAGTAGAATTCACAATTTGACTTTAAGATATTTGATGATAATATTGAAGTTAGAAGTTGTAATTGGAGAAAGTAATAAAAAATAATAATAAATAAATTATTATCAATAAGATAGAAAAAGAAAAGCCAAGATTGAAATTTGGGGTAAATATAATATAAAAAGATAAGTTGTATAACTTATAAAGGAGTTAAGTTAATTTGAAATTTAGACACTTTGACTAGGTTAAAATCAAAGTGAAATTTAGGAATAAGAGATATAAGAAATATCATCCTAATATAAAACTTTGAATTAGTGATACAGTTAGGGTAACCTTTGTAATTTAAAATGAAGTAAGATTAGAAGTGGATATTTTTGAATTATATGGTTAGTAGTTTGATTGTTGGATGAAAATGATTAAGTAACAAATACCATGTGAATTAAGTTTCATAATTTGACTATAAGGTATTTGATGGATTTAAGATCAAGAAATTGATTTAGAAAATGGATAGGTAAATAAGTTAAGTAAGTTAATCATAGAATCAGTAATAAAAAAAGTGTACACTTAGTAAAGTTGTCTTATTAATATATGGATTAGATAAATAATTTTAGTTAAATGGAAACCTTAGGTAAAGAAAACTAAGGATTGAGTTTTATAACTTATTAGTTTGAGATAATAATAGAATTCCACATTTAATGAAGACCCTAACTGAAGTGATGATGGTTTGAAGATTAGGGATATGTATATATACTCTTAGGAAGTAAAAGTTTATTATACAAGTTTAAGTCATATTTATGAGCTTAAGTAATAATGGATTTAGTAAAAGGTAAATGGTTGTGAAATAAACTTGGATTAATAGAAGTTTTGAAAAAATGTTTTAGGTAAAGATGAATGTGAAAAAGTATATAAGTTAAACGTAGATCATTTTGGCACATAAAATTTTGGATCTAAGATTTGAGTACAGAATTTTGAGGTGTTCACACCAATCCGAAAAAGGATTTATCACTCGATTCTTGACGGCGAGCATTGATGAGAGTTTATGATTATGTACACAAGCTTTCTATCATAGTTGAGAGCTATGCAAGTAAAGCAAGGGTTTGTGATTAAGAAGTCTGATCAAAGTCCGCACTTGAAAATCGAGAGATCGATACTAGTTCAAAAGAAAAGTTGTGGATTCAAATAATAGATCGAATCAAATATCACATATAGTATGATGTGTTGGGTCTGTCTACATAGTAGTTAGACAGTTATCTCAAATAGTAGGCACTAAGATATAGTGGTTGGACTGATGTTGTGGTATGTATATATATATAGACGTCAGGTAAAGTACACACTAGGATGAGTAGGATAGAAGTTTGAATTGATGTATGTATATATAATCGTAAGTACGTGATAGATACTCAGGTTAGTGTAGGGAATCTCTATATGTATGTTTGGCATCATTTTTGTTGTTGTTATGATATCGGTCTTCTTCTTTTCTACCATCAGTAGAAATAAGTCAAATTATTTGAGGAGATGAGTATGGGATAGATTCCTTTGTCTTTGATTTCATTTCGAGAACGAAATGCTTTTACGTAGGGGAGAATGTAACGACCCGTAATTTCGCTACTTTGAAAATGAGAGATTTCATTCGATTTAAATTTAAAAGGAGTTTTAAGTCTTAAATAAATATGTTATATATATAAATAATTATCTATTCTTATAGTTAATGTATTAAAAAGTATAAATTTGGATTTTAGAACAAATCGACAAAAGTTAAGTTTTGTCAAAAAATAAATAAAGGCTTAAATAAATGGATTTAAATATTTATTTAAAAAGGTAAATATTATTTAAAACATCTAATAAAGATAATAAAAGCATGTTAAAAGATTTAAAATTTTGTTAATAATCGTTTTATAAAAATAACAAAAATTTGTTGCATTTTGTCAGTTTTACATACACTGTAAAATTAGAGATTTTGATATTAATTAAATATAATTTTAAAATATAAAGAGACTTGTTTTAATTTATTTAAAGAAGTAAAAAGTTCATTTTTAAATTTGGTTTACATAAATAAATAGTTTAACTAAAACGTCAAAATGTGACCGTAAAACATTTTGTCGAAAAACGACGTTTTGTCGATTAAAAGTTGTCGCAACGTCTTCGCACCTTTATTTTCTTATATAGAAACATATATTCTAATAGTGTAAGTGTTAATTAATTAACTAATCAAGTTTACTTTTACTAAACAAGGTTAGAAACTTCTAGAAAACAATTAAGAAAAAGTAAGCACAAAAAGACAAAAATGTCATTTCAAAGCAAAAAAGTAAAACATCAAATCAAACCAAACATAATTATTACTTTAGTTTTCTTACTTCTTAAGTGAAAGTGACATAAAGCATGATTTGAAATGTGATGTTAAGTTAAAAAGTAAGTAAAGGGCATTTTGGTCATTTTACATAATAATATTTTATTCCAAACTTTTTCCTATAAATAGCCATGCATACCTCTTTCATTTTCACACAAATCTTTCTTTTCTTCTTCCTTTAAGCTATTTTAATGGCTTCTCTCTTTAAGAGAGGTATGAGGGTTAAAATTAGTGGAGTGCTTAAGCACTAATCCACTTGTTACTCTCTAACCTCTTCTTAATTCACTTCTTCTTCTTCTTTTCTTAAAAAGGGCCTTAGGCCATGAGTTTGAGAGTGGATAAGGGGAGGACGTGAGCAAAGCAAGTAGAGATGGAGATGGTCGAGCACTTGTAAGCATGGTTATGATAAGGTTTAGAAAGGTTTAGTGAAGCGTTGAATTAAATGAATGTTGGTAGGAAGTTAAACGTTTTGGTTAAAGGTGAGAAATTCTCATTGCTTTTGAATTTATATTTTGATTATGTTATAAATCATATATACACCCTTATGACATATGAATGTTTATACCAAATTGATTATTAATATGGATGATTTGATAGTTAGTAAATTAAGTGAATTGTGATAATATATCCCGTTATGATATTAATAGTGAATGCTAGATTTGAAATCATATGCATGTGATTGGTTGAATGAATGTTATGTTAGTGATAAATATGAATATTGGATATGTTCATTTTGATTAAGTAATCCCTTTATCTAAAAAGACCATATTTTAGTAATATGAGATATTGTGGAAAAATAAGTATCTTTTCATTTAAAAGTGAAATTAAAGTTAAAATGAAAGAGAATTTGAAATTTGAAGTGAATCAGATTTGAAAAGGATAGTTAGTTAGAAATTAAAAGATGAATAGTGAAATTGAATCGATTTTGAAGTTTAATTTGAGAATGAATTGAAGTTTAAATTCAAATTAGATTTGAAATCTAAGTTTTAAATGTGTTTAATTTGATATTAGAATTGAAATTGAATTGAAATTGGAATTTAAAATTTAATATTAAAATAATGTGAATATAATAATATTATAATATGGTAATAGTGAAAATATATTTTAAATACTTTAAAAAGTAAAAATATTGATTTAAAATGTTTCTAATGAATTTATAAGTGTTGAAATCAAATTTGAATTGATTATTTCAAGTATTGAAAAATAAGTTAAAACTAGACGCGTCGCGCAACGGTAGCTCACGATTTAAAGTTCAAGTGTATAGAGTGGAATATGGCTCGGAATTCTTCGAGATAAGAAAATTCCGGACTATTGTATCTATATCTTCTAGATAAAGAAAGAAAATCAAAATTTCGTTGAGTAGATTTTGAAATAAGTCCAAATCAATTTTGTAGAAAAATCGCTCTAGTGCAGTTAAGTGACCATAACAGAAAATTTGTTTAAATGGATGTTTTTAATTATGGAAAAATATGGAATAAATTTGATAAATCTATTTAAATGAGTTAAAAGAGATTGGAATTGGAAAATATGAATTATGGAATGTTTAAAAGTTGTTTAATTCAAAATAAGCTTATTTAGCACTTTCCGTAACACTTAATGTTGCGAATTCTATAACTTTTGGAATATGAGTTTAAATTTAACGACATTTCTCAGAATAAAATGTGAATGTTTTAAAAAGGATAATTAAGTGTATAAAGATAATTTGAGATATTTATAAGTAATTCCAAAATAAAGTTGAAAATCTGAGTATGCGGAAACAACTAGTACATTTGTCCCGCCTGTGAGATCTGGAAAGATAAAACAAGGTGTTTAACTAAGGTTAGGGATGGAGCAACCAGTGCCCTGAACTTACCTGGCCTATGTTTTCTTTTCTTAGACGAGGGGTGGAATAGATCGAAAGGAAAGCCCGGATGCTCTTAAATAAAAAGATTCTGTATTAAGTTTTTGAATTAAAAGAAGATTGGTATTATCCAAAAGTTAAGCAATCTCCAAGATGAATGATTTCTATGATCCTATTTACTCAAAAAATGTTTTTGTTAAGATTGACTTAGGGTTTATCGTAAATGATGTCTTAAATAACATTGTTTTTGACCCGCTTAAAAGTTAAGAAGTTTGGATCAAGAATTTAGTAAGGAAATCTGAGATATTTTCCAAAGCAAAAGAATGAACTTCTTAGAAATTACTCTAAGTTAAAAGAGAGAGAATTTCGAAATCATCCGAAAGAATTAAAGTGAAAAGAGACTTAATAAATCCTATATACTCATATTCACTTTTTATCGATGATTGGATTTCGAAGGAACCGGAGTCGGATTTGGTTAATTCCTATCCGAAAACAACTTCGAACTAATGTATACGTTCGAACGTGAAGACATGTTGAAGACGATGATTATTGAAGACCGTGGATCTTTATAGCGTGAGGACTGCTTGTTGGTTTGCTCGGGTTCGCACCCATTATAGAGTTATGTATAGCAGTGGTCTCCTCGTGATGGAGATTTTGCGGATTGCAAGGGCTTCTCGCTTAATAATGGCCGAGGAAAGTGCCTTCGGTTTGTCCTGTTCTTGGACAACTTGTATGGACTTTTGTCTGACATTGCATTTCTAACGATTACGTACATTATTTTTACAAACGTACATCGGTGGCGGCGGAGAAGGCAACTTCTCTTAGCTTAACATCCTCCTTGAGACATACGAGCTCAAGGGTTGTATTTTTGTGGAAGGCAATTAGTAGTTAAACGAAATGGCAATGTGGCATTCAAAGATGTGATATGTGCTTTGTGAAAAGGTAATCGTGACCTCAAGCCTCATCAAACTGGAAATGACCGAAACAGTATTAGATGCAGTAAGGCTAAGTGGGTCATTCCCAATTAGGGTATGATCATCCCCTTCTAGATATATTTCTTCCCGCTATGACGTTCGGGATGTTAATTAATGTGGTGTATGGAAAACGAGCGCTCGGTTAAAGGTCAGTAACGACCGGGGGATGACATATTCGGTACCATCTAGTTAAGAGGTGGGCCGGTCTTGTGTTTGTAGAGAAGCTTTGTGATGGTTTCTCGGGACATCCATCTAGAGGTGTACCTATTTCGGAAGGTAGATCCTGCGTCTGGTCATTTGTATGGAAATCCATTCTCCAATAAGAACCTACAGTTTTGTTTGTAGAGCCTAGTATGCTGGAATTTAATAATGGTAACAATTTCAGCTAAGATTTATAAGTTTATTTGCAAATGTTTTCAAAGAGATGTCATTAGAAATAATATCAAGTGTTTTGATATAAAAGTGTTTTAGTTATCATAAGGTAAAACCCGTCCGTGTTTATGTGTGGGCGTGGTCTTATGAGATACTCTTTATTTCCAAGAATTTTATCCAAAGGCTGATATATGACACTGTCATTAATTATTGAGTTTTTCTCACACTGGTTTATCAAGCCTGATCCGGGTATTTTCAATACTCGGGTCAGATCCGAGTAGTTTCAGGTTTAGTTGAAGATGGTTGGAGTTTCCAGAGGAGAGCTGGAGATATTCATCGACGTATGGAGATATTCTATTATCCGCTTTGCTTAGTGTATTTTGTTTGATGTTTGTCAGCATTTGTAAGGGCAGGTTTTATAACTGTCCCAGCTGAATTTAGGTTAGACTCTGATATATGTATTTAAAAGTTTTCCGCTGTAAAAATATTTGTTCAATATTATATGTTATTCCATTCGTGTGAGATTCTGTTCTGTCTACTTTTCTTTATCACCCTTAAAGATCCGTCTTTTCGTGCAATTTGAGTTAGACATGGTTTATTGTCGATTCAAAAGGTACGGGAAAACGGGCCTTTACAAAAATAATACTATCGCTTTCCTCTCATGTTCTGTTGATATTCGTCTTCTGTTTTCTTCACCAACCTATAATTCAAACCGACCTAGTTATTCTTCTACTGAAGTCATTTCTTGTCCTTCTAAATCCTAAACAAATAGGGGTGAGACAAAGACTAAGCAAGTGAAGAAAATGCATTTCGATTGACTTTTTCGTTACGTTTTCATCTCAAATTTTATTATGATTTCCATGCAAACTTTTCGAATGTACTTCCGAATCACATATACCTAATTCATACACATATCTTTGAATTTGATTTATAGATTATTTGTTGAATTAGTGAATTCTTAGATGCTTCATCTACTCCTCCAATATATGAAGGTCCCATTTCAAGTAATTTTTTATTGTAATCATTTTGTTTTATTTTACGAGTGGATTCTTTTTGGATTGGTGGTAATTTACTTTGATGTAATTATTGGCTTTATATAATCCCTAATTTATTACATACTCGGATGATTGAGTTCAAGTAAGGTTTTTCCTTTTTTATTACAAAGCCAGATATGCATTGTGAAGCTCAATCCATATTGTTTATTTAAGCTCATAAACTATTTTAATGAATGGACTCCTATGAATGTTCACGAGGAAGAAAAGTAGTATTTTTATGCAACATTTAATTTACTATCCTCTATGTTTCATTTTCTAGATTATATGTTTTGCCCTTATATAAAAAATAGATTATTCAACTAAACACATTAGAAATCCATGATCATAATTTCACAAATATTTGGATAAAGGCGACACAATTAAGCCAATGAGGTAATTCTATCTCTACGAACTAGTTTTGCAAGTTTACCATTTTTATTTTTTGCTTGAACGAACTTATATGAAATGAATAAGTTGAAAGGTTGAAGTCATTTGCTTTACTTTTTTATTTTATGTTTATTGTTTACTCACTTCAAACAATATACTTTATGAATAAATTCTGTAATAACATTCTTATGTGAATATACTTCGTTGAATGTAAAAAAACTGGATTTTTTTATTATAACTCTATGTTGATTGGAGTAATGTAGTGAACATCTTAATTTCATTTTATCATATTTACACTTCAATGTCTCAAATTTTATATTAAAAATTATTAGAAACAAACAATGTTTATTGAAAAAATTATTGTGCACAAGGAGGAAAGAGAAGTAAATATAATAATAAAATGAACATTAACAAATCAACTCTGCTGCTCCAATTAGCAAAGAATATTATGATAAGGTTTTTCAAAAGTTATGTCAATGTCCATGGACCATCATTAGATATAAGTCGTTTGCAGGTGATGTGAAATTTTGATGACATGAAATCACATTTAAAAGGAAATAAATTTGCAAAAGGAAGAAAAAGAAATTTTTTGTTTCCCCTAAGTAATAGGCATATTTGGTTATCTCTCTCTATTTAGGTAATCAATTTTTTTTTCCATATACATGTTAATTTGGACGTTAAGCAACTGTTGTTATAAATAGAGCCTAGAAGAGAGAGTGGAAATGTGTGAAAAACTATTTGGTGTTTCTCTCTTCTTTCGTCTTTGTTCTTCTTCTCCAACCACTAAGAAGCTATTATTTGGGATCAAGACTCCTTCTGAATTAGATTATTGATTCTATTTTTGTTTGTTTATTTTTATTTGGTAGATTAATTGTAAATAATTGTTTTTGGGAATCATATAAATGGATGTTAGGTGAATATTGTGTTTTGGATCTCTTGATTTCTTTGTGTTTTAGTACTATCTTCACCATTGTTTATCTTCAAATATTATTTATCTTCAAATATTATTACTTTCAACCAATATTATCCCTTTGTGACTTGGGTGATATAAGATTATGGGATAAGCCTCTACAACAATTTTATCCTTTGTTATGTTTTACGCAACATAAATGCTAACAAATTGGTATCATATTTAGATTATCGTAAGGCGAAGGATAATTTTGGATTTATATATTTGTTAAGATGTCGGATTTAATTTTCTTCTCAAAGTTTGCTATTCTAAATCGAAGTTATTGGGGGTATTTAGAAGCCTAAGATAGAGGATGTTTTGTATCTCAACGATCTTCATGAGTTAATCAAAGATTGTGTTAAGAGACCCTCAAATATAGAGGAGTGTAAATGGAAGAAGATGGATAAGAAGGTAATTTTTCTTCAGTACCTTGATGTTTCAGCTTTCCACAATGTGGCTAGTTGTAAATCCACGATGACTTTGTAAGACAAATTAGTGTCATGAGTCAAAAAATGCTACCAACAAGGCTTTTCTTATTTGAAAATTGGTTCAGTTGAGGTTGGATGGAGAGAAGTTTGTAGTAGAGCATTTGAACGAATTTCAAGATGTAATTAATCAATTGTTAGGTATGAATGTCAAATTTGATGATGAATTACAAACACTTTTATTTATGAGTTCGCTTTCAGGAAGGGACCATGAATTTTCAAAAATTGGAAGGGGGACAAGGGTGAGGTGGCATGTTGATGTATCAACAAGTGAGAGAAAGGTAGAGTATAAGGGTATTTAGGTAATTTTGGTATTTCATTTTATACAAAAACTTTGTCAATCTTTCTTTTCCATTTTCATTTCATTTTCCCATTTTTTTTCTACTTCAAAAACAAAGCCATACACCCATAACCACACCATGGCCTAGCCATGTATATCTCTAGGCCGAACCCTTTTGGCCATCTAAGGTCACCAAAACTTCATTTTTTTTCCAAGTTAAAAGCATGTATCTAGGTTGTACCCAAATTATAGCATGCATCGTGGAAGTTAGGTTAAGTTAGTAAGCTTTTGGATATATGGTGAGTCAAAGCTCACCCTTTTATACAAAGTTTTAATTTTAAAATCTTGTTTATATTTGGTTGCAAAAGTATATTGGTTGTTTGGGTAAATGATGTTTATTTGGATATACATTTGTACGCTTGTATGTGATGTTGGATTTGACTTGAAACTTAAGTCTAATTGTTATGTATGGTTGAAAAATGTGACTTGGTTATGGTTTATTAATATGGTATGAAAATGGATGTAATATCCCGAAATTTTTAACAATATCAATTTAATAATCTATAGTAAAAATTAAATTGATATTGTTATTTTGTTAATAATAATTCAAATTGATTTAATAATCATCTACAATAAATATTCAATTAGTTATTTTATCTTTTAAAAATAATAAATTGGTCTCTATTTACAATATAAATATATGGTTTATATTCTAAATAGATTAGCATTGTTTTAATTTTAATAAGTGAAGCATATTTTCTAGTTTTAATATTTGTAATAATTTGAAAATTGTTTTTATTTAATATTAGCTTTTCAAAATTTTTGAATAAATGATTTTGGTTTAAATTTAATAATTGAATCATGTTTTAAAATTCTAATATGTACATTTTAATTTGGAAATTTTAATTTAAATTAGTATTGAGCACTTAAAACTATTTCATAAATAAATATATGATTTTAAATTTGATAAGAAAAAAATATTTAGTGTTTAAATTAAATTGGCTTGAGTTTTAAATTTAGAATAAATTTAACAAAAAGGTTTTATGGCTTAATAAAATAGATATTTTATTAATAAAAATATATAATTTCTTTTAAAATAATTCTTAATTTAACAATAAGATATTTATATAAACAATATTGATAGTGTATGGTCTTTATAAATAGGTTTTGAATAGAAATTGCAGTTGTTATTTCAAATTGAATTCATATACATAACTTGATTTGAAAGTAATTGATTTGAATTTAATTTGAATTGAATTCCAAAGTATAAATATTAATTGTTTTAAATTTCTATATGTATAAGTTTATTTATAAACATGGTTTGTTTTTATTTCATTTATAAATTTATACACATATTTAAATATAAACTAACAAAATAAAATTAGGCTAATATACACATTAATTTGTAAATTTAATACTAATTACCTTTAAAAAGAAACAAGTGTTGCATTCTTAAGCATTGATTAAACAAGTGTTCAAAAATTAACATAATAATTTGACAAGTGTTGAATAATTGTTCAAGTGTAAATTTTTGTTTTAATTTTTCTTTTATTTTATCAAATCTGAAAATTCATTTATATAAGCTTGCATCTTCATTCATATTTGCTTTTTCCATTTCCTTGATCAAAGAAATCTTCAAAATTCTAAAATCAAAAACACCTCTTCAAAATCTTGCATCTTCAAATTGCTGCACATATACAAAATCAAATACCATCTTCAAAAATTCTGAGGCCTGCAAACCAAATCATGTTTAATGCATAAATCAAACCTTGCATACTCAAAAATCTGAACATCCTCAAAATCCAGAAGAAAATCTGCCATCAAATTCCTCTTGATTAAAAAAAAGACCTGCATTCTGTTTTTAAACCTGGAGATCAAATTAACTCTGCATGCATTTGGAAAATTAGCTACTGCATCTACTCTCTGCACAACTTCAGATGTGAAGCTTGTCAAAAGCATCTTCATGCAAGTATTTGTAGTCAGGGATCATGAGCATTTCAACATAATTGCAACTCAGATTTTAAACACAAAGATCCTGCTTGCATTTTTCTGCAAAATTCAAAAGCAAGTCAAACAGAGCTCTGCATTTAATAATGTGAGTAACTTTAAATCTTAATTTTTTAAAATAGGATTGCATGCTAGATTGTTTGATATAAACAAGTATTGCTGTGTATAAATGTAATGTGTATAGGCTGTTGTTTTATTTACTTGTTCTGTTTTCTCGATTTTCAGGCAAATTTTTATCAAAACCTTATCTTTTAATTTTAGTTTCTGATATATTTAGATTTATAAAATAAGGTTATTAACTATATTAAGTTATCTTTTAAAGTTTTAAGTAAGTTTAAGAGAAAAAATATATAGTTTTTCTGGAAATACAGGAAGTATCAGTGCAAGAAAATTTTAACCCAAATTTAAACATGTTACTTTTGAAATTCAGTTTCATAAACTAAATGCATTTACAAAAACTTGATTTTTAAATCAAGAATTAGGATTTTTAGGTGTAAGATTTAGTTGCAGTTTGTTCTTGAACTAAAAATGAAATTTGTGCAATTTCTTGTGATCTGTGACTTGAGAAAACTCGGAATTCTTCTGAGTTGTAGAGGAAGGTTTATAGATTCTTGCAAAATTCACAAATGATGTTGTAATTCAATGAGGAGGGTGCAGTTTGAAAATCTTTTGTTAAACCCTAGTTTTGAATGGGTTTAAGAATTGGGTCAGTTTGAGGTGGAAGATGAATCGAGTGTTGTGATGTTTGTGGAATGCGTAGATGGTGTGTAGTTGAGTTCGAGGCCGGAGGGGTTGATGGGCTGGTGGTCGGAGTGGCAAACATTCGCCGTTGACAGGTTTTGAGCAGAAATCTGTAACATTTTCCAGGTTTGGGAATGGGGAGCTCAATTTTGATTCTTTGCATAATTGTTCGATCTGATGTTCACATATGGGTGTAGGAGCGTTGCTGGGAGTATTACGATCATCTATGATGATCAGGGTAGGCGGTGGTCGCCGTGCATATGCACGACGATGAGTTTACAGGTGAAGTGTTTGGGGTTTTGGTTGTTGCAGGGGAGATCTGTGATTTGCTCGAAGCAGGGGAGATCTGTGATTTGCTCGAAGCAGGTAGATTGAAGACTCGGGGAAGTCAGGCATGAAACTCGAAGTAATATTGGGGTTTTTCTGGTTGCTCTGCATTTTCCAGTTTTTCCAGAAACTTGAACTTTCTGTTTTAAAATTTTCAAATCTCTGAAGTTTATTGATTAGGAAAGTTTAAATTCAAGTTTAAATTCAAAGTTTGAATTTTTGAATTTAATTCAAATTTAAAATCTCAGATTTTAAATAAAAATAAAATTTTAAATTTGAACTTAAGTACTACTTTATTATGGTAAAGTAGTTTGGGCTTTTAAAAATGAAGCTTTTAAAATATGAGTAAGATTTGTAGTTTATTTAAATATGGAAATCTTAAATTTAAAAATGAACTTCAGTTTTTAAATTTTAAAGAAGGTTTAAATTTGAAGTTTAAACTAAATGTAAATTGAAGTTATTAAAATTTTGAAATGAATTTAACTTTAAAATTTTTATAGCACTTGTTTGTTTGTTTTGCAATTTAAAAAAGTTTTAAATTGTCTAAAACTTTCATAAGTTAAAATTGTTATTATTTTAAAACTTGTATTTAAAATGGAATTTAAAAGTAATTTAAAAAGTACTTTGTTTCAAACAAGTTTGTTTTAAAATATAATTTAGAAAATGGTTTTATCTTATATTTAAGTTAAGATTAATGTTTTAGAATTGATTTAATTAATAAGGTAATTAAGATTAATTAATTAATTTAATTAATTAATTGAATTTGGAATAATTAAAATTGATTAATGATTAATCAATTTATAATTAAGATCATTAATTAGATTTTTAAATAAATGATTAATGAATTGTTAATCATGTAATTAAATTTTAAATCAAGATTAATTAATTAAATAATTAGACTTTAATTAATGGATAATTAAAAATGATTTAATTTATAATTATCTAAGTTAATTACTTAATAAAAATAATTAGAGAAGGGTTAATAAAGGTCATTAACCAGGATTATTTAATAATTAATTTATATGGTTAATTTTTTTAATTAATTAGATTAATTAATTTAATAATAATCAATTGTGAACGGTTTGAGCATAATTACTTAATGAAGTAATTTAGAAATTAATTAATTAAGGTAATTAATTAAGTTAAATCTGATTGTTTATTTTAATTAATTAAGTTTAATAATTTTAAACACTTGGGTTTTATAAATAATTACTTAATGATTTGAAAATTACTTGGTTAAGTAATTGGTTGATAATTACAGGTTGTAATTAATTAATGATGTTTAAGAATGAAGTAATTTGGATTAAATTACTTAGTAATTAATCAAGGAATTAATTAAGAAATTAATTAAAGGATAATTAATTTATTTTAATAAAGTAATTAAGTTAGTTAATTACTGAATGTAGTTAATCTGGAATGATTAATGATTATGAGTTAATTACTTAAGATAATTAATTTAAGAGGATAATTTATTAAGTATAATTAAGGATCATTAATTATTATAATTAATGATGTAATTAAAGTTGATTAATTAATCAATGATAAATAATTAAAGGTAATTAATTAATGTAATTAATTAAGAATTAAGGTAATTAATTATAGTTAATTAATTGATTGAAGTAATGAAAGGTTAATTACTGTTTAGTTGAGGATAATTAATCTGTGAAATTAATTAAGAATAATTCCATGAGTGTAATTAAGGATAATTAATCAAGAGTGATTAATTAAGGTGATTAATAATGAATGATTAATTGATTGTAATCAATCAAATGATTGGGTAAGCAAGATATATTGGTGAAGTAATTAATTTAATTTATTTTAAATTAATTAAAGATGGAATAATTAATTTAATTCATTTTAAATTAATTAGAGATTAGATATAGTTAATTTAATTCATTTTAAAATTAATTATATTGTAATGAATAAATCATTGCTTATGCAGGAATGGATGACATCGATTGTCTTGGATGCTTTGTAATCTCAGTAATGAGATAAGTATGGTTGTGTGATATGAATGCTTGATTGCATTGTGATGATAACATAGATTATCTTTTGTGATGGTGATATATGGATTATCTATTTTGATATTGATAATGTGGATTACCTGTTATTTGATAATGTTGATTATCAATTGTGACTTGTGAGTTATCTATCTGTATGTATATAGATACTGTATTGAATTGTTTTAAACTTTAAAACAACTTGGACCTAAAAGAAACGCTTTGGATTTCGATGAGACGGGGATCGGGTTTCCATATTTGGATATCCGAAAACCACATCGATTCCTATTAAACGTTAGGTCGTGAGTCAAAGTGGAGCTTTGTGAAGACTCGAGGTGTAAGGACTATACATCAGTATAACTCTGTGGGTGATTCCGTAATGAGTTTGACGGAATTAGTTCTTATAGGTTCGAGATGGTGGTTCAGAGTGCAAGGGTTATCATCGTTAACTCTGAGGGTGATTCCAAAATGAGTGTAACGAGATAATGCCTTCGGTTTCGTTCGAACCCGGAACGAACTTGCATGGATTGAATGCTTTAAGAACATCGTCAGGTGGACGATGAGCATTCTAAGTGATGTGTTCTATAAAGGTAATCGTAGCCTCAAGCCTCATCAACCGGGAAAGGCTAAAACAAGGGAGGTGCAGCAAGGCTTCGTGGGTAGCCCCCACTTGAGAGTAAGATTTACCCCTGTCTAGAGGTCCCTTTATTTCGGCTGTGTGGGTGGTTGCTAGCTACAACCACGGGGTTGTCTTGTTCGGAACTGTTCAGTAAGGAATGGGTCCGGTCTTGTGTTGCAGGGGAGCGGGTGTACTCCTCGGTACGTTTATCTAGGCCACGTACTGTGACGGACGGTACCCCAGTAGCCCTGCCATTGTATGGAATCCAAAATCCAATAAGTGCCAACGGTTTTGATTGTATTACCCACTTTTGTGGCTAGTAGCTGGAATTTAATGAATGTAACAATTTCGGCTATTTCATTTTATTTGAAAACCCTAGACATTATTATAATATCATTGGATTTCCTATCAAATGTTTAGGTTAGCGTTAGGTAAAAAAATTTCCATGTTTATGTGTGGGAAATCTTACGTGATACCTTTCTTTTCCAAAGGTTTTTAAAAGTTAAGCAAATTTAACCTGTTACTCACACCAGACCCATGTCTGACCCGGAGTTTATCTTCTGTTTTCTTAAACTCTTGGGTACTCAAATTTTTACGAGTAGCCAAGGGATTCAGGTTAGGATTCACGTTAGCTTTGACGAATTGTGGAGGAGCAATAGAGCAGGAGGCTTCTGCGTGTAGATATAAATAGTTTTCCACCATGTAGATTTCTCAAAGTTGTTTCTTGTACTGTATTGAGTTGTATAACTAGACAGGTGTTTATAACTGTCTAGTATGTGTTGTATTATCTGTGTACTCTGATAGTGGTTGTAAACTACGTAATGTTAATGTTATTAATATAATTTATTCGTTCCGCTGTTAGATTCTGATGTTGTTTCTTTCTTCTCCTCTTTCTTTTCCCTTTTCTATCCCTTTCTTTCTTAAAAATGATGCGATTTTCTATGGTAAGAAAGTCGGGTCGTTTCAGCTGGTATCAGAGCATTAGGTTGAGTGAATACCTAGGCTCTGTATTGGTGTCTTTCTTGAGAGAGCGTATTTGTAATTTTAAATATATAAATATATTTATTTCTACCTATCTGTTGGGTTACCTATTCAGGTTTTCCAATATAAGTTATAAAGGTAGATGAAGTAGTGGTGTGTGTAACACGACTACCATTGGTTGGAGTTTGAATGTTTGAGATTGGAAGTGTATTTATCGAGACTGTAGACCTAATACCGTCTCGAGTGGGTTCTGTAGTAATGAAGGATTTCATTGATCTCTGAAGGAAACCTGTTAAGGTTTGGAGTCTATTTCTGGAGTTGGATGAGTAGAATTTGGATCTGTTGATTGAGCAGAAGTGAGTAATCGTATTTTGATACCTAAGGGAGTAGTAGCTGCGTGATGAGATGCAGTGACCATGGATGTTCCCGAAGATGTTTCCTTTGGAACAAGTTAAGGAGGTGAGTCTGCTTAGGTGTTGTGGCTGTGTTCAGCCAGTGTTTCTGTTGCTTTAAAATCCGAGTTTCTCGGAGAGCTTTGATTTGGAATTCTTTAGCATCTTTGGCTGCAGTGCAGCTTGGAGTGTTCTCGGTGTTGGCAAGAGATCTTCTGGCTTAGTAGTTTTTCTAGAGTGGATTTCAGAAGCAGTTAAGTGGACCCGTTTCTTCAGTGGGTTGGCTAGTTGAGTGTAAGCTGTTCTGTTTGGTCAAGGGAGAACAGTTTTCCTTGGATTTGGTTTGGGTGGATCACAAAAGTGACTTGTGATTGTTTGAGTGTTCTCTTGGGTTATCAGAATTTTTCTAGATGTCTTCAGAGAAGTCAGAGTTTTGTCCGCATCCGGAGATTTAGTTTCCTTATCGTCTAGGATTACGGGAGTACTACAGGTGGTTCGGCTTAATAGTAGAAGGATGGTTCCAAGGAGATTTAGTTGGTGTAGCAGCTCAGAGTTTTGGAGGAACTTCTGAATTTTTCTTATGGATTTGTTGAACCTTATTTATGGAATGTGTTGTTCTTCAGCATTTTCTTCTACTTCGGATCAGAGTTGAGCAGCGGAAGCAGTTTAGAAGTGCATCTGCTTTTCTTTTCTGGACAGAAGAGGTTGTTGTCTTCTGATGTATGAAGAGTAGGGTTGATCTTGAGGAGATCATTTTGTTGTGTTGTTTGGTCTAGTTTGTTTCTAGAAGCATCAGCAAGGGATGAGCTGATCGGTAAGGTTGTAGACAGTCCAGGATCGTTTGAAGAGTTTTGTGGATTAGAGTAGGAGGAATTTGGATTCTGAAGTCGAAGATTTGGTTTTGGATAAGTTTTCTCCGATCAAAAGTGAGCTATAAGTTTGGGTAAGGCTAAGAAGCTAGCTCTGAAGTGTTTTGGATCTATTCTGTGATCTTGGAGAATAAGTGTTTAATCTACAGGATTGAATTACCAGTTTGGATAATTGGGATTCGATGAGTTTCACGTATCTATGAAAGAGTACGTGTATGATCTATCTCTGGTAGTGGAACCAGCAGTTCTGGAGTTTTGATTTGTTGAGTCAGACTCGTTTGTAGTCTGATATCTTGTCTGGTGTTATAGATATAGTTGAATCAGAGCTTTTATAGCTTCATAATATTGATTGTTTGGATTCTCTAGAGCGAGTATCCCGATATATATATATACTTGGGGAAACTCGAAGAAATTCTATCCAGAATTTGTCTGGATAATTAGGTTTGTTCGATTTGTTGAATTGGTTGTTATGATTGTTAGCATATGTTTGATATATGCTTGTGTTTTAAAATTTAAAATCTTTAATGAGATTATTAAATTACCTTTGTTTTAAATTTCGAGGACGAAATTCTTTTAAGGGTGAAGGATTGTAATATCCCGGAATTTTTAACAATATCAATTTAATAATCTGTAGTAAAAATTAATTGATATTGATATTTTGTTAATAATAATTCAAATTGATTTAATAATCATCTTCAATAAATATTCAATTAGTTATTTTATCTTTTAAAAATAATAAATTGGTCTCTATTTACAATATAAATATATGGTTTATATTCTAAATAGATTAGCATTGTTTTAATTTTAATAAGTGAAGCATATTTTCGAGTTTTAATATTTGTAGTAATTTGAAAATTGTTTTTATTTAATATTAGCTTTTCAAAATTTTTGAATAAACGATTTTGGTTTAAATTTAATAATTGAATCATGTTTTAAAATTCTAATATATACATTTCAATTTGGAAATTTTAATTTAAATTAGTATTGAGCTTTTAAAACTATTTCATAAATAAATATATTATTTTAAATTTGATAAGAAAAAAATATTAAGTGTTTAAATTAAACTGGCTTGAGTTTTAAATTTAGAATAAATTTAACAAAAAGGTTTTATGGCTTAATAAAATATATAATTTCTTTTAAAATAATTATTAATTTAATAATAAGATATTTATAAAAACAATATTGATAGTGTATTATCTTTATAAATAGGTTTTGAATAGAAATTACAGTTGTTATTTCAAATTGAATTCATATACATAACTTGATTTGAAAGTAATTGATTTGAATTTAATTTGAATTAAATTCCAAAGTATAAAAATTAATTGTTTTAAATTTCTATATATATAAGTTTATTTATAAACATGGTTTGTTTTTATTTCATTTATAAATTTATACACATATTTAAATATAAACTAACAAATTAAATTAGGCTAATATACACATTAATTTGTAAATTTAATACTAATTACCTTTAAAACGAAACAAGTGTTGCATTCTTCAGCATTGATTAAACAAGTGTTCATAAATTAACATAATAATTTGACAAGTGTTGAATAATTGTATAAGTGTAAATTTTTGTTTTAATTTTTCTTTTCTTTTATCAAATCTGAAAATTCATTTATATAAGCTTGCATCTTCATTCATATTTGCTTTTTCCATTTCCTTAGTCAAAGAAATCTTCAAAATTCTAAAATCAAAAACACCTCTTTAAAATCTTGCATCTTCAAATTCCTGCATATATACAAAATCAAATCCCCTCTTTAAAAATTCTGAGGCCTGCAAACCAAATCATGTTTAATGCATAAATCAAACCTTGCATACTCAAAAATCTGAACATCCTCAAAACCCAGAAGAAAATCTGCCATCAAATTCCTCTTGATTAAAAAAAGACCTGCATTCTGTTTTTAAGCCTGGAGATCAAATTAACTCTGCATGCATTTGGAAAATTAGCAACTGCGTCTACTCTCTGCACAACTTCAGATGTGAAGCTGGTCAAAAGCATCTTCATGCAAGTATTTGTAGTCAGGGATCATGAGCATTTCAACATAATTGCAACTCAGATTTTAAATACAAAGATCCTGCTTGCATTTTTCTGCAAAATTCAAAAGCAAGTCAAACAGAGCTCTGCATTTGATAATGTGAGTAACTTTAAATCTTAATTTTTTAAAATAGGATTGCATGCTAGATTGTTTGATATAAACAAGTATTGCTGTGTATAAATGTAATGTGTATAGGCTGTTGTTTTATTTACTTGTTCTGTTTTCTCGATTTTCAGGCAAATTTTTATCAAAACCTTATCTTTTAATTTTAGTTTCTGATATGTTTAGATTTATAAAGTAAGGTTATTAACTATATTACGTTATCTTTTAAAGTTTTAAGTAAGTTTAAGAGAAAAAATATATAGTTTTTCTGGAAATACAGGAAGTATCAGTGTAAGAAAATTTTAACCCAAATTTAAACATGTTACTTTTGAAATTCAGTTTCATAAACTAAATGCATTTACAAAAACTTGATTTTTAAATCAAGTATTAGGATTTTTAGGTGTAAGATTTAGTTGCAGTTTGTTCTTGAACTAAAAATGAAATTTGTGCAATTTCTTGTGATCCGTGACTTGAGAAAACTCGGAATTCTTCTAAGTTGTAGAGGAAGGTTTATAGATTCTTGCAAAAATCATAAATGATGTTGTAATTCAATGAGGAGGGTGCAGTTTGAAAATCTTTTGTTAAACCCTAGTTTTGAATGGGTTTAAGAATTGGGTCAGTTTAAGGTGGAAGATGGATCGAGTGTTGTGATGATTGGGGAATGGGTAGATGGTGTGTAGTTGAGTTCGAGGCCGGAGGGGCTGATGGGCTGGTGGTCGGAGTGGCGAACATTCGCCGTTGACAGGTTTTGAGCAGAAACCTGTAACATTTTCCAGGTTTGAAATGGGGAGCTCAATTTTGATTCTTTGCATAATTGTTCGATCTGATGTTCGCATATGGGTGTAGGAGCGTTGCTGGGAGTATTACGATCATCTCTGATGATCAGGGTTGGCGGTGGTCGCCGTGCATATGCATGGCGATGAGTTTACAGGTGAAGTGTTTGGGGTTTTGGTTGTTGCAGGGGAGATATGTGATTTGCTCGATGCAGGTAGATTGAAGACTCGGGGAAGTCAGGTATGAAACTCGAAGTAATATTGGGGTTTCTCGGGTTGCTCTGCATTTTCCAGTTTTTCCAGAAACTTGAAGTTTCTGTTTTAAAATTTTCAAATCTCTGAAGTTTATTGATTAGGAAAGTTTAAATTCAAAGTTTGAATTTTTGAATTTAAGTCAAATTTAAAATCTCAGATTTTAAATAAAATTAAAATTTTAAATTTGAACTTAAGTACTACTTTATTATGGTAAAGTAGTTTGGGCTTTTAAAATTGAAGCTTTTAAAATATGAGTAAGATTTGTAGTTTATTTAAATCTGGAAATCTTAAATTTAAAAATGAATTTCAGCTTTTAAATTTTAAAGAAGGTTTAAATTTGAAGTTTAAACTAAATGTAAATTGAAGTTATTAAAATTTTGAAATGAATTTAACTTTAAAATTTTTATAGGACTTGTTTGGTTGTTTTGCAATTTAAAAAAGTTTTAAATTGTCTAAAACTTTTATAAGTTAAAATTGTTCTTATTTTAAAACTTATATTTAAAATGGAATTTAAAAGTAATTTCAAAAGTACTTTGTTTCAAACAAGTTTATTTTAAAACATAATTTAGAAAATAGTTTTATCTTAAATTTAAGTTAAGATTAATGTTTTAGAATTGATTTAATTCATAAGGTAATTAAGATTAATTGATTTATTTAATTAATTAATTGAATTTGGAATAATTAAAATTGATAAATGATTAATCAATTTATAATTAAGATCATTAGTTAGATTTTTAAATAAATGATTAATGAATTGTTAATCATGTAATTAAATTTTAAATCAAGATTAATTAATTAAATAATTAGACTTTAATTAATGGATAATTAAAGATGATTTAATTTATAATTATCTAAGTTAATTACTTAATAAAAATAATTAGAGAAGGGTTAATAAAGGTCATTAACCAGGATTATTTAATAATTAATTTATATGGTTAATTTTTTTTTAATTTATTAGATTAATTAATTTAATAATAATCAATTGTGAATGGTTTGAGTATAATTACTTAATGAAGTAATTTAGAAATTAATTAATTAAGGTAATTAATTAAGTTAAATATGATTGTTTATTTTAATTAATTAAGTTTAATTAATTTTAAACACTTGAGTTTTATAAATAATTACTTTATGTAATTAATGATTTGAAAATTACTTGGTTAAGTAATTGGTTGATAATTACAGGTTGTAATTAATTAATGATGTTTAAGAATGAAGTAATTTGGATTAAATTACTTAGTAATTAATCAAGGAATTAATTAAGAAATTAATTAAAGGATAATTTATTTATTTTAATAAAGTAATTAAGATAGTTAATTACTGAATGTAGTTAATCTGGAATGATTAATGATTATGAGTTAATTACTTAAGATAATTAATTTAAGAGGATAATTTATTAAGTATAATTAAGGATCATTAATTATTATAATTAATGATGTAATTAAAGTTGATTAATTAATCAATGATAAATAATTAAAGGTAATTAATTAATGTAATTAATTAAGAATTAAGGTAATTAATTATAGTTAATTAATTAATTGAAGTAATGAAAGGTTAATTACTGTTTGGTTGAGGATAATTAATCTGTGAAATTAATTAAGAATAATTCCATGAGTGTAATTAAGGATAATTAATCAAGAGTGATTAATTAAGGTGATTAGTAATGAATGATTAATTGATTGTAATCAATCAAATGATTGGGTAAGCAAGATATATTGGTGAAGTAATTAATTTAATTTATTTTAAATTAATTAAAGATGGAATAATTAATTTAATTCATTTTAAATTAATTAGAGATTATATATAGTTAATTTAATTCATTTTAAAATTAATTATATTGTAATGAATAAATCATTGCTTATGCAGGAATGGATGACATCGATTGTCTTGGATGCTTTGTAATCTCAGTAATGAGATAAGTATGGTTGTGTGATATGAATGCTTGATTGCATTGTGATGATAACATAGATTATCTTTTGTGATGGTGATATATGGATTATCTATTTTGATATTGATAATGTGGATTACCAGTTATTTGATAATGTTGATTATCAATTGTGACTTGTGAGTTATCTATCTGTGTGTATGTAGATAATGTATTGAATTGTTTTAAACTTCAAAACAACTTGGACCTAAAAGAAACGCTTTGGATTTCGATGAGACGGGGATCAGGTTTCCATATTTAGATATCCGAAAACCACATCGATTCCAATTAAACGTTAGGTCGTGGGTCAAAGTGGAGCTTTGTGAAGACTCGAGGTGTAAGGACTATACGTCAGTATAACTCTGTGGGTGATTCCGTAATGAGTTTGACGGAATTAGTTCTTATACGTTCGAGATGGTGGTTCAGAGTGCAAGGGTTATCATCGTTAACTCTGAGGGTGATTCCAAAATGAGTGTAACGAGATAATGCCTTCGGTTTCGTTCGAACCCGGAACGAACTTGTATGGATTGAATGCTTTAAGAACATCGTCGGGTGGACGATGAGCATTCTAAGTGATGTGTTCTATAAAGGTAATCGTAGCCTCAAGCCTCATCAACCGGGAAAGGCTAAAACAAGGGAGGTGCAGCAAGGCTTCGTGGGTAGCCCCCACTTGAGAGTAAGATTTACCCCTGTCTAGAGGTCCCTTTATTTCGGCTGTGTGGGTGGTTGCTAGCTACAACCACGGGGTTGTCTTGTTCGGAACTGTTCAGTAAGGAATGGGTCCGGCCTTGTGTTGCAGGGGAGCGGGTGTACTCCTCGGTACGTTTATCTAGGCCACGTACTGTGACAGACGGTACCCCAGTAGCCCTGCCATTGTATGGAATCCAAAATCCAATAAGTGCCAACGGTTTTGATTGTATTACCCACTTTTGTGGCTAGTAGCTGGAATTTAATGAATGTAACAATTTCGGCTATTTCATTTTATTTGAAAACCCTAGACATTATTATAATATCATTGGATTTCCTATCAAATGTTTAGGTTAGCGTTAGGTAAAAACTTTTCCATGTTTATGTGTGGAAAATCTTACGTGATACCTTTCTTTTCCAAAGGTTTTTAAAAGTTAAGCATATTTAACATGTTACTCACACCAGACCCATGTCTGACCCGGAGTTTATCTTCTGTTTTCTTAAACTCTTGGGTACTCAAATTTTTACGAGTAGCCAAGGGATTCAGGTTAGGATTCAGGTTAGCTTTGACGAATTATGGAGGAGCAATAGAGCAGGAGGCTTCTGCGTGTAGATATAAATAGTTTTCCACCATGTAGATATCTCAAAGTTGTTTCTTGTACTGTATTGAGTTGTATAACTAGACAGGTGTTTATAACTGTCTAGTATGTGTTGTATTATCTGTGTACTCTGATAGTGGTTGTAAACTACGTAATGTTTATGTTATTAATATAATTTATTCGTTCCGCTGTTAGATTCTGATGTTGTTTCTTTCTTCTCTTCTTTCTTTTCCCTTTTCTATCCCTTTCTTTCTTAAAAATGATGCGATTTTCTATGGTAAGAAAGTCAGGTCGTTTCAGCTGGTATCAGAGCATTAGGTTGAGTGAATACCTAGGCTCTGTATTGGTGTCTTTCTTGAGAGAGCGTATTTGTAATTTTAAATATATAAATATATTTATTTCTACCTATCTATTGGGTTACCTATTCAGGTTTTCCAATATAAGTTATAAAGGTAGATGAAGTAGTGGTGTGTGTAACACGACTACCATTGGTTGGAGTTTGAATGTTTGAGATTGGAAGTGTATTTATCGAGACTGTAGACCTAATACCGTCTCGAGTGGGTTCTGTAGTAATGAAGGATTTCATTGATCTCTGAAGGAAACCTGTTAAGGTTCGGAGTCTATTTCTGGAGTTGGATGAGTAGAATTTGGATCTGTTGATTGAGCAGAAGTGAGTAATGGTATTTTGATACCTAAGGGAGTAGTAGCTGCGTGATGAGATGCAGTGACTATGGATGTTCCCGAAGATGTTTCCTTTGGAACAAGTTAAGGAGGTGAGTCTGCTTAGGTGTTGTGGCTGTGTTCAGCCAGTGTTTCTGTTGCTTTAAAATCCGAGTTTCTCGGAGAGCTTTGATTTGGAATTCTTTAGCATCTTTGGCAGGAGTGCAGCTTGGAGTGTTCTCGGTGTTGGCAAGAGATCTTCTGGCTTAGTAGTTTTTCTGGAGTGGAGTTCAGAAGCAGTTAAGTGGAGCCGTTTCTTCGGTGGGTTGGCTAGTTGAGTGTAAGCTGTTCTGTTTGGTCAAGGGAGAACAGTTTTCCTTGGATTTGGTTTGGGTGGATCGCAAAAGTGACTTGCGATTGTTTGAGTGTTCTCTTGGGTTATCAGAATTTTTCTAGATGTCTTCAAAGAAGTCAGAGTTTTGTCCGCATCCGGAGATTTAGTTTCCTTATCGTCTAGGATTACGAGAGTACTACAGGTGGTTCAGCTTAATAGTAGAAGGATGGTTCCAAGGAGATTTAGTTGGTGTAGCAGCTCAGAGTTTTGGAGGAACTTCTGAATTTTTCTTATGGATTTGTTGAACCTTATTTATGGAATGTGTTGTTCTTCGGCATTTTCTTCTACTTCGGATCAGAGTTGAGCAGCGGAAGCAGTTTGGAAGTGCATCTGCTTTTCTTTTCTGGACAGAAGAGGTTGTTGTCTTCTGATGTATGAAGAGTAGGGTTGATCTTGAGGAGATCATTTTGTTGTGTTGTTTGGTCTAGTTTGTTTCTAGAAGCATCAGCAAGGGATGAGCTGATCAGTAAGGTTGTAGACAGTCCAGGATCGTTTGAAGAGTTTTTTGGATTAGAGTAGGAGGAATTTGGATTCTGAAGTCGAAGATTTGGTTTTGGATAAGTTTTCTCCGATCAAAAGTGAGCTATAAGTTTGGGTAAGGCTAAGAAGCTGGCTCTGAAGTGTTTTGGATCTATTCTATGATCTTGGAGAATAAGTGTTTAATCTACAGGATTGAATTACCAGTTTGGATAATTGGGATTCGATGAGTTTCACGTATCTATGAAAGAGTACGTGTATGATCTATCTCTGGTAGTGGAACCGGCAGTTCTGGAGTTTTGATTTGTTGAGTCAGACTCGTTTGTAGTCTGATATCTTGTCTGGTGTTATAGATATAGTTGAATCAGAGCTTTTATAGCTTCATAATATTGATTGTTTGGATTCTCTAGAGCGAGTATCCCGATATATATATATACTTGGGGAAACTCGAAGAAATTCTATCCAGAATTTGTCTGGATAATTAGGTTTGTTCGATTTGTTGAATTGGTTGTTATGATTGTTAGCATATGTTTGATATATGCTTGTGTTTTAAAATTTAAAATTTTTAATGAGATTATTAAATTACCTTTGTTTTAAATTTCGAGGACGAAATTCTTTTAAGGGGGAAGGATTGTAATATCCCGGAATTTTTAACAATATCAATTTAATAATCTGTAGTAAAAATTAAATTGATATTGATATTTTGTTAATAATAATTCAAATTGATTTAATAATCATCTTCAATAAATATTCAATTAGTTATTTTATCTTTTAAAAATAATAAATTGGTCTCTATTTACAATATAAATATATGGTTTATATTCTAAATAGATTAGCATTGTTTTAATTTTAATAAGTGAAGCATATTTTCTAGTTTTAATATTTGTAGTAATTTGAAAATTGTTTTTATTTAATATTAGCTTTTCAAAATTTTTGAATAAATGATTTTGGTTTAAATTTAATAATTGAATCATGTTTTAAAATTCTAATATATACATTTTAATTTGGAAATTTTAATTTAAATTAGTATTGAGCTTTTAAAACTATTTCTTAAATAAATATATTATTTTAAATTTGATAAGAAAAAAATATTAAGTGTTTAAATTAAACTGGCTTGAGTTTTAAATTTAGAATAAATTTAACAAAAAGGTTTTATGGCTTAATAAAATATATAATTTCTTTTAAAATAATTCTTAATTTAATAATAAGATATTTATAAAAACAATATTGATAGTGTATTATCTTTATAAATAGGTTTTGAATAGAAATTACAGTTGTTATTTCAAATTGAATTCATATACATAACTTGATTTGAAAGTAATTGATTTGAATTTAATTTGAATTAAATTCCAAAGTATAAATATTAATTGTTTTAAATTTCTATATATATAAGTTTATTTATAAACATGGTTTGTTTTTATTTCATTTATAAATTTATACACATATTTAAATATAAACTAACAAATTAAATTAGGCTAATATACACATTAATTTGTAAATTTAATACTAATTACCTTTAAAAAGAAACAAGTGTTGCATTCTTCAGCATTGATTAAACAAGTGTTCATAAATTAACATAATAATTTAACAAGTGTTGAATAATTGTATAAGTGTAAATTTTTGTTTTAATTTTTTTTTTATTTTATCAAATCTGAAAATTCATTTATATAAGCTTGCATCTTCATTCATATTTGCTTTTTCCATTTCCTTAGTCAAAGAAATCTTCAAAATTCTAAAATCAAAAACACCTCTTTAAAATCTTGCATCTTCAAATTCCTGCATATATACAAAATCAAATCCCCTCTTTAAAAATTCTGAGGCCTGCAAACCAAATCATGTTTAATGCATAAATCAAACCTTGCATACTCAAAAATCTGAACATCCTCAAAATCCAGAAGAAAATCTGCCATCAAATTCCTCTTGATTAAAAAAAGACCTGCATTCTATTTTTAAACCTGGAGATCAAATTAACTCTGCATGCATTTGGAAAATTAGCAACTGCGTCTACTCTCTGCACAACTTCAGATGTGAAGCTTGTCAAAAGCATCTTCATGCAAGTATTTGTAGTCAGGGATCATGAGCATTTCAACATAATTGCAACTCAGATTTTAAATACAAAGATCCTGCTTGCATTTTTCTGCAAAATTCAAAAGCAAGTCAAACAGAGCTCTGCAATTAATAATTTGAGTAACTTTAAATCTTAATTTTTTAAAATAGGATTGCATGCTAGATTGTTTGATATAAACAAGTATTGCTGTGTATAAATGTAATGTGTATAGGCTGTTGTTTTATTTACTTATTCTGTTTTCTCGATTTTCAGGCAAATTTTTATCAAAACCTTATCTTTTAATTTTAGTTTCTGATATGTTTAGATTTATAAAGTAAGGTTATTAACTATCTTAAGTTATCTTTTAAAGTTTTAAGTAAGTTTAAGAGAAAAAAATATATGGTTTTTCTGGAAATACAGGAAGTATCAGTGTAAGAAAATTTTAACCCAAATTTAAACATGTTACTTTTGAAATTCAGTTTCATAAACTAAATGCATTTACAAAAACTTGATTTTTAAATCAAGTATTAGGATTTTTAGGTGTAAGATTTAGTTGCAGTTTGTTCTTGAACTAAAAATGAAATTTGTGCAATTTCTTGTGATCTGTGACTTGAGAAAACTCGGAATTCTTCTAAGTTGTAGAGGAAGGTTTATAGATTCTTGCAAAAATCATAAATGATGTTGTAATTCAATGAGGAGGGTGCAGTTTGAAAATATTTTGTTAAACCCTAGTTTTGAATGGGTTTAAGAATTGGGTCAGTTTAAGGTGGAAGATGGATCGAGTGTTGTGATGATTGGGGAATGGGTAGATGGTGTGTAGTTGAGTTCGAGGCCGGAGGGGCTGATGGGCTGGTGGTCGGAGTGGCGAACATTCGCCGTTGACAGGTTTTGAGCAGAAACCTGTAACATTTTCCAGGTTTGGAATGGGGAGCTCAATTTTGATTCTTTGCATAATTGTTCGATCTGATGTTCGCATATGGGTGTAGGAGCGTTGCTGGGAGTATTACGATCATCTCTGATGATCAGGGTTGGCGGTGGTCGCCGTGCATATGCATGGCGATGAGTTTACAGGTGAAGTGTTTGGGGTTTTGGTTGTTGCAGGGGAGATATGTGATTTGCTCGATGCAGGTAGATTGAAGACTCGGGGAAGTCAGGTATGAAACTCGAAGTAATATTGGGGTTTCTCGGGTTGCTCTGCATTTTCCAGTTTTTCCAGAAACTTGAAGTTTCTGTTTTAAAATTTTCAAATCTCTGAAGTTTATTGATTAGGAAAGTTTAAATTCAAAGTTTGAATTTTTGAATTTAAGTCAAATTTAAAATCTCAGATTTTAAATAAAATTAAAATTTTAAATTTGAACTTAAGTACTACTTTATTATGGTAAAGTAGTTTGGGCTTTTAAAATTGAGGCTTTTAAAATATGAGTAAGATTTGTAGTTTATTTAAATCTGGAAATCTTAAATTTAAAAATGAACTTCAGCTTTTAAATTTTAAAGAAGGTTTAAATTTGAAGTTTAAACTAAATGTAAATTGAAGTTATTAAAATTTTGAAATGAATTTAACTTTAAAATTTTTATAGGACTTGTTTGGTTGTTTTGCAATTTAAAAAAGTTTTAAATTGTCTATAACTTTCATAAGTCAAAATTATTCTTATTTTAAAACTTGTATTTAAAATGGAATTTAAAAGTAATTTCAAAAGTACTTTGTTTCAAACAAGTTTATTTTAAAACATAATTTAGAAAATAGTTTTATCTTAAATTTAAGTTAAGATTAATGTTTTAGAATTGATTTAATTCATAAGGTAATTAAGATTAATTGATTTATTTAATTAATTAATTGAATTTGGAATAATTAAAATTGATTAATGATTAATCAATTTATAATTAAGATCATTAATTAGATTTTTAAATAAATGATTAATGAATTGTTAATCATGTAATTAAATTTTAAATCAAGATTAATTAATTAAATAATTAGACTTTAATTAATGGATAATTAAAGATGATTTAATTTATAATTATCTAAGTTAATTACTTAATAAAAATAATTAGAGAAGGGTTAATAAAGGTCATTAACCAGGATTATTTAATAATTAATTTATATGGTTAATTTTTTTTTAATTTATTAGATTAATTAATTTAATAATAATCAATTGTGAATGGTTTGAGTATAATTACTTAATGAAGTAATTTAGAAATTAATTAGTTAAGGTAATTAATTAAGTTAAATATGATTGTTTATTTTAATTAATTAAGTTTAATTAATTTTAAACTCTTGAGTTTTATAAATAATTACTTTATGTAATTAATGATTTGAAAATTACTTGGTTAAGTAATTGGTTGATAAATACAGGTTGTAATTAATTAATGATGTTTAAGAATGAAGTAATTTGGATTAAATTACTTAGTAATTAATCAAGGAATTAATTAAGAAATTAATTAAAGGATAATTTATTTATTTTAATAAAGTAATTAAGATAGTTAATTACTGAATGTAGTTAATCTGGAATGATTAATGATTATGAGTTAATTACTTAAAATAATTAATTTAAGAGGATAATTTATTAAGTATAATTAAGGATCATTAATTATTATAATTAATGATGTAATTAAAGTTTATTAATTAATCAATGATAAATAATTAAAGGTAATTAATTAATGTAATTAATTAAGAATTAAGGTAATTAATTATAGTTAATTAATTAATTGAAGTAATGAAAGGTTAATTACTGTTTGGTTGAGGATAATTAATCTGTGAAATTAATTAAGAATAATTCCATGAGTGTAATTAAGGATAATTAATCAAGAGTGATTAATTAAGGTGATTAATAATGAATGATTAATTGATTGTAATCAATCAAATGATTGGGTAAGCAAGATATATTGGTGAAGTAATTAATTTAATTTATTTTAAATTAATTAAAGATGGAATAATTAATTTAATTCATTTTAAATTAATTAGAGATTAGATATAGTTAATTTAATTCATTTTAAAATTAATTATATTGTAATGAATAAATCATTGCTTATGCAGGAATGGATGACATTTATTGTCTTGGATGCTTTGTAATCTCAGTAATGAGATAAGTATGGTTGTGTGATATGAATGCTTGATTGCATTGTGATGATAACATAGATTATCTTTTGTGATGGTGATATATGGATTATCTATTTTGATATTGATAATGTGGATTACCTGTTATTTGATAATGTTGATTATCAATTGTGACTTGTGAGTTATCTATCTGTGTGTATGTAGATAATGTATTGAATTGTTTTAAACTTTAAAACAACTTGGACCTAAAAGAAACGCTTTGGATTTCGATGAGACGGGGATTAGGTTTCCATATTTAGATATCCGAAAACCACATCGATTCCAATTAAACGTTAGGTCGTGAGTCAAAGTGGAGCTTTGTGAAGACTCGAGGTGTAAGGACTATACGTCAGTATAACTCTGTGGGTGATTCCGTAATGAGTTTGACGGAATTAGTTCTTATACGTTCGAGATGGTGGTTCAGAGTGCAAGGGTTATCACCGTTAACTCTGAGGGTGATTCCAAAATGAGTGTAACGAGATAATGAGCAAGTTGAAAATTGGTGACATGATAAGTCTATGAGACTTAGTTTCTGTGTGAGGTTGAAAAACGCTTTTGCGTTGTTGGTGCGAAGAGACCGGGATTAGATTTATCTGAAAACACTTCGGACCAATGTATATGTGACGATTTTGCAGGTTGGTTGATGATATTGATATTTAAGATTTTCATAGCGAAGGATTTCTTGTTAATCGCTTGGGGATAAAATGCCAATATACCTCTAGTAGCAATAGTGTCTTCGTTATGAAATATCCAATGCAAGGACTATTCGTTAATAATCCTAGAAATTTCCTGACAAGATGTGGTAGGAAAGTACCTTCGATTGTCCTGTTCCTGGACAACTTGTATGGAGAGTGTCTGACATTGCATTTCTAAGATTACGTACATTAGCTTAATACCCTCCTTAAGACGTACGAGCTCAAAAATCGTATTTTCGTGGAAGGCAATTAGTAGTCAACGAAAATGGCAATGTGGCATTCAAAGTGATGTGATACGTGATATGTGAAAGGTAATCGTTACCTTAGGCCTCATCAAGCAATAATGACCAAAACTGGGTTAGATACGGCAAGGCTAAGTGGGTCATTCTCAATTAGGATATGATCATCCTCTTCTAGATATATTTCTTCCCACTATGATGTTCGGGATGTAAATTAATGCGGTTTGTATGCTATAAGGGCCCTCGGAAAGGTCGGTAACGACCAGGGGATGATATATTCCATACTACCTAGTTATAGAGGTAGGTCGGTCTTATGTTGGTAGAGGATCCTTTGTAGTGGTCCTTGGTACATTTCCCTAGAGATATACTGCTGGAAGGTAGTCCCTTCACCCGGTCACTTGAATGGAAATCCAAACTCCGCTACGTGCCTGCCATTTTGATTGTATTACCTATTATGGGCTATCTATCGAAATTTAATCAATGTAACAATTTCGGCTATGATTAATATTATTTGTGCAGTATACACTATTATAATATAAGATAATTTGATATGAAAGGTTTGGTCATCGTAAGGCAAAAACATGTCAGTGTTTATGTGTGGACGTGTCTTACGAGATACTTTTATTTTGAAAAAGAAAAAGTTTGGTGGTAATTTAATAATTTCAGTTGAGTGTGTTTCTCACGCTAGTTTACAGACTGATCCGGGCGTTCTTCCCTTTCAATGCTCAGGTTAGCTCGAGTATATTTACAGGTTCAAATTTGGTGCTTTGAAGCTTCAGCAGGAGAGCTGGAAGTCTTCAGATCGAATTCCCGTATATATTTATTTTTCCGCTGCTTTGTTATTTAAATTATTGACCATTGTAAGGATAGGTTATTATATCTGTCCAGGCTGATGATTAGTGATTGATTGTTGAACTCTGATGGATGTACGTATATGATATTACAGTTTCTATTTTGTAAAGATCATTGATATGATATTATATGTTTTCCGCTACGATGTGAGATTTTGTATTGCTTTGTTTGGTTCTCTCTTCTATCTTCTTCTCTTCTCTTCTTCTCTCTTCTTTTCTTTCTCATGACTTTCTGTCAATCAGTGCTTTTTGAGTCAGACATGTGTGGTTTATTGTCGATTTAATGGGCACGAATTTGCAGATCATCACATATTTTATCTAGTGGTGTACTATATAGAAGGTAGTCCCTTACCTTGCCATTGTTGGAATCCATTCTCCAATAAGCGTTGTTCGGACTTTATTGTATACCTATTATACTTGAATTTAATAATGTAATGATTTTGGCTATGAGTAATATGTATTTGTATTTTAGACATTATCATAATATCATTGGATTTTCTATAGAAAATGTTTTGGTTATTGTAACAATCCGCATATTTAATGATTATATATTTAAATGTTTTATTTAAATATAACGTCGTTAGTCGGATTTTTGGGTCCGAAATGTCACTTTCTGCAAATGGCCGAATTGGAACTCGAAACTACCTCAATTGGTTCCAAAATGGCGTTTGCGATCTTTTTGAGTATAATCTTGGATATGTTTGGAGTTTGTGAAATTTTGACCCTTTTTCTATTGGGTTTTGGGTTTGGGTTCAGCCCACTAGCTTAACTAATACCCTAACTCAACTCCTTCTCTTCATTCATCTTCATTTCATTTTTATTTCTTAAGCTAAAACTGAAATGGTGGAGGGGAAAGAGAAATAGAAATTGCAAGCCCTAGTTTCTTCTTGTAAACTTGATTCTTGCTCCAAAATCAAAGAGAAGCCATTGGTAAGCATCCTCTTCATCTTCTCCCACTCTTCTCCTCTTCAATTTCAGAAAATTTCCTAAACCTAAATTGGGAAATATGTGTTTTATTCTTAGATTGAAGCTTGTTGGGTTGAAGTAGTGTTTGGTTGGTCTTCTCCTTGTTATTGAGCTTCATCTTCTTTGTTTTTGGGTAAAAGGTGAGTTTTGAACTCACATCTACTTCTCTTGATTTCATTGATGTTGGGTATGAATTCCTAACACCTTGTTCATATGCACTTGCTTTTGGTTTGGATTGAATTGGTGAATATCCAAATTTTTAGTGTTTGGGTTCAATTCTTTAAAGATCCTAACTTTGATGTTTGAATATGTTTTTGGTTGCGAATCGGAGAGCTAATGGAGCTGAGGTATCTATTGGTTAAAGCTCCTTAGGTCCATTGCTCGAACGGTCGCGGTTTGGAAGAATTTGCATTTCATTGAAATAGGGCAGGAAGTGCAAAATCATCAGGTTCGTCCAACCGAGCCCTGTAGCCGGTCGACCGACCTGCTGTCCCGAGTTTTTTTTTATTTCCTGCATCTGGCCAGCCGACCGAGCCCTACAACCGGTCGACCGACCTGCTCATGTTTTGCCTGTTTTGCCTATTTTTGCATATTTTGATTGGTTATCCAAATTTTATCGATTCAAGTTGCTTTTTAGTAGTTGTTATTGCATCTTTGACTTTGATAACTTATTCTTGACTTCATCCACGGGTTTTTATAAAAATAATTTCTCGAATCTCATTTAAAAGCTCGTTTCCCCAATTTATAAATTCTATTTAAAACACGCACAATTTCGCACTTCGAGCGAAGTGGAAGGGTGATTAAATGGTTAGGTAAAACACGGACCATGAATCCATGCGTTTATCTTTTCGATTAGTCCCCGACCTATTCGATTGATTGTTTTGACCTTTGTGTCTGGTTTACCGATGAGATGAGGTAGACTTTGTATTGCTTTGAGTGTGAAACTAACTAACGGATAGTAAATCGTTTAGTGCGAACGAGTGGTTATGGGACTCACGTTACCACTTTTCGGATTCCTTTTTGAGAGTTATGACACATTCCGCTAGTTAGTGGTGTCCACTATTGGGTCTCCGACCTTCACCACTACGGTTTGTTGCCTTCGGGTATGTTGCCTTCGGGTTAGTGCCTTCGGGTTTGTGCCTTCGGGTTTGTTGCCCTATAGTATCGCTTCCGATGTTGGTCATTATGAGCCGCATGGGTGATATTGGGTTGCCCTTTAGTATCGCTTCCGATGTTGGTCGTTATGAGCCGCATGGGTGATATTGGGTTTGGAGTCTTCGGACTCATGGATCCTTGTTGTACAGTACTGAGCTCGAGCAAATTTTATGATGTTTCATTGATATGTATATTCCCTTGATATCGCCTTTCGACGTAGGTCATTTTGAGCCGCATGAAGTATAGCGATTACCTTGTGGAACTTGTATACCTTATTGGTATTTGTTATTTGCCTTTTTGGCTTGATTTGGGATATTTGTATCCTTTGTTTCTATATGTTGCCGATGATATGAGGCTTGTTATCATATGATTCATCTTTTGTTAGATGATTGTGTTATCTCCTTTAGAGATATTTGTTATGCTTTGTAACCTCGCAGGTTTATTGTTGTTCAGTTTATCTAACTGATTTGTTTAGCTAGACTGACCCGTGTATTTTATACTCGGGTCAGACCGAGATGTTTCAGGTTAGGTGCTTTTGGACTTAGCCTATTTTGCTTCCGCATGGACTATTCAACTTGTTCCTTTTTGTTAAAGCTTTTTGTGTAGTCCCATTTTGTAGTAACTCCGATATATGTATTCTTTCGACTCGTCTGTATATTGTGGTTTTCTATACCACTTGACATGAATTATTTTGTAAACTCTGTTATGTATCTGTATATGTGTATATGATGATCTACTGTTCTGTGATGTATATTACATTTGAGTTGTTATATTCTGTTCTGATAGATCCTTCAACCACCTATGGTTTTGTTTTAAGTATTCATTGGGTATGTCGACCTGCTTGGTATGTTTATTGTCGATGTATTCAATAGATAGTTAGAGCAAGGCTATAGATGGTCGCTCCCAACCAGCCTTATTCTCCGTGTTAGTTGACGGCATTACCCTGTAGTGTTCTTGGCTAGCGTGGGTATAGAGGTGGGGCGTCACAGCGTGGTATCAGAGCTGAGTTCAAGACAAAATATGATAAACACAGAATAAAGCACATATTACGGTACATCAAAGTGTACAAGTGATACAAATCTTTGAATCATCGTGTCTCTTTATTCCATCGAGGTTAGATAGAATTTGGAAATACGTCTAGGAATGCATTTTATTCCGTAGTATTCCGTAATGAAGTATCTACCTTGTGAATAATCTTGTTCTTATCTTACTTTCAGCGTATGGCTGGAAGAGGCAGGGGACGACGTTCGGATGCTGGGCAATCCAGTGGCACACATCCGGATGGCGTTTATATGTCTGCCGATTAGTTTATGGAGTTGTTTAGGAGCACTCAGCCTCCAGTTCCTCCTCGAGTGTCTCCACCTCGCAAGTCTGCCTTTGCACGCCAGTGTAGTGATTTTGCTCATCTTGGGGGAAAGCCGTTTAAAGGCTCTGAATCCGCTCTTGAAGTCCAAGCTTGGTTTCGCACATGCGAGCGTATCTTCTCTCGTATGGATCTTTCTGACCATGATAGAGTTTTTGTAACTTCTATCTTATTATAAGAGCGTGCTCTTGATTGGTATGAGCTTCTTGTAGCCGAGATTGATGAGTCTACTCTTTCTTGGACTCAGTTTCGGGAGTGATTTGAACTCAAGTTCGTTCCTGAATCTGAAAAAGTTTTATTGACCCGTCGCTTCCTTGAGTTGAAGCAAGGGAAATCTTCTGTTTCTGAGTATGTTGCATCATTCGAGGCTTTATCTAAGTATGGTCTTGAATTCATCAGCACTTCTTATAAGAAGAATTTAAAGTTCTCCTCTGGTCTTAAGAAATATCTTAAGAAGTCCTTGTTGCTCCAACTTAAACTTTCTTTTGAGGAGTTGGTTGATTCGGCACTTCACCTCAAGACCGTCGAGAAGGAGTGTGATAGTGATGTTGATGTTGAGGTTTCCAAGAACCCCAACAAGAGGCCGTTTCCAATTCAGAAGTCCAGGCCTTTTCCTTCTAAGGAGAAGACGACTGGTGGTCCTAATTCTCAGCCTCAGTCTTCCGAAACACCTTTCGTTCGAAAGTGTTTTAATTTTGGTTCTCCAGATCATATTATTCGAGCTTGTCCAAAGCCTCTCTTCTGCCGCTATTGCAAGAAGGAAGGTCACCATGTTTCAGCTTGCCCTACTGTTCCGGCTGGTGTTAAGTCTAGCAATGTTTATGCTACCAAGGCTTTTAAAGGTCCTTCTCAGCCCAAAGGTATATCTCCATCTATTTTGGAAGGTTCTATTTTATTTCAGGATCATAGTATACGAGTTCTTTTCGATACGGGTGCTTCACATTCTTTCGTATCGAAGAAGCTCGTCGATGATTTGTCTTTGGATGTTTCCTGTTTGGTTACTTCTTTAAGGATTGCGAATCCTATTGGGGGAACCGCGACCCTTAGTATGCTTTGTGATGATATTGAGATTGTTTTATGTGGCTTTTCTTTTCGTGCGAATCTGCACGTTATTTCTTGTCTGGGATTTGATATGATTTTGGGTATGGATTGGCTAGTGAGATATGATGCCAGGATTATTTGTTCGGAGAGAATTTTGTATTTTCGACATCCGGATTCGCCTACTCAGTTACCTCTTGTTCTTCGGGATGTGGATAATTCCGAAATGGCTTTATATTCTCTTGATTCGCGAGATTATGATGATATATCTCGTATTCCTATTGCTTGTGACTTTTCTGATGTTTTTGAACCTATTTCGGGTTTGCCACCCAAGCGGGCAATTGAGTTCCGCATTGATCTCATTCCAGACGCGCAGCCAGTTAGTCGTCCTCCCACGAGGATGTCTACAAAGGAAAATGAGGAACTCAAGAAGCAGCTTTTAGAGCTTGAGTCCAAGCAGTTGATTCAGTCCAGTTTTTCTCCGTGGGGATCCATGGTCGTCTTTGTGAGGAAATCCGATGGAACTCTTAGACTTTGCATTGACTATCGCAACCTTAACGAGTTAACCATCAGGAATAGGTATCCATTGCCTAGGATTGATGATATGTTCGATCTATTGAGTGGTGCTAAGGTCTTTTCTCTGCTTGACCTTGCCACAGGTTTTCATCAATTACGAGTCGCGGAGGATAACATTCCTCTTACAGCTTTCCGCACTCGGTATGGTTCTTTTGAGTGGCTCGTTATGCCATTCGGTTTGACGAATGCTCCTGATTTCTTTGTTGATCTCATGAATCGGGTATTCCGGAAATATCTCGATAAGTTCGTCCTTGTCTTCATTGATGATATCCTTATTTATTCTAAGTCTGAAGCCGAGCATGCTAATCACTTGAGAATTGTCTTGAGTACCCTCCATCATCATCAGCTTAGAGCCAAATTCTCCAAGTGCCACTTTTGAGATAATAAGGTTAAGTTGTTAGGCCATGTTGTATCTTCCGATGGCATTTCTGTCGATCCCTCAAAGATCGAAGCCATCCAGAATTGGAAGAGGCCTGAGAATGTGCATGAGATTCGTAGTTTCCTTGGATTGGCGGGTTATTACCGTCGGTTCATTAAGGATTTTTCCCGTGTTGTGCTTCCTCTCACTTGCCTTACTCGGAAAGGCATTCGTTTTGATTGGTCCGACAAGTGTGAAGCTTCCTTTCTGACATTGAAGGAACTTCTCACTAATGCTCCTATCCTTGTGGTTCCCGAGGGGAATCATGATCTTGTTGTCTACACCGATGCTTGTGGTAGTGGTCTCGGTGCTGTTCTTATGCAGAAGGATCGGGTAGTTGCTTATGCTTCTAGGCAACTGCGTCCGAATGAAGTCCGCTATGGCACTCATGATCTTGAGTTAGCCGCCATTGTCTTTGCCTTGAAGATTTGGCGACACTACTTATTAGGCGAGCGCTTCATTCTTTATACCGATCATAAATCCTTGAAGTATTTGTTCACTCAGAAGGAACTCAATATGAGACAATAGCGTTGGCTCAAGTTTCTTGCCTCCTATGACTTTGATATCCAGTTTACCCCTAGAAAGGGTAATCGTGTTGCAGATGCGCTTAGTCGCAAACATTTGGCTGTTATTTCTATGATGCTTGCCGAATGGGATATTCTTGAGACTCTATCTTTTTGTGAAATTCGTGATCGAGGTTCATCTTCTGATTCTCCTATTCTATTATCTAGTTTGGGAGCTCGACCTATTTTATTGGATCGTATTGCCGTTGCCCAACGGCGTGATCCTGATTTGTTGCATCTTATTCAGCTTTGTGAGTCTGGATCCTGTGATGAGGCGTTGCGGGATTTTAGCATTGATTCTCATGGGTGTCTTCGTAAGAAGAACCGTCTTTTTGTGCCTTCTGATTTTGCGCTTAGGCATGACATTCTTGATGACTGTCACCGTTCTAAGTATACCATTCATCCTGGTAGTAGTAAGATGTATGCCGATATGCATCGTCTTTATTATTGGGAAGGCATGAAACGCGATGTGGCGAGTTATGTGAGTAATTGCATAACTTGTCAGTGTTTTAAGGCCGAGCATCAGCGTCCTTCTGGTCTTCTTCAGCCTCTAGAGATTCCATTGTGGAAATGGGATCAGATATCTATGGATTTCATTGACGGCCTACCTCGTTCGAGATCAGGCCATTCTAGTATTTGGGTTATTGTTGATCGCCTCACTAAGTCTGCTCATTTTGTCCTTATTAAGTCTAATAGGACTGCTTCGTATTTGGCAAAGTTATATGTCAAGGAAATCGTGAGACTTCACGGTGTTCCTAGTTCTATTGTGAGTGATCGTGATCCTTTATTCACGAGTCATTTTTGGAAGAGTCTTCAGCAAGCTTTGGGAACAAAGCTTAATTTTTCTACAGCTTATCATCCGCAGTCTGACGGACAAACTGAACGGGTGAATCGTATCTTGGAAGATCTTCTCCGTATTTGTATTTTTGATTTTGATGGAAGTTGGGAGGATCACCTACCTCTTGTAGAGTTCTCCTACAACAATACTTTTCAGTCTAGTATCGGTTTGGCTCCTTTCGAAGCCTTATACGGAAGGCCATGTCGATCATCTTCTTGTTGGTTGGAATCTGGAGAGAAGCTTATTCTTGGTCCAGATTTTGTTCGTGATTCTTCCGAGAAGATTGATCTTATCCGGTTGAGAATGAAAGAGGCACAGAGTCGCCAGAAATCCTACGCGGACAACCATAGGAAGCCTCTCGAGTTCTCGATTGGCGATCTTGTTTTTATTCGTGTTTCTCCTTTGAAGGGGGTTATGCGTTTCAGTACGACTGGGAAATTGGCTCCTCGCTTTATATGACCATTTTCTATTACTGAACGTATTGGCCCTGTGGCTTATAGAGTTTTACTTCCAACTCATCTATCTGGCATTCATGACGTGTTCCACATCTCGCAACTTCGGAAGTGTCTTCGGGAGTCGTATTCTGTTATTACTTCTCCTGATTTGTTAGAGCTTGAGGTCTCACCGGACTTATCTATTGTACAGCAACCTATTCGCGTGCTTGACACGGAGGTGCGACACCTTCGAAACAAGGACGTGCCGCTCGTTAAAGTTCAATGGTCCGCTAATCCCAATGACTGTACTTGGGAAACCAGAGAGTTTATTGAGCGATCTTATCCGGGTTTTCTATCTTAGCTTGTGAACGGTGAGTATGTCTATTCATCTCAAGCTTATTTCCTTTTCTTTTGAATGTTGTATGTATGTAGTTGTTACAAATATCGTCTCTAGGAATTGCGGGGACGCAATTTTGTAAGGAGGGAAGATCTGTAACAACCCGCATATTTAACGATTATATATTTAAATGTTTTATTTAAATATAACGTCGTTAGTCGGATTTTTGGGTCCGAAATGTTACTTTCTGCAAATGGCCGAATTGGAACTCGAAACTACCTCCATTGGTTCCAAAATGGCGTTTGCGATCTTTTTGAGTATAATCTTGGATATGTTTGGAGTTTGTGAAATTTTGACCCTTTTTCTATTGGGTTTTGGGTTTGGGTTCAGCCCACTAGCTTAACTAATACCCTAACTAAACTCCTTCTCTTCATTCATCTTCATTTCATTTTCATTTCTTAAGCTAAAACTGAAATGGTGGAAGGGAAAGAGAAATAGAAATTGCAAGCCCTAGTTTCTTCTTGTAAACTTGATTCTTGCTCCAAAATCAAAGAGAAGCCATTGGTAAGCCTCCTCTTAGTCTTCTCCAACTCTTCTCCTCTTCAATTTCAGAAAATTTCCTAAACCTAAATTGGGGAATATGTGTTTTATTCTTAGATTGAAGCTTGTTGGGTTGAAGTAGTGTTTGGTTGGTCTTCTCCTTGTTATTGAGCTTCATCTTCTTTGTTTTTGGGTAAAAGGTGAGTTTTGAACTCACATCTACTTCTCTTGATTTCATTGATGTTGGGTATGAATTCCTAACATCTTGTTCACATGCACTTGCTTTTGGTTTGGATTGAATTGGTGAATATCCAAATTTTTAGTGTTTGGGTTCAATTCTTTAAAGATCCTAACTTTGATGTTTGAATATGTTCGTGGTTGCGAATCGGAGAGCTAATGGAGCTGGGGTATCTATTGGTTAAAGCTCCTTAGGTCCATTGCTCGAACGGTCGTGGTTTGGAAGAATTTGCATTTCATTGAAATAGGGAAGGAAGTGCAAAATCATCAGGTTCGGTTGACCGAGCCCTGTAGCCGGTCGACCGACCTGCTGTCCCGAGTTTTTTTTATTTCCTGCATCTGGCCAGCCAACCAAGCCCTGCAACCGGTCGACCGACCTGCTCATGTTTTGCCTGTTTTGCCTATTTTTGCATATTTTGATTGGTTATCCAAATTTTATCGATTCAAGTTGCTTCTTAGTAGTTGTTATTGCATCTTTGACTTTGATAACTTATTCTTGACTTCATCCATGGGTTTTTATAAAAATAATTTCTCGAATCTCATTTAAAAGCTCGTTTCCCAATTTATAAATTCTATTTAAAACACGCACAATTTCGCACTTCGAGCGAAGTGGAAGGGTGATTAAATCGTTAGGTAAAACACGGACCATGAATCCATGCGTTTATCTTTCCGATTAGTCCCCGACCTATTCGATTGATTGTTTTGACCTTTGTGTCTGGTTTACCGATGAGATGAGGTAGACTTTGTATTGCTTTGAGTGTGAAATTAACTAATGGATAGTAAATCGTTTAGTGCGAACGAGTGGTTATGGGACTCACATTACCACTTTTCGGATTCCTTTTTGAGAGTTATGACACATTCCGCCAGTTAGTGGTGTCCAGTACTGGGTCTCCGACCTTCACCACTACGGTTTGTTGCCTTCGGGTATGTTGCCTTCGGGTTTGTTGCCCTATAGTATCGCTTCCGATGTTGGTCGTTATGAGCCGCATGGGTGATATTGGGTTGCCCTTTAGTATCGCTTCCGACGTTGGTCGTTATGAGCCGCATGGGTGATATTGGGTTTGGAGTCTTCGGGCTCATGGATCCTTGTTGTACAGTACTGAGCTCGAGCAAATTTTATGATGTTTCATTGATATGTATATTCCCTTGATATCACCCTTCAACGTAGGTCATTTTGAGCCGCACGAAGTATAGAGATTACCTTGTGGAACTTGTATACCTTATTGGTATTTGTTATTTGCCTTTTTGGCTTGATTTGGGATATTTGTATCCTTTGTTTCTATATGTTGCCGATGATATGAGGCTTGTTATCATATGATTCATCTTTTGTTAGATGATTGTGTTATCTCCTTTAGAGATATTTGTTATGCTTTGTAACCTCGCAGGTTTATTGTTGTTCAGTTTATCTAACTGATTTATTTAGCTAGACTGACCCGTGTATTTTATACTCGGGTCAGACCGAGATGTTTCAGGTTAGGTGCTTTTGGACTTAGCCTATTTTGCTTCCGCATGGATTATTCAGCCTGTTCCTTTTTGTTAAAGCTTTTTGTGTAGTCCTATTTTGTAGTAACTCTGATATATGTATTCTTTCGACTCGTCTATATATTGTGGTTTTCTATACCACTTGACATGTATTATTTTGTAAACTCTGTTATGTATCTGTATATGTGTATATGATGATCTACTATTCTGTGATGTATATTACATTTGAGTTGTTATATTCTGTTCTGATAGATCATTCAACCACCTATGGTTTTGTTATAAGTATTCATTGGGTATGTCGACCTGCTTGGTATGTTTATTGTCGATGTATTCAATAGATAGTTAGAGCAAGGCTATAGATGGTCGCTCCCAACCAGCCTTATTCTCCGTGTTAGTTGACGGCATTACCCTGTAGTGTCCTTGGCTAGCGTGGGTATAGAGGTGGGGCGTCACAGTTATCGTAAAGTAAAAACCCGTCCGTGTTTATGTGTAGCGTGGTCTTACGAGCTACCTTTGATTTTAAAGGGTTTTACAAGTTAAATAAATAAAATCTCTCTGATTTGAGTTTCTCACGTTGGTTTTACCAGACTGACCCATGCATTGTTTTCCTATAATGATTAGGTCAACTCGAGTATATTTTCCAAATTTAGCTGGACACTTTGGAGTTTTCAGGAGACGAGCTGGATTTTCCAGGACGTATTCACGTACCTTATATTCTTCCACCATTCTATTTTTTATTCTTGTTCTTATTTGTAGTTATCAGCAATTATAAGGACCGGTTATTATAATTGTTCAGGCTAATAATAGGATAGTGTACTCTGATGTTGTGTATAATTAAGATGACTTCTTTTTGTAAAGACTTGTTCACGTTATATATTACTCGTCACATTTTGTGATATTTTTTCTGCTTTTCTTTCTTTCACCGCAAACGACCTGTCTTTTGGTCAATTAAATGATCGATACACGAAAACCGAGGATGTAACAAGCATCTTCTTTAGATGTAAGATAGGAAGATCATTACAATTAACCCGAAGATGGTAGGCTTGTATGTTTTATTCAGTGATATCACTTTATAATTTTCCACTTTGAAGAGACGATATGATTGAAGGTGGAGATCGAATATTAGTGGGGGATATGTAATTTTGTATCAAGGTGGAGTGTTATATTTTGGTGATACAAAATCACGTTTAGAAGGAAATAAATTTGCAAAAGAAAGAAAGAGAAAATTTTGCTTTTCTTAATTAATAGGCACATTTGGTTATCTCTCTATAATTAGCTAATCAATTTATTTTTTGCCATATACATAGCAATTTAGACATTAAGTAATTGTTGTTATAAATATAGCTTAGAAGAAAGAGTGGAAATGTATGCAAAAATATTGGCGTTCTTCCATCTCCAAACATTAAGAAGCCATTGTCACAGAGATCAAGACTCCCTCTCAAATAGGTTATTGATTCTATTTTTCTTTATTTATTTTTATTTAGTTGATTTATTGTAAACGCTTAATTTTTTGGAATCAATGATGTTAAGTGGATTCTTCTATTTTGGTTCTCTTGATTTCTTTATGCTTTAGTACCATCTTCATTGTTGTTTGTCGTCAAATATTATTACTTTCATCCAATATTATCCCTTTGTAACTTGGTTGATATAAGATTCTAGGATAAGCTTCTATAATAATTTTATCCTTTGTTAGGTCTTATGCAATAGAAATCCTAACAAGTGACTCGAAGATTTACTAATTATGTCCAATAAAAACAATGCTTCATCTAATAAATGGAAAGGCTATAAGTAGTACACATGTCTATTACAGTGTTTAAAGTAATCATTGTACGTAATATCATTAGCCGAGGTATGTTATTTGTCATATTGGTCAGCTTAAGTATTTACGAACTCTTGATGAAATTATAATGATTTGATTACAGAAATAACAAAATAAAAAATGTTTCACGTGAGACTAGTTCAGAAAAGAAAGAAAAAATATGACCAACTATGATATACATATGCATAAACTGTTGTACATGCAATACATAGTGTGTAAGAAACATGAACAAATGTGACCGTAATTTGGATTCAAGATCTTATGACATGTAAAATAAGATAGACTACATGGTTAGTGAGCTATCATAGGGTGATGGTGGGGGGTACATCCTTAATTTAGCCTCATGTAAAAAGGCCTTACTTGAAGTTAACATATTTGATGCTATAATCTTACAGCGAAGAACGAAATTTTATAAAAAAAATTATTTTACTTGCGTTGTTACCATTATAGATGCAAATGTATTGATGTCAAAAGATAATATTTTTTGTAAGGTAATGCAAATGTAAAATAAAGTGATAATCATCTACTAGTGCTTTGTTGTTGTCGAATACTTTCAAAATTATTTTAACAGCAACAACACAAATACATCATAAAATTAATTATTACATTGGTATAATATTTTATCTCGATGGCTCTAAGTTAAATAGAGTATGTTTTGATTATTTTCTAAATGCTAATATATATATATATATATATATATATATATGTATGTATGTATGTATGTATATGTATATGTATACGTATTTATGTGTGTGTGTGTATGTATATGTATATGTGTATGTATATATGTATGTATGCATGCTAATATACTCCATTTCACACGTGTTTCTTGATACTTAGGTATTTACTTCATTACGTTGTTTCCACTTTTTACTTACTTTGTTATTGCCATGTAGCAATCATGTATCAAAGGTCATAAATTTTAATTAGAACAATAATGAACATTATTTCTGAAAATATTTCTTCCAAACATGTATATTAATTGAAATTAGAAATGAATTAGAATAAATGTATTTTTTCAAAAAATTAAATAAAAAAATAGACTAATGTCTTTTTTCCAAAGTTATGTAACTAAACAATCGGTTCCCCATCGTTGTTCCATTATACTAATTACATTTAATTAAAAAATTAATTAAATCAATGCTCCTAAAGTAATGCTCCTGAAATAAATAGTTGTGATGGAGGCATATATAGTTGAGCAATGATGAATTGATCTTATCCAAACTACCAGATTTAAGGACACATGCTACAAGTCAACGATTTCCTAATGGCAGTAGGGCAATGCAAAATTTACCATAAAAGTTGTAGTAAATCAATGCAGCATGGTTAGAACATGTAGATCTATGCATGAATCTCACCATAAAAGTATGGATGTAGCACCGAAATATAGGACATATAAAATTAATTAACAACTTATTATGCCTTGTGCGTCTTTGTTTTGGAAACATAAAAAATGGATAATGTTTTGAAAATATTTAAAAATGAGCTGCCCGATATACATTTAATTTTAATAAAATATTTTATCGACAAAGTCCCTTTCCAATTAAAAGATGGGTTGGTCAACGGATACTAGAAAATTCAAAAGACATCTTAATCCATATCCAAAGAAGAAAATATTCTTAAAAAGATATGGATGCGAATGTGATGGTGTTCATGTCCAAAAACTTTTCAAATTAGTATTTGTTGTCCAATAATATATCTTATCATGGTATTTTTTAAGTATAATATGGATCGGTGGTAAAAGGATTTATGTTGGATCAAAATTTTCTTTACATATGCTAATTAAGTTAGCAACTATGAGCGGATGAGTAAAGCATGCATATATCCGGTGTACAAAAATAATTTCGGATAAGAACACAGATACAACACTTTTTTATATGTACCTAACTATTTAGAAGCCTAAATACTAGTGCAAAACTCATGAGTTTCATACGAAAGTTTTGTGAAAATATGTGCTTTTCTTTTAGATTGGTTTTTTATTTTGATTTATATGTTCTCATATATAATTTTAATATTATTTTAAGGTAGCTGAAGTTTTGGTTGAAGACATCTTTTTTGAATATATTAACATAACACCCTATATTTTGGAGTGTCATAATATGGACTTGATTGATAACGAGACGAACTGAATTATATTTAAAAGAATTTAATAAGAGAATTACTCACAAAAAATTAATTAGTTAAGTATAGTTGGATATTGTAATTGGTTAAATTAAACTAAGAGTAACTAATGAAAGAAGTATTTCTCTTTAAAATGAAATTAGGAATGAGAATAACTGAACGAAGTTGTGATTTGGCTCAATGGGCAAGGAGTGACCTAAACCCATTATGAGAATCTCATAACTCGTAATTCACTCATTTCTCTCATAAAATAACATAAAAACTAAAACCAAAGAGAAAAGAAAGCAATTTTTGCTAAGGACAAACGAACTAAAGCAAAGTAACAACAAGAGCAAAGCTAAACATTTGAAGAAATAAATCAAGCTAAAGATCTGTATTTCTATGAGTAATATCATCCAAAATTTCAGGTTCACTCTAAGTTGCACGGATTGATGTTTTATTTATACATTATTATGTTAAATGCATGTGTATGGATCAGTGATATGGTATGAATGAATATAAGAGTTTTTTACGAAAGTAAGCTCTTTTCATCACGATGAATATATTATATCAAATCCTTGTAACTTTTGGGCATGAGTTGTAAAATGTGATTCTACACATGGGTATTAAATTTGAGATTTTTATCGTATTTATATAATTTATTACAATTTTTCCAAGGGGATAAATGAGGTTATTTCAGACTTAATTAAATTTAAAACATGGAACTTAATTATTTTGATTTGAAATTTTTGTGTGTAATAAAGTTAGATAAAATTGATTTTATGGATTTTTTTTCAAAATTTTCTTGTATATTATGGATTTTATATGAATTACCAAAGGTACGAAAATCAAAGAGAAAATGTTAGCAAAATTCCATAGTTAAATAAAGATTTGATGAATGATTTATGAAATATATTTGTTGAGTTTTACTGAATAAATCGATAAAGAGAAAGAAATAATAAATGAAAATTAGACAAGTGACAACTTTAGTTAAAAAGATATTATTTTACTAAGTAATAAAAAAACTTACAACCTAATTTCGAATATGTCATTGCTCTTTTTGTTAGAATCGTATTTTTGTTAAGAGATGGAGTCATGTTTTCAGGACCATATCTTTATAAATCTATATTTCTAGTAACCAATCTTTCGTTAAGAGATGGATTCATGTATTCATAACCGTTACTCATGTAGAGAGATGGAATGCTGTTTTCATAACCGTATCTTTGCAAAGCTTTATTTCCAAAACCACACTTTTGTTAGGAGATGGAGTCATGTTGTTGTAATAATTACTAACGTGGAGAGATGTAGTTATGTTTTCAAAACCACATCTTCATAAAGGCGTACTTCCGAAACCCACCCATCTTCTTAATGCTTGGTGAGATATAAATCAGTTTAATTGAATTAAATAACAAACAAATGAATCAAAAGTGGATTTGTAAAGATTAGAATTAGGACTCTAGATCTATTTCATTGAATTAAAAATATCATTTATATCTGAAAAATATATAAAATCTCTTGAAATCGCTTAATATGATAAAAGATAAAAAGATAGGCTCGTGTAAAATGGTAAATGACTGTTTATTGCCATCGTTAGAATGATACTAATGCATTCTGAGTAGCAATCATTACCTGCTAATCATTAGGTTTAAAGTGAAATGAGGAGTTAAGCGTGCATTTGAAAGGTAAATAATAGAAGTTATAGAGTGTTTGGCGAAGTTGTCTACATCCACTGTGAAGTTCTCTTACTATATATTTCTTTTACAACTACAAGGAATTGAAAAATGAATAATAAGAAAACATGAAGCACTGAAGACTAATAAACTGTGTAATCTGAAGGACTTGTGGTATCAAGAGTGCTGAACTGTGTAGTATTTAGAATCCTTGTATGTTCCAAACCCTTTGAAGTTGCAATGCAGAGGATATTTATAATAGTTGAAGTGGATGATGGACGGTTGAGACTGAGCTATGTAGAACTAGTAAGAAATATAGGACCGTTGATAGTGTAAGAAGAAGTGTGATAGATGAAATTATATTCTTTACCCTTCTACACTTATAACAACCTATAGAGTAAACATAATTCAATTAAAGAGGATTAATAAATAACCAAATAGATCTCAAAATGGAATTTGAAAAATGTGAGAATTTGGTAACAAAACTTGCACCATTGTGTTCGTAGTGATTTTCTAAGCGATTTTCATACATAAAGTTTTGCGATCGGAGTTCAAACGGAGAAGTTATAAGCATTGAAAATTATCTGATCGAAAATAATTAAAAATGAATCTATGGAAATAAATAGTAATTGATGCATGGACCATACCGATCGACATCATGGCACGACCTATCGACCACTAATGGTCGACCGTCGCCTACAACCGATCGACCAGTCAACGTAGGTCCGGCTTGCCCTGAACCTTGGTCGAACGGTCCAAAGTTAATAATAGTTAATAAAATATAATCTAATGGATAGAACTGATTTCAGCGCATATACAAACAAATCTAGCTTCTAACTTTTCTTCTGATATTTTTTGAATAGAGCAGTGGAGCTCTTCCATTTTCTCTTCTTTACTATTCTAGAAATTATAAAAATACTATTTTATATATTAGAGAATTGTGGAAAATAAAGAAGAAGAAGAGAAGGAGTGAACCAATTATACGAAAAAGAAAAGAAGGAGTCAATTAATGGAATGGATTCAAATTTGAAAATTTGAAAAGCTATAAAGGTGAATGAAAAAATATATAATTTATATATAATAATAAAATTTATATTGTTGAATTTTATTTTATTACTATGCCTTTGCAAGTCTTATTGAATTGTAGGCTTAAAATGAATGTAATAATTGAAATCTCATATACGTATTCTGCAAGTTATGTAATCGTAATGGAATGACATATACACCCTAATCTAGAAATCTTGGAAATTGGTTCCCTGAAATTTTAAAGTATGATGTTGATATGACTCTGAAGTTTATTCCAGATTTATGTTAATTGGATTGTAAATTGTTTATTATTCATTTGGAATGCCCCAAATTGATATAGAATGTAAATTTCTATGTTTTAATTTATTGGGAGTGTTGAAGATGCAATTCAGTTGTATTTATTTCCATGTAAATTTCCCTAGATTGTCTAACTTTACAACAATGTGTAAAAAGTGCATTAGTTGGAATGATAAGGAATATACGAAAATGAAAGAGACATGTAAAGTACAAATGTCTTTCTTCATAGTCTTCATTGTCTATTTCAATAGAAATGAAAGAAAAAACTCCTACAATTTCAGACGGAGCAAAGTCTCACTTTTAGGTAGTTTATAAAATGTTATAATGGTAATAAATTCATTTTCGGGAAGGATAGCTCAATACGTTTAAATGTGGAAATGAATGTTCTTCATAGAATGTACACATAAGTGTATATTCTTAAGTCCCTAAACATAGGAATTGGCAAGATATATGTGTGTGTGTGTGTGTGTGTGTGTGTGTGTATAACATCTTATTAGGGCAATTTTCGCACAGGTGACTGTAAATCAACCCAAATATGCATGGAAGCAATAAGATCATATTGCATTGCGATAAAATAAACAACAATAGGAGAATACAAAACAAAAATCACAGAAGAAAGCAAATATAAAGTTCACACATTGATTTATAGTAGTTCCATTATCGTGAGGTGGTGTACATCTACATTGGTGAGTGGAGATTTTATTACTTTCTAAGAAAAAAGAATTTTACAAGATTGATAATGGAGGCTAAGAATAAGAATAAGAAATACAACTTGAGAGGATGATTCTAATCTCTATAGCATAACTATCATTGCATAGAGATTTTTACTTAGGGTTGAAGTAATTGATTTATGGTTATAAATCAATGTCTAATCAATTCTCCTATTCAAATGGGAAACGTTTATCTATTTGACTTTCCAGTTTCCTTCAATTTGCACACGACTGATAAGATTCCTTCTTTAATAAGTTGATTAGGGAATTTTTTTAATTATTTCAATCTTCTAAATCATTCTCCTTCTCATGAAGATAATTCATTGACCTTCTTAATGTAATAAAAGAGGCAATATATTTGAGTCATTATCTCAAATATCTTTCGAATCTTCTTTACTTGAATATATCTTACCACCAAAATCAATAATATCTTACAAATCTTCTCTAATATGGAAATATTGTATCATCAAAATATAACAATTTCCACCTTGATACTACATTTCCATCGAAGCCTACTATCTCCACCTACATCGTCTTACTCCAAGCAACTCTTAGATAGGATATGATGAATACTTCTCCACTGAGCTTTGGCATGGCCATCAGCCATTGCACTTTGTCAATGGACTCCGATAAGGCCACCTTCCGCTAACAAAGTGTTGAAAGTACCCTCTTTATATAGGATCTATTAATCTCCACCAACATCTCCATCTACTAACTCACTCTCTCCATGTGCCACCATGTGTCACCTAACACATCGGCAAGTGAATCAAGTTCGAGCAATGCTCGAACTTTGCAACAGGGAATGACTTAGTAAACATATCTATTGCGTTCTCCTCGATGTGAATCTTCTGAATACATACCTAATTTTCTTCATTCATAGAGACAAGGAAAGACTCTCTTACCTCTATATGTTTCACCCTCAAACTAAATGCTAGATTGTCAACCATACATATTGATCTTTGACTATTGTAAATTACTACTATACTTCCATGAACAAAGCCTAAATAATACAACAATTGTTTCAAGTAAAGTGCTTCCCTAGCTGCTTCAATTGCAGCTATCAATTTCGCCTCTATAGTAGACAAGACAATTGTCTTCTGCAACCTCACTCTCCACCTAATAGTTGTCTCTCCAAGTGTAAAAACATAATATGAGCTTGATTTCCTTCAAGCTCTGTCTCCAACATAAACAGATCACAAAAATCAGAATAAGCTAAAATCTTTCTGTAACGACCCATATTTTAATGATTGAATATTTAAATAATTGATTTAGATATTGAACCATTGATTAACCAATAGTCCCAAAAATATGATTTTTTTGCATAAGATCGAATCAAGACTCGAGATCACTCCATTGGGTTCGTATCGATGTTGCAAATTAAAATAACTATAGGGATCGCTATATTTAAAGATCGAATGATCTGATGGCCGAAACAATCCCAAAAAGTGTGAAGTTATCATCTCGGAGTGCTATCTTGGATAATGACAAAATTTATACCATTAGGACTATAAAAATAAGGTGATGCATGCGAATGAGTTTTATGGCGATCGAATGCACCGTTTGATCGTGTGAGCTCGAAGCGCACAATCATTTTATTTGAGAATTCAAATAAAATGAATATAATATTATTTAAATATTATCCACACCCTCCTCTTCATTCTCTAGGCTACTGTTCCATTCGTTGGAGAAAGTACATGGCTGCTTCCCCGTTCCTCTCTTCAAAAGTTTATTTCAAGTAATCCGTTCCACGAAAAAATACGAAACCGGTTCCATTAAATCCGTATCGAAGATATCTCTGCGATGACAATGGGAGGAATTTTGATCAATTGTGTTTGGCGGAGAACGACGTTTTTGGCTGCGCCTAGGGTTCCACTTCGTTAAAGATCCGTGTGACGATAAGCGAAACAGAGATCGCCATTGTTTTTCTCTTCACAAATAGCACCTACTTGCCGAATCTCATCGAGCGTGATCATTCTTTGTAAAATGCGGCATATGCATGCGTGAGGGGGGTAGCTACAGGTTGAATCTTCTTAGGGGAGGCCAAACTCATTCATTTTGGGTCCGAGGCGTGGTTATATTGGAATGAAGTGCGTTGGAGAAACTTGTTCATCGTTTCATTGAGTAATGACGGAGATACCGAGGAGAGAAGGTTGTAGCCATGGTGAGTTTATTATTCATGCAAATGTACAGGCTGTTTCTTGATGTTTAGAAGAAGGGATTAGGCACTGATTAGGTAATTAGTGTCCTAATTTAGTTAATTAACTGTCTGTTTAATCCCGATTCTTATAAATTCCTTATCTTTTGCATATGAGGTTCGTTTTGGACATTGTTTCTTGCATCATGCTCATGATAGAGAGCTCTACGAGTTGGCTATGGTTTGGACAGATTTGGTTGAGCTAAGTGACATTATCTCTCACCATACTATGATTGCTAGTATAGTTTTAAAATGACATTCTGAAATGTTTTTTAACCTTACAACGTGATTTCTAAAATAGTTCAACATATATCTTATTTTATAAAAATAACTTAAATGTATCTTAAAATGGTTTTAAATTAAATATCACATTTTTCTCATTCGACGCACTATTCTGCCGATATTTATAGATTTATACTATTACCGATATTTATCCCACATCGGTTGTTTAGGATGGATTGTATTGTGTTATTATAGATATATGTAGGCTATTATAGACATTTGTATGCTTGTTTGTTGCATGTCTTCTTGTTGTTAGTTAGTTGAAAATGACGTTCGAATGCGATATAGGAAAATCCTGTTAGATAGAGTTTAGTGTATATCGATCGAATGCACACATGATGGGGACTCAAATGAGGTGATTAAGTTTCATGCATATCGATTGAGTGCAAAAACGATGATAAACTCGAATTGATGGGATAAATATGTGGAGGAGTATATGTTGCGTGCCGACTAATCTGAAGGTGAAGGACAATGAACTTGGATATTTGCTTAAGACTTCAGGAGAGATCTCGGACGTTTTCATTTGGTTTGTACCTAACCATTTGGCCAAGTACATGATCAAAGTGGTCGTTATCGACTACTCTGGAGTGTGTAATATGTGCTACTTTTGATGATGGCCAATCTAGTTAATTTGAGATGGACGATGGAGGGGCTTTGGAGAGCATGATGTGATGGTTTGCATGTTTTTTCGACATTTGATTAATGTCATGGCTCTTCGACTAGCATTTTTGTTGCTGAAGCAAGGACGATGCTTCGACGCGATTACTTCGTGATTCGATGATGATTATTCCATGATGAGAAGTGATGGCTTCGACGATTGATAGATATACTTCGAGATGCAGAGTTGGCAATAGTGAGTCGGATTGAAGGGACTATTGGAGGCGGATTACGGAATGCATGATGGCAGTCTGTGAATTATGATGGCTATTCTAAGTAGTTCCCAAGCAGGGACTTTAGACGGGAGTTGTATGGAAAGTCCTGAGATGAGCTCTGCTATCGATGATGTATGCAAAGGGATCGTTGATATTCATAGGATTCAGTGTGTACTCGTAAAGCAGGGATATGTGAGGACGCTCACTTGGGTGGCGATGGCACTGAATTACATGATGTTTAGATCCATTATACCCTAGACTATGATGATGGTGGTCTAGGTCCTATCCTACTGAGTGAGATGGATTTAAGTAATGAGAAACCGAGACGTTGAGTAGTCATTGACCTAACTATGGGGTCATATGTGTATCATATATCCAATGCACTAAGTGAGTGAATGTGCGGATGGATGATGGATGCTATGTTTGTTTGATTATTTCTATCATCTTAGGGATGTCGTAAGATGTAGATTTTACCGTTACCGATATCTAGACACCCTTAGAACTTTGTATAGTACACCCACGATGACTATCATAGAGTAGCATATATCCGGTGTTATTTGCTAACTATATAGATGTAGGGACATGTTTGGTAAGATTCTCCATACCTTCTGTTCGATATACCATACCGACTTTTATAGTGTATTGTGATTATTTATTGCTTCACCAAACTATTGTTTAACTCGATGTTTTATAATTTGCTTCTTATTATATCACATACTCTTAAATGAGTAGATTAGATAGCAGATGTAAACAACACTTGGAGCCGTGCAGATAGACTAGCAGGAGGCCACACTTTCTTATATTTATATTTGAGACTTATTATTATTTATTCCATTGTGTGACACTGTGTAGCCTAGACGGTGTTGATTTACAATTATTAGTGATAATTTATCAGTTAAGTTTATTTATCAGTTGTATAAACTCTATCGTTATTTTGTATAACTATACGAGCCTGCGTGCCCTGATTATATGGTTTATATAGTTACTGTTATCTTACCTATTTTATATCAAGGTTGACTGTTATATTTTATCTAATGCACTGTGAGATGTATGAAAGATTATGTGATTGTGTGATGTTTTATTTCTCTCTCTTTTCTTTTATTCTCTTCTCTTCTTTTCTTTTCCTCATCTTTATTTCTATTTTTTCCCCTTAACAATTGTCCAACATCGGCCGGATGCTCCAAGAGGGCACTATTTGGTTATATGAGCATCGGTGTATAGAGCGGCCTTCACACTTTCTCCCTACCGTTAACCAAGCCCATAATTTGTTATTCCTCTAAGATACATCAAAATGGATTCACTACTTCCTAATATGGTTTCCTCAGATTAGCCATATAACAATTAACCAAACCAACCGCCTGTGTAATATCCGGTCTCGTGCAGACTATAGCATACATTAAGCTTCCAATTGCACTTGCATAAGGTACCTTGTCCATATAAGCTTTGTCTTCGCCTAAGATCGGAGTTCTCTTCTCTGAATGTTGAACTTGCAAAGGCATGAGAGTACTAATTTCCCTTGCCTTCTACATGCTAAATCGATCAAGCACTTTCTTTTTATATTCTATTTGTGTCAATCTCAAAATCTTCAGCTTTCTTTCTCTCTAGATTTCCATCCCTAAAATTTTCATTGCTTCACCAGGGTCTTTCATCTCTATTCCGCCTTTAGCTTTAATTTTAACCCGTCAATTTCAGCTTTGTCCTTAGAAGCGATTAGCATATCGTCCACATATAAGAGTAAATATATCCAGTTACCATCGTCCATATGCTTAAAATAAATGCAAGCATCTTTAACGCTTCTATCAAAACCAAGTGTAAGCATAAAAGAGTCAAACCTCTTGTACCATTGCCTAGGTGACTGCTTCAAACCGTATAGAGACTTCTTCAACTTGCAAACATATTCCTTCTTTTCATCCTCTACAAATCCCTCTAAATGCTTCATGTAGATGGTCTCCTCTAAGTTTCTATGCAAAAAGGCCATCTCTACGTCTAATTATTCCAACTCCATGTCATGAGTCGCAATTATAGCCAGCAATATCTAGGTAGAAATATGTCTAACAACCAAAGCAAGCACCTCATCATACTCCACCCTCTTTCTTTGTGAAAACCCTTTTGCAACAAGTTTAGCCTTATGTCTCCCATCGTACTTCACTTTATATATCCACTTGCATCCTATGGCCTAACTTCCTCGAGGGGATGATACCAATTTCCAAGTTTGGTTCTCCTTCAATGAATCCATCTCCTCCTCTATAACATGCATCCATTTCGAGCTGCCACTCGAACACATAGCTTCTTCAAGGTCGAGAGGCTCATCTTGCACTATGCAGTGCATAGTCAAACTGATTATTGATGCTAAGATTTGCATAATTCCAATCTCCGTAACTATTTGGTAGCCTTCTAACTCTAGAGCTAGCCCGAATAGATGTAATTTCACCCATGCTTTTCTCAACTCCACCTTAAACTGAATCATCTCTAGCTTCACGACCATCGCTATCATTACTAGAGGAATTTTGTGGGCCTTCATGTGATGTGCAAACGACTGCAGTTACCCTGTCTTCTTTTGTTGCTCGACTTTACTACTAGGCTGATATATGGAAGTAGTTTCCATCTCCTTAGTCTTTTGGCTTCTGAATCTACTGAACTAGATGGATTCTCCGTTGGCCTGAATATAATAGACTCATGAAATGTGACATGTATAGAGAGCATTACCATCCTATCAACAGGGTTCCAAATGCGATGCCTTTTGATGCCTTTTGTATAGTCCAAAAATATGCCTAGATAGGCTCTAGCTTCCAACTTGTCATTTCCTATACAGTGAACATAAACAGGGCTACCAAATATACGAAATAATTGATACACATATGTGACGACCCGGAAATTTCTAACATTTGAAATTGAAATATTTAATCGATTTAAATATTTGGAAGTTATTTTAACTTGAATTTCAATTATAAGTATGAATTTGGTAATTTAATTATTGAATTAAATTATAGAAATTTGGGTAAAATATTAAATCTTCAGTTTTAAGCTGGTTAAAAATATTTCAAAGGGTTTAGAAATTTATATTGATAATACTGAAAATGAGGGAAGATTCAAAATTGAATCTGAAAGTAATTTGTTCGGTTTTGAATATTATATCATTTAAATCGATATTTAAAAATAGCCTTTCGAGGCACAGTCTCATAATTTGACGATACCAGTTCCATAGGATCCATAATATTGTATTATTATTGGATTTCAATTTTCGTAGTGTTTGGAGTGATTGTTTGACTGTACGATAAGCAAACGCGTTAAAATTTTAATCGAAAATTCGATATTATAACTGGTCCAAAAAGCTATCATCTCCGTACAATCGAATTTGGACTCGGAACCTTTCCATTGCGTTCGGAATAGGGGTTTAACATTATAAACGCCTGGCGGCACACCTCAATTAGAGGTCGAGAATTTTGGCTCGATTTCGAGTCGTTTAAATTCAATTTTAAATTTAATTTGATAGTTTAAACAGTCAAGAAAAAAATTTCCGTGAATTCAACACGTATAAAAAATTCTAACACATGCCATTCACGGTTTAACATGTGTATTCAAAGGAATTTTTTTACAGCCGAGTTTATATTCTCTTCCGCTCGTTCAAAAGAAAAAAAACAATAAGGCCGAGAATTTCAAAATCGAATCAGGGGAAATTAAAAATGGCCGCAATTTCTCATTTATTTCAAAAATTCAAAGCCAAGTTTGTTTTCCTTTCAAAATCGATTCAGTTCGATCAATAATTAGCGACGAACAAGAAAAAAACAAAACGAGCAGAACATCAGCGACGTCTGCGAAGGAGGGAGATATCGCAATTTAGGTGGTTCGAAGTCAGTATCGTGCGAGTAGGATGTTGGGTTGTTCGCGCGCTCCGAATTCATGTTGCGTGCGTGTGCGCATTGGTGGGGGCGCTCGAGGTGATGGCAGTGATTTGCGTGGTCGAGGCGTTTGAATAAGGAGTCGGCGATACTATGGGGGTTCGATCGCAGCATGCTCTGGTACACACGCGAGCGCGAGGCAGTGGATAGCAGTGGCGATGTGACTTTGGGGTGTCGTTCAAAGACAGCTAGGGTTCGTTGACGGAGTGGAAGAGTAGTTCTGCGAGAGTAGGTATTATCTTTTATTTAATTTTTTTTATGCGTATGCGGAAGAGAATTATGCGGTAAAGTATATGTTATTTCCAATTTATATATAGATATACAAAAGAAAAATATATAATAAAAGCAGTTCTGTTTTAATTTAATATATGTATACAGTTTTGAAAGGAATTTTATTTTATTGGAATTTAATGTATATATACATATATAAATATATAGAAATATGTACATATAAATTGGTAGGGTTTGGGAAAAGTAAGCGGAATTTTAAAATGTGAAAGTTTATATGAAACTAGATTTTTAAGTCTTTACAGATTATTTTAAGTATATAGGTAGTTTCAAAAGGAAAATTTTTAGTTTAAAAATTAAATCATTAATTTAATTAATAAATGGAAATTTACTGTTCGCTTGTTTCAAATATTAATAAATCATATAATTGTTTACACAAGGTCAAAGATCGTGAAAAACAAACTGGAATGGAAAATGGAGTGCATGCATTGTTAAAGGTGAGATCTTCTCCCTCAATCAGATCTTTCCGATTAATTTTAAATAGCTAAAATTTAAAGATGTTGATTGTGTGCTTGGATGATAAATAATTATCAGTTGTATTGATTTAGACCCTATGCACCGCATAATAGCGGATGATATTATATTAAACCCATATACCGTGATATTCCACCTTGAAGTGGAATCGGTATTATATATTATTTGGAGTGATTGATTTCCCGCATTATATAGCGGATGAGACCCTATGCGCCGCATAATAGTGGATGATATTTTATAAATCCCATATACCGTGATATTCCACCTCGAAGTGGAATTGGTATTTAATTGTAGTGCTAACATCTGTGAATGCAGGGAAACAGATTGGAGGGATCCAACTGGATTCCTCAAAACATTTGAATTTGTTTCAATGTTATGTGTGGATTATTTATAATCTCTGTGTGATTATATTTGTGATTGAAACTGTTGAAGGCTATAGTTTAGCCGAATATATTTTTGGTATCGTAGGAAACCAGAAATATTAATTTTATTTTAAGGAATTGAATAAATTTAAAAGAAAGAATTCTAAAAGGATAAAGTTTTATTTTTGAATCCTATTGAATTAATTCCAAAATATGGGAAAAGATTTTAATAAATGAGTTTTGAGTAATATTGTTTAATAACTGAAGAATTTATTTTAAAATTCGGATTTTAAATGGTTTGTAAGAGATAAAGGAATTTATTTCAAAAGGAAACAAATTTAGAAATTAAATTTGGGATTTAATTTGGTGTTTGAAATGATTTTGGAAATCGATTCGGAAAATTGATTTGGGGTTAGAATAAATTTTGGAAATCGGGTTGGGAATTTGATTTGATGTTTTGAAAACAAATTTGGGAATCTATTTGGAATTTGACTTGGGGTTGAAAATGAATATTTGGGAATCGATTTGAAAATCTTATATCAGTGGATATTTGGGAATTTAAATTCACAGATGGAATTTATAAAGAAAGGGGAATTTGTTTTAAAAATAAATATTGTTTTATTTTTAAAGTGTGGAATGAAATTTACAGATTTGGAATATAAATTAAAATAAATAGAGGAGATTTATTAATTGATTTAAATGGTCCATTTTGAAATGGAAAGAGAATTCTTCCCTGGAAAGCCGAATATATTTTTAAAGTAGCTTTTGAAGTATAAATTAAAAGTTCTAGAAATTGATTTGAAAGAATATTTTTGGAGAAATTATTTTTGGAAATTATTTTAAATCTTTAAAGTAAAGATTTATTTTAATTTATTATAGAAGTGATTATTTAACGTTTTAATTGATATTTGTTTTAGAAAATGGATATTTAAATAGTTATACCCTATCTACTAATTTTATTTTAAAATTAGTTTGGACTTGAATTTTTATATGAGGTATTAGTATAATATTTTCATAACCAATATTTAAGAAAGCGTTTTGAAATAGTTTTATTTTAAATGTTTCCAAGTATATTTTGGATAAGTATTTTAAATTACTTTAAAATATTTGAACTCGGCAAATTTTCAATGGAAATGATTAAATATCTGGAAATATATTCCGCGCAAGGAAAAGTGATTTGAAAATTGTTTTTAAAGTATTAAAATATGGAAAATGATTTGAAATTTGTTTTCAAAGGATTGAAATGTGGAAAGTAATTTGAAATTTGTTTTCAAATGGTTGAAGTGTGAAATATATCTTGCAAAAATATTTTGAACATAAATAAGTGGGGAAAGTTATTTAAATCTGGTAATTGTTGTGAATGTTGATTGATAGTTAAATAACCGACTACCAATATTGGCCTTTTAATGGCATTTGAATTTCGATGCGACCGGGGGTCGGATTCCAAATGGATATTCGAAAACCACATCGAACCTTTGTGATTGTGATGGATCTTTTATTTAAAGGATCAAAGTGAAAATTTGTTGTGATTTGTTTGAAATCTGAATGAACATTTATTTTTTAAAAAAAAATTAGCGCTCATTATTCGGATTAGCCGGGAGAGGACTTTGTGTCGTAAAACTCATTCCGAATAATGATACGACGAAATGAGATTGCATTTGAAGACGGTGTTGAAGACCGGGTATTTTCGAAAACGAAAGGATTACCTGTCGAATGTCTCTGCATTGGGTTGCTCCGGTATAGAGATTTTATCACCCTTTGTGATGGAGATTCCGGACGTGATTAGTGAATATTCGGATTGCAAGGGCTTGTTTTGAAGTGCCTTCGGTTCCGTTCGATCCCGGAATGGACTTGTATTGATGTGTGTCTAACATTACACTTTGAGATGTAAAGCTGGTTTCTATCAAATACATTTCTGTTGGTGGCAGAGAATTTATTCTCTTAGCTTAACACATTTCTCTGAGATGTACAAGCTCAGAGGTTATGTAGTTGATGGTTACTAGTGATACATTCCCAATTTTGTAACATGGTATACGAAGTGCTGCTGATAATTTGTTGATCGGAGCATGACTTTGTGAAAGGTGTAGCTTTGTGGACGAGACTTCGTCGGACCTCGCAACCCGAAAATGGTCGAAGCAGGAAGGATGCGGCAAAGGTTATTTGGGGGTAGCACCCCCTGAGGGTATGTCATTTCCTTTTGGAAAAGGGTAGTATCATGGTATGGAGCCCAGATATTTTACCTATGTTGTTGCTGCAAATTTATTATACTTTGTGGTTGTTGCTTTGTGGTTGAGGATCCTCGGATAAAGGTCGCAAACGACCAAAGGATGGCATACTCGTGTAGTAGTTACCTAGTTACAGAGGTAACCCGGCCTTGTGTTGGCAGAGAGCTTGTTAAGTTCTCGGAGCGTCCCTCCAGAGGCGTACCCATGTGGCAGTAGGAAGTTCCTTAGCCTGACCATTTGTTGGAAATCCAAAAAAACAATATGAGCCTTTTACGGTTGCAATTGTATAACCTGCCATCTCAAGAGGTAGCTATAGCAGGCATAATATAATGGTACATACGCTAGCTAAGATTAATATTGTACTTTCAAAATGTTTTCCACACTATGAACTAAAAATAATAATAATATCAAAGAGATTTTGCGTATCAAGCATGTTTGACTATCATAAGGAGAAATCTCCTCCAATTGTGCGCTTGTATTGTGTGTGTGTGGGGAGGCCTTATGGTAGTTTCATTTTCCAAAAGCATAGCGGATTTCTTTTCCTTTCTTTGTGAAAATACTGTTTTTAATATCTCACACCAGTCCCATGACTGACCTGGAGTTTATTGTTCCCTTTCTGAACTCTGGGTGCCCATAATTTTCCACACGGGCATCCTAGAGTCAGGTTATGATTATACTGGAGCGAAGTCAAAAAAAGATGCGGTGGAGATCTGGACTTCAAGCTGAATGGCGAAGCGTATCATTTATACTATGTAGTGTCTGCTGCCTAAGGTTGGTGCAAAGTAAAATTTTCATGTGAGTCAAGTTATACCAACTGCCAGTGTTGTATTTTGTTGTTGATCACTCTGATGTTGTAATGTTGTGCATAAACAGATATAGATCTTCTGTTTTAAAGATTATTCATTTATCTATTATATATTGTTCCGCTGCAAAATGTGAGATTCTGTTATTGTTTCTGTTTCTTCTTTTATCTTCTTATTCTTCAACCCTAATAGTTCGGTTTTTCGGCATTCGACTGTGCGGCATTTGATACAGTGGACGTATTGTTGTCGACTTTCGAAAGTCGAAAAATTAGGTCGTTGCATATAGAGGTACCTTTCCACCTTTTCTCTTGAATACTCCCATTAATGGTTGAGAACTGAATTTGATTGATAATATATGCTGCAGTTGATAATTGATAAACCTGCCATTAATCTCAAACAATGAGCTTTCTCCAATAGAGTCTTATTCATCCTTTCAACGACTCTGTTTGATTATGGATCTCAGAGTGTAGTGAAGCGTCTTCGAATTCTAAGCTGCTTATCAAAATCTATGAAATCCTTAAAAACAAACTCACCACCATTATCAGATATCAGCACCTTTAACATCCTTCCGACTTCATTCTTTATCAGTTCCTTCCAAGTTATGAACTTCTCAAACGACTCTGACTTGGCTTTCATCATGAGCACCCAAAACTTCCGAGTGTAATCATTGATAAAAGAGATAGAGTACTTAGCTCCTTCAATAAGCTATAGCCACTAGTGCCCAAACATCCATATGGACATACTCTAGCACTCCTTTGGACTCATGTCTACCGATATCAAAAGAAACCTTTGACCACTTCCCCAATATGCACTCCAGGAAGAATTCTAAATGGTTGAAGCTTTCACCCTTGATCATTTTCTTTCTAAAAAGTAGCTCCAGTCTTTTTTCAAAACATAACCCAATTTGAGAGGCCAAAGCCCGATGGCATCCAAAGCTCGTGAACTATCAACACCAACACATGACTCTCCAATGTCGATCCTTTCAACAAATAACTGTAAATCCTTTCAGTTGATAAAGATTCCAAACCATTACTCCTTTCATTAATACAAGAGCACCACGTGTCGCCTACAAGCTATTCGACTCAATCATTATCTTGCAATCCAAAGATGCTAGCTGACACAAAGAAAGAAGAGATATCCTTAAACTTGGAACATAGCGAACTTCAGTGATAGTGCGCACTACACCGTTGTGCATACAAATGCGCACTGATCCTTCTTCTAATGACTTCTAAGTAGCATCATTCCCCATCAATATGATACTTTCATAAGAATAGAAATACTCCTTTCTAAGCATCGTATGGAAAGATGCTCCTGATTCTAGCACCCAATGGGACAATACATCGAAACAGCTGTAGGCAACACATCATCAAAAATAGCCTTCTCCATTGCAACAGATGAAGAACCATCCGCTTCATTTCTCTTCCTCAAATCTAGATAAGCTTTCTTCTAATGGCTATGCTTCTTACAATGATGACATCTGTTGTTTTTAGACTTGCCTCTCCAAAAACTTCCAGGCTACCTCGACTTGGGATGCCCTCTGAAATTATTTTCCTTCTTCTTCTTTCCTCCTCTCTTTACGAAATTCCTTGGACTACTATTAGCTTCTACACTTTTGCTGATAAGCTTCATTAGATCTCTCATCTACTCACTAAGACGTCTCGTCTTCGTATCACCTAATGTCAGCGAGCTTCTGCCATAGATCAAGCTATTAGCAAATATCGTGCATTTCTCTGGAAGAGAGCACAATACCCCCATAGCCTTTTACTCTTCATCCACCTTCAAATCAAGAACTTTTACCTTCATCATCAATTCGTTGATGTAGTTAAAATGTGCTTTCAATGATGTACCTTTCTGCATTCAATTTCTTCAAAAAGCCTCCAGCGGTAGTGAAGACCCATTCTTTCATATCCTTCCTTTCTAATTCTGAGATATCCATTGGCAATGATTCTGCATCAAAAACAACCTGGTGAACATGATTTTTGTAGAATATAATAGTGTTTGATTTTTCTTTGATGATAATAAACATATATATATATATATTCATTTAAATGTATTTGTTATTGTAGTATTTTATTTCTCCATATAATTAAATAAATATTTGTTGAATAAAATAAATAACTCGGAATTCATATCTAAACAAATATTTTATTCAAACAAATATTTTATTACAAATTCAAATAGTACAAATTTAATCTCTCAATATATTTACACAATTCCAAATACAAGTTTCGATTACAACACAATTTTCACTTTACAATTTTACATACAAGTTTCATTTCACTACATATTCACTCATCACTCGTATTTGACTTCAACTTTGTTCTAGCCTGTATCCAACATTTGAACTATCTGCAAAATAAATACTGACGCAGTAAAATTGAAAAAGAAATATTTTGTAATACACAATGAAGTGTGTGTTTGAAAATATTGTTTGCCTTAGTTATTTGGGTTATTTGTCATCAATTTTTTTAATTCATCTTACGCGAACAACTTGTGACATGCATAGTGTATCACTGTACATGCCATAAGGTCGTGCACACTGATATACACTTGCATGTTAAAATTGCAGGGAGAGGTGAGCAAAAGGTCAAACCCAAGCCAGACTAGATTCAACTCAAGTGTAGAAATAAATAACACGACAATGGAAATAAGGCATTTATTATGCAAGCAATCTGTACAAAGGATAAAGAAAAGACACAAAACATACCACATGACAGCATGCAACATGAATACATCATATGGAACCTAACCAGTCTACAGTTCATAGAACACAAAGGCACTAGATATGTACAAAAAATAAAGCAATTGTCAGTTCAGAGGCAAACAGGTTCAAGTACATATGTGCATACAAAAACAGCAGTGGTGAACATAAGGGCTGCAACCAGACAAGTATAGACCAGACTTCAAATGCAAAGCAACAATAACAAAAGCAACTCTACTAGACCAGAATCAAGCAACAAAGCTTCAAACATGCTTAAGAACCACACAATGCAACCAGAATCCAACCAAACAAGTAAACATGCTCATATGTACATTGATATGCATGCATTCAGACATGAACATACGAAAACAAGACAACCAAAATTAAGGCCAAAGAATACAAGCAAAGTCAGTATGCAGGCATTTAGGCACGAAAACACTTGAAGAACAAGTTCATATGCAAGGTCAGATATTAACATGTAGTGCAAATATACAAAGTGGTGCACCAGGCATGAATGCATTGGAACTGGACATGGAACTCGAAGAAACTAGCACAGTGACATGTATATATGTATGCAACAGAGGAGACAGCAAGGCAACATAGGGTTACACACAAAATACTCAAACAAGACAACTCTTTTAAACAATGCATGTAATGAGAAATTATATACATATATACATGTCTGTACACACATGTATACATATGTACAGTGACAACCACACAAGTAAACATGTTCATGGATATGTAAGCATTTAAATGAAGAAAATCAAGGCATATGGGTAATTATCAGTAGCAGTTTGAACAAGGTCATGGAATTGTTTCAAAAAGTAATGGGCAAACGATAAACACCGTTAAATTGTTCAAAAATCGAAAATTGCCAGCAAAGAATGGATGTTCAGAGCAAGGTACAGAGCATATATGTACAACTAATCAGTGAGCTAAACAATTACATAAGGAGTAGAAAAGGTCGTAGATAAACAAGTCATACTTCAACAAGTCAAGTTTATCTCAAATTCAAATACCAAACTGTAACCAACCGATGAACAAGTCGTAGGAGCAAAGAACAGAACAAATTCAAATCAATTCAAGCAAATTCAAATATATCAACCAATGAACAAGTCAGAAATCATCACAATCGTTCAATCAAGAATCGAATGGCCAAGCAAAGCAATTGACGAATTCAAGCCGAAATATACAAGAAAAAATTATAGTGTTTTGATCCCTATAAATACCTAATATCACCGTTAGGAGAAATTATTGAGATCGAGTTACCAACAAATCAATTAAAACAGCAAATTTAAAATCATATCAAAGCCATCACCGAAGAAGTGCTCGACACAATTGAAGCAACCGAGTGCAATTAAAGCTAGGGATCGATTGACAAAGCAAGCCAAAGTGAAATCATCACTTCACTTGATCAAATTCCAAGCCGGAACCCTAATTTTTGAAGAGCAACAAAAGATCAGCCGAAGAAATAAAGTGCACCGGAAAAATAAAAGGGGTGCACTACATTCTCTAATTATTTTTATTTGGGCCGTTGTTTTATTTAGGCTAAATTTTATATTTTATTAGGGGTTCTATTATTATTTCTTTTGTATTTTTGTTTTTAAATTTAAAAACTCTAGTGTTAACTAGGTTACAAACTATGAGGTGTAGTTTGAGAATTCGCAATTCAAGGGCTGAGTTGTGGCTGGGTTTTGAGATTAGAGTTAGATAATCGAGTTAGTGAGTATCGAAAGTTTATGTGTTTGTGTAAGCGACTAATTACTTAATTTCTAATAGAAACCTAGGGGTCAACACGTAGGCTGGTTTTTGCCATAGTTGGGTAAAATTGTGTGTGATTTACTGCATTTCTTTTTGCTTTTATTTTTATTTCCACATTATTATTTTAGTATACCCTATTCACCTCCCCATTGGGTGAAAACAATCCTATAAGTGGTATCAGAGTAGGATCAAAAACCAATTTTTTTGTTGAAAAATTTGATTTTTTCTTTCAATGACTTCTTTTAATAATGCTTTTGCTGAAGGTCAGTCCATAGCTAGACCATCCATGTTCATGAATATGCATATTCGAAAACTTGAATGAATTTTTTTTGAAAACCATAGATGCATGGATTATTGTTGAAATGGGATACAACACATAATAATGGTAGATAATCAAGAAGTTGATAAACCTATGGATCAATGGACATATCTTGAAAATAAACTGCAAACTACTAATGCTAAAGCTATGAATTCTATTATTTGTTCATTAGATCAAATAGAACTTTACCGTGTTTCACATTGTCCAACTACGTAGAAAATCTGGCACACGCTTGAAGTGACTCATGAGAAACCTTCCAAGTTAAAGAATCTTGCCTTGCCATGCTTAGGAGCATGTACAAGACTGTCACAATGGCAAAGGATGAAAGTGTCAAAGAAATGTATGGACGACTTTCTAATCTTGTATACAAATTAAAATCCTTAGGAATACCATACACAAAACTGAAAATCATCCGAAAGATCCTTAGAATTCTTGCACAAAATTTTGAAGCAAAGGTCACTGCCATCCAAGAATCAGAGGATCCGGAACAAGTTAATGTTAAAGAACTCATCGGAAACCCCACCACTTATGAGCTAGAAATCAAGTTCAAGGAAGAACGTGAAGGAGGAGATACGCGAAGGAAATCAATAGCTCTCAAAAGAACAACGAAAAATGAAGTAGATAATGGTGATGATGAAGGAGTAGCTGAACTGGCACTAATAATAAAGAGATTCAAAAGGCGGAACCGCAAATATGGAAATCCAGCCGAAAATCAACAATTGAAGAACATAATCATCAAAGTTCTAGATAACTCAGAAAAGCAGGAGATCTTACGTCACAGCTGCAATAAACCTAGTCATATCAAGCCAATGTTTCCTCAAAATCAATCCAGCAAAGGAAAGAAACTGAAATGGAAAAGTTTTGCAGCAACTTGGGATGAAAGTGATGAAGATGATGATAAAAGCACTGGCGGTGAGAGTGAAAGAGCAAATCAATGTATTTTAGGAAAAACAAGTGACAATGATGATGAGCCAATCGAGGTATTAAAACTTACTCACAATTACTTATATATTTTCATGAAGTAAATGGCTGCTTTGAAAGACTTAGGAAGAAATAGCTAAAATTGAATCACAAAAACATAGTTTGATAGAAGTAAATATGCAGCTTAATCAATTGGTTCGATACTATAGAAATAAGAACCCTAAGTGTGATAAGTGTCCATCATTAGAAGAGGAAATAAAAAAAATCAGAAATTGAAATTAAATCACTTGAAAATGAAATTCTGATTTTGGAGGAAAGTGAAAATATGAGGAGAGAATATTCTATTAAAAAGTGCACTTTTTTTATTGAATGAAAATGAATCTCTCAAGTCACAAGTCCAACAATTGTCTATAACTTTAGGAAAATTCTCCGAAGTAGAAAGATCACTAAATATGCTATTAGGGAAACAAACTATTAATATATTAGACAAGTACTTGGGTATACTCAATCTGAAAAAGGTAGAAGTAAAACTAATCATGTGAACTTCAAGTGCACGATTTATGAAAAAATTGGACACAATCAAAACAATTGCTGGTGTAGACCCAAACACACGAAAACTATACCAATTTGGGTTCCTAAAGGCATGAATGTAAATTCCCTTAAAGTCAAACAAATATGGGTGCCAAAAGGAATAAACATAGACTGTTTGGTTCTATGAAAATTTGTTTTTCAAAATTTTCTATCACTAACAACCATGGACCTATGAAAACAAATAGGTCACTAAACTCTTTTCTCATGTAGGTGTGTTGATAGGCTAAGGAACAACAAGAGTGGTACCTGGATTCTGGCTGTTTCAGGCACATGATGGGCGACAAATCAAAGTTCCTTAGCCTAGATAAGTACAAAGGTGGCAGAGTCACAATGGGCAACAATGATAAATGTTAGTAAAGTAAAGTAGGTAATGGTAAATTTACCTTAAACAATGTATTATTTGTTGAAAATCTGCACCATAATCTGATTTCAATCAGCCAATTATGTGATAAGGGAATGTATGTTGTTTTTTATTCTGATTTGTCCAAAATTGTTGACCAATCATCAAAAGAAATATTATTCTCAGGTAAGAGGAATGGCAATATATACTCTCTATCTTTTGATGATCTCACTCTTTAAAAATGTTCGATAGCTATGGATGAAGAAGCAACCTTATGGAATAGACGATTAGGATATGCTAGCATGAATCTATTAAACAAATTAAAAAGAAAAGATTTGGTAAGAGGTTTACCATTTCATGATTTCAAAACAGAAACTCTATACAAAGCACGTACTATGGGAAATTTTAGAAAATCACCATTTCATACTAAGAACACTATAAGTACTTCTAGAGTTCTTGAACTAGTTCATGTGGATCTTTTTGGACCGAATGATATTGCAAGTTTAGGTGGTAAGAGATATTATTATGTATTGGTTAATGATTACTGTAGATACACGTGGGTATATTTCTTAGCTAAAAAATCAGAAACTTTCTCGTACTTCACTAAATTCACAAAACTAATTATGAAAACTATGATTTTGAATTTTTTTTATGATGAAAATGGATTTAAACATGAATTCTCTGCCCCACGTGCTCCACAACTAAATGGAGTAGTCGAGAGAAAGAATCAAACCTTACAAGAGTTGGCTAGATCTATGATAAATGAATATGAACTACCCTTGTCCTTTTGGGCAGAGGCAGTAAATACAGCTTGTTATGTAATGAATAGAGTCATGATTAGGCCGATTCTGAAGAAAACACCATATGAACTATGATTCAACAAAAACCCAAACATTGCATATTTCAAAAATTTTGGCTGTCCATGTTTTACTCTCAATACAGATGATCAAATAGGAATATTGATCCATAAGCTGATGAAGACATGTTCATGGGATACTCTTCCATAAGCAAAGCTTATAGAGTGTACAACAAAAGGACGAGAACAATCGCTGAGTCAATCAATGTGAAATTTGATAAGGACATTGATGATCGAAGCAAGGAAACAATCAAAAGCAATGTCGAAGAGGAGAACGAAAAAGATGAAAGAGAAAATCCAAAAGAAACTGCAACCGCGAAAGAAGTTCGAAGAAATCGAGTACAAGAGAGATTGAAATTTAAAGCAGATCATCCTCCAAAACTGGTAATAGGTAATCCTACAATAGGAATTCTAACTCATTCCTCTTTTAGAAATTTATGTGATTTGTGTCTATATAGTGGATATATTTCAAAAATCGAACCCAAAGACATAGATACAGCTCTTAATGATGAGAGTTGGTTTATGGCTATGCAAGAAGAGCTAAATCTATTTGAACGAAATGATGTGTGGACTCTAGCACCTAGACCTGATGATTATCCAATTGTAGGAACTAAATGGATTTTTAAATATAAATTTGATGAATCTGGAAATGTGATTAGGAAAAAAGCTAGGTTAGTTTCTAAAGTTATAATCAAATTGAAGGAACTGATTTTGATGAAACTTTTGCACCATTAGCAATATTAGAATCCATTAGAATCTTGTTAGCTTTTACTTATTATAAAGGATTTAAACTAAGACAAATGGATATTAAACGTGCTTTTCTTAATGGAATTTTGAAAGAGGCGTATTCGTTGAACAACCTGAAGGTTTTGAAAGTCAAGAATATCCTAACCATGTATATAAACTTAAGCAAGTACCATACGGATTAAAACAAGCCCCTAGGGCTTGGTATGAATGTCTTAGCACTTAGCTTCTTGAAAATGGGTTCACAAAGGGCTGTGTAGACACCACATTACTTCTATTGCACAAAAACGATGACCTTTTGATTGTTCAAATATACATTTATGACATTATTTATGGTGCCACTAACAACCTTTTGTATAACATATTTGAAAAAGCCATGCATGAAAAGTTCGAAATGAGTTTGGTAGGAGACTTTAAATTCTTTTTAGAATTTCAAATCAAACAAAGCGAAATGGGTACGATCATCTCTCAAACAAAATATACCAGAAAGCTTGTCAACAAATTAGGATTGAAAGATGCTAAACTTGAAAAAACTCCCATAAGCACAACTATTAAACTTGACAACGATGAAAAAGGTAAGGTAGTTGATCAAAAGAAATATCGAGGTCTGATTTGGGCACTTCATTTATCTTGCTGCTTCTAGACCAGACATTATGTTCTCTGTTTGCTTATGTGCACGGTTTTAATCAAATCCAAAAGAATCTCATTTAACAGGTGTAAAAAGGGTTATAAGGTATCTGCTGCACACCCCATGGTTGGTCTATGGTATCCAACTAATGGCAACTTTGAGTTAAAAGGGTATTCAGATGCAGACTATGCTGGTTGTGTAGTTGATAGAAAAAGTTCTAGTGGAATGGGTTTTATGTTGGGACATTCATTAGTTGCATTATCTACCACTGAGGCAAAGTATACTGCTTTAAGCGGTTTCTCTGCTCAAATCTTATGAATGATACATGTCTTGCAAGACTATGGTCTAAATTTTAAACGAGTTCCACTTATGTATGATAACAAAAGTGCAATTAATCTCAGAAATAATCATGTACATCATTCTCGCACTAAGCATATAGATGTTAGACATCATTTCGTTAGAGATCATATTTGCAAAGAAAATATCTACATAAATTTCATTTCAAATAATTCTCAATTGGCAGACATTTTTACAAAACTTCTTCCAAAAAATAGTTTTTTTCGACTTCGTCTCAGTTTAGGCATTTTAGAAATGTGATTTTATATTTTTTTTGGATCTAAATGCCTATTTTAACTAATCTGACTCCCTATTGATTATCGAAGAGATAAATAGTGACTGAAAAAGGTGATGAGTGTTTATCTTGATCATACATTACGTCTTGAGAGAGTATACTTAGAAAAAAAATTAAAAAATTTCAAACAAAATTTGTAATAACTTTGGTTGGTAAAAATTCCATGACCATCTCTATTCCTGTCATATTTCTACGAGTATCACTCATCAAAATCCAATATAGTATGTCAAATGTGGTATTTAAACAGGAAATTATTCATTTTTTTATTAGCAATAAAATCATCCAAAGGTACTCATTCTCATTTAAAAGTCCTCATGGTTATGCATGAGTGAACTACTTGAAATCTCTGATTACGTGCTTTCATGCTCATTTAAAAGTCCTCACGATTATAAATGTATGAACACATATCAAAATTGGATGAAATAGGCGAGTTGATTCTAACCCCATTTAAAAGTCGTCACGGTTATATGTGGTTAGAAGATGCTTGGAATTCATTTTTTAACAAAAATAGGGAATACTACTAATATCATTTGAAAGTCCTAACGATTATGCATGGTTAATAAGTATTTAAAAAATTCCTATCATAAATATACCATAAATAAACATGACTATATTGTTTTCTATGCCGACATCACCCCTATCACTCTAAAGTGAAATATGCGCCTAACAGAGTATTTATGATTTTTGTTTGATTTTTTTTTTAAATTTAATATTTATACTCGATTAGGTATTAATGATGTATTAATGTTTGTCATTTTATCACTCTTATCTAACACTATTACTCTTTTGCTGACAACAAAAGGGGGAGAAAAGTTAAGATTTTGGCAAATAAGTTCAAATTTTTTATTTGCATATTCGTCTGGGTTCATTGCATTTATTTTTTATTTTGCATAATTTTTTATTTTATTTTCAAGAATATGTGAAGGGGGAGCATTGTTGTAAGAGGAGTATTCAAATGGGGGGGGGGGGGCTAATAGAATTCATCAAGACCAAATACATTTAATAGAGCCAAAATCTTAATATATGTTTGTTATCATCAAAAGTGGGAGATTATAGAATATACTAGTGTATGATTTTTGTTTGATGATAATAAACATATATATATATATATATATATTCGTTTAAGTGTATTTGTCATTGTACTATTTTATTTCTCCACATAATTAAATAAATATTTGTTGAATAAAATAAGTAACTTGAAATTCGTATTTAAACAAATATTTTATTCAAACAAATATTTTATTACAAATTCAAATAGTACAAATTTAAGCTCTCACTATATTTACACAATTCCAAATACAAGTTTCAAATACAGCACAATTTTCACTTTACAATTTTACATACAAGTTTCACCTCACTACATATTCACTCATAACTCATATTTGATCTTCAACTTTGTTCCGGCATGTTAACTATCTGCAAAATAAACATTGACGCAGAAAAATTGAAAAAGAAATATTTTGTTCTACTCAATGAAGTGTGTGTTTGAGGATATTGTTTGCCTAGGTTATTTGGGTTGTTCGTCGTCAATTTTTTTAATTTATCTTACACGAACAACTTGTGACATGCACAGTATCACAATACAAGCCACAAGGTCGTGCACTTCGATATACGCTTGCTTGCTAAAATTGCAGGGACAGGTGAGCGCAAGGTCAAACCCAAGCCAAGACTGGATTCAACTCAAGAGCAAAAACAAATAACACAACAATGGCATTCAGGCATTCAATATGCAAGCAATCTGTACAAAGGATAAAGCAAAAGCACAAAACATACCACATGATAGCATGCAACATGAAAACATCATATGGAATCAAACCAGTCTACAGTTCAGAGAACACAAAGGCACTAGACATTTAAAAATAATAAAGCAATGGTCAGTTTAGAGGCAAATAGGTTCAAGTACGTATATGCATAGAAACACGGCAGTGGTGAACATAAGGGCTGCAACCAAACAAGGATGGACCAGACTTCAAATGAAAAGCAACGATAACAATAGCAACTCAACTAGACCAGAATCAAGCAACAAAGCTTCAAACATGCTCAGGAACCACACAATGCAACCAGACTCCAACTATACAAGTAAACACGCTCATATGTACATGGATATGCATGCATTCAGACATGAACGCATGAAAACAAGACAACCAAAATTGAGGCCAGAGAATACAAGCAAAGTCAGTATGTAGGCATTCAGGCATGAAAACACATGAAGAACAAGTTCATACGCAAGGTCATATATCAACATGTAGTGCAAATATACAAAGTGGTGCACCAGACATGATTGCATTGGAACTGGGCATGGAACTCAAAGCCACAAGAACAATGACAGGTATATACACACGCAATAGAAGAGACAGCAAGGCAACATCGAGTAACACACAAAATACTCAACAAGGCAGTTCTTTTAAACAATGCAAGAAATGAGCAATCACATATATATACATGTCTATTCACACATGTATACATATATACAGTGAAAACCAAACAAGTAAACATGTTCATGGATATGTATACATTTAAATGAAGAAAATAAAGGCATGTGGGTAATTATCGGTAGCAGTTTGAACAAGGTCAAGGAATTGTTTCAAAAAGTAATAGGCAAACAAAAAAAACCATTGAATTGTTCAAAATATCAAAAATTGCCAGCAAAGAATGGTCGGTCAGAGCAAGGTACAGAGCACACGCATACAACTAATCAGAGAGCTAAACAATAACATAAGAAGTAGAAAAAGTCGTAGATGAACAAGTCAGACTTCAACAAGTCAAGTTTAACTCAAATTCAAATGCCAAACTGTAAGCGATCGATGAACAAGTCGTAGAAGTAAAGAACAGAACAAATCCAAATCAATTCAAGCAAATTCGAATATATCAACCAATGAACAAGTCAGAAATCTTGAAAATTGTTCAATCAAGGATCGAATGGCCAAGCAAGGAAATTGATGAATTCAAACCAAAATATATGAAAAAATTATAAGGTTTTGATCCCTATAAATACCCAATATCATCATTGGCAGAAATTATCAAAGTCGAGTTCCTAGCAAATTAATTAAAACAGCAAACTTAAAATCATATCAAAGCCATAACCGAAGAAGTGCTCGACACAATTGAAGCAACCAAGTGCAATCAAAGCTAGGGATCGATTGATGAAGCAAACCAAAGTGAAATCATCAGTTCAACAATTAAATTCCAAGCGGCAGTGTCAACTGGAACGGAATTCTAATTTTTAAAGAGCAATAAAAGATCGGATGAAGAAATAAAGTGCACTGGCAAAATAAAAAGTATACACTACATTCTCTAATTATTTTTATTTGGGTAGTTTTTTGTTTGGGCTAAAGTTTATATTGTACTAAGGGTTCTAATTTTATTTCTTTTTTATTTCTTGTTCATAAATTTAAAAACTCTAGTGTTAACTAGGTTACAAATTACGGGACGTCTTTTGAGAATTCGCAACTCAGGGGTTGAATTATGGCAGGCTTTTGAGCTTAGAGTCAGGTTAATCGAGTTAGTGGGTATTGCAAGTTTACATATTAGTGTAAGCGACTGATTATTTAATTTCTAGTAGAAACCATGGGGGCAACACGTAGGTAGGTTTTTTCCGAAGCTAGGTAAAACCGTATATGATCTTTACTGCATTTCTTTCTGCTTTTATGGATTTCCTTATTATTGTTTTAGTAGACCCTATTCACCCCCTAATGGGGTAAAAATGATCCTACAATTCTTTCTCAACACCACCTTCATCTTCGACTGTCACTTCTCAAAATCATTATCTCCGTTCCACTTCTCTATAGCCAACTGCAAACCGGATACAACCTATGAACCCCTAATGTAGGGTGCATACTTCTAGGTTAGTCTAATCTCACTTCCATCTTGAGATCCTACCATCTTATTTACTACCTTCTTTCCCTTATCTTCAACAACAACCTTCAAAGATCCGACACCAAACCATTGGAGTTATTTTACACAAATGACTGCAAGTCAATTCAAATAAATGTAGAAGTAATAAGATTATATTGTAGTGCAATAAAACAAACTACAACAGAAGAATACAAAATAGCAAATCACATAAGAAAGCAAATAGAGAATTCACACATGGATTTATAGTGGTTGCACTATCACGGGATATTATACATACTCTTTGGCAAGATGATATTATACTATTTTCTAAGAAAAAAGAATTTTACAAGATTGATAATGGAGGCTGGGAAGTAGAATACCCGAGAGGATGATTCTAATCTCTACAAAATGACTATCTTTGTATACAGATTATTAATTAGGGTTGAAGTAATTGATTTATGGTTATAAATCAATGCCTTATCAAGTCTCCTATTCATATAGGAAACGTTTATCCATTTGACTTTTCAGTTTCCTTTAATTTGCACACGTTTGATAAGATTCATTCTTTAATTAGGTAATTAGGGAATTGTTTGATTACTTCAATCTTCCAAATCATTCTCATTCTCATAAAGATAATTCACTGCCCTCTTTAATGCAATAAAAGAGGCAACACATTCGAGTAATTATTCCAAATATATTCTAAATCTTCTTTACATGGAAATATCATATCATCAAAATTAACAATATCTTCCTAATCTTCTCTAATATGGAAATACACCAAAATCTAACACGCATAACCATGTCTACTAATTAAAAATATATGTATGCATAAGATTAATAATAAAATGTAATAAATAAATATACATCGGTACTCATATAGTTAGAATTAGGAAGAATATTATTAACGTAGTAAACCATAGGATTAAGAGGTTGCAATGAAAAAGAGGTAGTAACTCCAACAATTATAAAAATGACTACAATATTAAAGGAAATAAATGCGCAGTTAATAAGGAATTACATAAATCAAAACGGTAGGTAAATGTGCTTACGGGGATTAATTACAGAATTAAAAATGACATTTATGGAGGAAACATAATAGGCTTAATATGTTCAATTTGAAACGAAGTAATAAATAACATTAATGATTATCTAATTTGAATAATAATGACCATTTATTAAGGAAAATTAATTAAAGGTAAAGAAATAACTGACATTTGAGTGATATAAAAAGGAAACGAAGAATATAAGAAATGAGCGTACATGTTAGGAATAGGTTCGCAGCAAATAAGTAAATTTATACTAATAAATAAAGTTAGAAGACAATATAATTTCTATAGTTGAAGTTATATGGCCTCAATAGTAAAATTACGACATGCTTGAATTAGTGGGCCTAGCATAATAATTAGGTTTAGGATAAATGGCTTGGTTTAGTATGGGTTAGGATTCAAGGTAAGTAGAGTTATCCAATAGAAGTCTATCCTTCACCTAGAGGCTACCAGTAGTTGTGTATACGTATTACCGATTAGGGACATTTCCAACTATAGGAACTGTGAGGAAGGGGTATACGTTCTCGTATTTGTGCGAGAAAATATACCAAGGGTTTGCCTCAGATTTGAAGTATTAAATGGATCGGTACCGTTAGGGATGTCAAGGGAATTAATTTGTAGTAGAAGATATTAAATGGTCGTTGGGTCTTCTCTTTCATATTTAAAAAGTCCTAAATAACTATGATAGTGCCTAATTAGAAATGGGGTGTGCTTCATTTTCTAAACTATAGGTAGTAAGTAATTGGAATAGACATTTTCCTTGACTTATATTAGATAAGTTTAAGCGGAAGTATGGTTGTAGGAGGTCAATGGGCTACATTAATGTTGTTTAGGGCTGGCATATACGCTTTGACTTTAGGGGTCCGGAGCAGTAGTTAGCAAAGACTTGAGTTATACCCTGATTTATTTCGCTTCCTACTAGTGCAGAATCCGTATGTGATACATAAAGACTTCGAAGTTTAATTAGTAGTTTATTTTTTGAAGGTAGGCTAGTTAACACTTAGACGAGTCTTTGAGATGCGGTAGTAATACAACAAACTAATTATAAAGCCATATCTAAGGGTCACTGACCTTCGTAGCTAAGGTTGGTTCATTAGCGATTATGTTACGGAGGTCTCACTTCGGGATTAAGGTATTGAATGGTCATTGAGTTTACCTCCTCCCTATTTAAGAAATATTAAGTGGTCAGCGTTCTTATGGGTCGTGTGTGTGTGTATATAGACACTCGCACACATTTATATGTACAGTTATGCCTCAAAGAAGGTTGGATATATTGTATGCGCATATGGAATTAAATAGATAAGTCGTGAATAATAGACATAAGACTTAAACAGAAACCAATCAACATAAGCTAGTATTATGGATAAAGTATGCAATTTTAAAATCACCAGAACATTGTTTTGACCCCTTCCTCCTTACAACTCATAGGATGGATTTAGAGGGAGAGGCTACTGGTGCAAAACGGGAATGGTAGATTTCTTATTTTTGCTCGACACTAATTAGACAACCAGATATCCAAGGAATAATATTTATTCCAAGGTAGTAGTCTTAGTCGGTATATTTGTTCTGTTATATTTTATTCTGATGTGAGTTTATGTTAATAGCTCTCTGGTATACTTATGTTTATTTCAAGCTATCGACACCAACGCTCCATACCCTTGTGGAATTAGGTTTTGATTTAGTCGAAATTCGGGTATATTAAGGTGTATGTTGTTACAGCACTAGGCATAGGCTTCACATTTAATGCGCAGACCTTGCAATAAATGTGTATTAAACGCTAGTGGTATGCCACGTCAATTCAAACGCCTAGCTATTGTGCTTTGGATAGGTGGATGGGCAACTTTTCTTTACTTGAGTGCTTATGTAGCAAATCTTGCTAAGTCAATTGACCAGTTATCGACGATATGAAAGAAACTATGAATCTTGCTAATGATCATGTTGGGAAGATGGTGCACAGTCAGGTGCAAGTTGATCGGGAGGGTTGCTTGGAACCATTCGGAGGTGGTTATACCATAGCCAAGCTAAGGATGGGCCATGTTTGAGCCCATCTTTCTTGATGTGTCGCCTATTGAGGGAGGCTTGGAAAGTTGTCAGCCATCAACTGGACTGACGTCTGGCGAACGTGCTGATTTTGAGTTTTGTTGGAAGAAGGTTGACATAGGAAGGTTGATTATTACCGAGCCAAATCTGACAAAATCATAAAGGAACGGGCTTAGATCGTGCCTAAATGTGAAATGTGCTTAGGGATGAGGCGATTGGGCATCACCTTGATGTCTTATTGAATGGAAGGAATAGCTTGAGGCAATCATGGGATTGGGCCTACCATCGCGGGCCAGTTATAGAATGGTTGGGGTTGCTTTGATTGGGCCAGATTGCCTTAAATTGGTCTGCTAATTACTTATAAGAAAATTGAGCAACATTTAGCGCCCAGTCCATATCCGCGTGTAGGCGCGGGTTTGTCAAATCATAAGGATTCATGGTAATTTATGACCTTGTAACGTATTTAATGTGCTATCCACGTGGCCCTGTGCTATTAGTTGTCATGGTTCATTTTTCTAGATGTGACAACGATGTGTCACGTCTCCCATATGCACAAATTTCTTTATACTTATCTCTTCTGGATGGCTAGGATTTGCTTTTTGAATTCAATGCACACGATTGAAGGTGTGGGTATATTAATACCCCATGTTCTTATTCCCCAAGCCTATAAAATCTTCCCTATGAAAAATTCTTCATAGCCTATGAATCTTTGTAATTCTTTAATGATAAAAAGTAGATAGCTTCATCATCTATTTCCTTTCCAAACGCCTTTGCATGTTTTTTTTTCCTAACTTTTTCGGTATGATGAGAAAGGAGAAAGCTTTCTGGATGCTAAAATGGCATCTGTTAATCGCAGTTGAAACCATCATTCAGAACCTTCATCTTGAGATGGATCTTGCCTTGCTGCTTAGCTTACACATATACCAACTGGCCAGGTCTTCGATGGTGATTGATCATTGTTATTATGCTAATGGGCCTATTTGAGCTGGAGGATTTCTTCTCCATCTTGCTCTGGTAATTTTGAACCTAGTTCGGCTTGGATACTTTAATGCATTACTGGAAAGAGTAGTGGTTGTCACCTCTGCCTTATGTCACAGCTAAAGTCCTAATTATCCACTTGGAAATGCTGACTTAAAGCTTTTCAATGTCTCTTGCGAGATTCGACGTGGAAGGCTTCGAAGACACTAATACACTCACCCTTTTTCAGCAAGTTCTTTATCGATTGTAGTGTCGTGGGAGTACACCTTCACATTTGAAGCTGGATCTTCTGAAGTGTTATGTTGGCATGCTTCTTCTCTCTTTCTACTTTCAACTAATTACTGATAAGAATATCATTGTAAGCCTAGTTAGGCGGATGTTGTGCCTTTACATTCTTTGCATTGGATGAAATAGATCTTTTGTTCCAAACTTTAATGGAGAACTTTGTTGTTGTTCTTGCTTGTTTATCCACATACGACTTGTTAAGCAAAGTGCTTTGCTAGCCCAATAGTTTCTATATTTATTTTACATAAATTCCTTCCATTTTTTGGGATATGTTAAATATTAGTGTAATAATAAGGCGGTCTAGGTACAATCATTAATGTAGACCAAGTACCAGTAGGATGTAGAGTGGCGGTTTTCGTCGGTAAGAGCTAAAACGCAAGTTTGCTCATGGGTTCCCTTACGTTGCAAGGGACAAAAAAGAGTGGAGGATGGGCCCGGATGTAAACTTAAGCTTATAGGACTATAAGGTTCTGCTAGGTGACACATAGTCGGCCATGAAACGATCATTGAACCCAAATCGAATAGGAGCACATTGCTTAGATCATATGCTCTAATGTAAGTGTGTTGCGTGTTAGTGAGGCGGGCTGTATAAAGCCCGCACACAAGGACTTCTAGATGGGAAAGTTTTTTGGAAATGTGAACTCATCTGTAATGGTAGGTTAGAATCAGGATTGCAATGCCCTTGGTTATTAGATGAGGTAGCCGGCTATGAGAGTGTAGAAGTTGCCACTAATGCTTCAAGATTCGTAGATCTTGGTAAGAACCATAGCACTGGTTGGTCTGTTGGATCTGTTGAGAAACTGACTGTCGATTATTAGGCTCTTGCTATAGGATAAGAACACCCTTCTTTGCTTGCCTAAGGGAAGCCCATAACATTCCTTTGCCTTTTGCTGATTGCCCTTGTTTTTTCTGACTTTGTCTTTGATGGTGAACTTCATTACAAGGAAATTATTAGAGACAATGGCATCCGACTTAGCAAGTGTCGGTCATCCTATTAACAAAGTTTGCCTCGAATTTGTCGCAAAGTGTTCTAGGTCAAAAGTTATTACGTGTGAGGTTGTTTCCCATAGAACAATGCCTACACCTTCAAAGCCTTAAATGGGTAGGGCGCATGAAATAAGATTGAAGGAAAGAAGCTCGAGAGCTTCAAAGACATTCTTAAACATGATGTTGACCAAGTTACTCCCATCCCAAAGGCCTAATGCACATTAGAGTTAGCCAAGGCAAGAGTAATGACCATAGGGTCGTGATGGGTAGGAGACTACTTCCCTGTCTTTAATGATGAAGATAATTGGTCATTCTGATCCAAGTTGGGGGGCCTTGGACTTCCGAAATTCCAATGAATAAATTTGCAAAACAGTACCCACTTCTTTTTAATACTAAAACTAGGCCCCCCGGCTGTTGTGGCATATGTGGGCCACCGCATATGATCAAGGCCTTGTCGACGACTTGGATATTGGCACTATTGTGATGAGGGGACTGATTTTGCCACTCTTTACGGTTTGCTTTTTTTGCTTTACCTATTGTTGAACAAATTCCAAGAGTATTTCTTTTAGGATGAGTCTTTTGATTTTATTCTTGAGTATACGGTAGTCCACCGAAGAGCGGTTATTGACTTGATGGAATTCGAGATACTTACCATTGCAGCGAGGTTCCTCCTACTCCCCGTCCTAGGCGGTGGCGGGCCTTTGAAATTGTACTCGACTCTGGTGGCGAGGTAGATTATGATGATGTCTCTATTAAAATGAGAGTAGTTATTGTACATGGGTTTGTACCAAGGATTAGCCTCTAGACTCCTTTGGCATCAGCTTGACAAATGCTATTTCGGTGATCGTCGCTGCTACGAGCACCAGCATTGGCAAGATGGCTCGGCATGTTGTCGTTATCTGAAATATCCATGTCTTCCATCCTCATCATATCGTTTTCACATTGGTAAAAGTTGGTTAGTAAAAAAATATGACTGCATCTAGAGCTCTCTCTGTACCATAGACTCGTATCTGACCCCTAAACATAGGGCCACGTTGGAGCTACTCACATCCCCACCCCTAGTCCGGGTGGATTCTTTATTGAATTGAATAACATATAACTGCAAGCTTTAAGAAGGGACTTGCTTGATATTGCCTAGCTCACTAGCCAGCATGATATGGGTACAAGACATGAAGAAATGAGTCGAAATCTATGCGCATTGGGCCCAAGAGTTGATATTGCCGATCATAAATGCAAGAACCAATGAGAGGCTAGTCTTGAAAGGGTGTATGGGAAGAGTGAACACTTTATTGAGCCAGAAAGCTAGTTGGTAGTTGAACACTATGATATACTCAGATAGGTTTGCACCCTCATTATACTTGTAAATAGGTGGCAAAGGATACCATCGATGGATTTAAGCATCCTGGACTTCATCGTGGAATGGCTCCCCATTCAAGTCATCTGAGAATGGCTTACCCCCACCATTGTAGGCTTGCATTCTATTGAGATATAGGTGGAGGATATTCATTTCTTCCTTGAGGCCAACATTGGCCTACTACAGGATGCTTTCGTCGACTATAGGTTAATACCTCAGCATGCGTGTTGGTAGAGTAGAAGATCGGCGATGAGACGGAGAACGATAATGACATGCAAGAGATCTCCCTTTATCCATAGATGATGATCTTAAATGAATGACCTACTCTCTTTTTGTCTATTTTTGGCAACACCCCTATGGGATCTGGAGTGTGTTAAAAGTTCCATGTATGCCCTACCGATGGTAGGGGACTGCCAATGAGATGGTCAATAGCAGAAGTTCGTGGGTGATCAATGAATAGTGGCCATTCCAGTGAAGGGGAACGACAATGATTTTTCCTTACATACACATCCACATCTAGGGTAAGGTCAATTCAATTCGTATGCATACATTGTACCTTCTATGGTAGATGTGAACATCCATAAGCAGAGTTTCAGGTACCATCTTCTTCTAGGCTTCGAAAGTGTTCATGAGTTCATAACCGCTGGGAGGCATGGACCTATGAGCAGATAGATCGACTAAGTTGGCCATCAGAGGAGCTAGAAGGACAAATTTTACGGTGACTTGGCATCCAACTGTGCGTCCTCAAGCCATTCGATTTACCATCTCACTTACCCGACTGTAGCATCAAAATACATCATATTTATCCATTGATGCCTAAATTGGGCTGGACAGCTCTAGTGAAAGTGTTGTCGTTGATTTCATGCTCGTTGGAGTTGTTACCTTCAAATGGTTTGTGATTGTCCATGGAAACAAGTTAGATCGGGTCTTTGTGGAGTAGAAAAGTATGGAAAGATAAGAGCTTTAGGGGGAGGCCCTCCTTCTAGTGCTAAAATATTGACTCATTTTTAGCTGATCTTGGAATAAGATTAATGTGCTATGAATAGCAAAGGTTGCTTGCTAATTACTAGGCTTAATGTGAAAAATGAGGAGTTAAGTATGCAACTGAAAGGTAAATAACACAAGATATAGAATGGTTTAGCAGAACTGCCTACTTCTACCATAAAGTTCTCTTACAATATATTACCTTTACAACTATAAGGAATTACAAGAGAATGATAAGAAAACAGAAAGCACTTAAGGCTAATAAAGTTGTGTAATCTTATGGGTTTGCGGTTTCCAGGAGCCTTGAATTGTGTATTATTTAGAATCCTTGTATGTTCCAACCCCTTTAAAGTTGCAATGCAGGGGATATTTATAGTAGATAAAGTGGATGATGGACGATTGAGTTTGAGCTATAGAACTAAGGTGAAAAATGCCTGACCATTGATAAGGCTACAAGGACAAATGGACGACATCTGCAAAGGGATAAGAAGATGTGCAGCGGATGAAAATATACTCATTGCGCCTTTACATTAGGCATGTGCTTTAATGCACATACTTTATATTTAATGCCCATTTAATGTTGATGGTATGCACGCATTAGTTCAGCCGCCCAGCTACAGTTCTTTGGATATGTGGATGGCTAGCTTGTTGTTTACTTGTGTGATAAATTTTGCTAAGCTGGTCGATCGGCTATCGACGATATGAAAAATACTAGGAATCTTGATAAGGATCATGTTGGGAAGATAGTATATGGCCAAATATTAGGTGATGAAGAGGGATGTCTGGGACCGGTCGAAGGTGATTGTATTAAAGCTGTGTCGAGAACAGGCCATGATTGAGCCCTTCTTGCTTGATGTGCCACCTATTGAGGCAAACATGGAGGGATGTCGACCGTCAGTGCGAGTGACATCGAGTGAATGTGCTAACTTAAAGTTGGGTCGAAAGAAGGTTGACATAGGAAGGCTAGTTAATGCTGCGCCAAGCTTGACTTAGTCGAGGAGGGCTAGGCCCAGATCTTGCCAAAATGTGAAGGGTGCCTAGAGATAAGGGGACGGGCTTTACCTTGATGCCTTATTAAATGAAAGGTATGGTATGAGACCATCATGGGATTGAGTCGGCTTACGCAGATCATTTATAGAATAGTTGGGCTAGCTTTGATTGAGCCAGACTGTCTTAAATTGGCCTGCTGATTTCTTGCATGAAAATTGAGAAATTGTAATTGAATTATAAAACTTGATTTATAATTTTTGAAATGAAATACTTTCGCGTCATTTACTCATTTAATCTTTTTCTGTGTTTTCTTATTAACAAAGAAACTAGGTTTACCTAAATAAAAAACTTTATAACTTCTACATTTCATTACAAAAAATTATGAAAAAATACTCGAAATTCAAGTAAAAAGATTATCTCCAAATCTTGCTATTTGATTTGGCATTTTAGTGAGGATTCCACTCGAATTTCTAAAATCTAGAGAGCTTCAAGTGTGGGTTAGCTTGAAGTTTGGATTTCTTCGGATTTAATGAGTGGGATTTATCTTCAATACTCAATGATCATTATTTATGCTACATATTATTATTAAATATCAAATGTTAGGTTAGAGCTTGATGAATGAACTTTAATTGGGATTTTAGAGATCGTAATTAAATATGTATCCATGTTTAAGCATATAATGAATATATTAAAACACTTAATAATGAAAGAATAAAAATAACTTGATTGTTAGTTTGGATTATCTTGAGTGTGCTTGGTCTGAAATGATTGTATGAGTAGAGAAAAGGTCAAAAAAAAATTAGAATGATATTGTTGGATGAATGTAGAAGTTGGAATGAAGGTAGAGTAATTCTACTTAAACAATGCTAAAATTATATTCGCCCACTTGTTGCAATGGAGAAAGATATCTATGACCAAAAGGATTCAGCAAAACGGGATAGATTTTCCGCAACTAACGAAGTCAGCCGGCCTATTTACCTAATCAATTTTGGCCAGACCAAATTTGCAACTAGAATCACATTTCTAATCACTAATACATCTCCAAAATTTCTTTACTTTTGAAACAAATTTTTAGGAATCCTGTAACCTTAGGCTCTCATACTAAGTGAAACACCCCACACCCTTTAATATACTCGAAAGGACACATGAAGAGGCATGGTGCATTGTAGGTATAACTGAAACTAACAGAGACTAAGATTCACAAGAAAGAAATAGGTAAAAACAACAGAAATTAAAATAACTTATTTGAAACAAAACTTCATAAATGTTTCATAAATCAAATAAGTCAAATACCAAATACAACATACATGTCTCAAAACCTAATATCTCTCATGTAAAAAAAATCATAGTCTTAACAAAAATCAGAGAATAGATATCCCTCTCAAGTGCCAGTATAAAAGGATGAAATAAAAGTAGGGAAATATATAATAGAAACTTCCTCCAAGAAAACTCCGAGCAACTGCAGTCTACTGTCCTCTCCCTTGGTTTCCTATGGGGGAAAGGGGGGAAAATAGATAAGTGGTTCAGACTAAAAGTCTGCTGAATGATAGTAACTGCTAGTATTCTTAAGCAAGATAAAGGCAATAGACTTTGCAACAATTCTAGTATGTAAGGAAATAAAGGAAAAGATAAAGATGGAATAAAATATGGTTTAACTTGCTTGTTTTGCTTAGATAGTTTAATTAGATTGTTTGCACTAGTTTTATATATCTGCATTGATTAGGCTGAATTCTCAATCCTACTTTAATTAGGCTAAAGTCCTAATTCTACCCTTTGATCGACCTTCTATCTCTGTTATGCTGTTGTGAGCTAGTCCCATCCTGTAGGTCCCACAGCAAAAAGACACCTGCTAGCGCTTTGGAACTCAATAGCAAATTATAACCCTGCACCGAGGCCGCACGCGCGACCACCGTTAGGCTTACACTATCTGTTGCTCCCTCTTACCCTAAACAACATAAGTGTTCTCAGCCACACCTCTTCCTTTGTGATACCGTCAGTCTGAAAGGGTCCTGCCCAACCTCACCTAAGTGTGTTGTGACACCATCAGTCCTAGTCTAAAAGGGAATGCTGCCAATTCGGGTTGTACCAAACAAAATCTAGTTGCGTCCCTTGCCCAAATCCCATAGTTTGAACTTCTATCTATTGGCCCTTTTGTTCCTTTAGTTAATATAAGCATGTCCCAGCCTCACCTAACCTACTATGAGACCATCAGTCCTATTCTGAAAGGGTTATGCCCAGCCTCATCTACAGTGAGACCATTAGTCCTACCCTAAAAGGGTCATGCCAAGCCTCACCTATTGTGAGACCATCAGTTCTAGTTTGAAAGGGAATGCTATTGGTTATGGGCACTACTTCTATCTTTGCTTATTAATTTAATATAAGTCTATTAAATAAGCCTCTTCTGCTCATCCTGCTCTTTTGCTTATTAACTTATTCTATGTCTTTTAAATATGCCACTTTCTGCCCTTTCTATTTAATTATAACTTATGTTATAATTTCTCTTTTATCTTGTCTTTCTAATTATAATCTACTAGTTATAATTATGCTTATTAACTTAACCCAAGGTCTAAGTATAAAAGTAAACTTCTTTCTCTTTTTACTCTTCTTAATCATAATTATGCTTAAATTCAGTCCAAGTCCAATTTATTGCAGTCTTCACATTTTACATCTTATTTTCTGTAATTTCAGTGTTCTTATTGTTTAGTCCATATTTGCATTTTAATCTATTCTTTTCCATTCGCGTTAAAAGAAAAAATAATAGAAAGAAACTGACAATTACAGAAGAAAATCTCAACGTAGAAAAGATGTGATAATAGTAAATAATTATAAATACCGTAAATAACTGTAAACAAATGGAAAAGCTATTGTTAGCAGTAATTAACTACAATTAACTGAAAAGAATAGCTAAAAGGAAATAGACTGAAAAATAAATCTAAAACTGAAAATAAACTAGTAAAAAGGTTATTCCAAAATCGTAGAAAAACTACAACTATTGGAAACCCTATTTTTTTAAATTACTTAAAAATCTAAAATAATTACTAATCACTCACCTGTAGTCCTTAGCTCTTTCTCTTGGCCTTCCTGGATCTACTTGCAGGGTATTAAAATATTTTTATCAAAAAGATTCTCTTTTTGAAAAATTATTCCTTTCAGGGTCCTTCCTAAAAAGGTGAACCTAAACGGAGAAAATCTAGAATGAGAAAAAGTGTTAGGCCTAGGGTCTAGTTTATAGGGGTAGAAGTGGATCTCAGACCGTTAGATTAGGGGATTGAATAGAATGCAACCACATCATAGGCTGAATAGGGGCATCGGATGGAAGCATGAAGGGACAAGATGAGAGAAAATAATGCAAATGATGTGTAGAAATCGTAGGCGAACGAAGAATTGAATTTTTCGCTCACCACATGAGGCTGATCGACAGCCCTGTCGACCACCTTCCCTCCTAGGTCGATAGGTCGGTCGACCTAGGGGGTTGGTTAGGTCGACCTCTGGGTCGACCTAGCGCTTATATGTGTGTGTATATATATATATATATTATTTTTCTTGTTTAATTCATAACTCCTTCATACTAGGTCGGATTCTGACGTTTTATATATGGAAATTGACCAAAAAATTACCACGGACACAAGGTGCAACTTCTGTGCTCCATTCTGATAATTTCACAAAGTTATTTTATCATTTCGTTAATTAACGAATTAATTATTATAGCTTAATTTCTGAGTTGTTACATTCTCCCTTCCTTAAGGGATTTTGTCCCCGAAATCTCTAAGGATAAAAAAATGTACTAAATGTCTTCATCCAAGTTCTACAACCAACTACTCAATCATCACCCATTCTACTATTGTCCTTAAGTTTTTCAAATGTTATTTATGATACTTATGCAATTAGTGTAGTGTCGATGTCCCTAACCAATGCAAAAGATTAGGCGATCTACTGATTTAGTTGACCTCATTGTATGTAGTCATGTCCGTGCCATGTATCGAAATGAATGCAAAAATTCCCTAATGATAACTGATAGTTCTATATGCGTGCTACAACCATTATCAAAATGCAGCAATCATATGATAATCATCCATTTTAAAGCAACCATAGAATATATAATAAAATGTGCATACATCCATATGCATATGCTCTAGTGTCCTAGTTAGACCGATCCCTAAGAGATAATAGTGCCTAGTGTTAGTATATGTGTCCATAGCATCCACTAGCAAACACTTGCAACCACTAGCTTACACCATATATAACAAGTTCTAACAACATGCTTACATCAAACCTACCATCCATAGGTTGAATCCTAAGTTCTAACCTCCTAAAGGATAATAAAGGAAAGAACCTATTCAAAACTAAAGATGAAAATATTAAATTTCTGAAACTTATTATCGAAAAGATGTGGATATGAGATACGAATTTTCCAAATAAAATTTAGTCTTCTCCGAAGACTTTTTAACCTTTGTAGACTCTATCCAATATGGAAGCGACTTGCGCGGTCTTCCATAAAGAGCTTCAAAAGGTGTCATTCCAATGCTAGCTTGAAAACTACTACCTTATGCGGACTCCTCTAAAGATGGAAAGAGTAAATTCTAAAACTTATTATTGAAAAGATGAGGATAAGCTAAATATGGAAATAGTAAATTCTAAAACTTATTATCGAAAAGATGCGGATATGAGATGCGAATTTCCAAATCAAATCTAGTCTTCTCCGAAGTCTTTTTAACCTTTGTAGACTCTATCCAATATGTGACGACCCTCCTTTCGTTCCACAGAAAGACGCATCATCAATAAGAAAGAAATAGGTAGAAAAAGAATAGATAGATGAAAGAACTAAACAATATCAGAATCTCATAGCGGAAACGGAACAAAATATAATATATCACATAACTATTACATAATCTTTACATCAGAGTTACACAGGTTACATAACATCATCACATTAGACAGTCAAAAAGACCTGTCTATCTATTACATTCAAAATACAACAGACAAAGACTCCAACACTATGGAAAAAGATAGATAGATACGTCTAGACTCCTGCTCCAAGCTTTCCAAAATTCGTCAAGCAAAACCTGATCACTTGGCTACTCATAAAAATTTGGGTACCTAAGAGTTTAAGAAAAACAGAATAAACTCTGGGTCAGACATGGGTCTGGTGTGAGTAAACGATTAAGTTGTTTAACTTAAAAAAACTTTTGAAATAAAAGGTATCTCGTAAGACTCTCCGCCAATAAATACGGACAAGTTTTTCCCTTACGATAACCAAAACATTTGATAGGAAATCCAGTTATATTATAATAGTGTCTAGGGTTTTCAAATAAATATTCACATAGCTGAAATTGTTACATTCATTAAATTCCAGCATACATAGGCATACAATCAAGTTCGAGATCACTTATTGGAGATTGGATTCCATACAATGGCAGGGCTACTGGGGTACCGCCCATCACATTACGTGGCCTAGATCACCATACCAAGGATACACCCTGATCCCCTGCACACAAAGCCGGAGCTACCCCTTACTGGATAGTCCGAATAAGACAACAACGCGATTGTGGCCAAACAACCGCCACACCGCCGAATAAAAAGGGACCTCTAGACAGGGCAAAATCTTATCCTACTTGGGTGCTACCCACTTAGCCTTGCGTGCATCTCCCCTGTTTTAGCCATTCCCGCTTGATGAGGCTTATGGCTACGATTACCTTTTAAGAACACATCTTGGAATGCTCATCGTCCTCCTCTGACGATGGTCCGATAGCATTCATCCATACAAGTTAGTTTCGGGTTCGAACGAAACCAAAGGAATTATCTCATTACACTCATTTTTGGAATGACCCTCAGAGATAACGACAATAACCCTTGCACTCTGAAACTCCATCTCGATCTTCACTTGAGATTTCATGACTTATCGTTTAACTTGGATCGATGTGGTTTTTGGATAATCAAATCTGATATCCGATCCCGGTCTTATCGAAATCCAAACGCCGTTTTAAAGGTCAAGTTGTTTAAGGTTTAAACAATTCAATTCAATTCAATTTAAAACATTGAATTCACACACCATCATTCACAGATAAATATCACACATTTATCACAGATATATCCAAAGTATATCACATCCAGAACATCATAGGTTATCATACTATAGATATCAATCAATCCAGACATTCTACTCAAACAATCATCCACAAGCAAGACTTATTAATCCATACTATAATTAATCTAATTAACTTAACTTAAATTAATTACTTAAGAATTAATCACCTAATCCTGTTAATTAATCATTAATTAATTACAAACCATTTAATTAACCAATCATTCCTTAATTACCTTATAAATCAATTAATTAATCTTTAATTAAAGATTAATTATCCTTTAATTATTAATTAATAAAATTTAATTATTAATTAATAAAACTTAATTACAATTAATTAATCTTTAATCACCAGTTAATCAATCATTAATTTCCAGTTAATTAATCTCTAATTGCTTAATTAATTAATACTTAATTACAACTTAATTAATCTTTAATTACTTAATTAATTAATCTATAATTATAAATTAATATTCTCTAATTATCTAATTAATAATCCTTAATTACAAATTAATTAACTTTTAATTAATTAACTTATAACCCTTAATAATTAATTAATTAATACTTAATCATTAATTTGTTAAATTAATTAATTACTCTTTAATTACCTTATTAATTTAATTAATCTTAAATCATTAAAACCTTAATTAACTTTTAAGATAAATCATTATCTTTATTTATGAATTAATTAATATATTCATTTAAAACATTATACTTTTACTAGACTATTTAACTTCATTTCTAAATTAATATTTAAAATAACATAAAAACATAAAAATCTAACTTAACAAATTTAAGTTAACAAATTATACAACTTCTTAATCAAATGTTAAAGAAAACATTTATTATATATAAAGAAATTTATTTAATAAAAAGTTTTTAAACTAAATTTATTTTAAATTTCAAAACCTTGCTTTTAAAAACTTTTTAAAATTTGTTTAAATCCTGCTTCGGGTTCAACCCGATAATTACTCGAATCCTGCCCGAGTAAACACACTTTCCTTTCCTTTTTTTTAAACTTAGATTGTTAAAACTTTAAAACCTTTAAACATGTTACACTCACAAGACTAACTCGAAACATCTACCTTGAATCTCCGAGTCACACCCGAGACCCAACCTCACTACCCAAGCGTTGACACGTCCAGCCTCGCCGTGCACGTACACCATCGATCGCGATGACATCAACCACCATCGACACCTCCAATTCATCGACGATCACCTCTACAAACAATTCCAACCACCCAAAGTTCATTTGGAACAAAAAATCGAAATCGAGGAAATTCAATCAACCTGGAACTAGAAACCATCACCTAAAAACCCTCTCGAACTACCGACGCTGGCCACCAGAACTCCTGGAACTCTGGCTATACACTTGCTGGCCTTCCACGCTACCAATCCCCAAGTACGGTGAAACTCGATCCACCAGAGACGCCGCAGTGACCCAAACTACAACCTCGACCCATTTTTGGGTTTAAACCATATTCCGACCCAACGCCGCCGCCACGGTGGTCTATCCACCCATCTGACATTTTTGCCGAGACTACCAGACTTCCTCCTACCTCCATTTGAGACCCCGACCACCCCGAGTCCACCCATCGCCAGAAATTGCTCAAAGTCCACTTTCTAATAAACATCGAATTACACACTCGATCCCACACTAAAAATCGTGATTTTCTTTTTAAAAAATCATATTTTTCAAAGTCGATTCAAGTGATATACTTGAATCAGCAACTCAAAATGTTTGATTTTAACATGTTTTAAAAAATGCTACTGTATTTTCTTAATTTCCAGTTATGTACAGACTTGTTTTACTTAAATATATTTTTTAGTCTTGATTTATGTTTAAATAAACATATCTTATTTGAAAAGTAGAACTTATCAAAGAACAGATGAAGAGATTTTGAATTTTGATCAAAATTTTAAGCTTTGAAACTATGAAACAGAGATAACAAAGATACATCAGACATACACATTTCAACACATTCATATGTACAATGATTGCACTAATATATACACATGCAAGGCATAATTCATTTCAATAATTCACATTCGACAAATTATCACTTATTTTAGCTTTTAAAATGGATGTTTACTCACCTGTTAATAATGAGCAGATAAGGTTTGAAATAGTTTGAAACTTTAAAAACTTGGATTGCTTTTGATCCCTAAAAGCTTGTTGCAGAAAATCTTTTTGTTGTTGAGATTATTTCAGCTTTGAAACTGAGATGATCAAGGCTTTTGATTAGTTAGAAGCTTGCTTAGGATTCAGGTCGAATATAGTTGAGTTTGCTTAAAATCTAAGAAGATTGCTTGACGATCTTTGCTACAGGTTGTATTTTAAAGATGAAATCTTATTTGATTAATTTTCTGGTTTGAGTATTTGATTACAGGCTTTTGTTTTCTGGTTTGTATATTTGTTACAGACTTTTGTTTCTCTTTGCTTTTTCTGAAAATTTTGGGGATAGAAAAAGAAATAAAGAGAAGAGAAAGATGTATATATAGACTAAATTTTATGATTATTAAAAATAAAAGAAAAATAAAATTAAAATAGCGACACTTGTTTAATTTCTTAACATTTGTCATTTACATTAGTTAATCACCTTACACTTGTTATTAAAAAGATTTATAAACTAATACTTGTAATTATGCATGAGTTTATTAATTTAAATGGTTTATAAAGCTTTTGTATTTAATTTACTATTAAATAGATACTTTTCTTAATTTATATAAATAAAATCCTTTTAAAGAAAATAATATAAAACCAATTATATTCAAGATAAAATCATATGTAATATATTTTTAAATCCAAAATATTTTAAAATATCTATGTTTTGAATTTCAAATTCAAATTCAAATTCAAACTTTAAATTCAATTTAAAATCCAAATTTAAAATCAACTCATATGTATATATATACATTTAAAAAAACACATATTTAATTTGAAAATAATAATTTTATTTAAAGCTTACTTATATCAATATATATATATATTAACTATCCACTTTTATTTGCCTTAAAAGAACAATTTTGCCTGTTTAAAATAATTAATAAAGGAGATTATCGCTTTTAAATTTGCTTGAAATTCCAGGATATCATATTCCTCCCCCCTTAAAATAATTTCGTCCCCAAAATTTAAAACAAAAGATAACCCATTTTTTTTTATTTCAAACAATTCAAGCATACACTAACATCCAAACAAACAATTCATTCAAACAAACATAACTAGCTATCCGGACATAATTCCGGATAGGCCTTCCTGAAACTATCCAGAGTTTCCTAGGTACAGTCTCTGGGATCCTGCTCCACTGCACCTTGACCAGCTTCACCACCTTGCTTCTAAGTTGCCTCTCACCTTGATCAACTATCTGGACCGAATGCCTAATAACAGATAAATCCGGTTCGATCACTAAATCTTCTTGCACTGCCGGGTCCACAACAGGAGATGGGTCATGCACGTATTTTCTCAGATGAGAAACGTGAAAAACATTGTGAATCTCAGCCATCCGGACTGGCAATTCGATCCTGTAGGCCACAACACCAATCCTCTCAAGCACTCGAACGGACCAATATACCTTGGGACAAGTTTTCCCGTCTTTCCAAATCTAATTGCTCCATTTACCGGGGAAGCTTTGACAAAGACCAAATCTCCAATCTCAAATTCCAATTGTCTTCGTCTCTTGTCTGCATATTTCTTCTGGCGATCCTGCGTTGCTCTCATTCTCTTCTTAATAAGCTCCACCTTCGCAGATGTCTCTCTGATCAAATCTGGACCAAGAACAAGACGATCTCCCAACTCTACCCAACAGGATGGGGATCTACAAGGTCTTCCATATAATGCTTCATAGGGTGCCACCTTGATACTCGCTTGATAAATATTATGTTACGAGAATTCCACTAAATGTAGATGGTCCTCCCAAGTTCCACCAAAATCCCAACACAAGCCCTTAGCATATCCTCTAGAATTCTATTCAGCCTTTCTGTTTGTCCGTCGGTCTGGGGATTATAGGCTGTACTTAGACTCAATCGTACCTAAAGCTGTCTACAAAGCCTCCCAAAATTTGCTGGTGAAGATAGGATCACGGTTAATTAATATGCAGACTGGAACACCATGCAGTCTAACAATCTTCTTCAAGAAAATCTCTGCCAAAGATGTTGCAGATTTGGTCGCCTTAACGGAATAAAATGGACGCTCTTGGTCAACTAATCCACGATTACCCATATTCCTTCGTTTCCATTTCTAGTCCTTGGCAAACCGTCGATGAAATCCATGGAAATCATTTCCCACTTCCACTTCAAGACTTCCAGAGGCTGTAATAATCCTGCGGTCTTCTGTTGATCGCCTTTCACCTGCTGAAAAATCGCACATCCATTGACGAAAACAGAAACATCCTTCTTCATGCACGACCACCAGAAGACTCTCTTCCTATCCTTATACATCTTTGAAATTCCTGGGTGGATACTCAGCCTGGAGCGATGACTCTTTGATAAAACTTCTTGCCTCAATCCATCCACCTCTGGCATACACAAACGTCCATTGATCCTCAAAACTCCTTGATCGTCCATCTTGAAACCCGAATATCGACCTCCCCTGGTTCCAAGAATCAATTCCTCAAAAGATCTATCCTTCATCTGACTGCTTATGATTCTTTCCTGAAGAGACGGAACAACTTCCAGTATAGATAGAACTGCATTCCTACTTAGAGCATCTGCCACAACATTCGCTTTCCCTGCAGTATAAAGGATATCCAGATCATAAGATGCTAAAAATTTTACCCACCTCTGCTACCTCAAATTCAGATCCTTCTAGGAGAAAAGATACTTCAAAGGTTTGTGATCCGTGAAAAGCTTGAACTTATCTCCCAATAGATAGTGCCTCAGAATCTTCAAAGCAAATACGATGGCCAATAATTCTAGATCGTGCGTAGCATAATTCTTTTCATGAGGCTTCAACTACCTGCTCGCGTACGCAATCACTTTCCCATTCTGCATCAGTACTGCACCCAACCCAAGTCCATAAGCATCTGTGTAGACCTTGAACATACTCTTTCCATCAGGAATAGCTAAAATAGGTGCACTGGTTAGCCTTGCCTTCAAATCCAAGAAAGCCTCTTCACACTTGGGGGTCCACTTAAACTTCGCTCCTTTCCGAGTCAACTTGGTTAAGTGCGAAGAAATCTTAAAATAGTCCTTGAAAAACTTCTTGAAGTACCCTACCAAACCCAGAAAACTGCGGACTTCCGTCGGAGTCTGTGGTTGCTTCCACTCCTGAATAGTTGCTACCTTGGCTGGATCTACAGAAATACCCTCACCAGAAACAATATGCCCCAAAATTCCGACCTTCGACTTCCAAAAGTGGCATTTTGGAAACTTAGCCTTCAGAACATGCCTCCTCAAAGTCTCTAACACTATTCCTAAATGTTGCTTGTGCTCCTCTTCAGACTTAGAGTAGACAAGAATATCATCAATGAACACGAGAATAAACTTATTCAATATGTCCCAAAAAACTCGGTTCATCAAATCCACAAAATAAACAGGAGCGTTAATTAGCCCGAAAGGCATAACCAATCACTCATAAAAACAATTGGGTCCCCTAAACGCAGTCAAGGGGATACTGTCCTCAGCTACCCTTAAGTGATGGAAACCCGAAGCTAAATCTAACTGAGAGAAAACAGGATCTCTATGGAGTTGATCAAAAAGATCATTGATACGGGGCAATGTATACTAATTTCTAATAGTGACCTTATTCAACTCCCGATAATCCACACAGGATCTCAAAGACCCATCCGACTTGGTCACAAAGACAATGGCAGATCCCCAACTGGAAAAACTAGGCCGGATCAAACCTTTCTCCAATAAATCTTGGGTCTGCTTCACCAGCTCTTCCCTCTCCTTCAGCGCCATCCTTCTACTGGGCTGAACAACAGGTACTGCTCCCGGAACTAAGTCAATCTGAAACTCTATCACCCGATGAGGGGGAAAACCTTTATCTTTCTCGAAAACATCCAGAAAATCTCTGACCACTTTGACGGACTCTACGCCTTTGGGAGATGCCTCGATTCCATGCATAAGATTACTCAAGTGAACTTCGGAATTATCGCAAGTCACATTTGCGATCCTTCCCAACTCAGTTTCCAAAGACACCATTCTCTCTTCACACATCAAAATAGCCTTATACTTATCCAACCAATCCATTCTCAGAATAAGATCAAACCCTTTAAAATCCAATACAAATGGGTCGCAAGAAAAACTATGAGATAGATAAGAAATCCTTAAGCCTATACAGAGCTTATCTAACTTGGTTACTCTACCTATAGGATTAGATACAAAAATAGGGCGGTCTACCAAACTAGGGGAATGATGAAACTTCTCTACCGCATCCAAAGAAATAAAACTAAGAGATGCACCGGAATGAAACAGAACTCTAATAAAAATACCATTCAAAAGCAAAGTACCTTCCAAAACTCCTTTTCCTTTAGAAGACGAAGATGGACCACCTTCAAGAGAAAACATCTTGTTCTACTAGGCCTTCTGAAGAAGCGGACAAGGCTTTATCATATGACCCGGCTGATGACGGTTGAAACACAAGGATCTCTGAACCAATGCTGAACCAGGTCCACTCTGATGCTGCTGCTGCTGAGATCTTCCTCTGGGACACTGCTTAGCCAACTGACCCTCTTGCTGATACACATAGCACTTTCGAGGTCCATTGCTTCCTCCCTGCTTTCCTTTGCCTTGCTTTTTCCAATTAGGGATGAATTTTCTGTTATTTGGATTAGAAGAAGTTGCACTTGGTGCTGCTGTAGATGCCAATGGTTTCTTGTTCATGAGCTCCTCATATCTTAAAGTCATGCCGATCAACTCCACAAATGGTCCCTTTAGATGAGCCGTCATCTTCTCGTGGAACTCAAGCTTCATTTCTTGCACGAACATATCATTCTTTTTTTGGGGCATGTCGATCAAACCAAGTCCGTAGCGAGATAATTCGTTAAACTTAGTCTCATATTCGGAAACAAACATAATCCCTTGTTTTAGATCTAGAAAATCTCTATAAAAACGGTTCTTCCCAATTGTCGGCATGAACTGTTCCTCAGATAGCTCCTTAAACTTACTCCAATAAATATAGTCCTTTGAAATGTTCACTATAACTGCATCCCACCAAGCTGCAGCTCCTTCTTGCAGTTGCCATGATGCCATCACTCTTTTCTGCTCGTCAGATAGATCCAAACTTTGAAAAATGCGATCGCATGAGTGTAATCAAGCCTGAACTTCTATAATGGAATCCGATCCTTTAAAAGGCCTTCCTTCCAGATTGGTGAAATCTTTGCACAAAGCAGCAAAACTTACACGAGGCGGTGTTGGATTAATAGCCTCGCTAGCCATCTAACCTCTTCCACTATTAGTCGTTGTGCTTCCCATAACTCTGCCCCTCCTGCCTCTAGAACTCATGTTGGCAACCTGGACAGGTAACCCAACAAATTTAGATAGGTATATAGTTATATAAAAATTACAAGTACGCGCTCTCAAGATAGATACTACTCCAGAGCCTAGGTATTATCTCAACCTATGCTCTGATACCAACTATGACGACCCGCCTTTCATTCCACAGAAAGACGCATCATCAATAAGAAGGAAATATGTAGAAAAAGAATAGATAGAAGAAAGAACTAAACAATATCAGAATCTCACGGCGGAAACAGAACAAAATTTAATATATCACATAACTATTACACAGTCTTTACATCAAAATTACACAAATTACACAACATCATCACATCAGACAGTTATAAAGACCTGTCTATCTATTACATTCAAAATACAATAGACAAAGACTCCAACACAGCGAAAGTAGATAGATAGATAAGTCTGGACTCCTGCTCCAAGCTTTCCAAAATTCGTCAAGCAAAACCTGATCACTTGGCTGCTCAAAAAGTTTGAGTACTCAAGAGTTAAAAAAAACAGAATAAACTACGGGTCAGACATGGGTCTGGTGTGCATAAACGGTTAAGTTGTTTAACTTAAAGAAAAAACTTTTGAAATAAAAGGTATCTCGTAAGACTCTCTACCAATAAATACAGACAAGTTTTACCCTTAAAATAACCAAAACATTTGATAGGAAATCCAGTTATATTATAATAGTGTCTAGGGTTTTCAAATAAATATTCACATAGCTGAAATTGTTACATTCATTAAATTCCAGCACACATAGGTATGCAATCAAGTCTGAGATCACTTATTAGAGATTGGATTCCACACAGTAGGGCTACTGGGGTACCGCCCGTCACAGTACATGGCCTAGATCACCGTACCGAGGATCCACCCTGATCCCCTGCATCACAAAGCCCGAGCTACCCCTTACTGGATAGTCCAAATAAGACAACCCCGCGGTTGTGGCCAAACAACCGCCACACAGCCAAATAGAAAGGGACCTCTAGACAGGGGAAAATCTTATCATACTTATGGGATACCCACTTAGCCTTGTGTGCACCTCTCCTGTTTTAGCCATTCTCGGTTGATGAGGCTTGAGGCTATGATTAACTTTTAAGAACACATCTTGGAATGCTCATCGTCCTCCATTGACGATGGTTCGATAGCATTCATCCATACAAGTTCGTTCTGGGTTCGAACGAAACCGAAGGCATTATCTCGTTACACTCATTTTGGAATCACCCTCAGAGTTAATGATAATAACCCTTGCACTCTGATACTCCATCCCAATCTTCACTTGAGATTTCACGACCTGTCGTTTAACTTGGATCAATGTGGCTTTCGAATAATCAAATCTGATATCCGTTCCCGGTCTCATCAAAATCCAAACGCCGTTTTAAATGTTAAGTTGTTTAAGTTTTAAACATTTCAATTCAATTTAAAACATTGAATTCACACAACATCATTCATGGATAAATATTACACATTTGTCACAGATATATCCAAAGTATATCACATCCATAACATCACAGGTTAACATATTATAGATATCAATCAATCTAGACATTCTACTCAAACAATCATCCACAAGCAAGACTTATTAATCCATACTATAACTAATTTAATTAACTTAAATTAAATTAATTACTTAAGAATTAATCACCTAATCCTACTTAATTAATCATTAATTAATTACAAACCATTTAATTAATTAATCATTCCTTAATTACCTTATAAATTAATTAATTAATATTTAATTACAGATTAATAATCCTTTAATTATTAATCAATAAACCTTAATTATTAATTAATAAAACTCAATTAATTAATCTTTAATCACCAGTTAATCAATCCTTAATTTCCAGTTAATTAATCCCTAATTACCTAATTAATTAATACTTAATTACAACTTAATTAATCTTTAATTACTTAATTAATTAATCTCTAATTATAAATTATAAATCTCTAATTATCTAATCAATAATCCTTAATTACAAATTAATTAACCTCTAATTAATTAACTAATAACCCTTAATTATTAATTTATTAATCCTTAATCATTAATTAATTAAATTAATTAATTACTCTTTAATTACCTTATTAAATTAATTAATCTTAAATCATTAAAACCTTAATTAACTTTTAAGAGAAATCATTATCTTTATTTATGACTTAATTAACATATGCATTTAAAACATTATACTTTTACTTAACTATTTAATTTCATTTCTAAATTAAGATTTAAAATAACTTAAAAACTTAAAAATTTAACTTAACAAATTTAAGTTAACAAATTATATGACTTCTTAATCAATTGTTAAAGAAAACATTTATTATATATAAAATAAATTTATTTCAGAAAAAGTTTTAAACTAAATTTATTTCAAATTTCAAAACCTTGCTTTTAAAAACTTTTTAAAACTTCTTTAAATCCTGCTTCGTGTTCAACCCGATAATTACCCGAGTCCTTCCCTGAGTGAACCCACTTTCCTTTCCTTTTTTTTAAACTTAGATTGTTAAAACTTTAGAACCTATAAACGTGTTACACTCACGAGCCTACACAAGACTAACCCGAAACATCTGCCTCAAATCTCCGAGTCACACCCGAGACCCAGCCTCACTACCCAAGCACTGACACGTCCATCCTCGCCATGCACATGCACCATCGATCGCTATGACATTGACCACCGCCGACACCTCCAACTCATCGACGATCACCTCTACAAACAATTCCGACCACCCAAAGTTCATCTGGAACCCAAAATCGAAATCGAGGAAATTCGATTAACTTGGAACCAGAAACCATCACCTGAAAACCCTCTCAAACTGCCGACGCCGGCCACCAGAACTCTTGGAACTCCGGCCGCACACTTGCTGGCCTTCCACGCTACCATTCCCCCAAGTCCGGTGAAACTCGATCCACCAAAGACGCCGTAGTGACCCAAACTACAACCTCAACTCATTTTAGGGTTTAAACCCTATTCCAACCCAATGCCGCCGCCACGGTGGTCTATCCACCCATCTGACGTTTTTGCCGAGACCACCTGACTTCCTCCTATCTCCAGTCGAGACCTCGACGCCTCCGAGTCCACCTATCGCCAGAAATTGCTCAACGTCCACTTTCTGATCAACATCGAATTACACAGTCGATCCCACACTAAAAATAGTGATTTTCTTTTTAAAAATCATATTTTTCAAAGTCGATTCAAGTTATATACTTGAATCAGCAAATCAAAATGTTTGATTTTAACATGTTTTTAAAAATGCTATTGTATTTTATTGATTTCCAGAGATGTACAGACTTGTTTTACTTAAATACATTTTAAAGTCTTGATTTATGTTTAAACAAACATATCTTTCTTGGAAACCAGAACTTATCAAAGAACAAATGAAGAGATTTTGAATTTTGATCAAAATCTTAAGCTCTGAAACTATGAAACAAAGATAACACAGATACATCAGGCATGCACACTTTAACACATTCATATATATAGGGATTGCACTCATATATACACATGCAAGTCATAGTTCATTTCAGTAATTCACATTCAATAGATTATCACTTATTTAAGCTTTTAAAAAGGATGTTTACTCACCTGTTAATGATGAGCAGATAAGGTTTGAAATAGTTTGAAACTTTGAAAACCTGAATTGCTTTTGATCCCTGAAAGCTTGTAACTGGAAATCTTTTTGTTGTTGAGATGATTTAAGCTTTGAAACTGAGATGATCAAGGCTTTTGATTAGTTGGAAGCTTGCTTAGGATTCAGGATGAATATAGTTGAGTTTGCTTAAAATTTGAGAATGCTCGATGATCTTTGCTACAGGTTGTATTTTGATGATGAAATCTTGTTTGATTAATTTTCTGGTTTGAATATTTGATTACAGGCTTTTGTTTTCTAGTTTGTATATTTGTTACAGACTTTTGTTTCTCTTTGCTTTTTGTTAAAATTTTGAGGATAGAAAAAGAAATGAAGATACCTACAGACTAAATTTTATGATTATTAAAAATAAAAGAAAATAAAATTAAAACAGTGACACTTGTTAAATTTCTTAACATTTGTCATTTACATTAGTTAATCACCTTACACTTGTTATTAAATAGATTTATAAACTAACACTTGTAATTATGCATGATTTATTAATTTTAAATGGTTTATAAAGCTTTTGTATTTAATTTACTATTTAATAAATACTTTTCTTAATTTATATAAATAAAATCTTTTAAAGAAAATAATATAAAACCAATTATATTATAAATAAAATCATATATAATATATTTTTAAATCCAAAATATTTTAAAATATCTATCTTTTTAATTTCAAGTTATTCAAACTTTAAATTTAACTTAAAATCCAAATTTAAAATCAACTCATATGTATATATATATACATTTAAACAATCACATATTTAATTTGAAAAGAATAATTTTATTTAAAGCCTACTTATATCAATATATATATATATATATATATATATATATATATATAAACAATCCACTTTTATTTGTTTTAAAAAGAACAATTTTTCCAATTTAAAATAATTAATAAAGAAGATTATCACTTTTAAATTTTCTTGAAATTCTGGGATATCACACAATGCGGAAGCGATTTGCGCGGTCTTCCATAAAAAGCTTTGAAAGTTGTCATTCCAATAGTAGCTTGAGAACTACTATCTTATGCGGATTCCTCTAAATAAAGATGCTTCTCCCAAGTTCTTCCAAAATCAAGGATACTCATTTCCTACCATGCATGACTTACTGTACTTCTTTAGTCTGCTCACATGAATCGACATTCCTAGGTTCTCACTAAGGTCCTATATAATTTATGTAAACTCTATTATTACTTCCAAAAGTAATTATTGATGTCTCTTTTATAGCCTTGCACCTTTTCCTTGACTCCTTGGGGAATAATTCATATCTATTCCACTTTTAAGATTTTGGTTTGGTATTTATACTCTCATTTCCAAAACTAAGGCTTTTTAATTTTCAAATCCCAATTTTTTTTCCTCAATAGTGTTACTTTAAGTTCTTCTTAAATACAAAAATACTCAGTTACTTGACATTTTGTGTTTCTAGATTTGCATCCTTGCATCTTTTTGAATTTACATTATTTCCCAAACCTAGAGGTAAAAACTTTCAAATTCTAAGTCCAAAATTTATTCCTTGCTTTCTTTTAAAGACCATTTCAATTGTTCTATAAAATTTCAATTTTCAAATTCTACTTTTATTAAGTTTTTCATTTCAAAAACTTATTTATTTTTTTCACCAAACCATTTTTAAAAATCTTTAAAGTATTCTTATGTGTTTTCAAAACATCTTTTTATTACGCCTAACGGTCTCATACCTTAATATATTGGAACTACTTTCTCCTATGAGAAATTATTTACACTAAAATCTTCTATGAACCTTTTTGAAAGAGGACTTCATATTCATGTGAAATTACGAGGAACTTATTTTACATTTTTCGAAATAGGATATACAAATATGGTGCTTCCCATACCTTGTATATCTCTTTCACATATTCCCTATAGCTTCACAAAACATTTTTATTGGTTCCATAGAAAATTATACCATTATTCTTTTCATTCCAATAGATTAAAGTATGTTTTAAATTATATTTTCTTATGATATACATCTTCTAATATCTAACTTCTTCTTTTCAGAAAAACTCATCTTCAAAACTATTTTAGTATATCCATAATCAAAAACATTTTCTTATACCTATTTAATAGGTGTATTCACAAGTCACTTTTATTTCTATTCTTAGAAATTATCTTTTAAAAAATAACATTTTTATTAGGGTTTAAAACAGATGTTGCGTAAAACACTGTTACTACAACCCAAAAATACTAGTGTATGGATTCAATTAAAATAAATACTAACAAACATCATATACTACGTAAAAAAATTTCCTTTGAAAGTCACCTTCTATAACAATAGTGCTATAGTCTATGCACGCTTTACTTTTCATGAAAACATCTATTACTACAATAAATGTTGTAACTGACGTTTCCGATACTTAATACTTTTTAGGTTTTTATATTTAAAATTTTTGTTTGCTTACAAAGAAACTAATGAACTATATACGTTCTATAATTCTCCAAAAAGAAGTTCACTTTTAACAAAATTTATATCATATAAAAGCCAATTTAAATTTCATTTTGTTGGTTTAGACATAAAATTAATTTTTCTACTTACTACCCTAGGAGTATCCTTTCTAAACCTTGAAAATCTCATTTTCTTACTTAAAGTCTTTTGTTCCTATACTCATATTGATTCTAAGGTGCTACCATTAAATCCACTTATATGAAACAATTATAGTTTCTGCAATTATCTACACATGGGCTTTCTTCTTTCCTTATCAACTGAATCTATTGTGTATCTCCAATCTTTGCCTATCTCTCTTTGGATTTTCATTGTCCGATTCTAAATGTACAAAATCGTTTCTCAAACTCTTTCCATGCGTAGGCTTTCTCTTTGCCCCATGAAACACACTTCCTTATGCCAAAAGTGACACTTCAAGAACTTTTGCTTTCAACCGAAAAATGCAAAGTGTACGAAGAACCTCCTCTAGATGAATAGCATGCTCCTCCTTACTTCTTGGAAAACACTAAAATGTCGTCCACGAATACCACCACAACTTATTTAGGACGCCTCTAGAAACATGGCTCATCAAATCAACGAAATAGGATGGGGCATTGGTTAGCCCAAAAGGCTTAGCCAACCACTCAAAAAATCCATCGGGTGTCCTAAATGCAGTCTTATTAATGCTGCCAGCAGCGACCCTAAGCTGATGAAATTCTTTGGCTAAATCAAGTTGGGAGAATACCGAAGAGCCAACTAACTGGTCAAAAATATATTCTATCCTAGGAAGTGGATAAGGGTTCTTCTTCATGAGCTTAATTAATACTCTATAGTCTACACAAAGCCGAAGGGAACCATTTTCCTTAGTAGCGAAGTCGATTGGCGCTCCCTACTCCGATATGCTTCTTCTTACGAAACCTTTCTCCAAAAGCTCATGGATGTTGCTTTCTCAATTCCATCCTCTCCCTAGGTGCCATGGGTAATGCTACTAGCTTAGCATTATTAGTTAAATAAATCCTAAAGTCAATCTCTCTCTTAGAGGGTAGTCCCTTAACCCCGTTAAAGATATCTGGAAAATCTCTGACGATAGGAACCGAATCTAACTCTAATGACGATGAACCGAAGGAATAAAGAAAGCTCAACATAACTGACCGTTGAGGATCGCAAGAAACCTCAAGAATCCTCCGCTGCATGTCTCCAGTCCAACGACTCACCTCTCACAGTCTAATATAGCTCCATATGTGGATAGCCAATCCATTCCCAAAAACCATCCCATATCCCGAAAATCCCAGTACATAGGCGTCGCAATCAAACTCTACGCCTAGTATATAAAATTTTCAAACCCTTACAAACCATAGATAAATATACTGGCCCTTTTATGGGGTTTGAAGCAACTATGTGGTCTACTACTAAGGAGATATCTTAGTGCAAACAATCAATCAAGGAGCTGGAAAATAAAAGAATGCTATAGGTGTAGTCTATCTGGCCTACCTTTATCTGGCCTGCTATTGGAAGGTGCCGCATCCATAGCCTGAATCTATGCTATAGGTGCACTCACTCCCTGCCCCATCCTCTAGGGACAAAATCTACTAAGATGACCAGGTTGCCCACAAGCGTAACACTTTCCCTTCATCGTCTCCTTCTTGTAGTCGCTTGCGTAATGACCAACTCGACCACAGTTATTGCGTTTCTCGCTTTTCTTGATATGTTTTTGAGGTCCTCCTCCTTTCTTCTTATCCTTCTTGTTCTTCCATCATGGCTTCTTAGAATTCTCCGACTTAGGAACCTCCTTAAATTCTCCTTCCTTAACTGTATCAGACATAAGTGCCATCCCCACCCGTGACTCATATTTAGCTCACATCGGTACGTGAGTCAATAACAACCCTTGGAGGGGCTGATTCAATCCCTTTGTGAACTTCATAGCCTTCTTGTGCAGTGTGTTTACTATCTCCATTCCAAACCGTGAAAACACATTAAATTGTTTGACATACTCCTTTATTGAAAGACTTCCTTGCTTCAAGCTAATAAACCTTTCTAACTGCATACCCTCCTCTGCTTATGACAAAAACTTCCTCTCAATCCTCTCTCGGAATCCAAACCATCCAACATCTCTTCGTTCTGACTCAACAACCTCCCACCAATAAGAAGCCTCTCCTTTCAGCTGTCAAGATGCAAGCTGAACTCTCTACTAATCCTCCAATCCTAACAGCCCAAATATCTGCTCCACTCTCGTCAACCAAGCTCGCACCTCCACGAAATCCTCCGTAGCAGAAAATGTCTTGCCTCATAGATTAGCGAAGTTCTTGCATAGCTTAGAGAAATTGGCTACTGCAGGTGGGTTGATGGGATTCCCATCCACTGGTGCTAGATTGGGCGCTTGTCCTTGCACCTCTTGAGTCGTAGCTTGTAGGTATCTACGAAACTAGCCTAGACTGGGATACCCTCTTAAAGATTAAGGTCATCCGCCATTCTATGCAAAGAAAAAGAGAACTTAGGCTCGAAAGAATCGAAGGAAGATTGAATTGGACTTTGAGGAGATTTTTATAAAAACTCTTTTATACTTGAAAACTATTTCTAAGAGTTTCTTTCTGAAAAATGCTTTAAAACAAGTTATTTTGAAAAAATCTTTACTTTTGAAACAAATTTTTAGGAATCCTGTAACCTTAGGCTCGATACCAAGTGAAACACCCCACACCCCTTAATATACCCAAAAGGGCACATTAAAAGGCGTGGTGCGTTGTACGTATAACTGAAACTAACAGAGACTAAGATTCACAAGACAGAAATAGGTAAAAACAGCGGAAATTAAAATAACCATATAAAACAAAACTTCATAAATCAAATAAGTCAAATACAACATACATGTCTCAGAACCCAATATATCTCATGAAATGAAAACTCATGGTCTTAACAAAAATCAGAGTATAGATATCCCTCTCAAGTGCCAGTACAAAACGCTGAAATAAAAGTAGGGAAATACATAATAGAAACTTCCTCCAAAGAAAACACTGAGAAACTGCAGTCTACTGTCCCCTCCCTTGTTTTCCTATGGGGGGAAAAGGAAAAAATAGAGGAGTGGGTCAGACTAAAATTTTGGTGAATGATAGTAATTACTAGTATTCTTAAGCTAGATAACGGTAATATATTTTGCAACATTTCTTGTATGTAAGAAAATAAAGGAGAAGATAAAGCTAGAATAAAATACGGTTTAACTTTCTCGCTTTGCTTGGATAGTTCGATTAGATTGTTTGCACTTGTCTTAGATAACTGCTTTGATTAGGCTAAATTCCCAATCCTACTTTAATTAGGCTGAAGTCTTAATTCTACCCTTTGATCGGCCTTGTATCTTTGTTATGCCACTATGAGCTAGTCCCACCCTGTGAGCCCCAGAGTAAGCAGACACCTGCTAGCGCTTTGGAACTCAATAGCGAATTATATCCCTGCACCGTGGCCGCTCGCATGACCACCGTTAGGCTCACACTATCTATTGCTCCCTCTTACCCTAAACAGCATAAGCGTGCCCAGACTCATCTCCTCCGTTGTGAGACCATCAGTCCTAATCTAAAAGGGAATGCTGCCAATTCGGGGCCTACCAAACAAAATCTAGTTGCGCCTCTTGCCCAAATACCCTGGTTTGAACTTCTATCTATTGGCTCTTTAGTTACTTTAGTTAGTACAAGCATGTCCCAGCCTCACCTAACCTACTGTGAGACCATCAGTCCTCTTCCAAAAGGGTTATGCCCAGCATCACCTACTGTAAGACCATAAGTCCTACTCTGAAAGGGTTATGCCCAACCTCACCTATTGTGAGACCATCAATCCTAGTCTCAAAGGGAATGCTATTAGTTATGAGCCCTACTTCTATCTTTGCTTATTAACTTAATATAAGTCTTTTAAATAAGCCTCTTCTGCTCATCCTCTCTATTGCTTATTCACTTAATCTAAGTCTTTTAAATAAGCCACTTTTTGTTCTTTCTATTTAATTATAACCTATGTTATAATTTCTCTTTTATCTTGCCTTTCTAGTTATAATCTATTAGTTATAATTGTGCTTATTAACTTAACCTAAGGTCTAAGTATAAAAATAAGCTTCTTTGTCTTTTTACACTTCTTAATCATAATTATACATCATAATTTGGCTTAAATTCAGTCCAAGTCCAATTTATTACAGTCTTCACATTTTATATCTTATTTTCTGTAATTTCAATGTTCTTATTATTTAGTCCATATTCGCGTTTTGATATATTCAATTCCATTCGCGTAAAAAGGAAAAATAATAGAAAGAAACTGACAATTACATAAGAAAAGCCCAACGTAGAAAAGATGAAAATGATAGTAAATAATTATAAATACCGTAAATAAATGGAAAAGTTATACTTAACAATAATTAACTACAATTAACTGAAAATAATAGCTAAAAGGAAATAGACTGAAAAATAAATCTTAAACTTAAAATAAACTAGTAAAATTGTTATTCCAAAATCATAGAAAAACTACAACTATTGAATAGGATGCAACCACGTCATAGACCTAAAAGGTGCCATCGGATGGAAGCACGAAGGGACCAGATGAGAGAAAATAACGCAAATGACGCGTCGAAATTGTAGGCGAACGAAGATTTGAATTCTTCGCTCACTACATAAGGCGGGTCGATTGACCTGTCAACTGCCCTCCCTCCTAGGTCGACAGGCCGGTCAACCTAGGGGGTGGTTCGGTTGACCTCGCCCTTGTATGTACACACACACACACACACACATATATTATTTTTCTTGTTTAATTCGTAACTCCTTCATACTAGCTCGGATTCTGACATTCTATATATGAAAATTGACCGGAAAATTACCATGGACACAATGGTGCAACTTACATGGCTCAATTATGAAAATTTCACAAAGTTATTTTATCATTTCATTAATTAACGAATTAATTATTATAACTTAATTTCCAGGTTGTTACATGGTGTGAATTGCGTAAAAGAAAGGCGTCGAGGAGCTCGTTGATGATGTCTTGATTTCCCATACTACATGCTGGTTGTGATGGATGAAAGGGGAAATGTGGATCAATGAAAAGATGTTTTAATGATAAACTGTAAATGGTCGCATATTGATGATGAAAGTGGCTCATGGATACATTTGCCATTACAGGGTTCTACTATACCCAGTACAATTAGTAATCCTTGGGATGACAAATGGGTGCGTGAAATGTGGGGTTGTCGAGGTAATACTTTTTGCATATAGCACTTGTGACGGTTAGATATAGGTGTAAGTTCCATACATGATGATTATTTAATGATTGGATTTTACCAAGTGGCATAATAGTAACAACCACATACTTTGCCATCAAAAGTTATATATATATTGTTTTTTGTTCTAACTTGTAGGATGTAGAGTATTACAAATATTTAGTGTATATGCATTTATGAATATGCATTTATGAACCAGATATCTTAGGCTTGTTATCTCTTTACACTAGGCTTAATGTCTGACCTGAATTTTGCCTTTGTGGTTTTCTTTAACAAAACTTGGTGCTCTTAATAGTAGCCAAGATTCAGCTGTATAGTGTTAGATCCAGTGCATTGGCAGCGAGTGTGAAAGTGAAAATTAAAAAATTTATTTTTATTAATTTGCACAATATCTTATTTTATGATTATGTGAATAATATTTATTTATACTAAATAAACTTTAGTATTTATTAATAAATGAGATTGGGAAATATTTTGATTTATTTAAAATATTTATTTACTTGTTATTATAATTTATTAATAATATTTTAGCATAGTTTGAATAGGGAAATTAGTTTAAAATAGTATAAAAATAGTAAAATAGTTCTCCGTCCCTGATTGTTCTTCGTCTCTGTTCATTCTTCTTCTTCCTAGCTGCGATGCCTCGTCGCAAGAAGCCGCCTTCGTCTACCCTTTCTTCGGTAGGTCGGAGACCAGATCTGGAAAGAGCTTTTCCCCATCCAACCGAAAATTGGCTCTACCTCGTCTCGCTTATGCTAACGATCCTCTGGATATCGATTCTCAAGCAACTCCTCCATCTGAAGAAATGCATCTCAGCCAACTGGTGGAGATGGAATCAGTTTTTATTTCTTCAAACAAAGCTTTAGCTGCCTCTGCCCTTCCGGACTCTCTATCCGAGTCTTTGTCAGGCCTACCGTTATCAAATATTTACTAACCAGTCTTGAGTTCTCCTCTATTGCCATTTCTTGGTGCAGCGACATGTAGTGAAACGAAGCAATGGTCCGTCAGTTCAGTCCCTTCTCTTGGTTTGAATGAAGATAGTGTCGATCTGTTATTGATTAGTGATAATGTTAAGTCTCTAAATGATGATTCTATTGAAAATGAGGCAGTAGGTATCCCCGTTGGAACTGCCAATATAAAAGGTGGTAAATGCCCTATTCCTACTTGTAGAAATAACAGTGAAATGACAGTTTCAATTAGCAGGTCTGCATCTGCCCTTACTTCTCTTCCAGTTGTTCCGCCAAAATTTTCTTCTCTATTCACAAAGCTGCCCAACAATGCGGGTGTTCATTCCATGAGATTATTTGATAATGTTGAGTTTGAAGGAGCTATGATTCCTCCTTCCGAAGTGATACAAGCAGGCACTGAATTTTGGAAGGACTGCTTGGTTGGATTTTTCTTGAATGCCAAACCTGACTATCAACTTGTTAAAGCGAGATGCAACCAAGTTTGGAAGCTCAGAGGAAGTCTTAATGTTCGCTTTAATAATGCTATGTATTATTTCATGTTCCCTCGTTCTGATTAGAGGCAACGTATCCTTGAATATGATCTGATTCTTATTCCTGGGAAGCCTTTCATTATCACTACCTGGAATCCATCTGTTGACAGGGAAATTGAGCAGGTATTATCTATTCTTGTCAAGGGTCAATTTTCTCGTGTTCCTTCTATGCTTCAGCCTATGATTGGTATTGACTGGCTGACATGCCTTGTTAGCAAGGTGATTTGTTACGACGCAAACATAGTGGAAAGGAAGAGACTAGTTTATGCTAAAGCCTTGATTGAGATAACTCCTACCAAATGCTTACAATCTACTCCTCAGGTTCGTCTTCCTGATGGTCATGAAGCCAAGATTCTTGTATGTTATAGTTGGAAGTCGGATATATGTATGTCCTATCAGCCTTTTGGGCATTCCACTAATTCTTGTATGCATGGGACGATTTTTGCTCATGCTCTTTTTTCTACATGGATCCTGCTTCCCAGATCCCCAGTTAGGAAGTGGGTTCTAAAAGCTGCCCTAGCTATTCCTTCCCTTCTTTCTGATGACATCATTTAGGGTGCTCCTACTAAAATACCTCCACCTGCTATTGACCTGGTCGTGGATGTTTCTTCTGTCCCTATGAGTGATGGTCCTTTCTTTGATACTATTGTTTTGGACCCAGATGAGCATGCTTGGTTACACCTTCCTTCGGACATGAGGTATTTGCCTGAAAGTATACCTTTTATGCTTTCAACAATGACACGGTAGAGGAAACGAGAAGTCTTATTTACCATATTGATGGTGCAGGCCTTGCCCTCACCAGGGAGGGTGAGATTGGTGAGGTGAACAAGAGTAAGTTCTATGATGTTACGTAGGATAGGAAGTTTACGTACTCTCCTTCTTCTGTTGGATATGCTCCTGAACTGGCTCAACTTTTCTCTAGGTATGCTGATATTACTAGTCTAGAGTCAGGTAATGGTAGTACTTGTGCTTCCTCCCCTTCGGGGGGATAGGCAAGTTCTTTTGTAGTTGTATAGGCCTATTTTTCTATCTCCAATTCCTTAGTTTGTCAATGGCTTATTCACTTTAATCAGCTACTCTGTGCATGCACAGATCACCTGTTCTTTATTTATATATGGTAGCACGACCCACTATAAAGCTGGCTGCTTTGCTAAAAAAATATTTTGTTATTAATTTATTTTAAAGTTTAATTGTTTTATTTTTTTGTATCTATTTTAAATTTTAATATTTTGGTTTGTTCATATTCATGATATAATCATCATAACTATATTGAAAGGTGTAATCTGTAATATGGAAACAAGTGTATACATAACCTTTGTAACATACTGCTAATAAATGTACATGTGATGCATATATCAATAATAATGTCAAAGAAATGTACATGTATAAATAAATAAATTTATATTTACACTAATATTACAAAAAAATTTCAAGCCATTATAATTTTTAGCACACACACATATATATAGTTTAATATTATTACGAATAATTTATTATTATACATAAATGATTATGATTTATACGTGTGTAAATATTATTAGCTAATAATATATTGTAATTAAATATTTAGTTTTGAAATTGTTTGACAAATTTATAATTCTATTTTAAATGGTTTAACCTTTTCAAAATAAATATCTACCAATACATACATATATATATATATATATATATATATTAATAGGTTGACTGTAAATTTATTTTAGTATTAAATTTTGATCGAATTCAATGCATTCTGAAAAATTCAGAATTTTAAATTTTGTTTGACTTTTAAATAAAAAATGGTTTTTAAAAATCCAAAATCTTTTGAAACAAAATAAATTTTGTTTGAAAAAACCATTATAATAATTTAAATGAACAAAATATTTATTTTAGTATATGTGTATATAACAAGATAAGATTTTTTATTTTAATAAGGTCGAAAGTAATTTTCATATAATAGATGTATGTATGTATTTATATTGCCAGTTTTAAAAATTATTTTATTTAATGACTAAAAATTCTAATTCTAACTTATTTTGTTAAAACCTATATTGTAAAATTGTAAGTGCATAATATTTATATATACATACACATATATGTATACATGCACGTATGTATAATAATATAATCAAACCATAGTAATATTATATATATATATATATAAACTTTTAAATTAAATATGTATTTTAAGTATAATTTATTAAATAATATTTTTAGGCATATTATTTTATATCAAATATATTGGTTCGGGTTATTTTAACAAAAAATTAGTTATTACTCATGTGTTTGTTAAAAAAATTAAATTTTAAGCTGAACTTTTTCAATAATTAATATATATATATATATATATATATTCTTCCTATGTTAGGTATTTATATTTTAAAATTGGTGAATTTAAAGTTGTTCTTAAACAGCCTTCTTAATTTAAAATTTGAATTTAAAATATTCCAACTTAGTCAAATTAGATTTGAACTTAGAAATTTTTAGATATTTAATTCAAATTTATTTATTTTACTTAATCAATCAAGCTATATATATATAATATTGTAATAAATGCACACATACCAGTGTGCGTGCGTGCACGCGTTTAAACTATATATGTATGGTGCTATTATTATGTGTATGCAAACCATATACATATATTATAGTACATTAAAATAAAGACACACACGTAGAGACACACACTCATATATATATATATATATATATATATATATATATATATATATATCACGGTATATAAGTGATAAAAAACGATAATGGTGTCCTCATCTACTGCCAATATCGCGATTTCTAAGGCTACACCAAATGTAGAGGCAGAAGAAGTTGGGTGGCAGGAAGTTAGGCAGAATAATAAACAAAAGGTGGCAGAAGGGGGATTTGAAAACATGAAAGCTTGGTCTAAAACCTAGGGTAGAAGTCGACCTTTTCTCAATCAATAGTGAGCATGGATTAAAAATATGGGCCGAACTTTTGGGGGAAAAGCATTGAAATCAAAGAGTATTGACAAAAATAGACCTAGAAGGGGAATATGCTAAATATACGAGATTGATTACGACAAATCAAATCAAATGTGGAACAATTCTATGTTCAATTACCTAGCACGTAAAAGACCATAGTATGTCTATTCAATGCATATGTTAAAAGCTAGTGGAAACCTAAAGGTAGATGGGAAATTTTTTTAAGTGATAATAGGTTCTATTTAGTCAAATTCGAACTAGAAGAAGATTTAGAAAATGTTCTAAAGTGGTGATCTTGGTTTATGGACAACAGACTTATCTTTATAAAAGATGGGATGCAAATTTTTAGTTTGAATGAGATATGTTCCAGTCATATCCTATATAGGTTTGCCTCAATACCCTACATCTTGCCGTATGGAATGCTAGAGGTCTAATTAAACTTGCAAGTCATATTGGTAATCCAATTGACATTGATGAAAATAATAGACATGTAAAGAGACTAAAATATGCAAGAGTTATAGAAGTCAGAGCAGATATCGTATTTAGGAAAATATTATAGCTGAAGATAAAAAGGGTAGAACATTTGTGCAGGAAGTGGAATATGAGTACATCCCACTTATATGCAAAGAATGCTAGTTCTTTGGAAATAGTGGGATGCAATCCCAATTACAAAATCAGTAAACTCGTAGCAGTGGAGACCAAAAGCAGCCACAGAAACAACAAAGCCTAATCGTAGTAGTTTATCCAAGCATTTACATCATAATAATACTGACAAAAACCCTAAAAGCTCAGGGAAACATGAAGATAGAGAATTTTATATAGACCCAAAAAATAATTACAACAAAGATACAACAGCAATTTTAACAAATAAGGAAAATAGCCTGGCGGACCCTAGTTCTCCAAAGCAGCAGCAGGAGTTGGGGGAGATGCCTGAGAGTGAGATGGTCCATCCACAACGTGAGACAAACTTGCCTCTTTTGGATACAAGTGAGAATATAGTCCTTAAAGATAAAATAGATCTTGAGCCAGAGAAGGATACCTTTACAAATATGGAAGACATTAACAAGATTAATATCAGCCTTGTAAACAATGAGGATGACTCAGATGATAGTACTACAATTCAATCGTGTTGCACTAAGGAGAACCTAAAATACAAAATATAGTTTACAAAGGATAAGAAAATGCAAGAGACCAATAGATCATCAGCAGCTCTTGTTACCAGGAGTCAAGCATCCACTTCTTAATATTGATTATATGTTGGAATGCAAAGGTTTAAATAGTGGTACTAGAAAGTTGGACCTCTTTAATATTAGAAATAAGTCAAACCCTACATTTATGGTTTTCCAAGAAAATAAAATGGGGGACCAATCTATTAAGATGTCTGAAAACAATAATGGAGTTGAATGGCAGAGTTTGAATAACAATTATAGCTAGTCTAAAAGGAGAATCATGATTACTTGGCACAAAGCTATATAGTCGATTCAAATAATTGATATAGGTGAACAGTAGCTCACTATTGGGATACTAATGTTGTAGGATTATGCATTGTTTACAACATTTGTTTATACAAAAAATTGGGCATCTATTGGAAGTAAACTATAAGAGAAAATAGTGCAGTTATCGAAACAAATTATCTAATATATTGAGTAGAAAATAAAAGTGAAGAAAATAAATGAAAAACAAGTAAGAAAGAACACACAGAGTTTATAGTGGTTCGGCTAATCTTGGCCTACGTCCACTTAGTGATTTTTATTACTTATATTCTAACTTCGAAGCAGAATTTCTAACAGGTCAGTATAACTATGACAGTGATTACAAGAAATAATAGTAAGAAGATCAAGTGTCCTAAAAAAATCATGAAATATGAGCCCTTCCCACCATTTATGGAGGCAAGGAGCCTAAAATCTCGCACAAAAGATACCCTTCTTGTTTTCCATGCCTTAGACTATTTGTCCGCTAAAGTAGAACGCCACCTCATGAATTTAGACGGATCGGTACAACTCCAAGGGCATGGGTTAGTACCAATCCATATGATGGCCAATTTGGTAATCTTGAACTCTTCGCTTTGGCTCGACTTGTAATTAGATTCATGATTCTACAGTTATTTGTACCAATGTTAGCTTGCTTCTATGTCCAAATGATAGAATCGAGGAAGAACAAAGTTGTCGATTCAAGAGTTTATGAATATCGATAGAGAATTGCATTGGATCAACAAAACAATACTTGGTATAGGCTTCTGAAATCAAGTAGGGCACATAGGTAGAAGATGGGCCTCTAGGAGAAGCATTTATAGATCGATACCAGCCTAGGGAGTTGGGTCGGTACCAACCCAACGCTTTAGTTGTATCTTGCTTTTACGGTCTTGGCTTGGTTTTGTATTTGCCTTGCGATCTTCGATGTGTTTGATTTTTGGGCTTTGCGGTTGTTTCTCCGGACATCTTGCCATGATAACTTTGAAGTTTGACTCGTCAGGTTTGTAACAACCTGAATTCCAGTGGGTTTGGATTTTCGCAAAAATGCTAAAACTCAAGCCCATTGAAACCCGAGTTAGGAATCTGGTATTCTGCCAATATGCAAAGACAAATATATCAGAGCTCGATTAAATATCTCACTGTGGAATTAATTAAAATATAATAGTAAGTAAATACTCACCAAAATAATAACACTTTCTAAACAAGTGTCTTATAGCCGGGAAGTCTCTGCCATCTACCTAACATGTAGGATGCTATGAGGAGGAGGTCAGAACTAAAGTTCTGGTGAATGAATAAATTATACACTTTTAAGCTTAATTCTACATAAACCATTTGATTTCCATTTGCTGTTATATTAGGTTCACTAGGTTTATCATACTCTGGCCTCTATGCGTGAATCGTACCCATCTACTCCTTAGTAGATCAAAACCTAATAACTGATATATATATATATATATATATATATAGCTATATGCCTAATGACCATATTGGTCCTAGGTACCACCCATGGTACCTTCCGTATCCTCCTCGAAAAAGGCTCCATCGTCTTGCTTCAAGAGCGTTCCGTAACTACATCTGTAAAGGACTGCTTTGTAAGGCCTGCAATACAAATGCTCTATCATCTTGCTCCATAGCTATATCTGTAAAGGATTTCTTTGTAAGGCCTACAATACAGATACTCCATCGTCTTACTCTTTGGCTATATCTGTAAAGGACTGCTTCGTAAGGCCTACAATACAGATGCTCCACTATTTACTATGAAAACATAAATCGCATCTGCACTAGTCTATGCCAGTGCTCGGACATCCACATTGTACCACCCAGTGCGTACGTTGAGGACTACGTAATCGTCCTACCTACTATCTGAATCTCGCCAAAAAGATCTACCTTATACGGAATTCAGTCAAGGATTTTCTATCTCTGTAAAGGGCTGCTTCATTGGGCCTACAATATAGATATTCTAGTTGGTCTGTCTCTTTTTCATCATGGCTATGACCCAATGTAGCCACCTCTCAACTAACTGAAAGACTTCTAAAGAGTCAAGTGGTCGTTCCCTACTACAAATAATCTAACATCCAATTAGAGGTGCCCCTCACCCAGTGTCTTGATAGTGAAAGAATCATTGGCCTGTTGGTCTAACTCTAGTCTTTCCTGAACTTGTTTTAGTTTTGATGTTGGTGTGATATCCGCATGAGACTATCCTTTTCTGTCCTACCCACTAAACTTATTTGCAAGTACTGGGACATATGAATATCCTACTCCTAACTCCAAGCCCTTCTGATTGCCTACAAAGATCTACTTCGTTAGGCCTACAATGCAAATGTAATTAAGGCATACTCTCTTGATGGAACACCAACAGACCTACCTCCGGGAATGCAGCTTCATTAGGCCTACCTAAAGGGCTACCCTAGAGTACCCTCACGTTCCGTTGAAGTCTTGTACTTCCTTCTAGCCCGAAATTACTAAGTTGGATGTGCTTCTCCTATACTGAAATCTATGATGAATTACTTCGCTAGGCTCTTCATCCTTTGGGTTGCTCCAAATGCATCTGTCTCTTCTATTAGACCCTAAGTCTAACCTTTTAGTTTGCGTTTAGTTTACTTTTCTTATTTTGTTGGCTACTGGTACCCTAATTAGCATGTTCTTGCCCTCATCTCGCTTCTGGCTATTGTGAAACCACCATTGTTCTAATAGTAAGTGCTATTGGTGTTGCCACTTCTTGCTTATTAACTTAATTTAAATCTTAAGTTTATTATATAAGCATCTTCTGTTCTTTTTTTTTATTTTAATAAAAATCTAAAAAAAAGGCTTTTACTATTTATGTTTGCTATCATTGCTTATTTATTCTAAGTTCCCAAATAAGCCTTTTTATTCTTTTACTTAATCATAACTTATGTTATACTTATACTTGTAATTGTTACTATTATTTATTTTAAAATCTATATATAATTACAAATGTTTCTTTTTTGTTCTAGTCTGTCTTCTTTTATTATGATATAAAATTCTTTTTAATTCTCTTTTATTATATAATTAACTTATCATAATAACTGTCTTTTTATATAGTCTGCATGGTAAATGCAGACCTAGGTTCGTTTATTGTTCACAGCCTTAATTTCTTATCTAGTAATTTATATGATTCATTTCATACTCTACTTTATTTTCTTTTATTCTAGGAAGTAATTCTATTTTATTTGGTTGGTTGTGAAAGCTATACTAAAATCTATTTCCATAATTTAATACTAAATAATACTATAAACAATAATTCATAATTGCAAGATATTTCTTTTATTATTTTGGGATAGAGTAAAATACAGCGGTCCCTGTATTTTACACTAGTTCCCTTCTTCTTTCTTTTTATTCTTGCAGTTACGTTTATCGTTATCTTTTAATTATTAAATTGTAGAAATGTATTGTAGTTTCTAAACCAACCAATTAATCTATTACTTACTCCCCAAATTAAATTATCAGATAAGTTTAATATTTCCATTCAGCGTAATTTATTGCAGACTTCCACTTTTCTAACTTTACTCCAAATTTTCAATTTTCTTATTTTACATCTACTTCTATAAAGTCTAGTATTTTAACCCATAACCATGAATTCTCTTTCTAACTATATTATTCACGTAAAAAGGGAATAAAAGGAACCTGTATTAAAGCTAAATTATGACTTTTAAAATAGATGTAAATAACCGTAAATTTCTTGCTTTTAGGCCTATGCCTTTTTAACTGTCAAGCCTAATTAAATATAAATAAAATTTACAGTATTTGCATAACTAACTAATTATTGGAATAAATTATCTAACGGAAATTCAATGATAACATATATTATAAACGTAAAAGAATATAATTAAACCCACTCAACTGTCATCCTTAGCTTTGCACGTGCTCAGCTTGGCTTTATGGTCCTTCTGGATCCCCCTCCAAGATGAACAATATTTACATTTAGAAGATCTTCTTCCTAGAAATATTTTCTTTTTTAAAGTCTAGCCTTTTGGCCAAAGACCCAAAGAAATATTTTCTATTTAGGGTTCAGCCTTAGGCCAAGAATCTATTGGAAGAAAATCTAATTGTGAGAAAAGAGTTAGGCCTAGGGTTTTATTTATAGGGGAGCTTAGGGATCTTTGACCATTGGATTCTTGGATTGAATCTGGAGCCACCATGTCATAGGGCGATCTGAAGCGATCGTATTGAAGAACGTACAGCTTAGATTGCTTAAAAACTGAAATTTACGTCTCTAGCGCGTACGTGGACAAAACTTCGTCCAGGTCGCCATGCGGGTCGACCGCCCAAAGCCATCGGTCGACCGTTGGGCTAATTGAGTCGACCTCCTGGTCGGCCCATACACGTATATTTTGTTATTTTTTTTTTCTTCCTTTTGTTACTCGTTCTCATTTCGTTCTTAACTTCTTCATATTGGCTTGGATTTTGATAAGTTATATATGGAGACTGATCTGAAAGTCATCCCGGACGCAATGGTGCAAGTTCTTGAGCCATATTCCGATAATTCCAAAAATATTCATTTTCATTGCTTATCGTTTGTTCATTAAATTTTTAACTATATGAAAATGCAGGGTGTCACATTCTCCCACCCTTCGGACACTTCGTCCCCGAAATTTGACATGGGTAAAATTTTATGTGATCCCTCCCACTAATTACAACCATTTTGTGTACATCCAATTTTGCAACCATCCGTGTTTTGTGCAAAAGTGCTTTTCAAGACAAAATATATATGCATGTAAATAAATTTCTAAGCGGTGCCTCCTATATCAATGCTTTTTATTTTTAAAAATTTATTTTAAAATATGATGCACACATCCTAAATATACTTGCAATTTCTATATGAAGGCAATTTTTTTGAAAACTCAAAACATTGTTCATCCAATTTTTCCCACACTCCTACTAAATAAGGGTGTAGTTCAATAAAATTTTCATCTAAATCCGACCACACAACTTTTAATATACGAATTTTAGAAAAATCTAATTTTTCAAACATGATTTCTTATGTCGGAAAGATGGTAGAAAATGGGAAAACTTCACATTTCTTTGTTTTACTTTTGCGTGCCTCTCTCTCCGTACTTGAAACTTATGCCGCTATCCTATAAAATCTCTATTTTCTTTCCCAACCACGGTTTGCATAAGAAAGAATTTTCTTTTCAAAAAATTTCCCAAGCTTAATTTATGGGAAATGTATTTTTTTCTTTTGCAATTCTCATTTATTTCTATTGACGTTTCTATTGCTTTCTTTAGATCTTACTGTTTTTCTTTTAGTTACCTTATATCTGCTTTTACTTTTTTTAATACAACAACTAAACACAACTATCATCTAAGGCAAGGAGGTCTAGGACCATGTCCACTCTGACACAAAAACTTCCTACTCTAGGAATCCAAGTAACTCATATGCTCCTCCTGCCGTCTGTTACTTGTCACCAACTTACGCTGTATTACTCATGATGAATAAGATCTATTCATCTTTCTATTTCATGCTTAAAACGGAATAATTAAGTCACATTTACTGCAATGAATAAGGATTTCAATCTATGCAGTCTCTATCTAAAAAGGCAACTAAGCTTGGGGAAATTCTCTCTTTAGCTTTCATCTTTCCCCAACTAAGGTCTACCTATCCCAACCACATGTATCTTATCATCTTATTATTCTTCTATAGTCTACACACATGAAGCAACATTTCTATATTTTTACTAGTGTCCTATACACCTTATGGGAACTTTCATTATTACTACTAGGAGTAGTTATTGCTATAACCTTATACTTTTTCTATTACACCTAGGAAATGATTCATATCTACTCCATATTTAAAATTCTGGTTTGGTTTGGTATTTATCATTTTACTTCAAAAATTAAAGCTTCTAAATTTTATCTTTTCAAAAACTTATTTACTTTTCCCCCAAACCTTTTTTAAACATGTCTTTCTTGTTCTTAAAACATTTTTCTTTTTTCTTGACTTTTAAAAAAATGTCCTCACATGTTTTCAAAATATCCTCCTTTTCTTTTTTATAGATTCTCAAATTTACTAAAACTAGAGTAAATAAGAACAATTATTTTATCAAAAATCTCTTAACTTTCCTACTCTTCCAATTACTTAACCTTGAAGGAGTTGCTAACTTACTACACTTAATGGTTTTATATCTTAATGTATTGGAATTACTTTCTCTTATGAGAAACCATCAAGGCTAAAACCTTCTATGAATCCTTTAAAGGAGGATTTCATGTTTATGTGAAATTATAAAAAATTTATTTTATATTTTATCGAATAGGCTATACAAAATAGGGTGCTTTCTATACCTTGTACATCTCTTTCATGTATTCCTTATAACTTGCACAAAACATCTTTATTTGTGATTCATAGAAAATTATATCATTATTCATTTCATTTCAATAGATTGAGTTATGTTTGCTCTATATTTACTTACATAAGATATTTCCTACTAAATTCATTAATTTATCATACATAAGATATTTCCTACTAAATTCATTAATTTATCATACATTATTTTCAGAAGAACTAATTTTTAAAACTTCTTTATAACTAGAAAATAGTTTCATATACTTATTTAAACAATAAATGTACATTGAAACCACTTTAGATATTATCTCTAAAAACCATTTGGGTCAAAACAGATGTTGCGTAAAACACCGTTACTACAACCCAAAAATACTAATATATGGATTCAATTAAAATAAATATTAATAAATCTCGTATGCTATGCAAAAGTATTTACTTGGGGAGTCACCTACTGTAATAATAGTGTCATAGTCTATGCTTCCTTTATTTTTACTGAAAACATTTATTACAACAATAAATGTTGTAACCTACGTTTTCGATACTTAACACACTTAAGGTTTTTATATTTTAAATCTTTGTTTACCTACAAAGAAACTAGTGAGCTATGCATGCTCTATAATTCTTCAAAAATAATTTCACTTTTAACAAAATTTACATTATATAAAAACAAATTTAAATTTCATACCAATTATTTTTTCAAAAACCCAATATTTATTTCCTAAAATATATTAACAATTATATTTTTGAACTTTTTGATTCAAAAGTTTCATTTAATTGGATTAGACATAAAGTGGATTTTCTTTTTACTAAAACCTCTTATTCGTTCAAAAATAAAAATGCTCTCCCCGCGATCCATAAGGGACTTCCCTACTTCCTATAACATATGGATACAAATTTCCTCTTAAAACATGGCTTATTTGCATGCTACAAATTGGTAATAACATAGGGCTCAACATACTTGGGCCATCCCAAACCTAACTAGCAAACTAAGCACAAATATACTTCTAAAAACTTTTCATATGTTAAAATCTGTAATTGGGGACTACTTGGATTTTAGTACATAATATATTTATAATTTATTCAAGAATACAAATACGTTCACTCACTGCCTACCTAGGAATCCTAAATCGAGGCTCTTATACAAAACGTAATAACCCGAATTCCAGTGGGTCCGGATTTTTCACAAAAATGCTAAAACCCAAGCCCATTGAAACACAAGTTAGGAATCTGGTATCCTGCATATAAGCAAAGACAAATATATCAGAGCTCAATTAAATATCTCACGATAGAATTAACTAAAATATAATAATAAGTAAATACTCACCAAATTAATAACGCTTTCTGAACAAGTGTCATAAAGCTGGAAAGTCTCTGCCATCTACCTGATCTGTAGGATGTTATGAGGAGGGGGTCAGAACTAAAGTTCCAGTGAATGGATAAATTATATACTTTTAAGCTTAATTCTACATATACCGTTTTGTTTCCATTTACTATTATATTAGGTCCACTAGGTTTACATACTCTCGCCTCTGTGCGTGAATCGTACCCATGTACTCTTTAGAAGATTAGAACCTAATAACTGATATATATATATATATATATATATATATAGCTATACGCCCAATAACCATATTGGTCCAAAGTACTACCCACGGTACCTTTTGTGTCCACCTCGAAAAGGGCTCCATCGTCTTGCTTCGAGAGTGTTCTGTAACTACATCTGTAAAGGACTTCTTTGTAAGGCCTGCAATATAGATGCTCTATCATCTTGCTTCATAGCTATATCTGTAAAGGACTGCTTTGTAAGGCCTTCAATATAGATGCTCCATCATCTTGCACCATAGCTATATCTGTAAAGGACTGCTTCGTCAGGCCCACAATACAGATGCTCCACTACTTACTATGAAAACGTAAATTGCGTCAACACTAGTCTATGCCAGTGCTCGGACATCCACAATGTACCACCCATTGCATACATTGAGGACTATGTAATCGTTCTGTCTACTATCTGAATCCCGCCAACAAGGTCTACCTTGTACAGAATTCAGTCGGGGATTTTCTATATCTGTAAAGGACTGCTTCGTTAGGCCTACCATTCAGATATTCTAGTTGGTCTGTCTTTTTTCATCATGGCTATGGCTCCGTGCATCCACCCCTCAACTAAACGAAATACTTCTAAAGAGTTAAGTGGTTGTGCCCTACTATAAACAATCTAACATCCAATTGGTGGTGCCCCTCACCTAATGTCTAGATAGTAAAAGAATCATTGCTCTATTGGTCTAACTCTAGTCTTTCCCGAACTCGTTATTGGTTTTGATGTTGGCGTGATATTCGCATGCGACTATCCTTTTGGGTCATGCCCACTAAACTTACCTGAAAGTACTGGGACAAACAAATACCCTACTCCTAACACCAAACCCTTTTGACTGCCTACAAAGGTCTGCTTCGTTATGCCTACAATGCAAATGCAATCAAGGCATACTCTCTTGACGGAATACCTACAGACATGCCTCCGGAAATGCAGCTTCGTTAGGCCTACCTAAAGGGCCACCCTAAAGTACTCTCACATCCCGTTGAAGTCTCATACTTCCTTCTAGCCCAAAATAACTAAGTTGGATGTGCCTCTCCTATACTAAAATCTATGACGAACTGCTTCGTTAGGTTCTTCATCCCTTGGGCTACTCGAAATGCATCTCTCTGTTCTATTAAAACCTAAGCCTAATTTTTTTATTTGCGTTTGGTTTACTTTTCTTATTTTGTTGGCTATTAGTTTACCCTAATTAGCATATTCTTCCCTTGCTTTTGGCTGTTGTGAGACCGCGATTGATCTAATAGGGAATGCTATTGGTGTTTCCACTTCTTGCTTATTAACTTAATTTAAGTCTTAAGTTCATTAAATAAGCATCTTTTGTTCTATTTGCTTACTAATTTAATAGAAATCAAAAATAAGCTTTTACTATTTATCTTTGCTATCGTTACTTATTTATTCTAAGTTCCCAAATAAGCCTTTTTATTCTTTTACTTAATCATAACTTATGTTATACTTATACTTGTAATTGTTACTATTATTTCTTTTAAAATCTGTATATAATTACAAGTGTTTCTTTTCTATTCTGGTCTGCCTTCTTTTATTATGATATAAAATTATTTTTAATTCTCTTTTATTATATAATTAACTTACCATAATAACTGTCTTTTTATATAGTTTGTGCAGTAAATGCAGACCTAGGTTCGTTTATTGTTCACAACTTTGATTTCTTATCTAATAATTTATTTCATTCATTTCATACTCTACTTTATTTCCTTTTATTCTAGGAAGTAATTCTATTTTATTTGGCTGGTCGTGAAAGCTATACTAAAATCTATTTCCATAATTTAATACTAAATAATACTATAAACAATAATTCTTAACTGCAAGATATTTCTTTTATTATTTTGGGATAGTGTAAAATATAGTGGTCCCTTTATTTTACACTAGTTCCCTCCTTCTTTCTTTTTATTCTTGCAGTTACGTTTATCGTTATCTTTTAATTATTAAATTATAGAAATGTATTCTAGTTTCTAAACCAACCAATTAATCTATTACTTACTCCCCAAATTAAATTATCAGATAAATTTATTGTTTCCGTTCAGCGTAATTTATTGCAGAATTCCACTTTTCTAACTTTATTCCAATTTTTCAATTTTCTTATTTTACATCTACTTCTATAAATTCTAGTATTTTAACTCATAACTGTGAATTCTCTTTCTAATTATATTATCCACGTAAAAAGGGAATAAAAGGAACCGGTATTAAGGCTAAATTACAGATTGTAAAATAGATATAAATAACCGTAAATTTCTTATCTAATGGTCTACGGCTTTTCTAATTGTCAAGCCTAATTAAATATAAATAAAATTTACAGTGTTTGCATAACTAACTAATTACTGGAATAAATTATCTAACGAAAATTCAACGATAATATATATTATAAACGTAAAAGAATAAAATTAAACTCACTCACTTGTCGTCCTTAGCTTTACTTGTACTCAGCTTGGCTCCATGGTCCTTTTAGATCCCCCTCCAAGATGCATAATATTTAAATTTATAAGATTTTCTCCCTAGAAATATTTTCCTTTTCAGGGTCCAGCCTTTTGTCCAAGGACCCAAAGAAATGTTTTCTATTTAGGGTTCTGCCTTAGGCCAAGAACATATTGGAAGAAAATCTAATTGTGAGAAAAGAGCTAAGCCTATGTTTCTATTTATAGGGGTGCTTGGGGATCTCGTACCATTGGATACATGAATTGAATCTGGAGCCACCACGTCACAGAATGATCCGGAGCCATCGGATTGAAGAATGTACTGCTCAGATCACTTAAAAACTAAAATTTACATCAGTTGCACGTACTTGAATGAAACATCGTCCAAGTCGCTATGCGGGTTGACCGGGCGGTCGACCGTCCAAAGACAACGGTCGACGGTGCGGTCGAACGTAAGGCTGATTGGTTCGACCTCCTAGTCGGTCCATACGCCTATATTTTATTATTATTAATTTTTCTTCTTTTTGTTACTCGTTCTCATTTCGTTCCTAACTTCTTCATATTGGCTTGGATTTTGACAAGTTGTATATGGAAACTGATCAGAAAATCACCGTGGATGCAATGGTACACGTTCTGAAACCATATTTTGAAAATTCAAAAAATATTTATTTTCATTGCTTATCATTTATTCGTTAAATTTTTACTATATTAAAATGCGCAGTGTTATAAGGTTTGTTTGTATACTGCCTGGTCAAAAGGCGGGATGAAACTTGTCCCGCAAAACATGCCTTATGAATGAAAGGTGTGCTTTGCTCAAGAACAAATCCTAGACATTAATCTTTAATAGTTAAGCTCTCTGGATGCTTCAATCTTGGTGAATCATCCAGTTCCTTTGGATTTTCTTCTAAGTCACGGGTCGTTCCAAACCTGTCATAGCCTAAGACTCTAGAATCTGCCTAGGTGTAATCTATACATCATCATCATTTCGAATTCATTTATAGTTATTACATCACATATCAAAATCGTCTCGTGTTTATTCGCGATTTATCAGTTCTAGTCTAATTACAAAGCGTTCTAATACTTTTATCAAATCCGTATTTTTTCTGAGATTTGATCTCTTCGGGTCATTTTATATTATGTTTAATGTGCGATATCTCTGGGTTATTAATCAAATCTATGGCCATTCAGTGCCGATAGTTAAATTTTAGATCTCTCCGAATCATTACCTGAATTCATGGCCATTCAAGGCCGATAGTTAAGTCAGCGATCTTTCTAGATCAATAATCGAATCAATGGCCATTTGAGGCCGATAATCAAAACCATGGTCTCTCTGGACCATTAATCAAATTGATGATCGCTCAGGGCCGATAATCAAATCCGTGGTCTCTCCAGACATTTGAACAAATCGATGGTCTTTAGGGGCCGATAATCAAATCCATAGTCTCTCTGGACCATTTATCAAATTGATGGGCATTTGAGACCGATAATCGTATCCATTGGTCTCTTTCGACCCTTGTTGAGCCCGATCCACGCTCTTTTCGGTGAGGGGACGCAACGACAAGCAAGCCCATCCGCTCATTCTCTGGTGAGGTGACTCACTTCTTGCACTTCGGTCCTATCTTTCCAGACAAGACTTAAGCGATTAACACCGTACAAGTCCACCTGCTTGCTCTCCGGCGAAGGGACTTACACCTTGAACTTTAGTCCTGTCTTTCTAGATGGGTCTTTAAAGCAACTAATTTCGGTCATCACATTCAAGTGGGTTTTAATAATTAAACTCAAACATCAGAAAAAACATAAAGTCTAAAATCAAGATAACTGCCTTGCCGGGAATTACAATTTAGCATCCAACTTAGAGCGTGCCTAAGGACCGATAGAGATCCCATACACGAGTAAGCGGCTAGATTATATTATTGCTTTGTTGATTAGAAAAGGGAGATAGAGTGCGAGAACCAAAAAAATTCCCTGTTATCCCGATCAAGAGATGACTATCCTTGACCTTGATCCAGGGCCATTTCCATTCGCTGTTGTTGATGGCTGCTCCTTTTCCACCACTGCAGCTCGGTTTCTCACATACTTTTGTAATTGGTTGTTTCTAACCTATTCTTTAATCATATTCGGCAAGTTCCTACAATCATTTGTGTTATGCACATCCAGCTCATGTAATAGCTGTATTTTTTGAACGTCCTTTCTCTGTCCATGGGCTCTCTTCTTGCCGGCTTCTGATAGGAGATATGTCCCATGGTATCCAGATAAATCGCTTTGATGTTTCGTTCAGATCCATATAAGAAGATAATTTTGGTTCCCTCTTTTGTTGCTTCGATCCTTCAATGCCCTCATCGATCTTTCCTTTTCCTTTGCCTTTACTAGATCCTTCTCCAATTGGTCCTCCACCATCGACAGTATTGATTTCTTCTTGATCAGCCTCAGCATCCTCCTGACATAGGTATCTCTCGACTTCATGATAAAATTCTACGAGACCCCTTGGAGGATCCTATTCCAAAGCAACCTTGAAATCAATCTTAGCGGCTATTCATGAAACAGCCATCATCAAAACCATTAAAGGGTCTCGACAGCGGCAGCCACCGCATTAAACCTTGCCAAAAAACTCCTTAGAGTCTCTCCAATCCTCTGCTTCATGCTTGCTAACGTCATTACATTCTTTGATCGTGAGATATGGACCTATAACTGCTTCAAAAATAAGTTTACGAAATCTTCCCAGTGCTAATGGATCCGTTTTCCAGTTTCTAAACCATAGGGCCTCCAAATCTTCCAAATATAAAGGGAAACACCGTCCTATAACCTCTTCAGAATCACCCAACACCTTCATGTGTCGGATGTACAACAACAAATAAACCATTGGGGTCGTCTTCCCGTCTTACATTTTCAATGCAGTTAACTTGAAATCAAGCGAATTCCTAGCGTATCGAATGTTTAGAATGAGTGGACTTCTGTTCACATCCTCTAAGCTTCAGTTATGCAGTCCATCCCTCATAGATCGTCTTACCATCTTAGCAAGTCTATAATTGTCATCCAAACGAACATCTAAGTTTGCATTTTCAGCTTGCCCCCGACTCTAGGAGGGAATTCTGGTACATACTCCTCTGGTCTAGCTTTGACATTGTAATTCACATTCAAGGCTCTGCATTGTTTCCAGGACGCGCGTTATTTCCTCCAACTATGCCCCCGATTCGTTGTGGATTGGTACCGATCCATATTTATTTTGATCGGGGTTTGCTTCAGTTCATTCCACTCTGCTTCCATGTATGTTTACTTCAACTTTAGGTCTTTGGTTCTAATTTGCAGCAATTCTAGCTGTTCCTATTTGTCCCATTCTTCTGGTTATATAAATGAATTGGGGTTTAGCTCCTAATGATGCCTCTTGGCTGCCATCTTGTTGATTTCCTCCAGTAACATTCCTCCTATTCAATTGTCTTGTTATTTTAAATCTTTCCAAGTCTCGAATCAGTGAGTTCAAGAGTTTCTCAGTGAAAGTTCCAAAACGTTTGAACCAATAATGGCACAAACACCTAATAAATTGAGTAGAGAATAAAAAGTGAAGAAAATAAATGAAAAATGAGTAAGAAAGAACACATAGAGTTTATAGTGGTTTGGCTAACCTTGGCCAACATCTACTTAGCTATTTTTATTGTTTATATTCTGACTTAGAGGTAGAAGTTCTTACAGGACAGTATAACTCCGACAGTGATTACAAGGAATATGAGTAAGAAGATAAACAACCCAAAATGATGCTGAAAAATGAGCTCTACCCTTCTATTTATATAGGTCGGGGGCTAAAATCTTGCATAAAAATCTCCTCTTCGTTTTCCATGCCTTAGAATGTTTCTCCACTAAAGTAGGATGCCACCTCATTAACTTATCGAGTCGGCACGACTCCAAGGGCTTGGGTCGGCACTGATTTTTAAGATAGCCAATCTGGTCATCTTAAACTCTTAGCTTTGGCTCATCCTGTAGTTAGATTCATGGTTCCATAGTTATTTGCACCAATTTTAGTTTGTTTCTGGTTCAAATGTTGGATTTGTGGAAGAACGGAGTTGCTGATTCAAGAGTTTATGGAGATTGATAGAGGATTGCATTAGATCAATAAAATAATACTAGGTATAGGCTTCTGACATCAAGTAGGGCATGTAGGAAGAAGATGGGCTCCCGATGAAGAGCATTCTCGGATCGGTACCTACCCTGGGTATTTGGTCAATACTGACCCACCACTTTAGTGGGATCTTGCTTCTTCGGTCTTAGTTTGGTTTGGTATTTGCCTTGGGATCTTGAATGCGTTTGGTTTTTAGGCTTCCTAGTCTTCTCTTTGGGCATCCTACCTTGATAACTTTGAAGTTTGACTCGTCGGGTTTGTTTGTATATTGCCTAGTCAAAAGGGGGGATAACAGTGACTTTACTGTCGTACTCAAAACAAATGAGAATAAAGAGGTCTTACCTTAAAACTATTCTAAACAAAAGAATTAATAAGTGTATAGCAAAAGCTGGGCTCCTCGAGGCAAGCCATGCAAGGCTTAAATTCATATAGAGAAGTGGAGAAGCAAAAAAGGTAACATGTAGTTTATATAGAGTTTTACTTAATGCTGAAATGATTAATAAAATGCGTACTTTGAATGTGACAGTTCTACCTAATTCTACAAGTGACCACTCTCCACTAAACATTCAATTCAATCACATAATTCAACAAGTTAAACGGAAACCTTTCAGCTATGCTAATCACTGGTGCTTACTAAATGACTATGAAGAAACAGTCAATATTAAAAATCAGGACTCACCGAAGGTAAAGATTCATGTACATTAGTAGTTCTATTGAAAGAAATTAAAAGCAGGTTGGAAAGATGGAATATGAAAAGACCAAAAAAATATGATGCAATAAAAAATCTCTAAAAAGAATGCGAGGAAGTTCTCATAGTGCTGGACCAAGACCCTCTGCAAGAAACTATGCAACACAAAAACAACTAAAAAAATGCAATTAATTAGCAAGCTATAGAAGTTAAGCAAAAGGCTAAGAGGAAATGGCTAACTCAAGGGGATGCAAGTATTAACATATTTTACACAAAAATGTCTTACAAATTGAGTTGCAACAACCATCCTAACACATTAGTAGCAAATAAGGAATTAGGTACTAATACTGAGCAGTTTGAAAAGGAAGCAACCACATAATTTACAAATCTATATAATGGACAATATGGTATGCCTTGCCTCGCATAATTATAGGGCATTGATAAATGATTAAGAGATTTACATAATGTATGCTAGCATTGTTGAACAAGAGATCATGGATAATATTTTCTCCACTCATGTTGAGTCAAACCCCAATCCAGATGGGTGGAACTCCAAATTATTCAAACGTCATTAAGAGGACCTAAAAAATTGATATTGGAAGTAACTTAGGAATCATTCACTAGTGGTAAAATTCTACAAGAACTCAATCACACCTTCATTGCTCATATTTCAAAAATCAATAAACCTAATATAATAGAATATTATAGACCTATAGCATGCTGCAGCGTGCTTTACAAAATAGTCAGCAAGGTGACATGCAACATAATTATTCAAATTTTAGTAGATCTATAATTAGAAAGTCAATTTACATTTATAAAAAGGAAACACAATTCTAAAAACTCTCTCCTAGCTCATGAACTAGTCAGAAATTTCAAAAAAAAAGGTGCTAACAAGGTAGGCATTAAAATCGATCTTCGTAAAGCTTATAATAGAATAAACATGCAATATATAATCCATATGCTATCATGTATGGGTTTTCCAATAATGCAAATCAAACTCCTTGATGAATACATCCCAACTCTAATATATTATTATGATCAATGGAACACTTAAAGGACTTATAAGCAGCAATAGGAGATTAACGTAGGGTGATCCTTTATCACCCTTCCCCTTTATAGTGGTCATGGAGTATTTTTCTCTACTGATGGAGCTAACATTCCATCATAGCCTGTTTCAACCTCTACACAACAAAAAGCCAATCCTACATCACATCCACTATGTCGATGACCTGACTGTTGTGATCAAAACCAATGCAGGGGCAGCAGAGTGCATAAAAGACATATTTAGTAATTTAGAATAGTATGGTGGCCTGCAGCTTAATAACCAGAAATCAAAATTCTATTTTTAATAAACATTGCAAGAATAAGCAAACAACACTGAATATATTGAACATTAAAGATGGACTTTTGCCAGTAAAATATTTAGGTGTCCCACTGTCATCAATGTTATCATTGATAAAGAATGTGGTGAATCAGTTGGGAAAGTTAAGGACAAGTTTAATGGTTGGAGTTCAAAGCTATTGTCTTTTGCTGGAAGAGTTGAACTAGTTCATACTGTAATTACTGCTAAAGTGAGGTTCTAGGTCCAAGCAATTCTAAAGCTAGAAACTTTAAGATTGGAATTTGATTCAAGGAGTTCACTTCTTCATTTCAACATGTGAGCCTTGGACTTTGGTGAAAGGTACTCATCTAGTTCACTATTATATATAAAAGCTTATACGATCATTGTTCATATATTGCCTTATTAGAAATATCATGAATTGGTATATCGATGGATTGTATATATTGATGATTGTATATATAAGTGTAAATATATATTTAAAATTAGAAAAAATTATGCATGTCTACCGGTACATACTATCGGACTGGAATAAAAAAATTATTATTTTCGAAATTAAAAAATAATAATATTAAATGATTTTTAATATTAAATATAATTTAAAAAGTTTGGTATAAGAAAATATATGTTTTAAAACTTTACAAAATTTATTTGTGTTATAAAAGGCTTTCAACAATAAAAAGTTAATTTTCAATATATATATTATATAAATACTATTATTTAATTTAAAATTTATTACATAAATAAAATATATGTATATGTATATTTTTAAATAAAAAATTCTGCATAAAATTTTATACTATATATTTTACTCAATTTTTTTCTAAAAACAAATTTTGTATATTTTATTATTAATTTTCTACACCGCTTTACTAAATGTAAAATTGAAATACATAAAGACGAAAAAATATTTGGGCCGTGAGCTTTACAGTATACATATATTAATGTATAGTTTTTTTATTTAAATTATTTATATTTATACATATATATTTAATTAAACAACTAATTATATGTTCTTCATATATAATTAAATTGACTAATTTTTTTAGTTATCGTGTTATAATATATATATATATATATATATATATATATATTCACCAAATTAATTTTTAAAAAATCATTAAAATAATTTTATCATTTAATTAATTTCATAGTATATACTTACATGCATACGTATATATATATATATATAAATACATTAAATGATTTATTTACAATTACTATTTAAAAGTATACGTATAATTATATTTTACATAATATTATCTTCCTATAAATATGATGCACATATACACACATTTAGATAATCCATTTATATACACAAGGGAATAACATGATTGTTGCGATGTAAATCCCAGTATCTATATATGGGCATTTCAAACTATGTATACAATATTCTTTTACACATGCACGTACATACATATATGTATATGATACACACACATAAATATAATATAATGCAAACTATATAAAATAAACTTTTTTTTTACAAATTTAACTAAAATATTGATTTTGTTTAAAAGAAATCTAGATAAGCTCTTAATGAATTTAGACTATTTGGCCCACTAAAGATCCGCATAAGGAATTTTTTGAAATTTACCCAACTACTCCGCTTGGGGTAGTCCCAGTTTCAACAAAATTCAAAAAAAAAAAAGATTTGATGTTTGATTCAGGTGCTTGTTTCCATATATGTTATCAAAAGGAAGCATTTATTAATTATAAAGAGCAAGTCACTAAGGTGAAATCTGCTAATGGTGGAGATTCAGATGTTAAGACGTAGGTTCAATTAGGTCAAAGATGCATGATGGAAGGGTGGTGAAGCTTACGGGAGTTACGTACATCACAGAAATCACAAAAGGTTTTATTTCAAGAGGACGCTTGTGGGCAAAGCTGCAACTTGATGACACAACGTGTAGCCACATGGGTTTGGAAGGGTATCAGGGAGGTGCTACATGTAAAAAGAGGAAGCAACAATGTAAACGAATTTCTTTGGAAAACGATGGAAAATGGAGGGCCTTCTCAAAGAAATATTTGGGAGATAAAGTTGTTTTAATTATGGTGGAACCGGTAATGGAAAACCACAGAGACCACATGGACACTTTTCTGGCATTACGATCAGTTCTAATTTATTGTTGATATGCATGTTCAATTAGGGGCATGCATAATTAGACCGATTGGAGTTTATCTTTTTTTTAAATGGAGATATTTATACCTATTGTAATATTGGATATTGCTTAGAGCGTAAGGTTATAGGTGGATCTTGGATGACAATTACTTAAATATAGTATCAAAGTGTAGATGTTAGATATTGTTGGTATAATATTTCCAAATCAAAGTAGATTTTGAAGATATTATGAGTCAATGTGGAATTGTCACTCAATATATTACCTCTTTTATAGACAGTGGAGAATGATTTAAGAATATTAATTGCATCTTTATGGCATTCAAGAAGGAAAGAAATTATCTATGTAAGAAAGATTTATTTTAAAAGATGTAAGTAATTAACATATTCTTAAAGAAGGCATTCTATTGAGACTATTATAAATAGGTATGTATAAGGTTAATCAGACATGTGTGGGACAAAGATTATTTTCCTACGGTTTTAGGGATTGAGATTTCTTCCTAATTTTTAAGCTTCCTCTTGTAATCCTTTAATGTATCAATAAAGGTTTTTGGTTAGAGGAATTTGTTTGTCTTTTTTGTCACTTCTTGTCTCTTCTAAAATCTAATTATGTGTGGATCCTAATAAAAACCCTAACACAAAATGCCCATAAGAAAAAAGGAAAAGATGATGAAATAAACACGCTGTAATTTCACTTTTATATTAGGTATGCATGTGTCCTAGGATGTTTTTTTATATGATTTGGTGCTTTATTCATGTTTTTGATTAGATATCCTTGTTCAGTGAATTCCTTATTGGTCTAATTTTTATTTCACGATGAGAATTGTTTTGCCAATATTCTGTTCTATGTTGCGTGTGCAGAAGAATTTACATGCATTAAGCTATGAGGGTTCTTCCTTGATTTTTATAAGACTATTTGATATATTTCTAATTATAGGCATAAAATTAAAAGATGATTAGAAAGTTGCTTTTTTGTTTGTTCTTTCACTTGTTTCTATATCTGCTAGGGATTGTGATGGTTAATGATGTTGTGATGTTTGGTATGATATGTTTCCTTTTCTTTGTTTCAAATTTAGTTGAGCTATATGCTCTGTTTAATTTTTTTTTACTATAAATCAAATTTTGATCCTATATAAATTTGAAAACGAATTTATGAGAGATATTAATAACTACTTTGGGTTATAATCACAAGATCCACTGTAAAAGATCGCTAGCTCCAATATAATATGCTAACACACTATGACTTGACATATTTACAAACATTGGAAGAAAACTAATATTGGATTGTTTTACTAATGTTAGGCAAGTAGTACTTTCCTACTGTCAATGTGTTATGGCTCTGAACGAGCAATATTTTGCTATGAAGCTTTCATTACCTGTATTAAAATAGACCATTATTAATTTAATCCATAAAGTAGCTTCCCATTGGATAAGTTCTTTAGAATTTCATCAACCTTTGGTATGCTATTTCTCGCATATGTAATATGATGTGTTAGTAGTCAATGCTATACACATCTCGGTAGTTATTATATTTATTAGTTACTTTTTGAGGAAATCACTGATATTTTTCAAGATTTCAAGTTTAGGTGACTATTAGGATTTGAAAGAGTAGAGGCTTGTTCTACATAATGTTTATATGTAAAATTTAGTTCTAAAAAGTTGATAAAGTCTGTAAAAAATTCTAAACATATTTACCCTAAACCGATAAAGCTTTTGACTTGATCATTATTATTTTGGTAGAAAAATAACTAATTAGTTGTAATTGGTTGATATATATATATATATATATATATATATATATATGGCATGGATCGACTACACCACATTTTCACTACACCTCTATTCTCCCTAATTTCAACCACATATTATAATTTAAATAATATACTTTCTCTTCATTATCGTCTTATTAAAATAATTATATCGAATTGTGTGGTTGAAATCAAGAGGAATAGAGGTGTAGCAAGAATGAGATGTAGCCGATCCATGCCCATACACACACACACATATATTAGTTAATCAATTTTATACTTGCAATGTCATAATCCATGGTTTTGCTCTTATCATAGATCAACCTGTGCTTAAACATATAGTATGCTTCTACCTTTAATTATTTATTAGACACAAAATAATTTGGTACTGTACATGATAATTTCAAGCTTTCTTGATAGGATTTTTGGTGTCATATCTATAATGGCCTGCCTTTTCGACTCATAAAAGTCAAAACTAATACATCCACGGTATTCACGTGTTGAACATCCAAATGCTGGATAGACAGTTTGTTGGGAAAAATAAAGAAAATACTGAATATAATCTTGCATCACCATGAGTAATATATAATATACAATAGATCTTTACAAAGAAAAACTGTAATATACATACATCAATTAGAGTAACTAACCAATCATCAGCTTGGACAGTTATGATAACCTATCCTCACAAATGCTAATAAATATAACAAACGCAGTGGAAATAAAATATATGTGAATATGCCTTGGAGGCATCCGGCTTGACTCCTGAAGCTCCATAGAATCCATAACCAAATCTGGAAATATGCTCGAGCTAACCTGAGCATTATCAGAAATAAAATGCCCAGATTTGTCTGGCAAATCAGCGTGAGAAACACACATTATATGGAATTTCAATGTTATAAAACCTTTCAAAAATAAAGATATCTCGTAAGATCATGCCGCACATAAACACGGATGGGTTTTTACCTTACAATAACCAAACCATTTTGATAGAAAATCCAGTGATAATATAATAATGTCGACAGTTTAAAAAATATATCTAATCATAGTAAAATGGTTACATTAATTGCATTCCAACATAATAGATTTACAACCAAGTCCTAAAGGAACTTATTGGAGAATGGATTCCATAAAATGACAAGGTTATTGGGGTATCGTCTATCATAATACAACTTTAGAAACTATACCGAGGGCCTTACATGGAACCCCTACAAATCAGGATTGGCTACCCCTTACTACTGAATATGTCATCACCTCTTTTGCTTTGCAGCTTTTTTCCAAGAGCTCTTATGCACAACAATCCATAAATAGTAATCTAGAAGGGTGATGCTTATACCATAATGGGAGCAACCCACATAGCCTTGAAGCATATCCCATGTTTTAGTCATTCCTAGTTGTGAGGCTTGAGGCTAAGTTTTAACATTTTAGCAAATTTCACTTGGAATGCTAGCACTGCCCTCCAGGCAACAATGCAATGCCATTATTCATACATACAAGTTGTTCTAGGGCTAAACAAATCAAAGGTACTACTTCTACTGCATAGTTAATATTAATAGTAAATAGCCCTTGCACTTCAAAGAATTCCGTCTTTGATCATCTTTAAGATGTCTTTGATTCAAATGTGTATGCCGATTCCTAGTGGTTTTCAGATAATATATCTGATCCTGGTCTCTCTAAACCGACAACGATAGTTTTAAACTGGCATAAATTTGATAATTGGTTATTCAACTATCAAATAACAAACAATTCAACAAGAGATTTAATCAAGCGTGGTTGAGCACAAAACAACTATTAATCCTTTTTAATTAACCCTTTCATTAATTAAAACTAATTTGTAAATTCTTGTATTAAAATATTTTTACAAAGATATATTCACAAACTCTTCTCTACACTTTTCAATAGTTGAAAAATATTGATATATTTATCACAACTGTATAAGTATACTCATAAAACATTTCACTTTTAATAGTCAGGAAAATTTTCCATATACGTATCTCAACTGTATAACGTATTCAAAAAACACTACACTTTCGATACTTTGAAAATGCACCCATATACTAGTGTCGACGGCATAAATATATTCACAAATATTAAGGAAGATTTCACTTCCAAAACCATACTAATCGGGTTAAAACAAAGGTCATTAAAATATCGATAATAATAAACCCCAAAACACATCCTTTTAGTGTAAGTCAATAAATTGCATAGAAATTAGACCAAATATACTTACCACCACTTTTCGATTTCAAACAGTACTATTGCTCGATTAACAATAAGATACGACAAGTTAGAAAGCTATCCTTGGCTCAACACACATTCCTAATTCTCAAGATAGAGACGACTATCCATACCTCATAATTTGGTGTTAAGTATGAAAAGAATACTATTCATACCACCACAATTTAAAATGATCATTTATTGAATACAATTCTCACTCTTTTTTTAAATTCTTTTATAAATCCCTTTTATAAAATCCCTTTATAAAACTCCTTTCTATTTATAAAACCCTTACATTTACAAACTTCTTTCATAAAAATATCATTTAAAGAACTACTTTTATAAGTCTTCAAATTTTTATAATTTTTTTATAAAAATATAAATTCATTGAAGTACAAAACAATAGTGTTTATCTATTATAAAACATATAATAGTCATTCAAATGTGAGATAACTCACCAAAATTCCAGTGGACGCTTAAGTGTTCCAATTTGGGGCGTTCAATTTTAACTCAAAATTCCACTTACTCCAAACTAGATGAAACTAGTTCTAGCACGTAGATATCACTCCTACGACAATGCAAAAGACTGTGTTTTGATTGGATCTCGTGTGAGAAATTATTGGATTTGTAAGAGCGAAAGTATAATTAATTAACGAATTACACTATTAATGTTAATAACCCTCACCCTAATCTTCTTCTTCCCTTCCCCAAAATAAAATACGTTCACATAGTATCCTTCCAACCCGCCATGGCTAAGTGCGCGAACTCTCCATCTCCCACCTCACAATAGGATTTTTCAATCCGACTTCGCTAGCAACTTCCTCCTTGAAATATCCATCCATCAACTCATCATTGAGATCGATCAACCACAACCTAATGCAACCTGGCAAGTTTCTCTTCATGTATGTGCAAATGTCGCACGTCTGCCCTTAGAGCTATACCATTTCAAAATCCTCCTACATGCGCTCCTCCACACTACAAACCTGATGCAACCAATGATATGTTCAACCATTGCCTAAAACTCACCAAAACCAAAACCCTAGTTTCTCTTGCTCACGACCATAATTGTCGATCTCCCAAAATCACAATTGAGCTTCACCAAACACATATAGAATTGTAGATCTAGTCGCCGCGGACTCAAAGATCCTTGTTTTTACGATTTTCATTAAGTATTTTGTTTGATTTAGATTTTTGAAGTTCAAGTCGCTTACCTTTTTTATTTACAGGAAATGTGTAAAAAGAAAGTGAAAGAGTAAAAGAGAGACGCAAATAGAAAAGTCAAAATGTGTTCAATTGTTTAAGTTTTTGAGTTTGGTTTACGCAAATATTTCTGGCACTTCACTATATAGAATTACGTTCATGTACGAACCATGAACGACAAAAGAAAAATACGATCATGCACAAAAATATAATATGGCCCCCTAATAGTAATACTATACACAGGTTACCATATTCTATAAATCGCAAAATACCATCGTTTACTAAGAAATACGTCAAACGACAATCTAGATCTTAAAAATTATGGAAAATCTTATAAATTAAATTAAAAATATGTCAATAAAAAAGTCAAATAATTTTATAAAAGTTAATTTCCTTATTATTTATTAAATTCAATCCAAATATGAATATTTAAATAAATTATATATTTCCATTTGAAACGTTAAAATTTTAGGTCGTTATATTTTTCTCTCTTAAAAGAATTTCATCCTCGAAATTTCCAAAGGAAGAAAAATATCACCAAACCCTCAAGCTTTTTCAATCAAATAGTTGGAAAGTGTTATTAAATTTTAAAGTCTCAAATATTATATAAATTTGTGCGGCACCTCCTTTCCGCGGCTCCTTTGAAGAAACTACAACTCACCACAAATTACCCAAATCAATAAATGAAAACAAAAGCCCAAAATTGGTGTCCCATATCTGGGGCATAAATCATCAACAACGGTATACACTTACGTATCTTATAGAGTGTGCAAGTCACATACCAAGCACATCCGTTAAGCAATAAACATGCACCTACTTGTCAAGTAAACAAACTTTGCTCATGAAACCAAAAGCAGGAAGCTAGCATTTGCTTCCATGAACCTGAATCTCATATACAAATGCCATCAAACCATCCAATTTGCATTTCTAATTTCAAAAGCATATAGTTACATTAAATCTCGTAGGATGTATGTATGTCATCCGTATGCAATATCAAATTTGATCACTCATTCAAGCACACAAATTTCACTTCTGAACTAGTCTCGCTCATTAGCTTCCCTAGTGCGGATTTCGATCAAGTTCCTTGTTAAGAAACCTCCATTCTCCTTGCATAGCCATATATTGTGATAGAAAACTTCATAATCAAATTAAGAATCTGTATCAAGTGTTCTACATCAAGAATCAAGTGAAAAATCCTTGTTCGAATCAATGTAAATCACCTCGAAATCATGTACTCGAATCTGGGTCAAGAACTGTCACAGAGATAAAATGATCTACATACAACTTAATTATTTATTCCTTCGGTTTCTTAGTTATACCAATTGTTTTATCTTACATTTAATTACTCCAATAGTGTTTCATTTAATATTAAGATCATTTAATTTGAAACCCATTCCATACTAAGTTCATATTCGTATACCACTCTTCCACATCCTAAAAGTATATATATATAATATTAATTTGTTTTACTTAATCTGGATGTTCAACAAGTCTAAAATTTGTTTTAACTTACTATGTTATCAAATCTATATGTTATAAAAACATATTATCTTATATTTTTACAAACACCTAGCTTCAAGTTTCTCAATTAAATCGGATGTTTTCGATTGTCCAAAATCGTCAAAATTTCCATTTCATTTTTACAAAGGAAAACTACTAAAAAAAATCTCATAATGAGGTGCACAATCCAAAATACCCTACTTTATAGAATATATGAGTTCATATAATAATTTGATTGAAAATTTAGAATTCAACACCCAGGTTTTATTTTAAAACATTTCAAAATAATAATATACATATCTCTTTTGTACATCAAATCGTATTTTCGGAATTTAAAATAAAATTTATTTTACCAAAAGATAGCTAAAGCAAAGTACTATGGTAGCAATCCCTCACTTAGAAACTTGAAAATGAACGCCAATGATGTTGCAGTCACACCATAATTATTTTCCAGCGATAAGAGTTAGTTTTAGTGCTTTCTATCTCCTTTAAAATACCTTTTAAAATATTTCTATTCAAAGATACTTTCAAATAATACTTTTATTATTTTCTTCAAAGCTTTGAAAAATAATTTCCAAAAACATCAGGATTTAAGCTCTTAAATTCTCAATTCAAATTCTTTTTATTTGTAAACCGTATTTATAAACAATACTTTAAAAATTAACTTTCTTAAATAAAAACATTTCGCTAATGTATATCTTTTTTTAGATCATAATAATTAACTTTTATTAACATTAAACTTTAACCCAAAATTATCATCGAGCAACCCATAGTCATACTGTGAAACTTAATTCACAAGGTGTTCATAGTAAATTTATCTCAAACAAATAATGCTCATAAACTGGCAGAGTATAACTAATCTAACAATAAATGATAATAATCAAATATTATTTCTTCTAACAACAAACACATCATAAGTAATAATATCAATTTTTGAAAATTATTCTTTTATATATAAAATATGATCATAGGCTAAATTATTTTATTTAACCAATTTCAAAATAATACTTTGTTGGTTTGCCTTGTTCTAGTGTTTAGGAAACCGTTGTCGAATTTTTACCTTCTATATTGACCAGAATTCATAAACCACTCAACCAATAGAGCAACACAATATAAAACATTTTTATAACATTTACATGTAACGATTCGGAATTTCGAACACTTCATATTTAAATATCTAAATTATTTAAACATTATAATCTTGGATTGAATGTTATTAAAATGATTTAATGATATTTTTAACCCCCTTTTAATTCATAAGTAATGATGGTATACTAGCTTTGGAAAAATGTTTACAAAGATAAATATTTTGAAAAAATATCGATAATCTGGCCGAAAATTGTTTTATCAATAAACAACTTTTAAATCGTCAGAAGTTGTTCAAATTTTGTTACATAGAGTTATTTTCTTAGGAAATTAATAAAATGAAAACAAACTTTTTACCATTTATGGAAAAAAAAATATGGATGATGTCATTAAAGATATTATGAAATGAGCATAAATGGAAATGCTTAAAAGTTAATTAAACGATAAAAGAGAATGGATGTTTATAATTAATATTTGTTCCTTTGTGAGGGGTTTTTAGTCATCTAATATCTCATTTCCTAGCCTATAAATAGAAGGGGGTTCATTTCATAACTCACTAATTCACTTAAGCTTGAAAGAAGTACGTGAGTAAAAAAATGGTGGAAGTGCTCAAGCACTAATCTACTAATTACTCTTTAGCCTTTTTAAGTTTCAACCAAATCATCTTCAATCTCTTTTAAACTTTGGCCATAAGCCTAAAATTTCATAGGAAGCATGATTAGATAGTTAAAAGTGGGAGAAGGTGAGAGGTAGAAGCGGATCTGATGAGGGCCGCGAGCAATAGGAGGAGAAGGAAGATATTGCCTTAATTTGGAAGTGTTAAAGGTTGGATCTTTTGGCTTGTGGTGATGGATATAGGTGGTTCTTTGGTTCATATGGTTGTGATTGGGTTTAGCATGGATCTAAGTGAGTTATCTCACTATCTTATAAGTATATATTGTGAATATATATGTTGTGTTTGAAATATAAATTTAAAGTGACATTAACTAAGTAAAGTTATAAACTTTGGACCTCTCTTGCTTTTGAAAGTAAATGATAACTTTATATTGTTAACATCACTTGTATTACCCTCTTAAATATGTGGAATGGACTTGACTTAATGTTTAAATGGTTGTCTACCTTGTGTGTTAAATTGAAGTAAGTTTGAAAGTGTTTGAAGCGAGAATAGTCGTTATAAGTGCACATCTCAATCCCTTGTTTTCAATAATTTTTATAAACAAATGAAAAGAAATTATTGGGGGTTTCTTTATGTGGTTTTTAACTACCCTAATTGTAGTACTTTATAAAAAAAATTCAAGTCTTAAATCATTTGTTAAAGTGGTTAAAGCTGGTCACAAAATTCGTTCTTTTCAATGTTGTTTTAACAAGGACTTTTAACAGCATTTATAAGTGTTCAAAATGATATTTAAAGTTGTTATTTTTCTCTAATATTTTTAGAGATGTTTTCAAAAATGTTTTGAAGTATGTTAAATTTGGTTTGAAGTTTAATTATTTTTTTAGTAATTATATATAAATTTCAGAAAAGTAAAGAAGAGGTTTAACACTAAAAGCCGATGAGGTAACCTTCTCTATTTTTGAGAGTTTAGATTGATGTCGATAGGGAAAGATCAACAAAGTTCTAACCTATAACCTACTAGACGTCCCTCTTGAATGAGGAATGGTTTAGTTGGAATGTTAAAAACGTGTTAATCTTGTTGTTTACTTACTTGTTTAAAAGGTAATTTACTTTACCTAATGCCAAAAGCCGACGAAGTAGGCTTCTCTATTTTTGGGAAATAAGATTGATGTCGAGTAGAGATGGAGAAATAGAGCTCTATCCTGCTAAGCTTCCCTCTTGAATGAGGATTAGTTAAGTTGGGAATATCGAAAATGGGTAATTATGTTGTTTATTAGTTGTTTGTGGAAATCATTAATATTATACTTAACACTAAAAACCGACGAGTATGCTTATCTATTTATGAGATTTAAGGATGAAGTGTCTAGGCAAAGCTTTGATGTGGCCAGTGCTCTGACTTACTTGGCTTCACTCTTGGATGAGGAACAGTTAAGTTGAAATGTCGGAAACGAGTTAAGTATATGAACATTGATTTGTATAAGCAATTGTTTTAATAAATAATCGATTAGTTGACTATCGAACTTTACGTATTATTAACTTAGATCTTTAAAAAGAATGTTTTAAAGATAAATATAAGTATGAAATGGTTTTGGGTTTGTTGTGGCAATGCGTTAATAACATTCGTTTTTAATGCTTTCTGATTATACTTATGGATGCAAATAAATCTTTAAAAAGAATGTTTTAAAGATAAGCATAAGTGAAATGGTTTTGGGTTTGTAAAATATTTAAGCAACATTTTTCTTAAAACTTTTGAATGGTTTTGTGAAAGTACTTGAATTTTTAAATTTGATATTTTGAAGGAAATTATAGATAAGGAGCCTTTTGGTAAAAAGATAGAAAAAGAGAAGGTTTAAAGTAAAAATCTTGTTAATGATTTGTGAATATTTTTATATCATTTGAGACAAGTATATGAAAAATTTAAAGCATTGAAAGAGTACAAATGAATAGTAGAAATTTGTAAACAATGTTTTATTAGATAAAAGAAGTTTTACTAATAAAAATAATAAAAGATTAATTAAACAAAAAAGGGATTAGAAGTCGCTTATCTGATTTGATCGTGCTTTGTGTGACTTGATCATGCTTTGTATTGTTTACTCGTTTATGGAAAACAATTAGTTGTATACTTAGCACTGAAACCCGATGAAGTAGTCTTTCCTATCTATAAGACTGATGTTCCTGTAGGGATATGAGCAATAGTTCTCTAACCTACATGCTTCATTCTTGATTGAGGGATGTGTGAGAGGAAAATATCAAAAAAGTGATAGGTATAGGAGACACGATTTTAATATATGATCACTCTCATTATCATTGAATGGCCAAATTCATCGATTTAGTCTCGGAGAGATCGGAATTGGTAAGTGTTTTACTTATCGAAAACCACATTAAGGCTGAGATACGTGTTCTTTCCCTTGGAAGTGGATCTGTTTAAGACGCGAGGATCTATGTGGAGATTCTATATCTATTTAAGACGCTCGAACACATGTAGTTCTTCGTGATCTATTTAGGATATGGGAATCTATGCGTGATTCTAAGAACTGTTAAGATATGTGAATCCATGTATGGTTTCGAGATCTGTCTGGGATATGAGGATCCAATTTGGGATTCGAGTTCTGTTTAAGTGATGTAGACTTGTGTGAAAGATGCCTAATGTAACCTCGACATCGAAATGACTAAAAATAGAGTAGGCCTCACAACTTGGAGTTAGCAACCCATGTCAGGGTATTATCAACTCCATAACTAGAGATACTTATCGATTGTTGGCCAACAGGAGTTGGTGATATTTGGTTTACGTTGTTTATGCTTATGTTTGGATGTTGGGCCGCTTGTGTTTACCTAAAAGTTATATTCTATCTTGAGATATACGTCACTCGGAGGTACTTTCTGACCTTATGCAGGAGATTGGACCCTGTTCCACTAAAGAGATCCATAAAAAATCCATTATGTGAACATTCCTTATCGGATTTTACTGTAATCCTAATATACTTTTGAATGTAACCAATGTAAACATTCCAGCTATGTTATAGTATTTATATTCTACACCTTAAACATTATCTATTATATCACCTTATGTACCTATTAGATGGTGGTTCTTTTAAGGGGATAATCGTCATGGCATTCTACACGGTCTCAAAAGTAATATTATATGTTGATTGCATATTTCTTGAGTTTCTCATACAAGACTTATATCTAACGCTTGGTTTTTGTTTTTCCTAAATTCCACGCATGCTCTTTAGAATAGTTTAATAAATGTAGGTTTTCGTTGGTGTTCTTTGGGGCTCGAGAAGATGAGCTGGATGTCTCATCTACCATAGTATTCTTATTTCCACTGCATTACTATTGTATATATTAGCAGTTGTGAGGACGGGTTGTTATAACTGTCCAGGCTGATGATGGTTTTGTAACTCCAAAATTTCTATATCAGAGTAACCCTTTATACTATTCTTTTGATATCATATTTTATTATTCCGCTGTGAGATTCTAGTATTATGTTCTCTTCTTTCTTTTTCATTTCTTTTTTAGTCACCCTAACAATTCGTCCTCCCAGCACTTGGATGCATGGTGCACGAATACCGTGAATGTATTAGCATCGACATTTAAGGTTCGAGAGAACAGGTCTTTATAGCTGGTATAAAACTAAAGGTTAAGTGAGAACTTTAGCTTTGGTGGGTGTGACTCATTAGGAGATAAGGTAACATAATGCCCTAACATGAGTCGAGTGTACTATATATATGACAACGTATTTGTATTTGTTATAAACTTAAACCTTAATGGTAATTAGTACTATGAAAAATTAAAGATCTTATATAAGGTAACTTAAATAAGTGAATTGTCAAAGTATAATTTAATTTATGTAGAGGTTTATGATGTTCATCTATTATCCCTCGTTGATTAGTTTAGTTATGCTCAGCCAGTTTATGGGCACTGATTATTGTTTATCTATTATCCCTCGTTAATTAGTTTAGTTACCCCTCATTAAACTATAATTTATTGATTTTTTATTTGTGCTCGACTAGTTTATGAGTAGTTTTTCCTTTTTACTGCATGGGTGGGTAGAAAGTATTTATAAATATATCGAAACGAACACCTTGTGAATTTCGTTTCACGGTTTGACTATAAGGTGCTCAGTGATAATGTTGGGTTATATGTTAATTTTAGTAAAAGATGTTTATTTAAATATAGGAAGGATAAGTTATTTTAGAAATAAACTTGTCTGAAAAGATTTATATAAGAAAGCAATTTTATATGAGGATGGTTTATATCTATAAAGAAGAAGAATTTAACTGATAATTTGAGAACTTAAATCTCAGTGTCTTTGAAAATGCTTTTCAACATTTTGGAAAAATAATACTAGTATTATTTGAATGTAAGTGTTTGGGAAATTTATTTATAAAATTGGGATCGTGGTACATAGTAATATTCACAAAGTATTTGATATCGTTTTGGAAATGACTCTGGTTAATTCTAAAAGGCATCATTGGATGTACTAAACTCACTGTTGTTGCTTAAAAATAATTCAGGTGAAACTTCAACATCATTGGCATTCATTTTTGGGTTTCTAAGTGGGGAATGCTGCAGAGATGTTTTAGTAAAATGGATTCTGATTTGATTCTAAAAGTATGATTTGTTATACAAAAGATATATATGTGTGTTATTATTTCAAAGCGTTTTGAAATAAAAAATATCGGTATTTAGTTCTGAATTTTTTCATTAAACGGAATTTGATATGAACTTTTTATGTAGAGAAGTTTTACATATAGCGTGCCCGACTGGTAGTGGCATAGCCCGGAATAAATGTTGGAACTTTTCATGTTCTTCCTTTTTGGGAAAAGAGTGTTTAATAAATATTGAAATTTGTTAAGTTAATTTATGGACACATGTAGCTCATGTATTCAGATTCTATGGTAGTTTTCATTTGTTAAAATGAAATGGGATTTTCGATGATTTTGGACAGTTCGAAACGTTGAAATCGTATAGAACTTGTACTAAGTGTTTTTGTGAAAATATGAATGTTGAATTTGTATAACACTAGAATTGAGAGGGTGGTAAGTTAAAATAGGTTTTTAATTTGTTAAACATTCTTATTAAGTAATATGAATTTGATATTTTTGTATATACTCTTAGGTATAGTGGATTATTATACGAGTATGAACTTAAGTTATAACTATTTGTAAACTTAAAGTTATGTTTTACAAAATGGTTTGTAAACAATTTTAGTACTGAATGACATACTATTTTGTGTAAAAATTATGATTAAAAAGGAATTGGTGTAGTTAAGAAACCAATGGGATAAATACATAAGTTGTACGTAGATCGTTTTATTCATATGATTGTTCTTGATCCAGTATTCGGTTACATGATTTCGAGGTGGTTTACACTGGTCCAAACAAGAATTTTCCACTAGATTCTTAACGATGAGCACTTGATATGGATTCTTAATATGATCCCAAAATTTTCTAACCATGGAACCTAATCGGAGTGCACACTAGAGAGGTGAAGTGATCTATACTAGTTGGGAAGTAAAATATATATGATTGAGAAAGTGATCGAATTTGATATTGCGTACGGATGGTCCATGTACATATTATGGGCTTTAGTATATTTTCTTGCTAATTTCTTTTAGCTTATGGAGGGTTTGGGTGATGACTCTTAGATTTGCTTTGAGGTAGCATGAATAATCTAGCAAGTAATAACCTGAGGATGTTGAGCATACAGTATGCTTAGTAGGTTGTTTATCATCCTTGTGTGATGAGAGGATTTTGTACTTAAACAAACCATGAGTTTTATTTTCTAAGTGATTTTGAATACTATTAAGTGCTGCTATGTGATTAGTTTTTTTGTTTCTTATGTCGGAATTTCGAGGACGAAATTCTCTAAGTGGAGGAGAATGTAGCGACCCGAAATTTTGGACACTTTGTATTTAAATATTTGAATCTTGGATTAAATGTTAATAAAATGATTTAATGAGATTTTTAACCACCTTTTAAATATTAAGTAATGTTGCTAAAATTGTTTTGTAAGAATGTTTGCAAAAATAAATACTTTGAAAAAATATCGATAATGTGACCAAAAATCGTTTTACCGATAAACAGCTTTTTAACTGTCAGAAGTTGTTCAGATTTTGTTTACATACATTTATTTTCTTGGGAAATTAATAAAATGAAATAAAAACTTTTTATTATTTATGGAAATAAACTATATGGATGACGTCATGGGTGATGTCATCAAAGAAATTATGAAATGAGCATATGGAAGGCTTAAAAGTTAAGTAAATGATAAAGGAGAAGTGATGTTTACAATTAATGTTAGGTCCTTTGTAAGGGAGTTTTAGTCATTCAACATTAAATTTCCTAGCCTATAAATTTAAAGGAGTGGTTCACTTCATAACTCACTAATTAACTTGAGCTTGAGATGAAGCATGAGAGTAAAAATGGTGGAAGTGCTTAAGCACTAGTCTATTAATCACTCTCTAACTTTTTCAAGTCTTAATCAAATCATATCCAATCTCTTTTAAATTTGGTCTTAGGCCTAAAACATCATGGGAAGAATTATTAGCAAGAAAAAATGGGAGAAGGTGAGAGGAAGTGGGGGATCAAAGGAGGGCTATGAGCAATGGGAGGAGAAGGAATATGTTGCCCTGGAATGGAAGTGCTAAAGGTTAGATCTTTAGGCTTGTGGTGATGGATGGAGGTCGTTCTGTGGTCCTTGTGGCTTTATGCTTAGATTTAGCATTGATCTAAGTGAGTTATCTCACTATCTTATAAGTATATATTGTGAATATATATGTTATGTATGAAATATAAAGTTAAAGTGACATTAACTAAGTAAAGCTATAAACTTTAGACCCCTCGTGCTTTTGAAAGAAAATGATAACTTTATGTTGTATAACATCACTTTCATTACTCTCTTAAACATGTGGCATGGCCTTGACTTAATGTTTAAATGATTTTCTACCATGTGTGTTAAATTGAAGTAAGTTTGAAAGTGTTTGAAGCGAGAATAGTCGTTATAAGTGCAATTATGATTCCCTTATATTCAAGGATTTTTATAAATAAATGAAAAAAATATTATTAGGGGTTTCTTTACATGTTTTTTAATTAACCTAATGGTAGTATTTACTACAAAAATTTCAAGCCTTACATCGTTTGTTAAAGTGGATAAAACAAGTCATGAAGATTGTTCTTTTAACAAGGACTTTTAACAGCATTTATAAATGTTATAGTCAGTCGCTTATGGTTTAAAATGTTCAGAAGTGATATTTAAATTTGGTATTTTTCTCTAATATTTTTAGAGATGTTTTCAAACATGTTTTGAAGTAACTAAAGTTGGTTTGAAATTTAAATATTTTTTTAATAATTATATATAAATTTCAAAAAGTAAAGAAGAGGTTTAACACCAAAAGCCAACAAGGTAACCTTCTCTATTTCTGAGAGTTAAGATTGATGTCGAGTAAGGATAGAGCAATGGACCTCTAACCTATTAGGCTTCCCTCTTGAATGAGGGATGGTTAAGTTAAAATGTAGGAAACATGTTAATTTTTTTGTTTATGTACTTTTTTAAAAGGTAATTTACTTTGCTTAAAGCTAAAAGCCTATGAAGTAGACTTCACTATTTTTGGGAGTTAAGATGGACGTCGAGTAGAGACAGAGCCCTCTTAAACAAGGAATAGTTCAATTGGGAATGTCGGTAATGGGTTAATCATATTGTTTGTTACTTGTTTATGGAAATTATTAATACAATACTTAACATTAAAAACCTAAAAGTATGCTTGTCTATTTGTGAGATTTAAGAATGAAGTGCCCGGGCAAGACTTTGATGCGACCAATGCTCTAACTTACCTGGCTAGAAACTTGAAAGAGGAATAGTTAAGTTGAAATTTCGAAGGTGAGTTAAGTATAAGAACATTGATTTGTATAAGCAATTGTTTTAACAAATAATCGATCCGTCGACTATCGAACTTAACCTATTATTAACTTAGATCTTTAGAAAGAATGTTTTAAAGACAAATTTAAGTATGAAAAGGTTTTGGATTTGTGTAACGCCTGGAATTTTGGCCACTGAATTTAAATATTTAATTAATTTTAAATATTGAATAATTTGTTTTAACGGTTTTAAACTTGAATTCGAATATAGAAATTGCTTAAAATGTTTGAACTATGAACTTAGTAATTGATAAGTGGTTTAAATATTTGGATTTTGAATTTAATATTTATTAAATGGATTTAATGGTCTTATTTAACTCCTTTTAATTTATAAACAATAACAGTGAATTCATTTAGTAAATTTATTTGCATAATAAACTGTTCAAACAAATAATTAGAAAATTTAATGTTAATATTTTGACTCAATTTTTATTGACGTATTTTTAAGTAAATTTGTTTGATTTTTCCATATTTTTAATTTGGGAATTATTTCAATTTTCATTTGTCGATTTATCGACAAACGATGGTATCTTGTGATATTACAAAATTCAATAACCAGTGTATATTATTATTGTTGTTTTGAGGTCACGTTGTTGTTCGGAGGGCGATCGTATTTTTGTTTTGCCATATGCAGCCTATACACGAACGAAAATCTATACGGCGAGATGCCAGTAATTTGGAATTAAATAAACTCACTCCAACATTTAGTATAAGCCAGCACATACTTTTCTCTTTCCTTTCTTTCTCCCATTCAATCCTTTGTTCCCATGTTTAGAAAAATAAAAAGAAAGAAGGAGAAAATTTTCAATTTTCAAAATTTCATATCTTATATATTACTCAATGGAAAAAAAATCTTGTATCTTTGTAATCAAGAGAGCAAGAACTTCGATCCTATATAAGCTTTAGGGGATGCTTAAGGCGGAACTTGTCAAAATCGATGGCGACGTTGGACTTAGGGGGCAAGGGGAGTCGATAGTGACTATTTGGTGGCTTATGATCAAGGAATAAGAGCCGTGACGTGTAGCTGGCTCACATGGAACCCTATGGACGGAAAATGATGGGCTGCGTTGGAGTTGGAGCTAGCTGTAGCAATGGGCTTGGCTTGTGAGGTTGAGTGGTTTAGTGATAGTGGCTTGTGAGGTAGAGTTGTTTAGTGATAGCAGCTTGATCAATAATGGCCGATTGGGATGTGTCGATGATATATAGTGTGCATGAAAGGTTTCAGGCAATCTGACTTTTTTTAGGGAAGAAGTATTAAGGTGGGATTTTTTTAATACGGCAATGAAGGTTTAATGATGTAATTAATGGAATAATTATATTATTTAAATTTGTAAATCTTATAAGATTAATAACTTTTCATACAAGGTCCAAATCGAGCGCGGTCAGTCACGTTGCACTTGTATCAATGTTAGTTATGGATAGAAATTGGATTCATGGAATTTGAAGCTTGTAGAAATTTTAGCTGTTGGCGTTAAATTGACCACCAACACCCAATTATGTGAAGCACCAATATCCAATCCAAAAACATAAATATGAAGAGAATTAAATGAGGAACCAAATTAAAATAATTAGAAAGCAAGTAAATAGAGACACAAATTAATAGTGGTTCTGCTATCCTCGGCCTATGTCCACTCCAAAGATTTTCCTTTTATTAGTTTATACTGCTAATTACAGTTACAAATCTCTAAAATTCAAGAATAAAGTGGGCAGAGTGTAGCCTAGGTAGAAGATAATGAGAAGCAGAAAGAATATCTTGCATCAAATGCCATGCCTGTTGTATTTATAGGGGAAGACGTGCATCAATCTCTTTGAAACTTCGGTTACAGGACCTTCTTTCCCATACAGGCCCACCATAGGGGTCGCTAGGCTTAAATCCCAATAGAGAGGTATCAATATCGATCCCTCCATTAGTTGATTCTTGCGCAGCAATCACTATGGTGGCTTCTATACCTTTAGACTTGTTAGTTCTTCAAATATCATGTTGATTAGACAAGTGGAGCTTGTGATTTTGCTTGATCTTTGGTTCAAATCCACTAGAAGATTATCCCTACCGACCCCTCCTCAATGGATCATGTCGATCCCTCATGGTTAACCCCATACTTCGTATGTCGATCCCTAGTATATGCTATAGTAATCTATCTACTTATCCAATCATACCAATCCATGCATACTTATACATGCTTATCTTTGAATTCTATTATATAATGCCGATCCATCCTCTTCCATAATGCTATGCCGATCTATCCTATTCTTTAATGCTATGCAATCCATCCTCTTCCTTAATCCAATGCCGATCCATCCTCATCCTCAATGCTATGACGATCCCTTCTATTCAATGTTCCTATGCCGATCCCTCCTATTCCATATTCCTATGTTGATCCCTCCTATTCTACAATGCTATGCCAATCTCTCCTAATCTATATTCCTATGTCAATCCCTCCTATTCCATAAGGCTATGTCGATCCCTCTTGTTCCACATGGCTATGTCGATCCCTCTCTTTTCATAAAATATGCTGATCCATCTCAGTCAAATACGCCGATCCTTCTTTTATGGGGTGAAGTATGCCGATCCTTCTCAAGGAGCCAAGTTATACCAATCACTTCCATTTACTAAGATATATTCCATATTTTAAGCATTTTAGATTGTTTATCCATCAAGTCCATTCAATCCTGACTTCATGTTATTATCTACACTTGACTTCCGGGCCCTACAATCATCACTCTGTAATAATCGGCCATGATAATCGTGAAGTCCATTGGGTTAAATCCTCCTATGTACTACCTTTCCAAAAGGTGGGGTAGCACTTTGACCCATAAAACATGCCTTGCGGTAGCTAGGCATTTTTTTGAATCGCCATAAATCTAAAATCCAAACTCCATAATCCATTGATTGCCATTTATCCAATCCAGAGTCCAATCCGTTACCAATCCAATTCCTTGATCGTTCTGGATCACTAGCAAAATCCATGACTGGTCTGAGTTGATATCCAATTCCGAATCCATTTCAAATTCATTAACCAAATTCAAGTTCTCTCTAGATTGTTTTATCCAAATCCGGGACCGCTTCTGGTCCATATCCAAATCCATAGCTATTCGAAGCTGATGACTAGATCCATGACCTCTCTGGGTTGTTGTCCTAATCTAAATCCTTGATCTCACCGGATCCTTGCTGAGCATAATCTATACTCGATGGCCGGAGTAGGTCGATCTTGTCACTCTCCGATGAAGTGGCCTACCCCTTTCTAGGCATAGTCCATAACGGACGACCTCGATCTCTGAATCCTTGGCGAGCACAATCCATTTTCGATGACCTGAGTAGGTCGATCCATCACATTCGAGAGATGAGATCTATCTCTTGCTAGGCATAGTCCATACCTGATGACCTTGATCTCTCCGGACCCTTACCGAGCACAATCCATGCTCGACGACCTTAGTAGGTCAATCCATCGCATTCAGGTGATGCGACCTACCCCTTGCTAGGTATAGTCCATACCTGATGACCTGTGTTATCCATTACATCGATCCAAATTTAAGCATTCCCAATTCCATAAAATAAGAGTCCATACAGCCAATAAACCAGAGTTAGAAGCAAACCAGAAGAAAAGATAAGTAAATGAAAAAATAATTCCACAAACCCAAGCATTATCGTTTATCATCATCTTAGAGCATGTCTAAGGACCATCCTTAAACTCATACATGTGTAAGTGACTTAGTCATCCTACTATGGAGTTATCTACTTATTCCATGCCATCCTGATCAATTGATGACAAGTTGATGATGATGCCTTAATCCAGTGCCATTTTTATTCGAAGTGGACGGTTGCTGCTCCAGTTCCATAGCCACAGCCTGAGTCCTTATGTATTGTTGTAACTGACCATTCCTCACATGTTTTTCAATGATGTCCTTCAAATGCCTATGATCATTTGTATTGTTACCATCCAGCTCATGGAATAGGCAGCGCTTTCCTGACGTCCATTCAAGTTTGGAGGGTTCCCTCCTTGCCGGCCTCCGCTATGGAAGGCGCCCTCGAGTATCAAGATATATCCGTTGTAGGGTTTCATTCAATTCCAAGAAATAAGAAAATTTGGGTTCCTCCCTCCATCGCTTCGATCCATCGAAGCTTTTATCCATGTTCCATTTACCCTCTTCCTTTCCGAAGCTTTCAACGAGCAGTTCTCCACCCCAAACTCTATTAACTTCCATTGCCTTTTTATCAGCTTTCGCATCTTCTTATCGTAGAAACCTCTCTGCTGCATGGTAGAATTCTCCGAGATCCATTCGTGGATCCTATATCAGTGATATCTTAAAATCTGAATTATCTGCAACTCTTGACACTGTCGCCGTTAAAACCATTGATGGACCTAGTTGATCCACCCAAAAAACTGCTGCAGTGAACCTGATCAAGAAATTCTCGAGTGATTCTCCTACACATTATTTTACTGATGTTGATGACATTACATTCTTAGGTCTTGCAATGTGAACCCGAAACTACTTCATAAACCTTTCGACTGATAATGTCCATGTGCTAATAGAACCGCTCCCCAATTGTCTGAACCATAGCGCAACTACATCCATTAAGTACAAGGGGAAGCAACATGCCAAGACTTCTTCTGATTCCCCCAACACTTCCATGTGCCGTATATATTTTATCATATGCATAGTTGGACCCAATTCCAGTCATAAGCTTCCAGTTTTGGTAGTTTGAATTCTTGTGGATTCTTAGTATTCTTGATATTAGGAGCGAATGGACTTATATTTATGTTCTTCAAATCCATGTTCACCAATCCTCCACGTTAGCTTGCCTTATCACCTTTGCAAATCTATCATTTTCTTCCAATGGTAGTATCCTATCATCATGTCCAAGCTTCCCTCCTAGTCTATGAGGGAATTCTAAGCTCCATGGGATCGATCGCAGGTCCTCCAGCATCACGATCAACCAGACTCGGGAGCATCCCCTCAGCCTTTGGGGATCGGTACCGATCCCTCTGGAGGGAACAGTGTCGATCCCTCTAGATTGCGAGGGGACTGTCCCCGACTGCTCTATTCTTCTATTGGCTCCATTTTCATGTTCTTGGTTTTGATGTTCAACGACCTATGTTGCTTCAACTCCTTGATTTTGTGCTCTAGCTTGTCTAACCTATTGGAGTAAATTCTGCATCATCCCCTCTCGTCTTTTCAGCATTCTTTCCTGCGTCGCATCCATCATCGTTTTCATTTCATCTTTAGTGATGTAGACAGATCCTTGATTAGCTGCAGCTCCTGAGGAAGCCTACTGACTCCCTCCATGGTGGCTCCTTTCAGGTAGCACTCTCCTCATTGATTCCCTAGTCATTGCTTTCTAGATCCAAATATCCAAGCTTCCAAATCTAAGGTCCTAGATTCCAAATCCGTGGGTGCAAGTTTTCTCAGTGAAAGCACCAAAATGTTGGCGTCAAAATCGACCACCAACACCTAATCATGTAAAGCATCAATATCCAATCCAAACAAAGAAATATGAAAAGAAATGAAGAACCAAATTAAAATAATTAGAAAGCAAGTAAACGGAGACACATATTTATATTAGTTCGGCTATCTCCGGCCTACGTCCACTCCATAGGTTTTTCTTTTATTAGTTTATACTATTGATTACAGTTACATATACATGAAATTCAAGAAAAAACTGGTAGAGTGTAGCCTAGGTAGAAGATAAAGAAAAGCAGAAAGAAGATCCTTTTTCTGATCCTATGCCTGCTGTATTTATAGAGGAAGACGTGCACCAATCTCTCTGAAACTTCGACTATAGGACCTTTTTATCCATATGAGCCCACCATAGGGGTCGCTATGCCCAAATCCCAATAGAGGGGATCAGTACCGATCCTTCCATTGGTTGATTCTTGGGCAGTGATCCCTTTAGTGGCTTTTATATGTTTAGACATGTTAGCTCTTCAAATATCATGTTGATTGGACAAGTAGAGCTCATGCTTTTGCTTGATCTTTGGTTCAGATCCATGTGGAGGTTATCCCCGCCGACCCCTCCTCAATGGATCATGCCAGTCCCTTATAGTTAACCTTATACTTCGTATGCCCATCCCTGGTATATGCTATAGTAATCCATCTACATATCCAATCATACCGATCTGTGCATACTTATTCATGCTTATCTTTGAATTCCATTATACAATGCTGATCCATCCTATTCCATAATGCTATGCCGATCAATTCTCTTCCTCAATGCTATGCCAATCCATCCTCTTCCTCAATACTATGCCGATCCATCCTCTTCCTTAATGCTATGTCGATCCCTCCTATTCCATATTCATATGCCAATCCCTCCTATTCCATAATGCTATGTCGATCTCTCCTATTCTATAATTGTAACAACCCTGGTTTTGAAGATTACCTGTTAATATTAAATTATAACGGTAGTTATAATTTAATATTGTACATTAAATAAAATTGGAAGTTTTATATTGTTTATTTGGAATAAACAATTAATTTTGAAAATAAAATGAGAAAAATAAAGTTTGGAATTTTATTTTATTTATTTGGGTTAAAAAAATAAAAAAATGGAAAATGGGTTCTATTTAGAGAAAATGCAATAATTGTAATAATTATTGCCAATTACTTCTTTTAATAATTTTTAAAAGAAGTATGTGATTTTTAAAGGATATTTATTTAAATAAAAAGGTGGAAATTGGCTTAAAATTGTGTTTTAATTATAAAATTGAGTTTAAGATGGTTTTTAATATTTTTTTGTGTAAGAAAATAACTTTTGAGGAATTTTAGAAGTTAAAAATGTAGACTTTTGCATTTAGTTGTGAAAATAGTGCATTTTTGTAAAATAAAGGATTTTAATATTAACAATGTTTTAAAAATATAAATTTATCTTTTTATATGGTGGAAAATGTTTTATTTTGTAAGTGTTTAAGTCTACATATTTATCTTATGTAAAAATATGAAGAAAATGCATTTTTGTTTTGGTAATTAGTGTAGATATGAAGCCTTTATAATATAAGTGATGTTTATTTAACATAAGCCATGTTATTTTCTTTTAATTTTTGGGTCCAAGCCCATTAGTGTCCATAGCCTAATTAAGAAAAGAAGGAACTTACTTACTGCACGTTCATTTGCTTTGTCTTCCTCCTTCTCAAAAACCAGTAAAGAAGAAAGTAGAAACCCCTCTTCACCAAATTGCAATCTCAAACCAATTTCTTCAAGTAAATTCATCAAATTAAAATCTTTTGCAATCTAGAGAATCCAACAGGTAATCAACCCCAAAATACAAATAATTTCATCAAAATCTAGTTTTGAGATTGGGTTTGTATTTAATCTCTTCTTTTGGGTTCGCATGGCACTTTTTTGTTTTTTTTACAGGTTCTTGAAGCCAAATCCATCTCAAAGCTTCAATCTTTTTGCTTAAATCTGGGTATTTAGGAAAATCAGCAAGGTGAGAACAATATCTCACAAATACTAGCTAAACTGCTTGTGAAATTGCTTGAATTTGCTGCATATGTAAAAGTTAATTCAATGTATTTCTATTTTCGTCTTGGCCTAAAGTGCCAACTTTGGTCATCCATAACTTTCATCTCCGGCAACGAAATGCTGCCAGATCTTTTTCTGAGTCAACTTTATATGTTAAACTTCATTTATGCAAATTTTGGTTGAATAATATGGTCATTTGAGTGTTCAAATCGTCACTGCAAAATCAGTGCACAGCCTGCAAATATCCTGTGCACATTTTGTTTTCCGAGTTGTTGCAAACATGGCCTGAGTTCATGTTTGAGACATCATATCTCTTTCGTTTCTTTCTCAAATTGCACGAGTCTTTTTTTTATGAAAGATGAAGTTCTCTTCTTTACGCGTATCAAATTTCAGGTCATTATGGCATAGATAGCTTATATAAATCTGCTACCAAACTTGGACCTGGACCATGTTTTTGCCCAGAGTCCAACAGTGAAACTGTCTGGATACAACTTTGAGTGATCATATCTTTCTCATAATTGGTCCAAATTGCATCATTCCTTTTTTGTTTAATAGATGACGTTTTGTAATATATGTGTATCAATTTTTATCTCAATCTGATATCATTTGATCTCCTGTTTTATGCCTGAAAGTTAAGTCCAGGAGTGTTTTTAGGCCTGCACATTTATTTGGTCTTTGAACTGTCGCAAACATGGTCTGAGTCCATGTTTGAAACAACATAACTCATTCGTTTCAAATCGGATTTGAGCGATTCTTTTTGCAGATTGAAGTAGGTGTACTGGTTTACATTTCTGTAAAATTCCATGAAAATCTGGGTTGCTTTGCTATTCCTAAACTACTGTCGAACATGTACTCGCAGCTTGCTGTAATTCAGTATTTTAAACTTTGTTTTGGTCCGACTTTGAAACGACGCAGATTCTTCGTTTCAAATCGGATTTGAATGATTCTTTTTGCAGATTGAAGTAGGAATGTTGAACTACATTCCTACCAAATTCCATGTCATTTGGACTCGGTTTGCAGGTCCAAACCTGCTGTCGAACTTGGGTTCGCAGCCTGTTTTCACCGGGTTTTATACTTGAATAATTTTCTGCTTTTTCTGATATTTTCCGATTTCTTTGAGATTTTTCTCTAGATTTCGTACACGGGTTTTATAAAGCATTACAAAGTGTTTTTCAAGCAAATTGACTTTTAAAATTATTATTTAATATTATTTTTAAGTAGTAAATTAGTTACTCCATAATAGGAGAATTTCAAATGCAATTTCTAAAGCGATTTTGAAGCGTTCCTAAAACTCGTTTTCTTCAATTTAATTTCTATATAAAACACACAATTTTGCACTTCGAGCGAAGAGAGAGGAGAATTAAATGATTAGATAAAACGCGTGCTATGAACACGTGCGTTTATCTTTTCAGTTAATTCCTAATCTATTCGTTTGATTGTTTTGACATTTGGGTCTGGTTTACCGATGAGATGAGGTAAACTTTGTACTGCTTTAAGTGTGGAATTGACTAATGGTTAGTAAATCGTTTAGTGCGAACGTGTGGTATGGGACACACGTTATCACTTTTCGGGTTCCTTTCCGAGAGTTTGTGACACATATTGCCAGTTAGTGGTGTCCAGTACTGGGCCTCCGGACCTTCGCCACTACGGTTTGTTGCCTTCGGGTTTGTGCCTTCGGGTTTGTTGCCTTCGGGTTTGTTGCCCTATAGTATCGCTTTTGGAGTTGGTCCATCGTCACCGCTCGAGAGATACTTGGGTTTGTTGCCTTCGGGTTTGTTGCCCTATAGTATCGCTTTTGGAGTTGGTCATTCGTCACCGCTCGAGAGATACTTGGGTTTGTCGCCTTCGGGCTTGTGGATCCTTGTTTATACAGTACTGAGCACGTGCATCTTTTGTTTCATTGATATTTATATTTCCCTAGAGTATCGCCTTTCGGAGTAGGTCTTTTGAACCACTCGATACATAGCGATTACCTTGTGGAAACTTGTGTTACCTTCATTGGTATTTGTTATTTGCCTTTTTGGCTTGATTTGGGATATTCATATCCTTTGTTTATTGAGTTGCCGATGATATGAGGCTTGTTATGATTCATCTTTTATAGATGATTGAGTTATCTCTTTTAGAGATATTTGTGGTACTTTATGACCTTGCATGTTCATTATTGTTTAGCTTGTCTAACTGATTTGTTTAGCTAGACTGACCCGTGTATTTTATACTCGGGTCAGACCGAGGTGTTTCAGGTTAGGTACCTTTGGACTTAGCCTATTCTGCTTCCGCGTGGACTATTCTGCTAGCCTCTATTGTTATACCTTTTTGGGTAGTCCCTCTTGGTTGTAACTCTGATATGTATATTCTTTTGACTCGTCTGTATATTGTGGTTGCTATACCACTTGACATGTATCATTTTGTATACTCTGTGATGTATCTGTATATGTGTATATGTATGTGATGATCTACTGTTCTGTGATGTAGTTTACATTTGAGTTATTATATTTTGTTCTGTTAGATCTTATAGCCATTATAGTTTTGTATTAAGTATCTATTAGATATGTCGATCCACATAAAAAAATGCTACATTTATCGACGTATTCAATAGATAGTTAAGACAAAGCTATAGATGGTCGCTCCTTTCCAGCTCTATTCTCCGTATTAGCAGACGGTATTACCTTGTAATACTTTTTTCTAATGTGGGTCTCGGAGTGGGGCGTTACAATATTCCTATGTCGATCTGGCCTATTCCATATGCCTATGCCGATACCTCTTGCTCCACATGGCTATGTCAATCCCTCTCCTTTCATATGTTATGTTGATCCATCTCAATCAAATACACCGATCCCTCTTCTGTGGGGTAAAGTATGTCGATCCCTCTCAAGCAGCCAAGCTATACCGAATCCTTTCATTTGCTAAGCTATATTCCATATTTTAAGCACTTTACATTGTTTATCCATCAATTCAATTCAATCTTGACATCATGTTATTATTTGTAGTTGACTTTCGAGCCCCACGATCATTACTCTGGAATCATTGGCCTCGATAATCATGAAGCCTATTGGCTTAAATCTGCCTATGTACTAACTTGCCAAAAGGTGGGTTAACACTAGCTAAATTCGAACACTATTCGATTTTAGTCGAAACTGGAATGCTTCGGCGATAAACGAAATTTTCGACAATTTAAACTCAACTTTTTGGTTAATAAGTAATGTTTTATAGTAGATAAAACTTATTAGTTGTATGCTTGGATGTTATGTTGGTTGATTGTTCGGTTTTGATGAATTGTCGCTTTTGAAAGTGGTCAATATATGGAATCATTTGTAGAGAATTTATATGATGAACATGAAATTTGTAGAGGGGTCCAATGGCTCGTCGCCATTGTTGTACTACTTTCAATAATATTCTTGTTATACGAATTATTGAATATCAAACCTGATTATTGATCTATTGGTTATGACATTGTTATGTGTTCAAAACTTATCCCCTGTAGTGATAAAAGCCAATAACAGCATTAGTTAAGTGCGCTAGTAGCTGTTGGCCTAAATTTAGTATTTTGAAATACTATTAATTGCATTGGGCTTGAATTTTTTTGATCCAGGAATGATTTTTAAAGGTGAATTTAGGCTTTTCGGAATAATTTATTTAAAATTTGGGTTTCAAAACTTCTCTATTTTACCTTAACCTTTTTATTTGTCTTTTCTAATATTTATAGAAATGTTTAAAATATTTTGGGAAGTACTCTTTTATGGTAAAATTATTATTATTTGATAATGTTTAAGGTTGTTTAACCGTTGTTTAAAAATATTTTAAAAGTGGTTTATTTATATTTAATATTGTTTTAAAGTTATTTATTAATATTTTAATATTGTGAAAAGTTAATTATTTAAATAATTAATATTGTTTGAAGAAAAATATCATCATCATCATATAATGATGTTTTGAAGTAAATAATTGCTTTTATTAATAATGTTTTGTTGTTAATAATTATTATCTATTGATAATATTTTGGAATTAATAATTATTATTTGCTAATGGTGTTTGGATGTAAATTATTATTTAGTATAATTATGTTTGAAAATTTATTATTATTGTTTTACTTATAATATTTGAAATTATTAATTATTATATTAATAATTTTTTTGCCATAAACTAATGATTTTACTAATATTATTTAAAGATAATTGATTGTTTTATTTAAGGATGTTCTATATAATAATTTTTTTTATAAAAGATGTTTAAACGGAATAAACTATTTATGTAAAAAGGAATCATTTAAAATGGAAAGAGTTATATAAAGGTTTTTTTACTTAATAGAAGGATTTATTAAAAGTTTTATAAATTTGAAAGTAATCCTGGAGTTGGCGAAGGAATTTGGGTGTAAAGTGACTTCAAGAAGGAAGTTTATAAATGGTTTTAGAAATGTATAAAAGAATTTTATATATTTTTTGGGTGATTTATAAAAATAATTTTATAAATTTGTTTAGATATTTCTAAAAGAGTTTTATAATTGGTTTAGAGATTTATAAAACGATTTTTATTACTAATTTTTGAATTGTATAAAAGGAATTTATAAAAGAATATGAGATTGCTTTCCATAAGTGATTTTTACGTAACTACGGTCTTATGGGAAATATTAAAACTTTCTCAGTGTTTTGTGAATATAATTGTACCGTTGAGATAAGTATATGGATATCTATCTAAGTATTGAAGGAATATAATGGATTTGTGGATATATCTTTATAAAAGTATTTCGGTACAACTTTTTATAAAGTAATTTTAATTAATGAAAGGATTAATTTAAAGAGGTTTGTGGTTGCTTACGTGCTTAACCAAGGTTGGTTACCCTATCGAAATAAATCCATGATTTTATTATTGTTTTTATTTTGAAATTTAAATAACCGACTATCAAACTTGGCTAGTTTTAAACTATCATTGTTTTCTCGGAGAGACCAAAATCAGGCATATTATCCAAAAATCACTTTGAACTGGCATAAGCATTCGAGTGGTAAACATCTTTTAGATGATCGAAGACGTAGTTCTTTGAAGTATAAAGGCTACTTGCTACTAATTTTGAGGGTGATTCAAAATGGATGTATTAGAAGTAGTGCCTTCGTTTCATTCAGACCCAGAACGAACTTTTATAGATAAATGCTAGCCTTGCATTTCTACTTGGAGAGTAATGTTAGCATCCATGCGGAATTTTTATATAAATGGTAATCGTAGCCTCAAGCCTCGCACCCTGAAAATGGCTAAAATAGGGTAGATGTAATAGGGCTATGTGGGTCGCTCTGATTAGGGTATGTAATCACCTTTCTAGTTCATTATATTATGGATTTGGTTATGCATGAGGGCTCTCGATAAAATTTGGAAAGCAGTCAAGGTGTTGACATATTGGTACCATCCAAGTTCAGAGGTAGGCCGATTCTGTGTTGGCAAGGTTGGACCAAGTTTAGGGTCTGACCCCATGTGCATTTATTTAGAGGTGTACTCTATAGAAGGTAATCCCTTACCTTGCCATTGTTCGATTCCATTATCCAATAAACATCGTGAAGACATGATTGTATACCTATTACATAGAAATTTAATAATGTAACAGTTTAGGCTATGATTCAATATTTATTTTAAACCCTAGACATTATATAATATTACTGGATTTTCTATAGAAATGTTTTGGTTATCGTAAGGTAAAACTCGTTCATGTTTATATGCGGCATAGTCTTACGATATACCTTTATTTTGAAGGGCCTTACAACATTGAAATTAAATTGAGATGTGTTTCTTATGTTAATTGTCCAAACTAATTCGGATGTCATTTTATTATAATGCTTTTGTCAGATCGAGTATATTTACAAATCTAGTTTGGATGCTTTAGAGCTTCAAGAGACGAACTAGATGCCTCTAAGTAGTATTCGTGTATATTTTATTTTATTTCTGCTGCGTTGGCTATTTAAATTATAAGGACAGGTTGTTATAACCTTATAGACTGATGATTAGTGATTAGTATACCCTAATTTGATGTATGTATACTATAGTCTTCTTTTGGAAAAGATCTGTTGTATATTATATATTACTCATCACAATGTGAGATTTCATTTTGTCTTTTCTTTTTTCTCAATAATCCATCCTTCTGGCACTTAGATGTTTGTCACGTGAATACCGTGGATGTATTAGTATCAACTTCTAAGGATCGTAAGGGTAGGTCGTTACACGTGGTATCAGAGCTTAGGTTGAGCAAACACCTAGGCTTTGTTGGGGTTAACTCATTTGAGATAGGGTAAGTGAAAACCTAAAATGAGTTTGAGTGTATTACATATATATATATAAGCCAGTATCTGTTAGTGATATAAAAATGTTTTATATTGTGTTGATTTATCGGTTGGGTGGATATGAATTCTCGTCAATAAAGAAGGAACAATTGTATAGATAGGGGTTTCTAAACACTTGAACAAGACAAATGGACCCGATATTGTTATGAAGTGTGTAAATGAAATAATTTTACCTAGATTTTATTTTTTTATATAAAAGAATAATTTTTAAAAAAATGTTAATATAGTTATATAGGGTGTGTTTAGTTGTTAGAGAATGATAATATTCGATTATTATCATTTATTATTGATTGCTTGTGCTCTGATAGTTTATGAGCATTTATTGTTTGGTTAAATTAAATACGAACACCCTGTGAATTCAATTTCACGGTTTGGCTATAAGGCGTGCGATGAATTAGTTGCCCTAGAAGTTAAAATTAAATCTTAATTAAGATGTTTATTATAACTTGACAAGTAACATTTGTGAAATGGTTTTATATAAAGAAGTAAAAATTTATATAAGTAGGATTTATAAGTATAGTTTATAAATAAGATTTAAAACTAAGGATCTAAGTACTTAAATCCCAAAGACTTGAAATTGTTTTTCAAAGTGTTGTGATAGATAATAATTGTATTATTGGAGAGTGTTTTGGAATAGAAATTTTCTTAAAATATGGTTTATAAATAAAAATGGGTTTAAACTGAGAAATTTAGAATTCAAAGTCGGTGTTTGGAAATTGTTTTCAAATTTTTGGGAGAAATAATAATGGTATTATTTTGAAAGTATTAATTAATAGAATATTGTAAAAGGATTTGGAAGAGTTAAAAAGCAATGAACTCGCTTCGGTCGTTGGAATATAATTCCGCGTTGACTACAGCATCATCGGCGTTAATTTTCGAGTTTCTAAGTGACGGATTGCTACCATGGTAGCTTTGCTTCAAAAATGTTTTCGATAAAACAAGTTTTGCTTTAAACTTTTTGAAAGTGTGATTTGTTATATAAAGGAATTATGTATATATATTATTATTAATATTTCAAAATGGAGATTTAAAGTCAAACTGGGTGTTTTTGTTTTAAAAACTTCAGTTAAGTAATATTATATACTCATGTATCTTAAATATTTAGATAGTCTGGTCTATACATCCGGTTTTGAAAGGTTGTTTGGTAATTTTCATGTAGTAAAATGAAATGAAATTTTCGACGATTTAAACAATCGAAATTTTCGAGTTAAATTGGAAAAAATTAACTAAGTGTTTTCTATAAACATAAGAGAATAAATTTTTATAAATTATAAATTTGAGAAAATATTAAGTTAAAACAAATTTTAAATTTGTTGGACATTTAGGTTAACTAAAAACAAATCTGAATTTTTATATATACTCTTAGATTGTAGCAGAGTGTTATACAAATATAAACCTAAGTTTTAAGTGGATTATGAACATAAGTATACTTTATAAATATTTCTAATAAACTAAAGTATGGGAGAGCTTTAAAATGAAGTTGTGGTTGTTCGAATGTGTATAAATCTAAGTTTTAAAATTTATGATTAACATAAGTTGTGTTAGACAAGATGTTAATAGACTTAAGTAACGTTTTTTAAGTAAAATAATGATTACTCAAAAAGGTAATTATACTTTGGTGAAATATTTTATTAATAAAGAAAAGTCTTTATAAAGTTTTGTAGGCTTAAAGTAATATGTTATGAAATGACTCAGAAAATGAATTCTAGTATAGATTAAGAATATGAACTTAAATCTTTAAAGAGTTGATAAAACCTAAGTTTTGCTTTAAAAATGTTTATAAACTTATATGGGATTTATAAAATAGTTTATGAATAATTTTAGTATTAAAAGGAATATACTAAGTAATAATAAATGTGAAATAAAATAATTGATATAGTTAAGAAAAGTAAATTTGAAAATGAGCTATGAGAGGAAATTTAACTTAAGTAAAGTTAAGTAAAATGATTTATGAAATGGTTTGTAAATGAATCTTAGTATTAAAGGAAATACTATTGGAAAATTACATGTGATTTAAAATTGAATGGGAATAAAAAAAAATTGGTATTATTTAGAAACCAATGGAATAAATACGTAAGTTATACGTTGGTCATTTTATTCACATAACTGATTTTGATCCAGTTTCGAGTACACAATTTTGAGGTAATTTACACCGATTCGAACAAGGACTATTCACTCGATTCTTGACGGCGAACACTTGATGTAGATTTTTGAGTTAATTTCTGTAACGACCCTGGATTTTGGCACCGTTTATTTTAATAAATATTTGATCTAATTAAATAAAATGTGAACTGATGATATTAAAATGAATATGATTTTGGAATTATTGCTATTTATTTATATAAATTGTATTTTAAAAAGGAGATTGATTTGGAAATTTAAAATAAAATCTCCCAAGAATATTTAAAGTAAAATCTATCTTGTATAATTAAAGGAAAATACTTTTTCTTGTTATAAATATATAAATGCAATATATAGAAAATAATGTTCAAAATAAAATCAAAGCTTGTTAATGTAAAATATAAATATAGAAATAAGTATAAATGTAAGTCAAACACATGAATATAATTTAATAATTGATAGTTAAAATGCAAATACAAATGAATGTATAAAACTAATATAAATCACCATGTTGAATATAACTCAAATATTGATAATCAAAGTTAAAATACAAATGTAAATACAAACAAGAAATAAAGTGAAATATAAAATACAGAATAAATTTAAGAACAGAATAGAATGGAAACAAGTATAAAAGTACAAAATACATAATAAAATTTAAGAGCAAAGTATATGATAAAATGAAACAAGAACACAAGTATTTATAAAATAAATATCTTCATTCAAGACTAAATTTGTAAAATATAAACCTGACACAAATATGACATGAGAAGATAACAGAATAAATATTTAAATACAAAACACAAGTATCTTCATTCATGAGCCAACATCTACCTGCAAGAGTACTTTTGTATACAGTATGTCTTCAAATATAAAAAAAAATAACAGCCAGATGTACATAAACAATTTAAGCTAGAAGAAAACAAATGTTTTATACAAAGCCTCATATACAAGCCTTAAGCCTACCTGCATAAGTACATGTTTTCATGTAATATCTTCACAGCAAAACAAATGATGATTGTGTTAACATAAATGAAGACACATGCATTAATTAGCACCCCTCTTTGTCAAGAAATATTACAACCGAAATTTTGTAACATCATTTCACATTTTAGCATATCAAACACAAATATTTAACTTGCAGGTCAAACAAGTAAAAAATCTTATCCAGTTAATACCTGTACTGTTCAAGGCTTCTCTATACATATATATCATACTATTTTAGTTCACATAATTTAGAAACTCCAAAACGGAACTGAGGAATCAAAACTTAAGAAACAGAGAAGAAAAAGAAAAAAAAAGAGAAAACAAAACTATAATTGAACTTAATACAAACAAACTTGTTCAACATCAACAACATCAAAGATTGGAGTTGGAATTCAAGCTTGAAGGCTGGGAAACAAAGATCAAGACTGTGTTCATCTGGAAACTAAAACTGCTCTCTGTTAAATCATTTTAGGTGAGTAAACAACCTATTTAAGAATTTAAGTTAAACTAAATATGTGTGTGACAGGGTTTAAATAATGATTGTTTGAGTATTTCCATCAGATTCAACCTTGTACATATATTTATCTGGGCATTTCTTTATCTCTCTGTATTTGGATTCAGAGTAAAATTCATCAAGAAATTCAATATCCACCAATTAAATTATTTTTAGACTTTGTAGTTTAAACAAAACAAGCTAGATTATACGTGATTTAAGATCTGGAAATATTTTCTAATAGAATAGTGTTTGGTAGCAACTGCAAATTTATTTTTATAGGAAAAACTTAGCTTTTTGATATATTTGAGTGTCATGAAATTTAAATTTAATTATATAGCTTGAATTGTTATCAGAAGATAGGATTTTAAATCAAAAATGGTAATTTTTCATTGAGTTTGCGAAGAGGAATTCGTAGATGAACTGAAAGTGGGTTCTTGGCAAATTCAAGCGGTCGGTGGAACTAGGGGTGATCGGGTTGTGCGAGGTGGTGGACGAGCCTACTGGGGTGGTAGGAAAAATAGTTGGTGTTGGCCACGACGTCGGAGGCGACGGCGGTGTCGAATTCCTTTTTGTAAACCTAAATTTTTAAGGTGTTGAACATACGATCGCCGCGACCTCCACAGTACGTCAAGTTGCACGACATTGGAGGGGGAAGAAGCTAGGTAGATGATGGAGCTATGGTCAGAAGCGCAGATCCTCTGGTGGCCGAAGTGATGATCGCGAAGTCTGTTTCGTCGCTGTTCGAACTTCTAGGTTCGAGCTACAGGCGAGAATTTGTTTTTCGATCAATTCATGGAAATTGGGTTTAGTTTTCGATTGCACGGTCGATTTATGGTTTGTGGGTGGTGAAGAGGGCCGCCGGAGGTGCGGCGAACCATCGTGCACGTGCACGGTGGCGTTTGGAGGTGGGTTGTCGTGTCTGTGACGACGTGAGTTGTTGCCTCATGTCGTACTCGGGTGGATGGGGTGTGTGCTTCGAGTTTCGATCGCGAGCGTAATTATGAAACCTGATGTTTAATTTATATTTAAGTTTTTAACAAACTTACTGGAAAAAAATAAAAGAAGAAGAAGAAGGCGTTTCAGGGGATGACTCGGGGGAGCTAGCGTGTAACCCGAAGTTACACTTGAGTCTAAGTAAGGGGAGCCTCGGGTCTTTGTAAACTGCAGTAAGGTATTTTCAAGGTGAAGCTAAGTGAAAAAATTTCATCAAGTTTAATATTGAAATCTTAATGACTGTTAAATAGTTTTAAGTTAGAAGCTCGATACATGTTTTTAATTGTCTTTCGTTAATACTTAACGATGTTTAAGCCTTGATTATTATTTTAACCAAGTAATAAACTTAGCTAAGTATAAAGTTAAGTAATTACTTTAAGTTAAATTTCAAACTGATTAACATTTAAGTTTGCAGTTAGTAGTAATTTGATTCTCAAAATTTAAAGAAAATTTCCTTTAAAAGTTAATTAAGTTGAATAATTAAAGTTAATTATTTTAGAAGGTAATTAAGAATGATTAACAATTTAAATTTAATTAAAGTTTAGATTACGTAACTATTACGTGACAAGTAAATAGTAATTGACTACTTAAGTAAATAAATAAATGATTAGTAGTTAAGTAATTAAGAATAATTAAAGTATAATTAGTGATGGATTATAAGTAATTAATAAATTGAAATCAACTACTTAGGTTAATTAATGAATGGATTAATAGTTAATTAATCAAGTAATTTAATTATGAATTAATAGTTAATTAATTAAGTAACTTGATTAAGAATTAATTATTTATTAATTAAGTAATTAGCAGATAATAATTGGATAATTAAGTTTTATTAATAAATAATTAAAGATATTAATTAATGATCAGGGAACAGTTAATTAAGTAATTAAAGTTAAATTACTTGATTAAGGAAGTAATTAATTAATAGTGTGAAATAAAATAATTATGCAATTAAGACTTAATAATTAATTAAGAAATCATTAATTAAACAATTTGAAATGAAATAAGTAATTGATTGTTAATTAATGATTAATTAAACAGAGTTAAGTGGTTAACTCTCAGGTAATTAATTCTGGATTGAATTAATTACAAATAAGAATTAAAGATGACTGCTTACGGATTGTTATGTTGAATATCTGATTGTGATATCTATTTGATGATATTATGTGATGCTCTGTGATATGCTGTGTTATATCTATAATGCTTGTATATGTTTTATCTGGGATAAATGCTATGTTAATTCAATATGTTGAATTAAACTGTTTAAGTTAATTAGACAACTTGGCCTTTAAAATGACGTTAGGATTTCGATGAGACCGGGATCGGGTATCCAATTGATATTTCGAAAACCACATCGATCCAAATTAAACGATAGGTCGTGAATTCTGAAATGAAGATCGATATGGTGTTTTCAGAATGCAAGGGTTATCGTCGTTGACTCTAGGGGTGATTCCAAAATGAGAGTGACGAGATAATGCCTTCGGTTTCGTTCGAACCCGGAACGAACTTGTATGGATTGAATGCTTTCAGCACATCGTCAGGCGGACGATGAGCATTCTAAGAAACATGTCCTGTAAAGGTAATCGCAGCCTCAAGCCTCATCAACCGAGCATGGCTAAAACAGGAGAGGTGCAGCAAGGTTAGGTGGGTCATGCCCAAGCAGCACAAGATATTCCCCTATCTAGAGGTCCCTTTTTATTTCGGCTGTGTGGGCGGTTGCTAGCTACAACCGCGGGGTTTATCTTGTTCGGGACTGTTCAGTAAGGAATGGTTCCGGCCTTATGTTGTAGTGGGTCGGGAGTGACCCTCGGTACGGTGATCTAGGCCCCGTACTGTGACGGGCGGTACCCCAGTAGCCCTGCCATTGTTGGAAATCCATTTTCCCTACGAGACCCTACGGTTTTGATTTGTATTACCCACTTTTGTGGCTAGTAGCTGGAATTTAATAGATGTAACAATTTCAGCTATTTTCTATTTACTTGAAAACCCTAGACACTATTATAATATCACTGGATTTCCTATGAAATGTTTTGGTTAGCGTAAGGTAAAAACTTACCCGTGTTTATTTGTGGGGAGTCTTACGTGATACCTTTATTTTCAAATATTTTTCAAAGTTAAACAACTTTAAACGGTTTACTCATACCAGACCCATGTCTGATCCGGAGTTTATATTTTCTTTTTCATAAACTCTTGGGTACTCAAATTTTTTTGAGTAGCCAAGTGATAGGTTTCGGATTTTGATTTTTGGAGGAGCTTGGAGCAGGAGTACCAGACGTATATAGATATCTATCGAGTTCCGCTGTATCAGTAGTTGATGTGTACTGTATCTCTGATGTATATAGTGATAGATGTATGTATGACTGTCATGTGTCTTGATATTGTATAACTCTGATATATGTAAAACTATGTAATAGTAATGTGGTATTTTATATTTTGTTCCGTTCCGTTGTGAGATTCTGATGTTGTTGTTTTCTTCTTCTATTCTTTTCTATTTCTACCCCTTTCTTTCTTAATGATGATACGTCTTTCTGGTAGTAGACGGGCGGGTCGTCACAGTTGGTATCAGAGCGTAGGGTTGGTGATAACCTTGGCTCTGGTGGGAATTACTCATAGAATAGAGTCTGTAGTACTCTAAAATGAGTTTGAGTGTATTAATAGATATGAGCGCGTATTTGTTAGTGAATATAAATTTTTTTATATTGTGTTGACTTACCTGTTGAGTGTTTATGGATTCTGGTCGATGTGTGGGACGCCATTTCATCGATAGGGATTTCTAAACTCTTAAACAAGATAAATCGACACAGTATTATTTTTGAAGTGGGTAAATGAAATAATTTTACCCAAAATTATATTTTGACATAAAAGAAATATTTTTCTGAAATTATTATATATATATTTGGATGTTTGGTTGTTAATACTACAATCAAATAAAAATTTAAAATTTGAGTGGCTTATAACCAAATAAAATTGTCTAAGTATGGTTTAAATAAAAACGAATATAACTAAAATTTGATTAAACCAAAATTTATGTCCCGGGAGTTTGAAAGGTGTTTAAATGAATTTAACAAAAGGGGTTTGGGAATTTAAAATCTTCGGAATGTTTAAAATGTTTTTTCCAAAGATTTGAAGGCAATATTGGAGTATTGTTTTGGAAAATATGGTTGAATGGGAATTGTGTTGGGAAGAATTTATGGAAGTAAGGAGGCGCTGAACTCACTTCAGTCGCTGGAAAATAATCCTGATGATGATGGCCACATCATCAGTATTCATTTTCGAGTTTCTAAAGTGATGGATTGCTAACAGGATAGTTGGTCATGATATTGTTTGGGCTTGTTTGGTATACAAGTTGTTTTAGAAATTTCAAAGGGAAAATTTATTTTGGTGAAAACAAGTGTTTGGAATTTGGAGATTTGATTTGTTATACCAAGTGGGTATGTGTAGTTATCATTTCAAAAATATTTTGGAAATGAAACCCGGGCAATTGAATTTTAAGAAATTCTATTTAAATAATGTGAAAGGTTTAAATGAATCAACTATTGAACTTATAAAGTAAAGTTGATATTAATAAGAAGAAATTGGGAATTTTAGTCCGAGAATTAAAATTTAACTTAAGTAGGTGAAAGTGAAGAAAATAATTTGAATTTAACCTGAGATAAGTTAAATAAAATTGAAATTGAAATTGAATTAAATTGGATATAAAATTGGAAGGTAAAATGATTGTAATTGTTAAATGAAAATTTATATCTTAAGATAGTAAGTGTTATATATATAATATGAAATTGTGGTTATAAGATGAAATGATTCAAATGAGTAATATAAGCTTTTAAGTAAATAAATAAGTTTTAAGCTCATATATCGAGAAATAAAATTTAAAAGAATGGCAAGTAGCTAGATTTAACTGAAGTTGAGTTGGAATGAAACCGAATTTCAATGAATTCAATCGAATTATAGATAATATTGAATGGAATAAAATTCTTACGTAAATAAGTAAATGTAAACCAAGTAAGTATTAAATTGAATTAAAATAGAATTGGGGTAAGTTGTAAACAAATCTAATTCAAGCATAAATTGAATGACCTTATTATAAATAAATTCAATAATGAATTGTTAATGTAAATTAAAATTTAAGAATGGATAAAAGAATAAACTAATTGAATAAATTAGTAAACAGTTGGGATTTGATTAAAGGAAAATCAAATCAAAGATTTAAATGGAAGTTGGTGGAATATAATGAACTTAAGTTATTGGGTGGAACAGTTTGAAGAAAATAAATAACTTGAGTAAATTGGGAGATGGTTATTTAAAATATTGGTTGTCGAGTTTTATAAAATAGTTTGGAATCAAACCTTTTGAAATGAAAGAAAATGCAATGAAAGGATTGTGAATAAATTAAGATGGGATGGAATCAAGTGTATATTGAGTTGGAATCAATTTAAAATTTGTTATAAAGCTTAAGTAATTATTTATTCACAATAATATTGTCAAATTGCATAAGAAAATGGGTCGTTCGAAGTAAACGAGACTAGATAAAATTCTATGAATTATTAGAAGCGAAATAGGATGATTTTGAAAATCAATTGGAATGAATATGAGTTTGTTTTGCTTAAATGAATTAAATATAAGCGAGTAAGTTGTAAATCACTTAAACTGAAGGGAATAGTTTGAGAATTGGTTGGAAGTAGTTGTAATAAGTGACGAAACGTTACATATGTGCTTATGAAAATATGTAATGCTAAACAAAGGAGACTCTGCCAAAAATTTTAAAAAAAATTGGGAGTTAGAGGAAAAAAAAAGGAAAAAAAAGAATTTTTTTATTAGCAACAAAACGATTTCAAATTGGATATTGAAATAAATTAGTGGATGAAACTAATTTAAAATGATGATAGAAATCAGTTATAAATGGAAGATAGTCAATAAAATTCAATATTCAGAGTTGAAGATAAATTGAATTCACATGGAATTGGAAATTCAGATTTAAATAAGGGGATTTAAAGGCTAAAGTGGTAGAGTAATAATATAAGAGTACATATAATGATTATATTAAACTTAAGAAATGAATGGTGAAATTCTTAAGTAAATTTGATATTGAGAAAATTATTCCAAGTGGATAGAAATCAAAATAATGTGAATAAAAGGAAATTGATATAGTTGATAATCAATGGATATAAATACATAGGATATACGTATATTATTTTATTCGTATAGCAATTTGATCCAGATTCGAGCACAGAATTTCGAGACAGTTATATCGATCCGAGTTAGGATTTTTCACTCGATTTTCGACGACGAACCATGGATATGGATTTTGATTGATTATGTAAATTCACTATCATAGTGTGGCTATGCAAGGAAAATGAAAGTTTCTGATCAAGAAACCAGATCTGAGTCCGCACTAGGAAGTCGGGTGGACGATACTAATTCGAAAGTGAAATTGTGTGATCGAGCGAGCGTTCGGATTTGATATTGCGTACGAATGGTATATGTACATCGTACGGGCTTGATTGAATAGATATTGAAATTCTATAAAGAAGTCAATAAAATTTGGAAAGAGTTGGTACTGTAGCTTTCAGAATTGAATTGCCAGAACGGATATCTGGAATTCATTGTGTATTCCATATATCCCATCTAGGAATTTGTTCATGATTCATCATTAGTTGTTGAACTAGTAGTTCAGGAATTTGAAAGTCGAATCAAATTTGACTGTGGTCAGGAATCTAGTTCGGATTGTTGATCTTCGAGAGACAACTCTGGATAGTTTTGGGAAAGCTTATCCAGATTCGTGTTCGGATAGCTAGTGATGTTTGATAGGATAGATTGTTTGATTGTTTGCTACTGTATGAATGATATATATGTTTGTATGGTTGGTATAACAGCTTCAGATTTATCTTTGTTTTAAATTTCGAGGACGAAACTCTTTTAAGGGGGGAGGAATGTAACAACCCTGGATTTTGGCACCGTTTATTTTAATAAATATTTGATCTAATTAAATAAATTGTGAACTGATCATATTAAAATGAATATGATTTTGGAATTATTTCTATTTATTTATATAAATTGTATTTTAAAAAGGAGATTGATTTGGAAATTTAAAATAAAATCTCCTAAGAATATTTAAAGTAAAATCTATCTTGTATAATTAAAGGAAAATACTTTTACTTGTTATAAATATATAAATGCAATATATAGAAAATAATGTTCAAAATAAAATCAAAGCTTGTTAATGTAAAATATAAATATAGAAATAAGTATAAATGTAAGTCAAACACAAGAATATAATTTAATAATTGATAGTTAAAATACAAATACAAATGAATGTATAAAACTAATATAAATCACCATATTGAATATAACTCAAATATTGATAGTCAAAGTTAAAATACAAATGTAAATACAAACAAGAAACAAAGTGAAATATAAAATACAGAATAAATTTAAGAACAGAATAGAATGGAAACAAGTATAAAAGTACAAAATACATAATAAAATTTAAGAGCAAAGTATATGATAAAATGAAACAAGAACACAAGTATTTATAAAATAAATATCTTCATTCAAGACTAAATTTTTAAAATATAAACCTGACACAAATACGACATGAGAAGATAAAGAATAAATATTTACATACAAAACACAAGTATCTTCATTCATGAGCCAACATCTACCTGCAAGAGTATTTTTGTATACAGTATGTCTTCAAATATAAAAAAAAAATAACAGCCAGATGTACATAAACAATTTAAGCTAGAAGAAAACAAATGTTTTATACAAAGCCTCATATACAAGCCTTAAGCCTACCTGCATAAGTACATGTTTTCATGTAATATCTTCACAGCAAAACAAATGATGATTGTGTTAACATAAATGAAGACACATGCATTAATTAGCACCCCTCTTTGTCAAGAAATATTACAACCGAAATTTTGTAACATCATTTCACATTTTAGCATATCAAACACAAATATTTAACTTGCAAGTCAAACAAGTAAAAAAACTTATCCAGTTAATACCTGTACTGTTCAAGGCTTCTCTATACATATATATCATACTATTTTAGTTCACATAATTTAGAAACTCCAAAACGGAACTGAGGAATCAAAACTTAAGAAACAGAGAAGAAAAAGAAAAAAAAGAGAAAACAAAACCGTAATTGAACTTAATACAAACAAACTTGTTCAACATCAACAACATCAAAGATTGGAGTTGGAATTCAAGCTTGAAGGCTGGGAAACAAAGATCAAGACTGTGTTCATCTGGAAACTAAAACTGCTCTCTATTAAATCATTTTAGGTGAGTAAACAACCTATTTAAGAATTTAAGTTAAACTAAATATGTGTGTGACAGGGTTTAAATAATGATTGTTTGAGTATTTCCATCAGATTCAACCCTGTACATATATTTATCAGGGCATTTCTTTATCTCTCTGTATTTGGATTCAGAGTAAAATTCATCAAGAAATTCAATATCCACCAATTAAATTATTTTTAGACTTTGTAGTTTAAACACAACAAGCTAGATTATACGTGATTTAAGATCTGGAAATATTTTCTAATAGAATAGTGTTTGGTAGCAACTGCAAATTTATTTTTATAGGAAAAACTTAACTTTTTGATATATTTGAGTGTCATGAAACTTAAATTTAATTATATAGCTTGAATTGTTATTAGAAGATAGGATTTTAAATCAAAAATGGTAATTTTTCATTGAGTTTGTGAAGAGGAATTCGTAGATGAACTGAAAGTGGGTTCTTGGCAAATTCAGGCGGTCGGTGGAACTAGGGGTGATCGGGTTGTGCGAGGTGGTGGATGAGCCTACTGGGGTGGTAGGAAAAATAGTTGGTGGTGGCCACGACGTCGGAGGCGACGGCGGTGTCGAATTCCTTTTTGTAAACCTAAATTTTTAAGGTGTTGAACATACGATCGCCGCGACCTCCACAGTGCGTCGAGTTGCACGACATTGGAGGGGGAAGAAGCTAGGTGGATGATGGAGCTATGGTCAGAAGCGCAGAGCCTCTGGTGGCCAGAGTGATGATCGTGAAGCGTGTTTCGTCGTTGTTCGAACTTCTGGGTTCGAGCTACAGGCGAGAATTTTTTTCGATCAATTCGTGGAAATTGGGTTTTCTTTTCGATTCCACGGTCGATTTATGGTTTGTGGGTGGTGACGAGGGCCGCCGGAGGTGCGGCGAACCACCGTGCACGTGCACGGTGGCGTTTGGAGGTGGGTTGTCGTGTCTGTGGTGACGTGAGTTGTTGCCTCGTGTCGTACTCGGGTGGATGGGGTGTGTGCTTCGAGTTTCGATCGCGAGCATAATTATGAAACCTGATGTTTAATTTATATTTAAGTTTTTAACAAACTTACTGGAAAAAAATAAAAGAAGAAGAAGAAGGGGTTTCAGGGGAAGACTCGGGGGAGCTAGCGTGTAACCCGAAGTTACACTTGAGTCCAAGTAACGGGAGCCTTGGGTCTTTGTAAACTGCGGTAAGGTATTTTCAAGGTGAAGCTAAGTGAAAAAATTTCATCAAGTTTAATACTGAAATCTTAATGACTGTTAAATAGTTTTAAGTTAGAAGCTTGATACATGTTTTTAATTCTCTTTCGTTAATACTTAACGATGTTTAAGCCTTGATTATTATTTTAACCAAGTAATAAACTTAGTTAAGTATAAAGTTAAGTAATTACTTTAAGTTAAATTTGAAACTTATTAACATTTAAGTTTGCAGGTAGTAGTAATTTGATTCTCAAAATTTAAAGAAAATTTCCTTTAAAAGTTAATTAAGTTGAATAATTAATGTTAATTATTTTAGAAGGTAATTAAGAATGATTAACAATTTAAATTTAATTAGAGTTTAGATTACGTAACTATTACGTGATAAGTAAATAGTAATTGACTACTTAAGTAAATAAATAAATGATTAGTAGTTAAGTAATTAAGAATAATTAAAGTATAATTAGTGATGGATTAAAAGTAATTAATAAATTGAAATCAACTAATTAGGTTAATTAATGAATGAATTAATAGTTAATTAATCAAGAAATTTAATTATGAATTAATAGTTAATTAATTAAGTAACTTGATTAAGGATTAATTATTTATTAATTAAGTAATTAGCTGATAATAATTGGATAATTAAGTTTTATTAATAAATAATTAAAGATATTAATTAATGATCAGGGAACAGTTAATTAAGTAATTAAAGTTAAATCACTTGATTAAGGAAGTAATTAATTAATAGTGTGAAATAAAATAATTATGCAATTAAGACTTAATAATTAATTAAGAAATCATTAATTAAACAATTTGAAATGAAATAAGTAATTGATTGTTAATTAATGATTAATTAAACAGAGTTAGGTGGTTAACTCTTAGGTAATTAATTCTGGATTGAATTAATTACAAATAAGAATTAAAGATGACTGCTTACGGATTGTTATGTTGAATATCTGATTGTGATATCTATTTGATGATATTATGTGATGCTCTGTGATATGCTGTGTTATATCTATAATGCTTGTATATGTTTTATCTGGGATAAATGCTATGTTAATTCAATATGTTGAATTAAACTGTTTAAGTTAATTAGACAACTTGGCCTTTAAAATGACGTTAGGATTTCGATGAGACCGGGATCGGGTATCCAATTGATATTTCGAAAACCACATCGATCCAAATTAAACGATAGGTCGTGAATTCTGAAATGAAGATCGATATGGTGTTTTCAGAATGCAAGGGTTATCGTCGTTGACTCTGGGAGTGATTCCAAAATGAGTGTGACGAGATAATGCCTTCGGTTTCGTTCGAACCCGGAACGAACTTGTATGGATTGAATGCTCTCAGCACATCGTCAGGCGGACGATGAGCATTCTAAGAAACATGTCCTGTAAAGGTAATCGCAGCCTCAAGCCTCATCAACCGGGCATGGCTAAAATAGGAGAGGTGCAGCAAGGTTAGGTGGGTCATGCCCAAGCAGCACAAGATATTCCCCTATCTAGAGGTCCCTTTTTATTTCGGCTGTGTGGGCGGTTGCTAGCTACAACCGCGGGGTTTATCTTGTTCGGGACTGTTCAGTAAGGAATGGTTCCGGCCTTATGTTGTAGTGGGTCGGGAGTGATCCTCGGTACGGTGATCTAGGCCCCGTACTGTGACGGGCGGTACCCCAGTAGCCCTGCCATTGTTGGAAATCCATTTTTCCTACGAGACCCTACGGTTTTGATTTGTATTACCCACTTTTGTGGCTAATAGCTGGAATTTAATAAATGTAACAATTTCAGGTATTTTCTATTTACTTGAAAACCCTAAACACTATTATAATATCACTGGATTTCCTATGAAATGTTTTGGTTAGCGCAAGGTAAAAACTTACCCGTGTTTACTTGTGGGGAGTCTTACGTGATACCTTTATTTTCAAATGTTTTTCAAAGTTAAACAACTTTATACCGTTTACTCATACCAGACCCATGTCTGACCCGGAGTTTATATTTTGTTTTTCATAAACTCTTGCGTACTCAAATTTTTATGAGTAGCCAAGTGATAGGTTTCGGACTTTGATTTTTGGAGGAGCTTGGAGCAGGAGTACCAGACATATATAGATATCTATCGAGGTCCACTGTATCAGTAGTTGATGCGTACTGTATCTTTGATGTATATAGTTATAGATGTAACTGTCATGTGTCTTGATATTGTATAACTATAATATATGTAAAACTATGTAATAGTTATGTGGTATTTTATATTTTGTTCCGTTCCGCTGTGAGATTCTGATGTTGTTGTTTTCTTCTTCTATTCTTTTCTATTTCTACCCCTTTCTTTCTTAATGACGATACGTCTTTCTGGTAGTAGACGGGCGGGTCGTCACAATTTCGAAGTTTTCTATCATAATTAATGGCTATGTAAGGAGAGTGATGGTTTATAATTAAGGAATCGGAACATATTCCGTAATAGAGATGTCTAGTGGGCGATACTAGTTCAGAAGGGAACTTTGTGTGATCAAGCCAGTGATCTGATCTGATATTGTGTACGGATGAGATATGTGCATCTTACAAACTTTATTATAATTAAATGTTTAACATTTGGAAATACAAAATTATATGGCTACGAATCCTATGGTTGGATATTATGTGCAAGTAAGATGCAGGTTCATGGAAGCAATGGCTAGTTGATGCCTTTAGTTTCATGAATAGAGTTTGGTTGTCCGACTAATAGGACATGTTTATATTGTTGTTGGATTGATGGTTTTTTGCCCCAGATATTGGAAGCCGATTGGCTATTGTTTTCTTTTGTTGGAGTAGGCCCGTAGTGGTGATTTGTAGTTTTTCCAAACAAGCCATGCAAAAAAGAGAGCTGTTGAAATTTTCTATAATTTTAGGACTTAGAAAATTTGACAACAAGTTTCAACAAATTGATTTTGGAAAGTTTAAGGGTTTGAAGGCATTTTTCTTACCTTTGTAATTTTGGGGATGAAATTCTTTAAGGGGGAAGTATGCAACAACCCGGAATTTTAGTCATCGAGTTTAAATATTTAATTAATTTTAAATATTGAATAATTGGTTTTTAAAGGTTTTAAACTAGAATTCAAATAAAGAAATTGTTGAAAATATTTGAATTGTGAAATTATATTTGAATAGTGGTTTAAAAATACGGGTTTTGAATTTATTATTTATTAAATGGATTTAATGGTCTTATTTAACTTTTTTGATTTATGGAATAATGGTGAATTCATTTCACAAATTTATCTGCAGCAATAAATGGTTCAAATAAATAACTAGAAAATTTATTGTTAATATTTCGACCCGATTTTTATTGACATGTTTTTAATTTAATCTATTTGATTTTCTCATAATATTGAAATGGGGAATTATTTAAATTTTCGTTTGTCGATTTATTGGAAAACGATATTCTTTTTTATGATTACACAGAATTCAAAAACTAGTGTATATTATTATTGTTTTGAGGTCACGTCGTTGTTCTGAGCGCGATCGTATTTTTGTTTTCTTGTCCAAAGCCCATAGGCCAACGAAAATTATACGACAAGATGCCGGTAATTTGGAGTTAAATATAACTCACTCCAACATGTAGTGCAAACCAGCATACATTTTTCTCTTTCCATTTCTTTCTCCCATTCCATCTTTTATACCTACGTTTATAAAAATAGAGAGAAAGAAAATTTCCAATTTTCAAAAATTAATATCTTATAAATTACTGAAAGGAAAAAATTAAATATCATATTTTTATAATCATAAGAGCCGGATTTTCAACATTCGATAAGCTTTAGGGGGTGCGGCAATAAATAAGGAGGCCGACGGTTTTTACGATGGGCAAAGGTTTCAAGGTGGGGGTGTTTAAGGTGGAATTAGGCGAAATCTGTGGCGGCACTGGACTTAGGAGGGCATTGAGAGTCGGCAGTTACTACTTGCTGATTTGCGATCAAGGAATGGGAGTCGCAACTTGTAACTGGATCTTGTGGAACCCTATGGATGGAAAATGCTAGGCTGTATTGGAGTTGGAGCTGGCTATGGTGATGGGCTTGGCTTATGAGGTGGTGTTGTTTGGTGATAGTAGCTTGATTGATGATAGCTGATTGGGATGTGTCGATGATACGTAGTGTGCATGAATAGTTTCAAGAGACACGATTTTTGTTTTGAGGAAGAAGTATAAAGGGGGAATTTGTTCTTATACGGTAATTAAGGTTTAATGATGTAATTAGTGGAATAATTATATTATTTAAATTCGTAAAACTTATAAGATTAATAACTTATTCATAGAAGGTCAAAATCGAACGCGGTCAGTTGCGTTGCTCTCATATTAACATAAGCTACATTTAGGAATTAGATTCATGGAATTTGGAGCTTATAGAAATTTTCGCTAAATCCAAACGCTGTTCGATCCAGAACCGAAGCACTTCGACGATAACTGGAATTTTCAATGAGTTGAACACATCTTTTTGGTTAATTAGTAATGTTTTATAGTATATAAAAATTATTAGTTGTATGCTTGGATGTTATATTAATTGATTGTTCGGCTTTGATGAATTGTCGCTTTTGAAAAGGGTCAATATATGAAATCAATTGAAGGGAATTTATATAACGAACAGGAAATTTGTATAGGAATCCAACGAAATTCCTCCTTATTATTGTATTATTTTCAATAATATTCCTATTATATGAACTATTGAATATCAAACCCGATTGTTGTATATGTTCAAAAACTTATCCCCGTAGTGATAAAAATCAATAAAAGCATCAGTTAAGTGCTTTAGTGGCTACTGGCTTAAATTTAGTATTTTGAAAATACTATTAATTGCCATTGGGCTTGAAAATTTGTTTGATCCAAGAACGATTTTTAAAGCTGTATTTGGGCCTTCTGGAATAATTTATTTAAATTTAGGTTTCAAAACTTCTCTATTTTACCTTAACCTTTTTATTTGTCTTTTCTAATCTTTATAGAAATGTTTAAAGTATTTTAGGAAGTAGTCTTTTATGGTAAAATTATTATTATTTAATACCTTTGAGGTTGTTTAACCGCTGTTTAAAAATGTTTTTAAAAGTAGTTTATTTATATTTAATATTGTTTTAAAGTTATTTACTAATATTTAAATATTGTGAAATGTTATTTATTTAAATAATTAATATTATTTGAGGATAGTTATTATTATTATATAATGATGTTTTGAAGTTAATAATTGCTATTATTAATAATGTTTTGTTGTTGATAATTATTACTTATTAATAATGTTTTGGAATTAATAATTAAAATTTATTAGTGGTGTTTGGAAGTTAATTATTATTTATTATAAAATGTTTGATAATTTATTGTTATTTTTTATTTATAATGTTTGAAGTTATTAATTATTATATTAATAATGTTTTTGGAGTAGATAATGATTTTACTAATGTTGTTTAAAGATAATTAATTGTTTTATTTAAGGATGTTTAATATAATAAATTATTTTATAAAAGATGTTTAAATGCAATAAACTGTTTTTATAAAAGATTTTTATAAATGGTTAGAGATTTGTAAAAGGAGTTTTATAAATGATTTTTGAATTGTGTAAAAAGGAGTTTATAAAAGAAGATGAGATTGCTTTCCATAAATGATTTACATAATTATGGTTTTATGGGAAACACCTTTAAAACTTTCTCGGTGTTTTGTGGATTTATTTATATCATTGATATATGTATATGGATATCTTTCCAAGTCTTGTAACAATATAATGGATTTGCGAATATATCTTTGTAAAAGTACTTTGATACAAGTATTTATAAAGTATTTTTCAATTAATGAAAGGATTGATTTAAAGTAGCTAGTGGTTGCTTACGTTCTTAGCCAAGGTTGGTTTCCCTGTGGAAGTAAATCCATGATTTGATTGTTATTTTTATTTAATAGTTAAATAACCGACTATCAAACTTTGCCAGTTTTAAACTATCGTTGTCGGTTCGGAGAGATCGGAGTCAAACATATTAGCTGACAACCACTTTGAACCGGCATAAGCGTCAGAATGGTTAACATCTTGAAGACGATCAAAGATGGAGTTCTTTGAAATGCAAGGACTACTTGCTACTAATCTCGAGGATGATTCCAAAATGGATGTAATAGAAGTAATGCCTTTGGTTTCTTTCAGACCCAGAACAACTTGTATGGTTGAATGCTGGCATTGTATTTCTGCCTAAACGGAAGTGTTAGCATTCCAAGTGCAATTTTTATATAAAAGATAAACGTAGCCTCAAGACTCAAACCTTATAAATGGCTAAAACACGGTAGATGCAGCAAGGCTATGTTGGTCGGTCGCTTTGCAGTGTGACATCGCCATTCTAGGTCATTATATTATGGATTTGGTTGTGCATGAGGGCTCTCAATTAAGGTTGGAAAGCAACCGGGGTGATGACATATTCAGTACTATCGAAGTTCAGAGGTAACAGCCCTGTATTTAGTGATTATTTTTAATTGTTTATTTTGATTTTTTTCAATTTGAATGCCTGATTTACAAACTTTATTTTATTTATTAAAATGAATAATATTTTTTTGTTTTAAATATAAACTTTGATTTTGATATGAATTATAATTTCAAACATGTATAAATTGAATATTTTCCAAAAAGTGAATTTTGGTCAAAATGGTCAAACTTTGACGTTTAAATTTAAAATATAAATATTTTAATTTTTGAATTTTATCTTTTATTATGAAAATAAATAAAATTTCAAGAGTACTGCTTTCCGTTTCGTTAAAATCCGATTTATATTGTGAAAGTTATGTTTTTTACAATATTGTATGTAAATTGATTTATTTAACAAAATTGTTTATTTTAATTTGTATAAATTATATTTTGTTTGTCATATTCATATTTTAATTGTTTTACATATGTATATATAACATTTTATGTATTTATTTTTATTTTTAAAACATTTTTAAAGTGTTATTATAATTTTCCAATGTTCATTGTATTTTGTTTACAATTTTTATTTCTTGTTTCAATTATTAAACTATTTCTTTAATTATTTTCTATTTATCCTTAAAATAATTATTTATTTTCTTTTATACTTTATTTTGTCCAGTTTTATTTCTTATTTTTATTTACTTTTTATTTTATTTTATTTTGATTTAAAAGAAAAAAGAAAATCCAAGAGTCAAAGTCTTTTCATTTGCTTGTGACTTTTCATTGCCTAGTCTCTTCGCTTGCCTGGGCTTTTCATTCTCTAGCATAGCCATACATTTATTACTGATAATTCATGTGTAAAAAACTTCCCATCATGCTCATTCTCACGGCCATTCTATTTTCTGAAAATTTTGTATGATAATGGCTTCTCCTTTTTCTTATTTTCCTCATCATTTTCATTGATTTTGCCCTTGCTCCTCTTCTAGTATTGCTCGTCCCTACCCACCATCACCTCCATCGGCTACCACCATCACTCCTTCCCCTTATCATCCATGGCCAGCACTCCTCCTCTCTGCCCAGATCTAGGCCATGACCATATAGATGAGCAACACCTCAAAACTTTGCTTAAAACTCCAAATATTGCCTAGCCGAGCCTTGTATTCCCATTCCCTTCATGTTTAGCCTTGGCCACCACCTCTAACACCACCACCACTTGCTGCCATGACGTATAGCCATCACCATCACCTATGACCTGACCTGAAGTTGCACCAAGCCGAGCCCATAGGACCATAGGCCGAGCCTATATACACCAAAACCTTCCATTCCTTGACCCAAACCCCTTGCCTCCTTTACCTTCCTCTTGTTTTGCCTTTACCTTCCACTTTCATGCCCTAAGCCTTATCTCTAGGCCATGTCCTAGCCATGTTGACACATAGGCCGAGCCTAGTGTGGTGAGATCAAGACAGTTTGATCATGTGACAAGCTTATGTTGTCTTGTGCAAGTCTTTTGCTTCTAAGGTTTGGTCATCTCTCTTGTTTTGCAATCGTTTTACAAACTAAAGTTGTTGATTATATTTGTATGTCGATATTTATATTTGTGCTTATGTATGTTATATTTTGTGTTGTTTACAAGGGTCTCCATCCATTCAAATCAAATCGTGCCTGTCGTGCCTTTGGAATCGCTCTTGTGTGTGTTGTTTGTCTCTAGCTTTGATAAAGGTGAGTCTTTCTCACTCTGACATTTCTACTTATGAAATGGTGAATCGATGACAAGTGTTAAGTAATTAAAAATGTTTATGCAAGTTAATGATGATCATACGATATGATATGCCATGTTATTCCCATGTTAAAACTGTTAATTATCACCTGACATTTGATATATGACATAATATTGTGACATTGACATTGTTTATATTGTTTATGCATATATTCACTGCAAGTTCCCTGTTAGAATAGAATCACTATGGGTTGAAATGATACATACCGGAATGGACATTAGCATAGGGAGAAATCATTATGGGCCGAAATGATAGGCCTGAGTGATTTTTTGTTGTATTTTATTTTACTTGGGATTGCGGGTTTAAAATGATTGAACCCGGGTTTTCTTTTTAAATTGCGGATTGAAATGTTATATATTTGTATCACTTGACCTAGGTTAGAAAATTACATACAGACCCAATGGTATATTTTTAAATAATTTTTACTAAAATATGTATTTTTAGAAGTATGAATTTTGATTTAAAAAAATATATTTTAGGGTTTTTAGAAAGTTAAATATTAAGTTTTGAATTTGTGAATTTAAGTATGTAAATTTGAAGTAAATGTGATTTTTGACTTTAAATTTTATTCTAAAAATGTAAGTAAATAATGGAAATTAAGTTTAAAGTTTTGAAATGATATCTGAAGAAAAATGTTAAGCTTTGTTGAAATTTATAAGTTAAGGAATAGTGAAATTTTGACTTAACGAATGCAAGTGAGTTTTAATTGGATATTTAATTATAAAATTTTGTTGTGATAAATCATATGTTAAGTTGATTTAAATGTGAAAATTTAAAGTCTAGAAAGATGATTTAAAAATCTAAAATAGAAATTTTTTTGAAGTTTAATGTTTCTGAAGTTATAATAAAATCTGGAATTTTATTAATAGCATTTCTAAAGTACTGTAGTTTTATGACAGCACTTTAAAATGCTGTTGTTTTGAATTTAACTATGTTTGAAGTAACTAAATATCTATTACGGCATTTTATAAATGTTGTTGTTCCTAAACTAAACTATTTTGAGAAATTTTAAGCTACGATAGCACTTTATAAATGCTGTTGTTGCTATATTTTGACAATGTTTGAAATATTATAGATTTTAACACTATTTGAGTCATATTTTAAAGTGTTAAATGATTTAACTTTTGGAATTGATTATTTGTGAAATTTTAGAAGTTTGAATATATATTTAATATTTAAATTTGAATTTTGAAGGAATTTAAATTGAATTTGAATTTAAATCAGGTTTACTTGGTTATGTGTTAATTTGAATGAAATGAGATAAATGAATTTTTAAATGGAATTTTGAAATGTATTTTGTAATGATATTGGAAATATAAAAAAATGACATAATGATTTTTAAAATGATATTTAAATTTGAATATTTGAAATTGAATTCAAATAATGATTTGATAATGAGAATTTGAAAGGATATGATATTTTGATGATTTAAATGGTTTGGAAATGATTTGATCTTTATTTTGAGAAAGAATATAAATTTGGAATGATATTTGATTTTGATAAATGAATATTTGAAGTTTATATTTGTATGAAAGGATATTTGGTTTACCTGTAATTTGGGTTTATTTAAATGATAATGGATTTATGAAATGAATATTTCAAAACTAAGTAATAATGAAGTTAAATTTGAGATATATGAAATTATAAAATTTAGTTTTGAAATGTGGGATATTAAAGCGTTGAAGTATATTAAAATTTTAATAGTTTATTTTGTGGATCAAATCTATATTTTCAATTGATAAAATTTGAAATGTTTTGTAAGGAAACTGAATTGAATTCAAACTGATGGTTTGATTTGAATTAAATTTGAAATTTGAAATTTTAGTTTAACTGAATAAATTTGTAAAATGTAGAGAATTAAAGGAATGTTCCATGATTTCAAAATGCTATGATTTTCAAAGTGTAATGATTTCAAGTATTTTGGTTTCGAAAAAGTTATAATTTTGAAAGTATTATAATTTTTGAAAGGTGAATATATGTTTGAAATGGAAATGATAAACTATTTTGATTTGAATATAGTTTTGAAATAAAAATGATTTTGGTTTCGAAGTATAAACTATTTTGATTGAATAAATAGTTTTGAAATAAAAATGGTTTTGGTTTCGAAGTATAAACTATTTTGAAAGGAATATAGTTTTGAAATGAAATGATTTGATCTTTTTGAAGTATAAAATATTTTGGAATGACCACGGCATTATAATGACGTTTGGTTGTTAAAGAGACCGGGATTGGAAGTTGTCATACTCACTGCTAACTCCGAAAACCACTTTAACAACCGTCCACGCGGTGGAGATTCCTGAATGAAGTAGGATGGTGGTGGTGTTCTTGAGGTACATTACGTGGACTCAACTCCCCTGAGTTGGCATAAGGTGGCAAAAACATGAGCGATCTCAGGCCAAAAAGGGTAGTTCCTCTGGTCGGACACATTCCTTCGATACTATACTCTTACTTATGGTTGATTTGATGGCCATCCTCCGATTTTGATTGGGAGTGTGTTCCGAGGTGGGCGTATGTGGCTTCTTTTATAAACAAAATTATATAGAAGTTTATATTTGTATGAATGTTGTATGATACACTATTTCATTCCAATATAACTTAACTGAATTATATAGAAGTTGAATATGTAATTGGATAATATACAATATAGAAAAGGGATTTTATAAACAAAATTTGAGTGGTTATAATAATGTTGTACACTTAAATTTTAGTTATAAAAAGATTAACTAAGGTAAGTCAAAAAACGGGTAATGGATTAATTTACAATATAAAAGGAACTAAGAATAAATTTAAGATAGTTATAATAAGTGTAAATATATTTAACATTGGTGATAAAATGTATTGAGAGGAATAAATTTAATTATCATTAGGAATAAAGAAAAATTAACTTATTGAGTACATTATAAGTGTAATAAATGTTTTTTTTTTCAAATCCATGATTTTAGAGATTGTTACTTAAGATAATTGAATGATAAGTTAATGAAATTAGAGATGGATTTATTTAACTTATGTAAGATTAACTATCAATTTAAGTTGAAATTTTCATGGTTTCAAATTTATTATCTTATTTTGTTTTTCAAACTATCTTTTGGTTGTCCTTATTTACCTTATCTTGCTACGGAATGGTATAAGCACCCATTCTGTTTAGAAATCTTTCTATAATCATTGATAATCTTTTGTACTCATTTTGAATCTGAGCGCTGCTTTCCATCCATAGACCTTCAGTCAAATGGAAAGGGTGAATCAGATTTTGGAAGATCTTTTTCGTGCTTGTGTTCTTGATTCTGGAGGATCTTGGGAAGATCATCTCCACCTTGTTATACTTACCTATAACAACAGTTATCAGGTATAATTTCAATCTTCTTGCCATATGTCTTAATTCTATTTCTTTCTATCTTTTCTATGTTTTTCCGTACCTCATTCCTTTTCGGGGTCGAAAAGTTTTGAGTGGGGAAGAGTGTAACAACCCTGTATTTTGTTATTATTTTTAATTGTTTATTTTGATTTTTTTTCAATTTGAATGACTGATTTAAAAACTTTATTTTATTTATTAAAATGAATAATTTTTTGTTAATTTAAATATAAACTTTGATTTTGATGTGAATTATAATTTCAAACATGTATAAATTGAATATTTTCTAAAAATTGAATTTTGGTCAAAATGACCAAACTTTGACTTTTAAATTTAAATATTTTAATTTTTTTAATTTTATCTTTTTTATGAAAATAAATAAAATTTCAAGAATACTGCTTTTCGTTTCGTTGAAATCCGATTTATATTGTGAAAGTTATGCTTTTTACAATATTGTATGTAAATTGATTTATTTAACAAAATTGTTTATTTTATTTGTATAAATAATATTTTTTTTGTCATAAACATATATTAGTTTGTGTATATATTTATATATGACATTTTATGTATTTGTTTTTATTTTTAAAACACTTTTAAAGTGTTGTTATAATTTTCCAATGTTCATTGTATTTTGTTTACAATTTTTATTTCTAGTTTCAATTATTAAACTATTTCATTAATTATTTTTTATTTTTCCTTAAAATAATTATTTATTTTATTTTCTACTATATTTTGTCCTGTTTTATTTCTTATTTTTACTTACTTTTTATTTGTTTATTTTAATTTAAAAGAAAAAGAAAATCCAAGAGTCAAAGTCTTTTCATTTGCTTGCGACTTTTCATTGCCTAGTCTTTTCGCTTGCCTTGGCTTTTCATTCTCTAGCATAGCCATACATTTCTTATTGATAATTAGCGTGAAAACAACTTCCCATCATCCTTGTTCTCACGGCCATTCTAATTTCTGAAAATTTTGTATGATAATGGCTTCTCCTTTTTCTTATTTTCCTCTTCATTTTCATTGATTTTGCCCTTGCTCCTCTTCTAATTTTGTTTGGCCCTACCCATCATCACCTCCATCGACCACCACCATCCCCTCCTTCTCCTCATCATCCATGGCCAGCACTCCTCCTCTCTGCCTAGATCCAGGCAGTGACCATATAGATGAGCAACACCTCAAAACTTTGCTTAAAACTCCAAATATTGCCTAGCCGAGCCTTGTATTCTCACTCCCTTCATGTTTAGCCTTGGCCACCACCTCTAACACCACCACCACTTGTTGCCATAACCTATAGCCATCACAATCACCTATGAGCTGACCTGAAGATGCACCAGGTCGAGCCCATAGGACCATAGGCCAAGCCTATGTACACCAAAACCTTCCATTCCTTGACCCAAACCCCTTGCCTCCTTTACCTTCCTCTTGTTTTGCCTTTACCTTCCACTTTCATGCCCTAAGCCTTATCTCTAGGCCATGACCAAGCCATGTTGACACCTAGGCCGAGCCTAGTGTTGTGAGATCAAGACCATTTGATCATGTGACAAGCTTATGTTGTCTTGTGCAAGTCTTTTGCTTCTAAGGTTTGGTCATCTCTCTTGTTTTGCAATTGTTTTACAAACTAAAGTTGTTGATTATATTTGTATGACGATATTCATATTTGTGCTTACGTATGTTATATTTTGTGTTGTTTACAAGGGTCTCCGTCCATTCAAATCAAATCCCGCTTGTTGTGACTTTGGAATCACTCTTGTGTGTGTTGTTTGTCTCTAGCTTCGATAAAGGCGAGTCTTTCTCACTCCGACATTTCTACTTATAAAATGGTGAATCGATGACAAGTGTTTAGTAATTAAAAATGTTTATGCAAGTTAATGATGATCATATGATATGCTATGCCATGTTAATACCATGCTAAAACTGTTAATTATCACCTGACTTTTGATATATAACATTATATTATGACATTGACATTGTTTATATTGTTTATGCATATATTCACTGCAAGTTCCCTGTTAGAATAGAATCACTATGGGTTGAAATGATACATACCCGAACGGACATTAGAATAGAGAAAAATCATTACGGGCTGAAATGATAGGCCTGAGTGATTTTTTATTGTATTTTATTTTACTTGGGATTGCGGGTCTGAAATGATAGAAACCGGGTTTTCTTTTTAAATTGCGGATTGAAATGATATACATCCGTATCACTTGACCTAGGTTAGAAAATTATATACAGACCCCGTCGTATATTTTTAAATGATTTTTATTAAAATATGTATTTTTAAAAGTATGAATTTTGATTTAAAAATATATATTTCAGGGTTTTAAGAAAGTTAAATATTAAGTTTTGAATTTGTGAATTTAAGTACGTAAATTTGAAGTAAATGTGATTTTTGACTTTAAATTTTATTTTAAAATTTTAAGTAAATAATGGAAATTAGATTTAAAGTTTTAAAATGATATTTGAAGAAAAATGTTAAGTTTTGTTGAAATTTATAAGTTAAGAAACAGTGAAATTTTGACTTAACGAATGCAAGTGAGTTTAATTAGATATTTAATTATAAAATTTTGTTTTGATAAATCATATGTTAAGTTGATTTAAATGTGAAATTTTGAAGTCCAGAAATATGATTTAAAAAATTAAAATAGAAATTTTTTTGAAGTTAAATGTTTCTGAAGTTGTAATAAAATCTGGAGTTTTATTAACAACATTTCTAAAATGCTGTAGTTTTATGACAGCACTTTAAAATGCTGTTGTTTTGAATTTAACTATGTTTGAAATAACTTAATGTCTATTACGGCATTTTATAAATGTCGTTGTTCCTAAACTAAACTATTTTGGGAAATTTTAAGCTACGATAGCACTTTATAAATGTCGTCGTTGCTATATTTTGACAATGTTTGAAATATTATAGATTTTAACACTATTTGAGTTATATTTTAAAGTGTTAAATGATTTAACTTTTGGAATTGATTATTTATGAAATTTAAGAAGTTTGAATGTATATTTAATATTTGAATTTGAATTTTTAAGGAATTTAAACTGAATTTGATTTTAAATAAGGTTTACTTGGTTATGTGTAATTTGAATGAAATGAGATAAATGGATTTTCGAATGGAATTTTGAAATGTATTTTGTAATGATATTGGAAATAATATATAAATGACGTATTGATTTTTAAAACGATATTTAAATTGGAATATTTGAAATTGAATTCAAATAACGATTTAATAATGAGGTTTTGAAAGGATATGATATTTTGATGATTTAAATGGTTTGGAAATGATTTGATCTTTATTTTGAGAAAGAATATTAATTTGGAATGATATTTGATTTTTATAAATGAATATTTGAAGTTTATATTTGTATGAAAGGATATTTGGTTTACTTGTAATTTTAGTTTATTTAAATGATATTGGATTTATGAAATGAATATTTCAAAACTAAGTAATAATGAAGTTAAATTTGAGATATATGAAATTATAAAATTTAGTTTTGAAATGTGGGATATTAAAGCTTTGAAGTATATTAAAAATTTAATAGTTTATTTTGTGGATCAAATCTATATTTTAAGTTGATAAGATTTGAAATGTTCTGTAAGGAAACTGAATTGAATTGAAACTAATGGTTTGATTTGAATTAAATTGGAAATTTGAAATTTTGGTTTACTTGAATAAATTTGTAAAACGTAAAGAATTAAAGGAATGTTCCATGATTTGAAATGTATGATTTCAAAATGTTATGATTTTCAAAGTGTAATGATTTCAAGTATTTTGGTTTCGAAAAAGTTATAACTTTGAAAGTATTATAATTTTTGAAAGGTGAATATATATTTGAAATGGAAATGATAAACTATTTTGATTTGAATATAGTTTTGAAATAAAAATGATTTTGGTTTCGAAGTATAAACTATTTTGATTGAATAAATAGTTTTGAAATAAAAATGGTTTTGGTTTCGAAGTATTAAACTATTTTGAAAGGAATATAGTTTTGAAATGAAATGATTTGATCCTTTTGAAGTATAAACTATTCTGAAATGACCATGGCGTTATAATAACGTTTGGTTGTTAAAGAGATCGGGATTGGAAGTTCCCATACTCTCTGCCAACTCCGAAAACCACTTTAACAACCGTGTACGCGGTGGAGATTCTAGAATGAAGTAGGATGGTGGCATCGGTTTTGAGGTATATTACGTGGACCCAACTCCCATGAGTTGGCATAAGGTGGCTAAAACAGGAGCGATCTGGGGCCAAAAGGGGTAGCTCCTCTGGTCGAACACATTCCTTCGATACTATACTCTTACTTGTGGTTGATTTGATGGCCATCCTTCGATTTTGATTGGGAGTGTGTTCCGAGGTGGGCGTATGTGGCTGCTGCGTCACCACCATCCCGTGTGCGTAATTGGTATATCTACCCTGGCATTGCCTCATTATGTCCTGTCACCTACCATATCGAGCCTTTACTATGAGTTTGGTTTTCTCTTGTATCCCATGCATATCTTCTCGTAGTCTCCCGATCAGAAGATATGCGGATATTGGATGGACTACTGGGACTATTATGTGTCTGGGGCTATATGGGTAACCCCGTGATGCTATTTTAAAGTAAGTTTATTTTACTGATAGACATTATTATAATAGCGCAATAATATTATATAGTAAATAGTTTAACAGATGCTTAGAGGATGGGCGATCCCAAGCATTCTTTTGAGTTACTGATGCATTTTGTTACTGTTCACTTGAGTTGATTTACAGTTCATAAGTATTTATGTCCTGACTCGAGTGTTTTGTGTTTTGCTTCACGCTCGAGTCAGACTGAGTGATTCAGCATTCAAGACTCACCTTCGAAGTTGGAGCTTTGCTTGAAGATCCAGCCATCTATTTTGCTTTCAGTATCCAGTGATTTCAGTGATGTATTCTGATTTGTACCTACTGTATCTTGTTACTCTTCTATTGTATCTTGTTTAACTCTGATGTATCTTATATTTGTATAGTAGCTTCATGAACCACTATCTCTTTTACTTCCGCTGCATTATTATTTACTCTGTGTTTGTGATCTGTGATTATTTATTTACTGTATATTCTGAGATTTGCCAAATTTTATTTACTACGTGGTATTTTGAGCAATTCAAGTCCGACATGTGTGTCTTCCATTGCACTTGGAGGGTGCAGCATGATAGGGGGTTCTCGCTTCCTGGTTTGGTAGCGAATGGTTGACTCTTACTCTTGCATGTCCCCACGGGGTTAGTGGTGCAGTCGAGAGGCTGGCCGTAAAGGCAGAACACAGGTACCAATGTATGCTATGGTGGGCGTCACCCCGTTGGCGCGGCCCGTTACATTTGGTATCAGAGATTTGGTAGCTTTAGGCAAAACTTAGCATATATGGTAAATGTATTTACAGAATCACTTTCATTCGAGTTGAATCTCTTCCTTTTTGACTCGATTCCTTTGAATTTTGGAACGTTCCCTGCATTCGTGTCCCTCACTATTTATCTTCTTTTGATTCTGGAGTATCGCATAACTCCACTTCAAAAGATCTTTATAATGAGTCGGTGGTCTCGCCAATCTCAAATTTATTTGTAAAGGGGGAAACTCCTTTACAACGACATCTATTCACCAGAGATTTTATATCCTCGGTTTAGATGCTAGTATCTCTTATAATTCCAAACTCTATATCTTGAGATCGAATGTTGATTTGCCTAAGAAATCCACATCGATCTTATTCTTTAAGTCACGGTTGACCCGGTTAAGGTTGCACGCGATTTATATAAGCTTATCCATCTTCCTATTCTGTTATTTAATCATCTCATCTTTGTTTCCAATTTATCTTCAAATCATTCTTGAAGTGTATTTATAAACTAATATTTAAAACGTTTTATATATTGTATTGTTTGAGTTGTTGATGTTGATTTGGGTTTCCAGTCGATTCGTCTGATCAACGCTATCAATAGGATTTCCAAAACACTCGAACAGAGCAAACTGACACAATATAGTTTTGCAAATTTGGTAATGAAATAAATTTTGTAATTATGTTATAATTTTTTTTTGGATTTTATTGAATTGGTTGTTAAGAAATAGTATTTGATTTATATATCATTATCTCTTTTTTCATATATAAATAATTGAGTTATAAACATGATTTTAAAATTATTTGGAAATTTAAAATGAATTTAAAACAAGAATTTGAGAATTTAATTTCCGATTGTTTCAAACCTTGTATTTAAAGTTTTAAAGGATATATTATTTAAAGTATTTTCGAATAGAAATTTGTTTCCAAAGAATGTTTAAAGTTTAAAACTAGTGCTCTTCTCTTTGTCGCTGGAAAATAACTTCGATGATAACTGCAGCATCATCGACATTTATTTTCGAGCTTCGAAGTGAAGAGACCGTTCTGTAGTCTTGCTATAGTTTTGTTTTGGGAAATTTAATTGATTTGAATTTCTAAAATAAGACTGGATTTATAACATATGCTGATATATGATTTAAATTTGAATGGATATATATATATATATATATATATGTGTGTGTGTGTATATATATAATATATGTGCATTTATTTATCTCTAAATAGTTTGGAATTTATCGAAAATTTAATTCCTAAATTTTATATTGAAGGATATTTTCAAGTTAAATTTCAAGATTTGAATAAATATTCAAGCTTGAAATGATTAAATTTGAAAGTTTTATTTGTATGATACACTATTTCATTCCAATATAACTTAACTGAATTATATAGAAGTTGAATATGTAATTGGATAATATACAATATAGAAAAGGGATTTTATAAACAAAATTTGAGTGGTTATTATAAATGTTATACACTTAAATTTTAGTTATAAAAAGATTAACAAAGGTAAGTCGAAAAAAGAGTAATGGATTAATTTACAATATAAAAGGAACTAAGAATAAATTTAAGACAGTTATAGTAAGTGTAAATATATTTAACATTGGTGATAAAATGTATTGAGAGGAATAAATTTAATTATCATTAGGAATAAAGAAAAATTAACTTATTGAGTACATTATAAGTGTAATAAAGGTTTTTTTTCAAATCCATGATTTTAGAGATTGTTACTTAAGATAATTGAATGATAAGTTAATGAAATTAGAGATGGATTTATTTAACTTATGTAAGATTAACTATCAATTTAAGTTGAAATTTTCATGGCTTCAAATTTATTATCTTATTTTGTTTTTCAAACTATCTTTTGGTTGTCCTTATTTACCTTATCTTGCTACAGAATGGTATAAGCACCCATTCTATTTAGAAATCTTTCTATAATCATTGATAATCTTTTGTACTCATTTTGAATCTGAGCGCTGCTTTCCATCCATAGACCTTCGGTTAAATGGAAAGGGTGAATCAGATTTTGGAAGATCTTTTTCGTGCTTGTGTTCTTGATACTGGAGGGTCTTGGGAAGATCATCTCCACCTTGTTATACTTACCTATAACAACAGTTATCAGGTATAATTTCAATCTTCTTGCCATATGTCTTAATTCTATTTCTTTCTATCTTTTCCGTGCTTTTCCGTACCTCATTCCTTTTCGGGGTCGAAAAGTTTTGAGTGGGGAAGAGTGTAACAACCCTGTATTTTGTTATTATTTTAATTGTTTATTTTGATTTTTTTAATTTGAATGACTGATTAAAAACATTGTTTTATTTATTAAAATGAATAATATTTTGTTAATTTAAATATAAACTTTGATTTTGATGTGAATTATAATTTCAAACATGTATAAATTGAATATTTTCCAAAAAGTGAATTTTGGTCAAAATGACCAAACTTTGACTTTTAAACTTAAATATTTTAATTTTTTTAATTTTATATTTTTTTATGAAAATAAATAAAATTTCAAGAATACTGCTTTTCGTTTCGTTGAAATCCGATTTATATTGTGAAAGTTATGCTTTTTACAATATTGTATGTAAATTGATTTATTTAACAAAATTGTTTATTTTATTTGTATAAATAGTATTTTGTTTGTCATAAACATATATTAATTTGTGTATATATTTATGTATGACATTTTATGTATTTATTTCTATTTTTAAAACACTTTTAAAGTGTTGTTATAGTTTTCCAATGTTCATTGTATTTTGTTTACATTTTTTGTTTCTAGTTTCAATTATTAAACTATTTCATTAATTATTTTTTATTTTTCCTTAAAATAATTATTTATTTTATTTTCTACTATATTTTGTCCTGTTTTATTTCTTATTTTTACTTACTTTTTATTTGTTTATTTTAATTTAAAAGAAAAAGAAAATCCAAGAGTCAAAGTCTTTTCATTGCCTGCGACTTTTCATTGCCTAGTCTTTTCACTTGCCTTGGCTTTTCATTCTCTAGCATAGCCATGCATTTCTTATTGATAATTAGCGTGAAAACAACTTCCCATCATCCTTATTCTCACGGCCATTCTAATTTCTGAAAATTTTGTATGATAATGGCTTCTCCTTTTTCTTATTTTCCTCTTCATTTTCATTGATTTTGCCCTCGCTCCTCTTCTAATTTTGCTCGGCCCTACCCATCATCACCTCCACTGACCACCACCATACCCTCCTTCTCCTCATCATCCATGGCCAGCACTCCTCCTCTCTTCCTAGATCCAGGCCGTGACCATATAGATGAGCAACACCTCAAAACTTTGCTTAAAACTCCTAATATTGCCTAGCCGAGCCTTGTATTCTCACTCCCTTCATGTTTAGCCTTGGCCACCACCTCAAACGCCACCACCACTTGTTGCCATGACCTATAGCCATCACAATCACCTCTGAGCTGACCTGAAGATGCACTAGGTGGAGCCCATAGGACCATAGGCCAAGCCTATGTACACCAAAACCTTTCATTCCTTGACTCAAACCCCTTGCCTCCTTTACCTTCCTCTTGTTTTGCCTTTACCTTCCACGTTCATGCCCTAAGCCTTATCTCTAGGCCATGGCCAAGCCATGTTGAAACCTAGGCCGAGCCTAGTGTGGTGAAATCAAGCCCATTTGATCATGTGACAAGCTTATGTTGTCTTGTGCAAGTCTTTTGCTTCTAAGGTTTGGTCATCTCTCTTGTTTTGCAATTGTTTTGCAAACTAAAGTTGTTATTATATTTGTATGTCGATATTTATATTTATGCTTACGTATGTTATATTTTGTGTTGTTTACAAGGGTCTCCGTCCATTCAAATCAAATCCCACTTGTTGTGACTTTGGAATCGCTCTTGTGTGTGTTGTTTGTCTCTAGCTTTGATAAAGGCGAGTCTTTCTCACTCCAACATTTCTACTTATAAAATGGTGAATCGATGACAAGTGTTTAGTAATTAAAAATGTTTATGCAAGTTAATTATGATCATATGATATGCTATGCCATGTTAACACCATGCTAAAACTGTTAATTATCACCTGACTTTTGATATATAACATTATATTATGACATTGACATTGTTTATATTGTTTATGCATATATTCACTGCAAGTTCCCTGTTAGAATAGAATCACTATGGGTTGAAATGATACATACCCGAACGGACATTAGAATAGAGAAAAATCATTATAGGCTGAAATGATAGGCCTGAGTGATTTTTTATTGTATTTTATTTTACTTGGGATTGCGGGTCTGAAATGATAGAAACCGGGTTTTCTTTTTAAATTGCGGATTGAAATGATATACATCCGTATCACTTGACCTAGGTTAGAAAATTATATACAGACCCCGTCGTATATTTTTAAATGATTTTTATTAAAATATGTATTCTTAAAAGTATGAATTTTGATTTAAAAATATATATTTTAGGGCTTTAAGAAAGTTAAATATTAAGTTTTGAATTTGTGAATTTAAGTATGTAAATTTGAAGTAAATGTGATATTTGACTTTAAATTTTATTTTAAAAATTTAAGTAAATAATGGAAATTAGATTTAAAGTTTTAAAATGATATTTGAAGAAAAATGTTAAGTTTTGTTGAAATTTATAAGTTAAGAAACAGTGAAATTTTGACTTAACGAATGCAAGTGAGTTCTAATTAGATATTTAATTATAGAATTTTGTTTTGATAAATCATATGTTAAGTTGATTTAAATGTGAAATTTTGAAGTCCAGAAATATGATTTAAAAAATTAAAATAGAAATTTTTTTGAAGTTAAATGTTTCTGAAGTTGTAATAAAATCTGGAGTTTTATTAACAACATTTCTAAAATGTTGTAGTTTTATGACAGCACTTTAAAATGCTGTTGTTTTGAATTTAACTATGTTTGAAGTAACTTAATGTCTACTACGGCATTTTATAAATGCCGTTGTTCCTAAACTAAACTATTTTAGGAAATTTTAAGCTACGATAGCACTTTATAAATGTCGCCGTTGCTATATTTTGACAATGTTTGAAATATTATAGATTTTAACACTATTTGAGTCATATTTTAAAGTGTTAAATGATTTAACTTTTGGAATTGATTATTTATGAAATTTAAGAAGTTTGAATATATATTTAATATTTGAATTTGAATTTTTAAGGAATTTAAACTGAATTTGATTTTAAATAAGGTTTACTTGGTTATGTGTTAATTTGAATAAAATGAGATAAATGAATTTTCGAATGGAATTTTGAAATGTATTTTGTAATGATATTGGAAATAATATATAAATGACATATTGATTTTTAAAACGATATTTAAATTGGAATATTTGAAATTGAATTCAAATAACGATTTAATAATGAGGTTTTGAAAGGATATGATATTTTGATGATTTAAATGGTTTGGAAATGATTTGATCTTTATTTTGAGAAAGAATATTAATTTGGAATGATATTTGATTTTGATAAATGAATATTTGAAGTTTATATTTGTATGAAAGGATATTTGGTTTACTTGTAATTTTAGTTTATTTAAATGATATTGGATTTATGAAATGAATATTTCAAAATTAAGTAATAATGAAGTTAAATTTGAGATATATGAAATTATAAAATTTAGTTTTAAAATGTGGGATATTAAAGCTTTGAAGTATATTAAAAATTTAATTGTTTATTTTGTGGATCAAATCTATATTTTAAGTTGATAAGATTTGAAATGTTCTGTAAGGAAACTGAATTGAATTGAAACTGATGGTTTGATTTGAATTAAATTGGAAATTTGAAATTTTGGTTTAATTGAATAAATTTGTAAAACGTAAAGAATTGAAGGAATGCTCCATGATTTGAAATGTATGATTTCAAAATGTTATGATTTTCAAAGTGTAATGATTTCAAGTATTTTGGTTTCGAAAAAGTTATAACTTTGAAAGTATTATAATTTTTGAAAGGTGAATATATATTTGAAATGGAAATGATAAACTATTTTGATTTGAATATAGTTTTGAAATAAAAATGATTTTGCTTTCGAAGTATAAACTATTTTGACTGAATAAAGTTTTGAAATAAAAATGGTTTTGGTTTCGAAGTATAAACTATTTTGAAAGGAATATAGTTTTGAAATGAAATGATTTGATCTTTTTGAAGTATAAACTATTTTGAAATGACCATGGCGTTATAATGACGTTTGGTTGTTAAAGAGACCGGGATTGGAAGTTGTCATACTCACTGCCAACTCCGAAAACCACTTTAACAACCGTGCACGCGGTGGAGATTCCTGAATGAAGTAGGATGGTGGTGGTGTTCTTGAGGTACATTACGTGGACTCAACTCCCATGAGTTGGCATAAGGTGGCTAAAACAGGAGCGATCTCAGGCCAAAAGGGGTAGCTCCTCCGGTCGGACACATTCCTTCGATACTATACTCTTACTTATGGTTGATTTGATGGCCATCCTTCGATTTTGATTGGGAGTGTGTTCCGAGGTGGGCATATGTGGCTGCTGCGTTACCGTCAGCCCGTGTGCGTAATTGGTATATCTACCCTGGCATTGCCTCGTTGTCCCGTGTCCCTACCATATCGAGCCTTTACTACGAGTTTGGTTTTCTTCCATAGCCCATGCGTATCTTCTCATAGTCTCCCGATCAGGAGATATGCAGATATTGGATGTACTACCGGGACTATTACGTGTCTAGGGCTATATGGGTAACTCCGTGATGCTATTTTAAAGTAAGTTCATTTTACTGATAGACATTATTATAATAGCGCAATATTACTATATAGTAAATAGTTTAACGGATCCTTAAAGGATGGGCGATCCCAAGCATCCTTTAAGTTACTGATGCATTTTGTTACTGTTCACTTGAGTCGGTTTACAGTTCATAAGTATTTATGTCCCGACTCGAGTGTTTTGTGTTTTGCTTCATGCTCGAGTCAGACTGAATGATTCAGCATTTAAGACTCACCTTCAGAGTTGGAGCTTTACTTGAAGATCCAGCCATCTATTTTGCTTTCAGTATCCAGTGATTTCAGTGATGTATTCTGATTTGTACATACTGTATCTTGTTACTCTTCTATTGTATCTTGTTTAACTCTGATGTATCTTATATTTATATAGTAGCTTCATGAAGTACTATCTCTTTTACTTATGCTACATTATTATTTACTCTGTGTCTATGATCTGTGATGTATATTCTGAGATTTTTCAAATTTTATTTACTACGCGGTATTTTGAGCAATTCCATTCCGACATATGCGGATGCGAATGGTTGAAAATATCGGGTTGTTACATCAGGGGTTGGTCTGTTTTGTGTTAGTAAAGGTGGACCAAGTTCAGGGTCTGACCCAAGGTACTTTTTATCTAGAGGTGTACTGTACGGAAGGTAGCCCCTTACCTTGCCATGGTTGGAATCCATTCTCCAATAAGCACCATGTGAACTTGATTGTATACCTATTTTGTTGAAATTTAATAATGTAACAAATTTGTCTATGATTTAATATTTATTTTAAACCTTAGGCATTATTATGATATCACTGGATTTTATATAAAAATGTTATGGTTATTATAAGAAAAAATCCGTCCGTGTTTATGTGCAGTGTGGTCTTTCGAGATACCTTTATTTTGAAGGGTTTTACAACATTAAAATTAAGTTGATGTGTGTTTCTCACGCTAGTTTACCAGACTGATCCGGGTGTTATTTTATTATAATGCTCTGGTTAGACCGAGTATACTTATAGATCTAGTTTGGATGTTTTAAAGCTTCAGGAAATGAGCTGGATACCTCCAAGTCATATTCACGTATATTATATTTTATTTCAACTACGTTGGTTATTTATTTTTCAGCAATTGTAAGGATAAGTTGTTATAACTATCCAAGTTGATGGTCGGTGATTAGTGTACTCTGATTTGATGTATGTATATTATAGTCTTCTTTTGGTAAAGATCTATTGTATATTATACATTACTCGTCGTGATATGAGATTACGTTTTGTCTTTTCTTTTCTTTTTCCCGTAAATTTGTCCTTCCGGCACTTGGGTGTTTGACACATAAATAATGTGGATGCATTAGTTTCAACTTCTGAGGATCGTAAGGGCAGGTCGTTATAGATTGTTGGGATAGTGTGTTAATAACATTTGTCATTAACCCTTTTTTATTATACTTATCAATGTAAATAGATCTTTAAAAAGAATGTTTTAAACAAGCATACGTGAAATGGTTTTGGGTTTGAGGTGACAATATTTAAGTAACATTTGACTTAAACCTTTTGAATGGATTTGTTAAAGCACATAGATCCTTAAAATGTATATTTTGAAGGAAATTATAAGTAAGGAATCTTTTGGAAAAAATAGAAAAAGAAAAGGTCTAAAGTAAGAAATCTTGTTAATGATTTGTGAATATGTTTATACCATTTGAGATAAGCATATGAATACTTTTTGAAGTAACGAAAGAATGAACATGAATAGAAAAAAATGATAAACAATGTTTTATTAGATAAAAGAAGTTTTACTAATAAAAAGGAGTTTTAATTAATAAAATATTAATTAAACAAGAAGGGGATTAAAAGTTTGTTATCTGACTTGATCGTGCTTTATGTGACTTGATCGTGCTTTGTGTGTTTGCTCATTTATGGAAAACATTTAATCATATACTTAGCACTAAAAGCAAATGAAGTAGCTTTGTCTATCTATGAGAATTAAGACTAATGTTTATGTAGGGATATAAATAATAGAGCTCTAGCCTATCTGCTTCACTCTTGATCAAGAGATAGTGTGAGTGGAAAATATCAAAAGCGTGATAGGTATATAAGACTTGGTTTCTATGTGCGATCGCTTTCATTATCATTGAATGTTCAAATTTGTCGATTCAGCCTTTAAGTGACCGCGATCAATAAGTGTTTTACTTATTAAAAACCACTTCAAGGCTGAGATATGTGTTCTATCTTTTGGAAGTGGATCTGTTTAAGATGCGGGAATCTATATGGAGATTCGAGGTCTGTTTAAGATGCTTGAACACATGTAGTTGTTCGTGATCTATTCAGGATGTGGGAATCCGTATATGAATCCAAGATCAGTTGAGATATTGGAATCCTTGTATGGTTTTGATATCTGTTCAAGATGTGAGGATCCAATTTGAGATTCTTATTCTATTCGAGTGATGAAGACTCATGTGAAAGAAGTCGAACGCAACCTCGACTTATAAAATGACTAAAAATAGAGTAGGCCTCACAACCTGGGGTTAGCAACCCTGGGAGGGTATTATCAACTCCATATCTAGAGATACTTATCGTTTGGCCGGTGGGAGTTGATGATATTTTGTTCACGTTGTTCAAGTTTATGTTTGGATGATGGGCCTTCTATGTTTACCAAAAAGGTATATTCTATCTACATATATCTCGGAGGTACTTTCTGACCCTAGTGTAGGTGATTGGATATGACTCCACCGGAGAGATCTCCGTGGAAAATCCATTATGTGAACGTTCCTTATCAGATTTGATTGTATTCCTAATATGCCATAGAATGTAACCAATGTATCTATTCTAACTATGTTATAATATTTATATTCTACACCCTAGACATTATCTATTATATCATGTTATGTAACTATTAGATGGTGGTTCTTTTGCGGGGATAATCGTTACTGTCTCTAAAGTACTATTATATGTTGATCACATATATCTTGAGTTTCTCATACCAAAATTATATTTGACACTTGGTTTTTGTTTTCCTTAAAGTACTTATATGCTCTTTCAAGTAGTTTGAGAAAGGCAGTTTTCATTGGCAATCTTTGGAGCTTGAGAAGACGAGTTCGATGTTTCACCTACCGTATTATTCTTAGTTCTACTTGATTACTATTGTATATATCGCATTTGTGAGAACAGGTTGTTATAACTATCCAGGCTGATGATAGTACTTAAGTTTTGTAACTCCTAAATTTCCGTATCAGAGTAACCTCTTTGTACTGTTCTTTTGATGTTATATACTATTGTTCCACTATGAGATCTTGATATTGTAGTCTCTTCTTTCTTGTTCTATTTCATTTTCTTCTTATTTCATCCTAATAATTCATTCTTCGAGCACTTGGATGCTCGACATACGGATACCATTAATGTATCAGTGTCGACGTTTGGGGGTCAAGATGTGGGTCGTTACTTAATAAATACGCACTCATATATACTTATAAACACACACGCTCAAACTTATTCTAGGGTATTACTAGCCATATCTCTAATTAGTCAACCTCGCCAAAACTTAGATGTTTCTCAACCTAAGCTATAATACCATGCGTAACGACCTACCTTTTCAACCTTTAAAAGTTGACATTAATACATCCATGGTATTCACGTGCCAAACATCCAAGTGCCGAAAAGCCAGATCGTTGAGGGAAAAGACAAAATAGAATTTCACATCATGACGAATTATACATAATATACAGCGGATCTTTACAAAGGAAAACTGTAACATGCATATATCAATCAGGGTAAGTAACCAATCATTGGCCTAGATAGTTATAACAATCTATCCTCATAAATGTTGATAAATACAAATAACCAATGGAATGAAAATAAAATATACGTGAATACGTCTTGGAGGCATCCAGCTTGACTCCTGAAGCTCCAAAGCATCCATAACTAAACCTGGAAATATGCTCGGGCTGATCCGAGTATTATAGGAAAAATAACACCTTGATCAGTCTTGTAAACTAGCATGAAAAACACACATTATATGAAATTTTAATGTTATAAAAAACTTAAAAAAAGATACTTGTAAGAACATGCAGCACATAAACATGGATGGGTTTTACCTTACGACAACTAAACAATTTTGATAGAAAATTCAGTGATAGTATAATAATGTCTAGGTTTAAAATAAATATTTGATCATAACCGAAATGGTTACAGTAATTATATTCCAGCATAATAGATTTACAACTAAGTCCATAAGGCACTTATTGGAGAATGGATTTCACACAATGGCAATGCTGCTGGGGTACCGCCTATCATAGTACATCTCTTGAAAATGTACCGAAGGCCTCATATGGACCCCTGAAAATTAGGACCGGCCTACCCCTTACTGGATAATACCGAATATGTCATCATCGTAGTTGCTTTGTGTAACGACCCGGAATTTCACTACTTTGTTTAGTGAATATTTGATTAATTTTAAATATTCAATATATAATTTTTATAATTAAAATAACTCATTTTAATTAATTAATAATGATGGTGAGATTATTTTCAAAATTTGTTTACCAAATTAAATAGTTTATAGAAAAACAGAAAATGCGACCGATAAACGTTTTCCAAAGTTTCGACCTTTCGACACCAGAAAGTTGTCAGGAACGTTGTTCATCTTTATGCATTATATATACATATATATATATATATAAGAGTTGATTAAAAAGATAACAATACACTTAGAAATAAATTATCTCATAATAATTATATATATATATATATAAAAGAAAGTGATGTGATTAGACATAAAAATTATATATATATATAAGAAAGTGATGTGACCAAACATAATAATTATATATATACAAGAGTGTGATGTGACTAAACATAATTATATATAAATATATTATACAAGTTTTATGATGTGACTGGATATAATTATGATTGGAAGATATTTTCCCCTGTTTTGCTATAAATACATGTCCTTCCTTCATTTAATTTTCTCATCCATTCCATTCATTCTAAACTCTCTTCTTCTTCTTCTTCTTCTTATGAAGCTTCTTAAATAAAATAATAAAGAAAAATTAAGTAAAAAGAAATAGGTAAATATACATATACATATACACCATTCCACTTCGAATAAAACCATATCTTATTCTTTTCTACTCGCTTCTTCTCTTCTCTCCTTTAATAGCCATATGGCCATGAGTTTTGGATGTTAGAGGGCCTTAGGCCATGAGCAAGGAGGTAGGGACGTGAGTTTTGAAGGGTGGATGGGCTTTGTCGTGAGCTTGGTGGTGGTAGGAGGTCAAGGCCGAGAGCAATAATGAAGGCGGAAGGATGGTCGAGCACTTTATGGGAGGTGGAGTTGTTTAGTGAAGTATAAGATGATTTGATGAAGTGTCGTGGTGATTTGAATGTTCGTAGGAAGTTTGAGTTTGATAATGGTGAGTACTCAACATTTACTAATTAATATCTCAAGTTTAATGATATGAAAGTTTATTATATTGGATGATTAAGCATTTTATTACTTGGTTGATTAGATGATTGTTAAGATGGTTGATAACTTGGTTTATAAATGACAATGGAAAGGGTTAGTAAACTAACCATAATAAATAATGGAAATAAAATCCATAATAAACATGTGTATATGAAGTTATTTGGCCTCTTAATGTTTTTAAGATTATAAAAAGGTTGAAAATGAATATCATAATAATATAAAATTTTGAAATAATTTAAAAGTGAAAAGGAGATTTAATATGGAAAATATTTTTTTAAATGTTTGAAATGGTTTATAAATGTTTTATAAACATTTAAATTTGGAGAAGTTTTAACAAATATTGAGTTTGGAGTCAAAAATAGGCGTGTTGCGTAATGGTGAATCATGATTTCACGCCATAAAAGTTAAATCCATCTATATGATGGAATCGAAGTCGAATTTATTTGCAATAAGACTTTTTTGAATTCTTATGACTATAGTTTTCAAACAAAATAAAATGATCAAGATTTCATTTAATAGATATTGAAATATGAGCAAATAAAGTTTTCAAGAAAATCACGCTTTGGCAGTTCGATGGCCAAAGTCGCAAATGTTTTAGGTGCCTATTTTAAAAATGTTTAAAATTATGGAATAAATCTTTTAAAATATATTTTATTTGTAAAAATTGTTTTCTAAACAATTCAAAAGTCATTTTGATCAATATTGCTTAAAAAGCACTTTTTGCAGCACTTTTCCGTAGCACTTTTTAATAAATTTTGAAATATAGTTTTAAACGCAACCATTCTTTTCCAAATCTTTCACAAATGTTTTAAAATGCTTAATAAAGTATTTTAAGAGATGATTTAAAGGATTTATGGAATGATTAAATGTTGAACGATTTAGAGTCGATCAAACAACTTGACCGTCTTATGAGTGTCAAAGAGATAGTGTCTGGGCTTGAGTTTGGAAAACCGGTTTCCAGCTCTCCCTGGCTATTCGGATTGGCCCGACGGATTGGATGGTAAATTTAGTTTACTTGGATCAAAATTTATTAACTAACTTGGATTTCACAGAAATGATTTGGAAATGTTTTCCTAAATAAAAGGTGAAATGATTTGGAATTATTTCAAGATTAAAAAGGTTTTGAAATTTACCAAAGGATTTGATAAATGCGGCTTAATGATTCCATATACTCTAAGAGGTATATATGAATAAATAAAAGATGAATTAAATTGATTAATGTTTGATAATTACATATGAACTCAACGTTTTTTAATCGATGATTGGTTCGAAGGAACCGAGATCAGATTTTGGTAACTCCTATTCGAAAATGACTTTAAATCAATGTATATGTTCAAAAGTGAAGATATGTTGAAGATGATGATTATTGAAGACTGGAGATCTTCATAGTGGAAGGACTGCTTGTTGACATTCTCTTGGTAGCTCCCAATATAGACATTTATTATAGCAGTGGTCCTATCGTGTTTTGAAATATTCGGATTGCAAGGACTACTCGCTACTAATAGTAGTAGGAGGAGTTCCTTCGATTTCGTTCAGTCCCAGAACGTACTTGTATGGATAAGTGTCTGACATTGCATTTCTAAATCATGAACGTTGATTTTTACAAACATATATCTCTGGGTGGCGTAGGAGGCAACTCCTATTATCTTAACACCCTTCTTTGAGACATACGAGTTTGGAGGTTGTATTTTTGTAGAAGTCAATTAGTGATAGGTAGTGTGGCATTCAAAGTGGAACCACTTGGTTAGTTAGAGCGTAGCCTCATGAGCCTCACATGCCAGGAGTGATACAGGATACTGTGTGGTCTGAAGAACACACATTCGAGCTGTTGGTTGATGTATATGGTGGTGTCCGTAAGGGACCCTGTAGGAGAAGGCATCCCATAAGGCATTTATTGCCCCATTTATTTGATATAGTAGCTAGCTTGCAAAAAGTGATAAGGCTACCGGATATTGGTATAGTAGCAAGTACAGTTCCAAGTGACTTTCTTGAGAAAAGCGATTAAAGCACCATAGGAACTATGTTTGCTATGCATGGATCGAAGGAAAAGGCCACTAGTTGCTATCTTGTCAGAAATTCGAAATCCAATACGAGCTTTACGATTTTGATTATATTCCCAAAATAGCTGTAATGCTTTGCAAAAAATTCAGCTACCCCTTTGGTATCATATACTATGTTCGGTATATTCTGTTGACCTAGTCCGGATATATTACCATAGACTTAGTCTGGATATTGAAACTTTATTTTTATATATTATTTGAAAAAAGTTTTCAAAACCAATGTCATTAAAGATAATATCAAAGTAGTTTCAGTATAAATTATTTTGGTTATCATAAGATAAAAACCCGTCCATGTTTATGTGTAGGCTTGGTCTTATGAGATACCCTTCTTTTCAAATGTTTTGATTTACATCAGCATTTAAAATTTCAAGTATCTCACGCTGCTTTATCAAGCCTGATCTGGGTATTTTTAATACTCGGGTCGGATCCAAGTAGTTTCAGGTTTAGCTGAAGGCGCTTGGAGTTTTCAAAGGAGAGATGGAGATCTTCATCTTCGTTTGGATGTATTCTATTATCCACTGCATTTATTGCATTTATTTTTATTTTTCAGCATTTGTAAGGACAATATAACTGTCCAGGCTGAATCAAGGTTAGACTCGGGTATTGTATTCAAATTTTCCACTGTAAATATTATTGTTGAAATAATATATGTTATTTCATTCATGTGAGATTCTTTTCTATCTTTATTTTCTTTTTCCCCTAACAATCGGGCTTTTCGGCACTTGGATTTGAGGCACGAGGATGTTTAGTGTCGATTTTTTAGGGTTGAAAACCCTAGTCATTACATTTGGTATCAGAGCTTAGATTGAGCGAATACCTAAGCTTTGGTGGGGTAAAACTCATTATAGATAGGGTTAGTAATACCCTAAAATGAGTAACTCATTAGAGATAGGGTTGTAACACTTTAGAATGAATTTTGAGAGTATTATACATATATATGAGCACGTATTTGTTATTTGATATAAAAATATTTTTGTGTTGGTTTATCTGTTGAGTGGTTTATAGATTCTGGTCGATGCGTCTGATCACCGTTATCGATATGAATTTTTAGACATTTAAATAAGACAAATCGACACACTATCTTAAAAGAATTTTTAAACACCTAAACAAGACAAATCGACACACCGTTATCGACGCGCCCGATCCCTTAATTCTTGCATCTGATGTCTCCCATTCAGCCTATGATGTGGTTGCATCCTATTCAATCTCCAAATCCAACGGTTCGAGATCCATTTCTACACCTATAAATAGACCCCTAGACCTAACACTTTTTCTCATTCTATGTCTTCTCCAATTGGGTTCACTTTCTAGGAAGGACCCTAAATGAAATAATTTTTCCAAGGAGAAAATCATTATAAATTAAATTATTTTACAACTCCAAGTGGGGAACAACAAAGGAAGAGCTTAGGACCGGAGGTGAGTGATTGTAATTATTTTAAGATTTCTTTAAGTAATTTAAAATAATAGGTTTTTCAATAGTTGTAGTTTACTATGATTTTGGAATACCCTTTTTATCAGTTTTTGATCTATTTTTCAGTCTATTCCCTTTTAGTTATTCTTTTTCAGCTAATTATAACTTATTACTGTTAAGCATAGCTTTTTTTTTATTTATAGTTTATTTACAGTATTTAAGTTTATATACTGTTATTCATTTCTTATTTACATCTTTTCAACGTTTTGGATTATATGCATGCGTCTATTCTCTTCTTCCTCCTTTTCTTCACGTATGGATTAAAATAAATTAAACGCGAATATGGATTATATAAGTAAGAATAATGAATGACAAAAATAAGATGTAAATTATAAAGACTGTGATAAATAATGGAATTGGACTGTAATATAAATGCAATTGGACTTAAATTATGCCTAATTATGACTAGAATTGGACTAATTAATTAGCTTAGTTATAATGTAGAATTATAACTAAAAAAGGGTAAAAGATGAAAGAAGCTTATTTTCACACTTAGACCGTGGGTTAAGTAATAAGCATGATTATAAAGTTGGTTATAATAGAAAAAGAATAGAATAAGGCTTATTTTAAGACTTGGGATAAATTAATAAGCGTAGAAAGTAAAGATGATAATAAAGGCTTATATAAATAATTTATCTAAGTTAATAAGTAAAGATGAAAGTAGAACTTGTATCATATAGCATTCCCTATTAGACAAAACAGTGTCTCACATTAGCCTGAAGTGAGATGAGGGCATGCATGCTAAGAATGGTAGTAATCGGTCAAATAGAAGTCTAGATCATGGGGGATTTGGATAAGCAGCGCAACTAGATATTGTTTGGATGACAGTTCAGTACCTACAACATTTCCCCTATAGTTTCTATGGACACATGGTGATCTCACATTCGCTTGAAGTGAGATGAGGGGCACTTTATGTTGGAGTTTGAGGTAATAAGAAGACCCAATAGCTGGAGCAAAAGATCGCATGGGCATAGTGGTAGTTACACATGCGACTTCCATTCTGGTGCTCGGTAATCACTATGAGTTCCAAGTGCTTAGTATGGGTGTCTTTCGTAGACACCATTGCCTTCTGTGTAAGGAGCTATATATGTCGTCCGGATTCATAGTGGGCGCTTTGTGCATCTTTTGAAGATACCATTGGCTGATGTGTAGGAAGTTATATAGCATATGGTCCGCAGTAACGTCTACGTAGTAGCAGGCCGATCAAAAAGGGTAGAATTTGGTTACATCCTAATTACAAGATTAGGAATTCAGCCTAATCAAAGCAGAAATCGAGATCAAGTGCAAGCAATTAAAATTAACCTATCTTATAAATTGAGCAGCATTTAATCGTATTTATTTCTAGTTTATCTCTTTCCTATTTCCTATTATTTCCCTTATTTATACTACAACTATTGAAGAGTCTATTACTTTTAATTTTCTTAAAGACTCTAGTAGTTACTATCAATCACCGAACTTTTAGTCTGACCCACTCCTCTATTTTCCCCATTTTACCCCTTAGGCAATCAAGAGAGAGGACAGTAGATTGCAGAGCTCGAAGGTTTCTTGGAGAAGATTCTACTATGTATTTCCCTACTTTTTCAGCTTTCGGTTCTTTCTTTGCACTGGCCTTAAGAGGGATATTTGTACTCTGATTTTTGGTTGAGACTATGAGTTTTTATTTCATGAGACATGTTGGGTTTTGAGACATGTATGTTGTCTTTTGATTTTGACTTATTTAGTTTATGAAGCAATTATGAAGATATTGTTTTAAATAAGTTATTATTTGAGTTTCTGTTGTGTTTGCATATTTTTGTCATGTGAATCTTAGTCTCTATTAGTTTCAGTTATACCTACAATACACCATGCCTTTTAATGTGTCCTTTTAGGTATATTAAGGGGAGTGGGGTGTTTCACTTGGTATCGGAGCCTAAGGTTGCAGGATTCCTAAAATTTTATTTTAAAAGTTAAAGTATTTTTCAAAATAACTTATTTCAAAAGTATTTTTCAGAAAAGAACTCTTAGAAATAGTTTTTAAGTATAAAAGAGTTTTTATAAAACTCTCCTCAAAAGTCTAGTTCAATCTCCTTTTGACTCTTTCCTAAACTATCGTTTTCTTTTCGTAGAATGGCGGATGCCCCGAACCTTCTCGAGGACATTCCAGTCCCAGCCTGGTTTCGTAGGTATCTACAACCCACGACTCTAGAGGTGCACGGGCAAGCGCCCAACCCAGTACCAACAGGTGGGAATCCCATCAACCCACCCGCTGCCATCGATTTCTCTAAGTTTTGTAACGATTCTACGAGTTTGGGCAAAAATACTTCTCTAGCATGGAGAATTCAGAGGAGACGCGAGTTTGGTTGAAGAATATGGAGCAAAGGTTTAGTCGGTTAGAATTGGAGGACCGAACAAGTAGTCAACCTATATCTTAGAAGTGGGAGAAGAGCTTAAGGGGGTTCCTACAAGTTCTAAGAAGCCATGGTAGAAGGGCAAGAAGGATAAGAGATAAAGGGAAAGCCCTCAGATGTGGGAGATGCAAGCATTATAGAATGACTTGTCATTATGCAAGAGACTACAAGAGTGGGAATGTGAAGAAGTGTTACAGTTGTGGACAACCCAGTCATCTTAGTAAGTTTTGTCCTCAAGAGATGGGACAGGGAGCGAGTGCACCTACAGCGCAGATTCAGGCTTGGATGCAACACCTTCAAGCGGTAGACTAGATCGAGGTAGGAAAATTTGGTTTCTATTTTCGATTTTTCCATTCGGACTCTTTTTGACCCTAAAGCATCACACTCTTTCATCTCTGCTTCTTTGGTAGATTGTTTGCACTTTGACATCTCTTTAGTAGTAGACCTCATTGTTGTTTCAAACCCCATGAGAGGATTGGCACTCTTGTCTATGGTTTGTAGGGGTTTGAAAAGTTATATCCTAGGCATAGAATTTGACCATGATGCGTATATTTTGAAATTTTTGGGGTATGGGATGATTTTGAAAATGGATTGGCTACCCACATATGGAGCTGTATTAGATTGCGAGAGGAGCATCGTTAGGCTAGAGACATGCTTCAGTGGGACTCCCGAGATTTCTTGCGAACCGCAAGAGTCAATTATGTTGTGTTTTTTATTCCCTCGATTCATCATCATAATATTTAGATTAGGTTCTTGTCATCAGAGATTTTTTCAGACATCTTTGAGGAGATTAGGGGACTACCCCCTTAAGAGAGAGATTGACTTTAGGACTTATTTTTCTAGCCAGTAGCATTACCCTTAGGGCATATAATGCTTAGGGAAAGGAAAGGATTGAGCAAGCTGATCCATGAGCTTTTGAGAAAGTTTTCCTAAGAATAAATATCCCGAAATAGGGAGTGTCAGTCATATTCACTACCAAAGCAGGTGGTTCTCTTCAACTTTGCATTGACAATTAAGAATTTATTAATCTCACAACGAAGAACCATTACCCACTCTCTAAGATAGATGATCTTTTCAATTTGTTGGCTCCTCATTTTCTCTCATCTTGGTATAGCCATTGGATTCATCAGCTTAGGATAGTTGATGATAGCTTTGATAAGACCGCATTTAGGACACCCTATGGACTCTTTGAGTGGTTGGTTATGTCTTTAGGCTAACCAATGTCCTAGCCTATTCTATACATTTGATGTACCATGTTTTTAGAGATGTCCTAAAATATTCGTGGTCGACATTTTGGTGTTTTCCAAGAAGTATGGAAGAGCATGTTATTCTTCTAAAGGAGGTTCTTTATATGCTTCATGTTCGTCAGCTGGAGACAGAGTTCTTGGAGTATCACTTTTAGCTTAAGGAAGCGTGTTTCTTGGGGCATAGAGAATGTCTACACATAGTAGGAATTTAAGAAACCGTTTTGTACATATAGAATTTGGATTATGGAAATCCAAAGAGAGGTAGGCAAAGGTTAGAGATGTACAATAAAATTCAGTAGATAAGCAAAGAAGAAAGTCCATGTGTAGATAATTGCAGAAATTATAATTGTTTCATATAAGTGGATTTAACGATAGTACATTGGAATAAATCTAGCGAAAGACTTTAGTAAGGCAATGAGATTTCCAAGGTTTAATAAAAGTACTCCTAGGTTAGTAAGGACAAAATCCACTTTATGCCAAGCCCAATTAAATGAAAAATTTGAAATTTAAAAAGTTGAAAAAAAAATGTAAATTGTTAGAATTGAGAATTTTTATTGTTAACATTTTCTTTTATAAAATAAATATGGGTTTTTGAAGAATGGTATGTAATTTAAGTTGGTTTTTATATAATGTAAAATTGGAATTCTTTTTGAAGAATTTTGGAGTATATATATTACTCACTAGTTTCGTTGTAAGTAAAAAAAGATTTTAAACATAAAAACCTAGAGTGCATCAAGTATCAAAAACGTAGATTACAACTTTTATTGTTATAATAAATGTTTTATGAAAAATAAGTGGAGCATAGGCTATAACACTTTGTTATAGTAAGTGACTCCCAAGAAAAATATTTTTACATAGGTATGTGAGATTTATTGGTATTTATTTAATTGTATCCATAAGCTAGTTTTTCTTAGGTTGTAGTAACGGTGTTTTACGCAACATTTGTTTTAACCCAAATAAAAATGTATTTTAAAAGATAATTTCTATGTATAGAAACAAAATGGTTTGTCAACTACACGTATTATTTATAAGGAAGTGTTTTTTCAGTTATGGAAATATTAAAATAGCTTTGAAAATGAGTTTTTATGAAATGAAAATTAGATATTAAAAAATTAATATATAAGTTAAACATATTTTAATCTATTAGAATGAAAAGAATAATGGTATAATTCTCTATGAAACCAATAAAAATGTTTCGTACAAGTTATACGGAATATGCAAAAGAGATATACAAGGTATGGGAAACACCATATTTTGTATAGCCTATTTCAAAAAATATAAAATAAGTTCCTTGTAATTTCACATAAACATGAAATCCTCTTTTAAAAGGTTCATAGAAGAAAGTAGTTCTAATACATTAAGGTATGAAACCGTTAGGTGTAATAAGAAGATGTTTGAAAACACATAAGGATATTTTAAAGATATTTTAAAATGGTTTGGTGAAAAAATAAATAAGTTTTTAATAAATAAAGATTTTGAAAATTCATATTTTATAGAAAATTGAGAAAGGTCTTCAAAAGAAAATGAGGAATAATTTTTGAACTTAGAATTTGGAAGTTTTTCCCTCTAGGTTTGGAAATAATATTGAGGGACCAAGTATTTTTGAAATTAATAGAAACCGAAAAGATAACACTTTTAATGACAATGATTTTTGGATTTGATGTTTTAAATTTTTTATAAACCTTTGTTTTTAAAACAAGATGATAATACCAAACCAAACTCTTAAATGTGGAGTAGATAAGAATCATTTCCTAGAAGTAACGGAAATGGTGTAAGGAGATAACAATAATTACTTCTAGAGGTAATAATGGAAGTTTTTGTAAAGTGGATAGGATGCTAGTAAGAACCTAGGAATGTTCATCATGAAGAACGGAAGAATGAAATTAGTAGGATTTGATGCAAACATGTTAATAGAACATGTTAATAATAATGTATGCTAGTGATTGCAAGTGTTTGTTAGTGGATGCTAATGGATGCACATAGGTACACTAGACACTATTATTCTTTAGGGATCAGCCTAACTAGAACACTAGAGCATATGCATATGGATGTGCGTGCATTTTTATTTTATTTCCATGGTTTCTATAAATGGATGTTTATCACATGATTATTACATTTGGATGATGTTTGTAGCAAGCATATAGAATTATCGGTTATCATTAGGAAATTTTTGCATTCATTTGGATACATGGCACGAACATGATTGCATAAAAGGAAGTCAACTAAATCGGTGGACAGCCTAATCTTTTGCATTAGCTAGGGTCATTTACACTACATTAATTGCATAAGTATCATAAGTGGCATTAGAAAAACGTAAAGACAATGGATGAATGGTTGATGATTGAGTAGTTCATTGTAGAATTGGATGAAAAATTTAGTTCATTCTGTTATCCTTAGAGATTTCGAGGTTGAAATCTCTTAAGGAGGGGAGAATGTAACAACCCGAAATTTAACCCATAATAATTAATTCCTTAAGTAATTAAATAATAAAGTAACTTTACAAAATTATCGGAATTAAGCCATGGGAGTTGCACCATTGTGTCCGTGATAATTTTCTGATCAATTTCCATATATAGAACATCAGAAACCGAGCTAATATGAACAAGAAACAAATTAAGCAAAAATCAAGAAGAGGGGAAAAAAGGGAGGCAGGTCGATCGACCGATCAACCTGGGTACCAAGGCGGTCGACCGCCTGGTCGACCCTCCTCAAGTGAAGGAATCTTTTACACGTATTGTGCATACTTTATTTTAATCCAGTCCCTCCTTTCTTGCATCTGATGGCTCTTATTCAGCCTATGATGTGGTTGCATCCTATTTAATCTCCAAATCCAACGTTTCGAGATCCACTTCTACACCTATAAATAGACCCCCTAGACCTGATACTTTTTCTCATTCTATGTTTTCTCCAATTGGGTGCACCTTTCTAGGAAGGACCCTAAACGGAATAATTTTTCCAAGAAGAAAATCATTATAAATTAAATTATTTTACAACTCCAAGGGGATTAGGGAAGAACAAAGGAAGAGCTTAGGACAGGAGCTGAGTGATTGTAATTATTTTAAGATTTCTTTAAGTAATTTAAAATAATAGGGTTTTCAATAGTTGTAGTTTTACTATGATTTTGGAATAGCCTTTTTATTAGTTTTAGATCTATTTTTCAGTCTATTCCCTTTTAGTTACAGTTAATTATAATTTATTACTGTTAAGCATAGCTTTTTATTTATAGTTTATTTATAATATTTAAGTTTATTTACTGTTATTTATTTCTTATTTACATCTTTTTATACGTTTTGGATTTTATGCAAGCATCTATTCTTTTTTTCATCCTTTTCTTCGCGTATGAATTAGAATAAATTAAATGCGAATAAGGATTATATAGGTAAGAATATTAAATGAAGAAAATTAGATGTAACGTATAAAGACTGTAATAAATAATGGAACTGGATTGTAATATAAATGGAATTGGACTGAAATTATGCCTAATTGTGATTAGAATTAGACTAATTAATTGGCTTAGTTATGTAGTTATAACTAAAAAAGAGTAAAAGATGAAACAAGCTTATTTTCACACTTAGAGCTTGAGTTAAGTAATAAGCATGATTATAACGTAGGTTATAATAAGAAAAAGAATAGAATGAGGCTTATTTTAAGATTTGGGATAAATTAATAAGCGTAGAAAGTAAAAATGATAATAAAGGCTTATTTAAATAATTTATCTAAGTTAATAAACAAAGATGAAAGTAGAACTTGTACCATATAACATTCTCTATTAAACAAAAAGGTGTCACACATTAGCCTGAAGTGAGATAAGGGCATGCTTATGCTAAGAATGGTAGTAATTGGTCAAATAGCAGTCCAAATCCCGGCGGATTTGGATAAGGGGCGCAACTAGATATTGTTTGGATGACAGGGCAGTACCAACATCATTTCTCTTATAGATTCTATGACAAACGGTGATCTCATGTTAGCCTGTTGTGAGATGAGGGGCACGCTGATGCTGGAGTTTGAGGTAATAAGAAGACCCAATAGGTGGAGCAAAAGGTAGCATGGGGATGGTGGCAGTTGCGACTTCTATTCTGGTGCTTAGTAATCGCTATGAGTTCTAAGCGCTTAGTATGGGTGTCTTTCGTAAATACCATTGCCTTCTGTGTATAGAGCTATATATGTCGTCTGGATTCACAGTGGGTGCTTTATGCATCTTTTGTGGATACCATTGGCTGCTGTGTAGGGAGTTATATAGCATCTGGCCGTAGTAAGGTCTATGGAATAGCAGGCCGATCAAAAAGGATAGAATTAGGGTTACATCCTAATTACAGGATTAGGAATTCAGCGTAATCAAAGCAGAAATCAAGGAGAAGTGCAAGCAATCAAAATTAACCTATCTTATAATTTGAGAAGCATTTAATTGTATTTATTTCCAGTCTATCTCTTTCCTATTTCCAATGTTTCCCTTATTTATAATAGAACTTTTGAAGAGTCTACTATTTTTACTTTGCTTAAAGACTCTAGTTGTTACTATCACTCACCAGACTTTTAGTCTAACCCACTCCTCTATTTTCCCCCATTTTCCCCCATAGGAAATCTAGGGAGAGGGCAGCAGATTGCAGCGCTAAGAGGTTTCTTGGAGAAGATTCTACTATGTATTTCCCTACTTTTTCAGCTTTTGGTTCTTTTTTTGTACTGGCACTTAAGAGTGATATTTGTACTCTGATTTTTGGTTGAGGCTACGAGTTTTTATTTCATGAAACACGTTGAGTTTTGAGACATATATGTTATATTTTGATTTTGACTTATTTGGTTTATGAAGATTTTGGTTTATATAAGTTATTATTCTAGTTTCCGTTGTTTTTACCTATTTTTATCTTGTGAATCTTAGTCTCTGTTAGTTTCGTTTATACCTACAACGCACTACGTCTTTTAATGTGTCTGTTGGGTATATTAAGGTGTGTGGGGGGTCATTCACTTGCTATCAGAGCCTAAGGTTGTAGGATTCCTAAAAATTTATTTTAAAAGTAAATGTATTTTCCAAAATAACCTGTTTTAAAAAGTATTTTTCAGTTAGAAATAATTTTTAAGTATAAAAGAGCTTTTACAAAATTCCCCTCAAAAGTCCAGTTCAATCTCCCTTCAAATCTTTCCTACACTATCTTTTTCTTTCATAGAATGGAAGACACTCCGAACCTTCTCAAGGGCATTCCAGTCCCAGCCTGGTTTCGTAAATCTCTACAAACCACGACTCCATAGGTGCATGGAAAGCGCCCAACCCAGCACCAACTAGTGGGAATCCCATCAACCTACCTGCCTCCATTAATTTCTATAAGTTTTGTAAGGATTCTGTGAGTTTGGGAGGAAAGACTTTTTTTGGCATGGAGAATTCAGAGGAGATGCGAGCTAGGTTGGAGAATATGGAGCAAAGGTTTAGTCGGTTAGGTTTGAAGGACTAACGGAGTGGTCAACCTATATCTTGTCAGCTGGAAGAAGAGCTTAAGGGGGTTCCTACAAGCTCTAAGAAGCCATGGTGGAAGGGAAGAAGGATAAGAGAAAAAGGGAAGGCCCTCAGAAGTGGGAGATACAAGCATTGTAGAATGACTGGTCATTACGCAAGAGACTACAAGAGAGAGAAAGTGAAGAAGTGTTACAGTTGTGGACAACTCTGTTATCTTAGTAAGTTTTGTCCTCAAGAGATGGGACAGGGAGCGAATGCATCTGCTGGCAGATTCAGGCTTTAGATGCAACATCTTCCAGTAGTGGACCGGATTGAAGTAGGAAAATTTGGTTTCTGTTTTTGTTTTTCCTATTCGGACCCTATTCGATCCTAGAGCATTAGACTCTTTCATCTCTAGTTCTTCGATAGACTGTGTGCACTTAGACATCTCTTTAGTAGTAGACCCCATTGTTCTTTCAAACCCCATGAGAGGAGCGACACTCTGTTTATGATTTGTAGGGGTTTGAAAATTTATATCCTAGGCGTAGAATTTGACTATGACACCTACATTTTAGGATTTTCGGGGTATAGGATGATTTTGGGAATGGATTGGCTATCCACATATGGAGCTACATTAGATTGCGAGAGGAGAGTCGTTAGACTTGAGACATGCATCAGTAGGACTCTCGAGATTTCTTGCGAACCGCAAGGGTCAATTATGTTGAGTTCTTTTATTCCCTCAATTCATCACCGTCAGAGTTAGATTAGGTTCTTGCCGTCAGAGATTTTTTGAGTCATCTTTGAGGAGGTTAGGGACTAACCCCTAAGAGAGAGATTGACTTTAGGATTTATTTTGCTAGCCAGTAGCATTAGCTATTGAGCATATGGTGCCTATGGAAAGGAAGGGATTGAGCAAGCAGATCCGTGAGCTTTTGAGTAAGGTTTCATAAGAAGAAACATATTAAAATAGGGAGCGCCATTCGTCTTCACTACTAAAGCAGGTGGTTCTCTTCAAATTTTCATTGACTATGAAGAATTTAATAAGCTTACAAAGAAGAAACATTATCCACTCTCTCAGATAGATGATCTTTTCAGTTAGTTAGCTCTTCAGTGTTCTCGCAGCTTGGTCTAGCCATTGGAATTCATCAGCTTAGGATAGCTGATGACAGCTTTGGAAAGACCGCATTTAGGACACCCGACAGACTCTTTGAGTGGCTGGTTATGTCTTTTGCGCTAACCAATGTCCCAGCTTATTTTATAGATTTGATGAACCATGTTTTTAGAGATGTCCTAAAATAAAGTCCATGGGTATATTCGTGTTCGATAGTTTGGTGTTTTCCAAGAAGTATGGAAGAGCATGTTATTCTTCTAAGTAGATTCTTTGTACGCTTCATGTTTGTCAACTAGAGATAGAGTTCTTGGAGTATCGCTTTTGGCTTAAGGAAGTGCGTTTCTTGGGGCATAGAGAGTGTCTACACATGGTAAGAATTTAAGAAATGATTTTGTACATTTAGAATTCGGATTATGGAAATCCAAAGTGAGGTAGCCAAAGGTTGGATATGCAAAGAAAAAAGTCCATGTGTAGATAATTGTAGTAATTATAATTGTTTCATATAAATGGATTTAACGGTAGTACATTGGAATAAATCTAGCGAAAGACTTTAGTAAGGAAATGGGATTTCCAAGGTTTAAGAAAAGTACTCCTAGGTTAGTAAGGACAAAATCTACTTTATGCCACCCAATAAAATGAAATTTTTGTAATTTAAAAAGTTGAAGAAAATGTAATTGTTAGAATTGAAAATTTTCATTGTTAATATTTTCTTTTAGAAAATAAATATGGGTTTTTGAAGAATGGTATGAAATTTATGTTGGTTTTATATAATGTAAAATTGGAATTCTTTTTGAAGAATTATGGAGTATATATACAACCATATACAACTCACTAGTTTCATTCTAAGTAAATCGAAAACGTAGATTACAATTTTTAACGTTATAATAAACGTTTTCATTAAAAATAAGTGGAGCATAGGCTCTAACACATTGTTATAGTAAATGACTCCCAAGTGAAACATTTTTACATAGGTATACGAGATTTATTGGTATTTATTTAATTGAATCCATACACTTGTATTTTTTAGGTTGTAGTAATGGTGTTTTTCGCAACATCCGTTTTATCCCAAATAAAAATGTATTTTAAAAGTTAATTTCGAAGTATATATACAAAACGGTTTGTAAAGTACACGTATTATCTATAAGAAAGTGTTTTTGTAGTTATGGAAATATTCAAACAGCTTTAAAAATGATTTTTTCTAAAATGAAAATTAGATGTTACAAAATTAATATATAAATAAAACATATTTTATTCTATTAGAATGAAAAGAATAATGGTATAATTTTCTATGAAACCAATAAAAATGTTTTGTGCAAGTTTTACGGAATATGTAAAAGAGATATACAACGTATGGGAAACACCATATTTTGTATGGTCTATTTCAATACATTAAAATAAGTTCCTTGTAATTTCACATAAATATGAAATCCTCTTTTAAAAGGTTCATAGAAGATTTTAGCATTGATAATTTCTCATAGGAGAAAGTAGTTCCAATACATTAAGGTATGAGACCATTAGGTGTAATAAGAAGATGTTTTGAAAACACATAAGGATATTTTAAAGATATTTTTAAATGGTTTGGTGAAAAAGTAAATAAGTTTTTAATAAAAATAGAGTTTGAAAAGTCAAATTTTATATAAAATTGAGAAGGTCTTTAAAAGAAAAATGGAATAATTTTTGGACTTAGAATTTGGAAGTTTTTCCCTCTAGGTTTGGGAAATAATATTAAGGGACCAAGTATTTTTGAAATTAATAGAAACTAAAAAGATAACACTTTTAAAGACAAAGATTTTGGGATTTGATGTTTTAAATTTTTTAGAAACCTTAGTTTTAAAACAAGGTGATAAATACCAAAACAAATTCTTAAATGTGGAGTAGATAAGAATCGTTTCCTAGGAGTAACGAAAAAGGCATAAGGAGATAGCAGTAATTACTTTTAGAAGTAACAATGGAAGTTTCCGTAAAGTGTATAGGACACTTGTAAGAACCGAGGTTTGTTGATTCATGAAGAACAGTAAAATGAAATTAGTAGGATTGTAAGACAAGCATGGTTGAGAATGAGTATTCTTGATTTTGGAAGAACTTGGGAAAAGCATCTTTCTTTAGTGGAATTTATATGGTAGTAGTTTTCAAGCTAGCATTGAATGGCACCGTTTGATGTCCTTTTTGGAAGGCCATGTAAGAAGTCTTCATGTCGGTGGGAGTTTACGAAAAGGTTGCTTCTTGGTTCCGACATGGTTAGAGAGATTTCGAAGAAGACTAATACGATTAGGAGAAAATTGGTATCTCATATCCACGTCTCTTTGACAATAGTTTTTCGAATTTCCTTTTTCCATATTTAGTTTTGAATAGTTCTTTCCATTATTATCCTTTGGAAGGGTAGAACTTAGGATTTAACCTATACATGGTAGGAATTGATGCAAACATGTTAATAGAACATGTTATGAATGATGTACGCTAGTGATTGTTAGTGTTTGCTAGTGGATGCTAATGGACACATATAGGTACACTAGACACTATTATTCTTTAGGGATCGGCCTAACTAGAATACTAGAGCATATGCATATGGATGTGTGCGCATTTTTATTTTATTTCCATGGTTGCTATTAATGGAAGTTTATCACATGATCATTGCATTTGGATGATGTTTATAGCATGCACATAGAATTATCAGTTAACATTAGGAAATTTTTGCGTTCATTTGGATACATGGCACAGACATGATTGCATAAAAGGAGGTCATCTGAATCGGTGGACCACTAATCTTTTGCAATAGCTAGGGTCATTTACACCACACTAATTGCATAAGTATCGTAAGTGGCATTAGAAAAACGTAAAGACAATGGATGAATGGTTGATGATTGAGTAGTTCTTTGTAGAATTGGATGAAAACATTTAGTACATTCTCTTATCCTTAGAGATTTCGGGACGAAATCCCTTAAGGAGGGGAGAATGTAACAACCCAAAATTTAACCCATAATAATTAATTCCTTAAGTAATTAAATAATAAAATAACTTCATGAAATTATCAGAATTGAGCCACGGAAGTTGCACCATTGTGTCCGTGGTAATTTTCTGGTCAATTTACATATATAGAACGTCAGACACTGAGCTAATATGAAAGAGAAACAAATTAAACAAAAATTAAGAAGAGGAAGAAAAAAAGGAGGCTGATCGACCGGGCGGTTGACCTAGGTACCAAGGCGATCGACCGCCCGGTCGACCCGCCTCACGTGAAGGAACGAAGAATCATTACTTCGTTCCTGTAGGTTCGAACGAATCTTTTACACGTATTTTGGATACTTTATTTTAATTTAGTCCCTCCATTCTTACATCCGATGGCTCGTATTCAGCCTATGATGTGGTTGCATCCTATTCAATCTCCAAATCCGACGGTTCGAGATCCACTTCTACTCCTATAAATAGACCCCTAGACCTAACACTTTTTCTCATTCTATGTTTTCTCCAATTGGGTTCACCTTTCTAGGAAGGACCCTAAACGGAATAATTTTTCCAAGAAGAAAATCATTATAAATTAAATTATTTTACAACTCCAAGTGGATTAGGGAAGACCAAAGGAAGAGCTTAGAACCGGAGGTGAGTGATTATAATTATTTTAAGATTTCTTTAAGTAATTTAAAATAATATGGTTTCCAATTGTTGTTGTTTTACTACGATTTTGGAATGGCCTTTTTATCAATTTTAGATCTATTTTTCAGTCTATTCCCTTTTAGTTATTCTTTTTCAGTTAATTATAATTTATTGCTATTAAGCATAGCTTTTTATTTATCTACAGTTTATTTACAATATTTAAATTTATTTACTGTTATTTATTTCTTATTTGCATCTTTTTCTACGTTTTGGATTTTATGCAAGCGTCTATTCTCTCCTTCCTCCTTTTCTTCGCATATGGATTAGAATAAATTAAATGCGAATATGAATTAAATAAGTAAGAATATTGAATGGAGAAAATAAGATAAATATTATAAAGACTGTAATATAAATGGAATTGGGCTGAAATTATGCCTAATTATGATTAGAATTGGACTAATTAATTGGCTTAGTTATAACTTAGAATTATAACTAAAAAGAGTAAAAGATGAAAGAAGCTTATTTTCACACTTAGACCATGGGTTAAGTAATAAACATGATTATAACGTAGGTTATAATAAGAAAAAAGAATAGAATGAGGCTTATTTTAAGACTTGGGATAAATTAATAAGCATAGAAAGTAAAGATGATAATAAAGGCTTATTTAAATAATTTATCTAAGTTAATAAGCAAAGATGAAAGTAGAATGTGTACCGTATAAAATTTCTTATTAGAAAAAATGGTGTCTCACATTAGCCTGAAGTGAGATGAGGGCACACTTATGCTAAGAATGGTGGTAATTGATAAAATAGAAGTCAAAATCATGGGGAATTTGGATAAGGGACGCAGCTAGATATTGTTTGGATGACGAGCCAGTACCAACAGCATTTTCCCTTTAGTTTCTATGGACACACGATGATCTCACATTAGCCTGAAGTGAGATAAGGGGCACGCTGATGCTGAAGTTTGAGGTAATAATAAGACCCAATAGGTGGAGCAAAAGGTAGCATGAGCATGGTGCGAGTTACGCGTGCGACTTCCATTCTGGTGCTTAGTAGTCGCTATGAGTTCCAAGCACTTAGTATAAGTGTCTTTCGTAAACACCATTGCCTTCTGTGTAGGGAGCTATATATGTCATCCGAATCCACACTAGGTGCTTTGCGCATCTCTCGTACATACCATTGGATGTCGTGTAGGGAGTTATATAGCGCGCAGTAAGGTCTATGGAGTAGTAGGCCGATCAAAAAGGTAGAATTTGGGTTACATCGTAATTACAAGATTAGGAATTCAGCCTAATCAAAGTGGAAATCAAGGACAAGTGTAAGCAATCAAAACTAACCTATCTTATAAATTGAGCAGCATTTAATCGTATTTATTTTCAGTTTATCTCTTTCTTATTTCCTATTGTTTACCTTAGTTATATTAGAACTATTGAAAAGTCTATTACTTTTACCTTTCTTAAAGACTCTAGTAGTTACTATCACTCACCAGACTTTTAGCCTAACCCACTACTCTATTTTCCCCCTTTCCCCCATAGGCAATCAAGGGGGAGGGCAGTAGATTGCAACGCTCGGAGGTTTCTTGGAGAAGATTCTACTACGTATTTCCCTACTTTTTTAGCTTTTTGTTTCTTTCTTCGTACTGGCACTTAAGAGGGATATTTGTACCCTAATTTTTGGTTGAGACTACGAGTTTTTATTTCATGAGACATGTTAGGTTTTGAGACATGTATGGTTTGTTTTGATTTTGACTTATTTGGTTTATGAAGCAATTATGATGCTTTTGTTTTGAATAAGTTATTATTTTAATTTCCGCTGTTTTTTACCTATTTTTGTCTTATGAATCTTAGTCTCGTTTGTTACAGTTATACCTACAATGCACCACGCCATTCCATGTGTCCATTTGGGTATATTAAGGGGTGTGGGGTTTTTCACTTTTCTATTTACCAAACTCCTTTATATAAATGTCATGTATTTTTCATAAAACAATCACTCTATATATCACTATAAATCCAAATATGCAGTTTATTTTCCAATTTATCACTTTTATATCTTTTCCCTTTTTAAAATGTTATTTTTGTATAAAACTATTCTTATATTATAAAAACATATTTTATAAACTATTCTTTTTTTTAATATTTTATACAAAACAGTTCACAAATATTTAATCCAATGTATTTATACTACTTTCAAAATAGAATCACTTTAATATATTAGATAAACCCTTTTATTTTATTTTAAAATAATTATTCGTCAATATAATAAATTTTCTATAAAAATCAATACTTTCCAAAATACCTTTAAAACATTTACAAAAAGGTTAGCGAAAAATGGAAAAGTGCGAAAAATGGAAAAGTACAAAAACTGTTATTAAAATAAAATATCACGGAAAGTCCAAAAAAGCCAGATATAAAATATTTTCCGAATCAAATTAGCAATTAGTAGTATTTGAAAATACTATAACAAGCCAATAGCTACCATAGCACTTAACTAATGCTATTACTACCTTTATGACTATAAGGGTTCAACTTTTAACATATATCAATGTCATATCTCATATGGACAAACTATAAAATTTGACATTTAACGATCTATATAACACATATATAAATAGAATAAATCAATAGGTATATAATTAAAAAATAAAATCATAACGACGAGAAATTCAGATTTCTCTACAAAATTCCCCTTGTTTCATTTTAAATGTCATTCCCTTTTCAAAGTGAAAATTCCACCAAACCAAACCAATGAATCATTAAAGTACAAAATAATAATTTTTATCTACTATATAACATACAATAATTAATCAGATGTGAGATAACTCATTGAAATTCCAGTGGACGCTTAAGTGTTCCGGTTTGATCGGCGTTCGATTTTAGCTCAAAATTCTGCTTGCTCCAAAATTAATGAAACTAGTTCCAACGCATAATATCGCTCCTACGAGTGCAATGCAAAAGACCATATATCGATTGGACCTCGTATGAGAAAGTTATTGGATTTATAAGATTTTGATTTAAAATTATAATTAATCAACTAATTACATTATTAACGTTAATAATCCTCACCCTAATCTTCTTTTTCCTTCCTTCAAACTAAAATTCGTGCACACAGTAAACTTCCAACCCACATTGGCCGCGTGCACACACTTTCTATCTCCCACCTCACTCCATGATTCTTCAATCCGACTTTGCCCGCCACTTCCTACTTAAAATCTCCATCCATCCATCACCTCAAGATTGAGCTCGACCAATCGCCACCAAACGCGACCTAGCAAGGTTCTCTTCATGCACGTGCAAATGTCATATGTTTCTCTTTAGAGCGCACCATCCCAAAATCCTTCCACACATGCTTCTCCATGGCACAAACCCGATGCAACCAATGATACGTCCACCCATCCCCTAAAAATTTCCAAAACTAGAATCGTAGTTCCTCTTGCTCATGACCATAACTATCAATCTCCCTAAACCACAATCGAGCTTCACCAAACACATGTACAATTATAGACCTAATTGTCACAGACTCAAAGATCCTGGTTTTACCATTTTTATTTAGGTATTTTGTTTAATTTAGATTTTGGAAGTTCAAGTTACTCACTTTCTTTATATTACAGAAAGTGATTAAAAAGAAAGTAAAAGACAAAAGGAGAGAGGTAAATAGAAAAGTCAAGATGTATTGAATTGTCTCAGTTTTTGAGTTTGGATTATACAAATATTTCAAGCATTTCACTATATAGAATTTCATTCGCATACGAATCATGAACGACAAAACAAAAATACAATCCTGCATAGAAATATGATATTATTCCAAAACAATAATAATATACATCGTTTATCTTATTTTGTAAAATCACAAAAATACCATAGTTTGCCCAAAAATACGTCAAACAACAATCTGAATATTTTACAAAACAGAAATTATGGAAAAATCCTATAAATTAAATCAAAAATACATCAATAAAAATCAAGTCACTTTATTAAAAGTTAATTTCTTTATTATTTATTAATTTGATTCAAATCTAAATAATTGAAGTGATATTCCCATTCAAAACGTTAAGAATTTTAGGTCGTTATAGTATCTATAAGATATTTTAGCTATATACTGTGCCACTTCCTACATAATAAAAGGGAGATAACATTTTTTGTGAATATGAAGTATTACCTATATAGTATTGAGCTACCTAGATATATTGATCCTACAAATCATACAATCCTAAATTGTTAGCATGATTATTTTTGTTCAAGCTGCTACATTATCATTTTATGTTCCACATCTTTTTATTTACGATAAACATGTACAATAATAATTTGTAGTTACCATCTCATCAGCTTGTTTTGTAATGAAAGGATGAGTTGCTCTTGTATTGCAATTTCACTATTCTCACATTTGTAGTTTTTACTGCCATCGTAGTATCATCTTTAGTAGCAATATGTATAACAGTAGTCATATTGATATAAATATATTTTATAAAGTATACATTGAATGTTTATCTCATATATATATATATATATTGGTGCATAAGTGTAATACCCGTAAGTAAACTGTGATTAATTTAAAAGAATTAAGAAATAATTATTAAAGCTTAAAAATGGAATTTGAGTAAATGTCAGATTTGGCTATAAAAAGTGCATCATGGTGCTCGTGGTGACTTATGGTCAACTTTCATATATAAAGCTTTGCTATCAGACTTCAAAAAAGAATTTATCGACTTCGAAGTTTTCATTGATCAAAAATAATTCTAAAGGAATTAAAGGAATAAATATTGATTAACAGTGACATTTATAAAAGTTGGACCATACTAGTCGACGACATCACCGGTCCGGTCGATTGCTAGTTGTCGATCGGTTTAGGTTGTGGCAGTTAGGTTTGAACCTTGGCATAATGGCCATGATTTAATAACTATTAATTTAAAGAATAGGATTGATTTCAGTGCTGCGATGACCGCCCAATATCTTTGATGCTCAAACGACCAAATAGTGCACTGCTGGAGTATTTGACCGATGTAGGATAATTGTCCTGGGAAAGAAATAGAAGTAAAGAAGAAGAACAGAAAAGAAGAGTAGAGAATAGAAGATAAGAGAAAGAAAAAAATCATCACACAATCACATATAACCTATCGTATATCTCACAGCGCAATAGATAATATATAACAGTCATTACAAACTAAATAATAGAGACAGCACAAACTACATTAACCACAAAATCATAGTACATGGGCTCATATAGTTATATAAAATAGCAATAGAGTTATACAATCGATAAATAAACTCAACTAATAAACCGTCTTCAATAATAGTAAGTTAATCACTGCCAAGGCTCTACAGTGTCATACAGCAGAATAAGCAATAATAAGTCCCAAGATATAAGTTTGAGAAAGCGCTACCTCCTGCTAGCCCATCTATAGAACTCTATGTACCGTTTACACCTGCTATCCAGTCTACTCGTTTAAGAGTACCTAAGATAATAAGAAGCAAAGCATAAAACATCGAGTCAGATAATAGTCTGGTGTGAGTGATAAATAATCTCAAAACACTATAAAAGTCTGTATAGTATATGGAAAAGAGGGTATTGAGAATCCACCTGACCTATCCATGCATCCTAAGAATTAGCATATAACAAACAAAATATGCTACTCTACCAATGTTATAAGGGTTACTCTATACTAACTACAATGTCGGGATGCCTAGGTATCCTTATCCATTTTACCTACATCATGTGACATCTCTAGAGTGAAGGTGGCTGGTGAAGCAACCATAACAAACATAGCATCCATCAAACAATACTAACTGTCACTCGGTGTGCTTTGGATATATGATAACCCTCATGTGACCTTTCAACTGTCAGGGATTAATGGGAAAATCCCAGTTTACAACTGTACTTGCATATCTCGTAGCCTGAAGTTAGATATGTGTCCCGTAGTCTGAAGCTGAACACTAGACCCAATCAATCGATCAAGGGTATACATATTTAATCAAACGACCCCAGGTAACTGAACAAATTAGCCATGGGTGTCACCACAATACCCTTGCTCTAAGTACAACATAAAACACTTCGAGTATCAACAATCCCTTAGCATGCGTATCCAAGCTCTTATTTGCTTCACCCATTTCCACGATAGAACCATTCAACACTCTATCGATGGATCACACCATAAGAACCCATCCTGTGGAAAATCATCATGACTCCTTTCGACATCAACCCTCCTACCTCGAAACCTAATTCCATGTAGGAATAAGCTACCATCCGAAGCCCTGAAAATTTAAACTTCGAAACCTAACTACATGCACCAACAAGCTACCAACTAAAGTCCTAAAACTGCTATGTCAAAACGTCACATCATCACGATCACTGAAATAACTTGTCGTAGAGCAGTAACATCAAGACCCAGAGTCGATAGCACGAACAAACCATCATATCGTGCTCCTCAAAGCCTTCTCACTTTCCATGTTAAAGATCGGCCAAATCGGTCATCATCAATACTGATGGGCACCAACAATTCTACAATGGTCAATACTTACCACTTTGGTCGTGCACTTAACCAAAAATGGTTAAGTATGAACCGGATGAAAACGTCCGATGTCTATCTTGAAGTCTGAAGTCCGTCCCAGTCCATCGTTTTCCATCTTTAGATTAGTCGGCATGCATCCCAGTACTCTTCTATGACTTATCCCCTTCGTTTGGGTTTTCGGTCAATAGGCATGAAACCCTAACATGCAGAATATTCCTTAACGCGGCATTGCCAATAAATCAGCGTTTACAACCAAAACAAGCATACTACAATCAACAAGTGCATCTAATATAGTATTCATATAACATGTGGATTGCATCTAACTAATGGGGGATTCAAATCAAAAATGGCCTAAAACTAGCAAATTCTTAAAATAGCACATAATGGAAAAAAAATAAGATGTTCGATTTAAAATCATTTCAAAATACTTTTAATCTCTTTTATAAAAATCAAATAGGTGTTTATATATATTAAAATCACATTTTAAGTTAGAAATCATTTCAAAATACAATTTTTATACTATACTAACAATCATAGTATCGTGAGAGACAATATCACTCACCTCAACAAAAGTTATCCAATCCAATGCTAAGCCCTAAAGCTCTCTATCACGAGCGCAATGCAAGAAATGATGTCCAAAACGAACCTTGTATGCAAAAGATATGTGTAGTATAAGAATACACATATAAAGTATTAATTAATTAACGTTATTTAATTAATGAACATTAACTAAGTAATTAATTAACTTACCCACTAATCCTTCTTCCATAATCATCAAATCTCCTGTACTTGTACGCTTGTGCTTATCAACCCCAAGTATGAATCCTTCTTCCCTGATTTCTCCTTCATATCTCAACGAAACTTCATGTCGTCTTGGCCAACAAACAGCGCTCCATGGTCACTTTGTCCCAGATCCAAAATTGCAAAGCTCGATCCACTCAAGCAGGTTGAAACCTAGTAGCAAATTCGACCCCATTGCAATATCGCACTCTACCCAAGTTGATCGGAGTTCCATTAGATAGAGCGGTGGGTTGTAGTTCAACAAGAGAAACATAACGATAAGCTTCATTCTTCCTATCTCTGACCATGTTGCCAGAAAAGCTAAACCGTAGATCTACCTCAAAAAGGCCAAGCTCGACCATCACTGTCGCACCTTACGAAATTCACAGGGCGTGAAGCTCTCTTCGAAATGAGCTTAACGGAGCTGGTTTCATGATTTTTAGTTGAGCGGATTTGTCGATTTTTATTTTTGAATATAATTAGAGGAGGCTGCCATTTTTGGGGATAAAACGATAATTTGAAAATGAATTGTTAAGGAGGGTATAGGTATGTTGATTTAATAATATTATATTCAATTTATTTGAATTCTCATATAAAACGTCGTACTTTGCAATTCCATATGATCATAGGACACGTCCGATCGCAGCGAAACACGTCGGCGTACATTACCACATTTTCCGATCCCAATGGCATAAATTTCACCGCTATCCAAGACAACGCTCCAGGATGATAATTTCATGCTTTTCGAGATCGTTTTGATCATCTGATCGCCCAATCTCCAAATACAGTGATATTTATACTCATTTTAATTTACAACATCGATTCGAACTCAATAGAAGTGGTCTACAGTCATGATTTGATCGTATGCGAAAAATCATGTTTTTGGACCATTAATTAAATGAATGATTCAGTGTTTAAATCAATTATTTAAATATCCTGTCGTTAAAAATACGGGTCATTACATTCTTCCCTCCTTAAGGGATTTCTTCCTCGAAATTCCAAAAGAAAAGAGAGCATCTCCTAACCCATAGGCTTTCAAAACCCCTCACGTTTCAAAAAAAAAATTGGCAGGGCCTCTTTTGTGCAGTTAGGTCCAGGAAAAATCCCAATACAACATAGATATATATACATCTCATATCTAAGGCATTTCGTTTCCGCGGACAACCAAGCATATATACCTAAATCTACATTAGGGATGTTATATACCTCTTTATAGCTAGAGCGTACCATTTAGATGCGAATAAAAACAAGTAAGCATCCAAATATCCAACACTTGCTTCCATGTACCTAAACTTGTACTCAAAAAAGAGGATTAAACACAAGTGCAACATCATCATATATTTAAACATACTAGATCATATATAACAAAATTATCAAATAAATATGCTATATAAAATCATAACTATCCCGCATACCTAACAATCATATAAGCTTAAGCTATCATATCAAATGCTAACAATCAAACTTCAAACACCGAACATCAAAAAGTAACATCCATCCCTATCCTAGCATGTAGGGTACTAGACTATCTAGTATAAGACATTAAATATAATATCCAATATTAAATTCGATGTTAAATCTCACCAAGTAGAGAGCCATGGACAAGCAGTCCTCGTGCTCTTCTCGTTCTCCCATATGTTATCACCTTCGTTTTCACTTCGTCGAACTTTTTCCACTCAACCACCTTCCTCCTAACCTATTTCATATTACAACTCTAGTATGAGTAGGCTTATGAGGTCTATAATTTAATGGTTTAGTATTGATATCATCTAGTCGATTTGGTGCCAAATTTCCCTATGTCTCTTGTAAGTTATCCAAAAACCCACCAATGAGCAACATGTTTCAACCACTTACAATGCTCTTAGCGCACAATCAAATCACACTATCCATTCCATATATAACTCGAAAATTTTGGACGTCATTTTGTAGAACTCAAGGAATACAAATCTAGCATTCTTCGTCAATCAATCTATTATGACTCAAATGTTATCGTACTATCCTCAGCCCTTGGCAATCCATCAATGCAGACTAATATGTTCCTACTACTCAAGAACAAACAATCTGTCATCCCTAAAGAACCAACAGCCTCAGTTGGGTCCACACTACATCGTATCTATAGACACTACTAGTTCCTTTAACGTAGCCATGACCTCCGCTAGTCTAACTTCACACCTGTGACTAGTACTGATCCGCTAAATCAAAGTAGGTCTGCTAGTCAATCTAGCCATCATCTTGGCATTAACTTGTATCGAATACTGAAGTTATAACCAGTGATAAACTCCAGCAATGTCCACTTTAGGAGTATAGCTCTCAAACTGGTATGTCTTCTACTCAAAGCATCAATAAATGCATTTCCTTTATGGGCGTATAGGAAATGTCAAATCCATAGGAGCCTAAGAACTATAACCATCGTTGCTAGCGAAGGTTAAGATCCATCTCGGAGAAGAGGTAATTCAAATAAATGGAATTAATGAACAACTCGAACCTCTCTCCTAATAGATAGTGCCTCCAAATCTCGAAAATGAACTTTGTCGCCGCCAACTCTGAATCAAGGGTCAGATACTTCCTATCGTGCAGTTTCATTTGATGACTAACACATGCGACAACCTTACCTTTTGGCATCAATATTGCACCCAGTTAAGTACCACAAACATATGTGTACTATCAACCCCTCATCCCCACTTGGAATGAGTAACATCGGTGCATCATCAACCTCTTCGTCAGACTCACTAACATGTGTCTGCACCTCACATCCCATATAAAAGTCGGATTCCCTCTCATTAAATCAGTAAACGGTGCCGCAACATCTGAGAAGGCATTGCTAATACGTCTATAATATCCCGCTAATCCAAGAAAAATGCTCATATCTGTATCACCCTTGGGTTTATTCCAATCTGGACTGTAGTAACTTGTAGCATCCATACCAATGTCCTACTCCGAAGACCCAAGTATCTCACTTTCCTCCTTTAGAAGTGATACTTTGTAAATATCATCATCAGTCAGTGTTTTCTCAACACCTACAATTAAATCATCAATTATGCCATATGATCCTCTTTTGTTCATTGGTGGATGAAAGTATCATTAATAAGCATAAGCACAAACTTACTCAAGTGATTTCTCGAAACACGGTCTATGAAATCGACAAAGCATGTCGACTCGTTAGTTTGCCCAATGGCATAAATGACCAATCAAAAATCAAAATAGCATATGAAATGCTATAATCGACATACTCTCTTTAGATACTTCTATTTGATGAAATCCATTACGAAGTCCAACTGAGAGAACACCCTCACACCATAGACCTGATCAAACAAGCCATCAAAAAGTGGAAGTGGATACTTGTTATCTCGTTCAACTCACAACAATCAACAAACAACCTCAAAGAGCCATCCACTTTAGTGTCGAACACTATAGGTATATCCTACTCAAATATGCTTCTAGGAATAATCTCTCGCCTCAATAAGTCATCCACCGCACCTTTAGTTTCCTCTGCTCTTTGGGCATCATATGCCTCAAAGACATCACTACTGATCTGGATCCTCTAACCAGATTGATACGGAACTCAGTCCCTACATGGTGGTATCCAGCCACTTCATTGAATGTGTCTGAACACTATTTAGCTATAGGCACAGATGACAACTTGGCGTGTGGGATATTGAGCGAATATGGAAAACTAACTATCTCCTCATCACTAGATGGGTAGCCGAACACTACCTTCCACTCCTCGTCAGTCCCTATTGTCACTAATAGCCCGTCACAATCCTTTGCTATTTAGTACCCCTTCTTTCAGTCAATTCCCAGAATATAATGCCAAACACAATTAAACCCAAAATAATCAATAACAAACAAATGAACATCCATGATTCGATAAGGCTAAGTCTAGACAAATCATGCATAGGCCGGATGAGCCTCCAACACGGTTTGCCATAATTTAAAAGGTTGGCTACCAATTTCGATTTTCAATCTCAGTCTATCTACTAATTACTAGATATGAAGGAATGTGAAACCTCAACATCGAATAAAACACGTATTGAAGCACCATAAATAGAAAGCATATCTCGGATGATGATGCCCTTTCCCTTTTCTTTTGTCAATGGAGCACTTCATGAAATCAAAACAACATTCAACGCATATGCTTCCATTATGTACCCCTACTTAACTGGTTTGGGACAATCCTTCCATACTGGGTATATGCTCTTACATTGCAAAGCCTTTTCGATCAACTTCTCAAAGCTCTAGGCAGTATAACCAATCAATCGCTTCCCAAGATGATCGCTCAACACAATGATAAATTCTTTATTCTTTTTTAGTGGAGTATCAATGAAAGATAGATCATACTTCGACAACACATTGAATTCAGCCATATACTCCAACACAGACATATCGCCATACTTCAAATCGACGAACTTCCTAAACAATGCCGACTGTTGGAAAGTTGAAATAAATTTCTCTCCAATGCGAACTATTAATTAATCCTAAGTAATATGATACTTGGTAATCGAAGCTATAAGGGCACTCCACCAGTTCATTGTTCGTATCTGGAGTTATCTAGAAGTCAACTTCTACCCCATTGCATCATCTAACTCTAATTCATCGAAGATCCTTTCATAAATATCCATCCCGTCTTGCACCTTAATGGCGACTCCATTCCAAGAAAAGGTCTGCCTCCTAGACTCATGTAATCTTTATATAGCTTGGCAAAGTCGACTCTAAGTGTTTGCTCTTGAGTACCATAATCATTTGGAGTAACATGGACATTCCAAAAAATGATTCACACCATCTGTGCGAACATATTCTGTAAATTAGGGCTCGTAGCTCCGATTTAAAAATCCAAAGATGGAGTCAATGGCAGTATTTATCGTATGCCAGATCATTCCCAATCTACAATAAGAATAATATCTCATGAAGAAAAACTACATCAGTGGAACTCATGTGCAATACGACTTATACACTATATATACTACTATATAGTTTTGGAAACCAAAATATACAACAAATATGCACTCTCTCGTATATAAATATACACAGTATAAGGAAAAAACTTCTATTCTATCTCTATTGGATCTTGGTATCAGCTTTAGTTAATCACATAATCTAAGCTATGACACCAAATGCGATGACCGTCGTACAGCTTCGATGTTCATATAATCGAATAGTGCACTGCTAGAGCATCTAAACGATATAGGATGATTATCAAGGGAAAGAAATAGAAGTAAATAAGAGGAACAGAAAAGAAGAGAACGAAGAGAAGAAAAGAGAAAAAACAGAGAACATCACACAATCAAATAACAACCTGTCGTATATCTCGCAGCGCATCATGTAAAATATAATAATCATCGCGTATATAAAATAGCTGAGACAGTACTAACTACTAAACCAAAGAGTTAGACTACATAGGCTCGTACAGTTATACAAAATAGTAATAGAGCTTATACAATTGATAAATAAACTCAACTGATAAACTATCTCTCATAGCAGTAAGTCAAACACAGTCAAGGCTCAACTGTGTCACACAATGGAATAAGTAATAATAAGTCCAAAATATAAGTATGAGAAAGCATCACCTCCTGCTAGCCCATTTATAGAACTCCATATACCCTTTACACATGCTATGCAGTCTACTCATTGAAGAGTACCCGAGATAATAAGAAGCAAAACATAAAACCTCAAGTTAGATAATTTTCTAGTGTGAGCGATATATAATCTCAAAACAGTATAAAAGTCGGTATAGTATATGGAATAAAGGGTACGGAGAATCATACTTGACCTATCCCTACATCTAAAGAGTTAGCACATAACGAACAAAATATGCTACTCTACCAATGTCATAGGGGTAATCCTACTAATTTCAGTATCGAGGTGCCTAAGTATCCCTATCCACAATATCTACAACATGTGACATCCCTGGAGTCATAAATGGCTAGTGAAGCAACCATAACAAACATAGCATCCATCAAACAATACTAACTATCAATCAGTGTGCTTCGGATATATGATAGCTCATATGACCTTTCAACTGTTAGGGTTAGTGGGTAAATCCTAGTTTTCAGTTGTACTCGCGTATCTCTTAGCCCGAAGCTATTTATGGATCTCGCGGCCTGAAGTTGGACACTAGATCCAATCAACTAATCCAGGGTGTATAAGTCCAATCAACCGACTCGGGGTAATAAAACAAAGTACCCATGATCGTCCCTAGAATAACCTAGCTCTGAGTACAACAGAAAACATTCTATGTATCAACAATCTCTTAGCATGCATATCCAAGCTCTTCATTAATTCACTCATTTCCACGATAGATCCATTCAACATTCTATCCATAGGTCACCCCCAAAGAACCCGCCCATATGGAAAACCATCACGACTCTTTTTGACATCAAGCCTCCAACCTCGAAACCTAACTCCATACACTAATAAGCTACCATCCAAAGTCCTAAGAGTGTCAACCTTAGAACCTAATTCCATGCACCAATGAGCTACCATCCGTTTGTAGGATCTAGATTAACCCTAGAGGGGGGGTGAATAGGGTTATAGCAAATTTTATCGATTTAAACACAGAAATAAACTGCAGAAATAAATATGATGAAAAGTAAATCACACACAAAATTTACCCAGCTTCGGCAACCCCTGTCTACTGCTGCATTCACAGATTTCTATTAGAATTAAACAGTATCACGCTTACAAACACTCTACTAGACTCGCAGACATTTGCTCCCGCTCACAAACACTCTACTAGACTCGCACACCTTGCTCGCAAACATTTGCTCCCGCTCACAAACACTCTACTAGACTCGCACACCTTGCTCCGCCTATAGAGTTTCGCTTACTCGCAAACTTTGCTTCCCGACTATAGAGCTTCGCTTACTCGCAAACTCTGCTCCCGCCTATACAGCTTTGCAAACTCGCACACCCTGCTCACTGAACTAATTCTAACTAGACAAACTGACACGACCTAAACCCTAGGTGGTGATTTACAACTCCTTTGACTTGAAAAGAAAAATAGAACAATTTCAAAAATAAAACCAGGAGCAAAAAATTAAAGTATAAACTTGACTCCACAATTTTGCTCAAAATAAAACTAAAAAATAATTCCCCTTTTATAAATAAGGCCGACCCCTTATTTTTCAACTCGATCCCTTTTGAAAAAAATGCGGCCTCTCCTTTTTCTTTTGCTTGGCCCGTTCCTTTTTGTCAAATTAGGGCTTCGGTCCTTTTCTCTTCCTATTGCAGCCGATCCCTTTGTCAAATTAGGGCTTTGTGCTATCGATCTAAATTGAGACTTTCGGCTCTGGCTTGTGCTTGATTTCTGATGATCGACTGTCGCTCTTATGCAGCTGCTTGATCGAGTTCGTTGTTTGTGATTTCGGTATGTACTGTTTCCTTTTTCTTTGCTGGTTTATGCTTGAACTCGATGATTAATTTGCCGATGATAATTGGGCTTATATAGGATTCGAAATCCAATTTTTGCGTTCGTATTCGTTCATTTGAATTTGTCTTCGTTCGTTCGATCTTGTATTGATGCATGAGATTTCACTGACTTGTTCATATTACTTGAATAACACGGTTTTGATTATTAACTTGGTCAATTATGATTGCTGATATGGTGAACTCTTGTTTGACTTGATCAACTTTGGTTTATACGGCAGAGATCTTTCTTCTTTTATTTGTTTTGACTTTGTCAAAAATTTGCACATATTTGATTATTCGACTTGGTCATCTCTGCACTGTTACAATTTGTTCATCTCTGTAGTATTGATTTTCACGGCATTGTCTTTGGGTACTCTGTTTCGTATGTATGCTGTGCATTTGTAGTTGGTTTGAAAACTTTTGTGTTGTAGCTGTCTTGATTTGTGCCTTGTCCATTCTCGTGTGTTCATCCCTGTAGTATATGCTAGTGATACATTTTGGAGTTGGTTCATGTTGTATTGAGCTTTGACCCTTTGTTGTTCATCTGCATTGTTGCCTTGTTGACTGCATCACCATACTCTCTGTTTTGATTTGCATTGATGCAGTTTCCATTCATGTTGCCTCTGTGTTTGACATGGTCTTTGTAGTACTGCATGATCTCATATGCATTAAACTCTGGTTTTTCATCTTGACCATTTGGTCGTGCTGTAGTTCAGATGCACTTGGTCATTTTGTATCTGCTGATGTTTGTTGCAATCACTTTGCTGTTCCATGGTCTATTTGGTGTTTTGTTTATTTGAGACATCTTAGCCATGTTGCATTCATGCTGGTTTATTCTTGCACTTGTGGTTGCCTCTGGTTAATTGCCTGGTGATCTTGTGGTTTGTCACTGGTCTTGCTTGATGGTCATGTGCCACTGCATCACCACTGTTACACTGCCTCTGTGGTCTTCACTGTGTTCATGCACATTTTTTTTCTTTTTTACTTCAGTTTTCACAGTTGCATTTGCCTCGAGTACATGTAATCTTGGCTCTGCTTCATTGTTGTTGCTTCACCACTGACTTGTGTTTTTCACTGGACATGTTGCTTGAGTCATTGGAGTTTGTATTGGTGCATTGCCTTACTGAATTTGGTTGAGACTAGTTTCTTTGATGTGTTTCATTTGGCTGTGTTGATCCTATGTTCATGTTCTTGCAGTCTTCATGACTGTACTGTTGCAGTCGAGTTGTATTCATGTACACTTGTGGCACTTTGTGCATGCTGTACTACTTTGGTTTGATCAGTTGCATTGATCAGTTATGTTGTTCATGTGCATGCTTTGTACTTCATTTGAGGATGTTGGACTTGTTGTACATTGCATAGTGCATTGCCTTGTTTGTTGTGAAGTTGTGCTTGCACACTTGCTATTATTGGCTGCGCACACGAGTTGGCGAGGCAGTGCACACATGTATGAATGTACACGTGTGTATTGCAGCCACTTATGATTACATGTCCCTGTAATATCTATATGCACGACTTTGTGATGAAAACAAGTGTGAATGATGACGAACAACCCAAATAACTGAGGCAAATCATATTTTCAAAAACCATATTTCATTTTATATTGCAAAAACATTTCTTTTTCAATTTTACTGCGTTAGTGAATATTTTTGCAGATTTCTCAGATGCTGGATTTAAACTAGAAGGAAGTTGAAGAAAAATACGAGTGTGAGTGATATGTAGTGAGGTTAACTGTAAATGTGAAATGTGATGTGATTGTAATCAAAGTTGTATAGTTATAGTGAGAGATTGAAATTGTACTATTCAAAATTGTAATAAATATTTGTTTGAATAAAATTTCTGTTTGAATTCAAATTCTGTGTCATTTAATTTTATTCAGTAAATATTTATTTATTCTATGAAAAATAAAATAGTATATTAACAAATACATTTAAACGAATGTATATATGTTTATTATCATCAAACAAAAATCATATAAGCGCAAAGCGCATATTCAACACCGTTGTCCTAAAACCACCATGTCAAAACGTCACATCGTCGTGATCATCAAAATTCACTCATCGTAGAGCAGTAACATCAAGACGTAGAGTCATCGCATGAACAAACCATCATATCACGCTCCTCGAAGCCTTGTCATTGTCCATGCCAATGATCATCCAAATTGGCCATCATCAATTATGACTGGCACCAATCCCTCTAAAGTGGTCAATACCAACCACTTTCGTCGTGTGCTTAACCAAAAATGAATAAGTACGAATCAAATGAAAACGTTCGATGTCCATCCTAAAGTCTGAAGTCTGTTCCAATCCATCGACTTCCATCTTCATATCAGTCAGCATGCAACCTAGTACTCTTCTACAACTTATCCTGGTCATTTGGATTTCTGATCAATAGGCAACCCTGACGTGAGGAATATTCCTAGTATTGGATCCCCAGTAAATCAGCGTTTACAAATAAAACAAGAAAACAAGCATACATGCGACCAATGAGCACACATACATCCAACATAATATATGTATAACATGCATAATGCATCTATATCAATCAATGAGGGATTCATATCAAAAACGTCCTAAAACTACCAAACTCCTAAAATAGCACATCAATGAGAAAATTTTGATATTTGATTTAAAACCATTTTAAAATATTTTTGATCTCTTTTATAAAAATCAAGTAGGTGTTTATAAATATTGAAATCATACTATAAAGTTAGAAATCATTTTAAATACCATTTTTATACTATACTAACAATCATAGTATCGTGAGAGACAATATCACTCATCAACAAAAGCCGTTCAACTTAGTGCCAAGTCGTAGAGCTTTCCGTCATGAGCACAATGCAAGAAACATCGTCCAAAACAAACCTCATATGCAAAAGATATGTGTAATATAAGAATACAAATATAAAGCATTAATTAATTAATGTTGATTAATTAATTAACTTACCCAATAATCCTTCTTCCACGGTCATCTAGTCTCATGTACATGAATGTTTACGTATATCAACCCAAACCGTGAATCCTTTCTCCTTGATTTCTCCTTTATCTCTCAACGAAACGCCATACCACCTTTACCAACAAAATTCACTCCATGATCTCTTCGTTGCGAACCCAATGGTGCAAAGCTCGATCCTCTCTAGCACATTGCGACCTAGTAGCATGCTCGGACCCATCATAATATCGCACTCTACCCAGGTTTTTCGAAGTTCCATTGGACAGTGCGATGTGGTGCAGTTCGACATGAGAAACACAGCGGTAACCTTCATTTTTCCTATCTCCGATTGCGTTGCAAGAAAAGCTAAACTCTAAATCTGCCTTAGAATGGTCGAGCTTAGCCATCACTGTCGCATCTTATGAAATTGACATGACCGTGAAGCTCTCTTCGGGATGAGCTCAATGGAGTTGATCTCATGATTTTTAGTCGAGTGGAGTTATCAATTTTGATTTTTGAATATATTTAGAGAAGGCGACCATTCATGGGGATGGAATAGTAATCTGAAAATGAAATTGAAAAGAGGGTTTAGGTAAATAATATTATATTCAATTTATTTGAATTTTCAAATACATGGTCGTACATTTCGAGCCTGTACGATTATACGACGCGCCCGATTGCAAAGAAACTCGTCGACGTGCATCACCTCATTTTTTTGGTCAAAATGGTATTAATTTCATCACTATCTAAGCCAGTACTCTGGGATGATAATTTCATGCTTTTCGAGATTGTTTTTGCCATCGAATCACTCAATGTCCAAATATAGCGATGCTTATACTTATTTTAATTTGCAACGTCAATTCAAACTCAACAGAAGTGGTCTCGAGTCCTAATTAGATCATTTATGAAAAATCATATTTTTTGACCGACTAAATTAACGATTCAATACTTAAATCAATTAAGTAAATATCATATCACTAAAAGTACGGGTCATTATAAGTGCCTATAAATACAGGCCTAACCCTCACTTTTCTTCTTATATTTTCTAAATAGAGCCGCTCCAAAATTATTCCTTCTCTGCCATTTCTATAAATTAAACATTATATTATATATATATATATATATATATATTGAAGAATGGCAAAAAATAAAGAAATCGATCCTACGAAAAAGGTAAACTCTTTAATTATAAATCTAAATTCCACTTAACTCAAACCTTCTCCTAAATATGAAATTCTAGTAGGTATGTATATACTTTTAAATACATATTTTATGTTGGAAAGGAAAAAGGAGTCAATTAATAGGAATGAATTTGGATTTGAAGATTTGAAAAGCTAAAATTGTGAGTGAAAAATTATATTATTTATGTATAACACTATAATTTATATTACTAAATTTTATTTGATTGTCATTCCTATGTAAAACCCTTGGATTGTAGGCTTAAAAAGAATATGTCTAATTAAAATCTTGCCTACATATTATGTAAGTAAAGTAATTGTGACGGAATGGTATACACACCCTAATTTGGAAATTTTGGGAAATTAGTCCCTAAAATTTTTAATGTGTGATGTTGATAAGATCTGAAATTTAATCTAGATTTATGCTAATTGAGTTGCGAATTGTTTGGCATTCATTTGGAATGTTCTAATTTGACTTGGAATGTAAATTTCTATGTATTAATCCATTGGAAGCATTGAATGTACAATTTAGTTGTATCCATTTCCATGTAAATTTCTATAGATTGTCTAACTTCACAACTACTTATAGAAGGTGCGTTGCTTGGAATAATAAGGAATATGCTTAAATGAAAGATATGTGTAAAGTACGAATCCTTCTTCATAGTTTGCAATGTCAATTTTAATAGAATGAAAAGAGATAATTCCTTGTAATTTCAAGCGGAGCAAAAGTTCCGCTTTTAGGTAGTTTATAGAATGTTAAAATGATAATAGTTTCCTTTTCGAGAAGGATAGCTCTAATATATTAAAAATTTAGAAACAAGTATTCTTTGTAGAATTTACACATAGATATATATTCTGAAATTCCTAAACGTAGAAATTATAGAGTTAAAAATAGAACTATATATACATATAATCATGTCTACTAATTAAAAATATAAATATACATAAGATAAATGATAAAGAGTAATAAATAAATATAAGTCGGTTCTCGTATTAGTTATAATTAAAACCTTCAAACATTAATAACATAATAAATCAAAGGGTTAGGAGATTAAAATGAGAAGGGGTAATAAATGCAATATTAATGAATAATAATTGCAATATTAGTAGGCAATGAATGCACAGTTAATAGGGAGTTATATAAATTAAATGAGGACATAAGCATGTTTAATAGGTTTAATTACAGAATTAAATATGATACTGATGGAGAAAACAGAATAGGCATAATAAGTTAGATGTGAAATGGATAAATAAATGTCATTAGTGATTGTCTAATTTGAATAATATTGGTCATTTATAAAGGATAATTAATTGGAAGTAAAGAGTTATTTAACATTTAAATAACGAAGATGGAAATGGAAAATAAAGGTAATAAACATGTAAAATAAGAATTAGTTCCTAATAAGTGAATAAATATTAATAGATGGACTTAAGACGCGGACCGTGGTTGAAATTATATGGCTACGATAATACATTTTTGACGGGCATGAATTAAATACTTAGATTGATTATATAACGTAGGATGAGTTGGAGATGCATGGTCGGGGGTGTAACACAATGGAAGTCTACCCTCAACAAAAGGCTATTAGTAGTTGTGTATACGTACTACTGATGTGGGACGTCTCCAGATATAGAATCTATGGGTGGGGAAATATACGTTCATGTATAGTTGTGGAAAAATATACCAAAGGTTCACCTCGGATTTAAAGTATTAAATGTCTCGGTACCCTTATGTAGGCCAAGGGGCTTACTTTGGGGATTGATGTATTAAATGGTCGTTGAGTATGCCTCCTCCCTGTTTAAGAAGTCTCAAATAACCTACGATAGTGATTAATTAGGAAATGGGACTGCTTTATTTCCAAACCAGTGGTATAAAATAACTGGAGTGGGCATTTTCCTTGATTTACATTACTTAAGTCTAAATAAGATTTCAGCTTTGGGGGTCGACAGGTGTGACAACCCACATTTTTGGAAGGTTTAAATCGACAATAATCCACATATATCCAACTTAAACAAACCAGAAAATGGATAATCGGTGGGGTTAATTAAGAAAAATAAGAAAAGAAGAAGAAACAAACACAAAATCTCGTAGTGGAATGACAAAATATAATAATCAAATAAACAGTTCATGAAGCTGTTTATACAATAAATTTTATTATAATTTATACAACATTTATCAGTGTTACATATACAACAGGGATAAATAAAATAATGCAGTAGACAACATGATGCAGGACTAATAATAGCAATAATATACTAAATCTTTGTCTTCATCCTCCAGAAACTGATCTTCAATGTGCTGAAAAAAACTCAAGGATGACCCAAGCGTAATGAAAAAATAAACGCTCGAGTTAGGACTAAAATATTCTTATGCGATTCAAATCGATATCACATAACATGAGTGTAATAGCGTCAGAGATGTTTATGGGGTTTCACATCTCATATCCAACATATAACGTGTGTGTAATAACTTAAGAGATGTTATGGGATTTTCCATCTCTTAAAGATCCATCAAAATATTTATATGTAGTAGAATACGCTACCTATATAATTTCTAATCAGTAAAATAAATATTTTTCTTAGCGTTAAGGCTTTACATTAATCCCCCTTAACGCATTTTTAAGCATTGTCGTACAGTTTGCACATAATGCCCAGTAGCATGTCGGGGGATAGGGATGCGCCGTGATACGACAATGCTAAACCAAAATCGTAGGGGTCTCGTGTAGGGATAAAAGTATAACAAGACATGTAAGGCAATGCCCAAGGTAGGTAACTATCTATTCGAGTCGTAAGGCTGCTGGTAACGCATCGTAACCATGACTGCCCATCACGTCCATCCATCCCATATCGAGTCAAGGGTGCACCAATCGAAACCAACATCAAAAGTAATAGTATGGATGAATTCCAGGAAAATCGAAGAAAAGATGTCCTCTAGGGGTGGCAATCCCGCTTGGCCCTATTAAGCTGTCTTGTTTTAGTCATTTCAAATTGGCACAAGCGTTTGGGTCTCTTCATCATCACTCTCTTTCTTCAAATCCAACAGCGATGCCAAACCAACCACATCATTCCGAAGTCTCCTCCGCACACACAGTTGTTAAAGTGGTTCCAATATTGACAAAGGGTATGCCAATAAGAGACCTCGGTCTATTTAACAACCAAACGTCATTTTACATATCAGTTGTACTATTATATTTTGAAAACAATTCATACTTGATATCAAAATATCGTATTCGCTTCAAAATCAATTTCATTTCCAAATCATCGTATTTATCAAAAATATACTATTACAATTTCAAAATCATTTTTTTCCTTAATATCTCGATTTCGCTTCCAAAATTGTTTCGAATTTCAGTTTAGGTTGTAATTTCATTTATACCCAATTCGTATTTAAATCAATGATTTAAATATAAGCAATTCCCACTCTGACCAGTCTGAATTTTTAGAAAATAGTTGAATAGTTTTAAAATGGTTAAATAGTTAAAATAAAATAGTTTGAGTATTGAAAATGGTTTATATAGTAAAATAGCTTGGAAAATCAAAATAGTTTGAATATTTAAGAAGATGGATTTTAAACAGTTTATATTAAAACAATTTATTTGAAAATAGTTTCAAAGTCAAACTGATTTAATTCCCAATCTTCCAATTTAAATCAATTTCCATTTCAATTTAAATCGATTCAATTATGATTTAAATCCGAATTAACTTCGATTCCTAATTTTTATTCAAATATATTTCTATTTCAATTTCACATTATGTCAATTTCGTTTCAATTCAATTCTAAATTTTAAACCATTTCGATTTATATAAATTCGAGTTCGATTTCAGAATATCCATTTAAATCACCGAATTCAAATTAAACTTCAATCTTCGAATTTAGGTTTCAAATCTTAAAAATACATTCCATTCTCGAGTCCAAATTTATATATCCAATTATATTACTTTGACTTAGCAATTATCCAAAGTTCGAATGAAAGTTCAAATCCTTTTAAAACAAATAAATTACCAGAATTCAAATCATATTTCAATTTTAAATTCAAAATCTCAAATTTCATTTCAAACAATTTCTTGTAACAAATTCCGATTCCAACATTTTGAGCTCAATTACGAAAATAACTTGATATCCATAAATTTGATTTTTAATTCTTTAAATCTAACTCATTTAAAAAAATTCAAATCAAAATTTTTAAAATAATTTAATTTAACCAAATCCGATGTTTGTATATTATTTTCTATTCTATGGCTAAGTGAATCAATTATTCTAATTTAAATCAGGGATGGATATATATCGTTTCAACCCAAAATAAATGTCAGAGGTATATATCATTTCAACCTATTTCTTAATTTATTCAAAATAATTCGATTTACCATTTTATATACTGTAAATAATATAAGGGATAGTAACAGGATATATAAAATCGACAAACATCCAAATCATCCAAAAATATCAACCAATAGCATTCAATTTCAATCAACATCAAAATCAGCTAATAATTCACAACAATTACATAGTTTGCAATATTGGGTATTTTACTGGCAATTAAATTCCAATTTCAAATTTAAATATTAGTTATACTTTCTACTGTCAATTCATATGTCAATTTCATCCAAGCAATAGTCAATAAAATTAAATAACTTCATGATGTCAATTTAACTAACATAAAAGTTATTTTAGTATGTCGTAAGCTTTATAAAACACTCACCTTTTTATTTGAAATTGAAAATTTTCCAACTTCAAATAAATTCAAACCAACTCCGCGACGTAGCATTCGTCGATATGATTCCAACGCCCCTTGTTTCGCTCGAATCGAACCTCGCATGGAAAAGTTATGAGTTTTTTTAAACATTAACGAATTAGTAGTATAATTATTAAACTGGTTAACTTTTAGAAAAACGTTTGACCCTAACCTATTCTTCCTAAACGTAGCCTCTCCCAGGTCGACTACAGAACCCATCACGTGTTCAAAACCACCATCCAAGCGCACTCCAACGAACACCGGACGTCCATCCACCATCATCGCCGCGTGCGCCATTCACTGCTCCATTGCCTTACCAAGTGCGGCGCTTCAGCTCCACCAACGCCAGCCTCGCCCTATGTCAGCGTGTAGATCCAAGCTCAAAAAACCATCTCAAAACCCTAAAACGCGTAGTCGACCTCACCTCGATTGAGACTTCGATCCCCTCGCGATCGCTCTGCCTGAGTTGCGTCGCCTCATCCAAGCGCTCGTGTGCCATTGATCTATTTTTATTTTTATTTTTTCTCTCGATCGAGTTTGCTTTTTTTTCCTTCACTGATACGCGATTTTGAAAAGAAAGGAAGAGGAGAGAGTACGGGTCGAGAAGAAGATGGCAGAGCGTACGAGTTACCGATGAAGTAAATATGTATTATCATATTAGAAAATATCTAATCAACTTGCCCACGAAAATTCCGAACTCTAAATGACACGTGCTGTCTGGCGTTCATAATATTTTATCCATATTCCGAATACAATGGAACTAGTCCCGAGGATTAGTTCGATCGTATGCGAAAGATACCTAATCAAAATTAATTAATTTTAATCGAATTCCTTAAATTGATTTCTACGCATTCAGTTTAGCGCGGCCAACGACAAGTCTGATCAGTAGGAAACTTGAAATCCTATAATAATTCATTATTGCATATCCAATGAAACTGGTTCAGTGAAAACCAAGACAGTGACCAAATGGCTATTTTTACTCGTCAATTAAAATAAGTAATTTCAAAATTTTAATTTAATCATATTAAATTCAATTTTAAAAGTTAACAATCTTCATTATTATTTAAATAAAATCTAAATCAATTTCTGATATCATTTTCATTCACATTAAATCCATAATTCAATTATTTAAATAATTGCAACATTAAACTTAAACAATTTAAATATCAATAAATTACATTAACAATCATACATTTCTATTAAATTTTGGTTATCAACCATTATTTTATTTCCATCTAAATAATTCAACACTTATCATTAAATTCAAGTTATTGATTATAAACAGATTCAGTGTATAGAATTTCATTTCAATACTTGTTATTTTCAAAATCTTTGAAATTGGTTATTTCGATATTTTCTTTAAGTTCATATTAAATATATTACATAAATAAAACAATAAATTTTTTTATTTCCAACCATTTTTATTCAACCGCCATATTACATTTAATAATTTAAAATATTAAAAATATGGGTCGTTACATTCTCTCTCACTCTAAACTTTTCTTCCTCGAAAAGGACTAAGTATGAAATTTCAACACTTAGTATATTTAATTAAAAACAATCAGCTCATAAAAATTAAAATCTTATTTACAAAAGCATTACTACACTCTCGCTATGCCAATTTTAAATCAGATTCACATAAATTAAAATTTACTTTATAAAATAAGCTATAAAAATTTTAAAACTCCAAAATTTTTCTAATACAAGGATTCATGGAAAATTTCGGTAAAGTCTCCTTTGTGCGGCTCGATTCAAAAAATTTTATAATGCAATATATATCATAAATATATCAAATAGATATCAAATATACTTCTCATGTCAATGATGAGGCATCCCGTAGGGAAAAAAATATAAAAGTGCGGCATGTAATCCGTGATGTATACCTTATTATTATTAATACGAGAGAATTCGCTCGTGTTAAACAAGCAAAAGAAAAATATAATCCGCATATACGTCCAAACGGTCTTCGTATGTACCTATCTCAACTCAATTTAGAATATTAGTCACTTATAAAGGTATAAAAAGCATATACGATTTAATAGAATCATGTAACACGAATTCTGAATCCAAACTATAGCTCAAGCACCAATTCACAACATAGCGATCAAATGCAGCCAAAACAGCTAAAAGAATGATTTACAACAAAGAAAACCATTCAGCAATTATTAAAATTCATCCAATTAAGCCAATTAATTCATAACCATGTGAATTTACATTATCCAATGTCGATATTTAATTTATACACTTTATTCTTATTAACATCCAATTTTTATTAACATTAATCGGTTTGTTTCGAATTTATTCACATCTATTTTGTTTATATTCAATTTATTCAATTCAATTTGTTAAATTTCAATTACTTCGCTTTTTGTTTAACATATTTCATATAAATTCATTTATGCCAATTTAAAAATTTATTCCATTTAACCTTGTTTAAGTCAAATTTCATTTTACTACCACTTAGTATATTCTCTTTGATACCAATATCATTTATAAATCGTTTCATATAACCTTTTCAATTTATTATAAACATTTTATAAAATGCAAATCATTTTTATTATTGTTTCATATCTTAAGTTCATTTTAATTCATTGATTTGCTTCGTCAGTTCACTTCATTATTCAAATTCATATTAACAATTTTACTTCAATAAATTTTATTTTATAAAATGATTCGCTTCATCAGTTTATTATTAACTTTAGTTAAGTAAATTTTATTTTATACCTCAAATTCATATTAATAAAATTTTCTTTTCTCACAATCAATTTTATTCAACTTATTAGTTAACTTCATCTTATAAATCATTTTGTTAACTTATTCCATATTAAATTAGTTAACATTCAATTTTATTGAAAATCATTCCATTTACATTCAATTTATTTACATCAAATTTAAATTAAATTCAATTACTTATATTAATTCTACTTACAATCATCTATTTTATTCAACTTCTTTCATAATTTAAATTGCATTTCATTTTATAATTCAAGTTGTATCCATTCTATTAATTCATTTTATAGCTTAAGTGGAATTAATTCACTTTACTAATTTATCTAGTTTCATTTAAATCCAATTCAATTTATTTATATTAAGTTAAACTTCATTTCATTTTAATCCATTACTTAGTTTATTTAAATTTATCTTAAATTTTTCTTATCATTCGCATTCAATAAATTGAAAATTTGTTTTTAGCTTAATATTCTCAAATCAATAAATTATTCAAATTAATTCACTTAAAATTTCATTTTATAAATTTATCTAATTCACTTCAAATACAATTTACTTCCATTTAAACTTTCATGAGTTAAATTTCATTTTATTTATTTAACATTTCTTAAGTTAATTCTTTTATTTCATATCTCAAATTTAAATTTCCTTTTGTTTGCTTAACAAAAATGCTTAGCCATTATAAAATTTGGTTTCATTTTCCAACTTAAATTCATAAATTATAAACTTATTTTCCTTTTATATCATTTCAATTTATATGTTCAAACTATTTTTATATATTTATCAAATCATACTTAGAATATTTTTCAAAATCCAAACTTGTTTTAATCAAAAATAAATTTCTTTTGGTAGCAGTTCTCACTTAGAAACTCGAAAATGAATACTGGCGATGCTGCATGTAACGACCCGGTATTTTGTGCCATTCACTTCCGCACATGTCGGACTTGAATTGCTCGAAATATCAGATTGTTAATTTAAATTTGGCAAAACTCAGCATATACGGTAAATAAATAAATCACATAATCACAGGCATAGAGTAATATAACAATATGCAGGGGAATAGATAAATAGTAGTTCACGAAGCTACTATATAAGTAAAAGAGTTTGAAATAAAATACAACAGAAATATCAAATACAATGAAGTCTCGAATACAGATAGATGACTTCTCTGAAAAAATCAACTGGATAGTCGAAAGCTAAATGGATATAGATGGATCTCCAAGCGAAGCTCCAACCCCAAAGGTGAGTCTCAAATGCTGTGACACTCAGTCTGACCTGAGCGTAAAGCAAAACACAAAACACTCGAGTCAGGATTAACATTCTTATATAATTAAATCCAACTCAAGTGAAATATCATCTGAAATACAAGTAACTTAAAGGATGCTTGGGATAACCATCTTCTAAGGATCCGTGGAGCTATCTACTATGTAGTAATATACGTTATTATAATATGTCTATAGTAAAGTAAAAGTATTAAAATAGCGTTAAGGAATTACCCATATCCCCCTTAACATATTTTTATATATTCCCATAGTCTATACAGTACCGTAATTCCTCCGTAAACGGGAGGGCTATTAGAGGGCACTCCATAGGTATGGTACAAACCAAACTCGTAGAAGGCGTGATAGGGCAGGCGACAAGGCACTCGAGCAAATGCCAGGGTAGATATACCGTTTGCAGATCTGGACTAGTGGTAACGCATAGCAGCTACTACTGCCCACCTCGTGACACACTCCCAAATCAAAAGGTGCACCCAATCACATCACTAAACCAATAGAATGGAATCGAAGAAATGTGCCCGATCGAAGGAATGACCTCACTTGGCCCGGCATGGCTCCTGTTTTAGCCGCATCAAGCAGACTCATGGGAGTCAGGGCTACGTAAGTACCATATAGAATCATCACCAAACCATCCTGCTTCTTCTGGAATCTCTACCACGTACACAGTTGTTAAAGTGGTTTTCGGTATTGGCAGAGAATATGATAATATCCGATCCTGGTCTCTTTAACAATCAATCGTTATTATAACACCGTGGTCATTTCAAAATAGTTTATACTTCAATACCAGAATATCATATCCATTTCAAACCCATATCAATACGATATAAATTTTCACTTCATACATATCTATTTCAAAAATCATAGCACTTCAAAGTTATAACATTTTCGAAACCAAATACTTGAATTTATAACACTTTGGAAATCATAACACTTTGAAATCATAATGCTTTCCTCTAAACAGTTTAGATATTAATAATAGTATATATAATAAAATAGTTTATAAAATAAAATAGTTTACATAAAATAGTTATAAGCTAAAATAGTTTATATTAAAATAATTAGTATAAGATAGTTAAAATAGTTTTATATTAACACGATTAATAATAAAATTGTTTATATTAAAATAATTTATAAAGTAAAATAAATAAATAGTTTTAAATAAAATTTAAAAATACTTTATATAATAAAATAGCTTCCTCAAATTTCACAAATCGATTCAAATTAACTCAAACTCCAAAATTCAAATTAAATTTCAATTCATCAATTTTTAATTCAATTCAGTCTCTCAGTAAACCATTTCAAATTTAATCGATTTCAAGTACAAATTTGAACCACCAAATAAGCCATTTATTTTTCAATATATTTCAAAACTTTAAATATTCCACAAATTCAAAACTACATTTGATAATTTCATATGTCTCTTTATTTTAACTTCATTATTATTTAGTTTTGGAATATTCACTTAATAAATCTAATATCATTTAAATAAACCTTATATTTCCAAATTTAAATAAACTAAATATACCATTTCAATTTATGTAAATTTGAAATATTCATTTAAATCGCTTTTAATCAAATTCAAGTTATAAAACCACATCTTCAAAATCTCAAAATTTAATAAATTTCAAATCAACCTATTTAAGTATAATTCTTAAATAAATAAAATTTCAAACCAATTTCTATTATAAACCTTATATTTGAAATATAATTTCAAAATTTATTTATAACCATACAATTTTCAAAACATATAAATTTTAAAATCTAAATTTTAAACCCTTATAAAATAACATATATATATATAATATCTTAAAATCAATTATTTATTAAAACCAAAATATTCATTTTTATAACCTTGGAAATCATTTTAAAATATATATATGTAGACCAACATTGTCTGTATATAATTTTCTATTCTATGGTCAAGTGATACAGATATTTATCATTTCAATCTGCAATTCAAAATATATACGGGTATATATCATTTCAACCGGCAATCCCAAACTCAATTCAATGAAAATCGCTTGGGTTTATCATTTTAACTCATTACGATTTTCCTCTATTCTACGGATCGTTCGGATATGTATCATTTCAACCATAGGGAATTCTATACTAACAGGGTACTTGCAGAGTGATAACAGATATGATACATAACAGGCATATATCACCAATAACAATATAATATAAACAACAATATATGGTGTCATATCCCACAGGTAGATAGTTACAAATAATAGTATATAACAATTTAAAATAACAGCAGCATATTTCAGTTGTTGTTTCAATTGAAATCAAATTTAATAAATACAAGAACGTTAATCGTGAATGATTGCTCACCTTTCAATGTTGGATTGATAGACAAAGAAGTTGAGTTACGAAATGCAAGCACGAATCCCTAGGCAAGGTAGATTGGCACGAATTAACAAAAAAGCTAATAGATAAGAATCGATGAGAATAGGATAATCAGTTTTGATATAAACTAAAAATATATACATTATTATATATATTGCATTTAAAAATCATAATAAATTTGCTTTATTTCAACAAATATAAACAATCACTTTATATAATAAAACCCACACATGAAAAATAGAATCCATATACATATATATACATATAACTTATACACATTAAATAACTTTATATATATATACCTGCTAATCCTAAAGATCCAACTTTTTTATAAAAATCATTGCTTTATTGAAATCAATATGTCCTATAACTCGACAGGTTATATATATTTACAGAAATATATATTTAAAATAACTAGTATAAATTTTTACAACATAATAGACTAATATATCATATATATACTTCAAAAGTTGTATCTTCAGATATAAACTTAAATCACGGGATATACTTGTATATAAGCTATTATATATAACCAATATATAACAGCTGCCAAAATGAAACACTGAGAAATAAAATATATACACAATATATATAATACTGACATATAATATAACCAATGTATTATAAAAAAATAGAGGCTTAATGTATGTACCCATATATATATATATATATATATATATATATATATATAAATCTGCAACTTATAGTATGCAAGCTGACATACTGTATAAACCTTATAATATGCCACAACTAACTAATATAAGCTATGCTCATACTGTAAACATACGAGAATCATATTTGTAGTTACAAATAATAAATAAAATCCTATATTCTTTCTCACTTTACATATAACTATAGAACCAATCAGGCAAACTTAATACACAATATATATAGTAATACTTTTAAACATGGTATATATATATATAACTTAACTTTATAACTTTGAAACTATATATGTATGTAATACTCCTTATATAATATATATTCAAATAACAAAATCTATATTAGATGTAAACATAAACATAATATATAAATAAAATCAGACTTATATTTACACAAACCGACATATATAACAAAGTAGGCCTATATATAATACTATAACGTATGACAAATATATATATATATATATAAACATATAAACTAATTATAATTTATATAAACCGAATAAACTATAAATCCATATACATAAGTAAAAACTACATGTAAAACAATATATGCACAACATAATATACAAAAAAAATACCTTTGCAAAACAAAGGAGAAGGAGGCTCGATGTCGGGCAACTGCACGAGGCAGAGGAAGATAGACATGAGAAGGGAGGCCTTGTTACAAAGTGGTGGCCAAGGTCGTGGAGGTTGTTATGGTCGGATCTGGTTTGGGGAGCACGGCAAGGCGAGATGGATAAACAAAGCAGAGAGAAGCCAATTTGGACGTGAGCAAGGTTGAGACTATGGGTTTATTGCAGTGGAGGGGCATGCTACAAATGAGAGATGGCAACCGAGAAAAGAAAATAGAGGAAGAAGAATCTTCAACAGATAAAAAAAGAAGAAGGAGGAAACGTGGCCATCATTTTATATTTTATAAAGAACAAACAGTTAAATATATATATATATATATATATATATATATATATATATATATTAAACGAAGCGAATATCAAGGGCCAGAGTTGAATTCAGCTATTATTAAAAGAAACTGCAGTTTCAGAGTCAAATATAAAGCGAAGAAACGGCAACGGTCACACATTGATTTAGCTGAAAACTTTAAAGCAATTTATGGCTTGATTGGACAGCACGCTTCAATTTTGAAAAGGTAAGAAAGTGGAATGTCACAAATTTTTGTACCGCTATGACGGATCGTTATCATCGTTTCCATCGCGTACCGAACATCAAAACACAGAGTTGAATATACTGTAGAGATCAGCAAGACGAGGCGATCAAAGCGTTATACAGATATTGGTGGTATGACCATCCTATCAAAAGTCGATAATTGGTACCGTAAATGCTGCTAAAATGTCAGAAATAAGATAAACGGAGCAATAGCTGTCCAAATGTAAAGAAATGAAATATGACGTCTCACTCAAAAGATGATTTACAAATTTATTATATAAAAATACTTAGGTTTGGAAAACATTTCATTATCATCAAATATTAACTGATTTAAATGGAAATAGAATTACATAATAAAATAAACCTGATGAAATTTTACTATTTTCTATGTTTAAATAGACGCATTTCAAATACTAAATTTTTATTTCCAAATTCAGTTGTAAAAATTTAAGCAAAATTTCAGTTAAATTACGTTATAAAAACTATTAAAAATTTTGGGTTGTTACACTCTCTCCCACTCAAAACTTTTCATCCCCGAAAATAAAGGAGGTACGAGAATAGAAACAGCCAGAACGAAAAATAGAACGAAATATCAAATACAACAATTAATTTAAAATATATAAACTCCGTTTATGTTAAAATTGGTTTATATTCAATTAATTGATTCCAATTCATTTTATTTAATCAATCAAATTTATTGTGTTCACATTTGATTGATTTCATTTCCATATTTTTTTATTCAATTGATTTGTTTCAAATTTATTGACGTGTATTGTAAAACTTTCACAACAATTTTTATTTTTTATTTTACTCATCTCTTAAATCAATTTGATCGACCATAGTAAATTGCACCTCAACATTCTACTTCAACTATCCAAAACCATATAGATTTCAATTAATATTCAAAAATTTGGTTCAATCCATTTTATTCAACTAATAAATAGTCATTCAATTTAAAATTGGTTCTCTTTCATTTTATTAGCATTTCTTTCAAAAAATTCATTTTTAAGTTAACTCATTTATTTATTAAATTTATTTAACTTAATATATATTTTGCAACATATATTACGTGCACAAACATTTATTATAACCTTTTATTATTCAACAAATTAATTTTCCATTTTATTATTAACCCCCGTTTTTCCATTTATTATCCAATTTATTATCAGTGAATTCCCGTAACAAAATATCATTTTGACATTCTATTACCTATCATAGTGTATATTATCCAGTTACATTCTAATTACATTTAAATTTTCTAGGTAAGTTATATTAATGTTTCCGAGTGTAATTAAATATTATACAAATTTTCTGTGACGACCGCCCATGACTCCCGCACCCAAACAAGGAAGTATTGCGCTGTAAAGAGTGCCAGGCCGCCATGGACGATCATCAAGGTAAGGTAAACACAGAATAGTCTATAGTATTACTCACAGCGCATGGATAAAATACAATAGAAAAATATACATAGTGAAGCTCCATGGAACAGACTCTCATCATATAAACTCATAATAGTTTGATACAACAATCTGAAAAGTCAATACATCAAGCCTCACTACATATCACTCAGAAAATCATATAAGCAGCGGAACATCCAGTACATATAATAAAAAAAACAATATGCAAAAGCCTCCAGCTCGTCTTTGTCATCAACAGCGTTGGTCACTAAGAACAGCACCTGTCACCTGCTACCTAGTCTGCCCATCCCAACATGGATGAACAGCCCAAGGTAATAAGAGTTGAATATAAAACCTTGAGTCAGACAAAAGTCCTAGTGAGCAGTAAATCAACTATCAAACATACCAAAAGAGCATAAAGGGTAAAAGTAATAGGAACCCAACCATCCCACTCCACCTCTTTCTACAGCGATAGCCCCCAGACCCACTAAGCAGGAATAAACATAGCAAAGCAGACAATTAAAGTAAAGCAATTATCACTCGGGTCAAGGTCGATGTTTTCCAAGCATAAACCCCCAAGGCCTAAACCAAGATCAGATGAACACCCACAAAACATCGCTCTTGAGACCGAATGACAATACAACCAAAACATCCAAGCATCCATGACTCTGGCTATCACTGTTATCATTGCCTCGATATCACCGTTAATTGAATGACCGGCACATTCTTTCAGCCGTAAGTCAAGGACTAATGGTAACGCCGGTTCTAGACATAACTCTGCACGTCGTCGCAGCCCGTGCCTAGGACTATCGAACCTGCCCAGAGTACTCGACCACCTACCTGTATTCTTTTGGGTGTCCCGACCACCTACCTGTAGTCGTTTGGGCGCCCCATGTACTCTTGCTTTGAGTTTGCTAGAACCTTCAATAACGATGAAATCCAAGCCTTCTAGTCATCCTCCTCGACGACTATTCTCAAACTTGCCCAAGCTACTTCTCGAGCCCACCATTATCCACAAACTCGAACCATATCACTGAGTTATCAACATGTTTGGGATGATCCCGTCTGGATTAAACCAAGGCTATCTCACATCATGCTTTGCTTCTTCGTATCATAGCAAAGTCCCATCTCAACATCATCATCAAATCTATCCATATGAGCTTTCTCATCCGCTTCATATGCCACAACCAGCTTTCCTTACTCAAGAGCCTTTCCACTTAGCTTTTGAATCATCTTCGACCAACTTGTCCATCTCAAATCCATAAATCAACTAACTTTTATCAATCAATCAAATCAATCATTAATCCAAACAATCAACCATTCAAACAAGATCTAAGTAAACAATTATAACAAAAATGGCAATTTCGTAAATAAAGGGTCCAAATCTAACAAACATGAATTCTAAGTAATATCTTGTTGAACGAACTAGCATAGGTTAACATATAATAAAATGGATATCACAACTTTATTAACGATAGATCTACATGCAGACTTAAGGAAAATGCATGAAATTACTATCTTTAACACACAAACAAGCCACCGATCCAATATACTCCTTTGGGTCCGTGTGAGAGATAACTACCACTCACCGAATCACCTAAACACTTCAAAAGCAACAAACTTCAGATCTGGACAGCATAGGATCTAGCTTGATCCGACAAGGTTTCCCTTCAAATGATGAAATCTCTCTTCGATGGATGGAGATCTTCAACTTTGGCTCTTGGATCTTCGATCTTGAATGGATGTAAGCACTAGATCAGAGTGGAGAAAAGAAGTGAAGAAGTGTTGTAGTCGAGCTCTAAAAATGGAAGTACTTCGTCGCTTCAAAATCTGATGCCAAAAAGTGAAGAAAAACAGGGTATTTATAGGCTGTTTTCTTAAGTCGCCGCCCCCATGAGTCGTCCACGACTTAAGAGATCCCCCCGACCTACGACCTATCAAGCCTAGCCGACCCAACGACTTAACACAAGAGACGACTCAATATGCACGCGACCTAACTGAGATGCGCGACCTAACTCGTACGCGAGTTACGACCTACCACTAAGTCCTCACACGACTCAGCGACCTAACGTCTTTAACGTAAGTCGTCTACGACCTAAATATACGTAGCGACCTTCCTTAGGTCGCCCAACAACCTAACTTCCTTAAGTCGTCTAACGACCTAACCCACTTAAGTCATTAACCCTTGGGTCGTCTAATTCTATGAGTCACTCAATCCACTAACCCGCTAACCACCTTAAGTCGTTAGCTCCACTAACTCGCTCATTCCTTAAGTCGCTCTATCCACTAAACCGTTAACTCGCTCTAACACTAACACGCTAACTCGTTCAAACTTATAGGTCGCTCCATTCCTTAACTCGTCCACGACCTATCTCTTAACTCGTTAACGACCTATCCCTTAACTTGCTTAGAATGCATAGGTCGTTACTTCTATAAGTCGCTCCATCCAACCTAACTTCCATACGACCCAAGCTACTCACGACTTAAGCACCACACGGGTTAACTTTCACACGACTTAAGCTTTGGTCGACTCAAACTCTACACGACTTAATCAACATCAACGACTTAATGTCGACAGTTTTACAATCTTTCGATCCGTAAAAATACGGGTCGTTACATTCTCTCCCCCTTAGAAAGTTCGCCCTCGAAATTCCAAACAAACAAGAGCAACCAAAACTATTCTGCATGCCTATCATCCATAGCAATCAACCAACCATGCATCCAATTACTAACCTAGCATGCAGAATTCTAAGATTAGATCAAGTTACAAATTCATGAGATGTCACGACACCTTAGGGCCATACCTCGAAGAGTTCAGGATGAGTTGCCTTCATCCTCTCTTCCTCCTCCCACGTACAGTCGTAAACATCATCACTCCATTGTACCTTGAGAAACCTGACTACCTTCCTCCTAAGCTGTTTCATGTCAGTTTCCACAACACGGAGCGGCTTACGAGGTCCTCTAATAACTGGATCAATCTCAAAGTCTTCATAGCTATCAGCAGAAGCCACTGTATTCTAGTCGTGCACATATTTCCGTAGATACGATATATGAAAGACATTGTGCACACTCGTCATCTTTTCTGGTAACTCCAATCTATAAGCGAGCTTTCCAATTCGCTCGATAATCGGGAATGGTCCAACAAACCTCGGAGTCAACTTTCCTTTTTTCTCGAATCGAATAACATTCTTCAGTGGAGAAACCTTCACAAAAACCATATCACCTACGTCGAATTCCAAATCCTTACGACGCTTATCGGCATAACTTTTCTGACGATCTTGGGCTGCCTTCGTTCGTCGTCGAATGATCTTTATACAATCCGTAGTCTGCCGAATCATTTCTGGCCCAAGTATCAGCTTTTCTCCAGTTTCCAACCAACATGTCGGAGAGTTGCACGGTCTTCCATACAATGCTTCATACGGTGCCATACCAATACTTGACTAGTAACTGTTATTATAAGCAAACTCTACCAAATGAAGATGATCTTCCCATGATCCTCCGAAATCTAAGACACATGCTCTGAGGAGATCTTCCAAAACTCTGTTGACTCTCTCAGTCTGACCACCTGTTTGGGAATGGTAAGCTGTACTTAAACACAACTCGGTTCCCAAAACTTCCTGGAAGCTCTTCCAAAATCCACTAGTGAACAATGGGTCTCGATCGCTCACTATACTCTTCGGAATACCATGAAATTGAACTATCCATTTAACATATAGCTCAGCCAATTTCGATGCAGTCCTAGTTGATCGAACATGAATAAATCTTGCACTCTTAGTCAAACGATCTACGATGACCCAAATCCCCTCATTTCCTGTTCTGGTTCTAGGTAGACCATCAATAAAATCCATCGATACTTGCTCCCACTTCCATGTAGGAACTTCTAACGGCTGAAGCAATCCACTTGGCTTTTTTTGCTCGGCTTTTACCAACTGGCAGTTCATGCACTTGGAAATAAAATTTCCAACATCCTTTTTCATACCTTCCCAGTAATAGGTTCTCTTCATATCCCGATACATCTTATTTCCACCTGGATGAATTGTCAGCCTTGAGTGATGACTTTTCTTCAGAACTTCATCTCTCAATTCATTTATATCAGGAACAACTAGTCGTCCTTATTTCCGAAGCCAACCCTCTCGATCGACTTCGAATCCTTTATCCTTTTCTGGGTTCAGTCCAGATTCCAAATCACGGATAATCTTGACAAGCCTATCATCTCGCTTTTGTCTCTCGCCGATTCTTTCCATAAGAGTAGGTCTTAACGATAAGTTTGCCATCATCTCAGGTTCCAATTCACATCTAGGCCTGAAGTCAAATCCAGCTAAATACTCGAGACTCTTCCATTCCGAAAACATGGCTCCCAATTCTGCATGTCTTCGACTTAACGCATCTGCCACTGCGTTACCCTTTCCTGGAGTATAGACTATACCAAAGTCATATGATGCTAAAAACTCTAGCCATCGTTGCTGTCGAAGATTCAAATCCTTTTGGGAGAAAAGATACTTCAACGACTTATGATCTGTAAACAACTCGAATCGTACTCCCAATAGGTAATGTCTCCACATCTTCAAAGCAAAAACAATCGCCACCAATTCCAAATCGTGAGTCAGATAATACCTTTCATGCGGCTTTAGTTTTCGACTTGCATATGCAACAACTTTACCCTTCTGCATCAGCACTGCTCCAAGTCCTGTACCACATGCATCGGTGTAAAACACCATCTCATCATTTCCACTAGGAATAACCAAAACAGAAGCACTTGTTAGTTGCTCTTTCAGGATTACGAAAGCTTGCTCACACTTAGCATCCCATCTGAACACTTGGTTCTTTTTTGTCAATCCTGTTAATGGTGCAGTTATCTTGGAAAAGTCTTTGATAAACCGATGATAATATCCTGCTAATCCAAGAAAACTTCTCACCTCAGATGCATTCTTAGGTCTAACCCAATCCTGGATCGCTGCCACCTTGGCGGGATCAACCGCTATTCCATTTCCAGAGATAACATGGCCTAAGAACCTCACTTCGCTCTTCCAGAAGTGACACTTCGAAAACTTAGCCTTCAGCTGATGTTTCCGCAAGATTTCCAAAACAACACGTAAGTGCGTCTTGTGCTCTTCTTCAGTTCTGGAATAAATCAGAATATCATCCACGAACACAAGTACGAACTTATTCAACTGACCTCTAAACACTCTATTCATAAGATCCACAAAATATGCTGGTGCGTTGGTCAATCCAAACGGCATTACCAGCCACTCAAAGAAACCGGATGGTGTCCTAAAAGCAGTCTTCGGCACACTATCCTTTGCCACTCTCAACTGGTGAAATCCCGTTGCCAAATCCATCTGAGAAAACACCTTAGCTTCGTGAAGCTGATCAAACAAGTCATCTATTCTTGGCAATGGATACTTGTTCTTCTTAGTCACTTTATTCAGCTCACGATAATCCACACACAACCTCAACGATCCATCCGCTTTGGTTGCAAACACAACTGGTGCACCCCATTCGGACACACTACGCCGAATGAATCCTTTCTGTAAAAGGTCATCAACTTGCACCTTCAACTCTTGCTGTTCCCTAGGCGCCATCCTCCTAAGAGGCATCACAATAGGTCTGGCTCCTTCAACTAGATCGATACGAAACTCGATCTCTCTATGCGGCGGTAACCCTTTGACCTCGTCAAAGACATCCTCAAATCCATTCACAATAAGCACCGATGACAGTCCATCCCGTGGAACAACCAGCGAATACATGAAGCTCATGAAGACGCCTTCTTCATGCTTACATCGTATCACAACCTTTCGCCCCTCCACATTCTCGACTGTCACCTCCAGCCTCTTACAATCAACCCTTGCCGCATCTTCCTAAGCCAGTCCATACCCAAAATAATTCCGAACCCCGCAAAGTTCAGAACAAAACAATCACACACAAAAGAGCAATCATGACTCGATACAACTAGACCACGGCATACCATACACAAACAAGACGAACCCCCAACTGGATTAGTCACAACCAATGGTCTATCAACAATATCCGGTTCCAAACCCAACCGGCCTACAAGATCATTACAAACAAACGAGTGCGACGCCCCAGTATCAAATAACACTCTAACTGGAACACCACAAATGGAAAGAGTACCTTGAACCACCACACTCTTTCCTTTCTCTTCCACAGTAGGGGCTTTCGAAGATGATGGAACAGCCCCCAAAGCATAGGCTTGCACAATCTACCTGTCCTTCCTCGGTTCCGGACAATTCTTCTTGATATGCCCCGGCTTATCACAGTTGTAGCACTTCCCTGGGACCTTAGAATTCTTGCAATCTTTGGAGAGATGACCCTTCTGCTGACAATTGTAGCAGGTCACTTCACCCTTCAGCTTCTTTTTCCGACCATCCTTACCCTGTTGTTGTTTCCTCTTCTTGTTTTCACCCTGCTGTGGTTTAGACCCTTCCTTGGTTACAGCAACAACAGATCCTTCTTTAGGAAACAGACTCTCGTGCCTGAGAGCTTTCTCCACAAGCTTCTCAAATGGATCGTCCAGATGATCCACTAACTGCCTCCCAAGATAAGTGTCCAATCCTGTCATAAACTTCTCATTCTTCTGATATGGAGATTCAATATACGACCGAGCATACTTGGACAAGGCTTCAAACTCAGAAACATACTCAAGAACTGGTCTCCCACCTTGCTTGAGCTCCACAAACTTCTTGAACAAAACAGATTTCTGAGCTGTAGAAATGAACTTAGCCTCAAATCTAGCTTGGAACTGCTCCCAAGTAATTTCTTCCTCTGGAGTATCAATGGTGATAGAGTTCCACCAATCAGAAGCTCTTCCTTCAAGCTGTCTTGATGCAAGCTTCCTCTTAGTTGCATCCTCAATTCCCAAATCACCAAAGATCCTTTTACAAGCATCAATCCACCTCTGAACTTCAATGGTTGATTCTGTACCTAAGAAAACCTTCCCTCCAAGAGCAGTATAGTCCTTACACAACTTAGCAAAATCCACTGGTTTTGGGGCTTGAACTTGAACTCCAAATCTACTGATGGCCCCGGAGCTGGCATCCTTCTCATGATTGAAGTCATCATAGCCTCGAACATAGAAGCATAATCAGCAGCCCCCTCAACAGCACGGCCTCCCCTAGCAGCTGGTCTCCCTCTTCGACTCATTCCTAATATCTAAAAGAAATGATTAATATACCCTGAGAAATAACTGCATAAGGAGTTCAAATCCTTCTAAACTACCATATTATATATAGTAATCATCCATCAAAATTACAATTACGTCTCTCATACGTAGTTACGTCAGCGAGCGTTGGCTAAAATCGATTAACCAAAGCTTTGATACCAAATGTGACGACCGCCCATGACTCCCGCACCCAAACAAGGAAGTATTGCGCTGTAAAGAGTGCCAGGCCGCCATGGACGATCATCAAGGTAAGGTAAACACAGAATAGTCTATAGTATTACTCACAGCGCATGGATAAAATACAATAGAAAAATATACATAGTGAAGCTCCATAGAACAGACTCTCATCATATAAACTCATAATAGTTTGATACAACAAACTGAAAAGTCAATACATCAAGCCTCACTACATATCACTCAGAGAATCATATAAGCAGCGGAACATCCAGTACATATAATAAAAAAAAACAATATGCAAAAGCCTCCAACTCGTCTTCGTCATCAACAGCATTGGTCACTAAGAACAGCACCTGTCACCTGCTACCTAGTCTGCCCATCCCAACATGGATGAACAGCCCAAGGTAATAAGAGTTGAACATAAAACCTTGAGTTAGACAAAAGTCCTAGTGAGCAGTAAATCAACTATCAAACATACCAAAAGAGCATAAAGGGTAAAAGGAATAGGAACCCAACCATCCCACTCCACCTCTTTCTACAGTGATAGCCCCCAGACCCACTAAGCAGGAATAAACATAGCAAAGCAGACAATTAAAGTAAAGCAATTATCACTCGGGTCAAGGTCGATGTTTTCCAAGCATAAACCCCCAAGGCCTAAACCAAGATCAGATGAGCACCCACAAAACATCGCTCTTGAGACCGAATGACGATACAACCAAAACATCCAAGCATCCATGACTCTGGCTATCACTGTTATCATTGCCTCGATATCACCGTTAATTGAATGACCGGCACATTCTTTCAGCCATAAGTCAAGGACTAATGGTAACCCCGGTTCTAGACATAACTCCGCACGTCGTCGCAGCCCGTGCCTAGGACTATCGAACCTGCCCAGAGTACTCGACCACCTACCTGTAGTCTTTTGGGTGTCCCGACCACCTACCTGTAGTCGTTTGGGCGCCCCATGTACTCTTGCTTTGAGTTTGCTAGAACCTTCAATAATGATGAAATCCAAGCCTTCTAGTCATCCTCCTCGACGACTATTCTCAAACTTGCCCAAGCTACTTCTCGAGCCCACCATTATCCACAAACTCGAACCATATATCCGAGTTATCAACATGTTTGGGATGATCCCGTCTGGATTAAACCAAGGCTATCTCACATCATGCTTTGCTTCTTCATATCATAGCAAAGTCCCATCTCAACATCATCATCAAATCTATCCATATGAGCTTTCTCATCCGCTTCATATGCCACAACCAGCTTTCCTTACTCAAGAGCCTTTCCACTTAGCTTTTGAATCATCTTCGACCAACTTGTCCATCTCAAATCCATAAATCAACTAACTTTTATCAATCAATCATTAATCCAAACAATCAACCATTGAAACAAGATCTAAGTAAACAATTATAACAAAAATGGCAATTTCGTAAATAAAGGGTCCAAATCTAACAAACACGAATTCTAAGTAATATCTTGTTGAATGAACTAGCATAGGTTAACATATAATAAAATGGATATCACAACTTTATTAACGATAGATCTACATGCAGACTTAAGGAAAATGCATGAAATTACTATCTTTAACATACAAACAAGCCACCGATCCAATATACTCCTTTGGGTCCGTGTGAGAGATAACTACCACTCACCGAATCACCTAAACACTTCAAAAGCAACAAACTTCAGATCTGGACAGCAAAGGATCTAGCTTGATCCGACAAGGTATCCCTTCAAATGATGAAATCTCTCTTCGATGGATGGAGATCTTCAACTTTGGCTCTTGGATCTTCGATCTTGAATGGATGTAAGCACTAGATTAGAGTGGAGAAAAGAAGTGAAGAAGTGTTGTAGTCGAGCTCTAAAAATGGCAATACTTCGTCGCTTCAAAATCTGATGCCAAAAAGTGAAGAAAAACAGGGTATTTATAGGCTGTTTTCTTAAGTCGCCGCCCCCATGAGTCGTCCACGACTTAAGAGATCCCCCCGACCTACGACCTATCAAGCCTAGCCGACCCAACGACTTAACACAAGAGACGACTCAATATGCACGCGACCTAACTGAGATGCGCGACCTAACTCGTACGCGAGTTACGACCTACCACTAAGTCGCTCACACGACTCAGCGACCTAACGTCTTTAACGTAGGTCGTCTACGACCTAAATATACGTAGCGACCTTCCTTAGGTCGCCCAACAACCTAACTTCCTTAAGTCGTCTAACGACCTAACCCACTTAAGTCGTTAACCCTTGGGTCGTCTAATTCTATGAGTCACTCAATCCACTAACCCACTAACCCGCTAACCACCTTAAGTCGTTAGCTCCACTAACTCGCTCATTCCTTAAGTCGCTCTATCCACTAAACCGTTAACTCGCTCTAACACTAACACGCTAACTCGTTCAAACTTATAGGTCGCTCCATTCCTTAGCTCGTCCACGACCTATCTCTTAACTCGTTAACGACCTATCCCTTAACTTGCTTAGAATGCATAGGTCGTTACTTCTATAAGTCGCTCCATCCAACCTAACTTCCATACGACCCAAGCTACTCACGACTTAAGCACCACACGGGTTAACTTTCACACGACTTAAGCTTTGGTCGACTCAAACTCTACACGACTTAATCAACATCAACGACTTAATGTCGACAGTTTTACAATCTTTCGATCCGTAAAAATACAGGTCGTTACATTTTCCTTTATTTACTACATTAATATTAAGCCAGATTTTCAAATTGAACAATTTATTACTTAAGTTTTCTTCTTTTACAACCCCTTTTTATATCCTAACATTTTAAATTTTTTGAATATTTTAGGTAAGTTATATATATTAGAATGTAATTTAGTGTTATACAAATAAGTTTGTTCAAATTCATTATTTCAAGTTGGGTTAATTCCATTTATCACTTTAGATATTCCACTTATTCAAACATTTCAGTTTATTTCAATAATTGAAACCATCTCTTAATATAAACCTTAAGATTCAAATTAAGGTTTCACTTTAAATTATTTTGAATTAATTATATACATATATATTATATAAATCAAATAATATTTAAACATTTCAAATCAAATCCATTTTCCAAAACAAAAGTGTAGCAAAGCTAGTAACTCATTTCTCCATTTTGAAGCTCAAAGATGAATGTCGATGATGTTGCAGTCATCTCAAAATTATTTTCCAGCGATAATGGAGGAGAGTACCGGGTTTAAACTTTTAAAATTTCTTTGAAATCTATTTCTATTCGAAAATACTTTACATAATATACATTTTAAAACATTAAAACCAAAGTTTGAAATCACCAAAAATTAAATTCTCAAATTCTAAATTTAAATTTTATTTCATTTTCAAATCAATTTATAAGCCATGTTTATAATTTCATTTATTTATATGTTGGAATAGTCAATGGTTTTCAAAACAATAAATGGAAATCAAATATTATCATTTTTAATAGCAAATTCATTTGACTATTTAATTTCAGAAAATTTATACTTATATATAAGTAATATAACCATACAAAAATTATTTTATTCGCCAAATTCGAAAAACAATATTGTGGTAGTTTTCTCTTTTTAAGTGTTTTGGGGTTCCTATCGATAGTGTTGATCAGACGAATCGATCGAACCCAAAATTCAAACTTAACAACTCAAACAACACTATATATAAAATATCTTTATGTTAATACAAATGCACTGCCTCACTCAATGATACAAGAATAGATTACAAAATAAGGATAGAGATTCAGATTAGAGAGATTCTAATCAAAAGAATTCAAACTAGATGATAGACTTGATAGAGAGATAAGAAAATCAACCTCAAAATAGAAAGATTGTTAGACTTATATAAATCGCGGGCAACCTTAACCGGGTCAATCATGGTTTTAAAATAAGATCGATGCAGAATTCGAAGGCAAATCGACATCCGATCACAAGAGATAGAATTCGAGTATAACAAGAGATAGTAGCATCTAAACCGAGGATATATAAATCTCCGGTGAATCGATGCTATTGTAAAGGAGTTTCACCCCTTTGCAAATCATTCTAGATTGGTGGGTTCGCCGCTTCATTATAGAGATCAACAGGAGTGGAGTTATGGGATACTCCAGAATCAAGAAGAATACGAACAGGGAGAGACTAGAATGGATTTCAGAACAATGGTAGGGTTCCAAAGTTTGAAAGAAATCCGAATCAAAGAGGGAGAAATTCAAGCTTGAACGGAGGTGATTCCGTAATTAAATTTACTACATATGCTAAGTTTTGCCTAAAACCAGAGCTCTGATACCAACTGTAACGACCCGGTATTTCATGCCATTCGCATCCGCACATTCGGACTTGAATTGCTCAAAATATCATATTGTTAATTTAAATTTGGAAAAACTCAGCATATACAGTAAATAAATAAATCACAGAATCACAAACATAGAGTAATATAACAATATACAGCGGAATAGATAAATAGTAGTTCATGAAGCTACTATATAAGTAATAGAGTTTGAAATAAAATACAACAGAAATATCAATTACAATGAAGTCTCGAATACAGACAGATGACTTCTCTGAACAAATCAACTAGATAGCCGAAAGCTGAATGGATATAGATGGATCTCCATGCGAAGCTCCAACCCCAAAGGTGAGTCTCAAATGCTGTGACACTCATTCTGACCCGAGCGTAAAGAAAAACACAAAAACTCGAATCAGGATTAACATTTTTATATCAATAAATCCAACTCAAGTGAAATATCAACTTAAATACAAGTAACTTAAAGGATGTTTGGGATAACCATCCTCTAAGGATTCATGGAACTATCTACTATGTAGTAATATACACTATTATAATATGTCTATAGTAAAGTAAAAGTATTAAAATAGCGTTAAGGCGTTACCCATATCCCCATCAACACATTTTTATATATTCTCATAGTCTATACAGTACCGTAATTCCTCTGTGAACTGGAGGTTTATCAGAGGGCACTCCATAGGTATGGTACAAAGCAAACTCGTAGAAGGCGCAATAGGGCATGCGACAAAGCACTCGAGGCAATGCCAGGGTAGATACACCATCTGCGAATCCGGATGGGTGGTTACACATAGCAGCTACTACCACCTACCTCCTGACACATTCCTAAATCAAAGGGTGCACCTAATCACATCAAAAAAGCAATAGAATGGTATAGAAGAAATGTGTCTGATCGAAGGAATAACCTCACTTGGCTTGGCATGGCTCCTGTTTTAGCTGCATCAAGCAGACTCACGGGAGTCAGGGCTACATAAATACCATATAAAATCGTCACCAAACCATTCTACTTCATTCTGGAATCTCCACCACGTACACAATTGTTAAAGTGGTTTTCGGTATTGGCAGAGAGTATGACAATATCTGATGCCGGTCTCTTTAACAACCAATCGTTATTATAACACCTGGTCATTTCAAAACAGTTCATACTTCAATACCAGAATAACATATCCATTTCAAAACCATATCAATACGATATAAATTTTCACTACAAATATATCTATTTCCAAAATCATAGCACTTCAAACTTATAACATTTTCGAAACCAAATACTTGAATTTATAACACTTTGGAAATCATAATACTTTCCTCTAAATAGTTTTAATATTAAAAATAGTATATATAATAAATAGTCTATGAAATAAAATAGTTTATACGAAATAGTTATAAGTTAAAATAGTTTATAGTAAAATAATTAGTGTAAAATAGTTAAAATAGTTTTATATTAAAATGATTTATAGTAAAATAGTTTATATTAAAATAATTTATAAAGTAAAATAAATAAATAGTTTTAAATAAAATTTAAAAATACTTTATATAATAAAAATAGCTCCTCAAATTTCACAAATCGGTTCAAATTAACTCAAACTCTAAAATTTAAATTAAACCACAATTCATCAATTTTTAATTCAATTCAGTCTCTCAATAAACCATTTCAAATTTGACCGATTTCAAGTACAGATTTGAACCACCAAATATGCCATTTATTTTTCAATATATTTCAAAACTTTAAATATTCCACAAAGTCAAAACTACATTTGATGATTTCATATGTCACTTTATTTTAACTTCATTATTATTTAGTTTTGGAATATTCACTTAATAAATCCAATACCATTTAAACAAACCTTAAATTTCCAAATTTTAAATAAAACTAAATATACCATTTCAATTTATGTAAATTTGAAATATTCATTTTAATCGCTTTTAATCAAATTCAAGTTATAAAATCACATCTTTAAAATCTCAAATTTAATAAATTTCAAATCAACCTATTTAAGCATAATTCTTAAATAAATAAAATTTCAAACCAATTTCTATTATAAACCTTATATTTGATATATAATTTCAAAATTTATTTATTACCATACAGTTTTCAAAACATATAAATTTTAAAATCTAAATTTTAAACCCATATAGAATAACATATATATATATATATAATATCTTAAAATCAACTATTTATTAAAACCAAAATATTCTTTTTAAAACCTTGGAAATCATTTTAAAATATATATATAGACCAATGGTGTTTGTATACAATTTTCTATTCTATGGTCAAGTGATACGGATATTTATCATTTCAATCCGTAATTTAAAATATATACGGGTATATATCATTTCAACCCGCAATCCCAAAATCAATTCAATGAAAATCGCTTGGGTTTATCATTTCAACCCATAACTATTTTCTCCTATTCTGCAGGTCATTCGGGTATGTATCATTTCAACCCATAGGGAATTCTATACTAACAGGGTACTTGCAGAGTGATAATAGATATGATAATAACAGGCATATATCACCAATAACAATATAATACAAACAACAGGATATGGTGTCATATCCCACGGGTGGACAATTACAGATAATAGTATATATATAACAATTTTAAATAACCACAGTAGCATATTTCAATTGTCGTTTCAATTGAAATCAAATTTAATAAATACAAGAACGTTAATCGTGAGTGATTGTTCACCTTTCGAGGTTAGATAGATAGACAAAGAAGTTGAGTTACGAAATGCAAGCATGAATCCCAAGGCAAGCTAGATTGGCACGAATTGACGACAAAGCTGATAGAAAAGAATCGATGAGAATAGGATAATCAGTTTTAATATAAACTGAAAATATATACATTATTATTATATTATATATATACATATTGCATTTAAAAATCAAAATAAATTTTCTTTATTTCAAAAAATATAAACTATCATTTTATATAATAAAACCAACACATTAAAAATAGAATCCATATACATATAAATATATACATATAACTTATACACATTAAACAACTTCTTATATATATATATATATACATGTTAATCCTATAGATCCAACTTTTTTATAAAAGTCATTGCTTTATTGAAATCAATATATCCTATAACTCGACAGGTTATATAAATTTACAGAAAATTGTATTTAAAATAACTATCATAAATCTTTACAACATAACAGACTAATATATCATATATATACTTTAAAAGTTGTATCTTCAGATATAAATTTAAATCACAGGATATACTTGTATATAAACTATTATATGTAACCAATATATAACAGTTGCCAAAATGAAACACTGAGAAATAAAATATATAAACCATATATATATAATACTAACGTATAATATAACCAATGTATTATAAAAAATATAGGCTTAATATATGTACTGATATATATATATATATATATATATATATATAAATCTGCAACTTATAATATGCAAGCTGGCATACTGTATAAACCTTATAATATGCCACAACTAACTAATATAAGCTATAATCATACTGTAAACATATGAGAATCATATTTGTAGATCCAAATAACAAATAAAATCCTATATTCTTTCTTACTTTACATATAACTATAGAACCAATCAGACAAACTTAATATACAATATATATAGTAATACTTTTAATCATGGTATATATATATATAACTTACCCTTGTAACTCTTGAAACTATATGTATATATATGTAATAGTCCTTATATAATATATTCAAATAACAAAATCTATATTAGATGTAAACATAAACATAATGTATAAATAAAATCAAAGCACAGACTTATATTTACATAAACCAACATATATAACAAAGAAGGCCTATATATAATGCTATAACTATGACAAATATATGTATATAAACATATAAAATGATTATAATTTATATAAACCGAATAAACTATAAATCCATATACATAAGTAACATATATATATATATATATATATATATATATATATATATATAACTACATATAAAACAATATATGCACAACATAATATACAAAAAATACCTTTGCAAAACAAAGGAGAAGGAGGCTCGGTGCCGGGCAAGTGCAAGAGGCAGATAGACGTGAGAGGGGAGGCCTTCTTGCAAAGTGGCGGTCGAGGTCGTGGAGGCTGTTATGGTCGGATCTGGTCTGGGGAGCACGGCAAGGCGAGATGGATAAGCAAGGCAGAGAGAGAAGCCGATCTGGACGTGAGCAAGGTTGAGGCTATGGGTTTGTTGCAGAGGAGGGGCGTGCTACAGATGAGAGATGGCAACCGAGAAAAGAAAATGGAGGAAGAAGAATCTTCAACAAATAAAAAAAGAAGGAGGAAATGTTTCCATCACTTGTATATTATATCACTTGTATATTGTATAAAGAACAAACAGTTAAAGTAACATATATATATATATATATTAAACGATGCGAATATCAAAGGCCAGAGTTGAGTTCAGCTATTATTAAAAGCAACAACTATTTTAGAGTCAAATATAAAGTGAAGAAACGGCAACGGTCACACAATGATTTAGCTGAAAAACTTTAAAGCAATTTATGGCTTGATTGGACAACACGCTTCAATTTTGAAAAGGTAAGAAAGTGGAAAGTCATAAATTTTTGTACCGCTACGACAGATCGTTATCATCGTTTCCATTGCATACCGGACCTCAAAATACAGAATTGAACATACCGTAGAGATCAGCAAGACGAGACGATCAAAACGGTATACAAATATTGGTGGTATGATCATCCTATCAAAAGTCAATAATCGGTACCGGAAATGCTGCTAAAATGTCAAAAATAAGATAAATAGATTAATAGCAGTCCAAATGTGAAGAAACTAAATATGACGTCTCACTTAGAAGATGATTTATAAATTTATTGTATAAAAATATTCAGGTTTGGAAAATATTTCATTATCATCAAATATTAACTGATTTAAATTGAAATGGAATTACATAATAAAATAAACCTTCGTATTATTAAACGAAATTTACCATTTTCTATGTTTAAATAAACGCATTTCAAATATTAAAATTTTATTTTCAAATTCAATTATAAAAATTATGCAAAATTTCATTTAAATTACGTTATCAAAACTATTAAAATTTTTGGGTTGTTACACTGCAGCCATCCCTAGAATTATTTCCCAATGACCAAAGCAAGTTCAATGCTTTTATTTTATTCAAAGTTCTTTTCAAAATATATTTTTAGTCAAAACACTTTTGAATAATATTATTATTGATTTTGAAAGCTTTGAAAACAAAGTTTGAAACCAAGGGATTTAAATTCTAAAATTCTTAATTTTTAAATCCTTCTATTTATAATATAGCTCAGACAATTCCATTTCTTTATTATGAAAATATTTCATAAATTTACATCTTTGTTATTTCAAACGATTTTTATTGTAATTATATTTCAATTTAATTTAATTATCGAACGCTTCGTAAAATAAAATTCACAAAGTATCCATTTTATTTTAATTTAACCTATAATAAATGATAACTAAATATTATCATCTCCTAACAACAACTTCATTAATAATGATTTAACATATATAATATAATTTAGGTAAAATTATTTCATTTACTTGATTTTAAAATATTATGTCGACTTGCCTCATTTAAGTGTTTAGAAAGCTCTATTGATAACACGGCATCCCACGCACAAATCATAATTCATAACAACTCAATGGATAAGTAAACACAATATAAAATATTTTATAGCACTAACATGTATGCTCTCTAATATATACACTAACACAAATCATTCTAGGATATTACTACCCTATCTCTAATGATTCAAACCCCACAAAGCTAAGGTTATCGCTAAACCAAGGCTCCAATACCAACTATGATGACCCACATTTCGGATGGTTTAAATCAATAATAATCCACACATGTCCAACTTATACAATCTAGAACATAGATAATCAATGAAGTTAATTAAGAAAAATAAGAAAAGAAGAAGAAACAAACACATAATCTTGCAGCGGAATGACAAAAAATAATAATCAAATAAACAGTTCATGAAGCTGTTTATACTATACATTTGACTATAATTTATGCAACATTATCAGAGTTATATATACAACGGCGATAAATAAAATAATGCAGCAAACAATATGATGCAGGAATAATAATAATAATAATAATAATAATAATAATAATAATATACCAAATCTTCATCTTCGTCCTCTAGAAACTGATCTTCAATGCGCTGAAAAAAACTTAGGGCTGACCAGAGCATAATGAAAAAAAAACACTCGAGTTAGGACTAAAACATCCTTATGCGAGTCAAATCGATATCACATAACATGAGTGTAATAGCATCAGAGATGTTTACAGGGTTTCATATCTCCTATTCAGTGTGTAACGTGCGTGCAATAACTCAAGAAATGTTATGGGATTTTCCATCTCTTAAGGATCCATCAAAATATTTCTATGTAGTAGAATATGCTACATATATAATATCTAATCAGTAAAAATAAATATTTTTCTTAGCATTAAGGCTTTACATTAATCCCTTTTAAGGCATTTTTTAGCATTTTCGTATAGTTTGCATATAACACACCAGTAGCACGTCAGGGGATAGGGATGCACCGTGATAGGACAACACTAAACCAAAATCGTAGGGGTCGCGTATAGGAATAAAAGTATGACAAGGCACGTGAGGCAATGTCCAAGGTAGGATACCACCAGTTCGGGTCGTAGGGCTGGTGGTAACGCCTTGTAGCTATGACCGCCCACCGCGTCCATCCATCCCATAACGAGTCAAGAGTGCACCAATTGAAGATGGATGTCCGCTAGGGGCAGCGATCCCGCTTGGCCCTATCAAGTCGTCCTGTTTTAATCATTTCAAATTGGCACAAGTGCCGGAGTCAATCCATAATCATTCTCTTTCTTCAGATTCAACAACGATGCCAAAATCAACCACTTCATTTTGGAGTCTCCCCCGCATACACAATTGTTAAAGTGGTCCCAATATTGATAGGGAGTATGCCAATAAGAGGCCCCGGTCTTGCAAACAAACATCATTTTAAATATCGGTGGTACTTTTATATTTCGAAAATAATTCATACTTGATATCAAAATATCGTATTCGCTTCAAACTCAATTTTATTTCAAAAATATCATATTTATTCAAAATATACAATCACAATTTCAAAATCATTTTTGCCTTAATATCTCAATTTCGCTTCTAAAATTGTTTCAAATTTCAGTTTAGGTTATAACTTCATTTTAACCCAATTCGTATTTAAATCAATGATTAAATATAAACAATTCCCATTCGAACCAGTCTGAAATTTTTGAAAATATCTTGAATAGTTTTAATATAGTTAAGTAGTTAAAATATTTAGTATAAAAAAATTTCAGTATTGAAAATCGTTTATATAATAAAATAGCTTGGAAAATAGTAAAAATTTTAATATTTAAGAAGATAGATTTTAAACAGTTTATATTAAAATAATTTATTAGAAAATAGTTTGAAAGTCAAAACTGATTCAATTCTCAATCTTCCAGTTCAAATCAATTTCAATTTCCATTTCAATTTAAATCGATTCAATTTCGATTTTAATCCGAATTAACTTCGATTCCCAATTTTAGTTCAAATCAATTTCAATTTCAATTTCACATTAATTCAATTTCGATTTCAATTCCAACTAATTTCAATTCAATTCCAATTTAAATTAATATAATTCGATTCTCAATTTTAAGCCATTTTAATTTAAGTAAATTCGAGTTCACTTTTAGAATATCCATTTAAATCACTGAATTCAAATTAAACTTCAATCTTTGAATTTAGATTTCAAGTCTTAAAAATGCATTCCATTCTCGAGTCCAAATTTATATATCCAATTATATTACTTTCACTTAGCACTAATCCAAAGTTCGAATGAAAGTTTAAATCCTTTTAAAACAAATATATTACCAGAATTCAAATCATATTTCGATTTTAACATCAAAATCTCAAATATCATTTTTAAACAATTTCGTTTAACAAATTCCGATTCCAACATTTTGAGCTCAATTAACAAAATAATTCGATTTCCATAAATTCGATTTTCACTTCTTTAAATCAAACTCATTTTAGTAATTTCAAAGCAAAAACTTTAAAATTATTTAATTTAAACAAATCCAAATAATTAAGAAATCGGATGAAATGATATATACCTATGATATTTTTGGATTGAAATGATATATATTCATCCCTGATTTAAATTGAAATAATTGATTCACTTGGACATAGGATAGAAAATAATTCGATTTACAGTTTTACATTGTAAATAATATACATGATGTATAAAAATGATAAACAACCAAATCATCCAAAAATATCAACCAATAGCATTCAATTTCAATCAACATCCAAATCAGCCAATAATTCACAACAATTACATAGTTATCAATATCGGGTATTTTACTGGAAATTAAATTCCAATTACAAATTTAACTTGTCAATTTTAATTTCTACAGTCGATTCATATGTCAATTTCATTTCCAAACAACAGTGGATAAAATTAAATAACTTCATGATGTCAATTTAACTAAAATAAAAAATGATTTAGTACGTCGTGACCGTTATAAAACAATCAACTTTTTATTTGAAAATGAAACTTTTTTTCCGATTTCAAATAAGTTCCAAACCAACTCCGCGACGTAGCGTTCGTCGATACGATTCCAACGCCTCTTGTTTCACTAGAATCGAACCTCGCATGGAAAAGTTATGTGTTTTTTAAGCATTAACGAATTACTAGTATTATTAATAAACTAATTGACTTTTAAAAAAAAGTTGAACCCCTAACCTATTGTTCTCGAACGCAGCCTCTCCCAGGTCGACTATAGAACTCATAATGCATTCAAAACCATCATCCACACGCTCTCCAATGAACACCAGGCATTCATCCGCCATCACCGCTGCGTGCGCCATTCACTGCTCCACCACCTTGCCAAGTGCGGCGCCTCAGCTCCACTAAAGCACGCCTCTCCCCACGTCAGCTCGTAGATCCATGCTCGAAAACCTATCTCCAAACCCTAAAATGCATAGTCGACCTAGCATCGATCGCAACTCTGATCCCCTCGCCATCGCTCCGCCTGAGTCGCCTCGTCCAAGCACTCGCATGCCATCGATCTATTTTATTTTCTCTTAGTCGTGTTTTCTTTTTTTCTTCTTCAATGATAAGTGATTTTGAAGTGAAAGGAAGAGGGAAGAGTACGGGTCGATAAGAAGATGGCAGAGCGTACGAGTTGTCGAGTGAGGAAAGGCAAGTATATATTATTATATTAGAAAATATCTTACCCACTTGCCCACGAAAATTCCGAGCATCAAATGATGCATTCCGCCTAGTGTTCATAATGTTTTACCCATATTCCGAACACAATGGAACTAGTCTCAATGCCTAATACGATTGTATGTGGAAGATAGCTTTCAAAATCAATTAATTTTAATTGAATTCCTTAAATTGATTTCTACGCCTTTTAAGCTTGTACGGTCAAACAACAAGTCTGATCGCTACAAAACTGTAAATCATACAATAGTTCACTATTACGGATCTGATGAAACTGGTTTCGTCGAAATCTGAGACAGTGGCCAAAATGGTTGTTTTTACTCATCAATTAAAACTAGTAATTTCAAAAATTTCATTTAATCACTTTAAATTCAATTTTAAAAGTTAACAATCTTCATTATTGTTTAAATCAAATTTAAATCAATTTTCAATATCATTTTTTTCACATTAAATCCCAAATTCAATTATTATAATAATTGCAACATTAAATTTGAACAGTTTAATTGTCAATAAATTACATTAATAATCATAAATTTCTATTGAATTTGGGTTATCAACCATTATTTTATTTCCATCTACATTATTCAACACTTATCATGAAATTCCAATTATTGATTATAAACACATTCAATATATAAAAGTTTATTTCAAGACGTGTTATTTCCAAAATCTTCGAAATTAGTTAATTCAATATTTTATTCAAGTTCATATTAAATAAATTAATAAATGAAATATTAAATTTTTATTTCCAACCATTTTTATTCAATCATCACATGACATTTAATAATTTAAAATAGTTAAAAATACGGGTCGCTGCCTACGTTTGTGTTGTTGATAAACCAGTATTTTGAAGTAGGGATGGCATATAGGCTTTGACTACTAGCGGTCCCAAGCGGTCGTCACAAATACTTGGGTTATGCCATGATAGATATCGCTTCCTACTAGTGTAGAATTCATATGGGATACGTAAGGACCTCAAAATTTAGTTAACTGTTTGTTTGTCAGTGGTAAGCTAGTTAACCTTTATATAAGTGTTTGAGATGCATTAGTAATATGGCTAACTAAATTATGAAGTCATATTATGAGTCATAGACCTTTGTATTTTAGGGTTGATTGACTATCATTTACGTTACGGAAAGTCCGTTTTGGGGTCGAGGTATTAAATGGCTGTTGGGTTTGCATCCTCCCTATTTAAGTAGTATTAAGTGGCTAAGGTTTCCTTTTGGTTAGTACAATGCTTATATATACACATATATATTGTTATACCTTGGAGAAGGTTAGATATATCGTACATGCAAGTGGAATTAAATGAATAATCCTATGAACAATAGACATAACACTTATAAATAGAAATCAATCGTCATAAACAAGTGTTATGGATAAAGTGTGTAATTTACCAGTCACCAGAATGTTGTTTCGATCCCCTTCTTATGACAACCCACATGATAGAGTTAGAGAGGCATGTTATTGGTGCAAAACAGGAATGGTAGATGGAGAGTTCTTCTCTTTCATGCTCAACACCGATGGCTGCTAGATATTTAAGGAATAAGAATGTTTCCAAGGTAGATGCCTGAATTGGTATATATGTTTTGTTTTGTTTTATTATTCCTTTGTGAGTTCGTATAGATAGCTCTTTAATATGCTTGTTTATATTTCAAGTTACCAACACCAACAATTTATACCCTAATGCACTTGGGTTTTCGATTTTGTAAAAATATAGGGCATATTAAGGTGTGGGTTGTTATATTTGGTATCAGAGCTTTTGTTAGTTGAACGTTAGAATCAGAATACACTTAGTGAAGTATTTGTATTTTTACACACACACACATGTATATACATACATACATACATATATATATATATATATATATATATATATATATATACGTATGCATATTATATGCCAAATTCTATGAATTCTGACTATAGAAGTAGTTCTTACCATATTATGAAAAGATGGATAAGGTAACTATGAGTAGAAATAATAAACAGAGTTAAATTTATACACATACCCTGATAACCCATAGGGTATACGCCGTGTCTGAAGGTTTAACCAAGAAGAGCATAAGCACGACATCTAGAAGGGTTCCTGAAGCTGGATGGTACTTGACTCCTTTGTTGGGTCTAGACTACCCTATGATTGTGGATTTCACTGATTGCTAATTGATGATGTATATTTTATCCAGACAAATGGAGAGTGAAAATCCATATATTGATATCTGGAAGTAATAATTGAGCAAGTTCCTGCAAGAAGATGTGCTTTGACCATCTCAAGATAATAGTTGGATTTTGATATGTTCTTAATGAAGATAGGTTAAGACTAATTCAAAAAGAAGTAAAGTCCAAAAGAAATGACAACTAAGATCCATTTCAAAATCTAACCTCATGTAAAGGATTCAATAAAATATTTTAAAATTTCCTTAAGACATTTGAAATGACTTCCATAGAATTTATTTAAAAATAGAAGAACCTTAACACTAAAAAGTTATTATTTTTGAAAGATAGATAGATACTAAAATTTTCTCCATGTAAGATATTCTTTGAAAATATATGTAAGAAAATTTATAAATTTAACTAAAAGAGCTATTTATATATTTATAAATAATTTTAAAATTGGTTGGGTTAAAAAAATTTCAACTAGAGGTTTTTGGTAAAGATATTTTTCATTTTTGAAGTAAATGGAAAATCGAGCGTATGTTTGCCTCCATGATTTCTATTTTCGACAGTTCAGAGTTTTAAAATTCCTTTTTAAGGGGTATGGTAAACAAAAATGGTACTTGATTTAAATGGGTAAAGAGAATGGAAGGGTAAGGACGCTCGATAATGAAGATAGGAAAAATATTCTCATGTAAGCAAAATATGAAGAAAAATAACTAAAATAGATTTATACATTTGGTATCTCTTTTTATGTTAATGAAGAAAATCCTAATATAAAACAATAGGCAAATGCATTGCAATGATCCAATAAAGAAAACAATTAAAGATAAAAAGAGATATAGGGAGAAGCCACTTAAAATAAGAGCAACTTAGGTAGAAGAAATACAAATAGAAACAACGTTAGGAATTTATATGAAAATAAGTTTAATAATCTAATTTAAAACAATATAAGAGTAAAACAAAAGGAAAAATGAATAATTTCCAAAAAATGTGTGCAGTAATTGCACATATCTTTTAAAAGTCCCCCTCGTGTGCTATTGAAATCTCCATTAAGGGTGGGTTGGAAGTGGAAATAGCATAAATAATATGATGAAAGTTAGCCTTATCTACTCTAGTATTTATTAAAGTTATAAAATATATGTTGTAAAAACACTGTATAGTTCATTTTTGAAAAATGGATTGGTATAACAATTGAGTCTTTAAATGCAAGACTTAATAAATGGTTTGAGTTAAAAATCCTACCTTTTAAGAAGTAAATCTTCTATTGTAAAATGGTAAAATTGATTTAATGATTATTCATGTAATAAAAGCTCGACTCTTATTATTTGAATAGAATGAAATAACGTGTTATTTTTAAGGAAAGGATCATTTTAAATTGCTAAGATTAGCTACTGAACTTAATAAATAAACTTACTTCTTAAGTCCTATATTATAGTATTAAAAACTATGACACATACTGTTACAGTTCATTAAAATGAGGATTTTTTCATGGCCACTCTGAAAACCAAGCAATTTTTTAACATGATAAAAAGATTTCTAAGTTTATACTTTCAAAGATAAAAATTTGGGTTAAGTACTAATAGACTTAGGGACTACGCCCTATGAGCAATTATGTAATTTGTTATATATATTTAACTCGATAACCAATCTTTTTGGGAATAAAATGTGTTTTATTTCTATTATATATTTGGTAAAATATGTTACATTAATAACTAACTAATTTAATTAAAAGTATATTTAATAGAAAATCCATAAATGGTATGTTTTGTGATAGTAATTACAAAATGTTGTCAACATGAGTAATTTATCACAATAAAAATAAACATACCATTTTAAATATTCCTAGTCAAGATGCATCGAAATTGGAATCGATGTATCTATGGAGACTAGAGTACATAACGCTCTCCAAGTGGTGGGTAATGCATTACTCATGACTGCTAGAAGCGCCAAGAGGTTGCCTTCTGATAGTTATTGGATAACAATGGAACGACTCACTTGATAGTTTTCTATTGGTTAATATAACTAAGGTCAAATAGAAAATATTGATGTTATCGATTTACATAGTTCTCTCAACTTGAGAATACTGTCGATCTTCAATATAAAATCTCTTCTTTGATTATAGTCAAATCATGGCATGACGTCTATCGAGTGAAAGTATTAAAAGTGAAGCATTATTCAAGAGAGTATTCGTCTCCTCCTTTATATGGGGTTAGTATCACGGCTCAAGTCAATTTAAAGTCAAAATCATTGGTTATAGCATTTATGTTAATAATAGTTGTTATTATTAAACCAATGACTTAATGTTTGGACTATTGAGTTAAATGCGGCGATGTTGGAATCAAAACCGTTGCCAAATTCTATAAGTCCAAAGTGATATAGTTTTGACGAAGAGAGTAGGTGTAAATAATATTCACAACTGGGTAATTCTTAGTAAAGTAAAATTGGATTTTACCAAAGCTAAGTAAGCGATAAATTTGGCCAAAATATCACACCACCTACAAAGTGACGTGTGAACTTAATGTTCGAATAATTCGATACTAATCGTTGACCAAATTTACACCTGACAAGTCACACAACTAAAACGATGAATTCTACTTCAACAAACGACTTAATCAATTTATAATTGTTATAAATTAATTAATATTTAAGAAATATTAATTATAAAATTTGACTATGATTTGATGAATAAATATTATTAAATATATTTATAAAAGTTATAAATATATCAATCGATATACAATATCGATAAGCGCTTAATTAGATATTGCATCATAATTTATGGGTTAAAGGATTTAAGGCCCATCATAGTCTTGTTATTTTTGGTAGCAACTATGTGTAGAGGGCGGCTAAAATTAGGTTAGAAAGGGCTTGATTTTGAATGGTTAAGAATAAAGGAGAAGTAGTATGAGATGAGACCCACATTTCTCTCCTTTTCATCCACTATATAGGCATCTCTAACCTGATTTGATTAGAATGTTTTTATGTCTCTTCCTTTATGCTTGCTGGCCGAAATCCCCACTGGTCTCTCTCCATCTCATCAAGTTTAAATTAAGTTAATTTAGTCGTTGTCCGATAGCCGGTGGTCGATGTTTCAAAAATTAGCTATCTGTTGAATTGGAAATAGTTTTACAGGGTAGAAATCATCTTTTCAAGGCGTTTGGATTAATGTATGTTTCTAGTCAGAACATAGTTATTATTTATCAATTATAATATCTTATTATATATGTATGTATTATACATATTGTTAGTTAGGTGACGATTATGATAGGCAAGTAATGTTATCGCAAAGTTGTTTGGTTATATGGATGTATATGTGTGTGTGTGTGTCTATACACACACACATACATACATATATATATATTTGAAATAAACAAAATATTCTTTTTTCTGGTAGACCTCAGGTCAGTACAGCTCTGAGTAAAAAATATAATTTTTTATATTTTATTAAATTGATGTATATTATGTAATTACATATGTATAGTTTATAATTAGTTATTACATCAAACTTTAATAAAAAATAGTTATATAATTTTTTATGTAAAAAATTAAAGTTATGATAGTGGAAAAATATTTTTTATTAATTTTATTATTATTTAATATTATTTAAATCTATTTGTTACTTAAAAAAATTATATTAATTCATATATTATGAAAAATACATTTTATATTTATAAAATAATATTAACAGTAAAGAAGCTCTCAAGAAAAAACAATTTTGTATTTTATTTATTAATTAGTTATTAATTTTGGTCGAAAAAGAAAAATCATTTTAAAATTATTTTAAACTGAAAAAATTATGGAAAGCATAAATATATCGTTTAGAATTTTCTAAAAATTTAAAATTCAAAATAAAGTTTTGACATTAATTTTTAATTAATATTTTATTAGTTTCGAATGGATATTTAATTAAATATAATTTAAAGTAAATTATTTTCTGAGTTGCATTATGCAAGACCTGGACTTTTATTTTAAAATAAAAAATTATTTTAAATATTTTATCAATACATATTTTTTATTATATAGATATTTGTGTATGTGTGTATTTATTTAACATAATTTTTTTACTATATATATATATATATATATATGTATATATGTCGTGCTCATGGTTTTTTCAAAAAATTTAATATTTATAAATAATTTATTTATATTTAAATAAATCTATAGAAATAATATGTATGTAATATTAATATTTTATTCATACGGTTATATATATTATTAGCACCAGATTTGGTCACTAAAACCCTTGAGTAGAGTTATGTTGAGAGATTAATGAAGAGAGTAAGTTAAAACTGAGGAATTACATAGTAGAATGCAATAATAACTGTAGGAAGCAAGAACATCAAATTTATAGTGGTTTGGCGTAACTGCCTACGTCCACATTGAGTTTAATCTTATTGATTTCTCAATCACTTGAATACAGATACAATCCGTAAATAAATCACTTGTATACAAGTTTGAATCAAAAAGAGGAGAGTATAAAAAATGGCAGAGTCTCCCCAGTGTTCTCGAAAAAAGGCCCCTTTTCATTGCGCCCCTACCTCTCTATTTATAGACGAAGATAGGCTGGACTTCCTTTGTGGGCTCAAGGCCAAGGTAACTCGGCCCATATAGGGAGATCTCGAGTTGGTCGGCCCATTCTTGTCGAACGACATTTACTAGTCCTCTCGGACTGAGCTGCTTTTAAATAGGACTCCCTGTGATCGAACAAGAAATGCCGAGCCATCTCGACCGAACGAGACGTATCGAATAATTCAGACCGGACGAGAAATGCCGAGCCGTCTTGACCGAACGAGACATCTCGAATAATTCAGTCCGAACGAGGCGTCCCTTCCTTTGACCGAGCCATGTTTTACTCCACTTCGTTTGGCTGAGCGGTACATGCCAGGCAACGACGACTCAACTAACCCAACGAGGCTTGTCGAGCCTTTTGGACCGAGAAAAGTGTGCCGAACCGTACTTGCCGAATCGTACCTAAATGCCAAAACATGTCGACTGCATCAAACCTGTATATCTTCAGGCTCTTCTTGGTCTTAATCTTGCCTAGTGCTAACGATAATATCTTCAACTGTCGTTTTATAGCCGGGCCAAGGTGTCGGGTATAATTTGCCCCCCAAAGTGTGTCACGCGAAGCAGCACGACGCGCTTTGAATCAGCGAGTATTCCATGTTTCCATAAAGAAATCCATCGTATTTCCTGAATAGTCATTATCCTTCAATTTTATCCTCCCAAGGTGTTGTATCCTTCTTTGGTCATCATGATGCTTGGTCGATTCCCAATATTATAAATCCAGGGTTGTAGTTCATCAGTGGCCATCCGTATCCAATTCTATAGAGCTAGTAAGCTTTGGCTATCTGATCCAATCTTTTCTTAATGACCTTAAGTGAGAATTCAATTTCTGTCCATTTCAAGAAGTCAAACTTTTCCAGATGTACGCATGCATGTTCGGGTACATGTTTTTGCCATTGGCTCTCGGATGCATTTTATTTGCTCATAAGTCGTCACCAATTCCATCTGGCTTAATTGCAATTAAATTGTGATTCCTTGTTTGTATTTTTTTGAAATTAGGGCTGTAATCAGCCACTTGATGAGAGAGGACTTCAAGTTTTACATGGATGACGACCTCGGAGCAGTAAGCAAGGGCAAATGGAGTACGGCCAGTTACGGACTCATGGATAGTTCTATAAGCCCATAATGCTGTTGGGAGTTCATACACCCATTTACCTCTAGCCTTTTCCAAACCTCTCTTCAGAATAGACTTTATGATTTTTTTCACAACTTAAACCCGTCCATTTGCAGTTATAATGGATCATGGAAGGTTATAAAGACAGATGACGTTACGGACAATGAAGTTGATTATTTTCTTTATCTTGGTCGTGGTTAAAAGTTCTTTATCTGCCCATTCGATGAAGCAATCAACTGCTATGATGGCGTATTTCACACCACCTTTAGGATCGGTAAGAAGATGATGTCAACGACCCTAAGAGGCAAACGGCTATGGGCTAGCCTTTTGAGTAATTTCCATCGGTGGGGCTCCCGGATTATTTGCAAACATCTTGCACTTGTCGCATTGTCTAGCATGATCAACCACATCCAGATTGATAGTTGGCCAGTAATACTTGTAGTAGAGTATTTTCTTTATCAGGGTTTCCCCTTGACACAGTCGCCACATTCTTCTTTATAGATTCCGCTCAAGACTCATTTGATATCATCATGGGTAATACACCGAAGCATGGGAATGGATAAACTTCTTTCTACACATGACTTCTTTTTGGATGATTTGGCGTGAAGCTTTGAGGATGGTCTGTCGTTTTCCATTCCTCCGTTTAGTAAGAATTCCTCAATGTAGATAGTCTTTGATAGGAGTCAACCATGACCCCTTTTTTGGCTCTATCTTCAAGATCTAGCCGATCTACATCCGTCAATGCTTGGAATATTAAGTATTTCGACCGAAACAAAGTATGTTCGTTGCGTGTACCTAAAACTGGCCAGTTTGGCCAGTGACTTGACTCTTTTCATTTTGTTTGCTGATTATATGTGTAATGATGTAATACGTGAAGTCGGCTAGTAGCTCTTGGACATGGCCGATATCAGGAGCAAGACAATGCCCTTAGTAAGATCAACTTCCTTAACTTTGCATACTACCAATCAGGAATCACAAAAGATATGTAAAGTTTTCACTCCAAAACCTCTAGCAGGTTTGTTGCTGGCGATCGAGGCTTCATACTAGGCATCGTTGTTTGTTACAGGGAAATCGAGTTTCAGGACATAGCAGATCGATCGTTCCTCAAGAGTCATTAACATGACTCCTGCGCCATAACACTGATCACCGGATGCTCCATCCATATACATTTTCCATCTATTAGTTGGTTCTCTACTACTCTTCGAGTAGTCATTTGTTGCAGTGAATTCAAGTATGAGGTCTCTTGATTTCCGTCCTTAAATAGCCCTTCGAGAGAAATAAGTGATATCGAATTGGCTTAGTTCGATATTCTATTTAAGTAGTTTTTCAGATGTCTTCGTTCGTTGTATGCCCTATCGCAACGACTGGTAGGTATAGACATTGATGGGTTGAGCCTAAAAGTAAGAGTGGAGCTTTCATGATGAAAGCAATAGACATTGAGCTAGCTTTAGTTGTTTCGGGTCGATATCCAATGCATGGCTCGCGATAGTAGGTGAAATCACACATGCATGTCCGAATGGGTCCAAGGGAACATATCATCATTGCACTGCGCTGTGATCCGATATTCAGCACCCAGAAAGGGTCACCATGGCTGTTTGTAATGTTGAATGTCAGCTTAGCTGGTGCAATCCCGGATTCATTGAGTTTAGATGTAACTATTTTGTATAACATTGAATGTGAAATATGGTTGGGATGGTCAATGTTGATGGTTACTCTGGTCGAATCCTAGAGTCTTATCATGAGTTATTAAGTCTAATAGTGAAGGGCTTTGAATGCTCTAATCGATTGTCTATAAATGGCCAAAGATCAGCCTTAAAAGCACGTTGAAGGAAATGTCGAGTAGAGGTCAGCCTCGAGTTGTGTGTAGCTACATAGCTGGATCTTGCTATGAGTTTGAATTTGCCTGTATATTCAAGTGACGCACTTTCTATTCAATGCATCCATGATCCTTTACCCATCCTTCGGGTTAGAGTGACAGTGAGTTGCCCACGAGCTCAGGCATCGATTCAATGATTCTATCTCTAGGCATTCTTTCGGTCGTAGCCTTGAGTAATTGTAAGCACTATATATAAGTTTCGATATTGAGCTATCGTGGCCAGTCTTTGGATGATCACGCTCCTGTTCCCAGTCTTGGGTTGACAAATGTACTGCATGGACGGTTGAGTCTCGTCCTAGCTATGTTTGTACTCCTACCAAAACTCTACATACATAGAGTTGATCGGTGAATTGTTGGTTCACATTCATCCTACTTCTCACTCGTGCCCCCAGGCCTGGGGTATATACCGATAAGTAGGAAGGGCAACCATGCCCTCTTTAGCTTCACTCTCTTTCCCGTTGAATCGTGGGATCACGTCAGTTGACGGGAAGCTGGGTCTTGCATATCCCGGATTGTATTATGGTTTTTCATTCCAAGGGGAATACTCTGATGTGTCGTCAGTTTATGGGCATAAGTTTGATGCTGGACGGTCAGCTACGTCCACTTTGGTTCATGTTCTATAATCAGATCTTGGGGTAAATTTGCCACTAGAGCAGTTGGGTCATGCTCATCCTGTTTCATGCTCCTCCTTATGGATCGAAGAAGGATGCTGGAGAATTAATGGCCAAATCTTTGTGGTTTACTCTCCTTTCCACACTCTGGTGGTCTTAGTTTTTCAAGGGACATTTGGGTCACACTCGTATGTGCTTGGTGCGGATCGATATTGACCACCGATCTGAAGTATGATATAGTCGGTCACCCGTAGCTTTGGATGCCATTTCGATTGATTCTGTTTTGAGGCCTCCTTATAGTCGTTGCCTTAAGTTGTAAAAAATGCCAAGCTAGAGCTACAGTGAGCTGTCATATTCAGCTTTTAGTGATTTGTACTCCTACTTCCAAGATTGATTTGGCCAGGCCACAAGTCGGATGGTCGAACTCCATCCTTAGTGAGTTAATACTCCTCTCGTCGATTTTAGGCCGAAGTTTGCAGAATAGAGAACGGTCGAAATCCACTCATCTATTTATCAAAGTTTATATGCCACTCTACATTCTGGTGACTTAGAGTTATTCTTCCCTAGGTCGGCTCTTGCCCAATTTGTGTTTCATGCTTCAGTCCATGCTTTGGGAACATATAGATTTGTCGAATAGTTTATGCTCTAGTCTGTAGTTCGGGACATAGAGATTTTCGTCAAGTCACTAATACTTTTGTTCATACTATGGGGACTCAGAGTACTCTAGTCCGCTTCAGGGACTTAGAGATTTTTGTCAAGTCGTTCATACTCTAGTCCATGCTTTGGAGGCTCAGAGTACTCTAGTCCGCTTCAGGGACTTAGGGATTTTTGTCAATTCGTTTATACTCCAGTTCGTACTCTGGGGAAAAAAAGTACTCTAATCCGCACTCTGGGGACTTAGAGATTTTCAAGTCGTTTATACTCTAGTCCGCACTCTAGGGACTCAGAGTACTCTAGTCTTCACTCTGGGGACTTAGAGATTTTCAAGTCGTTTATATAATAGTCCGAACTCTGTGGACTCAGAGCACTCTAGTCCACACTCTGTGGACTTAGAGATTTTGAAGTCGTTTATACTCTAGTCCGCACTCTGGGGACTCAGAGTACTCTCGTCCGCATCCTGGGGACTTAGAGATTTTCAAGTCAATTATACTTTAGTCCACACTCTGGGGACTCAGAGTACTCTAGTCCGCACTCTAAGGACTTAGAGATTTTGAAGTCGTTTATACTCTAATCCGCACTCTAGAGACTTAGAGATTTTCAAGTTGTTTATACTCTAGTCCGCACTCTGGGGACTCAAAGTACTCTAGTCCGCACACTGGGGACTTAAAGATTTTCAAGTCGTTTATAATCTTGTCCACACTCTAGGGACTCAGAGTACTCTAGTTCGCACTCTAGAGACTTAGAGATTTTGAAGTCGTTTATACTCTAGTCCGTACTCTGGAGACTCAGGGCACTCCAGTCCATACTCTGGGGCTTAGAGATTTTCAAGTCGTTTATACTCTAGTCCGCACTCTAGGGACTCAGAGTACTCTAGTCCACACTCTGGGGACTTAGATATTTTCAAGTCGTTTATACTCTAATGCGCACTCTGGGGACTCAGAGTACTCTAGTGCGCACTCTGGGAACTTAGAGATTTTCAAGTCGTTTATACTCTAGTCTGCACTCTGGGGACTCAGAGCACTCTAGTCCGCACTTTGGAGGCTTAGAGATTTTCAAGTCATTTATACTCTAGTCTACATTTTGGAGACTCAGAGTACTCTAGTCCGCACTCGGGGGACTTAGAGATTTTCAAGTCGTTTATACTCTAGTCCGCACTCTGGGGACTCAAAGTACTCTAGTCCGCACTCTAGGGACTTAGAAATTTTCAAGTCGTTTATACTCTAGTCCGCACTCTGGAGACTCAGAGTACTCTAGTATGCACTCTAGGGACTTAGAGATTTTCAAATCATTTATACTCTAGTCCGCACTCTGGAGACTCAGAGTACTCTAGTCCGCACTTTGGGGACTTAGAGATTTTCAGGTCGTTTATACTCTAGTCCGCACTCTGGGGACTCAAAGTACTCTAGTACGCACTCTGGGGACTTAGAGATTTTCATATCGTTTATACCCTAGTCCGCACTCTGGGGATTCAGAGTACTCTAGTCCGTACTTTGGGGACTTAGAGATTTTCAAATCGTTTATACTCTAGTCCGCAATCTGGGGACTCAGAGTACTCTAGTCCGCTTCAAGGACTTAGAGATTTTTAGTTGATAGAAGCCGTATTTCCACCTATTTGATTTGTATTTCATTTACCATATCGAGGCTAATATCGCTGAATAAACGGTCGAACCCTGATTGGTCATGGAATGGGACTTTGCCCCTACATCAAGGACGAAACTCAAAAAATAGAAGATTGATTCTCGTACGCTTAGTGATTATAGCTCTTCCGATCAAGTCAAGGAAGGAGGTATATGATAGATGTTTGGATCATACCCACACTGGGGTTGGATAATCAAGTCTCGCATAATTCACTTCGTATCTCTTTCTAGAAAACTAGGATAATGGATTGCTGAGTAGACAAAGTAAGTTACATATGTTTAAAGGTGCAGTCGTGTCCATGTATTGAGAGCGATGGTTAACGAGTAGGCAGTCCACTACAGCTACTTCAAGTCGGGATTTCGAACAACCTTTTGTGTTCAGGGTAGGATTTGATGTGTAGATGATCAAATCACGTCCACTTTAGACATATCCCGGCATCACAGAGCTTCATGAGAGGCATCTGTATTTTGTCGAGCTTTGTTCTATGACTCGGTTGGAGTAGATGTTCGGGCTATATTCATTCCAAACCTTGTTTAGGTCTCCTAGTCAAATATAGAGGTCGATGGATGGATGTTCGGTCATGTTGGCTTTGTATTGGGCTCTGACCATGATGGGCTTTTCAATCTCTAGTCCTTGGCCCCAAATCAAAGGCTCATGGTTGACGATGAGCGATCGAATCATGCTCGTCTTGATGAAACTCCACAAATCCGATTAAGGTCTGCGTGGATTGGTTTGAAGCCAACTCTGAGTACTTGATCACCTGAATCGTTTTAGAAAAAGTTTAGTTTAAGTCGGTTGCAATTCAAATCACATTTCAAATTGAAATTGAAAATAATCCAAAGAAGATTGGGATAAATCTCATAGGTAAGTGGAGCAGCATCGTGTGCTCGCTATTCAACTCTAGCCTTAGCCCCTAATAGCGGGATGTCGACTGCCAATGGTTTAATTATTAATTAGAGTTCTTTATTGATGGGCACCCAATTCCTGGCTCACCCTTCGACAAGGCTTGCACGTACTATTGAAGCTTTCCTTTTCAAAAAAGCTTTTCGATCACACCTCGGAGGTGTTTGTAATCGTCAGTGTTAGGATCAGTGTGCATCTTGGAATATACAACATTCCCTTGATTTTCTCTAGACTTTGGTGGACTCTCTCGGGGTTGATTTTCAGTACCACTCTGATTCGTGAGCTTCCAAATAGAGGCTATCGATTGAATCTATCAAAGAGCATATGAGTTGAATTTTGAGATCTCGTTTTGTCTACTAGAATCAGTGTCCTTAGCCGAAAGGACTGCATTTTATATTTCCTAGTCTGCTCCACTCTTCCTCACTTTAGTCCTGATTCATTTTGTATAAGAAACGATCCATAGTCGTAGGAGGCTCTTCAGTTAACTAACTGCCAAAATATATCTTGAGGTCGACTCTCCTTAAGTGCGATTAGTATGATATCCTTGTTAGTGTTTGGAATAAATTGCTTAGAGCCAAACATTGGTTTGCTTAGAGTCACTAAATTCGAAGTGTAGGGTCAGTAAAGAATAGTGCTTGGATTCATCTTGGCATTTGCTAGAGTCATATCATCTCAACCTTCGAGAGTACTGTTTGAGCGGCCGTTGCTTGTCCGTTCCCTAGTTGCCGTTCAAAAGCTTCCCCTTGATCCTCTATGCCCTGGTCGATCATGGGATGTTAGGGAAGTGGATAGAATGTTCCTTTATTAAGTTGAGTTCCGAATTCACGATCCAGAGGCACTGCGCTCACTACTACAAAATAGGCCATTTGCATCGCCTCATTTGAATCAGTTTAAGTAAAAACTGATGCAAATAGAACTATTTGCATCAGTTCTGTTTTAATAACCGATGCAATTGGTACGTGGAAAGCAATAGGTAATAAAAAGTCAAATTTGCATCAGTTGTCACCAACAACCGATGCAAATACGTCGATGCAAATAGTTTTAGTCGCATCGGTTTTAAAGTCAACCGATGCAACTACATCTAAAATAATAATTTTCGCGTCGGTTCCCATGAAATTTCAAATTATTCACGTTTTTTGATATAAATATATGATTTATGCCTGTAACAAATTCCTCGCCCACTCTTCTGTTCTCAAAGTAAAACCTAATGTGCCTCCCTCTCTCGAAAATTTAGAATCGAAACCCAATCTAGCGAAATAAATTTCAAAAAAAAATGGCAGAATGATTTCATCTCCAAAAAAAGGGGGAAAGTCGAGTGTAAAATCGCGAGCTTGATTTAAAGACGCATGGAACCGCAGCTCCTTTTTCAACCTCTGACTCGATCGAATCGAATTTTATAACGAGGGTGAAGTAAACGATGGAGGGAAAGTAACGACAGTTCGATTTTAGGAATGTGGTCGCGTAGTGGAGACTCAATCGAAATGTCGGCATCCACCATTGGCACGACTGGGAAGAGAGCGTCGCGGGTGATGGTGAGGCTGGGGATTGTCGAGCTAGGGTTCCATTGGCATCGCGAGCGTTGGAAATGCCGCAATGGGTAGCGGCGCGAGGCCGTGGCTTCGAGTGTTCGAATGGATTCTAGAGTTCGGCATTGGTAGTCGAGGTGGTTCTGGTAATTAATTTAGCCTGGATTATTTTTACCAAATCTAATTTTTAGTTACTTCTGAATTAATTCAATTAACGATAGGAGTTTTAATATTTTTATCTAATCTACAGAAATGAAGTTACTATTTTTACAATATATATATATATATTAAAGGCAAAAGGTTCTTACAGCAAAGCAAATTATTAATAATGTTGTTTACTGGAAAGAAAAAAAATTATAGGGATTTTAAAATCATGTAGAGCTTACACAAAATTTGATTTAAAAGGTATATAGGTTATTTTCTTAGTATATGTAGTTTCAAAGAAAAATAAATATACATATATATTTTCCGTTACTAGGTTAATTTAAAATAATGTATTATGGAGTTGAATTTGTTTAATAAACTTGTTTAATTAAAAGGAAATAGTTTAAAATTAAAACTATTAGTTCAAAAAAAATTGATTAATGAAATTTATCAAATGGAAATTTATTAATTGATCAATTTGTTCTAATATTAATAAAAACCATCTAATGTTATTCAAGGTCAAAAATCGAGAACCAAGGCAAGACTGTAGTGGATTACAAACGAAAATCAAATGTGAGTTAATCTCACTCATCTGGTTTTAATTTTAAATTTAAATAGTTAAATATAAATAAAAAGGTTTGTTATGCTTTGTTCTCAAATATAAACGTTTCCCAGAACACGTAATGTTTATGATGCTGAAATCATACCTTAAAATCATACCTTATGCTTCCATGGTCCAAGTTATCTAACAATGACCAACACAAATTAGCCTTCTACTTTAGCTCCATCCATGCATGTAAGATAATATCACTATAAGTAATTCTTTTTAGTTAATTTTTTTCACACTGTAATCATAGTAAAAAACCATTATTGGTTATGTTAATCAGAAAAATTTAGTAGTGATACTCCATACAAGCAGGCTAGTAGTCATCATTTGCTATAGTGTGTAAAATGAATTCTGGGTATACTTTCACACCATTAAATTTACCATGCCTTCATAATTGTGTTTCCATACGTGTGTCTGTGCAATTGTTTGAGTGTGCTCTTGCTAACCATCATCATTACCTTCTATGCATAATAAGTGGTTATACTTTACCTCAACATTTTTATGCACATTGATATATTTGAATCTAACTACTATAAACTTTGGTCTATGTGGTTTAATGTTTGGACAAATTAAATTGATAATTAAGTTGTTTATAAATCATATGCTAATTCTCGGCTGCTGTAGGGGTATGACTCGATTCCATCTGAAATTCCTGATACAAATGCCAAAAAGGTGGGCCCATATTTTATTTTATATTTGTAGATGGAAGGATGGTATAATAATGATTTTATCTTAGATGATACCTTAATATAAGGACTTTTTATAGCCTGCTTCATGGGATGAGGATGAAGATGGCATTTGGAAAGCGCTAAAGGTGCCAAATCCAGCATATAAAGGACCATGGAAGCATAAGGTATGATTTTAGGGACTCCAGACATAAGATCTCTAAACTATTATGTTATTAAAAAATCAATCTAATTAATCCTTAATATTAATTTTGAATTATTGATTATTTAGTTTAAATCACTATTAACTATTAAACTCAGTTAAATACAAATATATTATTTATTTAAATTAGATATTTATAACACAGTTTTAATTATGGGAAGGATAGTGAAAGTTGAATGTACTCCATGTTTCTTGCAGCTTCATTATTTAGCTCTATTATTTCAAATAGCAGCAGTTAAGTTAAAATGTTAATTCTGTATATCATCATACTATAACTACATTGACTTTTGATTACAATTTGGCATTTTAGTATTTTTCTAACTTTACAAAATGATGCGTATCATTCTGAGGTGGTTCTTGTTAAACATAATATTAATTATTTAGATGCTCATGTTAACTTATCGGCGAGCCACATAGCTGTAGAACTAATGAGACTGGTTGATGTTTAAATATTTACACTCCAAGTAAGACTGACAAGTGTTTCCACTGCAAATATTTCCAAGATATATTATATATTTACACAACAAATAAAATTTAGTTTTACTATTGTTCTTTAGGTAGCAAAGGTTGCAACATTAAATTTGTATTATAAATGAATGAATAAATTATACTTAGGGAAAAACACAGAAGCCTGTTATGCGCTGTCATTAATTTTTAACTAATCTTCTATCCACCTTAAAAAAAAATAGAGTTGCTGTCAGTTAAGAACCTATTGAATCAACTGAGGCATCATTCTAGTTAACTTCAGTGGACTCTTGTTGTGAACTAGTAGTAATATTAGCAAGAAGCGACCATTGATCTAGAACTACAGGAAAATATCCATCCATCACCTTTAGTTGATTATAGTTATTCACTATAATCAAGATAAAAGTAATATATGTACAAATAATTTATGAATATGAGCTCTCTAGTAGATAAATGAAGTTGTTATGGGAAATGAAGTTGTTGTGCAGGGAAGTTGAAATTGAAGTATGTGTATGGGAATGTGGCAGAATTGTTGACATAAGTGCAAAGAAGTGCAGTTTTTGTTTTTGGCAGAGGCAATTGGTTTGTGGTGGAATGATGGTGTGGTGGCAATATTAATGAGATGGGATTGTGGAAGTAGACGTACAGTGTGTGGAAGCAGGGGGTGGGTAGCAGTTTTGTAACAGAGAATGAATGTAGCAGAGGATGGGTTGATGTACTTTGTGTGGAAGTAGGTGAGCACTGATGGGTTGTAGCAGCTGTGAATGATGTTTAGTGGTTGTAGGTGAAATGTTATAGAGGCAGTGTAAGGAAGTGAAAATAGCAAGTATGTGCATAGAGAATGTGCAAGTATGTGAAACAGCAAGTATGGATTGAGTATGTGCAGTGGAAGAAAGTGGAAGGAATTAGGAATTGTAGAGGAGGAGTTTTGCAGTGGCAGTGTAGTTGATAGTAGTTTGAAGGGGAATGGAAGTTTTCAAAGGTGAATGGCAGAGGTTTGAAACAGTGGATGGGATTGACTGGTGGTTTTTGCAGAAGTGTGCACAGTTTTGATGTGCACGGTTGGGTTGATAGTGGCAATGGAGGGATTTAGTAATCACAAGGTATAGTTCAAGTAAAATAACAATACTTTTTTAAATGTAGGGTCATAATCATATATTTAATAGAATGCTAGATAATGGTTTCATTAACCGATGGGTTTGGGTCAGAGGTAGGTGAAGGCGATTTGGTTGTTAGCGGTGATTGCGTGGTGGAGGGTGTTGAAATGTTACTATTTGCTGTCGATATTGAGGACGATGATGAAATGGGTGAACTTGTTATTATAGTGGGAGGTTAGGCAAACAGTCGACAATAGTTTGTGGTTGTGTTGCTTGGGATTCACAGTGATGTTTTTATGGTAGAGGAAGGTGACTTTTGGTTTCAAATGGTTAAGGAAGTCAGCTGTGCCATAGTTTGGCTGAGTTTGCAGGTTGAGGTGGAGTATGCTAGAAGAAGATTGGGTGGTGTGTTTGTTTGTGTGCACTGTGCAGGGAGGGTATTTGCAAAGATATTGCAATGATTGGTTGGTGGTTGATGATTATGTGCATGAAGCAGTGAAGGTGATGGGTGGTATGTTGCAAAGTTAGTAGGTGATGGATGAAGGCAAGGAATGGTGGAGTATATGTGAGGGGATAAAGAAGGTGGTTCAAGTTGGCAGATTATAGTGCGATAAGGTGTGGTGTTTGCTGAAAGGTGATGATCGGCAGTGGGTGGATATTGGGAGGAGTTACTAATTGAAGATTGTAACAGTGTAAAGTGATGGTGGGCAGAACAGTGTGGTGTTTTTTTTGGTATGGTTAATGAGTTGCAGGCAGATGTGATTAGTTTTTCAGGTGAGGATAGTGGTGCATATACTTGCAGTGGTGTGCTTATTTGTATATCTCAGTCACATTGACGTTGGTTAGGAATTTATTTTTGAAAATTAACAGAATAAGAAATTATTTTAGTTTACTGTTTTTCCTTAGTTTATTGTGTTCCACATCAGTTAGGATTAGCGATTCTGAAAATTAACAGAATAAGAAATTATTTCAGTTTACTATTTTACCTTAATTCAATGTATTTCACACTGGTTAGGAATCTGTTTATAAAAATTAATAGAATAATGATTGTAAATCGTTTCGATTTGGTCATAAATCTTTGATCATCGAAAAGTTTAAAAATTGTTTGAAATTGGTAGAACAATGAGTGAAATTGGCTTTTATCTGGTTTCACTTTAGATTTCTATTTTGTAATGGTATGAAGAATTCTTTTACTTGTTTTCATGTTTATTTGATGGGTTTACAAATTGATATTTTTCTTAATATAAGGTTTGATTAAACTGTGTATTTTATTAATATTGTTATGTAATTGATTTAATGAGAAGAAATTTCATTCGGTTAAGCATGCATCCTTGATGCTTCTCTTTTAATTGTATATTTTGGTACTTGAGTATACTTGGTGATTCAGTTGGATCATTTGCCTTGACATTAGCATTTTCCATTCTTTTATTTGTTGGCTAATAGTTCCACGTCAAATATAAAATAGTGGCTTGCTATCTATAACGTTATTGAGTGATAACTAATATTTTATTACGATCAAACTGTTTAAAAAATTAATGGATATATTAAATATTTAATATTAACAAATTCATAGATAAGTTAATGGACATATTATATATATGATTAGCTATAGAGTTTTACTGTTGTAATTAGTTGTGATATATTGTTTTGCCTTCATTCTTTACTATTCACATAGGTTTGGAAATGTTAAAACTAAAAGAATAATGGGTGGAAATTGCTTTTGTTTGATCTTAATTCTTCTAATAAAGAAAATTTTAAAATAGTTCTTTGTATGCTTACTACATATTTCTTCTACATACATGCCTATAAAGGTTACATTAAAAGCTTTGGCTTCAAAATAGACTTTAGTGGTTGGAATCACCTTAGCTTTCGTACTACTTTTTCACTGGAAGAATTACAAATTACCTATAAATTTCCATGTGCAAAACCTAGGATGTTGGCTGACTAGACTAGATAGGAATTCAATCATTTGAGGTATACCCTACATCTGTAACTATACTATGAACCGCAAACTAAACTAGCACCAAAATCCATAAGGTTTTCTTCTATATCGGTTATGAAATCATGAAACAAAATCCATATTTGAAAGGGTCATATGAAAAATTGGTGAAATGAGCATTTATATTTACTTTTTCCTCATCATGCAAACTTGGTGAGATGAGCATTATATGAGGTTTTATTAGAGATGTGGAAATTGGCATAGTTGAACAATACTTTTATTATGTGAACATATCTTACTCTGCCAAAGAAGCTTGGGCACATTCAGAAATTCAAATTTAACAAGTTCTAATAAAGGTAATAAAAGAAATGTTTTCCATTAAATTAAATAAATTTGCATCAAACAAATTGGCATCATATTGTGTAAAAAACAAAAGAAAGGTCGAATATTTTTTGTGGAAGGTATCATATATTCTGCGGTAGGAATGAAAATTGCTATTTATGCCATTTTAGAAACCAATTTCAATTAATTAGGACACCTGTTGTATGGGAATTCTCCTACTCTAGTACAAGTTCCGACTTAGATAATCTTAGACTGGTTTTGAAGCTAGCAGGCATGAAATCACCTATTTTCCTGGAAGTGCAGCCTGAACATATTTTCCTTTCCATCATACGTAGGTTGAAGATCTTGGTGTGTTAGTTGAGGATGTTGAACAAACAAACTACAAAAGGACATTCTTGTATCCGGTTAATTCATTCAGGTTAGGTTCTATTAAAGATTTTTTCCGAATATTATGATTTTTTAGACCTTTATGCTGGCTTATTGGATGAAATAACATGCGTAAAATTTTGGTAGTAACAATCGGCTTATTTGATGTAGCTAAGACTATAATATTTTTTAATACTTAGTGCAAATTGGTCGTGCTTAAAGAATAGAATACAAGCTACGACTACAAGTAGTGGTCTGAAATTGGAGTTATATGCAAAGTTGAGTAATTACAGTACCAGCTTATTATTTGTCACGGCATGGTATAAATTCTATATTTACTCTTTTGTTTGCTTGGTCGTATTTCCAAAAAAAAAATTATTCAATTTTAATTTATTTAATTAAATAGAAAGAAGATCATTACTAAAAAATACACTAGTTCTAGTATTGTCTACTAAATAAAAACAAACAACTACTGACTCAACTGTCATATCCTAAATGAATTATAATAGGTGATTACTAAGTTCTGTTCAGAGAGGATTGCCAAATATGCATTTGAGTATGCTTACCTAAACAACAGAAATACAGTAACTGTTGTGCACAAGGCCAACATTATGAAATTGGCAGACGGTCTCTTTCTAGAATCATGCCGTGAGATTGCAACAAAATAACTTGGTATCAAGTACAATGAGATCATTGTGGACAACTGCTGCATGCAACTTGTTTCAAAGCCTGAGCAGTTTGATGTTAGGGTATAAACTTTTTTCTACATAGTGATTTATGTTTTACTATTGTATTTTCTTTATTAACTTAGGTTCTCTTTTAATTGATTTGTATGAACTCTACTACTCTCCTCAAAAAAGAATTGGCTTAACTCATATTTGCATTATTAGTTCAAAAGTTGTATAAAAATGAACTAGCATAGATTACATCCCATGCTAATCTAGCTTAACTAAGCAAAACAAATTTGCAACGATTCATTTTTGAATAAAAACAGTAAAAATTTTGGGACCAAAGGAAAATATGATTTGACCTTAAGGTAATTAAAAAGTCTATATAAATAGTTTTTTTTAGATCAACTTAATAGTCACATAGGAACATTATAGCTGATCCTGTTGTTTGGGTGCCTGCAGGTAGCAGTGTGCGATGCACAGAAGGGATGCCCATGCATGTTGAGGAATTTGCACTTGAGAGACAAAGAGAAGATATGTTTCTACAGCAAAAATGACGAACATGCAGCAGAGACATGATGATCAGGAGGTATAGTTGAAGTCGTCGGGGTTTAAAGAATCCGGCAAGAGCATTGAACAGAGGCTGAAAAGGCGATGAAGAGTGTTGTAGACTGAGGTAGCTAATGAAGTGAGCAAAACGCAGAGAAGTTTGGATAGCATGGAAGGACAGAATTGCAATGCAAATAACAAGAGCATAAATACTGAGAGGGAGCTGAAACTTGAAACCCAGTTAGACACTGATGCATACATTTTGACCATCTGAAGATTCTGAATTCAACAGGTTAGTGACTTGATAATCAATTTACATTTCAAGCAGTTCACTACAATTGTACTATTTGGAATACAAGTGTTGTTGTATTATACTGCAACCTCGCTGGAATTCTGTTGCATTGCTTCTATGTTGCTTGCTAACTTTTGTTTAACTTGTATTATCATGATCAAAAATTGGTCAATACCACTTTTATAAGGTATTGGACATGATTAAACAATACGGAGACTTGGGAGAGAATATTGTTTGAAATTTTTTCTGTTCGTTGATACAATAAAGCAATGTTTGAGAAGGAGGTGTTGTTTGAAGCGATTTAGCATGATTTAATTTGTAAAATTTGTAAACCAAAGCAGAATTTGTAAATGATAATGAAATAATCTTTTTTTTTTAATTTTTTGTGTATGTTTTATATATATATATATATATATATATATATAAAGATTATCAATATATATATAGTCTATTTGAGTACTGTGATAATGGTTTCTGAGGGATTAGTTTGCACCGGTTGTTATAAAAAACCGATGCAATAGAGGGATTAGTTTGCATCAGTTTTCAACAACAACCGATGCAACAACTTCCTTTGTTGCATCTGTTTTCATTACAATCGATGCAACATGGGGGATGTGTTCAAGCAACTAACCATGATATTTTGCATCAGTTGTTAGTAACAACCGATGCAAAAAGGACCTTTTTGCATCGGTTTCAGAACTGATGCAAAAGTGTTAAGCCTATTGCATCGGTTGCATATGCATCGGTTGTTGAACTGATGCCAAAGGGGGGTAAACAAACGATGCAAATGGCCTGTTTTGTAGTAGTGGCTGCAACTAGGGTTCGAGGAAAGTGGATAGAATGTTCCTTGATTAAGTATGCAAAAAATATTTTTTTATAGGGACCGGCCATATTGTTTTTTGAGAGAGGGATCGGTATACACTGGAGGGATCGGTATACAGTGCACGGCTCGGTATACACTCGATCGGCATACCCTCCTGCTCGGCATACACTCTCGTTGGACATACAATCTAGGTCGGTCGGTGTACCCTCGCTCGGTATACACTGTCGGTCGGCATATACACTGGGTCGGTTGGTGTATGCTCGCTCAGCATACACTCTCGTTCGGCATGCACTCTCGCTCGGTATACAATTTGGGTCGATCGGTGTACCCTCGCTCGACATACACTCTTGCTCGGCATACAATCTAGGTCGGTCGTTGTACCCTCGCTCGACATACACTCTCGCTCGACATACAATCTGGGTCGATCGGTGTACCCTCGCTCGACATCCACTATCGCTCGGCATACACTCTGGGTCAGTCAGTGTAACCTCGCTCGGCATCCACTCTCGTACCGCATACACTCTGGGTAAGTCGGTGTACCCTCGCTCAGCATACACTCTCGCTCGGCATACACTCTCGCTCGGCATGCACTCTCGCTCGGCATACAATCTGGATCGGTCGGTGTACCCTCGCGGCATACACTCTAGGTCCATCGATGTACCCTTGCTCGGCATCCACTCTCGCTCGGCATATAATCTGGGTCAGTCGATGTACCCTCGCTCGGCATACACTCTAGATCGGTCGATGTATGTGTGTTTGCCTTGGTGAAGGTTCGGCCATCTGAGAGATCGACTGAATTTCCTTCAAAGGGGTGGGGGTCGGCCTTCATTCAACTTGAGTGCAAACTTCAACATTCAATCCCCAAATCTTGCGTACATCAGTGAATCCAATCCTTTCACATGAACATAAGCACTCGATTAACTCTGAACAAGAAACTTAGCGTAAACAAATCTTCCAAAAACAGGGGGAAGTAGACTTAATTTCTTTAACTATGGCTATCGACTTCCTTTAGATTTCTTTCAAATCTGAGTAGAATAGGAAGTTTGCTGGTAAACAACTGGATCTATCTCGCGAATAGGGAAATACACCAGTATACGATGAGATCCAATCAAGCTGAGAATTCAATTCTCAGTGAAAGCACCAAAGTGTTAGCACCAGATTTGGTCACTAACACCCTTGAGTAGAGTTATGTAGAGAGATTAATGAAGAGAGTAAGTTAAAACCGAGGAATTACATAGTAGAATGCAATAATAACTGTAAGAAACAAGAACACTAGATTTATAATGGTTCGGCGTAACTTTCTATGTCCACTTTGAGTTAAATCTTTATTGATTTCTCAATCACTTGAATACAGATATAATTCGTAAATAAATCACTGGAACACAAGTTTGAATCAAAAAGGAGAGATTCTAAAAAATGGCAGTCTCCCCAGTGTTCCCAGAAAAAGGTCCATTTTCACTATGCCCATGCCTTTCTACTTATAGATGAAGATAGGCTGGACTTCCTTCGCAAGCTCAAGGCCGAGGTGACTCGGCCCATATAGGGAGATCTCGAGCTGGCCGGTCCATTCTTGCCGAACGACATTTCATGGTCCTCCTGGACTGTGCTGCTTTTGAATAGGACTCCCTAAGACCGAATAAGGCATCTCGAATAATTCAGACCGAGCGAGAAATGCCGAGCCGTCTCGACCGAATCAGACATCTCGAATAATTCAAACCGAACGAGGAGTCCCTTCCTCTGACCGAGCCATGTGTTACTCCACTTCATTTGGCCGAGTGGTACATGTCGGGCGACGATGACTCAACTGACCGAATGAGGCTTACCGAGCCATCTGGACCGAGCGACGTGTGCTGAACCATACCAAAATGCCAAAACATGTCGACTACATCAAACTCGTATATCTTCAGGCTCTTCTTGGTTAGAGTCTTGCCTAGTGCTGACGATAATATCTTCAACTGTCATTTTGTAGCCGGGCCAAGGTGTCAGGTAACATATATATACATTTACATATATATAAACATATGTGTGTGTACGTGTATATATATTTATGCACTTATGTAAAATTATTTAAACAAAACTTAATATATATATATATATATATTATACTTATATAAATAATAGTATATACATACATACATATATTGGACAATATATACTTGCATGTTGTATGAGTTAACATGTCTGTTACAATGTCAATCCCAACATTTATATACGGGCATGTTATATCTTGCATGGGTTGATATGTTAAGCACGCATAAACATATATATGTATATATATATATATATATTTGTGTGTGTAAGATACATGTATACACACACAAACACGTATCAAGACATAAATTAAATGAAACCATATAATTTAAAAAATTTAAATATAATAAAAGATTTTATTTAAATAATATTTGGAACTGTTCTAAATGAGTTAGACTTCATAGGCTCAATAAAGATCCCATAGGGTGAAAAAAATTGAAATTCATCCATAACTTCCTTTGTAGGCTGGCCCAGTTCTAACAAGTACTTCATGATTATGAAGTTTAATAGTTTTATAAAGAAAGATGAAAATCAAAGCAACTTTGCTATGGAGTAGATAGGGATGATTGCCTAGATAAGACAGGCAAAAGTTAAGTATATGAATAAATCAGCTACGAATGCTCGTAGGGTAGTAACTGGAAATCCCTATTTAATATAAGAAATATCGGTATGAACCAAGGGATGTTTTGTTAGACATGTGTGAAAACCATAAGAAGAATCCATAAAAGAATGAGCAACGGTATTAAAGTGTATTTTTACGAGTTTTAAAATATACTCATATAAAAGATTAAGGATAAAGAAAATAAATACCAAAATTTGATAGCACTACCAAGAGATTTTGATCAAAATAAGATAGTAATATAATTGGAAGGTAAAGAGGCAGGAAACACGCATATGTTGGTTGACTCAAGATTAAAGAAAACCGGATAGGTGGAAGTAAAGTTATTCCGTCAAGTCAATTTTTTGATGAAATAATATGCATAGATTATATTTCTCACCCACTGCGGCATGGGAATGCACAGATTATTCTATAATTGGTTGTAATAATTAAAGTAATGGATAGACCTTATTTATTATAAGCCAAAGGTAAGTTAAGGAATGTAGAATTACATACTAAAAATGTTTGTTTTATTTAGGTAAGAAATGATATGGCCACAACATCATTAATATCAGTTGATATTGGAGGGTAGCTTTCAGTAACTATTTCTTTCAGGTTATTTGGGTTGCAATCACTTGTTATCTCCTTTCAGATATAGGAAATGTGTATGATATGATATGAGATATGTTTCTATTTTATTACTATGTTTATTTTTTGGATAAGCTTTGACCACTATGTATTTACTGAAAAGTAGTGTAAATGGGGAAATCTCACAAGGTCACTTAACTAGCGATAAATATAAAGTAAGGCTTGAAGTTTATAAAATTAATCAAATTAGCAACTAAAAATAAAGAATGCTTGAATCTAAAATCTTTAGAATTTTAGGAAAAATAAACTTTAACAAGCGATACATGGAAGGGCTGTTGTAAAACTCATGGGTCACGATCCCTGTGCCTTAAAGGCTAAAATTAATAGATATACTTATGTGTTGTTTTGAAATAAAAGAATATGTTTTCATAGTCCAATATTAACTATACAATGCTAGGGTCAATCATATGCATTAACTCATTAACTAAATTTCGATTATCTTAAAACGTGGCTTGATTTGTTTCAAAGATGGAATGGCAATACTTTTGAAAAATTGTGTTAAAAAAAGATTTTTACAAATATGATTGAGAAGTAGCAAAAGATTTATTACGCAAAATGATAAAATTTCTAATTTTAAAGTGCCATATGCTTAGCGTAGGGAGGGTCAACATGATAATGAATATGATTTCACTGTTTAATAAGTATGACAGTATGCAAATACAAATAATAAGAAGGGAAAAAGCTATTTAGCTTTGGAATTTCTATTTTCATACCTTATTGATAGTAAAAAAAAATAATTTAAGAATTCTATTTTAAATTTAAAAATAAACCTCCTTGTGCTACTTGTAGTTGGAAAAAGTTGAAAAAGACTTTGCGGCAAAATAGAAAATTCAAATGTTCAATGGAATTGGTATACAAAAGATGGTAAAAACATAAAATTCTCTATTTAAATTCCTTTTCCTACATAAGAGTAAAGATTTAGAAAAACTGGGTTTTCAAAATTTTGAATGATAGAATTTGTGTATTAAGTATTCGATGATAGAGATTAGTTGCAAAAATTTTTGAATCATACTTTCTATGAGTATGGAAATTGTGTGTGAAAATAGAATATTGATTTTTTTTTGAAAACTTGCATACATATGAAATTACTAGTATATATAGGTTGTTTGTATCATATTTTCAAAAAACATTTAATGAATGCTTTCATACAGGAGGGGCAGATTTAGTATTATTCAGCATACATATCATATGTGTTGTAACACACCATGCACTTATACACGATTGACTACAAAATTGATTGTACTCTAATTGGTTGGATAGTTTAGAATGGTTGCACGCTATGTTACATGACTCTATCCTTGAGTAACTTTGGGGAAGGCATTATTTTAAGGAGGAAGGGAAGAATGTAACACTCCGTAAAATAAATAGTAATTAATTTAAAATAATCAATAAATAATTATTAAAGCTCAAAAATAGAATTCGAGTGAATGTCAGAATTTGGCTACGAAACTTGCACTATTTTGTTCGTGGTGAGCTTCTAGCCAACTTTCAAATATAATGCTTCATAATCAAAGTTCAAACAAACAAATGAGGAGTAGTCGATCGGTGTAGTTTGGATTGAACCTCAACCTAACATCTGGATTTAATAAATATTAGTCTAATGGATAGAATTGATTCGAGCGCCTATATGTATAGGCCTACCTCCTCACTTCTCTTCTCATATTTTTTGAGCAAATCACCATGGCTCTGACATTTTCCCTACTTCACTATTTCTAAAAGTTATAAAAATACTACATTACATATGTATAATATTTTCAAATATATATATGTATATATATATATATTGGAGAAGGTCAGAAAATAAAAGAGAAGAAGATAAGGAGTGAGTCAATCTTGTGAAAAAGGTAAACTCTATATTTATAAAACTAATTTTTACTTAATTAAAATCTTCTCTTAGATCTGTAATTCTAATATGTACGTATACAATTTTAAATACATTTTTTGATTGGAAAGGAAAAAGGAGTCAATTAAGAGGAATGAATTCAAATCTAGAAATTTGAAAAGCTGAAAAGATGAGCGAAAAATTATATAACTTATGTATAACATTTGACTTAAATCATTAAATTTGATTTGATTATCATGCATACGTAAAGCCTGTTGGATTGTAGGTTTAAAATGAATGTGTCTAATTATAATATTGCTTGCGTATTCTATAAGTAACGTGATTATGCTGGACGACATACACACCCTAATCTGGAAGTTTTGGTAAATCGGTCCTTAAAATAATTAAAGTATGATGTTGATAAGATTGTGAAGTTTATTTTAGATTTATGTTAATTGGGTTGTGAATTGTTTAGTATTCATTTGGATTACCCTAATTTGGCTCGGATGTAAATTTCTATGTTTTAATTTTTTGAAAGTGTTAAATGTATAACTTAATTGTATTATTTTAGTGTAAATTCCCATACACTGTCTAATTCACAACTATGTATAAAAGGTGTATCATTTGGAATAATAAGGAATGTGCCTAAATGAAAGAGATGTGTAAAGTACGGACCCTTCTCCATAGTTTGCATTATCTATTTCAACAAAAACGAAGAGAGACAATTCCATATAATTTCAAGCGGAGCAAAAGTATCACTTTTAGGTAGTAATGGAAAGTTATAACCATAATAATTTCCTTTTCGAGGAAGGATATCTCTAATATATTAAATGTGAAAACAAATATTCTTTGTAGAATTTACACATAAATGTATATTGTGAAATTCCTAAACGTTGAAACTAAAGAATTAAAAATAGAAATATATATACATATAACCACGTCTACTAATTAAAATCTAAACATACATAAGGTAAATGATAAAGCATAGTAAATGAATATGCATCGGTTTTCGTATTAATTGCAATTAAAACGTTTAAATATTAATAACGTAATAAATCGAAGGGTTAGGAGGTTGCAATGAAAAAGAGGTAATAACCTCAATATTAATAAACAATAATTATAATATTAATGGGTAATGAATGCACTGTTATAGGAAGTTATAGAAATTAAATAAGGACACACGTATGTTTAATGGGATTAACTATAGAATTAAATATGACATTTATGGAGAAAACTGAATAGACATAATAAATTTAAAGTAAAACGTTAAATGTCATTAGTGGTTGTCCAATTTGAATAATAATATCCATTTATAAAGGACAATTAATTGGAAGTAAAGAAATAATTGACATTTAAATGATAAAGATGGAAACAAAAAATAAAAGCAATAAACGTGTAAAATAAGAATAAGTTCATAGTAAGTGAATAAATATTAAAAAATGGACTTAAGAGGCAGAATAATCTGTAGTTGAAATTATATGGCTTCGATAATACATTTTTGACAGGCATGAATTAGATAGTTGGAATAACTATATAACTTAGGATGGATTGGAGATGCGGGGTCAGTAGATTGCATAACGAAAATCTACTCTCTATGAGGTTACCAATAGTTATGTATACGTATTACTGACGAAGGACGGGGTAGAGAAATTTACATACGTGTATAGGTATGGGAAATATATCAAATGGTTCGTGTTGGATTTGAAGTATTAAATGACTCAACACCTTTAAGGAGGTCAAGCGATTTATTTCAGAGATTGAGGTATTAAATGGTTGTTGGGGTCTACCTCCTCCATATTTAAGAAGTCTTAAATAATGTACGATAGTGCATAATTGAATATGGGATCTACTTAATTTCTAAACTAGAGATATTATGAAACTAGGGTGGGCATTTTCCTTGACTTATATTAGGTAAGTCTGAACAGGGTTTTTGTTGTGAGGGTCGATGGGCTATGTCAATATTGTTGAACCGATGTTTAGAAGTAGGGTTGACATATGGATTTTGACTACCAACGGTCCTGAGCTGTCATTAGTAAGGACTTGGGTTATGCCCTGACGGATTTCGCTTTCTACAAGTGTAGAATCGATATGGGATATGCAAGGTCCTTAAAGTTTAATTGATTGTTTTTTGGAGGTGGGCTAGTTAACCCTTGGAAGAGATGCGTTATAATACGACTAACTAAATTATGAAGTTGTATCCAGTAGTCATCGATCTTTGTATTTTAGGGCCGGCTGACTATCAATTACACTCAGAAGGGTCCGTTTTGGGGTCGAGGTATTAAATGGTCATAGAGTCTGCCTCTTCCCTATTTAAAATCTATTAGGTGACTATGGTTTCCTTTTAGGTAGTACAACACTTATATATACACAGATATATATAGTCATGCCTTGGAGAAGGTTGGATATATTATACGTGTAAGTGGAATCAAATGAATAATTCCATGAATAGTAAATATAATACTTAAATAGAAACCAATCGGTATAAACTAGTGTTATGGATAAGATATGTAATTTACCAGTCACCATAATGTTGTTCTTACCTCCTCCGCATTACCACCCACGTGATAGATTTACAGGGACATGCCACTGATGCAAGATGGGAACGGTAGATGCACAAGTCTTCTCATCCATGCTTAGCACTGACAAGACAGCAAGATATCCAATAAATAATGTTGGTTATAAGGTAAAAGCCTTGTTCGGTATATATGTTTTGTTATATCTTACTATTCCATTGTAAATTCGTATAGATAGCTCTTTGATATACTTATGTTTATTTCAAATTACAAACACCAACAATTTGTATCCTAATGGACTTGGGTTTTCGATTTAGTTGAAAATTTAGACCTATTAAGGCGTCGGTTGTTGCAACAGGTTATTTTTTTAAACATAAAAATACCATTTTAGGCGCTAAAAGAATTTTTTTGACTAATTTGGTTGAATGATTGGAGAGCATGTCATTGCAGAAGGACTGGGACTAACTTTTAGACCTAAAGGAGGGTAGGCCAAATCCAGACCTTGTTTTTGTTTAAACAACCCTATGAATTATTTTTTAAAGTCATATATTGTAATTCGTAGGCATTTGGTAATTTAGCATGGTCTATTGAAAATTAATTTAACAAAGTTAATATGTGTCTATAGTTCCTGCAAAGTAGTTAAGATAATGTTAAATTTAATGTTCGACTCTAATAGATCGATACTGTCAAATAAACTGTTATATATTATAATCCAAGGTTAAATATATAACTTTTCACTGAGATAGTTGACTTGATCGAACTCTATGATAAAACTTTGTCAAAACCTATATTATTATTTGATGTATGCATATTATTTTGATGTATACATGCCTATCAATCATTCTTTTTGTGCTTATAATTTTTTGGTGAAAAGTTGGAATGGTTCCATATTGACACGATAGGACCAATATAGAATGATAAAATGAAAAGTTGCTGCATATTATACTTATATGTAGTGAATGTAACAATATTTGACACTGGCATTTGTTTTTTCATAGAATTTAAGACACCAAAAAAAGGTAAAGTTAGCATGCTTAGAAGAAATTGTCGTTCATCTAGAATTTCATCTCAAAGCAATCATTGGCTAAGTATCATTGATTATCACAATAAATATTTCAAAACCCTGTAAGAAAATCATGTGGGAATTTTTCCATTGACAATATGAAAATATGCCTTCTACTTCGTCTTATTTTTAGGTCTTCAAAATTAATACCATTTCTTTTGGTATGTACATTAGGTGCCTTAAATTCATTCAAAGTTGTTTTAGTTATTCACCAATATGCAACTCTTCAATAAGTGATTTAATCTGATATGGTTTATTCTGTTTATTAATCATGATTTGATTATCAATGTTCCAAACTTTAAATACACCCTTCTGTATCCTATTATTGTGTGTGAGTGTTGTGCATTTAGCAATGAAGAATATGCGGTTGAACTTGAACTATGGCATGCAAAAGAAAACAAGTAAGAACACGTTTTAGTTTCTACTGTTGTGGAAAATTATAACTCGAGACCACGCAAATCAAAGCCCCAAAACATAAAAATGAGATCGTGGTAAAAAGTGCAAAAACAACTAATAAATATCTCAATCCAATCACAATCACCTAACAAGCAATATAACATCAAAGCAATAACGATAAAATAAATCACACACCAATTTATTGTGGTTCCACAAACGTCTTATTAGTGCACATCTACTTTGAGAGAGAGCCTTTATTAAAATCAATGAGAAGAGTACAAAGAGATTGATTACAATGATCAAAATTCTAATAGAATTAATTTATGGAGAAGAGAATTGAAGAAACTAGGTTTAGATAAAACCCTAATTAGTGGAAGCTAAAACCCTTGCAGTCGCGTTTTAGTCGCTCATGTATCTGGATCCAGAAAATAGCTTATATAAGAGAATAGAAAACCTAGGAAAAGTTCCAGAGTTGCCCCTATAAACATCAAAATCTTCACACTAAAACCCGATCAAAATATAGGCAGAAAGTCATGACAGAGGTCTGTCACAAGTGACAGACGTCTGTCATAGGTCACGGGAAAAATTCCTTGACACCACAGACGTCTATCATAAAGTGACAGACATCTGTCCAAACTCTTGGGTTCCAAACCCTGTAATCACAGACATTTGTCACCCTATGACAGATACTGACCACAACACTCCCCTTTCATCGCCATATCTTCCTTCTTCGAGCTCCGATTTACGAACCGTTTTCTCCATCACCAAGCTACTTCCAACAACTTCAATTTCTCCATATAGTGTCGCCAAAGTTCAACACTCTACCTCGACACTATACTCATCTCTTACTCCAATGGTACCATACAATCATTAACAACCGATAACACCAACTATCACCACTTCTACCTTCAACCAAACATGAATGCTTTCCCAATGAGCTCCGGCGAAGCCATCACCCATTACACTCCATCAACGAGCTTAGGCAATGCCCTTACCCGCTAATGAAGTGTTGAAAACATCCAAATCCTAAACCGTCTCACCAAAGACTAAAACTCACGAAGAAGATAGAATCACAATCTCTCATCGATACTCTTCCTCATCCATAACCAAGCTCCTCCCTCAACCGTGCCATCCTGTGGCACCTGACACTCCTCCAAGCGAATCAAGTTCAAGCAATGCTCGAACTTCCCAACTGGCAATGCCTTAGTGAACATATCCGCTGCATTATTCTTTATCTGCACTTTCCGAAGATATGCTTACTTATCTTCATCCATGGCTACTAAAAAAGACTCTCCCACTTCAATATGCTTAGTCCGTGAGCTAAATGCCAAATTCTCCGCCTAGTGAATAGAACTCTGACTATGCATCGAACATTGACACTATCATGCTCGTATCCCAAGTCACACAACAATTGCCTTAAGTAAAGTGCCTATGTTGCTGCCTCTACCGCGGCTATCAACTGCGCCTCCATAGTGGATAAAGCAACTGCGCTCTGTAATCTCGATCTCCAACTTATGGTTGTACCACAAAGTATGAAGACATATCCGAAAGTTGATTTTCTTCGATCCCTATCACTGGCATAGTCCGAATCACAATAACCAACCATCTTGCAATTCTTCTCACCACTATCGCCAAAAACAAAACCATGAGATGATGTACCTCTAAGGTATCCCAGTATAAGCTTCACGGCTTTCCAATGTGATTTCCCCGGATTAGCCATATACTGACTAATCATCCCGATGAAATTTACAATATCGGACCTTGTACACAATAACATACATTAGAATTCCAACCGCACTATCATATGGCACCTTCTCCATATAAGTCTTGTCTTTCTGCAAGATAGGTGATCCCTTACTCGAAAGCTTCATACGCAAAGGTAAAGGTGTATTTGACGCTTTTGCATTCTCCATGCTAAACCGAGAAAGCATTTTCTCTGTATGCTCCTTTTGAGTCAATTTCAACTCAAAACGCTTTTGATTCCTTTCTATTTCCATGCCAAATATCCTTCTTGCTTCTTCAAGATCCTTCATTTTGAATTTCAATCTCAAATTTAATTTTAACTTGTTGATTTCATTCTTATTCTTAGAAGCAATGAGCATGTCGTCCACATACAAGAGTAAATACACCCAACAATCATTTTTCAACTTTTTGAAATATACACAAGTATCCTTGATGCTTCTGGCAAAACCATTTTCAAGCATAAAATGATTAAATCTCTTATACCATTGTCTAGGTGACTGCTTTAAACCATATAGTGATTTCTTTAACTTGCAAACCAAATTTGACTTACCATCCACAACAAAACCTTCTGGTTGCTAAATGTAGACGTTTTCTTCGAAATCACCATGCAAGAAGACAGTTTTCACATCAAGTTTCTCCAACTCCAAGTCGTGAATAACAACTGTGGCAAGTAATATCTGGATATAAGTATGGCGCACAGCCGGTGCGAATATCTCATCATACTCCTTTCCTTTCCTTTGTGCGAACCCCTTAGCCACTAGCCTAGCTTTGTATCTCACATCATCCTTCACCTTGTATATCCATTTTCACCCAATAGCACGGTTTCCTTTAGAAAGTGGAACCAAATCCCAAGTTTGATTCTTCATCAACAATTGCATCTTCTCCTTCATGGCACAAATCCATTTCGAGCGATCACTCGACTCCATGACGTCATCAAGGTCCATTGGCTCATCCTGGACTATCTCTCTGGTAGGTCGCTAGACTCATGTTCTAAGGCACGTTGAGGTCAACGAGCAGTTATGTGACCCCTATTATGCCCTGTATATTAATTGGATGACACTGAATGGAAGAACCATTAGAACGGGATAGAGGAACCACTAGAACGAGGTGCGTAGCAAAATGGACTCTCTATTCCTAGCAGTGCTATCTTTAGAGGCTGACTGAGAGATGGATCTAGACTGAGATGGGACCAAGCAGAGACAATTCCATTCGAAGAAGTAAGAGAAAATAAGAACAAGAAAATTCTCTTCCACTCCTTTAGAGGTTGAGGAAGTGATAGAGACGACGATACTCGTGCAATCTAAGTCGCAATGAAGGACTGTCGTCAATGCGGTTGGAGCCGCTAGATCCCATAACAAGTATTCTCAGTCCTCCTCGTCCCAGATGAAGAGCATAGTCCAAATTATCAAAACGCTAAGATAGTTCCAATCAACATATCTTTCATGTGGCCTTATAGCACGACGACCTACTCGAGTAGCAATACTATCACCCAAACTCCTTTCGGCTCCACCTTGAACCGAATCCTCTCTAGAATCATACACATCACCAACACTACTAGAGGCATCATGTGGACTATGTGATGTAACATCAACCACTTCCTCCTCATAAGCATCTCCAACTACTCTACTCTCTCTACTCCATGGACAAAATGTGGAAATAACTTCCTTCTCCTTTGATTTTACCTTGAACCAAATCTGGAACATCCGATGAGCTCTTATTCTCCTTAAACTAAGCTGACTCACCAAAAGTAACATGACAAGAATTTACTACCTTCTTCGTTTTTGGATTCCAAATTGGATAACCTTTTACTCCATCCATATAACCAAGCGAATTCCCCTTGAAAGCTCTAGGCTCAAGCTTATCATTTATCGGATCACGCACATAAACCGGACTACCAAATACACAAAGATAAGTCAAGCCAATGCTCTTTCCCTTCCACACTTCCTTCGAAATTTTGTTACCAATAGCCGAACATGGAATTCGATTAATAATATGCACTGCGTTTGACAAAGCTTCGGCTCAAAACCCTTATACAAACCCGATGTCAATTTGAAGCATTCGAGCTTTCTCAAGTAGAGTACAGTTCATCCTCTGGAAACACCATTCGATTGCGGATCTCCGGTATAGTAAAATGCCTTTGAATACCATGATTCTTGCAAAACTTCAAGAACTCTCTGGAAACATACTATTCGCCATTGTCGGACCTTAGAACCTTCAAAGACTTTCCACTCTCATTCTCAACAAGCGTTTCCATGCTTTGAACTTTGCAAATGCCTCCAACTTGGCCTTCATTACATACACCCATACATTTTGAGAAAAGTCATCAATAAAAAAATATAATAGCGAGTTCCCCCCCAAAGAAGCTACCGGTGCTAGTCCCGAAACATCCATGTGAACATACTCAAGAACCCTTCTCAAACCAAGTTTTCCCTCACCGAATGATACTTTAGTTTTCTTCCCCATGACACATTCCTCACAAAACCCTACTTTGTTGAAACTCTCTTAATTAATCATCTCCCTCTTCCGAATAATATCCAAATTCCTCTCCGCGACATGACCTAACCTCAAATGCCACAACCTAGTCACATCCAAGCTATGAGAACTATCAACTCCCACACAAGTTTCACCTTCTACAGTCACTCGTTGAAGCAAATAAACACCATAAGTCCTAGCACCCTTCATCACCATAAACACATCCTTCAAAACCAACAAGCTATCACTCTCAACAGTGATCTTACAACCTAAAGAATCTAGCTGCCCCAAAGAGATGATAGACTTTCGAAGTCCGGAACATAACGTACATTAGTGAGAGTACGAACTACTCCGTCAAACATCCGAGTTTGCACGGAACCAATGCCATTCGACTTACAAATAGCACCATTACCTATAACAATTGAATTTCCTTCTTTGTCAATATAAGAAGCAAAACAATTCCTATTTGGCATCATATGATAAGACGATCCCTAATCGAGCACCCATTCACTACCCAAAACATCTAATGCCACCGCCGACAACACATCTGCGTCTCCCTAACCAACTCCATTCTCCACCACTACGGATGAAGATGCTACTTCCTTCTTTGCCTTATCCTTGTCCGGACACTCGTTCTTTCAATGATCGGGCTTCTTACAAATATAGCACTTACACTTTCTTTCCTTCGACTTTCCTCTCCAATCGGAGTTCCTTGATATAGAACGCCGATTATTCTCCTTCTTCGCGTATCTTTCCTTCTCCACAAATAAACCATGATCACTACTAGAACCACTACTTCCATCACCCAACTCCTTCATTTGATCCTGCAACTTCTCGCTAAGAAGACCCGTTTTGACATCATCTAGAGTCAAAGTATCCCCGCTATAGATCACTATTTGAGAAACCAGTATAACGATCCAGCAACGAACACAACAATATCATCGCCTTTTGCTCTTCCTCAATCTTCAAATCTACTGCCTTCGTATTCATTAACAAATCATCAAAGATATTCAAGTGCGCCTTTAGCAAAGTAACTTCCTTCATCTTATAGGTGAAGAACGTTCGTAATAATATCAAACGATTAGTTAGTGGCTTCTCCATATATAATTCTTCCAACTTGTCCCATATACCCTTAACGGTGGTCTCACCACTAGTTTCGAAGATAACATTCTCCCCTATAGCAAGTTGAAGCGTAGTGAATGCCCACTCTTCCATTTTCTTCTCTCAACATTTGAGATGTCTGTCGGCAACAAGTGTGTGTCAAACACTACCCGATGCACTCAATTCCTCGTAAGCACCGCTTTGATCTTCCATTTTTCACTTTTCAAAATCATTATCGCCATTTCACTTATCTATAACCAATTGTGATCCTGAAGCCGTGTACGAACCATGTAGATAAGGCGCTACACCACTTGGATTAACCATTGAGGAATTACCTAAGGTATTATCTGATTCCGGCATTTCTACAACCACCTACCAACACCAATGCTCTGATAAAAATATTGTGGGAAATTTTAACTCGAGACCACGCGAATTAAAACCCCAAAGCATAGCGGAAAACGAGATCGTGGTAAGAAGTGCAAAAAAACCAATCGATATCTCAATTTCAATCTCAATCCAATAATAATCATCCAACAAGCAATATAAAATCAAAGCCTTTATTAATACCAATGAGAAGAGTACGAGAGATTAATTACAATGATCAAAATTCTAATAGAATTGATTTGTGGAGAAGAGGACTGAAGAAATTAGGTTTAGATAAAACCCTAATTTGTGGAGGCTAAAACCCTACCCGATGTTTAAACTCTCGGATTCCAAATCCTGTAGTCACAAACGTCTGTCACCTTACGACAGATGTCTTTCACTTAATGTTGGCCACAACACTCCCTTTGATCGTCGTATCTTCATCCTCCGAGCTCCATTTTGCGAGTCGTTTTCTCTGTCACCAAGCTACTTCAACCACTCCAATTTCTTCATATAGTGCCGCCAAAATTCAACATATATTTTGTTTGCATGTTCCTTATTTTATATATTACTTTTGAATTCTAATTTACGTGACATTTTATCACCCCTTTCAACATGAGATGAACTTACGAATACATGACAAGTTCTTGCCATCTTAGTTAGTATTTTGTCTGCAATTTATCACACTACTAGAAAAATGCTAATTCTCCAACTCAGAATTCCTTATGCCATCACCACACCGTGTAGGTGTGACATTTGGAAAATGTGAAAACAATGGATGACATTTCACAGCATTTAATTTTGGCTTAAGGAAGACATAGGGAAGTTCCTACCCCACCCCTACGCTAGTTTAGATTTAAACATGAAAAGCGGATATAGGGAAAATGTATGGATTTACTTATATCTTCTCCACATTGAGCGTATGGAAGTTCTTTATGCATTTTCCACTTCGAACAAGTTTTACGAAATTTAACCCTTACATGGGAAAGGCATAGGGATATCCCTACGCCAAGCAATTAATAACTTTTACAATTGAATTTGAAATTATAGTATAGAAATTGAATTTAAATTTAAATTTTCATGAAACCATACTAACTTTCGAAGATAAAATAAAATTATATATATGGCTTTTAAATTTGAATATAATAAATTTTAAAATTAAGATGAAAGTTATATTAACTGAAAATTCAGAACGTGAAGCGAACTGTTGTTTAATTTGTCAGTCTACGCATAAGTGTAAGTCTTAATTATAAGGAAATGGCTGATTGGAACTAAAGCATTTGCTTCCATTTTTATTTTATAAACTCGACCACACAAATTCATTGTTGTTGCTGTAAAAAATAAAATAAATTTCATGTCATTCGGCTTCAGCTTGATTTTCTATCTTATAAATTAACCAATTTTCAGATATTTAACTAACACCGATTAATAATTAAATTTATTGAGTTGAGATTAAAGTAATATTACAATAACATGTAAAATTGAATTTAAACTATCATAAATATAAAAAGGAAATTTACATTATATAACTTTTAAAATTAAATTTAGCTTAAAATTAAATTACAATTATTTTAAATTATACATATAAACTTATAATTTCTGAATAAAAATTAAAATTATATATAACTTTAAAATAGAATCTGGATAAATTATAATACTTTTAAAAGTAAATTAAAATTGACGATTAGCCGTACACCTTGGTATGACGGCGCCCACACCTTATTACTTTCCCCAACCCAGCCATATGGTTTCTAAAAAAAAGGTACGGCAATTACAATCCCACGGGTGGAACTCAAGGGGTAAAATTTTTGTTGCGGCTATGATGAATCCCGCACTAATTCGGGCCTATTTTATTCGGGCCTTTAGCAAATCCACCCTAACCCTTTCCACCTCCACTGCTTTGCGCTGAATCCTTCGCTCCGCTCCTTCCTTCCGTTGCTCCGCTCCTTCGCCCTATCACTTGTCGCTTCGCTCCTTCGCTGCTATCTCCCTCAGCATCGCTCGTCTCCCACTTGTAGCTCCATGTCTTCCATCCCCGATCAGGTAATTATGTTTGATTCTACTTTAGATGCTGAAAATAATTAAATGATTGATTAGAGCGTATATCTCTGCTGTTCAAACTATTGTTTGAAGAGAGTGTTTTTTGTTTAGGTTATGCTTTATTTATTTTGCATTGATTGGAGAATCATTATTAATACAACCAATGCAAGCTTTCAGTGTTCATAAAAGTTGGATAAACTAGAAATTTCATAACAGGCTCATTTGAAAAATTCCTAGGTTGATTTACTAACCTAGACAAATTTTAATTAGGAACCTAATCTAAGCTTTGATACCACCTGTAACGACCCGGATTTTTCGACACTCGAAAATCACCGAAAAACCCATCCGTTCTAAAACTACGAATGAAAACTGCCAAATTAATACATAATATTTGGTAGATATTCAACACTATTAAATGTATAGGATAAAATTTCAATTGTGCAAGTTATCAGAGTAATCAATTTAATCTACTAGGTGTGCTTTAATACATAAAAAATACAAATAAATCTACTATTGCAACTCTAATGAGCGAGACAACAATAGTCATTCTTGCAAACTTGATAAACATGATAAATGCGGAATAAAATAGTAAGCATGAAAAACATATCAATGCACGAGATATAGCAAACAATAAACTAGAAAATTGTTATGTTGTATGTGTGTGTATAATATTCAAACTAGTCCTTTACATTGGGATCTGAAAACAAATCACCTTTTTGAAACGATATCTACATACAAGCATACAAAACTATATGCTATCAAATCTCGGGAGGTTTCTAGTCATAACCTGGCCCATGCATCTAGCCTTCCGAATATTTTATAGATTGGTGCATCTCTCTACTTTGACGGACTACACCGAGGTTATAGAACATCTGCACCTTCTTTGCCCATGCATTTCGTAGATTATGGGCTACCCGAATCTTTGGTAACATAACAAATCACTTTATATCCCGAAGTGGTAAAATCGTTTATACTAATAATTACAAATACTTCAAATCTATAATAGTTTTCATTTCTAATCTTTTCAAAAATCATCTTAAAACCATTGCGTTTAGTCCTCGAAATTCTTTCCATTCTATAAAACATTTTTATAAAACCATTCTTTATACAAACCACTTTTATATAAAATCACTTCAAAATATGTATTCTCGTATATCTCTTTTTTCTCTTTTAAAGGAAAACATTTCATAACATCTCAACTTGAAAACCAATTTTCAAAACAATTCATTAAATTGAAGTGAACCAAATATTATCACTACACACCTTATAGTCAAATGTGAAATAAATCAGAAGATGTTAGCCTACAACTATTTTCTACCCAGCCCATGCATATGGATAATTAATTGCTCATAAAATGATCGAGCAAAGTCAACAATCAATAATAATAATAATCAATGCTCATAAACTGTCCAAGCATAATTCAAAAAATCAATCAATGAAATAAACACAACAATAAATGAAAATCAATGCTTCATCATATCAAATATTTATAACACTTTATTTCATCTTGGGTTAAAATGGTTTGATATTTATTTTAGAATATCCGGACTTTCCCTTCAACATGTTCCGTCCCTCGCCCAAGACTCCTTGGATCTCACAGACGAAACATGTATAATAGTTGTTTTCGCATACCACATTAAGTATTTAACTTCTAAATTTTAAAATACTTAATTAACCATCCAAATAGACAAACAAGGAAATAAAACCATTATTTTAGCAAACAAAGTAAACAAGCATTCAATAAGGGATTTCAAACAACACTTAATACCTAAAGTTCCTTCAACTTAGCAATGATTTTAATGAACTTAAAGGAAGAAATAACTCACTTTGGATTCCACTCCGTCAAACTTTAAGACAAGGAACTCCATATCTAAACTATACTTCTTACCAATTATGCTAACTTTATCACTACGGATTTGACTGTAGCTTCGCTACTATTTTCCAAAATTTCTTAAAATCCAGCTATAGCTCCGCTATCCTAGAAGTTGAGATGAAAAGAGGTGGAGATGGTTTCTAGATAGGCATGGCTTTGGGTGGATGGATGAAACTTACTAGCTTGAACTTGATAGTATACTTTTTTGTCATAATTTTGTTACATTTTCGGAATTTTTTTGGAGAGACATGGATGCCATTAAAACTCTAAGGAAGAAAAAGGAGAAGCTTAGAAAAGGAAGAAGAAGAAGAATGGAAAGTGTGTATAATTTGTGAAAGAAGTGGTAGGTATTTATAGAAAAAAGTTTTGAATAAAATATTATTTTGTAAAAAGACAAAAATACCTTTGCTTATACTTTAAGCAAACTAATGTTTTCAACACTTAACATCACATTTCAAATCATTACTTTATGTCTTAGTCACTTAAGGCTTAAGTAAATTTATTTGGATCGAAAAGCGGATTAAGGAGAATATTTGTTTAGATTTTTGATGTGATTTGATTTGATGTTTACTTTTTTTAATTTTTTTCCTTACTTACATTTCTTATTTATATTCTAGTAGTTTCTTAGTCATATTAGTAGAAGCAAACTTGTTTAGTTATTAAATTGCGCAATATATATGTTATAACATGCTAACAAAGGTGCAACAACGTCGCGACAATATATTTTGAATAAAACGTTGATTTTCGACAAAATATATTACGGTCATATTTAGACTTTTTTATTAAATTATTTATTTATGTAAACAAAATTTGAAAATAAATTTCTTATCATCTTTAAATAATTAAAACAAGTTCATTTAAGCTATAAAACCATATTAAATAATATTAAAATTCAATTTTATCGAAAATCGGCTTTTGTCACATTCCGACGAAAATCCTAACTTCTTGATTTTGTAACCAAATTCTAAAAATAAGTTCACCATTCTTATTTATTACATAAAAATAATTATTTAAGTTTGAAAATTCTATATCTGAATATTAAAATAAATCAATTACGGGTCATTACATACTTGCCCCTTCAAAAAATTTCGTCCCCGAAATTCCAAGGACAAAATAATATAACGAAACCGAACAAATAAGTACGCCTAAAAATAAACATTAACCATAACCTCTGTCGGAGGCACGCTGTCTTATCCCATCCATTTTTATTTATCAAATTAAGGTAGTTTCATTTATAAAATTCCTAAGTTGATTTACTAACCTAGACAAATTTTACTTAGCCACCTAACCTAAGCTCTGATACCACTTGTAACGACCCGGATTTTTCGACCATCGAAAATCGTCGAAAAACCCTTTCATTCCAAAACTACAAACTTAATACACAATATTTGATAATATTCAACAATATTAAATGTATAGAATACAATTTCAATTGCATAAGTTATCAGAGTAATCAATTTAATCTACTAGGTGTGCTTTAATACGTAACAAATACAAATAAATCTACTATTGCACAACTCTAATGAAAAAGACAACAATAGTCATTCGTGCAAACTCGATAAACATGACAAATGTGGAATAAAATAGTAAGTAGAAAAGACACATCAATACACGATACATAGCAAACAATAAACAGAAAAATGTTATGTTATTATTGGGACTGCGTCACTACCACTTGTGGCTGCCTACGTACCCCTGTTTAATTGGTTACCCAATTAGATACAGGATCAAACCAATGTAGTTCTCCTACCGCAAATAGGACTCATGGAGCCTATGCTGAACAAACAATATGCAATTCACAAAACTACCCACTTAGGCTTAATCTCCAAATTTAGATTTAAAATCTAAATAACTTTATAGAAGTTATCTCTTTGGACTTTTATTCTCGAATTCTTATTTCAAAATTTTTGAAATATATATATATATATATATATATATATATATAATTATAAAACTAGTCCTTTATTCGGAATCTGAAAACAAGTCACCTTTTTGAAACGATATCTATATACAATCATACAAAACTATATGCTACCAAATCTCGGGAGGTTTCTAACCGTAACCAGGCCCCTAGGTCTAGCCTTTTGAATAAATAATAGATTGGTGCATCCCCCTACTCCGACAGACTACACCGAGGCTACAAAACATCTGCACTTTCTTTCTCCATGCATTTCGTAGATTATGGGTTACTAGAATCTTTGGTAATACAACAAATCACTCTATATCCTGAAGTGGCAAAATCATTTACACTAATAATTAAAATTCTTCAAATCTATAATAATTTCCATTTCCAAATCCTTTCAAAAATCATCCTAAAACCATCGGGTTTAGTCCTCGAAATTCTTTCCATTTTATAAAACATTTCTATAAAACCATTCTTTATACAAACCACTTTTATATAAAATCACTTCAAAATATTTATTCTCAAATATCTCTTTTTTATTTTTTGAAGGAAAATATTTCATAATATTTCAACTTGATAACCAATTTTCAAAACAATTCATTAAATTTAAGTGAACCAAATATTATTGCTAACACCTTATAGTCAAATGTGAAATAAATCATAAGATGTTAGCATACAATTATTTTCTACCAGCTCATGCGTATGGATAATTAATTGCTCATAAACTGGTCAAGCAAAGTCAACAATCAATAAATAATAATCAGTGTTCATAAACTGGTTAAGCTAATTCAAATAATCAATCAATGAAATAAACACAATAATAAATGAAAATCAATGCTTCATTATATCAAATATTTATAACACTTTATTTTGGAGCATCCAGGCTTTTCTTTCGACATGTTCTGTCCTTCGTCCAAGTCTCCTTGGATCTCACAAACGAAATACGTGTACTAGTCGTTTTCACATACCCCATTAAGTATTTAACTTCTAAATTTTAAAATACTTAATTAACCATCCAGATAGACAAACAAGAAAAATAAAACCATTTTTTTAGCAAACAAAGTAAACAAGCATTCAATAAGGGTTTTCAAACAACACTTAACATTTAAAGTTCCTTCAATTTAGCAATGATTTTACTGAACATAAAGGAAGAAATAACTCACATTGGATTCCACTCCTTCAAACTTTAAGGCAAGCAACTCCGGACCTAAACTATACTTCCTACCAATTTTGCTAACTTTGTTACTGTGAATTTGACTATACCTTCGCTACTATTTTTCAAAACTTTTTAAAATCCGGTTATAGCTTTCGCTATCCTAGAATTTGAGATGAAAAGAGGTGGAGATGGTTTCTAGATGGACATGGCCTTGGGTGGATGGATTAAACTTACTAGCTTGAACTTGACTTAAGTAGTATACTTTTTTATCAATTATATTTAACTTTGTTACGTTTTTGAAATTTTTTAGAGAGACATGAAAGTCATTAAAGCTCTAAGGAAGAAGAATGAGAGCTTAGAAAAGAAAGAAGAAGAAGAATGGAAAGTGTGTATAATTTGTGAAAGAAGTGCTAAGTATTTATAGAAAAAAATTTTGAATAAAATATTATTTTGTAAAAAGACCAAAATAATTTTGCTTATACTTTAAGCAAAATAATTTTGCTTATACTTTAAGCAAACTAATTTTTTCAACACTTCACATCACATTTCAAATCATTATTTTATATCTTAGTCACTTAAGGCTTAAGTAAATGTATTTGGATGGAAAAGTGGATTAAGGAGATAATTTGGTTAAATTTTTGATGTGTTTTGATTTGATGTTTACTTTTTTTCCTTACTTACTTTTCTTATTTATATTCTAGAAGTTTTCTAATCATAATTAGTAAAAGTAAACTTGTTTAGTGATTAAATTGTGTAATATATATGTTAAAACATGCTAACAAAGGTGCAACAACGTTGCGACAAATTATTTTGAATAAAATATTGATTTTCGACAAAATGTTTTACGGTCATATTTTGACTTTTTTATCAAACTATTTATTTATGTAAACAAAATTTAAAAATAAATTTATTATCATCTTTAAATAATTATAACAAGTTCATTTATGCTATAAACCATATTAAATAATATTAAAATTCAATTTTATCAAAAATCGGCTTTTGTCACTTTTGATAAAAATCCAAACTTCTTGATTTTGTAATCAAATTCTAAAAATTAGTTCACCATTCTTATTTATTACATAAAACAATAATTATTTAAGTTTGAAAATTATATATCTGAATATTTAAAATAAATAAAATGTTTCATTTTCAAAACAGAAAAGCACACCATAAAACAAACTGGGGGAAATAGCTGTAACTGTTTTCTATTTTAAATAATAGATACTGAATTAGTTCGTTTTACTTATTTAGTTGTTAATTACTTGTTTATTTAATTTGCATGCAAGAGAGCATCACTTTGTAAATTCGAGGGTCATTACTTGTTTTCTTCCTCGACCACCAACCTTCTTGCTTTCTTTGACGCGCTTATTTGGTAAGATTTTAATTTATTGATTGATATTAATATGTAGTAATTATTAGTTGATTAATCATTTTATATTGATATGATAGTGCATCTTTTGGAAAATATTTGCATATTGTTTATGAAAGAAAATCCTTTGACCTTGCAAAAATAATAGTATAAGTGATTAATTACTAATTAATAATTGAATTAATAGTTTTTGAATTGAAATAAACTAAGCAAATTTAGTTGATCTTAGATTTATGTTTGGCCCCCTTTAACTGGTAAGTCTGGTATTGGATATCATATAGATGATTGTTTTCTTTGTAATGAGAAGTAGGTTGACCGAGTTCATAAATAAATAATTCTAATGGAAAGTTCAACTAAATAAATAATAAGCTAATTCCTATTAAGCTTACAATAAATAAAATGTATTCATATATATTGGCACTTGATACCAAAATCGGAACAAGTATATTCTGACCTTCACATAGCATACCATAGCATGTTAGTGCTAGTGTCCACACATTGGTTCAAAATTATTATCAAGCTTTATAACGTATAAGTCCAGTTTACATTATTTCATAATTCACAAGTTATGTAGTCAGATTTTGAAATTTTCTACATTTGTGATACACAATTTCAAGTAAAAGTATACGTTGACTTGTGCATTTGATTTGGCAAACTTATGTACATTGATTTTCATGTCAGATTTGTACCCTTGTTTCTCTATGCTTATATTTATTATTAATGGTACTATCTTAGCCCATTCATTCAAAGGCATAATGTGCACCAGATTACTTGATTTACGTTGAAATCAAAGAAGTTTGAAACAGAAATTAGATTGTGCAGTTGATGTATGCAATGGTTATATATGCTTGGTGCATTTGTTTAGTTTAGTTATTACAAGCATCCATAAACTGTTCATTTCATTCCCAGTGCTGTTTCTGTTTTCAACTATAACATTGCAAGTACGATATTTCAAAGACAGTTTAAACCGAGTTTTTAAGTTTAAAGACTTCGTTTAAACTGAAATTTAGAAACTCAGTTTTTAAGCTGAATTTTTAAAACTCAGCTTAAAAACTAAACCGAGTTTTAAAAACTCAGTTTGACGAACGAGTTTAAAAACTTAGTTATAAGGAGGATCAAGGCAGTCTTTTGTTTTGCCATCGCGGTAATGGCATGGTGGTATTAAGCAAGGTTCAAATTTTCGTTTTCCGTTCCCATTCCGGCCATTGCTAATTTAAAAATTTCCAGGTCCGTTTCGAAAATTTCGAAAGTTCCGCTTTAATTCCGATTTTCTAATTCCGATACTTTTTTGCTTTAATTTGCTATATACGCTGATAAATATTCAATACTGTCATAAATTTATAATACATTTTTTATATTACATATAAAATACATACTTTAATTAAAAATCCATTGTGCAAGATTTTGTATTGATCATTTGAGATTTTAAAACTTTAGATCGATTTTGAAAATTTTGTATTTTTTTATTATGATTCGATGTAAATTAACAAAAGTATAAAATCCATTTTATATGAAACTATATGATTTCTTCTTCATTTGTTTATTGTCCCGATTAATTTGTTTTTTTTTAATCATTATATATTTGTTGTATTTTTTAAATTTTTTGTAAGTTTTTTTCAATATTTGAAAAGCAAATCCGGAATACAGACTGGAACCGGAATTTTGACCAGATTCCGTTCCGGTTATGAGCGGAACCGGAACGGAATTTCACCGGAATTTCGAACCATGATATTTAGTCTTTAGTCATTGGTGAATAAATGACAGTTTAGGTCAATTGGTCCGATTGTAGTTAAATTGTTCTGGTCATGGTGCTTGAAGCATATGCAACAAGAGTAGCTGTGCAAGTTTCATCTTAATTATTGAACTAGTATTGAATTTCAATATTAGAATTTAAATGCCGATATACAAAGAAAATACGAACAGTGTCAGGTCTGAAGTTTCTGATGATGGAGAGAGACTTTCGGAGAAGGTACAAGTGCTAAGGACTAGAAATCAAGAATTGAATGGCATGGTGAACATGCTACGGAAGGATTTATGTTCCATGCGGGAGGACGTGAGTTTCGTGCAGGAGTTTTTACAGGAGTTGAGGCAGGAGCGGGGACTCGACCTACTTCGTGAGTTCTTATTCTGCTTGTAGGTTAGGTTTGGTATTAATTTTTTGTTATGTAGATTCTAGGATGGTTTGAACTTGATGAAGCAGCAACTGTATTCAAATTATGCAGCGATTGTATTTTATTATTTGTGTTATGATATGGTTCAGATAAGCTTGTAGGAAATTTATTGTGATTTGAACGTAATATGCATTAATTGAATGATTATAATGGTATGATGGTTATTATTGTTTACGTTTGTTATGATTTTTGCATATATATTTGCGTTGCCTGTTTGGCACCTACCAGCATGGTTCATATTTGATATTTTTGTAATGGGTTGAATGATTATAAAATGAAGTAGATTTTTTTTTTGGACATTATGTTGGCGTTGGGAAGGTGTTGGCAGTGCGTAAGGAAATCTTTGCGCTCTGCGGTGTAGGGAAGGGTAGAGAAATTAGCTTAGGGAAGACTGCGTAAGGAACAGGGAGATAACTCGGCGTTGGAAAGGGTGTGGCCAAGGCACAGGGGAAACCTTGTAGGTAAAAAAGGTGTTGAAACGCACTGGAAAATCTGTGCAGGGATGGCGTAGGCAAATAGCGTGGGGAATGCATAAGAATATCGTTGTGGGAAAGACACGGGAACGATGACAAAGCTGGATGAAGGAAAGTGTAGGAAATTTTTTAAGATGATTTGTTTTCCAACTTCGTGTTTGGTGTGTGGCTTAGGGAAAAAAATTCCCGACATCTTCCATACGCCAATTAATCTGAAATTATGTTGTAGTGTAACATGATCTGGAGATGGGTATAAAACATAGAGATTTTGATTTGAAAGTGCTAATTCTACTATAGCTTTCATATTCGCAAAGATTTTAAAACATTTTGTTTTGAAAACGTAGGAAAATCCGACAGGTCGGTAAACTTTCGTGGAGGGTACAGTAAAACCGTCTGCTGATCCAAGTCTCCGTATCTCCGGTTAAATTTATATAGGATAAAAAAGCGCATGGTATGAATCAAATTTGGATCATTTTAATAGAAGCTAAACATCATTTCCACTGCGCTGCACTCACGGATTAAGATTTTAAAACATAGATGACGAAATTTAATGTATAGTTTAATTCAGTTCTAGTATGTGCTTGTTATCTCAACTTTTGGCAAAGTTAAGATATCCAAAATTTACTGAGAATCAATGATTATTATTCTTGAGTATCAACTATGTACTGCAGGATAACCATGCATATCGATGAATTTTGTCCGAATCCAGATTGAGCTACAATTGATAGGACATGACCAGAAAGATCATAGAAGCCAGTGGTTCAAATTTCAAGTCAATTCGAGTTCGTATGCTCAAATTATGATGGATTCAATTTGAGGGAAACAAACCTTGCTCGGTTCGAATCGATGGGATACCCCCTAGTTCGAATCGATGGACTTCACATCCATCGGTTCGACTCCATCTACCTCGAATCTATCAAGCAAGCCCCCAGATAGCCATGCTTCGAATCCATCCACATGTCTCAACTCGACTCCATATAGTTCGTATCCATCAACACCTCGCTCTATGCAAACCCACCAGGTTCGAATCCATCGAGAGTTGGTTGCTTCGAACCGAACTTGTTCGAATCGATCGAGTTCGAACCCATTGAGGTATCTCAGTTCGAATCGGTCGCGTTCGAATCCAGGAAACATTCACTCGCTCGCATCCACCAAGTAAACTAACTTGGATGACGTGTCACTCCACGATGCGAAGTCGGCGAGATCCACGGAGACGAAGCGTTCAACCCGGAGAGAAGGCCAGATCGACTCGAAGGACGCGCGCCACCTCATCACAAAACCGCGTGCGCTGATGGATTCGAAGGGAGTGGGTTCGAAGGGATCGATTCGACCCAAACAGCCAAACGAAAATCTCCACTTCGAATCGATCATATCTCTCAATCCCTTGATCCAAATGCCATGAAATTTTTACAGGAGCTTGCCTACGTGTTGAAGAATGTTCACGCCAAGTTTCATCGCGATCGGACAATTTCTTGATCGATTCGAACCAAGGGTCGAATCGATCCCAATGTGGGCCCGGATCTCCAGGTTTCGGCCGTGTGGGCCCCCTCACGTGCCTGAAGCGGTTTACCGGACTTTCAGGAGAAATATCAGCCTCCTACGCCTATAAATAGAGCCACATGTCATTCAGAAAAGGGGGGGATCTCTCTCTTGCTGGATTTGGATTCTAAAGCGCCGAGACTCTACCAGACTCTACTTTGCACTCCACTATTACCGCTGTATTTGAATTTCAGAGCTATAATCCATTGTAACCCGCTGTAATCAACGGTAACCAGCGAAGAACCTCAATAAAAGTTAAAACCTTTGAAGTGGACGTAGGCCAGAGATAGTCGAACCACTATAAATCGTGTGTTCTTGTTCATAATTTCTGTTTTGCTGCATATTGCTTGCTTAGATCTGTGATTTGTGTTTGAATATTGCTGATTTATATTCCAACACTGGTGCTTTCACAATACTTGGGGTTTGTGACCAATTTTGACGCAAATAGTGCTCATGTGCAGGACTCTTACCTTGAATGATAATTTCGCACTTCCATGCCTACAATCTTTTCTTACCCTTGAATCAAAGTCTTTCAACTATTAATTTTTTTTTAAGTTTGCATTTCTAATTGCTTATTGCATTGTTGTAGACTGGCTTTTATTTATTTTCAGGTGCAACCATTTCTTTAGTATTATGTGATATATAGGATTTAATGCCCAAAACCTTTTTGCTCCTTCTGGACCCAAGCTGTTTCGTTCTTCTTTGTCATCTTTATATGTGTAGCTTGATATAGTTTATGGGCGAAATTGAACTTATATTTAAAATTTGACTGATGGTAAACAAATCTTGATTGTCATAATGGTTCCACAACATATTCTCATTTCTTTGCCTGTTCATGCTTCATGGTTGGCTTTAACCTTTTTATATAAACCAAATTTTCTTGTATGCCGCATACTTTAGTGGAGTTCACTTCAATATAGTTGATATTTTGAAATTCTATAGAAAGATATGAGTATTTTGGAGAGTTTTCATTAATTAATTTTTTATTTTTTTTATGGATGAAGCAACCTTTGATGTTTTCTGAAAATTTCTAAAAACCCATATTTTGTTTTTCCTAATATCAATTTTTTAACGTTGGATGAACAAAATTAAACTTAAAAATGGGCAAAGAGTTTCAGGCTATTTTGTTTAGATATATTTTTATCTAGATGCTAGACATCTTCATATTTTTGCCTTTTTCATTTTCTTCGTTATATTTTCCTTAAAATGTTTTGTATTTTATTTTATTTTCTTTTATGCTTCTACCATCTTTATGCCTTTATATGTTAAATAGCTTGTTTCTCTAGTTATTCTACGTTTCATTCCTTGTAAGCATGTACCAACCGTTTATGTAGTATCATTAATAACGGTAATGGTTGAAGAATTTAAAAACCACAGTTAACCTACCAACCATACATGATTGTTTTATGTAATATTTAACATTAACGTATCAAAATTAGTAATTTAAGTTAAAGTAATAGCTTATACATTAATAATACGTGTCTTCATAAACTAATAACATGTGCATGGATATTGATCGTTTTATAAACAAATAAATAAATTTGTAAAATACGCTAGAGCTATATTAATTTATCATTAATAATGCATATAATTGAAAATATATGTATGACATGCTTCAAAGTTGAAAACACAACGATTAACCATCGTAGAATGTTGCGGTAACAGCTATAAGAATTTATAACCGTCAACAACAATTACGGTTGGTGGTAATAACGACGGTTACCGCAGCCGTAACACCCCTAATAAAATCCATGTTGACTACTGTGCTTTTGTGGTGTATAATAAGTTTTTTTTAACAATTTTGTCCAGGGTTGTGTATGTGTATGTATCATGGTTTGATATGCCGACCGTTATGATGGAATCACGTCCATTTCGGTTCGGTTCCGACGTTGAATTGATCAGAATATCTTAAAATTTTCGGTTTTGTCAATTGCATTAGGGGAAAAAGAGAAATTTATGATTTTTATTCATAATTACACGAGAAGATGTGCATTTGAGCAAAAGATTTGACGATGGAAAAGCGCGACGGCTAATTTATGTTGTTTTGTTGAGCGGACATGTTTTTCCATAATTCATTTGTACGAGAGACGGGTATCTGAGGTTTTAAATTGAGCAAAGCTTTGAGATTTAGGGTCAGGGTATAAATTTTATTGTTTCAAATGATAGGCTTGGAGCCTAATTTGGAATCATGTGCCTACTTAAAGAATTGGGCTATTTTTTGTTCCAAATGTTTTTATATTTATGATTTTACAAAATTTTATTCAAATTTGACTAATCTGCCACTTCTATGTATTAAATTAAGTGAGATATGAATAACAAAATAAGAAATAACATTTGTATGCCAATTACGAAGTTGTTTACATATTTTGCAACAAACACTTATCCTTGTACGAGTCAAGTGTAAAACTTTAAAAAGTAGCAGAATTCGGAATCAGAATTTCAACGGAATTTTTGAACCTGAAACCGAAATTTCTTAAATCTTAGATAGCCGAAACTGAACCGAAAACCGGAATTTCAAACCTTGTTATGTATATATGCATGTACGATTGTGTATACATGCACATGCACGTATGTCATTGTTATTTACTGTGTGTTTTATATAGTTTTACTAATAATACAAATTATTTTCTTACATAAATAACGTATTATCATCATAGAAATTTTAATATGGTATATTTTAACGATTGGTACGTCAGTCGTTTTAAAAAAACTATTACTTTGAATATGTTACAAACATCGGTTAAGGCCCTGGCTTCAACGAATCCTGTGCCTGCTTAAGAATTGAGCTACTTTTTGTTTCAAATATTTTTATATTTAAGACTTTACAAAATTTCATTTGAAATTGACTAATCTACCGCTTCTACGGATTCAAATTAAGTGGGATATGAATAACAGAATAAGAAATAACATTCGTATTTCAATTACGAAGTTGTTTACATATTTTGTAACAAACGTTTATCCTTGTATGAGTCAAGTGTAAAACTTTAAAAGGTAGCAGAATGGAACAGGAATTTCAACGGAATTTTCGAATCTGAAACAAAAATATCTTAAATCTTAGATAATCGAAACGGAATCGAAAATCAGAATTGCAAATATTGGTATGTATGTATGCATATAGGTATGTGTATACATGCACAAGCACATATATCATTGTTATTTAACGTGTGTTTTATATAGTTTTACTAATAAAACAAATCATTTTCTTACATAAATAACGTATTATCATCATAGGAAATTTTAATATGGTATATTTTAACGGTTGGTTCCTCAGTTGTTTTAGAGAAACTATTACGTTGAATATGTTACAAGCATCAGTTAAGGCCCTGGCTTGTGCGGATCAAATGATTATACTTTGGAAACACAAGAAATACATGTTTACTTGTATTGTTGCATATTAACCTTTAATACTACTGAGGATTTAATTGATCATCTCAAGATTTGCTTATTGGAGTCTATGTGTTAGGGACGGGGAATATTTATCCTACCATATTAACTGTAAATGTTGGCAATTGTGAACTAATAAAACTAACGAGCTATATTAGTCTGTTTGGGAACAAACTTGCATCCGAGTATTTCTTGTAAATCATCAATCAGTTGAATGTTTCGAAAATGAACAAATATAAAAGAAAAGACAAATTTTCAAATTAGACGTTCAATGCAGTGGCATTGACCCAATGGACTGAAAGGAAAGATATAGTTTATACATAGAGGGACAACATACTGTCAAGTTTCAAAGTAGCGACGCTACACAAGGCAACACTAGCAATTAATGCAAGCTTCTGCTAGAAAGCACTGTAAAACTGAATAGAAAGAAGATTACAATAAGTGAAGTAAAAAATGTGAAAATGAAAGGGGCTGCTGCAGCTTTTATCGAACGTTTTCTGTTGGAATTTGGGCTCGGTCATGGCATGGAAAGAAACGTCCATTTCTGAAAACCAGTCAAACGAGTCCAAAACAGCACGGTTTCTCTGTTTCTTTATACAATTATTGCCCTCTCCTGTTTATCAATGCCATCTCCTTCCAAATTTCACATTTTTGGTTCCCGCACGTTCATGCTACTTTGATTGTAATGTAAAATTTGGCATATATGATATATATCGACATTTCTTTGCTTTGTCAGTACTTAACGCCTGTTGATTCAACAAGTCCAAAGTACCAATATTGCAGACTTTATGTTGGCAATGAGGACATTTTTTTGTTTACCCTATGCAAACACGCTGTGTACAATCTTGAGCGATCTCTTTCATTTTATTTTATTTTTAACTTCCAAGTTTGACACTTGATGTATTTGACGTTTGTTGTAAGCATGCCAACGTACGTGGGATGAATAAATGCTTTAAAATTTGGATATAATTATTTTCATATTCAAATATTTCACTGAAATGCCTATGTACGTTTGTTGTAAACATGCCTATGTATCCCTTTCAGATTCACCACAATTATTGAACAGTGACCCATTTCAAACACTGCAATGGTAAATCAATTTTACAAACGTCGCTGGGATGCCAAATGACTCGTTGGAAAATTGGTCGTTGGTAAAATTTTACCCGGTTTAGTGTTTTACCGATACCAATATTGAGTCAAGATTTACCTATACATGTTATATACTATTCTACAGCGACGTCGTGCTAATGCCTTACCGATAGATGGTTTAATAAGTTCTGCGCCAACTTGGTAACGCCATTTGGATGCCAACTTACCAACGTCATTACGTCCGCACGATGGTGTTGCTGTTGCACCTACATCCATACAAACTCTCTCACCGACTGCATCTCTTGTGCATTTCCCTGCAGTTTCTGAATTTTACTTTGTTGCACTTTGTATCTATCTCATTTCATGCTCCAGACCTTGCGTTACATGCATTTGTTGGTTCAAGATGCAATTGGCAGGAGACGATTAGTAGCAAAATTCAAAATATATACTCCAGTCTCCATTTAAATTAATACACATGATTGTATGATGTAATATAATTATATGTCTGCACAAAATGAATAAATATGACCACACATATGGTTGTTGGGATCGGTTTACAAACAAATACATATATATTTACTACTAATAAAGAGAATTAATTGAATAGTTTTACTCACGTCTTTTTGAAATTTTAAATATACCCTTTTATATCTCATAGAGAGATAATATTCAATTATGGGGATATAATCTGTTATTTTCTAAATACAACGGTTAGTCATCATGGAGAATTACAGTGCGCATTCACAAGATGAATCCGGGTGTACTATATTGTCCGTAATTTAGGTGAAAGTTAATTGGTCAAAGTTTTGCCTAATTCCGGATTAGTATGAAGAAGCTATTGCAGTTTAAAAAAAAATAGCGGCTTCCGCTTAGGCGGAGTTCAAATATGAAGATGTAGTCTATTATTTTCTAAGTACAACTATTAGTCATCAAGCAGAACTACAGTGAGCGTTGAAATGGGGATATAGCCTGTTATTTTCTTAGTAAAACCGTTAATCACCATGAAGAACTACGACATACGTTCATAAGTTGAAGTATCCAAGTGCTCTATATTATCCGTAATTTGGGTGGGAGTACATCGGTTATAGTTTCGTTCGATTCCTAATTAGTATAAGTTATTGCAGTATGAACAAAAAAATTAACGGCTTCTGCCTAGACAGAGTTCAAATACGGGGATGTAACTTGTTATTTTCTAAGTATAACTGTTAGTCACCGTGGAAAACTATCGTATAAGTTCACTGGATGAAGTATTCGAGTGTTCCTTAATCTGTAATTTAGATGGGAGTTCATCGGTCGAAGTCTCGCCTGATTTCGAGTTAGTATGAAGAAGTTATTGCAGTCCAAACAAAAAAAATAGTGGCTTTTACCTAGGCAAATTTCAAATATGGGATGCTACTATCAAATCTACTTTCACATCTACAACTAAAAATGCATGCATATTATGATTAAAGCAGGTCCACCTGCACGTGCGTATGCACTCGTATTATTAATTTGGACTTAATACATTATATTCGAAACATTGTATTATTAAACAAATCAAATTTTTGTTATTTATGTTTTATAACATGAATCAAGTTAAGATTGACATGCTAGATGCTGCTATTTTATATTCAAATTTTAAAATAAAATATATAATTGGATTTGATTGATGGTGACCATGTAAAATATACTTGAAATATCTCAATTACCTACTAGTAGTAATCACCAAAAATAGAATATCTAATTAGAATTGATTAAATATGATCACATACAAATATGTTGAAAACTTTATTAATTTGTTAGCATATAAAACAAATACCATGAGTAAGTTTATACGTATACGTAATATTTATCATATATCATGCATTTATATAAATAGAATACACACACTTGTGTATAAAGATCGAAGTTCTATGTGTGTATGTATGCATGTACACACTTTAATTTATAAAATTAACAAATATCCCTCTCTCCCCCCTCTTTCTCATGCACATATTCAAATAAATTCAAATGTAAGAATTTTATATACATAAATTTTCAAAATAAAATTGTTTTTTGTTGTGCAAATCGAAACTCGAGTAATAGATGTACAATATTATTATAAATATCAATCAATATGCATATACAATTTGAATTTAACTTCAAGATTAAAATAAAAGTCCAAAATGTTATTTTTATCAATGTCGAATACATACATGAACAATATGATAATTTAATTAAGAGGTACTATATATTAGTTTGCGACGAAGATGACTTGCCGAAATCCTACCGCCTGTTAACACTTTGTAAACGGTTTAGCTTTCCTCATCTTCTTCCTTGAAATGAAGTTGGTGGTTCTCTTTTAGGTTAGCAAAAGCAATGATAAAGATTAGGATTTTGAGTTTTAAAAGTCTTATTTTTAATGGCAAGGGTTATGAGAGGTCTCTTTTATAAGGGCGGTGCGCACCTAATAGCATTGCTCCTTCTTTATCTAACCAAAGCTATTAAATAATAATTCAAATGTAACCAATTACACTTAAATTAAAATTGGGTCATCTTTAAAATTGATTAATTAAATTTGATCTTAATTAAAAAAAAATATAATTCTAATTTTTTATTTGATTAAATACTATTTTCATGTTATTTTGTTAAATAAATATGCATACAACACATATGCACATAAATTAATTATTTTACATCTTTTGAACAACATTAAAATATCCAAACAATTAATATAATGATATATATTAATTTCACTATTTTTAATTCATAACATTTATAAATTATTTGCTTTCGGAAATTCCTTATTCAATCTATAGTTGTGTGATTCATGGGTGAGAACTTCGTCAACACTTAATATCGAACATTTTAATAAAAAGGCCCACGGTAATTTTCACATCACCATGTAATCCAATAACCAAAGTTCATTTTCTTACAGATTTTTAAATTGTGTTTTTAAACTTTAACTAAGATTTTCCCTTAACCAATGATATTTTTGCGCATTTTCTTTTCATCAACACGGTATCTGTAAGATCTATAGAGTTTGGTCTTGGTCAAAAATTCTAATAATATATGTAGTTAATTGTGAAGACTAACATCAAAATCTCATGTTCAAACGATAACAATTATCGAATGATCTAAAATACGATGGTCAGGTTTTTTGACTTTGAGTTGACTTTCATTACAATGATACTAACCTCTTATATTAGAGGAGATGAATTCTTTACTAAATAGTGGTTCAGTCAAAACCATTTGTGTTCCCATAACAAGCCATAACATGGTCGCGGTGCCGTCATTTGACTAAAATCAAAGTACAACTTCTTCATTTAAGGTACATAGTGTTCTTAAGCCTATAGAAAACCGCACATCATTACGGCAAGATCCTATGTTTTTACTTAGATATATCCAACCTACATAGGATTCTTGTTTGAGTTACTCTATAATTATCTTATAATTACAAGTACATAACATATTGTGTCCCTAATGGTCATGAGTAAATCACTGTCTAATTTTGTAGAACGTTACGTGCATCTGATATACCGACATCCTTTTATCGACCCATTTCGACTAGGAACGTTTAAGGAGTATGTATTTAAATGTCGATGCAATACTCATGGTTATGAATGCTTTCGCAACTGCAATCAATAAAATATTCATAAGATTCTCTATTTATGTACACCTAATGTGTTTAAAACATTAATATAGCAATATGTGTGTGTGTTTGAACCAAAAATGGCACAAACACCAAAGAGTTTATGCTGAGAATAACATACGAAGAAAGTAAAATGAAAAACGAGGAAATGAGAACACATAACAATTTATAGTGGTTTGGCAAAGCAAGGCATGTGTCCACTTTAATCTTTTATTGTTTATTTCTAAGTTGAAGGCAGACGTTCTTAGGGATCGGTACAACTTTGAAATTAGTTTTCAAGATTACAAGAATATAGCTTAGAAAAGAATTAGAGCCAAAAGATCTTAAAAATGAGCTTTACCTTCCTATTTATAGAGGTAGAGAGCCTAATATCACGCAAAAAATATCTTTAAGCTGTTATACATGATCTGGACCAATTCTTCCACAGAACTAGATGCCACATCATCAGGAAGTAGGAATCGGTATCAGTACCAGGGTAGGAGTCGATAGTAATCCCTGACTTGGCAAAAATGGTTATCCTCATCTCTTCATCTTGGTTTGTCTTGTGGTTAGCTTCATGATTCTATAGTTGTTTGCAACAGTATTAGCTTGTCTCCAAGTCCAAATGATGGAGTTGTGAAAGAACAAAGTTGCAACTCCAAATTTTCATGGAGATCGATAGAGAATTGCATTGAATCAATAAACCAACATTGAAAATAGGCTTAAGGCATCATGTAGAAGGCATACACAAAAGATGGGGTCCACTTGACTTGGAGTCAGGAGTCAGGAGTCGATACCGACCCATGGGTAGGGGTCGGTATCGATCCCTATCTTTGGTGATCCCATTACTGACTGGGCTTGGGTTTTTCTTATGTTGATCTTACGACTTTGTATGTGCTTGGTTTCTGGACTCTTGGGCTATCTTTCTATGCCTCCTACCTCGATAACTCCAAGTTTTGTTCGTACCATCTGCCCAAATATTGTCTGGTCAAAATGTTGGATAACACTTACCCTCCAAAGTACATCTCATTTCAAATGTGATGTGCTTTGAATCGAGACAAATCCGAATAGTTATGAAGGACTCCATTTTGCGTTTCAAATGGTCATTATCCTTCTTCTGAAACATTGCTACGAAAAGTTATGTCCATTGTCATCTGCTTCGACGCTCTATCGGCATCTTGGATTATAAATCTTGAATGTATCTTTGTGATTCGTCATTCCAAGTTTGATGATTTTAAACTGATTCTATCCATGGATATTTTAGGTTTGAACTTAATTTTCTTTTGGTTCTAACTGTCGGATGTTGGATACACACACATTGTACATCGCATGTTCATACGTGCATGCGCATCCATACACATATGCATATAAAATACACGTGTTTATGTATATGTTTGTTTTTATAAATTAGGAATCGGTACCAACCCGTAAACTCTGGAATTAGTACCAACACCGGACTTGGAGAATTTTCCAAGCCTTATTGCTAAGATTTCCGCTCTAGTATGTTATAATGCCCTTCCCCTTCACTTCGACTTCCTCACTTGTTCATTTGCAACCAACCTTAATTCAAGCAGTCGTTAAAAAAGCTTTCAACTTCGAATCTAATCCGTGCCTCCACCCACATCTAAGACTGTCATCATTTGCCTTCACTCGAAATTACCGCCGCCGTTGAATTCAGGCCAACCCCATAGATCCGACCCATTCCCTCACCGATTCAAGCTTTAGAAGTTCGAATTGCCTTTTCTTGACTTAGGTATGTTGTAGACTTGGATTGAAACATGGATTGACATGGAACTGTGGGTGAATGGACGTGTATGGTTGTAATAATGGATGGTCATGGTTTGAGAAGTGGAAAGGGTGAAAGAAGAAGAAAAGGAGGAATTTTGTTTAAGGCTTGGTGTTGTTCGACTCTAGCACTTAGAAAATTTTCTATGTATTTTTCATTCACATGACCCGAGATCTCTTCTTGGACCTGAATCCTCCTTAAAGCATGGCCAATAATGTTAAACTTGTCAGAATGGTCAGTGATGATGGTCACGTCGAGTAATATCCAGAATTTAAAAACCTGTTGAATGATATCAGAAACTTTAACTGCGCGACACTACATGACACCACACTAGAATTCACTTTATCATGGGGGTATAGCTTGTAATCACTCGAATGTTGATTATCTATCGAGTTTTTTTTTATAGAAATGGACCAGAGACGTTCCAATTGTCTTGCTGCTCAGACCACGTGTACATCACCTTCGAGATATATCGAACCTGATATGGAGTCAAGCTCAACTACGACTCCACATACATAGGAAACTCCAATTTAGCAAGAACAACAATAAGAGATCCCACCAGATGAACAACAAAATCTAGTGAATCCTGAAGTCAAGCAACAAGCGTCTAAAAATCTGGTTGAGCCAATAGGTGGTCTAAACATAGATCCTGCACCTGACACACCAGAGGATGCACTAATATTAAATGATCATGTTGATTCTATCACTTCTAAAATCGATGAAGGATCTATTTGGAGAATATGCAACAATCACGGAATCCCATCTTGCAATCAAAGAGCTTACAGTCCCCCCGGAGGGTTATACTGCCTGCAATAGACACATGTGCCTAGCAGGGTGCGTCCCACTGTTCAATCAATTCGTCCGTCGATCTATGAACTTTATGAACTTGCTCCAACACAGTTGTAACCGAATAGCTATGCCTTTCTCCTTAGCATATATATGGTCTTAACTAAACACTTACATCGAGCGCCCAACGACGAGAAGATTCGTTATATGTATACACACTTTCAAAAGTCGAAAGGAAAGTCCATCTTTTATTTATTTAGAACCAATTAGGCGTTGTAGAGTGGTTACTAAAGCATGGAACAATCTAAGCTACTTTAAAACTGAGTGGTTCTATGTCAATTGTCCACCAGAGTTTGCACACAGATGGCTATCTAGACGTAAGTTCCTTTCCATGTGCATTATAGGATTTTTTTTTAAATAGTATGTAGACTTAACTTAAATCCTTGCTTTACTATCCAGATGTTCCAGCGTGACCTAGTAGCGCTTTTAGATGCCATCAACACTCTTATGACAGTTCCTGCGGGAGACAGAGATATTATAACTCTCCTGTCAGATGAAAATCTTCTTGCCTATGGCTTATTAGAAGAGGGTCGCAGTACTGGCATTGTCCAGATAGTCTCCAGTGACGATGATGACGATGATGACAATGATGATAACAACTCGCTCGAAGGAGACGGGATTGATCAAGATTTCTCCCCAGTCCCAAGTCCTAGGGTCGGAGTTGAAGAAAACATTAAACAAGCACCAGAAGATGATAAGGAAGGGTAAATTATTTATGAAAGTGGTAAGGCTGGCCAGGATAACATCAATGCAGGTGATGAGTCTCAGCCTAAACGATGTACGGACGACAACTGCCTTCTTGAAAGAAGAGGTTAATCGTTAAAATCTCCAAGGTGTGTACTTCTACCCAGCCCCCACTGGTGACAGATGTAGAGAAAAATCCATCTTTTCCTTCAACATGCACATTCGCTGGCTTAGGGTCAATTCTTGCCGAGTTTGGTTGTTTCGATGTCTGTAATATTAGTATTGAGGGCATCAGCTCCCCTATATGCATCGATATTGACCTCATTCTTACCAATATGGGAGAGGTTACTCTCGTGAGTAATGCTCCAGCTCACGGTCCGTCGAGGGGACACTAGGACACATACGCGCACGTGCACTTCACAACACTTGCACTTGACCCATGCCATTTCTTATTAGATCTTAATTTTTCTTGTTTCCCTTGCAGGATCCATGGAGAAAAGGAAATACTTTTATCGATATTTGGAGGAGAAAGTATCCCAAGCACAAAGGTCTCAATCAAGCTCATACAGCCAAGGAAGTGGTTGCTATTACGGGTCAAGCTATTGTTCTAGCTGAGACAAAGATGACCGAGATAGAAGCAGTTATGACAGAGATCGCTCATCATATGACTCTGATTCCAAACATCGTCCTAAGTCCAGATCACCTTCTTCTGAGGTCTGGATAGGCTACCCGATTGTCATGATGACATCCTACTTCGTGATGCTTCTCATGCTCCTCCTTATGCTTCCCTTTTGATGCAACCTCCGGTGCCATCTCATTCCAGTTGGTCCTCTGACCGTAGCATCACAAGAGTGGCTTTAAAACTTTCCAGCACAGGTCGGGCAAAGAAACTGCTATAGCTCGACCTATCTCTTTAGAGGAACAACTTGCAGCTAATGCCTGAATGGGCAAACTGAAAGAAGAACTTACAAACATTTTTTTGATGGTTTTATTTTTGTGCCTAATCTAAAAGGAATCCTAATCGATGTACAAAAGATGACCATCGATTGTGTGATCGACGTTTACAATCAGTATAATAAATGGTCGAAGTTAGGTGAGAAAATTTCCAAAGTCCCTAGGAATAGGCAGCAAGAGATCGATAATCAGAGAGTCATCAAAGATGATAACAAGAGAATCATTGCTAATCTCGATGCTAAGGCCAAGAAACTGAGAACGTCACAAGCCGAAGTCGAGAAGAAGGCTAAGAAGGCCACTAAGACACTTGAAGAGGAGTGATTAAGCGTCGAGATGAAATGGAGAAGACTTTGCACCGAAACCATGCTTTGGTAATGAGGAGGGATACTACAAATAGAACTGTAGATAAGCTAAAAACCAAAATAGAGCATGAAATGAAAGAAAAGGATGAAGCACTCTAACAAGCTCAAACTTATTGTGAAGAGTTGCTTCACGTCAGGGAGGAAAGAGACAAAGCATCGGAGCATGTTAAAGATGTTGACATGCTCATCCAAAGTGAAGTTAAGGCCATGGAACAGCGGGAAGAAGAGCATGCTATGCACAAGTTTGAACCATTGCTAAACTAGTATAATGCCTGCTCAAATTCCCAAATCTAGAGTGGTTCAAAGATGATTATCCCAGAATCCTCGCCCTTGCCTAGGAGCAAATTGTTGAAAAAGGAAAAGGGTTTCCTCGAATGTGGATTTGTAGTAGCTGAAGAGAGAAGTCTTAGTAGGAGATGAACCCAAGATTCTAAAACATGGCTAGCTTATCCTTTATCCAGAGCTTGCCTCAACAAGGCATAAAGACTTGGGCAAAGCCTCCGGATTAAAGTCGCATGATGCTACTGCCAGCCAAACGCTTGGGTCCCAAGATACTTTAACACCAGGACATAATCCCAAGAGGCTGAGATCCATAGGCCTACCATCCTCTCTTTGATTCTTGAGGGGCACTCTGGTGACACTCTGGTCTACGCAGAGCTCTAAAGCCTTAGGTCATCGATTAATATAGCTAATCCCATTGACTTTTCCTGTATTCCATAATCTTGACGTGCCATCGATTAATATAGCTAATCTTTCTCTCTTTGTTTCTCAAGCCTCAAGTCAGCCTCATTTTTCACTGCTTCTCAACAAGGACTCTCAGCCAAGACTACAAGTGCCTGCAACAGAATCAATTACTGTTACCACTTCAGCAATGATTCTACCATCCCGATAACGATACTACTGAACTTGACGAGCAAATGATCGATGCTTTGTTGGATGAAGGATCTAGGAGGACTAAGATTGTTGAATACGTTGTTATTATTGAGGTCTTCGGGTCCCTATTGGGTCCTACCATGCATGAGCTCGAGCAGGAATTTGAGAAAGACATCCTCCTTGCTACAGAGGTTAAGCAGAAGAAATATAAAGTTATTCCTCCTGCACTATCCATTGCCATGCCCGGGCAAACTATATTTGGTTCGGTCCATATTTATCCGCCTAGTAGCGCTTAAAGCATGCCTACTGGATGAAACACTCAATCCGAAGGCAAAGGAAGTAGAGAAAGAAGTGGGAAAAGACAATGTGAAAGCTCGAGTGATGTTTCTACCGGCTCTAAAAAGAAGCAAAGGAGATTGAAACCGAAGAAGTGAGCCTCGGCATGTTTAGTATGGATAGGCTTACCTTTTAGTAGTAGTTGCTTTCTATTTTGGTTTTTGGCCGGCTTTGCATGGGTTCGGCTCCCGCTTTTGCTTTTTGTTTTGAGTGTTAAGAAAACTTGTACTTAACTCTCCATATTTCATGTGAATAACAAAGGTTTTTGTTTCGTTTATTCCTTGTATGGATTTGTCTAAGCACTTAAGAAATATGATTTCTACTCAATGTACTTGAAATCTATTCCATTTAGTTATTATTGTCGGATCGAATCCTTTAGTCCATTCTGTAATTTACCGACGTTTCACTATTCTTGCAAACATAAATAATTGTTGAAGTGTCGAACTCTGGGCATTAGTTGGAGTTAAGCACTAAGAACAGTAATTCGGGTATCCTTTTCCAGGATCAAGACTTCTGATTGTGATGAACCTCAGGAACCGGTCTAAATTGACTTATTTTACTTTACACATCCTCGTTTAGGATGTACACTTCTAATCATGCATAACTCCGAGTATTAATTAAAGTTCATAGGCAAGATCCAGCCTTACACCAGGCATGGACCTTTGGCTTTGCCTGCTCCGGAAAAGTGTTAAGAGTTGGACATTCTTATCACGTCCACTTTGGTTATTAATCCTGCCCTCAATCCGAGGACAAGAGTTGAGCGAGTGAACGGTCATATCACATTCATTTCGATTTATACTCCTACCCTCACATCAAGGGCGAGAGTTTTGCATGGATGGTCATGTCACATCTCATTATAGTTCAAAATCTCGCCCTCAACTCAAGGACAAGAGTTAGTTGACAAAAGGCCAATTCACATTCGTTTTCTTTTATACTCTTGTCCTCGGTCTAGGGACAAAAGTTAGCTGCGGACAGTCATATCATGCTGAAGGCAAGAGTTGGTTGGCATCAACCTTTGGACACCAAAAGAGACTTCATGGGCCCGATCATAGGCCATATAAGTTTGATTGTCACCTGTCTTTGGGTACCTACACTTCTACATTAATCATTTGTAGATTCATTCGAGTCGGTCAAGTCACAACTCTTAAGTAATAGAGAGATATATTTTCGGCCAAGAAAAGCCATTTTATTTCATAAAAGATGGAAAATGACTGAATCGGTCTTATTACATAGCTCTAGCCAATTATTTACATGCTTGTTTCTTAGTGAAATAACGCCGTAGGTGCTCGCTATTCCACGTCCTTGGAGTGAGATCCCGTCCACAGTTGCCAACATGAAAGTGTCATCTCCAAGCTTTTCGTCTATTACGTACGGATCTTCCCAACTCGGGCCCAAGTTCATAGGGCCAAAGAAAATTCGTTTGAGGATCAAATCGCCAATTCCAAAGGTTTGACTCCTAACTTTAGTATTGCAATATTAAGCTACTCGGTGTCTGTGTGAAACTACTCTCAACTCAGCTTTAGCCCGCTTCTCATCGATCATATCGAGGCACTCTAAAAGGAGCTGTTCATTCGTCTATGGATTGTGATGTATCACCCCATGAGAAGGTTCTTCCAGTTTGTCCAAAATCATAGCCTTTGATCAATATGCCAAGGCGAATGGAAATTGACCAGTCGCTTACTTTTGGGTGGTTCAATAAACCCAAAGTGTTAATGGAAGTTCGTCGACCCACTTGCCCTTGGCCTTCTCCAATCTCTTTCTAAGAATAAACTTGATAATTTTGTTTATAGTTTCTACCTATCCATTTGCTTGACGGTGTGCTACCACCAAAAATTTGTTCTCTATGCAATGTCGGCGACAGAAATATTTGAAATCCATGCTATCGAATTAGGTCCCATTATCGGTACCGATTTCCCGTGGAACTCCAAAGTAACAGATAATATTCCAAATTACAAAATTGATTACTTTCTTCATGGAAATAGTGGAAAATGGATCTTCCTCAGCCCATTTGGTAAAGTAATTAACTGCTACAATAGTTTAATTCATGCTACCATTAGATATCGGCAGAACACCGATGATATCAATTCCCCAACTGTAAATGGCTAAGGACTGACCATTTGAGTAATTTTCGTCGGTGTGGCTCTTGGAATGTTAGAAAATCTCTGGCACTTGTCACACCTTTAGGTATAGTCAGATGCGTCTCGATGGACGGTTGGCTAGAAATATCTGTATCGAAGAATCTTCTTCGCTATGGTTTGCCCCACAATGTGGTTGCCAAAGCCCTTTGTGAAGTTTTCTTAGGATTATTTGACCTCGCCATGTGCAACACACCAAAGCATGGGGACATAGAAACCCTTCCTTTACAGTAATCCTTCTTTCATGATGTGTCTCGAAGCTTAGCGAAGGACTTTCATTATTCGTTCCTTCTCTTCGGAAGGATCCCTCGTTGCAAATAATTCTAAATCAGAGTGATCCATTACTCCGTTTCAGGTTCAGTCCCCAAGATCCAATCAATATCCATCTGGTCAATGCTTGGAGCTAAAAGTACTTCCACCGAAACCAAGCTCATGAGCTGCACATCTCTATAACTAGCCAGCTTAGCCAATGAATTGGCATTTTCATTTTGGTCTTTCGGAATATGTGTTATTGTATAGTATTCAAAGTCGTCGAGTAGCTCAAGAACCCAGTTTAGATAAGGAGCTGACTTATACTCTTTCCTAACCTGGCATACCACTAGCCGGGAGTCGCAGAGAATGTGCAAAGTCTTTATTCCTGGTTCCTCGGCGATTTTGAGTCCTGCAATTAGAGCCTCATATTCTGCATCGTTGTTCATCATCGAAAATTTGAGTTTCAAGGTGTAACTGATCGGGTGTTCTTCGAGAATGACAAGTACGACTCCAGCACAAGAACAACAATCATTAGATGCAGATTCCGTGTGCATCTTCCATCCAACTTCTTTTTCCCCACTACTCTTTGAAGGATCATCTCGTGCAGTGAATTCAGCTATGAATCTGCCAAGGCCTGACCCTAGATGCTCTCCGATGGTGATAAGTGATAACATATTGACTCGGCTCAACCTTCCATTTCAATAGCCTTCCAAATGACTCAAGTTGTTGCAAGACTTGTCGTAAAGGCTGGTCGGTGAGGACACTGATTGGATGAGCCTAGAAATTGGGGCTTAGTTTTCTGGAAGAAATCAACAGGAAGTAAGCAGGCTTTTCCTATCTCGGATAGTTTCTTTCTGCTCCTATCAATCGCTTGCTGATATAATACACCGGTCGTTAGATGTGGGATTCCTCACGTACAAGTGTGAAGCTTAGGTGTGCACTGACACTACCACATATAAGAACAAATCCTCGTCATCCACCGATTTCAAGTGAATGGGAGGTCTCTCCAAGTGATTAACTGAAGCTTAGAATATGTCTTTGTAGTCCTGGTTCCACTTGAAGTTTCTCTTCCCTTTCTTGATCAGATCAAAGAAGGGGATGCACTTGTTAGTGGCTCTAGAGATGAACCGACTCATAACAGTGACCTTCCCATTTAAGCTTTGGACCTCCTTGATCGTCTTTAGGCCTTCGATCTCTCTCAAAGCCTTGATATATTCTAGATTGGCTTCAATCCCATGGGAGTTAACAATGAAGCCTAAGAACTTCCCCGACGCAATGCTTAAATAGCATTTTAAAGGATTGAGCTTCACCCCGTATTGTTGGAGGATACTAAACATCTCTGCCAGATCATCAACGTGGCCTCTTAGATGCCATGACTTCACAAGCATGTCGTCCACATAAACTTCCATTGATCGTCCAATCTGGTCTTTAAACATCTGGTTTAGGAGTCTCTAGTAAGTCGCTCCTGCATTCTTTAATCCAAAGGGCATGACCAGATGGAAATAGAGTCCGACGTCAGTAATGAAGCTGGTGTGTTCTTGATGTGGGATGTGCATCGGGATTTGATTGTATCTGGAGTACGCATCCATAAATGAAAGTAGATTATGTCCAGCGGTCGAGTCTACCAATTGATCTATCCTCTGAAGTGGGAAGTAGTCCTTCGGGCATGCCTTATTCAAGCCCGAATAGTCGATGCATGTCCTCCATTTTCTGTTTGCTTTTTTCACCAAGACATGATTTGATACCCCATCCGGGTATAAGGCATCATGGATGAAGCCATTGTCCTTCAGCTTATCCACTTCCTCTTTGAGTGCAGCGAATATCTCCGAACCCAGGCTGCAGCATTTATGTTGTACAAGAACGTGCTTGGGATTGAAGTTTAATGCATGGCTCGCTATCCTGGAGGAGATCTCACACATATGCGAGTGTGTCCAGGCAAACACATCCAAGTTTGCCTGGAGAAATTCAACCAATTCCTTCATCACACTAGCGCCGAGCGAAGATCTAACCTTCAAGACTTTACTCGAATCATCCCTTTTGACTGTAATAACAATCTTCAACTTAGTGGGAGCTGCTCGTCCATCTTCTGGCTCTTTTCATCGGTCCATATCATCATAAAGCCGACTAGTCTGCCCGAGGCGGGGATCAGGCTGTAATTGCTATGCATCCTCAACATTCTTCCTTTTCTCCTTTCGCCTTGCCTCCTTAAGCTCGACAACATAGCATTCATGGCCAACCACGTAATCTCCATGGACAATTCCCACTCCATTATCTATAGGGAACTTCATAGTCTAACACCAGGGAGCGATGGCAACTCTAAATTTAGCTAGGGCCGGTCATCCCAAAAAGGCATAATACATAGAATAAATATCCAACACAAAAAAGGCACGACCCACACTAGCTGGCGGTTGCCCTCATAGGGTACCACCGATAATTCAACAAATCTTATAGCTTCATTAGCTATCCCATTGAACCACTGTGTTCGAGACATACAAGGCTTCAAATCTTTCTCCTCCAATATCATCTGATCATGAGCTTTCTTGAACAAGATATTGACTGCACTCCCCAGTCAACAAGCACCTTTCGAACAATAATAGGACCAAGCATGGCCGTGATCACGAGCGGGTCAATCGTTTGAGCTTCCACTCCATTAGCATCTCTATTCTAAAAAACAATATCATCAGTAATCATTTTTCATTGCTTTGCCAGGGTTCCGTCCTCAATAGCATAATAACTTTCAGTGCCTACATATTTAATAGCACTAACATATTTGTCCATCTCTGCCAGACTCTTATCTGCTGAGTGTGGCCAATCGGTAATTGTATTAATAATCACCAATCATTTTTCTGGCCGTTGGAATGCATCAGCACTGGCCTCAGCCTACCCCTATTGGAAAGTCACCCCTAGGGCGTTAGAGTTTCCTTGCCCATCATCCTATGGTGCTTTCATATACTGCTGTAACTTTTTATTATGAATCAACTCCTCAATCATATCTCTTAAGTGTCTACGCTCATTGATATTGTAACTCTGAGTTTCATGGTACCTGCAAAACTTGCCTCACTTTCTCCGCTTCTTAATCGACTCTCTTAGAGCTGGCTTTCTGTATTGCTTAGTGTTTTGGATTGCTAAATATATATTTTCTATTGAGTTGTTCATTTCAGTATAGTTATCATATTTAGGAGTCCTAATATGATTTCTATTATCCGGCTTCTTCTTCGTAGCCCTATAATCATTTCATTTTCGACTATTGCTTTGATTACTGGCATTCACAGCCACATTTGCAAAAATTCCTCCAAATTGCTTTACGATAACATTTCTTTGTATCTATTCATTCAAATTTCCAGCAGCAATCCTCCATGGACGTTTCTTCACTTCCTCCAAGCATATGTATTCTCTAGCCTTTCTATAGAAAGCATCCATCATTGATGAGGGCTTTTTTTCAACCATTTCCTAAAATCTGTATCGAGACGAATCCCCTTAATCAATGTTGTATGTCATCCTTGAGATCTGTAACTTCTGTCATAACTATACGGGATCAATTCAAGAAAACCTTCAGTGAATCTCCCTGAACTTGGAAGAGAATTGACAACAACATCACATGCTTTGAACGTGGTGTATGCAAATAGAATTATTCTACAAACTTCTTCGATAACTCAGCAAAAGGTGATATGGACCTCAACGGAAGTCGAGTGAAGCACATCGTACCTACTCCTTCTAAGAAAATTAGGAAATAGCAGCACTTCATAGCATCAGAAGCTCTGGCTGAATCCATGTGCCATTCATATCTCATCAAGTGGTATCCGTCTGTTATTCCTCCGTACAACGACATGGTTAGCATTGCAAATCTCCGGGGGTACCTGCTAAGTAGAATGTTCTCTGTAAATGGATTTCGACCAGGAGAGTTACCCTATTCTCATTGCTACTAAAATGATTTTTTTCTAACAAGTCTCCTAATCATATCCTCTAGGTAGTCGGGGTCAACAAGTTCGATTGAACGGTGTTAACCGAGCTCCGCTTCGAGTGTTCGGTCGGGCAAATGATCTGGGTTTGGCTCTTGATACCTAGGTTCTCCATCCTTTGGAGATCTATTCATCCAGTAGTCACCCTGTTCGATTTGCATGAGCAATATCATAAGCAGCAGCATGATTCTCTATATTCTAACCACCAACAGTGTGTCGTAAGACCACCTTCCAAAGGATAGGCTCAGGGCCCACTATTGGAGGGTTGGTACCAATCCCCAAACGCAAGCCTGGGTTTGTCCTCTTCCTTGGTACGATGTTCCAATAGCGTTTCGAGTCTTCTTCTCCTTCCTATCCTTCCATCTCTGCTCAAATGATGAGGAACTTTCAGATGAAGAAATAGAGTCACTTCTACTCCTTCTATGGCTATTTTGAGTTAGCTCATTCAATAGCTTAATGCTCTACTACATCGTTTGATTCATCTCCTGTTGACTAGCATAAATCTATTTTCCATCTACTTCATCATCATATCCATCTCCATCCTAATCACGAAGTCGGGTTGAGTCTGGATCTCCTATTAAGTGGGTTGGACAACTCCATCCCCGTTGTTGAGGATTCTGATTCTCAGCTTTGGTAATAGCTTTGAAGTTGGTAGAACAGTCTCTTCTTGATGGGGTTATGGCGGAAAGCTTCTAGTAGTTCTTTGCAAATCTGATTTGTGGAGTTAAAAGGTTGAGAAATTGGATCCATCTCTTGGATATGGAAAATACAATAGTAGGTGATCGATCTGAATAACCTAAGAATCAAGGTTTTCCTAGTGAAAGCACTAAGATGTTTGAACCAAAAATGGCACAAACACCCAAGAGTTTATGTAGAGGATAAAATATAAAGAAAGTAAAATGAAAAAGGAGGAAAATAGAACACACAACAACTTATAGTGGTTCGGCAAAGCAAAGCCTATGTCCACTTTATTCTTTTATTGTTTATTTCTAACTTGGAGATAGAAGTTTTTAGGGATCAGTACAGCTGTGACCCTTAGATTTTTAGAATTACAATAATATATCTCAGAATAGAACTAGAGCCAAAAGATCCTAAAATATGAGCTCTGTCTTCCTATTTATAGAGGTAGAGAGCCTAATATCTCGCATAAAATATCCCTAAGCCATTATACACGATTTAGAACAATTCTTCCACAAAAATAGATGCCACATCATCAGGAAGTAAGAGTCGGTACCAATCCTTGGTTAGGAGTGGGTATCAATCCCTGACTTAGCAAAATGGTTGTCCTTGTCTCTTATCTTGGCTCGTCTTGTGGTTAGCTTTATGATACCATAGCTATTTGCACCAGTAGTAGCTTGTTTTCGAGTCCAAATGATGGAGTTGTGGAAGAATAGAGTTGTAACTCCAAGTATACATGGAGATTGTTGGAGAATTTTATTGAATCAACATTAGAAATAAACTCATGGCATCATCTAGGAGGCATAGGCATAAGATGGGGTCCGCTTAATGTGTAATCAGGAGTCAATACCGACTCATGGGTAGGGGTCAGTACCGATCCCTAACTTTTGTGATCCCATTGCTGACTTGGCTTGGGGTTTGTCTTGTATTATCTTGCAACTTTGTCTGTGCTTGGTTTCTGGACTGCTAGGCAATAACTTTGGGCCTCTTTCCTTGATAACTCCAAGTTTTGTTTGTCCCATCTATCCAAATATTTCCTGGCTAAAAGGTTGGATAATATATATATATATTATAAAATGAAAACCTGAAGCATATTTCATTTCGAGTTAAGTTGAATAGTAAACTACATAACTACACCTAGGACACATCCTTAACTTAATCAATCTCCCACTTGCACTTGGGTTCAATTATGGAGCCTCAAGCCCACACCTTCGATTAGTCTACCTAAATTAAATTAAGTAGGGGTCTTAGTGAATGAATCCATAATTTTATTACTTGGTATCTACTTTTTAATTATACTTCCTTGTTATTGATAAACTCTTTTATTACATTCTAATTACTGAGAATGTATCTCGACCTCTTATCAAGCTGTCAATTCTCATTGCAATCTTTATTGCACCATTACTATCACAATATGTTACTAGATTTGTAATGGTGGGAATCAACCCTAACTCTCTTATGAATTAGTGCACATATACTGAAATCATTACGACACTATTCAAGATGATGTGCTTAGCCTTTATAATTGCATCCACTACAATCTCTGTTTGAAACATTTCCAACTTATGTCAATGATCAATGGTGAGCATGAATTTAAGATTGACTTAATATACTTGATATCACTTATGAAGTTCGAGTCCGAACAGTTATTTATAAGAAGTTCGTTTTTTCTAAAAATAATTCTTTAATATTTTATAAATACTCATGGATACTCTAAACTATCATTCAGTGATGTTGTCTCAAATTTGATATTCTCTCATTACATTAAGTGCATAAGCGATTTTCAATCTAATACATAATATAATATATATGGTTCTTATTGTCGATGCAAAAGATAACTACCTTATATACTCCATATTAAACATTTTAATATGTTGTCTATGTATATTACTGGGGTAATCGTAACACCTCTTATATTGAGTATAAAGGATGCCTCTTTCAAATTATTTTTAGAGAATTAAACTACACAAATATAATTGATTTAACATGGGCACATTGTTAACAATTGGTAGTATGTTGTTTACTTATAGCATTAGAAATGAGTTTATACCTTTGATTTTATTTCTTACAAACACATGCTTCCTCTGCATTTTGACTCAAAACAAACAATTTGATCTCCTATCAAAATACTTATTCGACCTCAAGATACTTGTTGGATGCTATTGTTGTATCATATCTAGGACCATCCAGAAAACCCATGCTTTATTATCACTCCTACTAATTTAGATATATTTTGGCTATTGTGTGTAAACATTCTCTTATAATTTGCGAATATTATCCAAATGGAACTAAGCATGTTAACTGATGAAACTGTTCTGCTAATTTAACCATTGGAAACTTATGAGGTCATTTCCTATCAATCTTGCTTTGTACAATTCCAACGGCATCGATCTTATTCAGGAAGGCTCACCTACAGCCTGAGGGATCAAATCCTTTTATTTACACTTTCAAAAAACAAATTTCATACATGTACTTGGAATCCATTGAGGATTTAAAGCATCATGCCATGTAGCAGAAATTTTACTTTACACGTCCTAACAACAACTGAGGAGATTATTACTATTAACAATTAATATTCTCAATATTATTAAGAAAGTCATAGTTTCCCATCAATTCGCAAAATGCTTATTAGACATTATAATAAGAAGTGTCTGCTTTGGGTTTGGTTAAATTTACTTCATCTATATAATCAGTTTCTATGTTAGAATCGTGGATTACATCCAAGTCTGTTGTAATACCACTAATTTCTCTAGAGAGAAATTTCTTAGGTGAAGGTGGCATTTCTTTAAATAATAATTTATTTCTCACTACGAGCAGATAGGCATTCAACATATTATGAAATACCTTTAGACAAATATAGAATAGATCTAATCTTGAGTTCAGGAAACTTAAGTTCATAACATAAATTGGGCAATCATGTACCTTAAACTATTTAAGGTCAGGGTTCCTTTCCAATTCATATCCAATATGAAATTGCAATCTTAGCTTTAGATGAAATAAAATTTAACATATGTGTTTACTCTTAAGCATGCATCCTTATAGAAAGAAGTAACTCGACTTCACTCATTATTAATCATACCGTATCCAACAGAGTCTGATTACATCTATCGATACATCAATATGTAGCATTGGGTAGCGTAACTTTAAGAATGGATCTTTTTCGATTTTACGTACTATTGGGATTCTTATCCAAGATACTAACCTGTTCAATTAAATTATTATAAGTCTTTTGCATGTTCATGTTTTCTACATTTGTTTTACGTTCTATGAATTCATCAAAGATATCTAACCTGTATATCAAATACGCATGTTTATATCTTAGAAAATTCAGCCGTGAGTTCAATAAAGTAAGTGGATCCACTTTTGCTAGACCTTGGAATACATACATTTATATTTATCAATCCAAAAGATTTGTTAACTCTGTTTTGTTGCTCCTACTGAATGGGTATTTTTTCGTTAACCATTTGAGATGCAATTCACCAGTACCATATGATTAAAAAATTATTTCTCAAAGATATGACTTAGTCTATAATTCCAACATTAATTGTTAGATATTCTAGATGCTTATGTATTTTATATAGCTTACACGCCACTATTGTCTTGAAAACAAATACTATCATCGAAATGCAAAATGAATATTCATAATATTCATATTAAAATAAAATTGCATCCAGTTTTGGTCAAAATCGAAAGTAGTTACTATTTCATAAATAATATTTGGTATACATGAAATTAATCTTTTAAAACTTAATGTGTCCACTAGCAAGTGTCATATGGTATGCTCCCACTATCCATAGTTACAATAACAATGTTTGAAATATGAAGCTTCATTCAACCATTTACCATGGCTACTTATTTCTTATACCATAACAAATTTAAAGTTGAGATATTCGGACCAAATATCTCAAACTCAAATAAATCAATCTATAGAAAATAATTTATTATAAGAAAATTACATGTGAATTAGAAGTCATACTTCTTCTTCCTTATTAAGCACCAACAAATACTATGAAAAATTCAGTTTTCGATGTCTAGAGGTGACCACTCAACCTCTTCATCATAACCATGCCAATTTTATAGCCTTCTCAAACTTTCATTTTCTCTTTCAAAATTTCAAATTATTTAAAAGGAAACCTTTTACTACAAGACTACGCTCCTTTATAAAAATGTGTTCGGTCATCCTTATCATTTTAAGAACATTGAATAAGTTGCACTTAAGTAAACAGATCACACTGACATTTCAATAATCAAATTCCTAGGTCTATCTATAGTCTTTCATCTAATATTATTTCTAACACAAAAAAATACTTATTATATTCAATCATATTGAATGCACGACCTTGCATTATGATTTACTTACTCATCTCTAATGAAATATTTCATCAAGATTTTATATATTACGAATACAATTGTTTACCATACAAATTTTGTATGTTATTAAATGTTGATCCAATATTCAAACTCTTATAGCTTTAGAGTTCATAACATGGGAGACAATGCATAGTCTTGGGTAACTTCACTATAACAACCTGTAATTGAGCGATAATTAATTTAATAAAATTAAATAATAATTAGTAATGCCAAAATAGAATTTTTACAAACGTTAGAATTTGGCTACGAAACTTGCATTGTTGCATTCGTGGTGATTAAATAATGAATTTTCATATGTATAGTTTTACGATCCGAGTTCAAACAAAAAAGTCATAACATTTGAATATTTCAGATCAGAAATAGTTATATATATGTATTTAATAATTAACCTTAATTAACATCGATAGTTACTTAACATTTAAGCAATGTTAACATTAATCAAAGGAGAAACAAATATCTTGATTTGGTCGTATAAGGAACTAAATTAACCAAAAACCAATTAAACGTAATAGTAGAAATTAATTAACTTAAATAAAACAACTGGTCGACCCTTTTATCGGGATCAATCGACCACTAGCGGTCGACAGGTGGTAGGCAGTGGTTGTGAATTGAACCTAGGCCTTACATCCTAAATTTAATAGCGTCTAATGTAATAGTTAGCATCGAATCAAAACGCCTATACATAGAGGCATAACCCCTCACTATTCTCTTCGTATTTTCTGAAGCAACTGCGAAGCTTTGTCATTTTCCCTTTTCCTCAAAATTTAAAATCTATATAAACTATCATCTATAAATATATATAAAGGTGAAAAGCGAAGGATAATAGAGAAGAAGAATAGGGTAGGATCGAATCGCTAAAGCCAAGGTAAATTATAAATCTAAATTAAATTCAAATCTCTTCTCCGATCTAAATTTCTAATGAACATGTATATTCTTTTGGTATATATTCAGTAGGAAGGAAAGGGAGTCAAATAAGAATAACATGGTTTAGATCCAGAGATTTGGAAGTTTAGAGGTGAGTGAGAAATTATATATTTTTATATAATATTAGATTTATATCATTGTAAATCTATTCCTTTTATGCCTGAATATAATTATTTTTGAGTTGTAGGCTTAAACATATACATAAAATGAGTCAAAAAACTATGCCTGCATATTCTATGAATTGTTAACTTAAATTAAATATTGCGTGCACTTGAATTTGGAATGTAGGAGTGAAAGTACTCCCTGAGTTAATAAATTGTATAATAATTCCAGATTCCTTGAGTAAACGACATATGTTAGTAAATATGAATTAGATATTATTATAAATTAAATTAGGAATCAACCAGTATTTTAATTCATTGGAATGAATCGGGTTGCAATTTAAATTTCTATAAATTATCCAGTTTTATAAATATGAATAAAGTGTCATTTGAAGTAATAAGGAACATGCTAAGAGATGTATCAAATAAGGATGTTTACTGTATGTTATACCATCTATTTCAATAATAATAGAAAAGACAATTTCTTATAATTCCAAACATAACACAAGTCCTCTTTAGATAATTTATGGAAAGTTATATTGTTAACGTTTCATTTTAGGAAGGTGTAATTCCATCGTATTAAAATGCATAAATTCCTAAGTATAAACTAAAGTACAGTAAATAGAGACAATAAAAATAATTCAATTATAAATCTAATATATGAGACAAGTTAGAAAATAATATAAGTGATGAAATGTAAGTAAAGCAACGTAATGAGAAATTAAGAAAATCATAGTAATCAAAGAAAGATGGTATTGTTGAAAAGGAACACTAGAATATACCTAATAATATAGAGTGAAAGTTAAGTAGTAAATGATATTTAATCCAATAAAGTAGAAGAAAGCAGCAAATGACATTTAAAAAGGCATTAATGGAACAAGGAGTAAGTTGGTTAAAATAACTGAATAATAACAGTTGAATATAAAAGACGTAGTAACTAAATAAATTTTTGTGGCCTCAACTATCATTTATAACCTGTGTGGATTGTTGAATTTAGTCAATAGCTTAGGTAAAATGACATAGTCATTAATAGAGGTTGGAATATGAGTTCAGTAGTGTTACACAATAGAAGTCTTCCCACAACAAGGGGCTACAGCAGTTTAATATACATTATACTGACGTGGGACATATTCAACTATAAGACCTATGGGATTATACGTTCATGTAAAGAAAGAGGAAATACCCATACTAGGATGGTTCGCCCCGGTTGAAGTGTCAAAGGGCAAGTAAAGTCTGCTTCAACCTTTTAAGGAGTAAAAGTTAAGTAACGAAGTGGGAATTTCCTTGATTGCATTAGGAAATCCAAATAAGATGGTGAGCGTAGGCTCGACGCTATTGGCAGTGAGCTTGTAACATATATGAGGAGTAGGAGCTATTTACATAGGTCAGATCGTCATCGGTTCTGAGCAGTCAAATGAAAGACAAGGGTCGGCCTAAACGAGCTACACCTTCTACTAGTGTAGACCATGTTTAAGACATGCGCCATCTCATAGTTGTTGGTTAGTTTATTGTTAGGAGGCAAGGCTAGATAACCTTTTAATCGAGGTCCTTCAAAATGAGATAGAATATAGCTTAATAGTTGTAATGTTGTTGTTAGGCACTACGGGTGTTCCTCGGTATGCATGACGGCGAGGATGTGATACTACAATGATAATGGATCTTGACTAGGTGCTGAGTTAGGATACTAGCGGGGAAAGTATCCAGTTCAAAGGGGGAATGTGGTACTTATAAACACACACATATATAGATATATGTATGTATGTATGCATGTATGTAGTTATTGTCTACCTTGGGTTGATGGAGTGTATCGTACACGTACGTGAGGTCAAGACGACTATGTAAAATAATAGACATAACATGTGATAGGAGGAAATCAGCATAGACTTGTGTTATGTATAAAGTGTCTAATTTACGGTCACCAAAACATTGTTCTGGTCCCCACTCCTTATTACTAATGACACGTACTAGTATAAGATGGGAACAATGAAAGGACATATTTCTTTATGCATGCTTGATACTGATAAGGGCACCAGATACCAAAGGTATTGGTCTTGGTCAGTAATTATATGTTTATTATACTTTTCCATTCGTTATAATGCCCCACCTTTAGACCTTCATTAACAAAGGATATTACTATGCAATATCGTCCACAAATGCAAAGAATAAGTCTAGTTAGGAACGATCATCCGCAATATTGCTTTGGGTGAGTATTGGTACGTCAAATTAGGTAGTTATAATTTTTTATTTCTTTCCTTACAAGAGGGGGTTTGACATATCTGATCCAGGCGTAAAACAAAAATACAGTGGCTTAAAGTAACTCAAATCTTTATAAAATACAAAGAATATAGATATTCTTAGAGTACGACGGTATAAGAGAATATGGTATTTTATGTATGTACACAATATATGTTTAAAGTAGTGGTTATACATGATCCTCTTTCCATACAAGGTAAAGTACAATGGGATAGTGCTCTGATATACTTTGTTATTTATAGGGTACCGACACCAACAGTACATCTTTTAGTGGACTTGGGTTTTTGATCTAGTGAAAATTCAAGCTTACTAAGGTGCGGGTTGTTACATTTGGTATCAGAGATTAGGTTAGTCGATCTTAAGAATTAATATACGTCGAGTGAACGTATTTGTATTTTACCTATAATTATATATATATACACTACACACACAGATATATATATAATACGCCAAACTTTACAAATTCCGACTATAGAAGTAGCTGCAACAATATTATGAAAGATGGTCAACGTGACTATGAGTTGGAATGATAAATAATATTGAAGTAGTACACCTGTCCATATAATCCCATGGGGAGTATGTCGTATTGGAATGCATTGACTTAAGAAGAGCATGAGTGTAATATATAAAAAGGTCCCTAAAGCAGGATGATACTTGACTCCCTGTTGGACCGGGATTTCTCAATGATTGTAGATCCTTGCAGGATTGTCGATTGATTATGAACATTAGATCCAAATAAGAGGAAAGCAAAAATCTATATGTTGCATATATCTAGAAGTAAGAATTAAATAAGTTCCCGAAAGAAGGTGCATAATAATCACTTCAAGATGACAGCTGGATTTTAATATTCTAAAGATAAGTCAGAAAGTAAGTGGAAAGAAGAAAAGTCCAAAAGAAGGGACAATTAAAAATGCACTTTGAGCCTGTCCCCTTATAAAATAATTTAATATGGAAGTCAAAAAAAGTTTTTGATAAAAATATTTAGAAGATATATTTGATATGGTTTTCAGAGGATTTAATTGAAAGTAGAAAAATCCTATTTTCAAAAATGAGTAAATATTAAATTTTCAAAAAATAAAATATTTATATGTATTTAAATAAAAAGTTATAGTAGGAATTAAGTATTTTTTCAGATCGAAGCTGAAGTTAAAAATGGGTTTCAAAAAGGAGATATTTCTTTTGAAAAAAATATAACTTGTCGATTTTCTATTCAAGGAAAAATTTAAGTTAAAAATATTTTTAAGGATGGATGATAAGGAGTGGTATAATTTAAAATGAGGTAAATAGAAAGGAAGAAGATGATTAGAACTTGAAAGTAAAAGTGGTAGGCGGGTGCACCATTATGGGTAGAAAGGAATTTTTCAGGACAGTCAAAATAGAAATGAAGGTGGATGCGGAACGAAATAATGTTAGTACAATAAATAAGTTATATTCAACCCGACCTGAATAGGGTCCAGGTTTAATTTGGCCCAAAAAGGCAAGGAGCGGTTAACCCCTTGGGACCAAACGACCGATCAGTAGTGGTTGACAGCCCTAAGACTAGCGATCGACCGGTTATGGGTATTAGATATAACCTGAATCTCGAATGCAACATAAAGTCGTGTCTAGGTTTAAGCCGCCACTTCATTTCCTCAAACCATCTCCTCTTTCTGCCCCAACTTCTTCCCTTTTCACCTCAAAATTCAAACAACCCATCACCCATAGCCCTCACACTGACGACGATGACTTTAGTAGCTTTAGCAATCCCCAAGGCCAGTAACGCTCTGTAACGACTCGTAATTTCACTGCATTAGAAATGAGAGATTTCGTTCGTTTTAAATTTAAAAGGAATTTAAAACTTAAACAAATGTATTATATATAATTAATAATTATCTATTCTTATAGTTAACAAATTAAAAAGTATAAATTTGGATTTTAGAACAAATCAAAAAAAGTTAAGTTTTGTTAAAAATAAATAAGGGCTTAAATAAACGGGTTTAAATATTTATTTGAAAAGCTAAATCTTGTTAAAAACACTTAATAAAGATAATAAAAGTATATTAAAATATTTAAAAGTATGTTAATAATTGTTTTACAAAAATAACCAAAATTTGTCATATTTTGTCAGTTTTACGTACATTGTAAAATTATAGATTTTGATATTAAGTAAATATGATTTTAAAACATAAAGAGATATGTTTTAATTTATTTAAAGAAGTAAAAAATTTCATTTTAAATTTGGTTTACATGAATGAATAGTTTAACTAAAATGTCAAAATGTGACCGTAAAACATTTTGTCGAAAATCAACGTTTTGTCAATTAAAATTTTTCGCAACGTCATTGCACCTTTATTTTCTTATATATGAACATGTATTAAAATATTATAAGTATTATTTAATTCACTAATCAAGTTTACTTTAATAAACAAGTTTAGAAACAATTAGCAAAAGTAAATGCGAAAGGATAAAACATGTCACATCAAATCTTTACGTTTCTTTACTTAAATATCAAGTGATTAAGACATAAAGTAATAATGTGATAAGGTGATGGTAAGTATTGAAAAAGTAAGATAAAGTAAGGATATTTTAGTAATTTTATAAAGGGTTAGTTTTGTAATTTACCACTCCTTACTTTTCCTATAAATATCCATCCATTCTTCTCATTTTTCACATAAATCATTCAATTCTTCTTCTTCTTCCTTTAAGCTATTTTAATGGCTTCTTTCTTTAAGAGAGGTAAGGGTTAAAAATAGTGGAGTGCTTAAGCACTAATCCACTTGTTAATCTTTAACCTCTTCTTAATTCACTTCTTCTTCTCTTCTTTAATGGCACTTGGTCATGAGAAATATGGAGGTGGGGAGGCATTGCCGAGATCAAAGCAAACGTAGAAGCGATAGCTAAGAGTAAGGAGTAAGAAGGAGTTCAATTGGGCAAGTTTTGGATGAGTTTAGCAATAATTTAGATGATGTGTTGTTGTGATTTGAATGTTGGTAGGAAGTTAATCAATTTGGTTAAAGGTGAGAAAATTCTCATCGCTTTTAAAAGATCGTATTTTGATTTTGTTATAATCATCTTATTACATATGCATGTATACACCCCTTTGAAATGTTGTTATGGATGTTTGGGTATGTTTGTGTTGTGCTAGAATAGTTGCAAGTGTTTATGGTTGTGATCATTTATCATATTACTTTATGTATGGACCATAAGTATGTTAGTGATAAATGTTAAACTCGATTATACTCATTTTGATTAAGTAATCACCTTTGTTAATAAGACCATATTTTAGTGATATGAGATATTTTGGAAAAATAAGTCTCTTTTAAATTGAAATTGAAATTAAAGTGGAAATAAAGGAGAATTTGAAATTAGAAGTGGAATTGGTTTTGAATGGAAAGTTAAATTGAAATTAAAATTGTGATGAATAGTGAAATTGAAATCGATTTTCAAAAATTGAAGTTGAGATTATGGTTGAATTGAAGTTTAAATTGAAATTAGATTTGAAATCTATTTTTTAGATGTGTTTAATTTGAAGTTAGAATTGAAATTGAGTTGAAAGTGAAATTTAAAATTTAATATTAAAATAATAAGAATATAATAATATTGTAATATGGTAATAGTGAAAATTCATTTAACATACTTTAAAAAGTGAAAATACTGATTTAAAATGATTTTTAATCATTTTATATGTGTTAAAATCCAATTTGAATAGGTTATTTCAAGTATTGAAAAATAAGTTAAAACTAGACGCGTCATGCAATGGTAGTTCGCTATTTCGCTGAAAAGTTCAAATGAATGTATAAATTGGAATATAGCTCGAAATTCTTCGAGATCAAAAAATTTTGGACTATTACATCCATATTTTCTAAGCAAAGAAAGAAAATCAATCTTTTGTTGAGTATATTTTGGAATAAGCTCGAATCAATCTTTTAGAAAAATCACGCTAGTGTAGTTAAGTGACCATAACGGAAAATTTGTTTAAATGAATGTTTTTAATTATGGAAAAATATGGAATAAATTTGATAAATCTACTTAAATAGTTTAAAAGATATTTGGATTGGAAAACATGAATTATCCAATGTTTAAAAGTTGATTTAAATCAATTAAGATTATATAGCACTTTCCGCAGCACTTTTTGCTGTAAATTGTATAACTTTATGAATATGAGTTTAAACATAACAACTTTTCCCAGAATCGATTGTGAATATTATTAAAAGGAAAACTAAGTGTTTAAAAGATAATTTGGAATCTTTATGATCAATTCCAAAATAAAGTAGATAACTGAGTATGCGAAAATGACTAGTACATTTGTCCCGCCTGTGAGATCTGGGAATAAAACAAGATGTTTAACTAAGGTTAGGGATGGAGCAGCCAGTTCCTTGAACTTACTTGGCCTATGTTTTCTTTTCTTAGGTGAGGGTTGAAAAAGATCGAAAGGAAAGCTCGGATGCTCTAAGATAAAAAGATTGTATTAAGTTTTCTGAAATAAAAGAAGATCGGCGTTTCCCAAAAATTAAGCAATCTCCGAAATAAATGATTTCTATGATCTTATTTACCCAAACATGTTTTGCTAAAATTGATTTAGGGTTTACAGTAAACGATGTCTTAAATAACATTGTTTTTGATCCGCCTAAAAGTTAAGGAATTTGGATCGAGAGTTAAGTGGGGAAATTTGAAATATTATCTGAAGCAAAAGAATGAATTTCTTAGAATTATTCTAAGTCAAAAGAAAGAGATTTCAAAATCATCCGAAAAGAATTAAAGTGAAAAGAGACTTAATAATTCCTGTATACTCATATTAATTTTTTTATCGATAATTGGATTTCGAAGGAACCTGGGTCGGATTTGGGCGATTCCTACCCAAAAACCACTTCGAACTAATATATACGTTCGATTGTGAAGACATATTGAATATGATGATTACTGAAGAACGTGGATCTTCATAGCATGAGGAAGGCTTGTTGACTTGCTCTGGGTCGCACCATTTATAGAGTTATATACAGCAGTGATCTCCTCGTTGTGGAGATTTTTCGGATTGCAAGGACTACTCGCTAATAGTGGTAGTAGAAGAGTGCTTTCGGTTTGTCCTATTCCTGGGAAACTTATATGGACATTTGTCTGAAATTGCATTTCTAAAGACTACATACATTGTTTTTACAAACGTACATCAATGGTGGCGGAGAAGGCAACTTCTCTTAGCTTAACACCCTCCTTGAGATGTACGAGCTCAAGGGTTGTATTTTTTTGGAAGGCAATTAGTAGTCAACGAAAATGGCAATGTGGCTCTCAAAGATGTGATATGTGCTATGTGAAAAGGTAATCGTTGCCTCAAGCCTCATCAAACTGGAAATGACCGAAATAGGATTAGATGCAGCAAGGCTAAGTGGGTTATTCCCAAGCAGGGTATGATCATCCCCTTCTAAATATATTTCTTCCCGCTATGACGTTCGGGATGTAAATTAATATGGTGTATGGAAATGAGTGCTTGGTTAATGGTCGGTAATGAGCAGGGGATGACATATTAGGTACTATCTAGTTATAGAGGTAGGTCGGTCTTGTGTTGGTAGAGGTTCCTTTGTGCTGTTCCCTTAGGGCATCCATCTAGAGATGTACCCATTTCGGAAGGTAGATCCTTCACCTGGTCATTTGTATGGAAATACATTCTCCAATAAGAACCTATGGTTTTGTTTATAGAGCCTAGTATGTTGGAATTTAATAATGGTAACAATTTCGGCTAAGATTCATAAGTTTATTTGCAATTGTTTTCAAAGAATGTCATTAGAAATTATATCAAATGTTTTGATATAAAAATGTTTTAGTTATCGTATGGTAAAAACCCATTCGTGTTTATATGTGGGCGTGGTCTTATGAGATGCTCTTTCTTTTCAAAGAATTTTATTCAAAGGATGATATATGACATTGTCATTTATTATTGAGTTTTCTCACGCTGGTTTATCAAGCCCGATCCGGGTATTTTCAATACTTTGGTCAGATCTGAGTAGTTTCAGGTTTAGTCGAAGACAGTTGAAGTTTTCAGAGGAGAGCTTGAGATATTTATCTACGTATGGACATATTCTATTATCCGCTGTACTTAGTTTGTTTTAGTTGATGTTTCTCAGCAATTGTAAGGATAGATGTTTATAACTGTTCAAGCTGAATTTAGGCTAGACTATATATATATATGTGTGTGTGTGTGTGTGTGTTAACGATAAAAATGGCTTTAACGCTAACACCCGACGTATGTCGTGATGAAGTGAAAGTACCACCCGCTTGCACGGGAACCAAAGTAAACAGAAAATAGCAGAAAAGTAAAAGAGACAGAGATTTTTTTAGTGGTTCGGCTTCTAGCAAGCCTACATCCACTTTACATCCTCCGTTATGTTTTTCGAGCACATTTTACAAGATTACAACACTTTTACAACACGATCTCTTGATTACAACACTTTTACAACACGATCTCTTGATTACAACACGATTGGAGAAAGGAAATTAGAATTTTGATGATGGATTGCTCCTTGGATCTATGTTGAATGAAGTAGATTACTTGATGAAGATTCTTCGGTGTTTGAAGTGTTTGGAGAGTCGAGAAATCAGCAAAGTCTCGGTGCTTTGGAATCCGGGAAAGCCCCCCTTGAATGTGGAGTTGGTGGAGTATTTATATGTAATTTCTGGGGTTAGGTCGGCTGGATTATAGGTCGCGAGCGACCTATGGAGTGGCAGGAGAGAGGATAGCGACTTAAGGCATAGGTCGAAGGTCGTTAGCGACCTAAGAAGCGGTGGCACAGGGATCGGCGACCTAGGGGGCTACGGCTTAGGGAGTAGCGACCTAGAGAAGTCATGGCTTAAGGCTATTGAGGCACGGGGCGTCCTAAGGGAAGAGATAGGATACGGTTTAGGTCGTGAGCGACCTACGGATTAAGGGTTTAGGTCGTGAGCGACCTACAGGTTACGGGTTTAGGTCGTGAGCGACCTACGGGTTACGGGCTTAGGTCGTGAGCGACCTATGGGTTACGGGCTTAGGTCGTGAGCGACCTACGGGTTAAGGATTTAGGTCATGAGCGACCTACGGGTTAAGGAGAGGAGGTAGGTCGTTAGGTCGTGTGGAATCCTCTATCTCGCTAGGTCGCTGGAAGCTTTAACTTGTTAACTCGCTGGAGGCTTTTGACAACTAGGTCGCTTAAGTTAGGTCGCTCAAGTCTTCAAGTAGTTAGGTTGCTGGAAACCTTAACTCGTTAGGTCGCCTAAGGTCTTCGGCTTTGTTATCTCACTAAGTGCTTAAGTCGTTGGACGCTATAGATCGCTGCATACTTGAGAAGTTAGGTCACCAGGTCGTGTACCATCCTAGGTCGCTGCCTTTAGACCGTTGCTCTTAACTCGCTGAGTTGCTTTAGCTCATTGGATACTCTATGCCCTAGGTCGCATACCGTTTTGGACGGGGCGCTTCCCCCTGGACCCCTGCGACCTGACCGGTCAGGTCGAACACCGTAGCGGTGGCGTTGCCCCCGCACCCCCACCTTGGGGGGTTGGCACCCCCCTGGACCCCCCCTCCGTAGGGGATCTTAGATGAGAAATCTTTCAACAGAACTTTCTTTGTTGAGATGCTGAGTTGACCAATCTTTGAGATGAGCTATCTTGCTTTTCTCGGTCGATCTTTTGATATCACGGTCTTGCTGAAAAAGGAGGGATAACAATATATATAAAAGTTTTCCGCTGTAAAGATATTTGTTCAGCATTATATGTTATTCCATTGATGTGAGATTCTGTTCTGTCTATTTTTCTTTATTACCCTTCATGTTCCATATTTTCGTGCAATTTGAGTTGGATATATGTGGTTTATTGTCGATTTGAAGGGTATAGAAAAACGGATCGTGACATTTAGTATCAGAGCTGAAGCTTAAGCAAAAACCTTGGCTTTTTTATGGGTAAGTTCTCATCAGAGATAGGATTAGTAATATCCTAGGATGAGTAACTCATTAGAGATAGGGTTAGTAACACCCTAGAATGAGTTATGAGAATATTATATATACGAGCGCATACTTGTCAATTTTATAAAAGTGATTTTTTTAAAGAAATTGGTAAATAAAATAATTTTACCTTAGGTTTATATTTTAAATATTAAAGGGATATTATTATTTTGGGTTAGTAATTAATGGTTGTTTGTAATTTTACTTAGGAAAACTAAAATATGAATATCTTTTGATTAGAATTGCATAATTTGACTATAAGATATTCCATATAGAATCAATTAGTTGAAAGCTAGAATTTAAAACTTTAATCATATACCCTTAGATATTTAGTACTAAGAAATAATAATGATTAAATGATCAACATAATTGATGGATTTAAAACCTAAGTACAAATATCTTGTGAAGTAAAATTCACAATTTGACTATAAGATATTTGATGATAATATTGAAGCTAGAAGTTGTAATTGAAGAAAGTAAAAATAAAATGCATACTTAGAAAAAAAAATTCTTATCAACAAGATAGGAAAACGATAAACCTAAATTGAGACTTTTTGTAAATATAATATAAAAGAGTAAGTTCTATAACTTACAAAGGAGATAAGGTAATTTGAAATTTAGACACTTTGATTAGGTTAAAAATTAAAGTGAAATTTAGAAATAAGACATATAAAAAATATCATCCTAACATAAAACTTTGAATTAGTGATACATTTAGGGTAACATTTGTAATTTAAAATGAAGTAAGATTAGAAGTGGATAGTTTTGAATAATATGGTTAATAGGTTGATTGTTGGATGAAAATTTTTAAATAACAAATACCATGTGACTTAAGTTTTACAAATTGACTATAAGGTATTTGATGGATTTAAGGTTACTAAATTTGATTTAGAAAATGGATAGGTAAATACGTTAAGTAGTTAATCATGGATAAGAAAAGGATGTACACTTAGCAAAGTTGTCTTATTAATATATGGATAAGATAAATAATATTAGTTAAATTGAGACCTTAGGTAAATAAAGCTAAGGATTAAGTTTTATAGCTTATTAATTTGAGATAATAGTAGAATTCCACATTTGTTAAACACCCTAATTGAAGTAATAACTATTTGAATATTTGGAATATGTGTATATACTCTTTGGAAGTAAATGTATATTATACAAGTTTAAGTCATATTTGTTTGCTTAAGTAATAATGTATTTAGAAGAAAGTAAATGGTTGTGAAATAAACTTGGATCAATAGGAATTTAAAAAAAAAATTAGGTAAAAATGAATGTGAATAAGTATATAAGTTAAACGTAGATTATTTCGGCACATAAATTTTGATCTAAGATTTAAGTACAGAACTTTGAGATGTTTACACCAGTCCGTAAAAGGATTTATCACTCGATTCTTGACGGTGAACATTGATGAGAGTTTATGATTATGTACACGAGTTTTCTATCATAGTTGAGAGCTATGCAAGAGAAGCAAGGGTTTGTGATCAAGAAGTCTGATCAAAGTTCGCATTAGAAAATTGGGGAATCGATACTGGTTTAGAAGTAAATTTGTGGATTCAAATAGTAGATCGAATCAAATATCACATATAGTATAATGATTTGGGTCCGTCTACATAGCATTTGGATAGTTATCTTAAATAGTAGGCACTAAGATATAAGGGTTGGACATATGTTTTGTTATATAGACCTCAAGTGTAGTACATGCTCAGTTCAGTGGTTGAGTTATGTGGATGTATTCATTTATTTTAATATAGTATAAGTTTGTTTGTTTTTGGATGTATAGTCTTGTTTGGTTGTTGTATATGTTATCTTAAGTGTGCAGTACACACTAGGATGGGTATGTTAGAAGTCTGACTTGATGTATGTATATATAACCTTAAGTACATGATAAGTACTCAGGTTAGTATAGGGAATCTCTGTATATATGTTTGACATCACTTGTTTTAGTGTTCATATCGACCTTCTTCTTTTCTATCATCGGTATAAATAGGTGAAATAATTTGAGGATATGAGTATGAGATAGATTCCTTTATCTAACTTTCATTTCGAGGACAAAATGCTTTTAAGTAGGGGAGAATGTAACGACCCGTAATTTCGCTACTTCGAAAATGAGAGATTTCGTTCGTTTTAAATTTAAAAGGAATTTAAAACTTAAATAAATATGTTATATATAATAAATAATTATCTATTATTATAGTTAATAAATTAAAAAGTATAAATTGGGATTTTAGAATAAATCAACAAAAGTAAGTTTTATTAAAAAAAAGTAAAGGCTTAAATAAATGGATTTAAATATTTATTTGAAAAGTTAAATCTTATTAAATACACCTAATAAAGATAGTAAAAGTATATTAAAAGATTTAAATGAATGTTAATAATCGTTTTACAAAAATAACAATTTTTCTTCGTATTTTGTCAGTTTTACAAACGCTGTAAAATTAAAGATTTTGATATTAAGTAAATATGATTTTAAAATATAAAGAGATATTTTTTAATTTATTTAAAGAAGTAAAAAATTCATTTTAAATTCGGTTTATATGAACGAATAGTTTAACTAAAACGTCAAAATATGACCGTAAAACATTTTATCGAAAATCAACGTTTTGTCGATTAAAAGTTATCGCAAACGTTGTTGCACCTTTATTTTCGTATATACGAACATATATTCAAATAGTATAAGTATTATTTAATTTACTAATCAATTTTACTTTACTAAACAAGTTTAGAAACAATTAGCAAAAGTAAATGCAAAAGGACAAAACACGTCACATCAAATCCAATCGAATCTTTACTTTTCTTTACTTAAATATCAAATGATTAAGACATAAAGTAATGATGTGATAATGTATGGTAAGTGTTGAAAAAGAAAGATAAAGTAAGGATATTTTAGTAATTTTGTAAAGGGTTAGTTTTATAATTTATCACTCCTTACTTTTCTTATAAATACCCATCCATTCTTCTCATTTTTCACACAAATCATTCTCTTTTTCTTCTTCTTCTTCTTCCTTTAAGCTATTTTAATGTCTTCTCTCTTTAAGAAAGGTATGAGGGTTAAATATAGTTGAGTGCTTAAGCAATAATCCACTTATTACTCTCTAAAGTCTTCTTAATCACTTCTTCTTCTCTTCTTTAATGGAGCTTGGCCGTGGGAAATATGGAGGTTGGGAGGCATGGCCGAGATCAAAGCAAAGGTAGAAGCGATGATAGCAAGGGGTAAGAAGGAGTTGAATTGGGCAAATTTTGGTTGAGTTTAGTAATGTTTAGCTGAAGTGTTGTTGTGATTTTAATGTTGTTAGGAAGTTAATCAATCTGGTTAAAGGTGGGAAAATTTTCATCGCTTTTAAAAGATCATATTTTGATTTTATTATAATCATCTTATTACATATGCAAGTATACACCCTTTGAAATGTTGTTATGAATGTTTGGATATGTTTTTGTTATGTTTGAATAGTTGCAAGTGTTTATCGTTGTGATCATTTATCATATTACTTTGTGTATGGACCATAATTATGTTAGTGATAAATGTTAAACTTGATTTTGCCTATTTTGATTGAGTAATCACCTTTGTTAGTAAGACCATATTTTAGTGATATGAGATATTTTGGAAAAATAAGTCTTTTTTTAATTGGAATTGAAATTAAAGTGGGAATAAAGAGAATTTGAAATTAGAAGTGGAATTGGTTTTGAAATGGAAAGTTAAATTGAAATTAAAAGTAAGATGAATAGTGAAATTGAAACTGAAATCGATTTTGAAAAATTGAAGTTTAGATTAAGGTTAAATTGAAGTTTAAATTGAAATTAGATTTGAAAGTTAATTTCAAATGTGTTTAATTTGAAGTTAGAATTGAAACTGATTTGAAATTGGAATTTAAAATTTTATAATAAAATAATATGAATATAATAATATTATAACATGGTAATAGTAAAAATTCATTTTAAATATAAAAAGTAAAAATATTGATTTAAAATGATTTGTAATGATTTTATAAGTGTTAAAATCCAATTTGAATAGCTTATTTCAAGTATTGAAAAATAAGTTAAAACTAGACGCGTCGAGCAACGGTAGTTCGAGATTTCACGCCGAAAGGTTCAAACGAATGTGTAGAATGGAATATAGCTTAGAATTCTTCGAGATTGGAAAATTCCGGACTATTATATCCATATCTTCCAAACGAAGAAAATCAAAGTTTTGTTGAGTAGATTTTGAAATAAATCCGAATCAATTTTTTAGAAAAATCGCGTTAGTGCAGTTAAGTGACTATATAGGAAATCTGTTTAAATGAATGATTTTAATTACGGAAAAATATAGAATAAATTTGATAAATCTATTTAAATAGTTTAAAAGAGATTTGGATTGGAGAATGTGAATTATAGAATGTTTAAAAGTTGATTTAAATCAGTTAAGCTTATATAGCAATTTCCGCAGCACTTTTATGCTGCAAATTATATAACTGTTTGAATATGAGTTTAAACGTAACTATTTTTTTCAGGATCAATTGTGAATGTTTTCAAGACGAAACCTAAGTGTTTAAAAGATAATTAGAATTTTTGTGATCAATTCCAAAATAAAGTTGGTAACTGAGTATGCGGAAACGACTAGTACATTTGTCCCGCTTGTGAGATCTGGAAATATAAACAAGGTGTTTAACCAAGCTTAGGGATGGAGCAACCAATGCCCTGAACTTACCTGGCCAATGTTTTCTTTTCTTAGGCGAGGGATGGAACATATCGAAAGGAAAGCCCGAATGCTCTAAGATAAAAAGATTGTATTAAGTTTTCTAAAATAAAAGAAGATTGGTATTTTCCAAAAATTAAGCAATCTTTAAAATAAATGATTTCTATGATCCTGTAATACTCAAAAATGTTTTGCTAAAATTGATTTAGGGTTTACTGTAAACGATGTCTTCAATAACATTTTTTGACCCACCTAAAAGTTAAGGAATTTGGATTGAGAGTTAAGTGATGAAATTTGAAATATTATCCGAAGCAAAAGAATGAATTTCTTAGAATTATTCTAGGTCAAAGGAAAGAGATTTCGAAATCATTCGAAGAGAATTAAAGTGAAAAGAGACTTAATAAATCCTGTATACTCATATTTACTTTTTATCGATAAGTGGATTTCGAAGGAAATGGGGTCGGATTTGGCTGATTCCTATCCGAAAAACTACTTCTAATCAATGTACACGTTCGAATGTGAAGATATGTTGAAGATGATGATTATTGAAGACCTTGGATCTTCATAGCGTGAGGACTGCTTGTTGACTTGCTCTAGGTCGCACCCATTATGGAGTTATATATAGCAGCGGTCTCCTCGTTGTGGAGATTTTTCGGATTGCAAGGACTACTCGCTACTAGTGGTAGTAGGAGAGCGCCTTTGGTTTGTCCTGTTCCTAGACAACTCATATGGATATTTGTCTAACATTTCATTTCTAAAGATTACGTACATTGGTTTTTATAAACGTACATCAGCGGTGGCGGAGAAGGCAACTTCTCTTAGCTCAACACCCTCCTTGAGACGACGTGCTCAAGGGTCGTAATTTTGTGGAAGGCAATAAGTAGCCAACGGAAATAGCAATGTGGCATTCAAAGATGTGATATGTGCTATGTGAAAAGGTAATCATTGCATCAAGCCTCAACAAACCAAAAATGATCGAAACTGCATTAGACGTAGCAAGGCTAAGTGGGTCATTCCAAAATAGGGTATGATCATCCCCTTCTAGATATATTTCTTCCTGCTATGACATTCAGGATGTAAATGATTGTGGTGTATGGAAATGAGTGCTCGGTTAAAGGTCGGTAGCGACCAGTGGATGACATATTCAGTACTATCTGGTTATAAAGTTAGGTCTGTCTTGCGTTGGTATATGTTCCTTTGTGCTGTTCCTCGAGGCATCCATCTAGAGGTGTACCCATTTCGAAAGGTAGATCCTTCACCTGGTCATTTGTATGGAAATCCATTCTCCAATAAGAACCTACGGTTTTGTTTATAGAGCCTACTATGCTGGAATTTAATAATGGTAACAATTTCGGCTAAGATTAGTAAGTTTATTTTCAAATGTTTTCAAAGAATGTCATTAGAAATGATATCAAATGTTTTGATATAGAAGTGTTTTAGTTATCATAAGGTAAAAACCCGTTCGTGTTTATATATGGGTGTGGTCTTTTGAGATATTCTTTTTTTTAAAGGATTTTATTCAAAGGCTGATATATGACATTATCATTTATTATTGAGTTTTCTCATGCTGGTTTATCAAGCCTGATCCGGATATTTTCAATACTCGGTGCAGATCCGAGTAGTTTAAAGTTTAGTCGAAGACGGTTGGAGTTTCCAGAGGAGAGTTGGAGATATTCATCTACGTATGGACATATTCTATTATCTGTTATACTTAGTTTTTTTAGGATATATTTTTCAGCACTTGTAAGGACAGATGTTTATAATTGTCCAAGCTAAATTTAGATTAGACTTTGATATATATATATATATATGTATATATATATGTGTGTGTATTTAAAAGTTTCCCGCTATAAAGATATTTGTTCAGTATTATATGTTATTCCATTCGTGTGAGATTCTATGCTATCTATTTTTCTTTATTACCCTTCATGTTCTGTATTTTCTTGCAATTTGAGTTGGACATGTATGGTTTATTATCGATTCAAATGGTACGAAAAAACGGATCATGACACGCTCCATTCAATTTAGCCTCTAGATCTAGATCTCAAAGCCTCATCAAACCCAAACATGGCACCTTCATACGTCCGCATCTCCTCCTGACACCTGGATTTAATCCCACAGGACATTGCATGGCTCTAAAGTGAAGAAGAAAAGGAAAAAAGGTAGGAAGAATTGGTGAATATTACAATTCTATAGGGACGACCGGGGAAGTTAGTGGACTTCGCCGTATATAGTTTGGAGGATTTATTTGCAGCTACAAGATTACTACTGATCCTTAGCCTTGGTATGTTCGAACGGGAATGCTACCCACCACGCATGCATCTATCTGAAGCTAATATGAAGTATTTATTCGACGAGGACAACAATAACATCACATCCGAAGTGAAAGGAGTAAATATTCGGATGATAGACTAGTGGTTGAGGGATTCTGCATATCTCGGCAGCTGGAGAGGATCTGGAGGACATTGAGACCTCCTATCTAACTATACTTCAATAGATCTTCCATAGGAGTATAGCTATGCGGTTAACATAGCACGTAGGGACCAAGTTCGTCTGGTCATCCACATTGTTCGACACAACATCATCCGATGGGGAGCTTCGACCAGATCTATCCCCTGGTGCAGAAAGTCATCTACACCATTATATGTGGTATTCGGGTGAACTAGGCAAGGAGATCATGGTCCAATACATAAGCCTAAGAGTAGGGACACGGAGGAACTATCTTCCATACCGTCATCTTTTTACCGTCGTTTTTCAGTAGTACGGAGTTAGCTTCCAAGGAAGGCCAATGTAGAAGAAGGCACTTGCACTATTGGATAAGTCCTCTCTTAGAAGGACATGATTGGAGAGGCGCCTGTAGAATTTAGGATGCAAAAGGAGGCAAGGTTGGCAAATATGGATTGGGCTCCTTGGTTGGAGTAGGAGGCTGCAAATCTACAACCACAAGCCTTTGAGTATGGAGTGATCTAAGATTCCTAGATCCGAATCGAGGTCGAGCAATAGGAGATAAGGGTACGATAGTAGGAGATACAGATGGAGCAACAATGCCAGGGTTGTGAGCATGGATACATATCAGCCATGCTCTAATCATTTGACTGTGGTCGTGGTTCGAGCTCTTGCGAAGGAGCAGGGCCATCACCCAACCTATAGGTAATAGTAGTATTAGTAGTAGCAGTTGTTATTTCCTTGCAGCATTTTTTCTTTTTGCTTTGGAAGTTGTTTATGTTTGTATAAAGAGCGTACAATGTTAATGAGAAACGTTCGTTTTCTTTATTGACTGTATCATTTACTTGAAAATAGTAAAATAATAAAATCTCATAAAAGACACTTAGCTAATGCAAAAGAAAAGGAAATGCGAAAAAGCTGGAAGTTTATAAAATAAATAAGAAAATTTATTAGCCATCAAATACAAAGTAATGTTAAGTCCAAAAATCTGTAAAGTAATGTTAAGTCTAAAATTTTTAGAATTATCGGAAGATAAATTTTTACGAGCGAATGACAGGAAAAGATTGTTACGAAATCATGTATCACTATCCCTACGCCTTAAAGACTAAATCTTGACTGCATATGATTAGGCTAAATTTATGTTTGAAAAATAAACATAGACACTTTTGAAAATTTTGTTCAAAATATAAAATGTTTTTGGAAAAAGTTTTGAGAAAGCAAGTTTTATTTTAAATTTTCTAACTATTCCAAAATTTAATTTAGAAAGGAGATTTTATTTTACATTTTTTAAAGACCACATGTTTAGAATAGGAAATGCTGATAGGTTAGCAAAATATGAATTTTACTGTGCAACAAAAGTGACAATAAGTAAAATATAGTCAGTGACGAGGGAATAATCCGTTTTAGCTTTAAGATTTCTTTCTTATAACTTGTCAATAGGCGAAAAAGTCTTATTTTAAGACAATTCTTTAAATTTTAAAAAGTTTTAAAGTAAAGTTCTTTATATAGACTGTACTTGGAAAAGTTTGGAAATGAACTTGGGGTATAGGAGAAGGTTCCAAGGTACAATAGAAATGGTATACAAAAGAATGATGGAAATATGTAATTCTCTATCTAAACCATTTTCCCGGCATAAGAATACAGGTTTAAAAAACTAAAATTTTCAAAATTTTGGATGTTAGCATTGGTGTGTTAGAAATTGGATGGTATGAATTAGATGCAAATTTGGTTGAACCATATTTCTATCTGTAGAATTATGGGAAAACTTGATTGAGAAAACAAAGATTTTGATTTTCAAAACATGCGTACATATAGGACTGCATGTATATATAGGTGGTTCGCACCGTGTTTTTCAAAATTGTTTTAAAGAAGATTCATATATAAGGCGTCGATTTAATACTTTTCTGTATACATGTCATATATATTATGATATAGCTTACACTTGTACATAATTGGTTGCAAAAAATTGGTTGTGACACTAATTGGATGGATAGCTTAGAATGATTGTGCATTATGTTACATGATTCAGTCCTTGAGGAATTTCGGGGTTTAAATTCTTTTAGGTGGGGAGGGATGTAACACCCCATAAATTGAGTGATAATTAACCTATAAGAAATTAATTAATAATTAGTAACGCCGAAATGAAATTTTAACAAAATTTAGAATTTGGATACAAAATTTACACCATTTCGTTCATGGCGAATTTCTGATCAATTTTCATACATGAAGTTTTACGATTGGAGTTCAAACGAAAAAGTTATGAACGTTTTAATATTTCAAATCAAAAATAATTATATATGTAATTAAGGAAATAAATATAACTAATTAAAGTTAATAGTTACTTAACATTTAAGCAAGGTTAACGTTAATAAAGCAGAAAGAAATTCCTCGATTAAGTCTTATGAGGAATTAAATTAACCAAAAACCAATGAAATGTAATAGCAGAAATTAAATAACATAAAAAAAGCAACCAGTGAACCCCTTCATGGGGGATGGTCACCCGCTAGCGGTTGTCCGATGGCATCATAGCAGTCGACCGATGGTAGGCGGAAGCTATGAGTTAAATCTAGGCCAAACGACCCGGATTTAATAGAGTCTAATCCAACGGCTAGCATCGATTCGAACCCCTATAAATACATGCCTAACCCCTCCTATTCTCCTTATCTTTTCTAAAGCAACGGTGAAGCTTTGTCATTTTCTCTTGTCCTCAAACTAAAATCTGTATAAACTATAATCTTTAAATATATATAAGTGGAGAATAATAAAGGATAAAAGAGAAGAAGGATATGATCAAATTGAATCTCCAAAGCCAAGGTGAATTATACATCCAAATATAAATTAAATTCAAATCTCTTTTCGGATCTAAATTTCTAATGAATATGTATGTTATTTTGGTACATATTCCAATAGGAAGGAAAGGGAGTCAAACATGAATAACAAAGTTTAGATCTGGAGATTCGAAAGCTTAGAGGTGAGTGAAAAATTATATATCTTAATATAATGTTAGATTTATGTTGTTCTTAATCCATTTTTTGTATGCTTGAATATAATTATTTTGGAGTTGTAGGTTTAAACATATACATGCAATGAATTGAAAAGCTATGCCTAATATTATGTGAATGGTTAACTTGACTAAATATTGCATGCACTTGAATCTGGAAAGTAAGGGTGAAAGTTGTCCCTAAGTCAACGACTTGTACAGTAATTCCAAATTTGTTGGGTAAACAATCTATGTTAGTAAATATGAATTGGAGGTTATTATATATAATTCCTTGTAAATATATGTTAGTAAATATGAATTGAAGTAACAAGGAATACGCCAAAAGAAAGAGATGTAATAAATAAGGATGTTTACCATTTGTACCATCTATTTCAATAAGTATGGGAAAGATAATTCCTTGTAATTTCAAACATAGCAAGTCCTTTGTAGATGATTTATGGAAAATAACAATGTTAATGTTTCCTTTCAGGAAGATGTAATTCCAACGTATTAACATGCAGAAATCCCTAAATATTAATTATAGTAAAGAGAGATAATAACAATAATTCAATTATAAATCTAATATACGGTATAAGTTGGTAAATTACTGTAAGTAATGAAATGTATGTAAAGCAACATATGAGAAATTAAGAAAATCACATTAATAATATAAAGAGAGTAAAAATTGAAAAGGAACAGCAGAACATACCTAATAGTATCAAGTGAAAGTTAAGTTGTAAGGGATATTTAATCCAATAAATTTGAAGAAAGCAGTAAATGGCATTTAAAAAGGCGTTAACGGAAAAAGTTGTAAGTTGGGTAGAATAACTAAATACCAACAGTTGAAGGGCATAGTAACTAAATAAATTTTATATCTTTAATTATGCATTTATGATGGATGTGAATTATTGAATTTAGTCAATAGTTTAGATAAAATGACATAGTCATTAATATGGGTTGTAATGCGAGGTCAGTAGTGTTACACAACAGAAGTCCGCCCTACGCAAGGGGATTTCAGCAGTTGTGTATATTATACTTACATGGGACATATTCAATTGTAGCACATGTGGAATTGTAGTTCGTGTATAGATAGAGGTAATATCCAAAGTAGGATGGTTTGCCCCAGTCAAAGTGTTAAAGGACAAGTAAAGCCTTCTTCAACCTTTTTAGGGGTATGAGTAAAGTAACCAAATGGGCATTTTCTAAATTGCATTAGGCAATCTAAGTGGATAGTGAGCGTAGGCTTTGTGCTATGACAGTGAGATTGGTACCATATATGAGGAGTAAGAGCTGATTACGTTGGTCGAGGTCATCATCTATCCTGAGCGGTCAGCAGAAAGACAAGGGTTATGCCTAAATGGACTACACTTTCCACTAGTGCATACCACGTTTAGGACATGCACTACCTCACAGTTATTTGTTAGTTTGTTTGTTGTTAGGTGGTACAGCTAAATAAATTTTACTGGAGTACTTTCAAAAATGAGATAAAATACGACTTAATAGTTGTAGTGCCATTGTTAAGCACTATGGGAGTTCCTTGGTATGCACGACGGCGAGAACGTGATATTGCTTTGACAATAGATCCCGGTGAGGTGTTGAGTTATGGTAACCAGCGGCGAAAATATTTGGGGTCCAAAAGGGGACTTTATACTTATATATATATATATATGTGTGTGTGTGTGTGTGTGTGTGTGTGTGTGTGTGTGTATTTGAGTGGTTGTGTATGAACTACAAATTGAAAACTTAATTAGCATCACTAAAAACAATGGCAAAAAACCCTAACCCAAGCCCCTTACTTTATCTACAGCCGCCTACTTCCCTCCACCTGTTCCCATAGATCTGTCACAGAGTTTAGCTCCTAACACTGACAAGAATGATGACTTTACATCGGTTGTTTCCAAGCGATTTTTTTTTCTTTGATCACAATTCCATGCAGTGGGTAATTGGCCTCAAACAAGGCAACACACATACAAGAATTTGCATGCAACTAATACTCAAATGACAAAAAAAAATTCTATTCTGCTTTTCTACCTAGACATTCGAATTTTCCACCTAACTTACCATGCCAATCACCAATCTCCCCTGACAATGCTCGCATGTATGATAGGAACAGTCAAACCCTAATTTCACAGACATGAAAGGTGACGGTAGTCGAGGAAAATATTCTGGTATCTACACCTCTAAAATTTTATAATCGCATTGATGTCAGTCAAAGGGAATGTGCTAGAATGACCAACTATGCAGTTCATCGAGCAAAAAAGTATTAGGACAATTCGATTATCATCTATGTAGTCGATTCATTCCCTTGTTATTTCAGAGTTTACATCGAAAGATTATGGTGGCTTATAGAAGAATTCTATATTCACACAAAGGAAAATGAATTCTATGTTATTAAATTTGACAATAAGGAAGAATGTGAGAGAACACTAGAAGGTGGACCATAGTTTTACGATAGAAGACTTATAATGATGAGGAGGTGGATCTCGGATCTCGAACCAAAAAAGGAACTGCTAAAATCCATACCCATTTGTGTGCTCTTCCCAGGATTAAAATTTGACTTCTGGTTAAAGGAAGACACCAGTAGAATTGCTTCCGTCTTAGAAAATCTTATTAAAATAGACTAGTACACAAAAGGTATGATTAAAATTTCGTTTGCTCAGGTGCCAATAGAAATATATCATGGCTTTAAGTTTCCAAATGTAGTCCCCATTGTTACTAAAAATAATGATTTATTTTTGCAACCGATGGAGTATGAATGGAAACCCAATGTGTGTCCAAATTGCAACCGTTTTGGTAACCCAATGAAATTTTTTACCTTTAAGAAAGTTTGGACTTTCAAAGCAACGACGACCTAGGGAGAAGCAAATGATTTTATGGATACAAATAATTCAGGGCAAACAAATGCTTCAACATATAGTGCAAACACTAATAAGAAGTCGACAAAATTAATGCAGTATCTAACAAGGTGGATGAAGCATATTTACCTAAAGGCAACACAAACATAATGGAAAGCACGTAATGTGATAGTGGTCACAAGATGCATGAAATGAACCCAAACATGCATCCTGTATATTTTTTAAAAATTGATTTTTTTGTAAACTTACTGTATTTAATTCATGTTCATCCACACTATACATACACATATACATTTAAATTTAATTTACTAGAAAAATTTAAAAAAAGCCAAATACCTTACTGCCCACAATCCACCCCCTTTACACGACCTTAGCCACCATCACGAGCCCCGTGACCTCCATTCGCGCCGCCATAGTCGACTACCCGCCCTCGCCTTGCAATCACCATGAACGAAAATGCCGCATCTCGATAGAACTCCCCTTCTCGCGACCACACCCTGACCTCGAACCCACACAAAAAGCGAAACCCTAGGCATCTCACAAATCGCTGATGCAGTCGACCACCCCTTCGAATTCGCGAAGTCCCTCGCGATTCAAATTGCCGATGAACGAGGGTTTGAATATACTAGGAACTGAGGGTGAATGATTCGAATTCGATCTAGATATTAGAGGAGGATTTTGAATCGATATTGAATAATAATTTAGTGGAGACGAGAATGGAAAATGAGCGGCTTCGGCCATTTTTCTTTGTTTTTGACTGAATTTGATTTCGATTTTGTTTTAAGCTGAAAATGAAGAGGAGAGGATTTCGACATCGGCCATAAATTTTCTTCGATCTGATATACGTGTTTAGTTGTTTAATTTTGAGGGGACACGTGTTCTACTAGGTGAACATGTGTTTTAAAATTTTCTTACGTGAAAACATTATTATATTAAATGCATATATATTATATTTTGAATTCAAATCGTCTCGATAACACAACTTAAAATCTTGACCTCCCATCGATGCGTGCTGCTAGGTATTTATAATATTATACCCCTATTTCGAACGCACTGAAAAAGGTTTCGAGGCCTAACTCGATCCTATGGAGAAGATAGCATTTTCAACTAAGTTATTATATTGAATTTTCGATATAAATTTCAGCGCGTTTATCTACCATACGTTCACACGACAAGTCCAAACACTACGAAATTAGAAATCTGATAATAATATAATATTATGGATCCAATGAGACCGGTTTCGCCAAATTCCGAGACTGTTCCCCGGAAGGTTGTTTTTAAATGTCAATATAAACGATATATTTTCAAAATTAATCAAAACACTTTCAATTTCACTTTTAACACTTTTACTATCTTCAATATTATCAGTACAAATTATATACGCATCTGAAATACTTTTAATAAGCTTAAAACTCCAGATTTATTATTTAACCCAACTTTCAATTATTAAATCCAATAAATTAATTATCAAAATAAATAGTGATATTTGAAATTCAAGTCAAACTAACTTTCATATATTTAAAATCAATTAAATATTCCAATTTTAAATGTTCAAATCCCGGGTTGTCACGTTCCACCCTCCTTAAAATAATTTCATCCTCGAAATTACAAGTTAAGAAAAATGTTCCATAACCTGTTAACTATTTCCCAATCCAAATAGTTTTTAACAACTTCCCAAAACCAAACAATCTAACAACACCCAAAATAATATTCTTATTAAAGACACTATTACTCTTACTAACTTCCTAAACTTATCCATAGGTTCCAAACAATATCACTTACTCAACCATTTCAAATTTTAATTTAAAACCAAATTTGAAACTATCAAAATTACTCAAAATTTTTCTAACTCTCTAAATTTTTGAAAATTTTCGCCAGCATCTCCTTTGCGCGGCTAGACCTGTACTACTACAAAATGCCTGTACGGGCCCCCAGATTTCAAAAGAAAACAAAACGCCAAGTGGCTAGATCAGAAAACCATCAAATTTCATATGCCAATTTAAATACATACCTTTTTGTCGGGCAATTCAAATTTATCTTCTGAAATCAAAAATCCCAATTTCCTTTTGCTTTTTAAAACACCTGTATATCCTTCTTAGTTATAATATCCAATCACAGAATCCAAAATCATTTTATTCACTTCTTTAACAAAATTTTCAATATCTATTTCATTCAAGTTCGTATGATGTACACATATCATTCGTAGGCAATATCCAATCCGATCGCTCGCTCGATTACAAAATTTCACTTCCGTACTAGTATTGTCGACTCGACTTCCTAATACGGACTCAGATCTGGTTTCTTGACCAAAAATCGTCATTCTCCTTGCATAATTCTAAACTATGATAGAGAATTTCAGAACTAGTCAAAAATCCATATCCAGGGTTCGCCGTCGATAATCGAGTGAAAAACCCAACTCGGATCGATATAACTATCTTGAAATTCTGTGCTCGAATCTGGATCAAATCGTTATGCGAATAAAATAATATACGTACATCCTACATATTTATCCCAATTAATTATTAGCTATATTAATTTTTTTTATTCACATACATTTTGATTTCTATTCACTTATTCACAATTAATATCACACACCTTTATTAAACCTTCATTCAAATTTTAACTTAGAATATTTTCCCTAATATCAATTTTATTCAAGAATTTACCATTAACCCTCCTTAAGCTCAATATAAATATTTTACACACTCAAAGATTTATTTACACTTCATTACTTAAGCTTCCACATCTAATTTCATTTAACTTAAATTTTGAATTCAATTCACCTTTAATTTTAAAATGCTGAATGCTATTTACCTTATCCAAAACCATATTTTGATCAACCATTTCTTTAGTTAGTTCCATTACTAATTTATTTAAAATCTCAATGGATTTTATTTCCAAACTTTATTTGTTTTTAGTCCAATTTGACTAATTTCCTATTTCACACAGTATAAATTAAATTCCTATATTAAACTTCAATTCCTTTTACTTACAAATGTAAATTCATTTGTTCATACACAAATTTATTTCCAACTTAATAAATTTTTATTTCCATGGCCATTCCATTAAGTCTACTTAGAATTTTCCTCAAATTCACTTTTATTTAACTAGATTCAATTACCTACCATTTCCATTCAAATTTTAAACTTCTACAAGTTTCCAACTTATTTACATTCCCTTCACTAATCTCTTTAGTTTACTTCATTTAATTGGTCTACTTACCACTTTATTTATTTCTAAGTCACACTTACTTTCATTAACTTCTTACAAGTTAATTTTAATTCAGGCAATTTCCAAACTTTATAAGTTTCCAAACCTGTTTATGATCCATAAACATTTTTAGTTAAACTTCTAGAGTTTAAATAATTTCTTAAACATTAAAAAAAATTTGAAATCATATATATCCAAATCAAATTATTCCTTGCATTCCAAAATCAAACCAAATTTTGCAAACAAATACCATTCAAAACATTCTGGCAGCAATTCCACCCTTGGAAACTCGAAAATGAACATCGATGATGCTGCAGTCATCACCGAAGTTATTTTCCAGCGACCGAAAAGAGTTCAATGCTTTTATCTTTTTAAACCCCCCTTCAAATATTTTTAAATTCCAAATCTCACCAGATTTCAAATCCAATTCAAAAATATTTCCGAAATAATACTCTATTATTTCCTTCAAACAGTTTGGAAAACATTTCAAAAATTCCCATGATTTAAAATTCCCAAATCTTTGTTTAAATTCATTTAAAAACATTTTTTTCCAAAATCTCCAGGATTCAAATTCTGGTTTAAATTAAATTTTAGTTATGCTCCACTGTATATCTCATATTTATATAATTCTACTTGGTTATAAATATAAACCATTTCAAAATTTTAGATTCTTATTTGATTATAATATTAACAACCAAACATCATAATATATATATATATAATTTCAGAAAATTATTTCTTTTTATATCAAAATAAATTTTTGGGTAAAATTATTTCATTTACCCATTTTAAAACCATACTATGTCCGTTTATCTTCAAGAGTTTAGAAATCCCATCGATATGGTTGTACGTCCCTTACCAACCAGAATTCATAAACACTCTACTGGTAAGTCAATACAATATAAAAACAATTTTTATATTCACCAACAACTACGCTCTCGTACAAATTATTACACTCAAACTCGTTCAAGAGTACTACTAACTCTGCCTTAAATGAGTAATCCCCCCACCAAAGCCAAAGTTATCGCTAACCTAAGTTTTGATACCACTGTAACAGCCCGCCCTTCTCGATTTATCCCAATTTAATTTACGTCCCAATCGCATAAATTATTTTCCACTCTTTAAAAAATACACCACCATTTATTTTTAAACAAATCGCCCTTTCTTATAAATTCACACCCTGAATTTATATTTCCAAATTATCCTCTGATAAATATTTCACTTAATTTATAAACCCCGTTTATAAATTCCATAATCTCATTCTCCTTTAATCCCAGTTTCAAACACTTAATCAGTTTTCAAATCGATTTTCAAAACTAACTCCATTTTAAAATAAATTCTTTTACTTACTCAAATTATTTTAAAACCCATTAATTCCATATTTACTTCTATATTTATGATTTAAAATCTTATTTTAAACTGAAATATCTACTTCATACTTATTCAAAATTCTACCCTTTTATTTCTTCCCAAACATTTTAAATCTTAAATTTTGAAAATAAAATCCTTTAAATTTTTAGAAAATTTCACTCAAATCTCCAAAACTCTTTTATTTCCATTTATTTCAAATCTCTATCTTCATTTACATACTCAGAACTTATTTAATAGAATTTAAAAATCAAACTTTTATACTTTTTCAAATTCTATCTTTAATTTACCCAAATTCACTATAATTATTTTACTTAAAAATTTCCCTTTTTATTTCCTTTAAAAATCCAAAATTTATATATTTTTCATTTTCTCAAAATACCAATATATTTTTAACTAAGCCATAGCATTTAATAATTTCAACTCCTAATATAATCAATATAATCATCACAAATTATCACATAAATCACATTACTGAATATAAAATAAATTTTACTTTTTGAGGAATCCATTTCGATCCCTCCAACCCGTTTTCCTGCATCCACAGATGTTAGCACAATATAAAATACCAATCCCACTTCGAGGGGGATATCGCGGTATAAGGGGTCATTCGCTATTATTCGGGGTGCATAGTGTCTCATCCGCTACATAATGCGGGAAATCAGTCACTCCAATATATATATATATATATATATATATATATATATATATATATATAACATATCACATCCAAGCTGATAATAAATTATCAATTCATGCAACAACCAATAATTTAAGTTTAACTATTTAAAAGTAATCCAAATGAGTGAGATTAACTCACCTTTGATTTTGGTTTGCAACCTAATCCAAACTGGCTTGTTTTCTTCATGATTTCAGACCTTGTATAACATTATATAATTTACCAATATTTGAACTAATCGAACAATTAAGTACTGTTTAATAAATTTATTTAATTTTAACTAATAATTTAATTTGAAAAAATAATTAAATTTTAAACTAATTTCCCTTTTAAAATCTTTTGGTAACTAAAATAGTTTAAATAAGTTTATTAAATTTTTTTATCTCCATACTACATTATTTTGAAAATAACCCAGTAGATTTAAAATATGTATATCTATTTTTCTTTTGAAACTATATACTTATAAAACATATCCTGTATATAAAAACTGATTTTTTTTTATAAACTTACTGTATTTAATTCTTTTTCATCCACACTATACATACACATATACATTTCAATTTAATTTACTTGAAAAAATTAATAAAAAGGCCAAATACCTTACTATCCAGAATCTACCCCCCTTACACGACCTTAGCCACCATCACGAGCCCCGTGACCTCCATTCGCGCTGCCATAGTCGACTGCCCGCCCTCGCCTTGCGGCCACCATGAACGCGACCACACCCCGACCTCGAACCCACGCAAAAAGCAAAACCCTAGGCATCTCGCAAGTCGTTGATGCAGTCGACCCCCACTCCGAATTCACGAAATCCCTCGCGATACGAATTGCCTATGAACGAGGGTGTGAATATACTTGGAACTGAGGGTGAATGATTCGAATTCGATCTAGATATTAGAGGAGGATTTCAAATCGATATTGAAAAATGATTTATAGGAGACGAGAAAGGAAAATGAGCGGCTTCGGCCATTTTTTTTCTTTTGACTGAATTTGATTTCAATTTTGTTTCAAGCTGAAAATGAAGAGGAGAGGATTCCGACTTTGGCCATAAATTTTCTTCGATTGATATGCGTGTTTGGTTGTTGAGCATGTTCTACCAGGTTAATACGTGTTTTAAAATTTTCTTCCATGAAAACATTATTATATTAAATGCATACATGTTATATTTTGAATTCAAATCGTCTCAATAACACAACTTAAAATCTTGACCTCCTATCGATGCATGCTGCTAGACTTTTATAATGTTATACCCCTATTTCGAATGCATGGGGAAAGGTTTCGAGGCCTAACTCTATCGTATGAAGAATATAGCTTTTTGATCCCAGTTATTATATTGAATTTTCGATATAAGTTTCAATGCGCTTATCTACCGTACGTTCACACGCAACTCCAAACACTATGAAATTTGAAATCCGATAATAAACCCTATTACGGATCCAATGGGACTGGTTTCATCGAATTTCAAGACTGTGCCCCGGAAGGCTGTTTATAAATGTCAATATAAACGATATATTTTAAAAATTAACCAAAGCACTTTCAATTTCACTTTTAGCACTTTTACTATCTTCAGTATTATCAATATAAATTATATATGCCTTTGAAATATTTTTAATAAGCTTAAAACTCCAGATTTAATATTTTACCCAACTTCCAATTATTAAATTTAAAAATTAATTATCCAAATAAATAGTGATATTTGAAATTCAATTTAAACTAACTTTCAAATATTTTAAATCAATTAAATATTCCAATTTCAAATGTCCAAAATCCCAGGTCGTCACAATTAATGTCAACATTAGAAGTATTATTCATAGTGTAGATATAGTTAGAATTAAGGGCATAAATACCATTACCCAAAACACCATTGCAGGTTTTCTTTTTATCCAATATAATGTTTATATCATTATCAACACAATGAGAAACATACCCAGTCTTAGACAATCTAGGCATAGAAACTATACCACAAATAAAGTTTTTAACATGATATCAATTATTTAATATTTGTAGTAATCCATTAGGCTAAACCAAGTGATAGTCTTCAACTGCAGTTGCATCTATTAGAGATCCACTAATAACATGAAGTATCATTTTATCCTTTATCATATGATGCATGTTCCTATGTCCAAGAGTCATATTACAGATATGAGTTTCAGATCTGGTACCTATAATTTATTGATTGCAAAACAATTTTGAAAATAAACATACTTGTTGGAGTAGTAAACCTATTCTGTTTCTTCTCTTTGACAAACTTTACGTAATCTCGATAGTTTCATTTACAATGCCCCATCTTTTGATAGTGATGACAATCACCCATATCATTTGGAGTGTGCTTCTTATTTTTCTTATCAATTAGTTTCCTCATCTTTGAACCATTTAAAGAGATGCTTTTCCTTTCACCACGAGTATTGTACCTTGATATTGGATGAAGATTCAATTGATTTTAACATGTTGAGCAGCTCCAAGAGGCCTACATTCAATTAGTTCATATTATAGTTTAATATAAACAGCTCAAACTATGGAGTAAGTGATCCTAAGGTCAAGTCCACTTATAGCTCATGCTTAGCGTAACATCCAATTCAGAAATTTCACTAATATAGCCTTTCATCAATAAAACATAATCTTCCATGTGCATGCCTTTCATCATCTTTATATCAAACAATTTCTTAGTAATATCATACCTTGTGGAATGAGTGCTCCCTAAATAATGCTTTGATGCTATCAAAAATTTGATGGACGGACATGTTTTCATGTTGTCTTTGTAATGGTTTGTCTAATGTAGACACCACATAAACTTAGGGCAATTTCTAGGTCGGCAACCTATTTGTTATAAGAAATTATTAATTCAAGATCATTATTTTCGACCGGTTTGTTCTTTTGGTGGTTTAGTCATTAAAGACCATAAGCATTCATAGGTAAGCGTTATTTTGATTTCTCTTAGCCAATCTATGTACTGGGGTCCTGTGAGTTTGCCATTTTCAAAAAACAACTTGGTGTAGAAATTTTTCTACAAATTTAATTTAGAAGGTTAGGACATTAAATTCATAGCAAATGTTTTTATAATATTCGTAAGGTTAAACATTATATTTCATTTTACTAATAAGTTCCCACTAGAATTTTACATTTCTTAAAACCCTAAGAAAAATATAAAGTCTTTCGACTTCTCAAGTAGGTGTTAGGACTCGCATGCCTTAAGATTCTGACCTTGAGGAACATTAATAAATAGTAGGACCGCATGCGATAGGTAACTCCTTATCAATTGTATCATATAAAATTCCTAATCTATGGTTTTTGTCCTAAGCTTAATCCGACCTTACAAATCGAAAGAGATTATTCACTCGTGCCTACCATTTCATGATGGCCTAAGTATAAATGCTCATTTCTTGAGGAATATCAACAAGTATGTGTATATATCTTATCTCATCTATACTAATACCCAAGGTGTTAATTTTGACGACAACAGCCAAAAAAATATTATTCCTAATGTTTTCTCGAGTTATATAGTATATTATGCAGGATATCAGAAACATTCGATAGGTTTACAAAAAGTGGTGGTTAAATAAAATCTTGAAGGACTGATCATTATAAATAATTCCAGAATCAATCAAGATATACTTGAAGACTCATAAGCTTTGAAGAGTTCAAGAATGAAAGCATGAAGAGCTTAAGAAATATGTGTTAGTTTTAATTGAGTCTAAGTTTAAATGTTAAAGACATGAGTAGTTTTATATATTTGACATCTTTACTTCAAAAAGATTATTTTAACACTCAAAATGTTTTAATAGAAGAATAGTGTTTAATTTATATATTAAAACCAATTTTAGCAGAGTTTTCAAAAAGATTTATTTTGAAATATATTTAAAGAGTTTCTAAAAATATACAAATTATAATATATATATATATATATATATATATATATCGGTATATAAATATATGTATGTCGACAGATAAATATATGTATAAGGGAATTAAGCAGACTAAAGCCGACTTCAAAATAATTTATAAGAGAATTAGGCTGAAGTTACTTGCTCGCGTAACGACATAGGAGAAGCGAATTATGGCATAATGGGGTGTGTATGATTACTAGTCACCATAGATCTTAAAGGTTTTCCTAGAAGAAAATATGAAAACGAAGTTATGTTGAATGAAGTGAAAGAATGATAGTAAAGTGTGGCAGAAGTATAATAATTGCTTTTTTGAACTTACTTTCACACTTTTCGGAGCGGGTCAGGTTTCTTTTTGTATTATTCTTGCTAATGGGTTGTATTAATTTTTATAATAATGTTTTGAATTATAAGTTGCAATTTAGGCCCTAGGATCATCAGTATAAATTAATCAAATTTCAATATATATATATATATATATATATATATATATAATTATAGAGTTAGGGGTTTGCCGTAGAGGCAATTATGTAATTTATATACTTGTTATAAAATGTTATAAATAATTTGTTAATTTAAGTATATATTTTAGAACATCCATAGATGATGCATTGTGATAGCAATTAAAAATAGTTATAACCATGAGTATTATATCACAATATGATAAGCACCTCATTTTAAGTATTCCTGGTGAAGATATATCAAGACCAGATAGTGAAGCATCTGTTTAAACTAGAGTATATAACGTCCTCCAAATGTTGGACAGTGTATTACTCATAGCTACTGAGGGCACCTAGGGGTTACGTACTGATAGTTATTGGGTAACTATGGAATGACTCACTTGATATTTTTCTATTGGTTAATATAACTAAGGTCAAACAGAAAATATCAAAGTGACTAATTTACATAGTTCTCTTGGCTTAAGAATACTTTTGATCTTCAACATGAAAGCACCAATTTGTTTGTAGTTAAATCATGGCACGACATCCGTCGAACAACTATAGTTGGGTCTAGTGAAAGTATTGGAAGTGAAACATTATTTAATAGAGGATTTGTCTCTTCAGTTATATGGGGTTAGTATCATGGTCAACCGAAGTCAAGTCAAAGTTAAAATCTCTTACCAAAGTAGTTCGGTTATTAGTAACTGTTATTATTGAACCAAGGACTTTGCGTTTGGACTATAAAGTTGAATACAGATGATATTGGAATTTTGACCATAACTAAATTCCATAAGTCTATAGTGATAAAGTTTTGATGAAGAGAATTGATGTAAATAATCATCACTATTAGGAACTGCTTATAATAAGTAAATTTGATTTTACCCAAAGACGTGTATGCGATAAATTCAGTCAAAATGTTACACCACTAGCTAGGGTGATATGTGAAAGTTCATATTTGAATATTCGATATTAATCGCTGATTGAATTTATACCTTTGAGTCACATGACCGTAACAATATTCTCCGAAAAACCACATGATTTAATTAATTTATAAAAATTTGATTGGTTAAATTAATTAATATTAAATTATTATTAATTATTAATTAATTTTGTTGATGTTTGGAAGTTGTTTGTTATTATTTGAATGCATTTATAAAGTTGTATTTACGAATATACAATATCGTTGTAATTTTAAATGGATTTAAATAAAAGATAATTGCATGAAGTTGTAATGATCCAAAATTTCAAAACTTCATATTTAAATATCTGAACTATTTAAATATTTGAATCTTGGGTTTAATGTAGTTAAATAGATTTAATAACCTTGTTAGCCCCTTTTTAGGTAATAACTAATGTTGGTATACTTTTTTCTTGAAAATGCTCATAAAAAATACTTTAAAGAAATATCGAAAATTGATTGAAAATCATTTCTATTGATAAACAACTGTTTTTTGTATAAAAGTTGTTCGAACCTTTTCACGAAGCCAAATTTATTAATGTTTTAGCATATAACAATTAAAAATATTTTCCATGTTATGGCTAACTAAATGTGAATAGTAAAAAGAGTAGTAAATGGATTAAGGTAGAAGTTATTTTGGGGAATTGTGTTTTGTATATTTGTTTTTGGTTAAAGGTGAGGTGTAAAGAAAATACATTAGTCTCTTGGCCAAGGATCGGTAAGTAGAGTCTTTTCTCTTGTGTTAAAGCCTACATAATATATCTTATGTGTTCATAATTTTATTCCCCAAGTTTTGGAAAAAAAGACAAAGTATTCACTCTCTTTTCTCCTCCTCAATCTTCATTTTTCCATACCAAATCAACTCCAATCCTCTTTAAACTTCAACATTATCTTAGATCACCATAGAAAGCATGAAAACAAACCAAAGTTGAGAAAAGGAGAAAATGTGGATACCCTTACATTGGACATGAGCATCTAAGGGTGAGGGGGAGTTGGTAGGCTTGGCTTGTGAAGGCATAAGGATGTAAATTTTGAAGTTTGGCGTTATAGGAAGTGGTTCTTTGCTCTTTTGTGCCAGTGCTTGGATTTGGCATGGATTTGGGTGAGTTATCTCACCATCATGTATGTATAAATGTGTGTATAAATGTTGTGCGTTGAAATATAAAGTTTAAAGTAAAAAACAATGCAAGTTATTACTTTTGGACCCCTCTTTGTTTTGGAAACCAAGTGATAACTTTATATGTAATGTTATCTCTTCCATTACCCTCCAGAACATGTATCGTAGCCTAGACTATATGTTTAAATGTTTGATAATGTTGTATGTGATATAAGAGTGTATATGTGAAGGTTTGAAGCGAAAGAATTGCTATGGAAGCACTTTGAAATCCCCTTGCATTAACTTGCTTATTTTTGTGATATGTTGATACATTGTGCCATAATATATTTTGATCGTTCGCGACACATATTTTGGTATTTGAAAAGTAAAGAAATGGTTTGGAAAGTTATAGAACTTGTGAAACAAAGTTGCAAAAGTTCTAGTGCGAATGGTCACTATATAAGCACTTTGAAATTGCCTTGTATTCAGTGATTTTAGTTATGATTTTGAGGAATATCCTTAGGTATATTTTCTATTTTGACAAGTAAAATATATATACTTCTTACCGCAAAAATATCAAGGTTTAAAAAGGTATATATTTGGTTGAAGAAAGTGGCGAAAGTTATAGCGAGAATGGTCGCTATATGTGCACTTCGTGAAAATACATTGTTTTCAAGTATTTTTATAATTAATTTGGAAGATATCCTTAAAGGTTTCTTTTCATGATTTTCAAATAGCCTAATTATACTACTTGTTGAAAAAATTGGATCAAAAATTCATTTGTTTAAGTAGTTAAAACCGGCCATAATGAACATACATTTTCATGTTGTTCTCTATCCATTAGATGCATTTATAATTACTATATTTGGGTCTGCAACACTTATAAAGTGCTAAAAAATATCTTTAGAAACATTTCTAACATGTTACCGTAGGTTGTTTGAGATTTAAATGTATAAAAACGATAGTTAAGTTAAGTATTTTTTTCCTAATCTTTTTAGGGATGTTTTCTAGCATATTTCAAAGTATTTAAAAATTGGTTTGAAGTTTAAATTTATTTTCTATTAATTATTTATGAATTATTTAAAGTAAAGGGTTTTGTAATAAATCATGTTAATTTATACTTTTTTGTATTTCAAAATTAGTTATTTTTGCACAATATTTTACATAGATATTGGAAACATATTTATAAGTATTTATACTTATAAATAAGTATAGATATACCTAGAGTTAAATGACTATTTTTAAAGATAATGACAAGTACAAAATGGTTTTAGGATTACAGATAACAATTTTTAAGCAACATTTTTTAACTATTTTTTATTATACTTAGTAATATAATTAGATCTTTAAAAAATGTTTTAAAGTAATTATAAGTAAAATGATTTTGGGTCTATCTTAAGCAACATTTAAGCAAAAGAAAATTTGAACCCTTTTTTATTATACTTAGTAATATAATTCGATCTTTAAAAGAATTTTTTAAAGATAATTTAAGTAAAGTGGTTTTGGGTTTGTAGTGACAATGTTTAAATAACATTTGTCTTTAACCCTTATGAATATACTTAAATATCTAATAACGGATATTTTAAAGATAATATCAAGTATGGAATTTTTGGATAAAGATAGAAAAAATGAAGGTTTAAAGTTTAAAAGAGAGAATTGATTGATAGTAAACAATATTTGAATAACATTTTTTAACCTCTTTGATTATATTTTAAAGTAAGATATCGTGTTAATGATTTACGAATGTTTTTCTACCATTTGAGATAAGCATATGAATACATTTTGAAATATTAAAAGAGCACAAATGAATAGCGAATCGTAGAATATGTGCATATATCTTTTTTAAAGGTATTTAAATATATGTATACAGTAGAAAAACAAAGAGAATAGAAGCATCGCGTATTCATATGGTTTAAGATCCCTCGGGAAGGACTTATTCGTCTGAATCGTCTCTTATTTTTAGAACGTATATATTCGAGATCCCTCGGGGAGGAGTCCTTTATATCGTTCGCTTACTTCTAAAGGAAGTAATTATTTTGGAAAAGTAGTTTTAATTAATAAAAGAATTAATTAATTAAATAAAATGGAGATTAGAAGTTGCTTATGTGACTTGATCGTGCTTTGTGTGTTCAATCGTTTATGGAAAGTATTCAATTGTGTGCTTAGCACTAAAAGTCAACAAAGTAGACTTGTTTTATTTGTGAGAGTGAAGAATGAAGTGTCTAGGCAGGGTTTTGGTGCAACTAGTGCTCTAACCTACTCGCCTTCACTCCCGATCAAGGGCTAGCATAAATTGAGAAGGTGTTAAGTATAGAAGACTTGGTTTCCATACGCAATTGTTCACTTTGTTATTGAATTTGACCAAAATGTAACTTAGGAAATATATAGAAGAAACACAAGAATTATGTGGTACAGTTATCTTCAGTGATGTTATAACCTACGTATAAACTCGTCCTGCTCTTCTAAGACAAATGATAAGGAAAACCATCTGAATAGGAGATGATCAACATCCTTATCCATTTCTATTTATTTTCGAAAGAACATGAGCTAAGTTGATTGTAAGTTCGTCGATTTGGTTTTGAGGCATCCGATAACCGAGGAAGTGTACTTATATAAGATAACTTGAACCGTAACCACTTCAAAATTGATATACGTGTCCTGTGTTTTGGAAGTGGTTGTAAAGCAAAATTTTGCACTTTTTATTCTAGGGTTATGTCCAAGGGCGAGGTCAGCTTTAACATTTCGTACGATGCTATCGTGTTGTACTATCTGTCTTAAGGGTGATCCAAGAGAGAGGATAGTATTAGCATTTTTGGACGACTTATGCTAGAATTCATGGAGAGATTTGTAAATTTTTCGATTGATGATGGTTTGAGATGCTGGAATCTAGAGAGAGATTTAAGATCTGTTCGAGTGATGAAGACTCATCTGTTGATATGCTAAACATGAATTCACCATTGGTAATGATAGAAAAAAGAGTAGGATGCATAACTAGTGGGTATAACTAGCCAAGTGTACATCAACTCAAAAAATTTAGAGATGCTTTTGGTTATGGCGCATACGAGTTATTGGTATTCAGTATCACATGTTCGGGCATGGACCAGCTATATTTACTTTTGTGACATATTTAATCTAGTGATACAAGTTGTTTCAAAAGGTAGTTTCTAACCCTTGTGTAGGAGGCCGACTTTCGTCTTTTACCGAGGTGACCTCCAAGGAAATCCATATGCAAACGCATTTTAGCGTTTTTAGTTGTACTTCTAATACTGTTGTGCTGTAAGATGCAAGCAGCACGACTATTTTCTGATTTATATTCTACACCCTAGACATCACCTATTATATCACCTTATGCACTTATTAGATGTTTTTGTTCTTTGGAGGGGAATACCATTATGGTGATTCAAACAGTCTTGAAAGTTAGTATTATATAATGTACACATATTTCTTAAGTTTCTCACAGAAGGCTTATGTTTGACGCATGGTTTTATCTTTCCCTTATTCCATGAGTGCTCTTTCAAGTAGTTTGAGAAATGTAGATTTTCGTTGATATTCTTTGGAGGCCGAAGAGACGATCAGGATGCTTCCACCAACTATAGTATTCTTATTTCCGCTGCATTACGTGTATGTATATATTAGTAATTATGAAGACATACTATTGTAACTGTCCAGACTGATGATAATACTTAGTATTGTAACTTTGAAATGTTGTATATCTTATAGTAATACTTTGTATGGTCCTTTTGATATTATATGTTATCATTCCAATGTGAGATTCTGATGTTTTGTTCTCCTCTTTCTTATTCATTTTCTTTTTCCCTAACAATATGTCTTTCCAACACTTGGGTGCCCGACACGTGAATAACATGGATGTATTAGTGTCAACATTTGGGGGTTCAAAAGGCGGGTCGTTACTGATGTAATTTATGGAAATTTTATGTCATTTGACGGCATGTAATTTCAGTCATACCAGGTGAAGAGAGAGAGAGAGAGAGAGAATGAGGAGTTGGGGGAGAAAGATAATCAAGGGAATTAACTAGGGAAGTTTCAATTAAAGATTGGGAAAGGTTTCATTCTTTTAGTTAAAGCATATCCACTAATCCATTTTCTATAGACAATTCATTTTTCTCATTCATTTTTTTCTATTCTCTCCTCCTAACCTTTCATAATAGGAATTGAAAAGGTTTTCAAAATCTTTCAACCCAAATAAAAAACATTAAATAAAATAAAATACAATTGGTTCATCCATCTCTTGTAATGATTGGGTGTGGCTATTGGATTTCTAAGGAGACTTCTTCATTCGAGGTGCATTCTCTTGTCAACCTATCAAGGTAATAATTCTAATCTCATTTATTCATTGTTCATCTTGTTCATATGATTTGGATCCATCACATATTTCATCTCATCTAAATATTTATTTATTTGGTTGCATAGGTTAGATGTAGCGACCCGACTTTCTATCACCAGAAAATCGCATCACTGAATAAGAAAGAAAGGGATAGAAGAAGAAAAGAAAGAGAAGAAAGATCAACAACACAACAGAAATCTCACAGCGGAACGAATGAAATATAATATATAACATATATATAGAATCATATACATCAGAGTACACAACTATACATCTCAATTTAGACAGTTATAACATTTCTGTCTAATATACAATATAAGAACATCAATACAGAATAACACACAGCGGAAACTCTAACTATATATCTACTCGCTGAAGCCTCCTGCTCCAAAGCTCCTCCAGAATTCGTCAAGGATAACCTGAATCACTTGACTACTCATACATAATATGAGTACCTAAGAGTTTAATAAAACAGAAAATAAACACTAGGGTCAGACAGGGGTCTGGTGTGAGTAAACGGTTTAAGATTTCTTCACTTTAGAAAATCCTTTGAAAAGAAAAGGTATCATGTAAGACTTCCCACACATAAACATGGAAAAGTTTTTACCTTACGCTAACCAAAACATTTGATAGGAAATCCAGCGATATTATAATAGTGTCTAGGGTTTTCAAGTAAATATGAAATAGCCGAAATTGTTACATTCATTAAATTCCAGCTACTAGCCACAAAGTGGGTAATACAAACAAAACCGTAGGGTCTCGTAGGAAGAACGGGTTTCCAACAATGGCAGGGCTACTGGGGTACCGCCCGTCATAGTACGTGGCCCAGATCACCGTACCGAGGAGCCACCCTAACTCCCCTGCAACACAAGGCCGGGACCATTCCTTACTGAACAGTCCCGAACAAGACCACCCCGCAGTACGCTGTAGATCCAACCGCCCACTAAACCGAAATAAAAAGGGACATCTAAACAGGGATGAATCTCGTCCTACTTGGGCATGACCGACTTAACCTTGCTGCACCTCCCCTGTTTTAGCCATTCCCGGTTGATGAGGCTTGAGGCTGCGATTACCTTTGTAGGACACATTTATCTTAGAATGCTCATCGTCCACCTAACGAAGTTCTGAAAGCATTCAATCCATACAAGTCTGTTCCGGGTTCGAACGGAACCGAAGGCATTATCTCGTTGCACTCATTTTGGAATCACCCTCAGAGTCATCGACCATAGCCCTTGCACTCTGAATCACCATCTCGAATCTATAAGTACTATTCCGTCAAACTCATCACGGAATCACCTACAGAGTTATACTAACGTATAGTTCTTACACCTTGAGTCTTCACTTGCACTCCATTTGGATTCACGGCCTAACGTTTGTTTTGGATCGGTGTGGTTTTCGGATATCCAAATATGGAAACCCGATCCCGGTCTCACCGAATCCAAACGTCATTTTAATGTCCAAGTTGTACTTAAGGGATTTAAACAGTAGGTATTCAGAAATATCACTTAACATAAATGGATGATTCACATTTCTCAGATAGATAATCCACTATTATCACATTCATCCATATATATCACAAAGCAGCATATATATATATATATATATATATATATATATCACATCTCAGATATATCACATTCATATCATCACATTTCAACCAATGACATCCAATATCATCCAATATCATTATATCATCCAATGATACTTATCAACCAATCATTCAGCATCCATACAAAGTTTGATCCAACTTAATTAATTTAATTGATACTTAATTAAATTAATTTCTTACCTAATCACTTAGATTATCATCAAACCATCTTACCATTCATTAATTAATTACAAATTAATTAATAAGCATCACTTAATTATCCACTTTGAATTAATCATCCTTGATTAATTTCCTCTTAATTACTTTAAGTAATTGTTCCTAAGTTACAAATTTAATTAATCATCTTGATTAATTACTTCTTAATTATCCCAGTAATTGTCTCTTAATTACTCTTTTAAAGTTAATCACATTTGATTAATTATCCTTTAAATTATTCTGATAATTTTTCCTTAATTATCCTTTAAATTAATCATACCTGATTAATTACCCTCTAATTAATCACACTTGATTAATTACTTTTAATTACATTTACTTGATTAATTAATTTTTAATTACATTTAGTAATTAAACTTAATTATAAATTAATTATCCTTAAAGTATTAATTAAGAATTAATTTATTATTTCCATTAATTAATGATTACTTTCATTAATTAAAACCTTAATTAATTACTTAACAAGTAATTAACCACTTAATTCTCTTAATCCTTTATTAATTAACCATTAATTAAATAATTTAAATCTTTAATTAATTTTATTAATTAATTCTTTAATTAATAACTCAAGTGATTAATCTTTAATCACATCCACTTAATTACTTTCACAAAGTAATTATTTCTTACTTAATTATCTCCTGTAATTAACCACTTAATTACTTCACCCAGTAATTATACTTAATTAACTCCAAGTGATTATTTTTAATTAATCACAAATTAATTACTTAATTAATTACTTAACTTAATCATTTAAATTTAATTAAATGATTCTTAACTTCTTATATTATAAAAATTCTTAATTAAGAAAACATCATCTTAATTAATTCATTTATATGAACCAATAACTTTCCAAGGGTTATTAAATTTAATTACCTTAATTATCTTCACAAATTTATTTATCTTTAAATAATCAAAACTTATAATTTCCAAAATTATAATTGATTTCTAAACTCTCATCATTAATCCTTGTTTGAAAATAAAATATTTAAAAGTCAATTATAATTAAACAATTTAAATATTCAAATCAAACCTTTTTAAATTTTTAAAACTTTCCATGGTTACTAAATAAAATTAATACAAACTTAATTCAAAACTACACAAATTTTATTTTAAAACTTTCATATTTTATATATAAAAATTGTTCAAAAACTTAACTTATAACAAATTTAGTTTTATAATTAAACTTGTTTAACCTTTGGTTTAAACTTTAATCATTTTCAAAATCAAGTTTCTTTGGTTTCAAAATCTTAAAAAAAACAATACTGTTAAATTTTAAAAACCCTGAACACAAAACCACTCAACAAACTCGAGCCGATCTCGAGAAATCAAGTCAAAAATCCCGTGCTTCTTCCAATCCATTCACCTGCTTAGACCTCAACCAACACGAACCCGAGGCCATCTTCGAGCTCCCCTCTTCTCTTCCCAAAACCCAATGCAGAGGCATGAAATCGTGCACGTAAAGGTGTACGTCGCCGCTGGACGTTGGCGAACACCACGTCGGCCTTCCCCAAGTCGCACACGACCTCTACTACAAATCGCGCCACCCAGGAAACCAAATTCAAACGAGAATCGAAATATGAGGAACGAACCCCCAACTGCCTGAAACAACATCACCAGCAACACCACTGTCACTGATTCTCCCTCGACAATTCGACCACCCTGAGAGACATTACCTCCGGCCATGGCCTCGTCATCAACCCTGCTTCCATCACCCTGAAGCCCGCTACACTCGATCATCTCGTGGTGATGAAATCACCTTGGTTCCACACCATACTAAAACTAGGTCACCAAAATTCGAATGCCTCCCGCCGCCACCATGGCCACCGGTCGACCATCACAATATTTTCCTGGGACCATCATAGGCCCCTCTATCTCCACAAAACAACACGACTTCCCTAGTTCACTGTAACGCTGGAATATGATCAAACTTCCCATTCCGATCATTTTCGAACTGCCCTCAAATTCCGCCTCTAAAAATCATGATACAAATTTCAAAAATCATGATTTGGCATTATGAAATCAATTATGTAATTCAAACTCAAAATTGATTCGATTAATTTTTGACCCATATTAAGATTTTTACTGTAAATTTCAAAATTTGAACTAAATATGCATTATAAAAACTTGTAATTATTTTTAGATGAAAGCTTACTTGAATTCAAACGACTTCTATCTAAAATTCCAAGCCCATTCGAACCTAAAATCAAGTTATTGAATTTAATGTGATAATTGAAACTGTTATTATCAATACAAAGTCTAAGTTTAACTATACAGACAATCAAAAATACCAGAAGATAGCATGCATCAAATAAATTCAAATATTTAGAAATTATCATGAAATACATTCATCAGAACAAAATAAACCAAGTTTAGAACTATTTTTTTTTTAAAAAAATTCGTTTACTCGCCTTTAAATTTGCAGAAGATAAAAACTGGTTTCCAGGCTTGAATTTTCACCGCATGTTGAATTTTCCAGTTTAGCGTGAAGTTATCTGGATGCTTGAATGTATTTAAAATCTTGCCTCAGATTGAACTTGAAGATCTTGCATTTGCTTTGAATTTCCAGATTGAAATTCCAAGTTTTCAGATTTTACAGTTTTTCCTGTTTTTAATCCTTTTATTTTTTATCTTTGTTTTCATTTGTATTCATTTCTCTGACCTTTGGTTTGTATTACATTTTTGTTGAAGATAAGAGAAAGATCTTGCTGAAGAATAAAATTCTTCTTTTAATTTTACAACTTAAATTTTAAATTTTATTTTATTAAAAGGATGACATTTGTCATTTTAATATTTTAAGGATCTTACACATATGTATATGATTTACATTTGTCTTTACACACCCTATAATGTTTACAAGTGTTATTAACAAATATTAATAAGTTAACAAGTGTTATGTAATGTTTAATTAACACTTTTAATGTTATTTTCTTTTTAATAATTTGCTTAAGCTATATACATATATTTATGTAATGTGTATATGTAAGTAATGTGTATTTTATCCTATAAAAATAAGCTTTTAGATTAAATAAATATACAAAAGTGAATTCATGTTAACAATTATAAATTATTTATGCTTTTGATTTAATTTTAATGGTATTATATTTATAAAATGTTTTTATCTTATAAATATAAACTTTAGACTTTAATAAATATTCCAAAAGCAAATTCATATAGGCATTTATAAATAACTTATATTTTAGATCCAATTTAATATAACGTATGTTTATAGATTTGAGAATTTTGTTTTAACTTTCTATGTAAAATTTTAGAAAAATCTATCTTATGATAAAATTAAAATGAAAGAATAATAAAAACAAATGAACTTTTTAAATTTAAATCTTATTTAGAACTTAAGTAAAAAATATATATGTATCTATATTAAATAAGAAATTAACTTTGTTATGGAAATTTAAATCTCAAATATCATTTCAAAAACATTAAATCAAATTAACATTTCAAATCACAAATTATATATATATAATAAAGTTTGAAAATACTTATTAAATTCAAATTAGTATAATTCCTATTTCAATTATATATATACAAATATATATACATATTTCAAATAAAAAAACATTTGTAATCATTAGTTTTGATAATTACCGTGTTGAATTCTAAAACACAAACTAATCATAATATATATATTCATATATATTATAGTTTGAATATAAAGTTTTTATTATTTTAAAACTTCCTATTTACAATATATATCAATATATATATATATATTATAAATAGAAAATATTTTTTTGATTAGCTTTTAGAAAAATAATTCTTTCCAATTTTAAATTGCCAAAATAAATATTTCCAAATTAAAATACTATAAATTTTCAAAAGAATTAAACTTACCTATTATATATTGTTAAGAAAAATGTTGATAGATATTAACAAATTATTACTACCAGCCTTTAAAATAATTTTAACTTGTCAATTTATAATGTAAAATGATCAAATCAATTTAATTATTATTAAAGATTATTAAATTAATATTGTTCAAAATTCCGGGTCGTCACATTCCTCCCCCCTTAAATGAATTTCGTCCCCGAAATTTAAAAGCAAAGATAATTTAATAACCCAGCAAAAGAATTTAAATTTCAATCAGCATTCACACAATCAAAATTACACTATCAATCATAGCAACCAATTCAAACAACAATTTTATCTATCCAGACAAAATTCTGAATAGAAGTTCCTAATATTATCTAGAGTTTCCCAGGTACCTATTCTGGAATACTCGCTCTACAAAATCTTAAGTAACTATACTACTATAATCAAGAACCCCCTCATCTGATCCTACAAATCTGAACAAGATATCAGATTAAACTCAAAACCAGCTCAACTTCCAGATCCTTCTGAACTGCTGATTCTATCACTCGAAGAATCATACACATATTCCTTAGAGATATGTGAATTACAATGAATTCCAGTCATCCGAACTGGCAATTCAATTCTGTAGATAAAAAATCTAATCTCTAGAGAACACAGGAAAACTCAAAATACCTCCGAAGCTAGCTCTCCAGTTTTATCAAATCTTATATCTCCTTTGATCGGATAAAACTAAAACAATATCCAAACTCCAATTTCACATTCAAAACTTCCTCAATTCTTAACTGAACAACTCTTCTGATGCTCTGAGTCACCTTCAACTTTTCTGATCAGCTTAACCCTCGCTGATTGCTTCATGAAACAACCAGGACCAAAATCAAACCAATCACCTGATCCTACTCAACAAAATGGCTCTCCAAAAATTTGTTGAAATCCAAAACACAACTCTATTCCACAAGTATCAGTGGACTTCAGACCTTCATCTCTTATCTGGAATAGCCAATCAGTTGCACTTGACAACCTTACTTACCAAATCCAGAAAATTCCTTCATACTTGAATTTCCTATAGAAATCCTTTAATCTAAGAAAACTGCAACTCTCAGTTGCTCCCATACTAGAATAACTGCTATCTCACTTCTGCTGCACAACTCTGATCTGGAATAGACAAGAATGCTAAAAAACTCGAGCACAATCTTTCTTCATACACTGTTCATCCGACTCACTAAAGTCTTAGTGACCATTCCATTTGGTCAAAACATCCAGCAGAATCATAACTAAAAACTAGATGATCAATCCCTCTCAAAAGAGTCCTGAGCTGCCTCTCCAACTTCTTCTTGCTCCAAGAGTTATCCCTCTACAAGGCTGAACCATCAAAATTACTCCTGGAATCCAAGTCGACAAGAAAACTCAATCTCCGATTCGGGTAAACTTCTGAATTCATCCAAAAACATCTGGAAAATCTCTGACTACTTAAGTAGCCTTTACCTCCATATGAGATGCCTCAATCTCAAACCAAAGAATACTCAAAGATTCCCAAACTAATCGCAAGTCGCTTGTGCGATCTCACCCAATTCAGATTCCAAAGACTATCTTCACCAACCAAAAAAACTGATAGATCACTTCCAACAAATATGCTACTCTGTTGAGCCTCCCGAAGAAATGGATAAGCCTTCACTACTGCCGGAACTGCCGATAGTAGAATCTCAAAGTTTTCAGAATCATCGAAGAAGCAGATCCACGCTGCTGCTCCCAAACTTACTTCAATGATACTACCAAGCCAAAAGATCATTCTTAACCCCAAGCTTCTTAAAACTTAAAACTATTACCCAATTCCACTAAAAGATCCTTGAGACGAGTAGACATCTTCTCAAGAAACTCGACTCCAAACCAAACACAAACCACTTGTTCTTCTTAAGGAAAACAATGAGACCATGTCCGAAATGAGGTAACTCATCGACCTTAGCCTCATACTTCAATATAGATAAGACACCCACCCTTACTTAAGATCCAGAAAATCCCTAAACATCTGAATCTTCACTGCAGTAGGCATCACAGTTCCTTCAACACCATCTTAATCTTGCTCCAGAAGAACATCTTCAGAACCATCTATAGATACTGCATCTCATCACACAGCTATTCCTTCCTGAAGCTACCAAGATACCATCACCTGCTTCTACTCAGCTGACAGATTCAACTCTTGGAAATACCTGCTCACTCGCGAGCAAATCAACCTCACACTCCAAGAATATACACCAATTCTTGCAAAGACTTCCTCTGGGATCAATGAAATCCTTTCACCAATCTACAAAACTTATTCGAGACGGTATTAGATCTACAAATCTCGACAGACATACCTCCAACCACAACATATGAGCCTCTACCATTAATGGTAGTCGTATTCCACACACTCCTACCTCATCTACCTTTATAACCTATGTTGGAAAATCCGAACAGATAACCCAACAAATTGGGTAGATATATAAATATACATACATACATACATACATACATACATACATATATATATATATATATTACAAGTACGCTCTCTCAAGATAAACACCACTCCAGAGCCTAGGTATTCACTCAACCTGGCTCCGATACCAACTGTAGTGACCCGACTTTCGATCACCAGAAATCGCATCACTAATTAAGAAAGAAAGGGATAGAAGAAGAAAAGAAAGAGAAGAAAGATCAACAACACAACAGAAATCTTACAGCGGAACGAATGAAATATAATATATAACATATATATAGAATCATATACATCAGAGTACACAACTATACATCTCAATTTAGACAGTTATAACATTTCTGTCTAATATAAAATACAAGAACATCAATACAGAATAATACACAGTGGAAACTCTAACTATATATCTACTCGCTGAAGCCTCCTGCTCCAAAGCTCCTCCAGAATTCGTCAAGGATAACCTGAATCACTTGACTACTCATACATAATATAAGTACCCAAGAGTTTAATAAAACAGAAAATAAACACTTGGGCCAGACAAGGGTCTGCTGTGAGTAAACGGTTTAAGATTTCTTAACTTTAGAAAATCCTTTGAAAAGAAAAGGTATCACGTAAGACTTCCCACACATAAACATGGAAAAGGTTTTACCTTGCGCTAACCAAAACATTTGATAGGAAACCCAGTGATATTATAATAGTGTCTAGGGTTTTCAAGTAAATATGAAATAGCCAAAATTGTTACATTCATTAAATTCCATCTACTAGCCACAAAAGTGGGTAATACAAACAAAAAAGTAGGGTCTCGTAGGTAGAATGAGTTTCCAACAATGGCAGGGCTACTGGGGTACCGTCCGTCACAGTACATTGCCTAGATCACCGTACCAAGGAGCCACCCTAACTCCCCTGCAACACAAGGCCGGGACCATTCCTACTAAACAGTCCCGAACAAGACCACCCCGCAGTTGGCTGTAGATCCAACCGCCCACTAAGCCGAAATAAAAAGGGACATCTAGACAGGGATGAATCTCGTCCTACTTGGGCATGACCCACTTAACCTTGCTGCACCTCCCCTGTTTTAGCCATTCTCGGTTGATGAGGCTTGAGACTACGATTACCTTTGTAGGACACATTTATTTTAGAATGCTCATCGTCACCTGACGATGTTCTGAAAGCATTCAATCTATAGAAGTCCGTTCCGGGTTTGAACGGAACCGAAGGCACTATCTCGTTGCACTCATTTTGGAATCACCCTCAGAGTCAACGACCTTAGCCCTTGCACTCTGAATCACCATCTCGAATCTATAAGTAATATTCCGTCAAACTCATCACGGAATCACCCACAGAGTTATACTGACGTATAGTTCTTACACCTCGAGTCTTCACTTGCACTCCATTTGGATTCACGACCTAACGTTTAGTTTGGATCGGTATGGTTTTCAGATATCCAAATTTGGAAACCCGATCTCGGTCTCACCGAATCCAAACGCCATTTTAATGTCCAAGTTGTACTTAAGGGATTTAAATAGTAGATATTCAGAAATATCACTTAACATAAATGGATGATTCACATTTCTCAGATAGATAATCCACTATTATCACATTCATCCATGCATATCACAAAGCATCATATATATATATATATATATCACATCTCAGATATATCACATTCATATCATCACATATCAACCAATGACATCCAGTATCATCCAATATCATTATCTCATCCAATGATACATATCAACCAATCATTCACCATCCATACAAAGTTTGATCGAACTTAATTAATTTAATTGATCCTTAATTAAATTAATTTCCTACCTAATCACTTAGATTATCATCTTACCATTCATTAACTAATTACAAATTAATTAATAAACATCACTTAATTATCCACTTTGAATTAATCATCCTTGATTAATTTCCTTTTAATTACTTTAAGTAATTATTCCTAAATTACAAATTTAATTAATCATCATGATTAATTACTTCTTAATTATCCCAGTAATTATCTCTTAATTACTCTTTTAAAGTTAATCACATTTGATTAATTATCCTTTAAATTATTCTGATAATTATTCCTTAATTATCCTTTAAATTAATCATCCTGATTAATTACCCTCTAATTAATCACACTTGATTAATTACTTTTAATTACATTTAAATGATTAATTACTTTTTAATCACATTTAGTAATTAAACTTAATTATAAATTAATTATCCTTAATTTATTAATTAACAATTAATTTATTATTTCTATTAATTAATGATTACTTTCATTAATTAAAACCTAAATTAATTATTTAACAAGTAATTAACCACTTAATTAAATTCTCTTAATCCTTTATTAATTAACCATTAATTAAATAATTTAAATCTTTAATTAATTTTATTAATTAATTCTTTAATTAATAACTCAAGTGATTAATCCTTAATCGCATCCACTTAATTACTTTCACAAAGTAATTATTTCTTACTTAATTATCTCCTTGTTTGCACCAAAATTGGTCACAACACTCTTCGGGAGTCGTTGAAGAGATAATAATGAAGAATGTAAATTCAAATCAAATATTATCTAACAAAAACTCCAATCAACATTAAAGTAAATGCGTAGACAAGCGATTTATAGTGGTTCGGCGTGTTGCCTACGTCCACTGTGAAGTTTTTTGCAGTTTTATTGATTCTCTTTCAATGATTACAAGTTGTTACAGCAATCAACAACAAGTTACAACTGGAAATTCGAAATCAACAGCAAAGTTATGATATAAGATGACGGAGATCTCGATCCGGTAGAGTCTGGATGCTTGAGAGTCGAAAGATTGAAGGAGATCCCTTTTCTTTTGGCCCTGGGGCTCTATTTATAGGCGTAGGATGCTGATATTTCGCTGAAAACTCGGAAGACCACTTCTGGCACGTGAGGGGGCCCACGCGCCCGGCCTGAGGAAATTTGGGCCCACTTTGGCATCGATTCGAACTCCATTCGAATCGATCATTCAATCATCCAATCGAGGTGAAATTTGGTGTGGACATTCTTCAACATGTATGCAAGCTTCTGTGAAAATTTCGTGGCAATTGGATCAGTAGATTAAGAGATATGATGGATTCGAGATGGGATTCATTTCGTGGCTATTTGGTTCGAAATCATCCTTTCGAATCGATGGTTTTGAACCGATGGTGGCACGCGCCTTCGTGATGACGTGGAGCGCAAACCTCGAATCGATCCGGTCTTCACTCCGAGTTGACCGCTTTGACTCCATGTATCTCGGCGCATTCGAACCGATGGATGACACGTCATCATAGATAGTTGAATTGGTGGATTCGAATGAAGCTTCATTGATGGGTTCGAACAAGGCTCCACTGATGGGTTCGAACGAGGCTCCACTGATGGGTTCGAACAAGGCTCCACTGATGGGTTCGAACAAGGCTCCACCGATGGGTTCGAACAAGGCTTCATTGATGGAGTCGAACGACCGATGCTTGGTGGATACGAAGCAAACACTGACTGATGGATACGAGGTCCATCGATACGAACTTGATGAATTCGAAGTTGATGGAGTCAAATCTGAGGCACTTCGATGGATTCGAAGTAGGTCGATACGAAGGTGATGGGTTCAAAATCTAGGTTTCTCCCTTCAAATCGAATCGATCAAAACTTGAGCGTATGAACTCAGATTGACTTGAAATTTGAGATGTTGACTTCTATGATCTTCCTTGTCATGTCCTATCAATTGTAGCTCAATCTGGACTCGGGAAAGATTCGGCGATATCCACGGTGAAATGAAGCATGACCAATCTCTGAGACGAACTGTCCTTTGTCCTCGACCGATCTTTTGGTATCATGGCTTTGTCAAAAAGCAGGATAACATTTGCCCCCCAATGTACTTCTTGTGGAAACATGACGTGCTTTGAATAGCTGCAATTTCTTTCCGAACAATCAATGTTCTCTTTTGTTGAGACTCGTACTCTGTATCGCTGTATCCTTGCGCTGATATGATTAATTGTTGTATAGTAGTGCTTATTCGTTGGCTGTTGCATTCGTAACAAGATGAGTGTTCGATCCTTGTAGATGTTTAAAATCGAATGTTAGTCTGACATATATGCACATATGTTAGTTTGACCCTGGTTAACGTCGTGCGTCCATGAGTCGTTGTCAGTTTTGTTTGCTATTGAATATCGTATCGATTCTCTCCTGAACCGATTTGGAAATTTGAGTTGAGACAACGCTTGATGGTTGTTTTGAAAAGTCCCTTCGTATCGATCATCTCCTGAACCGATATAGAAGGGTGAAGGAATTGAACTTGTGTTGTGTGGATGTAATATTTCGAATCAATGGGTATGAGCATCGATGGATACAAGATCAACATTCGTATTGATGAAGTATGCTTATGCTATGATGGGTACGAAACCGACATTCGAACCGATGGCTTGGATGAGTTCGAATCACCCATTCGTACCGATGAGAAAGGATGGATACGAAATAGTAGTTCGTATCGATAGGAAATGATGGATACGAAATCATTGTTCGTATCAGTAGGTTGTGGATGTTGATGTGAACAGGGGCTTCGAATCGACGTGCCCACTGTTTGATTCGCATCGATGCGACTCGATGCTCTGCTGTGTGTTTCGTATCGATGAGGCTTCAAGCGCATGGATTCGAACGTAGATTTCGAAGCGATCGGTTAATTGACCGGTCGAGTTAACTGGGATGTGAAACGTCTCGGTCGCCTTCAAGGATCCATATAAATAGCAGAGACCTTGCCATTTTTCACTTTTTACTTTTTACCTTTGCCTTGCGTTTACTGTGCTCTTGCATCGATTCGAAGCTTTAGAGAGGAACTACGCCACGTCTTCAAATCAATCAAGATTTACATCCTTTATTCCTCAAATCCCACACTCAAATTAGGTAATTAACCTCGAATCCAAACGGCAAAGCTATTTCAAACCTACCACTTCTTCATCGATTGGCCACTCTGGTGATTGGTAAAACCAGATCTGGTTTGGGGGAGCTTCGAAACCATCTGGGGACTCGTGTTCGAATCGATGATGGCGACATCATTTTTTCTTGGATTTTGTATCGATCCCTGGGATGACCTTATGAGGGTGACGCAGTTCGCACTGATTGACTATCTTGATGGGTCCATTCGAATCGATGGACCTCGAATCCATCAGCCATCGGTTTGAAGTCCTTATCTTTACATCGATACGAATTGCCTCTTTGTGACCGAAACGAAGGGTCTCAGTTCGAACGTGACCGATGTTAAGTTGAGGTTTTCCTAATCGGTACGAACCAGTTAACCAAGGATCGATTAGAAGTAATCCTTCATTGATTGATTCGAACTCGACACCTGATCATCGATTCGAAGCGCGCCTTTCTGCATCGATTCGAAGTGGTATTAGGATGGGTTCGAATGAGCCTCCTGTGATCGGTTCGAAACCCTTTATGATGGATAACAAAGTTGAATATTTTCTAAGCATAATTCCGACGAGCTTCATTCTTTCATATTTGGACTTGATAACTAAACTGCATACTTGACCACCTTTCGAAGCTCGTCGATGGAACCATAACAACTTCTATCCGAATCAACTTCCATCATACAAACGGTTTAGTGATGACGGTCTGCGATGACGGTCATTATAACTGGACTCTGTAGCTTTGTCGTTTGCATATTTCCTTTAACTCTGCGACATCTATTCAAGTAATGCATGGCACTGTACAACATATATTCATACACTTTACACTAGGGAATGCACGGGTCCTTTGTCGTCTAATGATGGTTTCTCATGAGTTAGCTAGTCATGGAACCTTCAAGTTCGCAGCAGCAGGAGATTCAAAGTACAGTTACTTCGAGACTAGAGGTTCCGGATATTGAACCTGAGATCATCGGTCCAGCCCCGGACGAATTTCCCAATGCGTCTTTCATTGCCAATCCGTCGGATTCCGTTCAATCTAATATTTCTGAAGATATGTTGGGGAGAATATGCTTAAGGCATGGCTTGTCACTAGATGACGTGTTATTGCCGGGGCCAAATGATAGACCACACAATCCGCCGGAGGGATACACAGCATTTAATCGCCACGCGTGCGCGGTCGGGACGCTTCCTCCGTTCAACGAGTACATAAGGGAAGTATTGTATTTTTTGAGGATCGCTCCATCTCAACTACACCCGAATGGATATGCTTCCGTGAACAGTTTGTTCATTGTCTTCATGGAGTACCTTCATAGACTACCGATCCCAAACGAGATCAGATATCTATTCAATTTCAAAACCCGAGGTGATTACCCTTCCTTCACATTTTTGGAAGCAGTGAGGAATTTTCAAGTGGTTACTGGTTCCTGGACCAGGTTGAGTTATTACAGGACGGAATGGTTCTATGTCAGATGTCCTTCGAGATTTTCCCGGCGATGGTTATTCAGACGTAAGTATAACCGAGTTCTCAAATAATTACAAAGGCAATTGTAGTCGAAATGAAACTTATATTTTTTCCTTTTTACAGCAACGATCCAGCGACCTGAGGGTGAGCACTTTAAGGAGATAGTATGAGTACTTCGAGAGGTCCCGAGCGAAGATAGGGATATCGAGTCGCTTTTGACGGATAGGAATCTCCGAACTTATAGGTTGATCGAACGAGGGCAAAGCATAAATTTCGACGGGGCACTAAGGACTGTCTTGAAAAAACGAGTCAATCACAAGAAGCCCAAAGTTATTAGAGCCGAGGAAGCCGATTCTGAAAGAACCCATACTAATGATGAGCCATTGACCGAGCCTACAGATGTAGTTCAGGATGTCGCAGAGCAGAGAAAAGGCAAGATAGCTGTTGTTAAGCCAACTAAGAAGGGGAGATGGAAATCGGTTGTCACGGCCCGATCCGCTCCCGGAGTTAGAATTTCGGAGATGTCTCCTCCGAGAACTGAAAATCTTTACGAAGGGCTCACCGATATTCCAATTCCGGACGATGTGTCCCTGCAGCATGATGCCGGATTGGAAGAACTTTTAGAAAGTTTAGTTTTGAGCGTGTCTTTTCCCACTGGTGTGGCAGACACATCCGGTTGGTCGGGGGGTTGCACATTCATACGTATTCCACAACACTGCATAACCTTTGACTGTAAACTACATGTCTCAAAGGTGATTAATTCTACTTTATTTTGCTCTGCAGATACTATGTCTGGGCGAGGTTCAATGTTAGGGAGTCTCCGACATGGTTGCAAGTCTTCATATTATGAGTCGCGCAGACGAGAAGGGGACAGAGATTACGACCAGGGACGCTCTGGGTATTTTGGTCAAGAAAGATATGATAAAGATAAAGGCTATAAGCGTCGACCTCGGTCGCGTACTCCTCCTCCTTCCAGAGATCCCATACAACCTCCTGCTTATGTCTCTTGCCCCTCTGAATCTTCTCACTACAAGTCGGCTTCTCAATCTTCTAGGCATGAATCCTGCCACTCTAGAAGTGAAACAGTAACTGCCGTTGTTACAGAACAGCCCCCCGTGGAAATCTCAGGGGAAGGAGCAATTAAGCTTGCTCAGCTAAAGAAAGATTTTTCAAACATCTGCTTTGACAACTACATCTTTCCTCCTCATTTAAAAAGGATCCCAGAGGAAGCCGAGCAGTTAGTTCTGTTGATACGCGAAAATTTTGATCAATGACAATGTGCTTTAAAGAAATATATGCAAATGCTAAAGGAAGATAGATGAAGACTAAACAAACATAAAGTATGTTTTACATGTGTCTTAGTCTAGATATATTGTTAAAATCTATCCTCAAGAAACTTGCACGAACACTAGAATTTTTTTTATAAACTTCTTGTTTTCATTAAGTTTTAACTATGCGGGTTTTATGAGTTCAGTCGGCTGAACAGGAAAAGTCAGTCGACTGAAACTGGAACAAATTAATACACATGCACAGTTTCAGTCAACTGAATTTCCTGCACAGTCGACTGAATTTGGTCCCGAAAATTTTACTTCATATTTTCAGTTAACTGAATTCCCTGCTCAGTCGACTGAATTTGAACCTGCGAATTTTCTCTGAAAAGACACGTTCTTCCTTCCAAGAGTTGCAACCTTTCATCAATGGAAATGGAAGCATCTCTTGTTTGCAACCTTTGACAACATATGCATCTCTTCTACAAGTATATATACATGATTTTAACACCATTTAATTCACCGAATTCTCTTGCTTTAATCTTACTATTCTCTTGTTCATATTCTCTAGATATTCTCAAAGCAATCACCAATCTATTGCTTGAATCACTGTTTTTGTTTATAAAATTCTTTTGATTCATAGCAATTCACATTTCCTAAATCTTCACAAACACATTGCATATTCTCGAGGATAAGATTATAGGAATATTGTACTACATTAGACTCATTAGTGTTAACAAGAACACAACAAGTCGAATATTGTATTTTAGTAATTGAGTTGAAGTCCTCTTCGGTAGTTGAGGCAAGAAATCCCGTTCGGTTGTTTGGGTAAGTTGTAAACCTATTCCTCCGGGTGAAGTGAGGGTGTTAGTTAGTGAAATTCCTAAGTAAAGCTTAGGGACTGGACGTAGGACGAGAGGTCCGAACCAGTATAAAATCCTGGTGTCTCCTTGCATTTACCTACTTTATATACCTAGACTATTTCATTATTCCATATTACACGATCCTACCGCATAACCTCTTTCAATTGGTATCAGAGCAAGGCTGTCCTATAACCATAACACCGTTATTAGACACATTGATAATATGGAAAATAACGCAAGCACAAGCACAACATCTGCCTATAATTCTACATTTGCGGAAGGACAATCCACCCAAAGACCTCCTCTATTCAATGGACTAAACCATAACTATTGGGCTACAAGGATGAGAATTTATATGCAAGCAACAAGTTTCGAAGCCTGGAATGCTACTCAAGCAGAGTTCGTTGTGCCCACAACCGATTATCCTACATGGACACAAATTCAAAAGAACGAAGCAAGTGCAAATGCCAAAGCTATGAATATGCTATTTTGCGCCCTGGATAGAAATGAATTCAACCGTATTAGCATATGTACTACTGCATATCAGATATGGGAAACACTTAAAGTCATACATGAAGGCACAAACAAGGTTAAGCAAACTAAGATATCCATGCTGAAGAATCGATTCCAAAATTTTAGAATGCGACAAAATGAATCCATCAATGACATGTACTCAAGATTTAAAGACATTCATCATGCTCTAATTGGACTAGGAGAAAGATACATGGACTTTGACATTGTATCTAAAGTTCTAAATTTACTCACTGATGAATAGGAGAGAAAAGTACTAGCAATCGAGGAAGCAAATGATCTATCTACAATGAAACCAGAAGAATTGATTGGAAATCTTATGTCGTATGAAGTAAATATGCAAGCTAAGAAAGATCAAGCTCAAGAAAGAAAGAATCTTGCTTTTCATGCGGAAAAGGAAGAATCAGAGTCTGAAGATGAAGATCTAGCATTTATAGCCAAAAACTTCAAGAAATTCTTAAAGTATAGAAAAGAAAACAAAAACGGATTCGAAAAGAATTTCTTGAAAAAACCTTCATCCTCAAATATAGAATGCTTCAATTGTCATAAGAAAGGACACATGCAAAAAAAATTGTCAAGAACAAATGAAGGAAAATCAGAAAAACTTCAACAACAAAAACAAGAAGGATAAATTCAAAAAGAAGACATTTTCTGTAACATGGGACGATTCAGATTCATCTTCATCCGAAAATGATAGTGATAGCGACAATGAACAGGCAAATGTATGCTTCATGGCTCAAGAATCTGAGGTAAATAATTTAACTTTCGAAGATTTAATTGAAGTAAACACTGAACTTTTAAGCACAATAAAAACTCTTAAAAAGAAACTCAAAGAAACTCGTGAAAATCAAAACAAAGCTGAATTTGAAAGGGATATGTTAAAAGATGAAAAGAAAATCTTAGAAGAAGAACTTGAAAAAGTTCAAGAATCTCATTCAAATTCGAAAACTCAATTATCACTCTTAAGTCAAGAAATTGAAACTCAAAAAACAAAGAATGATATAATTGTTTCTGAAAATCATGAGTTAAAAACTAATATTAGACAAGTTGAGTTAGAAAATAATAGTCTTCAAGCTAGATTAGATGACATCACTAAAAATGTTTCTAACTTTAACAAAGGAAGAGAAAATTTATCTAAGATTTTAGAAAATTCTCAATCCGCTTAAAGTAAACATGGATTAGGATATAAAAAGGAGTCAAAAATTCCTAAAAAGAAAAATACAAATTTTAAGAGGAATATGGATTCAAAACAACAAATATTGCTAAAGAAACCTATTAAAACAAAAGTAGAAAACAAGGTAGTTAAAATTTAGATACCAAAGATTAACAATGTATTAATAAGAAATAAATACATTAAAACATTTATGGATAATGTTCATCATAATGAAAACTATATTTATAAAAAGGATACTAAACCAAATTGGGTTTGGTTTCCTAAACTCTAACTCTTTAGGACCCTATTAAAAGGTGGGTACCAATAATTTCATATTTATTTCCAGGTCCCACTCAAAAAGAAGAAATGGATATTAGATAGTGGTTGTTCAAAACACATGACCGGAGACAAAGATATGCTTACTAACATCACATACTTTGATGGTGGCTCGGTTACCATCGAAGACAATTCAAAAGGGTATATCATTGGCAAAGGAGATGTGAAAAATTACGGTACATCAAATTTACCTTTTATAACAAATGTTTCATTAGTTGAAAATTTAAAACATAATCTACTTAGCATAAGTCAACTGTGTGACAAAGGTTTTAAAATAACTTTCTCGAATAATAAATGTAGTATTTTTGATCAAAACCAAAATCTTATTTTTGAAGGAAATAGAGATAGAAATATTTATGTTTTAAATATGAATATTAATCATAATTCAAGTATGTGTTTAGTTGCCAAAGATAATGATCCTTGGTTATGGCACAAAAGATTTTGTCATATAAATTTTAAAACCATTAGAAACTTTCTTAAAATGAACTAGTAAGAGGTTTACCCAAAATAAACTTTAAAATAAAAAATCTTTGTGATGATTGTCAAAAAGGAAAATTAACGAAATCATCTTTCAAATCTAAGAAAAATATTTCAACTTTACAACCATTAGAATTACTACATAAGGATTTATTCGGACCAACACAAATTCAATCCATTAATCATAATCGATACATATTGTAATAGTTGATGATTTTTCAAGATATACATAGACTATTTTTATGAAAAATAAAAGTGACACTTTTGAGCATTTTAAAACATTTGTCAAAAGAATTCAAAACACTAAAGATTTGAAAATTAAAAATATTCGAAGAGATCATGGAGGCGAAGTCGAAAATGAAGTTTTTGAAACTTTTTGTAAAAAGAAAGGAATAAATCATAATTTTTATTTTCCTAGAACTCCTCAATAAAATGGAGTTGTAGAAAGAAAGAATAGAACATTACAAGAATGCGCAAGAACATTATTAAATGGATGTTCTCTACCAAAACATTTTTGGGCAGAAGTCGTTGCTACTGCATGTTATGTATTAAATAGAATATCAATTAGACCATTAACTAAAAATACTTATTATGAACTATTTAATAATAAAAAGCCAAATATATCTTATTTTAAAATATTTGGATCAAAATGTTTCATTTTAAATACAAAAGATCAATTAGGAAAATTCGATTCAAAAGTTGATGAAGGAATTTTCGTAGGATACTCAGAACGAAGTAAAGCATATCGAGTTTTTAATAAACGAACAAACTTAATTGACGAAACTTTGCATATATCTTTTGATGAAAATTTTAATAAGAATTTAAATATAAAAGATGATGAAGAATTGATAAATATAGAAGAAACAAACCTTGAAAATAATAATAATGAACCAAGATCTCCTCCTAGAATATTACGAGATCATCCAACTCAAAATATAATAGGAGAAATAAATTCTCAAGTTAGAACAAGAAATCAACTAAACCAAATGGGTCATGTAGCTTTCATTTCATCAATAGAACCTAAAAATCCAAAAGAAGCATCAACAGATGATTATTGGATTATCGCAATGCAAGAAGAATTAAATCAATTTGAACGTAGCGATGTTTGGGAATTAGTTCCCCATCCTAATAATCAATTAGTAATTGGAAAAAAATGGATTTACAAAAATAAAGTAGACAAACAAGGTAATATAACAAGGAATAAAGCAAGACTAGTAGCACAAGGGTATAATCAAGAAGAAGGTATTGATTTTGAGGAAACATTTGCTTCCGTTGCAAGACTGGAAGCAATACGTATACTATTAGCCTTTGCTTGTTTTCACAATTTTAAACTTTATCAAATGGATGTTAAAAGTGCATTTTTAAATGGTTTTATTAAAGAAAATGTATATGTAGACAACCTCCTTTATTTATACATGAAAAATATCCGGATCATGTATTTAAATTAAAGAAAGCACTATATGGTCTCAAACAAGCACCTCGTGCTTGGTATGAAAGACTTAAAAGTTATTTATTAAACTCGGGATTTAAAATTGGAAAAGTAGATCAAACGCTTTTTATTAAAAATACTGCCAAAGATATTTTAATAATTCAAATATACGTAGACGATATTATTTTTGGTTCAACAAATGAGAATTTATGTAAAGAATTTTCAAATATAATGACTAATGAGTTAGAAATGTCTCATATGGGAGAATTATCATATTTTCTCGGACTTCAAATCAAACAATTAACAAATGGAAGTTTTATAAACCAAGAAAAATATTGTGCTAATTTAATTAAACGATTTGGCATGGAAAACACTTCTGTTAAACCTACTCCTATAAGTACCACTATACATCTCGATCAAGATGAAAATGGCAAAAGTACAGATCAAAAATTGTTAGAAGTATGATAGGTTCCTTACTTTACTTAACCGCTAGTAGACCTGACATAATGATGAGTGTTTGTTTATGTGCACATTTTCAATCTAATCCGAAAGAATCACATTTAAGAGCGGTAAAACGAATTATACGATATCTTAACAACACTAAAGATTTCAGTCTTTTCTATCCAAAGGAATGTTCATTTGAGTTAGTATCATTCAGTGATGCTGATTTTGGTTGATCTCGAACGGATAGAAAAAGTACAAGTGGTACTTGCCATTTCATTGGAAAATCACTTGTATCTTGGTTTAGTAAGAAACAAATTGTATCTCGCTTTCCACATGCGAAGCAGAGTATATTTCAACTGCTTTAGCTTGCACTCAAGTTATATTCATGCAACAAACACTTAAAGATTTGAATATAAATTTAACAAATTCTACAATATACTGTGATAATACAAGTACAATAAACTTATCTAAAAATCCGGTTAATCACTCTCGTACAAAAAATATAGATATTCGTCACCATTTTTTACCTGACAATATCGAAAAAGGAATAATTAATTTAGAACATATTTCTACCGAAAATCAAATTGCCGATATATTTACTAAACCTCTATTAGAAAACTCCTTTATAAGACTTCGACGAGAATTGGGTATAATATCCTTTAAAAATATTAATTAGTTATACATTAGAAATATTTCCATATTTCAGTCGACTAAAACAAATTGTTCGGTCGACTGAATAATAATTTTAAATATTTTCAGTTTTTTTTATATGTTACATTATATAATTTATAGACCACACATTTGTAAAACTGAATTATTAAATAAGAAACATACATTTTAACAAAATTCTCTTTACCACTAAATCTCTATGCAGTTAAAAATTCTTATTAAATTATAACCGTTATTTGTTGAGTAAAATTCTATTATAAATAAACTCTTAAAAATATTTTTATTTTCATCTTGATTTTTCGAATAAAATCTTAATTCAATATAAAATGTCATCCAACAACTCCTTCTCTCCAATCAATATCACCTCGTCAGTTGATAACACTCCAACGTCGCCAAAACTTCCCACACCAACTCCAGCACATGAGCCGGTTTACAAATAGGAAAATTATCGTACTGGTTTCACATCAGAATCTAAAAAGGCGAAACGCGGACTTTTTATTTCACCTGACACAAAAAGAAAGGTTGATGAAATTCATCACTTTCAACAACAACATATAGATCTTCAAAGAGAACTTTACTTCGAGCAAAAAGTTACGGCATGACGGTTGAGCTTCCTAGAGCAAATTGGTTTACATTTCTGTGGATCAAAGAAGAACGAAGTGGTTGAACCCCTACCTCGCCACGTTAGCTCACTTGATCCGTCTTCATCTTATCATACACCAGTCGATCCTATGAATCCTTGGATGTCTCCTAAGCCTCCTCAATATAGTCCGAATTCATGGGATATAAATTACATGAAGAATGAAGGAAAGAAGTCTCCAAGTCCATCCTCAAAGAAATAGTTAAATTTTAAAATATTTGTATGTTGTTACATCAATATTTTTGACAATATCCTTAAATAAATTGGTTAATTTCAAAAATTACCTGAAACAACAAAAATGCATGTTTCAGTCGACTGAATTCCCCTGCTTAGTCGACTGAAAATATGACAGAAAACATTATATACAAAGTTCAGTCGACTGGAACCATCTGCACAGTCGACTAAAAATTCAACAGAAAATTTCAGCAACAAAATTCAGTCGACTAAATGTACTGCTCAGTCGACTGAATCTATCACAGAACACTTCGGCCTTTGATTCATTCGACTGAACAGAACATTCAGTCGACTGAACGCTGCTTCCTAGGCAAAATTTCCCCTTTTAACCACCAAATTTTACCCTACCAATTCACTTTTACCTCCTACAAACCTTCTTCCCCAAATTAATTTCGAAACCCTAGCTCCCAAATTCCTCAAAATCAAATCAATTCTCACTCAAATGGCACTAAAAAGATCAAGAGCTTCATCTTCTTCATCCTCCGAGCCAATTGATGCTAAAAATAGCATAATGGCTTTACGATGGAACCGTTGTCACTCGATGGAACAAGATGAAGAATTCAAGAATTTTCGAGCATTCTTTTGTTGATTTTCAAAGTTTTCAAACCTACAACATCCAAGCATTAACAGATCCGGTAGGTTTAACTTCTCTTTTAGATTTGAAACGAAATGACCATGCCATTAATCATGTAATGGTAAAATTATTTTATGCTAATCTTAATCTTGGACACCAAACTCTAAGAAATCCAAACAATAGTGTTTGGAGTATGGTGTGTGGAAAGAAAGTTTGGTTTTAATTGGATAGAATAGCACATATTTTAGAGTCTCGAAATGTCGGGAGAAAGTTAGAGGAAATAGAATTCAATCCACACATTCGTGACAACATCAACCATCGATTCATGGATGATAATATCAACTTTAGGGATTTTAAGTCCACCTCTCTTCGACCTATGGCGAGAATCCTCCATAAAGCCCTAATGAGAATGATTACTCCTCGTACGGGCTCGTACAAAATTGTCTATCCAAATAACTATCGAACTCTATATGCTATTTTTGGCAATATACAAGTTAATTGGGTACAGCTTATTCTTGATGAGTTCCTCACTTTCAAAAATGGCAAAATGCGCACTATTTACTTTGGAGAGTACATCATGCGACGTTTCCTAAATGTTGATACGCCATTACCTGAATCATAGAATACAATGGTCAATCAAATTAACCATCGGACCATAAGACTAATGCAACTCCCATCTCGACCTCCTCGCATAATATCACTCGCCGAATGGGAAGCAAGGCATCAAGAACAACGACGACAACCTCCTCAACCTCGCCACGAAGAACATCTCGAGCAAGATGATGAAATTCGTATTGTTGACCCAAGCTTCACTACCAACCAATCCTTGGGGATATTGTCAAGAAATCAACAAATTCTTGACACACGTCTTTAAAAGGTAGATCGTAAGCTTGAAAAAATAAAAGGATTTTTCAACAAGCTTTGGGATGCAATCTCGTGCTCAAGCATCACTACTGCTTCAACATCACGCGGCAAACGTCCGGCACCTACATTTACACGGACGACATCCGAAGAGCATACAAGTAGCAGTGCAAGTGGAGCTAGTTGTGGCCAAGGAGGAAGAGCACAAAGACCGCCAACAGGAGGACCCGTCATATGTGAACCAACAGGAAGAGAAGGTTCATATGACTGGATAAGGATGAGTAATTTTGTTGTTTTGATGTGTATTTTTAGCTTTCTAATGGCTTGTATAAATAGTCATTTTATGCTTGTCTGTCATAACATTTTTATTTCTCTTAATTTATGCTTATGCAAATAATCTCTATGATTCGGTGATTGTTTTGATATATTATTACTGCTGTTAGTTCTTCCTTTTTGTCGATGACAAAGGGGGAGAAAATCTATGGTACTAACTTTGTTTTGTAGGAAATGTAGTGCATACATTTAGGGGGAGAAAGTAAGTAAAAAATCTTTAGAATAAATCAGTATTGTCATCAGTCAAAAAGGGGGAGAATGTTGATACGCGAAGATTTTGATCAATGACAATGTGCTTTAAATAAATATCAAGAAACTTACACGAACACTAGAATTATTTTTTATAAACTTCTTGTTTTCATTAAGTTTTAACTACGCAGGTTTTATGAGTTCAGTCGACTGAACAGGAAAAGTCAGTCGACTGAAACTGGAACAAATTTATACATATGCACAGTTTCAGTCGACTGAATTTCCTGCACAGTCGACTGAATTTGGTCCCGAAAATTTTACTTCATATTTTCAGTTAACTGATTTCTCTGCTCACTCGACTGAATTTGAACCTGCAACTTTTCTCTGAAAAGACACCTTCTTCCTTCCAAGAGTTGCAACCTTTCATCAATGGAAATGGAAGCATCTCTTATTTGCAACCTTTGACAACATATGCATCTCTTCTACAAGTATATATACATGATTCTAACATCATTTAATTCACCGAATTCTCTTGCTTTAATCTCACTATTCTCTTGTTCATATTGTCTAGATATTCTCAAAGCAATCACCAATCTATTGCTTGAATCACTGTTTTTGTTTATAACATTCTTTTGATTCATAGCAATTCACATTTCCTAAATCTTCACAAACACATTGCATATTCTCGAGGATAAGATTATAGGAATATTGTACTACATTAGACTCATTAGTGTTGACAAGAACACAACAAGTCGAATATTGTATTTTAGTAATTGAGTTGAAGTCCTCTTCGGTAGTTGAGGCAAGAAATCCCGTTCGGTTGTTCGGGTAAGTTGTAAACCTATTCCTCTAGGTGAAGTGAGGGTGTTAGTTAGTGAAATTCTAAGTGAAGCTTAGGGACTGGACGTAGGACGAGAGGTCCGAACCAGTATAAAATCCTGGTGTCTCCTTGCATTTACCTACTTTATATACCAAGACTATTTTATTATTTCATATTACACGATCCTAACGGATAGCCTCTTTCAAGTTCATGACTACGTGCATGATTTTTATGCCCAGTACAAGGCGTGGGCGAAAGCGGCTGATAAAGCATCAGCGTTGGCCTTCGAGCGAGCGGCCGTCATCGAGAAACTCCAAACCGATCTAGATCACCGGGATCGTGTCATACAAGTGCGAACCGATGAGGCCGAGTCATCTCGGAAGTCAGAGATGGACGCTATGAAGAAAGCGGATGAGGCCCAGGCGGCGATGGACAGGATGAAGCGTGAACATTATGCTACGGTGGAGGACATGGGCCACCGAAACACCATCGTCACCGCCGAGCTAGATGCGGCTTTGAAAGAGCTTAACGAGCTTAAGGCTAAATTTGCCAAAATCACCAAAGATAGAGATGACGCGCATAACGCGGCCCAAGAAGCATGCGAACAAGCCGTAGTGCTTCGGACTGAAAGGGATGCGGCAGTGGCCAAAGTTCAGGCAGTCGAGGCTGAGGTTGAGGAGAAGGTTCAAAGGGCAGAGGCCAAGCTGGAGGCCGACATCAAAGATCTCCTCGTTACTTACAATGCCAATATGCTGAGGCACATAAATTTGGCCTGGCATCAGGATTATCCAGTGCATCTTCGTAACGCTTGGGTCCGATTGGTTGAGGAGGAAGGAGAAGCGCACTCGGAGGCATCAATCGACCAGTTTGAGCTTGAGAACTGGTTGCTGACCGATGATGAGAAGAAGATCCTTCACGATGCCATAATTTCCCATGAGAAGGAGATGATTGGTGGCTAGCACCGGGAGATTGGGGAAGGATCGGGTGTCGAGCATCACGCTACTGTTCTTGAATTTACTGCTCCACGTTCGTTAGAGCCTGTATCTGTGGTCGATTCACAATCCGCTCCAGCTTACGACCCAGAACAGCCGCAGCTATCTCCTATTCAGGAGCATACTTCTGAGGCCGCTCAGCCGTCCGCAAGTCAAACTGAGGAAGGTATTCCGAACTTATCTCAAGTGTATTCCAGATAGGGAGTTTGCTTTGAAGAAGTTATTAATAACTTCTCCTTGTTTGTGCTTAGTGACTGGAGTTGCGCCGATTGCCGCGACTCAAGAATCGAGTAAAGGGGAGAAGGCCATCACCACCGAGACAATCGTCGTAACAGCAGTGTCAACTGAGATGGCGCAGGGGAGTGGATTATCTCTTGATGAACAAATGGTGAGCGAGCTGCTCGGCGAGCAGGGTGGCTTCTCCACAGACTTGTCGTTCATCGTTAGTGACCTCCCGCCAACCTCTAGTTCTTCAATGCAGACTGTGGATGCCCATAGCCAGGCCCAAGCGATTCGCGATGAGGAAATTCTAGCCGAGATTCATGCAGAATTAGAAACTGCGGGGCAAGGTGGTAGTGTTGGTGGCAGTACGGCGGCGCATAGCCCAGCACCTGTAAGGATAATATCATCGGGTGGCACTATCCCATCTTCCGCTACGGATCCGGTCCCTCCTACTCCTCCGGCGGAAAGCCTTCATGTAGATTTGAGCTCTGAGGAGGACATTGACATTATGCCCCCAGCCGAAGAGCAGCCGCCGGAGAGGAAGCACTCCAAACGAAGAATCTCTGTCTCTAGCGAGTCCGAAGACGAACCGCTGATAAGGAGATTCAAAAAGAAGAAGTAGATGGGCCGTTTAAGCGTATTTTTTGGTAGATAGGAACTTATGTTGTACTTCGTTAGTAGGCCGTGTATAGACGCAGGTTCGGCCCCTGCTAGTAGGAATTCTTTTTTGGAAGAACTTATTTGCATGTAAGTCCTTGTCTCTAGTTATTTGAAATAAAATTCAATTTCTTTGTTTCAATTCTCGTTTTATTTGTGCTTAAGTATTTGCAGTGTTTAGCTTCTAGTCCGGTGTACTTGTGGTGTTTCTACCGTCAAGTAGAGTTTGTTTTATTTGCCAAGTCTGAAAATCTTGGTCATATGTTGTTATCGATGAATAAGTTGAACTTCGGACATTGTATCACTTTGGTTAGTGATTAGCACTTAGCTTTTTTGCCCCCTAGTCTCGGGGAACAACATTTGTTTTTTGGTGGTTGATTGCATTTATTACAAATCTTAAGCACATGTCCACATTCTAGGGACTTAGGATAATTCGAGATCGATAATCCGGTTCGCACTCCGAGAATTTGAGAGTTATCGATGTTCGTAACACGGTTCGCGCTCCGGGAACCTGGAATTGATGTTTATACTCCACTTTGCATTCTGGGAACTTGGAGTTAGTATTGATATTTCGGTTCTCACTCTGGGAACTTTGACGTAGTATTTGTGCTCCAATTCGCACTCTGGGAATGAGTTACTGAATGTTTATACTCCAATTCACACTCTGGGAAGTTGGAGTCCGTCCACACTTCGGGAACGAGTTGCTGAATGTTTATACTCCAATTCACACTCTGGGAAGTTGGAGTCTGTTCGCGCTCTGGGAATGAGTTATTGAATGTTTATACTCCAATTCACACTCTGGGAAGTTGGAGTCCGTTCGCACTCCGGGAACGAGTTACGAATGTTTATACTCCAGTTCACACTCTGGGAAGTTGGAGTCCGTTCGCACTTCGAGAACGAGTTGTTGGATGTTTATACTCCAATTCACACTCTGGGAAGTTGGAGTCCGTTCGCACTCCGAGAACGAGTTGTTGGATGTTTATACTCTAATTCACACTCTGGGAAGTTGGATTCCGTTCGCACTCCGGGAACGAGTTGCTGAATGTTTATACTCCAATTCACACTCTGGGAAGTTGGAGTCCGTTCGCACTCCGGGAACGAGTTGCTGAATGTTTATACTCCAATTCACACTCTGGGAAGTTGGAGTCCGTTCGCGCTCTGGGAACGAGTTATTGAATATTTATACTCCAATTCACACTCTGGGAAGTTGGAGTCCGTTCGCACTTCGGGAATGAGTTGCTGAATGTGTATACTCCAATTCGCGCTCTGGGAAGTTGGAGTTAGTTGTAGGACTGTCGTGTGTTGGTCCAGTTCAGCCTTTGATGTGATGGCTTGCCCCCGAGCTGGGGTTTCACTTAGTGAGTGGCCGGTCGTATCATAGTCACTCGCTATTTGAATAAATTCCATTGTTTGATGGAATTTAGCTCTTCGTGTGTCGTGATTGTTGAACGTTGCATTCGGTGAATCACAGCTCTAGCTTGAAGAGATAGTAATTTATTGCTGAAATAAGAAAATATGGCAAAGTCAGTGCCTTATTACAAGTTTTAATTTCAGAATGTAAAGGAAATTGCATAGTATTCATAGATTGAACAGAGCCTGTCATGTGTGACAGTGACGAGGATCTTCGTCGTTCCAGGCTCCTGAGAAAGTTGGTCCGCCACTGATGGCGTTTATCACCAATCTTCCACGGGGACAAGTTGAGTCCTCGTGTCTCGGCCGATTGGGTTCATTGTTTTGATTTGATGGGCCCGGTTCTCTGGGTTGCGGTGTCCGCACAAACTGTTCCAGCTTCCTTTCTCTGATCAGTTTTTCAACGAGATCTTATAAGTGACGACAATCGTTTGTATTGTGCCCGTAGCTTTCATGGAACCTGCAAAACTTTCCCGTCTGGATTTGTCTCTCTGACGACGGTCTTGGTGCAGGTTTTTGGTACCAAATTGTATCACAGGTTTGTAAGTACAAGTCCTCTAGTGATGTATTCAGAGGAGTGTAAATGTCAAACATTGGGTTCTTGCACTGCGGGCCATGATTTTGATCTCGTTTTCTGGTTCGATTCACGCTCTCTCTACGCTGGGCTTGTTTGTTTATAACGTTCAACTGAATTTTTTCAGAGCTCTCGCCGGACTGTTTGATTGCAACATTGCTTTGGATCCCTTCCGTGCTTGGCCCCGCATCGGTTTGCTTCCTAGACCGTTTCGCATCTTCCCATCTCAGGAATTGAGCCGCCTTGGCATGGAAACGGTCCAATAATGCAGGTGCTTTTCCAGCTAACCAGTTGCCAAACTCAGAATCGGGGTCGATCCCCTTAGTTAAAGCCATAAGGATGGAGTTATCGTTCGGATTGCTGATCTCCGCGCATGCAGTATGGAATCTCTCTAAGTAGTGTCTGAGCGTTTCTCCAGGAGCTTGAGTGACGCTAGACAGAGTGTTGACATCTTTGGGCCTTGCGACCCTACATGCGGAATTGTTCAACGAATTTTGTGGCCAACTGGTCGAATGAAGAGATGGATCGAGGTGGTAGTTGAGTGAACCACATGGTAGCGATGCTCCCCAAGGATATGGGGAAACTACGACACTTCACTGCATCGTCGGCTCTGGCAGCAGTCATCGACCATTCATATTTTAGAATATGTTGGTTGGGGTCGGAGTTTCCCTCGTACATGGGTAGAGTTGGCATTCTGAATCGCCGTGGGGGTTCAATGGTAAGAATATCGTCCGTAAAGGGAGTGTGACTTTGGAAAACTCCCCAGTCGTCCTTTGTGAATCCCTGATTCTCACGGATCATCTGACGTATCATATTTGAATTATCCGGCATTCGTGCGTTTTGTGCGGCTCGCACCGGAGTATGATTACGTTCCATACTTTGGGGTTGAACCGGATGTCGTCGACGGTCCAAGTCTTGCCTTCTTGGCTCATAGTCCCCTGGGACATATGGTTCAGGAGTATGTTCGCTATGACGACGGTCCAGGTCCGACTGATCTTGGGCGTCGACCCCTGGTTCAGCCGCAACGTTAATAGTGCGGTATTCTGTGATGTGGTGAGGGACGGCACCTCCTCGGAAGGAGGGTCCGGTTTGGAAACTGGCTGATGGACCAACTCTCAGTTGTCCAACGGTCAGTGTTGGTTGATCTCCAGCAGCTGGCATGCGACTCCCATCTAGTCGGGGTTATGGAGATCGATTGTGATAATCAGAAGATAAAGAACTTTCGCTGGAGGAGTGAGAAGCATGGTCTCTCGTGGATCTCTTTCGCTTCTGGAGACCCATCTTTTTGATCAGCTCGGCATTAGCACGTAGCTGTTCTGCTAGTTGTTGCCGACTCTGGGTCAGCTCTTGGAGTAGTAACTGTAACTCTTGTCGGGTAACCGGACCTGACGGTTCCGAGTGCCCAGTAGCATCTTGATTAGATGAAGGTAGCGGAGCAGGATTCTGTCTATCCTGTTCTTCTTGATTGACAGCGTTAGAGGTAGTTCTTGTGCTAACCATCTTTGAAGGTTGAATTCCTTTCCTATACTTTATGCAAATCTGAATAGTATGGAAGCAACTTAGATTTGATGATCTGCATCTTTCTCTTAGATTTATTCAATCTGGTGTCGATGATAGATCCAAAGAGCAGGAGAAAATCTATGTTCTCTCAGTGAAAGCACCAAAGTGTTTGCACCAAAATTGGTCACAACACTCTTCGGGAGTCGTTGAAGAGATAATAATGAAGAATGTAAAATTCAAATCGAATATTATCTAACAAAAACTCCAATCAACAGTAAAGTAAATGCGTAGACAAGCGATTTATAGTGGTTCGGTGTGTTGGCTACATCAACTGTGAAGTTTTTTGCAGTTTTATTGATTCTCTTACAATGATTACAAGTTGTTACAGCAATCAACAGCAAGTTACAACTGAAAATTCAAAATCAATAGCAAAGTTATGATATAAGATGACGGAGATCTCGATCCGGCAAAGTCTGGACGCTTGAGAGCCGAAAGATTGAAGAAGATCCCTTTTCTATTAGCCCTGGGCTCTATTTATAGGCGTAGGATGCTGATATTTCGCTGAAAACTCGGGAGACCACTTCTGGCACGTGAGGGGGCCCACGCGCCTGGCCTCAGGAAATTTGGGCCCACTTTGGCATCGATTCGAACTCCATTTGAATCGATCATAAAATCATCCAATCGAGGTGAAATTTGGTGTAGACATTCTTCAACATGTATGCAAGCTTCTGTGAAAATTTCGTGGCATTTGGATCAGTAGATTAAGAGATATGATGGATTCGAGATGGGATTCATTGTGTGGCTGTTTGGTTCGAAACCATCCCTTCGAATTGATGGTTTCGAACCGATGGTGGCACGCGCCTTCGTGACGACGTGGAGCGCAAACCTCGAATCGATCCGGTCTTCACTCCGAGTTGACCGCTTCGACTCCATGTATCTCGGCGCATTCGAACCGATGGATGACACGTCATCATAGATAGTTGACTTGGTGGATTCGAACGAAGCTTCATTGATGGGTTCGAACAAGACTCCACTGTTGGGTTCGAACGAGGTTCCACTGATGGGTTCAAACAAGGCTCCACTGATGGGTTCGAACAAGCCTCCACTGATGGGTTCGAATCATTGATGGAGTCGAACGACCGATGCTTGATGGATACGAAGCAAACACTGACTGATGGATACGAGGTCCATCGATACGAACTTGATGGATTCGAAGTTGATGGAGTCGAATCTGAGGCACTTCGATGGATTCGAAGTAGGTCTATATGAAGGTGATGAGTTCGAAATCTAGGTTTCTCCCTTCAAATCGAATCGATCATAACTTTAGCGTATGAACTCGGATTGACTTGAAATTTGAGATGCTGACTTTTATGATCTTCCTTGTCATGTCCTATCAATTGTAGCTCAATCTGGACTTGGGCAAGATTCGGCGATATCCATGGTGAAACGAAATATGACCAATCTCTGAGACGAACTGTCCTTTGTCCTTGACCGATCTTTTGGTATCACGGCTTTGCCAAAAAGCGGGATAACACTCCTGTAATTAACCACTTAATTACTTCACCCAGTAATTATACTTAATTAACTCCAAGTGATTATTTTTAGTTAATTACAAATTAATTACTTAATTAATTACTTAACTTAATCATTTAAATTTAATTAAATGATTCTTAACTTCTTATATTATAAAAATTCTTAATTAAGAAAACATCATCTTAATTAAATCATTTATATGAACCAATTACTTTCCAAGGGTTAATAAATTTAATTACCTTAATTATCTTCACAAATTTATTTATCTTTAAATAATCAAAACTTATAATTTCCCAAATTATAAGTGATTTCTAAACTCTCATCATTAATCCTTGTTTGAAAATAAAATATTTAAAAGTCAATTATAATTAAACAATTTAAATATTCAAATCAAACCTTTATAAATTTTTAAAACTTTCCATAGTTACTAAATAAAATTAATACAAACTTAATTCAAAACTACACAAATTTTATTTTAAAACTTTCATATTTTATATATAAAAACTTGTTCAAAAACTTAACTTTAAACAAATTTAGTTTTATAATTAAACTTGTTTACCTCTGGTTTAAACTTTAATCATTTTCAAAATCAAGTTTCTTTGGTTTCAAAATCTAAAAAAAAACAATACGGTCAAATTTTAAAAACCCTGAACACAAAACCACTCAAAAACTCGAGCCGATCTCGAGAAATCAAGTTAAAAATCTCGTGCTTCTTCCAATCCATTCACCTGCTTCGAGCTCAACCAACACGAACCCGAGGCCATCTTTGAGCTCCCCTCTTTTCTTCCTAAAACCCAATGCAGAGGCACGAAGTCGTGCACGTAAACGTGTACGTCATCGCCGGACGTTGGCGAACACCACGTCAGCCTTCCCTAAGTCGCACACGACCTCTAACACAAATCGCGCCACCCAGAAAACCAAATTCAAATGAGAATCGAAATATAAGCAACGAACCCCCAACTGCCTGAAGCAACATCACCAGCAACACCAATGTCACCGATTCTCCCTCGACAATCCGACCACCCTGAGAGCCATCACCTCCGGCCATGGCCTCATCATCAACCTTGCTTCCATCACCCTGAAGCCCGCTACACTCGATCGTCTCGTGGTGATGAAATCACCTTGGTTCCACACCACACTAAAACTAGGTCACCAAAATTCGAATGCCTCCCGCCGCCACCATGGCCATCAGTCGACCATCACGATATTTTTCCTGGGATCACCATAGGCCCATCTATCTCCACAAAACAACACGACCTCCTTAGTTCACTGAAACACCAGAATATGATCAAACTTCTCATTCCGATCATTTTCGAACTGCCCTCAAATTCCGCCTCTAAAAATCATGATACAAATTTCAAAAATCATGATTTGGCATTATGAAATCAATTTTGTAATTCAAACTCAAAATTGATTCGATTAATTTTTGACCCATATTAAGATTTTTACTGTAAATTTCAAAATTTGAACTAAATATACATTTTAAAAACTTGTAATTTTTTTAGATGAAAGCTTACTTGAATTCAAACAACTTCTATCTAAAATTCCAAGCCCAAATAAAATCTAAAATCAAGTTATTGAATTTAATGTGATAATTGAAATTGTTAGTATCAATACAGAGTCTAAGTTTAACTATACAGATAATCAAAATACCAGAAGATAGCATGCATCAAATAAATTCAAATATTCAGAAATTATCATGAAATACATTCATTAGAACCAATTAAACCAAGTTTAGAACTGTTTTTTTTAAAAAGAATTCGTTTACTCAGCTTTAAATTTGCAGAAGATAAAAACTGGTTTCCAGGCTTGAATTTTCACTGCATGTTGAATTTTCCAGTTTAGCTTGAAGAAGTTTTACATCTGGATGCTTGAATGTATTTAAAATCTTGCCTCAGATTGAACTTGAAGATCTTGCATTTGCTTTGAATTTCCAGATTGAAATTTCAAGTTTTCAGATTTGACCGTTTTTCCTGTTCTTAATCCTTTTATTTTTGATCTTTGTTTGCATTTGTATTCATTTCTCTGATCTTTGGTTTGTATTACATTTTTGTTGAAGATAAGAGAAAGATCTTGCTGAAGAATAAAATTCTTCTTTTAATTTTACAACTTAAATTTTAAATTTTATTTTATTAAAAGAATGACATTTGTCATTTTAATATTTTAAGGATCTTACACATATGTATATGATTTACATTTATCTTTACACACCCTATAATGTTTACAAGTGTTATTAACAAATATTAATAAGTTAACAAGTGTTATGTAATGTTTAATTAAAACTTTGAATGTTATTTTCTTTTTAATAATTTGTTTAAGCTATATACATATATTTATGTAATGCGTATATGTAAGTAATGTGTATTTTATCCTATAAAAATAAGCTTTTAGATTTAATAAATATATAAAAGTGAATTCATGTTAACAATTATAAATTATTTATGCTTTTGATTTAATTTTAATGGTATTATATTTATAAAATGTTTTTATCTTATAAAAATAGACTTTATACTTTAATAAATATTCCAAAAGCAAATTCATATAGGCATTTATAAATAACTTGTATTTTAGATCCAATTTAATATGACGTATGTTTATAGATTTGAGAATTTTATTTTAACTTTCTATGTAAAATTTTAGAACAATCTATCTAATGATAAAATTAAAATGAAAGAATAATAAAAACAAATGAAGTTTTTAAATTTAAATCTTATTTAAAACTTAAGTACAAAATATATATGTATCTATATTAAAATAAGAAATTAACTTTGTTATGGAAATTTAAATCTCAAATATCATTTCAAAAACATTAAATCAAATTAACATTTCAAATCACAAATTATATATATATATAATAAAGTTTGAAAATACTTATTAAATTCAAATTAGTATAATTCCTATTTCAATTATATATATACAAATATATATACATATTTCAAATAGATAAACATTTGTAATCATTAGTTTTGATAATTACTGTGTTGAATTCTAAAACACAAACCAAATCATAATATATATATATATATATATATATATTCATATATATATATATTCATATATATTACAATTTGAATATAAAGTTTTTATTATTTTAAAACTTCCCATTTACAATATATATCAATATATATATATATACTATAAATAGAATTTTTTTTTTGATTAGCTTTTAGAAAAATAATTCTTACCAATTTTAAATTGCCAAAATAAATATTTCCAAATTAAAATACTATAAGTTTTCAAAAGAATTAAACTTACCTATTATATATTGTTAAGAAAAATGTTGATAAATATTAACAAATTATTACTATCAGCCTTTAAAATAATTTTAACTGGTCAATTTATAATGTAAAATGATCAAATCAATTTAACTATTATCAAAGATTATTAAATTAATATTGCTTAAAATTCCGGGTCGTCACATTAGATCCCGTTTTGCTACATCTTAATTAATTTTATATATTCACCATATTATTTTAATTTGGATCCATTTTAACATATACTTTGATTGCTTACCTATTCATCTTTTCATCATTATATCTGCATCATATGATTTACATTTAATTAAATGCTCATATTGTTTATATAATTAAGATCTAAAACCTATGCAACGCACACGCACGCACACACACACGTAGACATATATATGTGTGTGTGTGTGTGCTCGCGTGCCTGATTTATCCTATCTTTTTTTTTAAAAAAAATTGCCATTTAAAAAAGAACTTTGATTGAAATCTAAGTTTTAATTAATAGTGTAATTCTATTACTGATTTAAATAGAAATTATATGTAGTTTATAAATGTTTGTACATATATGTTTTTTGCTCTTATTTTGAATACAATCTTTTGATTATTGCATATTTTCGTTCGAATGTTCAAATTAAAAACCTTTATAAATTTAACTGGACTTTTTTGGAAAATATCACAAGCCCTTAGATTTCCTTTCAAATTAAAGTTGGACTTCAACTTGCGACTTTAATTTCAAGTGTATAATAAATTATAAATTTTGTCATATAAATGTTGCTTTAAGTTTAATACATTATTAATAATGATTTGTGTATGTATGTGTACTAATTTAACTTAGGTTTACAAAATTAACTTTATACAAAATCATAATTTCAATCTGAAAACCATCCTTACTTCAGAACTAGATTCAAAATTATTGTGTTTAATTTCAAACTTATAAAATAGCGAAACTTAGTTTTAATACATTTAAATATATGTATGTATGTAAATGTATATATATAAACTCTAATATATATATATATATATATATATATCTGTGTGTGTGTTTTAAATAATACTATGGACAACATAGGCGTATATGAAGGAAACATCATCTATGCACACTTCTCATACATGGAGCTTATACAATATACATTATTAGAGTGTAATTGGATATACTCATATTTCATGCCATATTTAAATTGATCATTGATGATATTTAACAAATCATCAATCTAATCACACACAGAGAGAGAAACGAAAGGTTTCTCTCTAATTAAAACTATTTATTCCCTTAATTGATTACATAAGTATTAGAGAAGGAAACAAAAGGTTTCCCTCTCAAATTAATTTTAATAAGTAACAACTTCATACATTGGTGTATTTGACACAATCGTTCATTTAAATTTATACCAAATTCAAACTCTTTAAAACTAATCGGAAAAAATGAAGAATTTTATTTAAAAAAAACTATTAGATTGGATCTAAAATATCCTTAGACTTCATTGACCGAATAGATCCAAAGAGGAATTTTTCTAAAATTTACCTTTTAACTTCGCTGCGGGTTGACCTAGTTCCAACATTGGTATTAAAGCCCAATTGCCTATGCGGTCTAATTAGCCAGTTAGGACAAACTAATTAAGCTTGCTAACTTAGTATTGTGTCTAGAAAAGTAGCGTCTAGGCTTGGGTTTGAATAATCAAGTACTCTGCCCTCCCTGGCCACCGGCCTGGCTTGAAAGGCGAAGTGAGCCTAAAGATTACCCCTAATAGAAAACGGCTCAATTTGAATTAGGCCTTGAACTAATTTTAAAAATTATTTTGAAAATTAAGACAAGATTTCAAACAAATAATTAAATTTAAAATACAAACATGTTTATTATAAAAGATTATAATGTAACATAAATTTTCAAAATGTTTGAAAAGTTAACGAAATTTTCGCCAATCTCCACTATAACAGATAGCGCTCTTTGACCACTATGCTGTTTCAATTTGAACATATTAAACTGTAGATATTCTTTAGGCCTTACTATTTTCCACTATACCCGCTAAATTAAGGTTTGATAGAAAACACTTTAGCAGCATTAATATACATAAGTTGATTTGAATAGTTCTCTTTTAAACTAAATTAATAAAGTTAAGTAAAGACCAAATTTAAGCATAACTGCTCAATATAAGCTAGAAATCTATTATTGTCGCCAAATTAATCACTTTGTTTGGTTTTATTATATAATATCAAACAATCCAATATTTTTTTCAATAAAAATGATATGAGAATGAGAATAATTAACTTTAAATATTCAATTTCATGCCGAATGTAGCGTTTTGCACCTTAGCTATTTCCTTTTGTATCTCCACTACAATCTTTTGTATCTCCATCAATTTAGACCGCTAAGTGTTGTAATTGCATAAATGGTAACGATTATTTATACCAACTCTATTCATCAAACTGTATTACAATAGGATGTATGGAACTTGGTTTTGTCAAAATTCCAATATCATCCATTTCAACTTCTATCATCAAAATATAAAGTCCTTGGTTCAATAATAAAAATTATTATTAACTTGTAACGACCCATACATTCACCACTTTGGCAAAAAATTACTATATTAAAATACATGTTTTTTAACATAAATGATAATGTTTTGAACTATAAATAATATTCGTAATCTTATTTTGAATAAATATTTACAAATATATATATATATATTTTGGAAGATATAACGATAAAATAATTGAAAATCGATTTAGTAATAAACAGCTCTTAAACCATCCGATATCGTGGATGGAGCTGGATACATATACTCATTTATGTATATGAGTAAGAATATGTAATAAATAGTTCATTTTATTTTTAGAATAAAATCTCTTTATGACATCATCAATGATATCAATATTTTAGAGTAAATGATTTTTAAATTTTTAATCGAGTTTAAATGATTTAATAGTTATTTTAATTAATAAATAAGCCCTTTTAATTATTATATAATGATAGATTTATTATTTTCAAACTTATTTACATATATATATAATAAGAAGTGAAAATATGATTGGAAATCGAAATCTGTAACGATTCAACAAAGAAAAGTTATACAATGTTGTGAATCATTTGAGATGTACATATGCACACACATGTACATATACATGAACACATTCACATGCACATGAAAACACACATACACAAATATACTTATATATATTACAAAATATCCAAGATATTTCCTAAAAACTTCATCATTAAGTAAACCCAAAGACAACCTCTTACACCCTAAGTACAAGTACATGGCCATACACATGAGGGGAGTGCTTGGTCGAGAATCATGAGGGGAGAGGGGGGAGTGGTGGTGGTGAAATGGTGATGTGTTTGTGTGTAAATATCTTGATATTTACATCCTTACATTTTCATATAAATAGCACCCACCTCACTTTACTTCATTCATACTTCTTCTTTCCTAAGCTCTTCATCCTCTTTTTCTCTACATTAATGGCTTCCATAGCCTAAGAAAGAAAATATTACAAAATCCAAAAAAAACTTATGCCAAAATCAATCAAAATCTATACCACTTTAAACCAAAGTTCAAACTAGTGATCCCTTCCTTCTCCTCCGCCAAGGATGGTTGCAACCAAGCCCTCCACTACCACTTGCCAATCAAGGCCAAGCCCTTGCAAGCCTCCAAGACCAAGGCCAAACCTATTAGGAGCATTCGTGCTAGTAATCGTGAGCTCCGATTTTGAGATAGGGGAGCTATAGCCGTTTTAAAGCTAGTCTGATCGATATTCAAGTGAGAAACTCTATATATATTATGATTTGATATGATTTCTATGGATGCTTATTATGCTACGATCATCAAGTGTGGTAGTTTACTACAGTTGTTTAATTATGTAGACAAATCACATTAAATATATACTGATATTACACAAGGAAATCACTTTCTGAATCAAGTTATAAAAGTGATATCGAATCATTAAACCCTTTTGAAATAATATAAACTGGTTTACAAATATTTATAAACATTAAAACCTAGTTTGGTGAAGTTTGGACAAGTTATAAAGTTGAGTCAAAAATAGGCAAGTTGCGTAACGGTAGTTCATGATTTCGCACCATAAAAAGTTAAATCCATTTATAAGATGGATTTAGAGTCGAAATTATTTGTAATAAGAATTTCCAACCTCTTATAATCATAGTTTCCAAACGAAATAAAAAATCAAGATTTCATTTGGTAGATTTTGAGATATTAGAAAAACAAGTTTTCAAAATAGTTGTGGTTTGACAATTCGGAAACCAAAGCGGTAAATTCTTTAAAATGATATTTTAATTCTTTGAATATAGGAAATAAATTGTATAAATATTTTAAATTTTTTAAAAAATATTTGAGTTATAAGAATGGCTTTCTAAATGATAGAAAAGTTTTTTTAAACAAATAAGCCTAAAAACACTATTCGTAGTACTTTTTGCAGCACTTTTAATAACTTTTGAAATCTTAACTATTCTTTTCCAAGTCTTTTATAAATGTTTTCAAATAAAAAATTAATTATTTCAAAGATGATTGGAGGTTTAATAATTATTTAAAAAAAAGTTTAAATAAATAATTTAAAGAAAAGCTGTTATAATCAAGTGATTTAATCTTGGCTTTAAAAGCCGATGAGTGGACTGGATTTTTCTATTCGTGAGAGCCAAATGGGAGGTATTTAAACTAAAGAGATGTTCCGAAGCAACCAGTGCCCTAGCTCACCTGGCCTCTTTCCTGAGCAAGGAATAGATAAGGTCTAAATGTTGGAAAAAGGGCAAGTATAAAAGATTTAAAAAAATTCAAATTTAATACAACTTGGATTATATAGAAATAATCTTATTGTACTTGGTATTAAATTTCGAGGGGGGAACCCATAGTATCCGTGTGAATTTATAAGGCGATTTAACCGTTATTCGATGAATAGTAAAGGTTGAATACAGAAATTGATGTTGAGTAGAATTAGTATAATTTCTATCGACCCTTTTTAACTCAATAATGTTTTCCAATATGAATTATGAAAAAAAAAATATCTCCAAAGTTAAAGAGAGGTTTAGTGATTCCGTGTAGACCGAAAAGAAATGTTTTAAAGATATATATCTCTAGAAGATATTTTTGATAAAGAGAATAATTAATCAATTAATAAGCAGTTATTTACTTAACATCATTTTATCGATGATTGGTTCGAAGGAACCGACATTGGTTTTGGGTAATTCCTATTCGAAAACCACTTCGAACCAATTTACAAGTTCGAAGGTGAAGACATGTTAAAGATAATGAAGTTGAAGTCGGAGATCTTCATAACGAAAGGACTACTTCTTGATAATTTCGGGGTAGTTCCTAAGATAAATAAATAGCCGTGCTCCCTTTGTTTTGGGATCTTCGTATGCAAGGACTACTATATACTTATTCTAGGGGTAATGCACGATAGGATGTGGTAGGAGAGTGCCTTCGGTTTGTTCTATCCCTGGACAACTTGTATGGATGAATGTCTGCATTGCATTTCTAAAAACATAGTACATTGATCTCTACAAATGTACATCTATTTTATGGTATAGGAGGTAATCCCGCTTATACTTAACACCCTTCTCTGAGACTTATGAACTTAGAGGTTGTACTTATGCTAAAATCAATAGTGTGTTGTTACAAACGGAAATTTGGCATTTTAAGTGAAAATGTTTTAAGAAAGGTAAACATTACCTCAAGCATCACACCTAGGGATTTGTGAAACAGGGGTTGCTATAAGGCTAAGTGGATCGCAACCATTAGGGTATGATATCACCTTTTTAGATCTATTTATTTCTACCCCGCTATGACGTCGGGTTTAAATTATGTGGTGTATGCTATGGGATCCCTAATAGGTCAGTAAAGGCCGGGGTGATATCATATTTTATGCTATCTGTTCCATTTGTTAGTCTCGGGTAGGCCAGTCTTAATTCGTAGAGATCTCGAAGATGTCGATCCTCGGTACATTCCTCTAGAAATGTAATGTACAGGAGGTAGTCCCTCACCTTGCTATTTATTGGAAATCCAAATCTCTAATAAGTGCCTTCGGCCTTAGTTGTAAACCTATTATGCCGTCAAATTAAACCAATGTAACAACTTCGGCTATCTGAATATGTTTATTTGAAAAGTTTTCAAAGAAAGTCATTAAAAATAATATCAGTGGATTTTACATGGAAATGATTTGGTTATCATAAGATAAAATCCCATTCCATGTTTATTTGAGGCATGGTCTTATGAGATACCCTTTCATTTTCCAAATACTTGTATTTTGAGTTTCTCACACTAGTTTCATAACTGATTCGAAGTTTATTTTCCTTTTTGCTTGAACTCTAGGTGCCTTATTTTTCGGGTAGCCAAGTAGTCAGGTAGCTTGGAGCATTTTGGAAGAAGCATGGAGCATGAAGGCTGGAGGGCCCTTTTGTCAATAGTGATCTATTTCAAATTTTTGATGTATCATGTAGTAATTTAGTACCTACCAGCCTCTGTAAGGATAGGTAGTTATAACTGTCCCTGGTTGGGTTAGTACTTATCGTAACTCTGATGAATCACTTAGAGTGATTGTATGTACTTTTCATATGTATAATAAATGCAAATATGATATTCGATTTTTATTCTATCCACTATCCTTAATTATTTTAAAAACCCCTAATTATCTGCCTCTCCGGCACTTGAATTCATAGCACGTGAATACCGATGATGAATTAGTGTTGATCTTTGAGGGTCAAAAAGGCGGGTCATTATAGTTGGTATTAAAGCTTAGGTTGAGCAAACACCTAAGCCATGATGGGCTCAACTCATTAGAGCTGGGATAGTAATACCTCAGAATGAGTTTAGTCAATAAAAGAGTGTATATCCAAATAAATCCATCTATGTTATTTTATGATTAATACCTATTCCCTAAGATAATTTCGTCTACAATTCTAAAGATGTTTCCTTACCGAAATCAAATAGTAGAAAATGAGTAATAGAAGAGGACGAAGGGGAGGTAGAAAAACTACGGCCATTAATAGTCGATCAAATGCTACAGTAATTGAGTGGTAATCCCTGTGCAACCTCAAATTAACATTGCTTCTCTTTACAAGAATTACACTAGCTTGGGAAGGAAACCATTCCTATGAACCGAGTCTATTATTGAAGTGCAAGCATGGCTCCGCTCTTGTGAAAGAATATTCGAAGGATTGAACATAGAGCATGATCAAAAGCGGTTCTTAGCTTCGTGGAAATTGCAGGAAGGAGCTCTAGCATGGTGGAAATCTATCACTTTGGATGATTATGAAGACGATTTCTCATGAACCGGATGTAAAGAAGTATTCGAAAAGCATTATATACCTACAACTGAAAAATCCTGTCTTTATAGATATTTTCAGGACTTGAAACAAGAAGATATGTCTATGGAGGAATACTCAAATAATTTACTAAGTTATCTCGTTTTGGTCGAGACTAAAGACATGCTCTTAAAGAAGAATGAGATGTTTATTGCGAGAATGAAAGAGCAATATCAGGACCGAATGACCACACACATGAAGGGAACTTTTATGGACCTATTAGATATGGGTTTCTAATATAAAGTACTAGATAAAAGGAATCTGGTGGTAGCCCAAGGAAATAGCAACAACCAGAAACAAGAGAAAGAAGCCGTGGTAGGCAAAGAATTGTGGAGGATCTCAAGAGAACTGTTATAAGGATGTTGTTTGTTACAATTGCTAGAAGAAAGGCCATCATGTAACAAACTTTAGGAGTCCCAAGGTGTAGAAGCAGCAGCAAGGAACCATCTCTCTTCTGGTTCAGAAGAGTATTTGTTACAATTGCCATCACCCGGGACACTGGAAAAACAAGTGCCCATTAATAAAGAAGGGAGAACAGATCAAGGTTTATGTTATAAAGAATGAGCCTTCCACCTCTAAAGATGTGAAGGGCAAGGGAGTCCTAGAAGGTAATTTATGCCTTAATGATATTTCAGTTAGAGTATTATTTGATATTAGGGTTTCCCATAGTTTTATTGCTAAGAAATTGGTAGATAAGATAAACCTTATCCCAAAAGTAATAGAAACCCCTATCAGCGTATCTAATCCTATGGGTAGTACGACCAATCTTTATATGATCTGTGTAAATATACAAGTTATCTAACAAACCAACCAATTATTATGCAATCTATTTGTCCTTGGTTTCATAGGGTTTGATATTTTACTCGAAATGGATTGGCTATCCACGTATAGAGCTATCCTAGACTGCAATAACGAATGATTATACTGAAATCTGCAACCGAAAGGATGTTAACAGAATAATATGTAAAGGACCTAGTCCAGTAAGAGACAACTTCATGTGTGCGTTATATTTATCTCAAATGAACTTGGAAAGAATATCAATTGTTAAAGAATTTCACGATGTTTAAAAGGAATTAAAAGTTTACCCCGCATAGGGAAATTGAATTTTGTATTGACTTAATCCCTGACGCTAGACCTGTTATTTACCCTGTTTGTAGTATGGCTCTAAAGGAAAAGATTGAGTTGGAAAAACAAACTGATGAATTATTAAAAAAGGGGCTAATTAGACCAAGTCGCTCAAGTTGGGGCACAGTTGTGGTTTTTATGGCAAAGTCCTATTGCTCCCTTAAATTGTGTGTAGACCATCGAGACCTGAATAAATAAACGATAAAAACAAGTATCCTCTACCCTATATGGATGAATTTTCTGATCAATTACACGGTGCTCGGGTATTCTCAAAAATGGATCTAGCTATCGGATTTGATCAGTTGAGAATAGCAGAAGATTGCATCCCCTTGACTGCACTCTAAGAGCCGGATGGTTTTTATGATGGTTGGTTATGCCATTTGGGCTAACCAATGCATCGACCTATTTCATGGACCTTATGAATAGAAATTGAGAGACGTACTCAACAAACTCGTGTTGGCCTTTATTGATGATTTCCCCGTATATTCAAGGTCGAAGAAAAGCACAAAAGGAAAATTTGTGCTAGAGATATTGAGAAGAAATGTGCTGAAAGATTTTTTTTTTTTTTTCAAAATGTCATTTCTGGGGAAAAAGAGATAAGATTCCTAGGACATATTGTGTCAAGGGATGGAGTTTCGGTAGACCCAAGAAAAATTTCAGCTATACAAGAATGGAGACAACCACAGACTCCGAAGGCCATCCATAGCTTCTTTGGATTAGCTGGATATTATCGGAGGTTTATTCAAGACTTCTCTAAAATTTCATCTCACTTAACAAAGCTGACAATGAAGGATGCTAAGTTTGAGTGGATGTAGAAATGTAAATAAGCATTTCAGGAACTCATAAAGAGATTAAATACTGCTTCCAAATTAGCTATTGCTGATGAAAGTGATGGTTTAACCATGTACACTGATGCTTGTGAGGAAGGAGTAGGCGCAGTTCTGATGCAGCATGGAACGGTCATTGCATATGCGAGCAGATAACTAAAGATCCATGAAAGGAATTATGCGACACGTGACTTAAAGCTATTAGCCACGGTGTTTACATTAAAAATGTAAAGACAATATTTGTTGGACAAGAATCCTTTAGGGTTTTTTTTTACAAACTTTAATTTACCTTGGTAAATAATATTCCTTCTTTAAGTAGGTGAAAAGTTTGATCTCTTCATGGATCACAAATCTTTAAATATATTTTCACTCAAAAGGACTTAAATATGAGGTAGCAACATTGGCTAGAATTCCACGCATCATATGATTTGGATATTCTATACACACCGGGAAAAGCCAATGTTGTGGCAGATGCGATAAGCAAAAAAGCATGCCATTATTGCTCATTCAGTGGTGCGTCCATCATTTATTTATCGTATAAAGGAGAATTAGCTCAAGGATCCAATTATTGCAAGGATAGTCAGGGAAGTAGAGGAAAATGTGATATGGACAGGATTTAAAGTGGACAAGCAAGGAATTCTAAGAATGAATGAAAGGATTTATGTTCCCAATGTTGATGGGATTAGATAGGAAGCTTTAACTGAAGTCACAATTCTTCACTCATAATACATCTTGGAGTTACCAAGAGGTATAAAGATATGAAAAAGACTTTGAGGTAAGGTGGTATAAAGAGAGGCATTTTCATCCATGTGAGTAGGTGCACAAATTGTCAGCAGATCAAGAGTGATCAACAAAATATTGCCGAACTACTCTAACCACTTGAGATTACAAAGTGAAAATGAGACCAAATATCTATGGATTTCATCGATGGCTTGCCTCGGTCAAGGAAAGGGAATGAGAGCGTATTGGTAATTATTGATAGATTGACTAAAAGCGCACACTTCATCGCAGTAAAGCCCACAAGAACATCCTAAAGCTTAGTAGAGATACATATAACGGAGATTGTTCAACTACATGGAGTTCCAACCAGCATCGTAAGCGACTGAGATTCAATCTTTACCGATCATTTATGGGAAGCTTTACAGACACTTTGGGAATGAAGATGGATATAAGCATAACATATCATACCAGACTGATGGGCAAACGGAAAGTGTAAACAGAGTGTTGGAGGATCTTATAAGAGCAAGTGTATTAAATTTTGGAGGTTCGTGGGAAAGCCAGCTTCACTTGGAAGAGTTCTTTTATAATAATAGCTATCAAACTAGTATTGATATGGCACCTTATGAAGCCTTGTATTATCGCCTGTTTAGATCTCCAGCTTGTTGGATCGAAACCGGAGATCGATTAGTACTTGGTCCTGATATGATCCGAGAAGCTTCAAAGAAAGTGGACATGATCAGAAAGAAATTGAAAGAAGCACAAAGAAGACAAAAGAGTTACGCCAATTAAAGGTGTAGAAATTTGGAATTCTCAGTTGGAGACAAGGTACTTTTGAAGATCTCTCCAATGAGGGGAGTAGTGAGATTTGAAAGAACTGACAAGCTAACTCGTTGATATATTGGACCTTCTTGTTCGGACGACGAAAATTCTATCGGTTTAGAAAACCGTCGAACGAATTTAAATTAAAAATAACCGCAAGCGCACGGTGTACGAATGTAGCACGTGGCGAATACGGGTCGATCCACAGGGAATTGATGATTTTAAAAATCTATTCAATCAAATTAAACCAAGGTTGAAGAGAATGTTAAACTAGAAAAGAAGAAAAACAAGCAAAAGAAAATTGATAAAAACATGAGTGTTAAGACAATTTAGAGGCAATTTCCACTCTCTAGATCACATAAATCAACAAAATGAAGTTATTATCTCTCTTTTCTAGTCATTACTGAATTAGTTGATGTGCTTATCATAAGTATGGTATATTTGTGCTATTAATTAGCTCAATATAAACCATCAAACTATAACACAACCACTAATACACTTTTAAATTTCATAAAATATGACAACAAAGTTGAAAGCAAAATCTATTTTAAGCATGGCCTATTAACTATTAATTAGAAATATAAGCCATCAAATTTCAATTTCAACATTCACTTCTTTGCCATAGTCATATTTAGATGAAGAGGCAATTTGTGTTATGTTTGTTTAAGCATAGCCTATTTGTTATGAACAACATAGACTATCAAATTCAAAGCTAAACAACATCATTAAACCACTTCAAATGATTCCATTAAAGCACAAAAAGAGAGTATAAACATCAAAATGTTGCATCTACATACTAGAGAGCTTCATTACCCCTAAATTGTAGGGATTAAGCTCTCATATTTGTTATCAAATCAACAAATGTAGAAAGCAACATGAAAGCAAAAAAGAAAGAAAAAGAGAGCAAAGCAAAGAAACAAAACTAATCTACTTGCATGAAATAAGTGAAACCTACACTACAACATGAAAGTAAATGAACATGAAAAGGAAAGAGCATGTATTAAATTGCATAAAATAAAAAAAGACTACAAGAAATAAAAATTGGCTAAGTAGCCATTAAAAGAGAAAGAGAGCTTTCTTTTATTTGATCTAAACTAAACTAAAGAGAAGGAGGCCTAAGAGAGACTAAGAGAAGAGATCATGTTACATGAAACATAAGGGGTATATATACAAGTTTAAAACCCTAATTCCTATTTTTGGGGAATGCCCAAAATGCCCATGAGAAAGTGTGGAGGCCAAGTTATCATTAGCAAGTTTTAATCCCCACTTAAATGTACATGAAGCCATTAAATCCATAAGCATGTGCATTAGCCTTTAATTTGTACATTAAGGTAGGTTGGTAGGTGGGGTCCTCCATTATCTTCACTTTGAATTATTTCCATCTTCATTCCTTTGTATTGATTTTGTGCAAGCATATCTTCATGAAACCACTTGTAAAAGTCACCAAATTTCCTACAAAAGACATAGAAAATTCTAAGTAAATTTTCTCAATTTAATAAATGCACAAAAATGACCATTTCACCCTTGTATGAAGATGAATGTTTGACAATTTGGAATTAATGTGAATTTTGGTTAAAACAAGTTAAGATACCCAATATGATCATTTATTTAATTTAAATAGATTAAACATGGCGATAAAAATGTGCACATTTACGTGCACATCACTTCTCTCATTCTAGACTGAATTGGCCCATTAGCCTGTCGGGTAAAACTATCAGAGAGGTTGTCGGGTGTACACAATGTGTTTAAAGTATATCATTTATTTAAGTATATATAATCTAGAACAAATCATAGAGACAACTGCTCAGGAGGATTTAGAAGTAAAGCCCAATTTAACAATTATCAGACAACCTAATAAAATCATGGATAATGAAGAGAAGTAATTAAAGAGAAAGGTTGTGCAATTAGTTAAAGTTCAATGGAGTGGTGATGCTAATGACTATATATGGGAAACAAAGGATAAGATAAAGAAGGCATATCCAGAGTTTAGGATGGATGTATAAATTGCATATATTGTATCGAGATTGTGTACTCACCGCCTGTGGTGTAGTCACTTATCACAGCTTTCTATATATTTCATCAGATATAATATATTCCTTTTGAGTTATCTTCTTTTTATCTTTAATTTCAAGGACGAAATTCTTTTAAGGGGGGAGTCTGTAACGACCTGTCAATTCATCACTTCTAAAAAAGTTTAAATTATCCAAATATATATAACATATATCATAATGTTTTGAACAGTAAATAATTTTGGTAATCTTATTTTGAATAAATATTTAAAAAATATACATACTTTGTAAGATATATCAGTAAATTGATCGAAAACCATTTTATCAATAAACAACTCTTAAACCATCCAACATCGTGCACATAGCTGGACACATATACTCATTTATATATATGAGTAAGAATATGTAATAAAATTATTTATTTTATTTTTGAAAACAAAATCTCTTTATGACATCATCCATGATACCACAATTTTGGAATAAATTATTTTTGAATTTAAATTGAGTTTAAATGATTTAATAATTATTTTACTTATTAAATAAGCCCTTTTAGTTATTATATAATGATAGAAATATTATTTTCAAACTTTTCTACAAATATATATATGTAAGTATGTATGTATTAAATAAGAAGTGAAAATATGATCAAAAATCGAAATCGAAATCTGTAATGATTCAACATAGAAAAGTTGGGCAATGATGTGAATCATTTTCCTTTTTCCTTAAACTTTGGATGCCCTTTTTTCGGGCAGCAAAGTAGTCAGGTAGCTTGGAGAATTTTGGAAGGAGCATGAAGCATGAAGACTTGAGGGTCCTTTTGTCAATATTGATCTATTTCAAATTTGCACCGTATCATGTAGTCTGCATGTAGTATCTACTAGCCTCTGTAAGGATAGGCAATTATAACTGTTCTTGGCTGGGTTAGTACTTACCGTAACTATGATGAATCACTTGGAGTGATTGTATGTACTTCCATATATATATGTATAATTAATGTGAATATGAGATTTTTGTTGTTATTCTATCTTCTATCTTTTTTCTTTTAAAAACCCCTGATTGTGTGCCTCTTTGGCACTTGAATTTGCAGCGCGTGAATACCGAGAATGCATTAGTGTTGTTCTTCATGGGTCGAAAAGGTGGATCGTCACAGAACCGAACTGTTCTAGCCAGAGACTTTAACTTTGAGTTGACTATAGTTGATCGTAAAACTAATATCATATAATAAAGGGGGAAAATTCTCAATTGAATAGTGTTTTACTTCCAATGCTTGAACTCAGACTCGATTATAGTCGTTTGATGGATGTTATCCATGATTTAACTATAATCAAAGTGGAACATCCACGTTGAAGTTCCAAAACATTCTCAAGTTGAGAGAACTGTATAATATCATCACTTCGAGATTCTCCATTTGACCTTAATTATTAACCAACAGAAAACTCTTAAGTGAGTCATTTTATAGTTATCTAATAACTACTAATACATAACACGTTAGTGCCCCCAATAGCCATGATTAACAGACCACGTAACATTTAGAGAGCATTACACACTCTAGTCTCAACAGATGCATCAATATCCAGTCTTCAAACATTTTGACTAGAAATATTTACAACAATATGTTATTTTTAATGTGATAAATTTTTCATGATTACAATACATTGTAATTACTATCACATAACATATCATTTAAGAAATTTTTATTAAATAAACTTAAATCAAATAATTAATTAATGTAATACAATATGGAAGTATATAATAGTAAGAAGAACACTTTTTATTGCAAACGAGATTTTATTAGAATAAATAATTTATAGTAAACTATAGAATTGCTCCTAGTGCATACCTCTAACTCTATCAACTAATAATCTCTATATAAATGCAGTTGTTCTTTAGAGATTAGATCATCCTTTTAGGTTGTATTTCTTCATATTCTTCCACTTATCCTCCGTTATCAGTATTGTATTTTTCATTTCTCCTCTCCTCTCCCTAAAGTGGATGTACACTATCTGACGATAGTGAAACCATTAAAAATCCTGTATGTAATTTTCTTTTTTATTTGTGCATCCATGATCTGTGGTTGCTTATTTAAGATATTAGTTTTCTTTTTGTTCTGCCGTACCATCAACACAATCGTATTATTTCTACTGCGCTTATGGTGTTAATTTCATCCTTATCTAAGTGTAGATTAGAGCTTGTGGGAGTAGATTTACTAGAGATATTTTCCATGCCAAAATGTTTAAGTAAATTCTTACAATGTGTTTTTTGGTGAATAAAAATACCATCTTTATATTATTTGATTTGTAAACCTAAGAAATTATTAAGTTCACACATATGTGACGTGTCAAATTCGTTTGTCATTATATTACAAAATTCATCACATATATAGATTTTCACTAGTTAAACCAAATATTATAACATCAACATCAATTAGAATTACTAAAATACACTATTACCCTTTTTAAAAAAAAATATGGAGTCAATTTTAACAGTTTGAAAATGAGAACTTAAGAGGTAACTTTTTAACCTTTCATGCCCTACATGCGATGCTTGTTTAAGACCATAAGATGCTTTCTTAAGTTCAAAAATGTGGTAAGGAAAATTTTCAAATACAAAAGCTGTGGTTGTTCAATGTAAACATTTTCTTTTATACAAAAGCTCCTAAAAAACTATCCTTTCAAAACCATAGCTTTCGACCCTGTTGAAAGCAAACATTGCTTTCGACCTTGTCGAAAGCTCTTTATAAAACCAACTTTTCGAAATCATAGCTTTCGACCTTGTCATAAGAAAAGCTATCTTTTGACCTTATCATAAGCTTTTTAAAACATGCAAGTGATTTTCTATTTCAAATCAAAGCAAACTAAGGGTCCATCTCCTTCAAAAGCAACCCTTCGACACCATACCTTCCGACTTGGTTCAATTCACTACATACCACCTGAATGATGTCATACGCATTGCTTTCGACCTTGTTGGTCATTGAAGTCGAAAGGTCTTGGTCGATAGGTCTAAGTCGAAAGGTTTGCCAAAGAAGGCAGAACCACCCTTTTTCTGGGTAAAAGCCGATTTTGCCAAAATAAGTAAACTTTTTGTAACAAACTCGCATACTTGTAAACATTTGATTAGATTTCACAACCTCTAAATAATTTAGATAACATTTGCCGCATTTTCTCAGATCTAAAATCAAATTAACATTTAACAAATAAGCTCTTCCTCTTATAAAAATAATTAAATCATTTAGGTCCTCCTTTCGAAATAATTTAATTCCCATACTAAATCACTTAGTAAAAATTTTCAAAAATTCGAGAAATTCACTTTAATCATGTTATCTAATATATCATAATTTCGGACCCAAATTCTATATATAATTTCTAAAAAGAATTTATAACTCAAATAACCATATTTTCCTTTGAAAATCCATAACTAATTCTCCATAGCTTGGAACATTATGAAAATTGAAACCGAACTCCAACATCATGTTCTCCATAACATATTATTTTTTCATGGCATTTCAAAATCATTAAATCTCGGTTTTACCCTAAAACCATATATATCTCCTTTAACAACCATGTGTAAACATATATAAATCATAAATCAAGCATATCATCATTCAATATATCATAAAAACATATTTACCATTAAATCCAAAACCATATCAATATAAAACCAAAAATAGAGATGTAGATATTATTATTCATCTTAGATTGGATAAGGAAATTGAAATATTATTTCTTCTAGCTTGATCCTAAGATTTTACTTTGACTTTTTTCTTCTCTTCTTTCTAATGGTCGGCTTTGCTTTCTTCTCACGGTTGTAATTTTATTTGAGATAAATGAACGTGTATGACTAAGGAGAATAGTATAAGGATGGGAAATATGGCAGCTATTACCCTAAATCCCTTATGTTTAATTACTTAGCCATTTATAAGTTCATTTAGTTAAATTAGCAGGCCATTTAATTTATTAATCAATCCTCAATCCTCTTATCTACATTATTCTATTTAATTTATCCAATTAAATATCCTGAATAATGTTAAACAAAAATTAGGGGTGTTACAACATAAGACCATCTACTTCTAATCAGTCAACCTACTAGCGCATCAGTCGACTCTTTAGAAGTGGAGAGTCGAGTGATGGTGTACTACATTGTGAAATTTCAACTAGAAAGAATTTAATTCAAAATATTGCTTAGAAAGTTGACTCTCCAAACATTAAAGGTCGATTCCTTAGTAAAATAGTCGACTATATAGTTGTTAACAGTTGACCAACTTTTTATTATTTTATAATATTTCAAACAGAAGAGAAATAGTTCAAACACTGCTCGAACCATCGAATCATCAAACATGAATAGTCAACTGATTTGTGCATCAGTCAACTCCGCCTATTTTATATGTCGACTGTTCGACTATGATTTAAAAATTAAAATCTTGCTAAACCGTTTTATAACTTCTGTTAAAATTTATACTTATAGATCGTTTGTATGTATCTACCACTAGTCTATCAATTTTTTTTTATCTCAAGGACTTCTAAGACTATATGTACAAGAACTCTTATAGCGATTTATTCATCGTCGACCTTTTTGATTCTTTGTAGATTCTATTGTATTCGATGTTATAAACTTCAAAAGCCCTTTCCTGAAAAAATGAGTAGTATAAAGATACAATTTTTATAGTTATCATTATCAAAACATCAAAAGTAAGGTTCAAACATTTCCTACGTTAGGATCCAATGGATTATACAGTGGGTATGAACGGTATCCACATAGGTACAGTTGAGCCCTTAAAAGAAATGTACCAATGTAACAATTTAGAAACTATATAATAAGGGTACCTTACAATTTAAACACCTAGGCACACCATTTTTGTATATATTCCCTAAGTTTTTGGAACCATACCCAAAAAGGTGTGGTTATATCCTTAAAAATACAATTTTCATTATTGACTATTTTCCTAAATTAATTGCTAATAAATAATCGTTTATAGTGCTTATTCATATTAGCATGAATCCATAATTTAATATTTCTTATCATGATTTTAGTATGTGAAAAATATTTTCTATTATTCCTATATGAAGGGCTATACAATAAGTGGTTTTGTAGCTACCTCAATTTTTTGTACTTGTAGAATGCATATCTAGTATTATTTTTATTTTTAGCCTTAATATATCCTTAATCACTTTTATCATTATAAGCTTTTGAATTTGACACGATAGGAAATAAGGTATCTTGTCATTTTTTAATTATTTTTTCATTTATTTGACATAAAATCAAATACTTCTTTCTCCAAAAGTTCATTCCTATCTTAAAGAATTCTGGTTCTATAACTAACTTTATGTTTTCTTCCTTCATAGCTTCATTCTCATTTTCAAGAGGCGATATTCGAGAAACAACGTTATTTAAAGGAACTTTTAATTATTGTTTTGGAATTTTATATCCTAAAATTTCCTTTGGAAAATTTTGATTTTGATTTTTCTTGAAACGATAAAAAGAGCCCAAGACCCAAATGTAACATGGTAGAATCAGATGCAAGATAAAAAATATAATACCCTACCCAAATACAAATCACTAAGGCCAATAACAAACCCTAGCCACATACATTCTCCATTCAGCAGAAGAAAATAAAAGAAAAAAAAAACCTAAATCAAATAGGGAATGAGGCGATTTCGTTATAAAGCCTAAAAATTCAAGGAGGTTTCCAAGAAAAAGTATCCTCCTTGCTATTTCCATCCATGTTAGTAAGAGAATCTCCAACAGGATCCAAAGATTAGGCTGAGAAATGGTTTTGTTCAACGTAAGCTCCTTTTGCTTTCGAGGTTATAGTAGAGCTCTGAAAAGTGGAGATCTATGGTATTTGAAGTGTTTCGATCAGTTGTGACATAATTCTCGATCCAAAAAGGCCCCTTTTTCTTTCGAAGTACACAACTACTATCCGATGAGCTAAGATCCACATTGCCTGGAATGATATAGTCTTCTGCAGTGAGCTTTTCATTTACATGAAGCTTACTGCTTTCTCCTCTATCCTAAACAGATAAGTGATATACATGATTGTTGATACCGATTCTATAAACATCGTCAAAAATCCTTTAGTTATTCATATCCAGTTATGAAATTTTTTTTCCTTTTGCAGGAGATTAGCCATGAACTCCTATTGCATGTGTGCGCAGTAACCTCCGCCCCTATCAGGTAAAGTGAAAGAGAGATCAGTATCTGATTATATCTTATTATTAAATCAATTTTATAATAATTTTTTTGTATGCTTCCCTTTCTATTACAGGAGAAGTTTCTGGTTTGATGGTAGAGGTTGCCGCCACCAACAAATGGGATCTCGTAGTTGGAACTCCTAAAGCCATTAGGCTTCTTCATCTAGTCATTGCCACTTTAGTGAAGGAGTCTGCCTCTAGGGAAATCAGAATTGATTTTCCCATTCTGTAAGAAAATTTCTAACCCATCTTTGTAGTTATCTAGTCGTCGGATATTTTGATTCGAATTGTTTAGGAACTTGTACCCATTTTCAAATTTCTTGAGAAGAATCTGACTTTCCATTTCAATAATTTTCCAAATCTGAATACTTTCTATTTCCTTTTGAGTATGAAGCCTTTGGTTTCTCTCTTTACAAATGTGAAAGATAGTTGTTGTTAGAATTGTGCTTGCTTTTCTGAATTCTTTTGATTTTGCCTTAGAGTTTTGTTGAATGAAGTTGATGCTTTCCTTGATGTTCTGCAAAGCCTGATGACTAAAGGATACAAAAAGCAGTGATAGCTTAAGCACTGTGACTGCCCCCTTCTTCCAATGTCTCCAACCTTTTTCCTTTTTTATTGTATGAAATTTTGCTTAATGCTTTCAGCTTTTCTTCCCATTTGGAGTTTTTAATAATGTATTTTCTTTTGAATTCACTTTCTTCTACATCTTCAGGGCTTTCAGTAGCAAAGATATCTTTTATACTTTTCATTCTGCCTTTCCATTTTTCCTTTCTATCTTTTTCTGTTTTTTCTTGAAATTGAAGAGGAGTTTGAAACTAAACTGACTACCTTGATATTGAGTTTTTCAAATGGCTCTTTATAAAAAATGTTATTAGTATAAGAGTCATCATCCAGATTCATGGCTTCACAATCAAAGGTATTCCCTTTTCCTTGATTTTCTATGACTTTACTATTTATAATTTGTGGTACAGAAAGGATTTCTGTGTTTTCTTTGCTGCTACAAAAATTTCATAAAATTTTCAACCACATTTTCAATAAAATTCTGATCATTATTGCCTTCTTGAATTTCCCTTATCTATGTAGATTCTTGAACAGTAGATGGTTCTTCAATAATCGTACTCTTTTTATAAATGTCATTTGAAGAATGTGAATCAATCATATTATTAAATTCAGGTAAGGCTTTATCTGTGTTTGGATCTTCTTCGGCTTGAAAAGTACTACAGTTAACAACTGATTTTCCTTGCAAATTTTGTTTTTCCTTCCAAACCAATTTAGAATCACAATTATCTATAGTATGATCAAAACAAGAACATGTTTTACGTCTAGGAGGAATCCATTCATATTCTATGTTCTGTACTAAATTTTCTCCATCATGCATAGAAATAAATGCTTCATTTGGTAAATCTACATTTGCTCTAATTTCCACCATAATTCTTGCAAAAAAAAGCCTAATTTCCTTAGCAGCGTGGTCATCTAATTTGAGGGGGATGCCTACCACACTGGCTATAACACTTAAAATTTCTTTATCCCACAATCTAAGATTTAATTCTGGTAACCTAATCCATATTGGCATAGTAAAAAGTAATCTCTGTCAAGATTTATTTTACTGTTCCATTTTTTTCATAATAATAAGCTTTTTATTAATAAATATGAACCCCCATTAATGGAATTTTCACAATCAGTAGCATTTGAAAATCTGATTAAAAAGAAACTACTATTGCGAGTGAAAATAACAAAATTACCAGTAAGATTGAATGATTTAGCAATAACCGCCTTGAAGTGACGATACACGGGTCTACTACCAACACATAGGCAATAACTGAAAGCTCATTTGCTCTCTGCTCTTCTACTGGCCTCTGCATTCACTACCACTATCTTTTTCTCATTAATAGAGAGAGAGGAGCAGCATATTTGAGATTAAATTCATAGTTTGATCCTCCTTTCTTGATCAAATCAGCCCATGAAGAGGCTTCGTTCAGGTTAGTTTTGAACTGTAAATCTATGTTTCCAAAGGATTGGTTGTTTCTTGAATTGTTTCTTGTATTTCTGGGATGATTATTTTAATTCAAGACAGAATGATTGATTCTTGCGATATTATTTGTTGGATTTCTTGCATTCCCAGTGTTTCTTGAACTGGGAATTCTTTGATTTGTATTTCTGGAATGTTGTATTGATTTATTTTCATTTCCTTGATTCGAACTCAATTGGTTTGATCCGATGCCAGATCGATGATTGAGAGAAACAGATCCATTATTTGACATTTTTGAGCGACGAAACCAACTGAAAGCCTTCTTCGTCTAAATTAGAGTTTTTCCTTGTTGAAAGTGGTTGTGAATGCAGAATTGGACTTGGTGAAGGAGGAGAATGAGATGGAGAAGAAAGAGAAGACCCCATTATCTGATCATGGCTGAGATAAGGTTATCTAACAAGTTTGTAAAAGCAGCCATGGCTGCAAGAGAGTTTTTTTTTTTTTTTTTTTTTTGATACTGGGAATGCAATTTTAAGTTCTCAAGGTTGAAGTTATACCATAGAAAAGAATATCTACCGCATCTAATAGTACTAGCTAGTTTCATAACATAGCAAAAACAAACATGATAGTAAATAAACGATCACAAAATCATAGTTTAAAATTTTCATTTTTTATTTCTAAAGCATTGTGTAATCTTTCAAGATGATACAATTTCTCAATAGAGTTATTTAAAGAAATTTTAAAGAGTTATTTTCATTTTCTAATTCGTTTTTCATCTTTCAACATATCAATCAAACTCATATTTATCTTCTTTTTTTATTACTCTTGATGGTTATTTGGTTATCTGTAAGATTTTTAAATTTCATAAATAAATCACCGGAAAACTCGTATAATCGATCATAAGCAGTTTGTACCTCATTTATGTCCCGTGCAGCTATGCTTTTATTAAAAGTAACCGTGTAACATGAATTTGGTCCTTGTTGCTAACTTTGCTTCAAATGGATCTTCTCTTATCAGCCCACTATTCTATGATTTTGTTACGATCGATAAAACATCTAACTCTAACACCACTACAAAGTTGTGTTGCTGAGATCAAATGTTACCACGTAAAAAAGAAAAATAGACGATAAATGCAGTGGAAATAATAAAAGATCACGGTCGATTTTATGCTGGTTCGGAGCCTTTCCAACATTCGGTACCATAGCTCCTCCTTGGATTCCAACTAACTCAACAATCCACTCTTAGGTCGAAGGAATGGGTATACTGCAACTTTTCTTGAGCTACTGAAAGGGGCTTCAACACATAAGACTCCGCAAGAAGACTTCAACACCAACGGCTTCTTTTACAAAGTTTCCTTTCAACAACACTTATATCTTCAATATACTTCAATATACGGATGTATCACTTGTAGGGAAATTTCGTATAACCCTCACAAATGATGTAGATTAAACCTGCGGAGGCCAGGAAGTGGACAAGGACCAAATGAAATGTTGTGGAGAGAAAATAGACTGCTTTAGATTCAAATTTTACACATATAATATAAAATTTCAAGTATGGCGCTTCTTGGTACATGATAAGTATTTAGGATAACGATTCAGAATAGTTAGTTTTAGTGTTAAATGATAAAAAAGCATCATTAAGCATCGTTTTCTTTTATTGTTGCTCTGCAGCACTTAAAAAATAATAATTTCTTTTATATTTTGTTTGTTGATTATTTTGAAGTGTTGTCCTGCATATCACTGTAGACTACGAATCGCATCAACGGTTCAACCTAATGTTCCATATAAAATAGTAATGAAATTAAATAAGTTCAATATCCAACTTCAATGGTTTTCTTTTGTTCATTGTACACCTTTCCCTTTCATCTGAAATGGTTGTATTCTATATATGTGATGAACTATCAAGGTCGCTCACAAATTCCCTCGTCTATTTGTTTATGCTTAATTGTATATATATTCTCAAAAAGATTTCTAGTGGGACAACAAATAATAATACATGAAGTGATTTGAAACAAAATACATCTCTCCAATGCAAGACCCTCAAAAAACAATTATAATACCTATAAGATCAGTAGAGGAAGAATATATAACCCCTTGTAACCAGATAACAAAATAAAAATAAGATCAAAGTAGAGCTCATAATTTCCAATCATTCATTGGATATACAGTGCCATTTTCAATTCACGGTTTAATAACACATGATCGAAAATGAACCTTCCAATTATTCTAGCCTAACCGTAGGTAAACGTAAAAATTCACTCATTAGATCATAAATACAGCTTTATGATCTAACAAGTGAATCTGGTTGATTAAGAAGATGCACCAAAACCTGGACGACTACAGCAGCCCCAAACTCTGGGACAACCTCAAAGAAAGAAAGCATGAAGAAAGAAGCAAGAACCCAACACCCAATACCCTATCAACCTTGATCATCTCTCTCTTAGGCAAGATCAACAGAGCCCAAACCACAATGCCCACCACAAAGCCCAATATCTCCAGCATCTCATGGCCCACAGGAATGACAAAGGGCTTCGGGTGTGTGCTCCAAGCCGAGACCACCAGGGACAGGCCCAGCCCGGCCAATGTGTTGAATATGGGCCCAACATAGTAGTACCTTGCAACGGTCACCTGAGCATTATTGTCCCTGTCCACGCACATGAAGTTGAAGTAGAGGTAGTTCGCGTACACTTTTGACATACATGGCACGAAAAGTATAGTGGAATATTGATTGGAATTCAGGTTGTTGGTTTCTTTCATTGGGCAGATCATGCTGCTACTGTTTTTGTACGTGAGGTCGTTGCTGCAGCTGATTGTTGAGTTAATGGAGTTAGAAGAAGAAGAAGAATATATGAGGGTGAAGTAGAGAAGAAGAAGAAGAAGTAGCAATGTCATCTTTGTAAATGCCTTCATTCTGTGATATAGCATAACGTATGAAATGGAGGAATTTTTTTGACAAGTTTTACGACGTGAGTGATGCAATTGATGCTGCGAGCATGAATAATTTGCAATATTTGGGGAGCTCTTATAATGCAGCTGTGTGAATGGATAGAGAAGTGACCTATTTTGGCATCAAGTGAATTTGAGTTCAGAGCTTCTGACTGCGTAAAAAGAGGTGTGTGTCTTATTATCTGATGCTATTTCAACATTATTGACTATGACTATTAATAATTAATTAGCCATTGGACTGACTTATTTAGTTTTTGCTATTTTCTAGTTAACACACAGATGAGCTGTATTTTCATGTTTTATGGTTTTACAAATCTTGCATATATATGGCCATGACATTTAAGTGAAAGTTATCATAGAATACTACTGTTACAATTCTATATTATAATTTTTATGTTGAAGAATGGAAAATGTTGATATGTAAAAAAAAAATTATGTATAGGAGTGCATTCAAATGATGAAACAGATCAGATATTCATGCATTAGGCCATCTCTAACAGCTCCTTTCTAAACGAGAGTGTACAGATTTTGATTTTTTGCACTGCACAAAAGATACATAATTTGTATAGGTTTAAGTAGCCAGACTTATGAACTGTATCATGTTACGTAGGGTCTGCTAGAATGACAGGTGAACAAAGTCTTAATACGGTGTAGACATTAATTTTTACGTAGAAAAAGACGCACGAACGGATGCGAGTAAGATGTAAATTTATTGGGATGTTTCATATTGTACGTGTACAATAATGATATATATTAGTTTGATCACATGTAATAACAACTAATTCCTTTTGTTAAAAATGTGTTAATCAAGCTCTATGTTGCCTCAAGAGGGATGTTTGGATCATAGAATTCCAACAATCTCAACTTCAGGCATTAAAGGTTCTGTATGAGACCGGTAATTTGTGTTTTCATGATGGTCTACCTAAGTTGAAGTTAATTTGTTTCAAATAGAAATAAGTTCAGGTCCCGCCTAGGGCAGAGAACAATGGTCCTGAGCCATATTGCTATATGCCATTTTTTACAAATAAATTAAGTTTGATGGCTAATCATGGGATTATACGATATGGAATCTTACAGAAAAGAATCTTGATACTTTAAGTGTCGAAACATTACACAGTTATCTTCAATTAATTACTAGATGTTTGCACCTCATAATCTCATCACAGTTATTTCAGTGAGTTATTAAATAGAAGCTAATTTAATTCATTTTTAATCGTTAAATTTATCTACTATACAAAGCAAATATTTCATCACAATGAAGTCTTTTTATAATACTTCAAGTCCCTTTAGCAGGGATTATTTAGGACACTTAAAACCTTCTTATTTAAATAAATTACGTAGATTCTGTTCTAATCCAAATTTATTTTTCATATTTACCAATTCTTTCTCTTTTGACACAACAATTTATGTTCATTGAAAATCAAAATACTCAAATTTTATTTTATTTTGCAAGAGTTTTATTTATTCAGTTTGAAACACTGATGTTATTGCACATGCAAAAGTATTATTTATAATGCAACTAAGACCGTGTTTGATTTTAATCTGACTTTCTGAATCCAACTTCTGATTTATAAATCAGGACTTTTTATATTGTTTGTTTTTTGTCGGTGTTCTAAATAAAACAATCTATTTAGATAAAATTATTCAAAACATTTTTTCTTTTTCTTTTTTTTCCGAAGGCTAAATACTGTTTTTTGTTCTAAATGTTAAATGTAAACAAATAACTAAGTGATTAATCAGAATTCAACAATCACATTCAGTCTTTAGAATTTAACCATTAGAATTCAAAATTTTATCATTTTAAGCAAATAGAGCCTAAATCAAACGTGGGCATAATTCAGCTGGAGCCTAAAAGTTCAGTCCCCACAAATTTTATTTCATTTAATTGAACGCGTCCCTTAAAAGTTAAATTCTTACAAAATCATCCCTGACAATCGCTCTTGCCAATTCTCAAGTGTTCGTTATTTGACATAATTTCAGGCTAAACCGACAAATCGTCAAATTTTCAAAAATAACCAACATTACTGATTGGATGCCAAAGATAAAATGCACTATGTAATGTACCGTATACCTATTAATTGGAAACTGTTTAGAAGTTTCGTATTTGTATGATCAGGAAAATATTAGTATACGTACATGCAGCATCTAGGGCATATTTATCCTTAGGTTATGGTACATGTTGTCTTGTATAAAACTGTCCGTATATCTCGGTTGTCTTTTTACAAAACGTAGCAAATAAAGTGAAATGAATACTATGTGGCAATAATATCGTTAAAAATGCTTGGTTTGAATTGAAAGGTACGTACAAATCCTCATCTGAGTCTTTTCCTGGAAAATAATATGTACTGAATTCAATTTAAAAAGGTGGAATGATAAGAGTATTAATATACAGAGGATATGGACAGACGGAAAAGCCTTTTTGAGAACCTCTTTCAGTGTTTATAACAAGGGGAAAGCGGAAACTAACGAAACACAATGTTTCTAAAAAATGAAATTTGTAAAAAAAATAAAAAAAGTTACATCATGTCATACAAAATGAAAATTACAACAATATCCATGTAACATATGACATCCTTATAATTTACATATATTATAATATTCTTCCTTGAATATACATCAATAAAATCTTGAATGTTCATGTGACAACTTGAAATTGTCCTTTTTGAAACGTATATGATAATTACTCCCCCTCATTGTTACCTTGCTTTCATATATCTATTTAGTCGATATAGATATTATCTGTTGCCTCATACAAAAAGTGCAACTTGTAACATAATAGATATCATATTAAAAATGATTTTCCTTCTAAAGAGTTTATACTTCGGAATCAAAATAACGCCTTGTTAAAACCATACTAAGAAAAACCTAGTGGAAAAAAAGTTAGTGCAGGAAAAAACTAAAATGAAATGTTTTAATATCTTATTTCATCGTAAGAAATTTGATACTTCTGAATTAGGATAATGCATCGTTAAAACCTTACTAAGAGAAACCCTGTGGAAAAAAAAAATCTTAGTGAAGGAAAAAAAGTACGATATGGTATGATATATTTTAATAGTTTATTGCATTAAAGGAAGTTTGATACTTCTGAATCAATGTAATGCCTCATTAAAATCTTACTAAGAAAAACTAAGTGGGAAAAATCTTAATGAAAGAAAAAGAGCAGATTATGATATACTTATGTATGCTTCCCTGATTTTATATTTTTCCTTTAAGTTTGAATACATGTCATGGTAATTCAAATCAGCTACAAATATTTTTTATCCATATATGTGTAACATATCTTAGACAAGTGGTGAGAAAACTAAAATCAAAAGATAATAATTCTATTTTCCCTCCTTTAGACGTACCATTTATAAATAGTTTCCTTTTGTACAATCAATTTTTCCAAGCTTGTTTCTTCCAAATATGCTTTGCATTTTATGCACTTCTTATGTTTCTTTTATGAAAAGTACTTCACGTGCTTTCATTTTGGTGCTTTAATAAGTTTTGCATATTGCAACTACCACTTCAATGAATATTAAGAGTTTCATTACAATAACACTTAAAAATGGGATGTAATATACTCATCATGAATAATATCAAGATTTTCATTACAACAATACTTAGAAGAAGATTGTTATTTATATTCTTCAGGAACTTGTATACTTTCATCATTTAGTATGATTTAAATAATATTTATACCTTCGGGATATTTTAAGTATTTCAAACACTTCAATATTTCAATCAATTCAATTATTTCTAAAAGTATCATGCCCATGTCACTTAACATATTTTTGACATTATGTGCGCTTCGGTAATTTCAGTATTCTTTTGCCACTTTATATATATGTTTCTAATTTTATTTTGCGGACTACATGTCCACATTTCTCATGGCGGCCAATCATGTTTTTCTCTAATTCAAGATCTTTAATTTATTTATAAACATAAGTGCATTATTATTTACAAATTTATCATCAATGATTATTTCTTATCAGTTCCAAACATAATTTATTAGGATCTCTTTATTTATCATATTTTAGTTACACAAACCACTTCTAGAACACGTTCGGTGTTTCTTCAAGAACACTCACCTCCTTTATTTAGCATCTTTATTACTTACTCCAAAAATATTTCGAATTAACTTCTCTATCACACTTTCGATATGGTTATATCCTTTTGATACTTTAGGATTTGATTTATATTGGAGCAAGTTTACTGGAGACATTATTGATAATTTATTCAAGTTACTTAATATTGTGCATTATTGTATATGTTAACAAATATTTGATCTTGATAATTAAAATAAACTTGTATTCCATTTATCCTCCCTCTTGATTTTGACGAACATTGCCACATTAAATAATAATATTCTTTGGATTCTCATTTTAACCCATTATGACATTGTTATTAGCAAATATGCTATATACATACGTACATATATACATATATCAATTATAGGAGGATAATGCTTTTATCGGTTGATAAGATGCATTCGAGTAATATTGCTTATTTTTAGAATTTGTTCTCATTCATTAGTCTAATTAATTAGAGTAATTTAATTGTTACGTAGATCATTTGAATACATATACGACTTCAGGTCTTTCAACATTTATGTTGATAGATTTTTAAATCACCGAATGATATCATATATATGCGTAATCTATAAGATGAGCTCACATCAATTTAGTCAAACAATTTTCAGGTTGTTAGTTAAATATCTACATATATGGATATATAAGTGTGTCCACGTATTATATACATATACATATATATATATATATATATATATATATATATATATATAATAGATTTGCATATTCTTTCCCATTTGAGTTAGTGATTTTAAAACAAACTATTACACTGATCCAAACTAATAATTTTTGTTTATCAATCAATGTCATTGTGAACCCTAAACACCGCATGATAATGTTCATAACATCCGGTCGGAAACAGTGTTGAACATCCGGCTCATATAAATTATATACACAATTTCAAGTTATTAAGGTTTATTCTTCGATTATATTTCAAATATTCCTTTTAAACATTTTTTATAATTATATCATATAAGAATACATAGTTTGAATTACATATAGGCGTATCTTCTATAGAGTTCAATAAAAGAGATATGTTTACGACAAAAATAAAAGTATCTTCTGGACATTTAAAATGTTATGGAAATATGCTATTATATTAGTTACAGATACAGATCTCTTTAAGACTGTATTAATAGCTTTCATGAAAATTGTGATATGACATATAGATTATTTCTTCAGGAGAATATCTAATATTTTTTATCAAGAATAGTTATGCATTCGATATTCAGTTCATAGTAAATTTTTGAAAAATGATAAATCACATATCACTATTTACTCTTAAATTTGTCTAATGGAGCTAAAGGTCCATGAAAATGGTAGGTTAAATTTTTAAAATGTATTTTGCACCTATTTCTCTAGTTCTATTTTGATTTACAAATTCTTTGAGTTATTTATTACCACATTACTTCTTGATGTGTTGTGCCATATTTGAAAATATTTCATAGGAAATGCTTTTATAGTGTTGTACAAGAATATAATCTCTTTTGGAGATATTTTATAAATATAATTTTTAGGGTGTGATAGTAAAATTATTATGTCAATAGTTTTCCTGTGGAGTACTATAGTAATACACGTTTTCTCTTTAAGAGATATTTTATAAATCTCTTCTAGACATGTTTTACTCTTTTAGAGATACTTTACCATGACTTCTTCTGAAATGTTATATTTCTCTTCTAGAGATACTTTTTATGCACTACTTTTGGAATTTCATATCAATACAAAATATCTTTTTTTTACTTGAATTACATAATTGGTACTTTACTGTAGCATAAAATATTTCTACTAGAGATTTTTTCTATAACTACTTTTGAAAGGTTATGTCAAATTTTAAATATAGTAAAATAAATTAGATGTGCCTAATAAAAGCTAGACGTGAGAGATAAAAACCTTAACTTCTGAAGATTTATATGATATCCTTTTAAGAGTTATAATATTACTTCTAAAATAAATATTAAATATTGTAGCATAATCAAAGAGCTATCAAACCATATATTAGATCACAAAAACATAGGGTACATCAAAAGTTATGGCAATTTTATCAAGTGATATAATTTCTAAAACAAATTATTAAAAGCCGGTCTACTCTTTTAAAACATCAATTTTGTAAGTTAGCGTGGATCGTGCTATATGGAATTATATTATACTAGTGCAGAAATAAACAATAGCAATGAAAAGTAAGTGAAAATAAAACAAGCACACCAGGAATTTTTATACTGGTTCGAGCTTTCCGTTCTACATCCAGTCTCAGACTCCTTTCTGAAATTTCACTAACAATAATCCTCACTTAACCCGGAGGAATAGATTTATACAACCCTTGAACAGCCGAACAAGGGATCTGAGCAGCAGAACCGAATTTTGCCTCAACAGCTGAAGAGTACTTCAACTTATACAGAATGTATGTGACACAATGTGTTCTTAATAACACGAATTTGTCTCTTTGGTAGTACAAACTTCCTATAATCTTTCTCCTTTATGATATATGTGTGAATGCGTGAAGATTAAGGAAGTAGGAAACTGAATTTGAATGAAGTTGAAAGCACAAATGTATTAGAATCAAGAATTTCAAGAATAGAATAATAATCAATTGAGTTGGTGATTTTAAAACTTGATTCTAATGTGTTTATATAGATAGTAAATAGTTGCAATTGTTCATGAATAGTTATCATCAAGAGTTATGTTTATCTGTTGGATTAAAGATCGCACCTCTTCATGAATGGAAATGTCTTTTCAAAAAAATAGCCGTTGTAAATATTCAGACGTCTGAAATTAAAAATTCAGATTTCTGAAATGCAACGAAATCAAAACAGAAAGAAAATACGCAAAAAATTATTATATTCAGACGTCTGAAATATAAGTTTCAGACGTTTGAATATTGTAGTTTACAACATTCAAACTTTCAGAACCAGACGTCTGAATCGAAACTTTCAAACGTCTGAATGTAACATGAAAAATGAGATTCTCTTTAAAACATGAAAAAATGAAATGATAATGTTAGTGTATATCATATAAGAGAGATTTTAACATATTTTAAACTCTAGACACAGATTTGATACATACTTAAGAGTCGTAGCTCATTTGAATCCGGTCTTTGATTGATTCCTATAAAAAACAAGTTAGTATACAATAATGACATATATAGTTGTTATAGTCAAAATATCGTAATTACGAAAATTTCATAAATACGAAGTTTCAACATTCTCCCCATTTTTGACGATGACAACTATATATATACACAATATAAACATATATTTACTCCCCTTACTATAAGCTCCTCCTTAATATAAACTCCCCTTGTATATCTCCCCCTTTGACATTGATAAAAAGGAAAGTGTAAAATATAAACAAGGAATAGTAGAACATGGAAGCATCAGAATCATCAGAAGATACAAGAAGCCAAAAAATAGTAGTCATCTTTTTAAGTTACATACCAAAACAAGAAGTAGCATAAGTTACATACCAAAATAAGAAGTAGCATATGTTTAAGTTACATACCAAAATAAACATCAGGAATTTTAAAATAAACAGTGCAAAAAGATTTGTTATGAGATATTGAAGATAAAGTTTCATACTACCACCAATTTAAGAAAGATGTACTAGGAGGATCATCACTTTCTTCACCATCATCTTCATCATTGTTAGTACCGGAGCTAGATGACCACTGAAAAGGTGCGGGATTAATGACCTCGGTAGAAGTGGAAGATGAGCAACCAATACGTTCTCAAATCTTGTTTAGGAAGCCACGAATAGAATTAAACTTCTTATTGGTTTGCTTTTCTAATCTGTCAATTTTGGTATTGAGCTTAGCCTGATTTTGAAAAATTGTAACAAAGGCTTATTTAGGTGTTGATTCAAGGGAATGTACTTCTATGTTATCATCATCATGCTCGGGAGCTTGTGGAGCAATGTGGTGATGAGGTTGATGAGGTTGAGGAGGTTGAGGTATAATTTGATCCCGATTTGTGATCCATTGTTGGAAAGAAATAAAGCTAGGGTTTTGTGGACGCTTAGGCAAGTTCATCATACCTAAGGGTTTGGATCCTAGCTCCTTTGTAGGAGAAAATTCTGATTCTGGAAAAGTTACTCCATAATTTCTAAGAATTTTCATTATATATGCACCATAATGAAAAGTTTTATAATGACGGTGACGATTAACATCCATAAACTCCTCAAGAATAACACGATCAAATTTATAGATTGTTTCGAATATATGGCATACAAAGCTTGGAAGTTGCGTTTGTTGATAACTTCATAACTTCTGGTTCTTGGTAAGACGGAACGAATTAAAGCTCGATGAAGAATACGGGCTTGTGGTCGGAGTTGGACAGAGGTAAGCCTAGTGATATCGTCGGAAAGAAATCTATGAGAGACTTCATCTCTATGATCCAAGGAGAGTGAAACATCCATTTCATCCAAATCTATTCCATATGAAGGACATTGCAAAATATCTCTAAGACGAACTAACGGAAGATAGATTTTAACACCACATACCAAAGACTAAATACAGTCCTCTCTATTATGGGGATGATGATGGTCTAAGTTCATATCTGCATAGAATAATTTAACTAAAAGATTATTTATCTTAACATTATTTTCAGAAAAGGATAAGAGAGATTCTAACCTACTTGAACGAGCAATTTGTTGAATTCTGTAAGGCTCAAATTCATCAAACTTAACAAAAGCTCCCAGGAAGAAACCAGATCTATCCATCTGAGCAAATCTTTTCTTTGCTTCATCATTCCATAACCATTGATCTATATTTGGTATAGATGAAGAGCTTGGAGCCCTTGGTCATTTTGTTCTTGGAGGCATTGGAATTATTTTGCTAAAAATTTTAAAGATGAAGAGATAAAAAATGGAGTTTTGGAGGATAGAAAAGTGCCGGTTCGGATGATGTAGGAGATGAAGTGGAAGATAAAAGTAATTAAGGTGGTTGGTGGCCCTTGAATTTTAAATCTCCAGTTGGATTCAGACGTCTGGAATTTCAATTTCAGACGTCTGAAATTGTACAAATTTTAAACAGAAGAAAAACAGTGCAATTTAAGGTACTTTCAGACGTCTGAAATTTAGTGTTCAGATGTCTGAATCTGAGTGAAGAAAAAATTCTTCAACAATATTCAAACGTCTGAAACATCTATTTCAGACGTATGAAATATGTATTTCAGACATTGTTCCATATTCTTTTTTTGATGAAGACATTGTTACATATATTTGTGATATAATAATTTTTGAATGATTTACAAAATATAAATATGATTATTCAACAACAACAAATTTAGATGAAGGAAATCATTTATCCGAATCATTCGGAGCCTTGCATTCTTCCGGTTCTATCTTGGTTATCTCTGTGTATGGTCGTAATAGAGACCAATATGGTTGACGTTCCCAAGAATTCGAAGAAACTGGAGGACGCTGTGGACTCGGCTCCCATCGATTTGAAGTAAGGTTGAACTACATCTTTCTTTAGATATGTACCGCGGAAATTTAATGCCACTTGTTCAATGAAACTAAGTCGTTTGGCGTTAAATTTCTGTTCGTAATACATTTCTCGCTGCAAATCCAAATGTTCTTTTTGGTAATGATGAATGTCGGATATTTTTTATTTGGTTGATGGAGACCGAAGAAAAGAAACCGTCGGGATTTCTTCTTTTCTGGCATATAACCAGAATGTTCGCGTGAAGGACGAGGTCTATCCTGTTCACGTGGTGTTGGAGTTGCCAAAATTTCGATAGAAGATGTAGAATAACCCGATGGAGAATTGTCGGAGTTGTTGTTGCATACCATTGAGAGAAGGAGGTAAAACATTTTGAAATCCATTTCTAAAATTCTTTTTGGTAATGAGGTAGACAGAGATAGAATGAATAAATAGAAGTGAAATGTTTTAAAAATAGAATTTTTGTTAAAGTAATGAGTAGCTGAAAATCAATGGTTAGTAATATTCATACGTTTTAAAAAGAAAAGAGAATAAGAGGTGGGAAAGAAAGTAATTACAAATATGTTAGAAGCATAGCTTTGTGCCTTCACTAGAATAAACAATCGGGGTCATCGACTGTGTGTAACAGAATATGTTATTAGTTTCTGTTTTTGCAATTTAGTATAGTAAACGTTTCTGGTATTATCCCACATTTTTTTTAAGTTTTATGTAACTCAAAAGTATTCGTTGGTCTTATTCTGTCAAGGATAAGAAACAAAATTATGAATTAAAGAATAAGAAACAAATATTGATATTAGCCAAATGAAATTTTACGAAATTTAGTAATAGTTAACTGTTAGTTAAAGATTATGAAGCAAAGTTACAAATCTTAGTATCTCATGAAAAAAAATATCATAGATTTTTATGAGAGACAATACCAAGCTCTCGTCTTAGTTTGATAAAAAAAATTCTAAAAGAGGTTTTGTAAAAATATCAACTAACCGATTTTCAGAAGAAACAAAATCTAAATTGATTGTTCCTTTTTCAACATTGTCACGAAGAAAATGATGACGAATGTCAATATGTTTTGTTCGTGAATGATTGATAGGATTTTTAGATAAGTTAATAGCATTAGAGTTGTAACAATATATAGTTGAATTTGTTAAGATTATATTGAAATCTCTAAGTGTTTGTTGCATATAGATTACTTGAGTACAAGCCAAAGCAGCAGAAATATATTCTGCTTCACATGTAGAAAGAGAAACACAGTTTTGTTTCTTACTAAACCAAGGTACAAGTGATTTTCCAATAAAATGGCATGTACCACTTGTACTTTTTCGATTTGTTCAAGAGCTACCGAAATCAGCATCACTATATGTAACTAATTCGAACGGACATTCTTTAGGATAGAATAGACCGAAATCTTTTGTGTTTGTAAGATAAACGTAATATACGTTTTACTGCTTTTAAATGTGATTCCTTTGGATTGGCTTGGAATCTAGCACACAAACAAACACTCATCATCATGTCAGGATGACTTGCAGTTAAATATAGTAATGATCCAATCATACTTCGGTACAGTTTCTGATCTACACTTTTGCCATTGTCATCTTTTTCAATATGTGTCGTTGTACTCATTGGAGTTAGTTTGGAAGAAGTATTTTCCATTCCGAAACGTTTGATTAAATTATTACAATATTTTTCTTGATTAATGAATATGCCATTTTGAAGTTGTTTAATTCGTAAACCAAGAAAATATGTTAATTCTCCCATGTGAGACATTTCAAATTCCTTGGTCATTATGTCGGAAAAGTCCTGTGTGATATCCCGGAAATTTTGACAATAACAATTTAATAATTTATGTCAAAATTTAATTGAATTGATCATATTGTTAATAATAAATTTGAGATAAATGTGATAATCTTCTTCAAAATAAATATTTAAACTGATAATATATTTTTAAAGGCAAATAAATTGTTTTATATTTGTAATGTATACATATCTGTATATATTATAACTAGATAAATCTTTGTTTTAAATTAAATATATATATAGGCCTGTTTTCTTATTCTAACATTTTTGGTAAATTAAAATTGGATTCAAATTGATATTGAGCTACTAAATAAATAACCATATAATTTTAATACCCAAACTAAAAACTTAATTATTTAAAATTGATTTTAGTTAAGTTTAAATTTAAATAAAAGGATTTGTTTGTTTTTAATGAAGCTAATAAAATAAGTAATGTATTGAATAAGAAGACAAATTCATTTGTGAATTATTTTAATTTAATAATGAGTTATATTTAACAATATTAATAATGTAATATTCTTAAAAATGGATTTTTATATAGATAGAAATGACTATTTCAAAATTTATATGAATACATTAACATAAGAAGTAATGATTTGTAAATTAGAAACAACATCTTTCAAACATGTTTTAAAATAAAACAAGTCTTAAAATATGTTAAACACAAACATAAATTAAATGTATGGTTTTTAAAATGAGTATAAAAAGAAATAATAAGTAAATTAAGTGTTTAATAGTTTAAGTTTAAAATATAAGAAAAGTAAAAATAGGGAATAGAACTAAACACTTAAGCTAGAAAATTTATAACAAATTAACTAAACCAACTTTATATTGGTACATGAAGTATAAAAATAAACAAAGTGAAAAAGGGAATATTAAATACATAAAATACGAAGCTGCCAGGCAAATAAAAATAATGCATGTAACCTGTAAATAGTATGCAAGGTAAAAAAATAAACAAAGTATAATAGAAATAAACAACTTTATATAAAAAGAATGCAAACCAGGCAAGAACAGGATTTGAAATGAAATAAGACAAAAAATAAAAATAAAAATAAAAATAAAATTATTAAGTTGTAACAAGCCTGTAAACAAGATAAGGAACCAGGCATTAATTAACATCATCTCAACACAAAATTTTGGTCAATTCGAAATGTTTGAAAATCATTTCAGTTTGTACAAGAATCTGGGCAAGCAAGGAAGGAAATCATCTCAGCCCCCATATAGGAAAATATCTCTGACCTACAGCAAAACTTGTTCCAGATAACACCTACCCTTATACTTTAACCTGTCTCCTTATATATGCAGTGCCTTCGTTCATTTTTTTTTTCAAAACTTGGCAAACCAGAAACATAAGAAAGTTTTTTTTTTGCAAACTTAAACATCATCATACTACAAGTTTCTGGAATACAAGCACTCATGTCTCAAGTTAATCTATAGCAAGATAAACTGGGTAAACAGAAAACATAAGTAAGTTTCCATTTTTACAAACTTAAACTAATTCTCTAATCTGAAGCATGATGTTAGCAGGAAATCAAAAACAAAAAGAGATATTTTTTTTTCCAGTTTTAAAGAACAGTGTTCTGTTCATTCACTCTAAACCAGGTGAGTAACAATTCTTTTTTTTTTAAAACTCAAGTACAAATATGGTTGCTTGATCAATGCCTAATATAAGTTTGTATTTGTGTATATATGTTGGGAAATTCATGTGTAATTAGGGATGTGAACATGCTGTTAAATATATGTGCTCTGTTAAGTTTTATGTACCCAGGTTCTAAAACTAATTTTGAATGAACCTCTCATGATCAAATCTTTGTAGAACTTGGGTCTTAAACCAAAAATGTTTGTTATAGCACTTATTTTAGTTTAAAAATTTATGTAAGTTATAATAGTGTGAATAGCCTCTGGAACAAATAAACAACAGCAAGAATTTTAAGTAAGTCAAAAATTAATTTTCATGAATCATGGATTCAAGCATATGAATCAAAAGCTAAAATAAAAACATGATTTTTAAAACAAAAATTTTAATTTTTCGATTTATAGTTCGAGAGCAGTTCGTGTTTGTGGGTTTTTCTTCCTTTGAGTGATCTCTGGTGATTCTTGGGTTGGTAGAGTTTGGGATCGTGTCTGGTGATGGAGGGGTGAGTGAAGATGCTTGGAAAAATACGGCTGTGGTGGGAAGTTCATCAGGGGAATAGCGGCAGGTGATTTTCATTTGGAAACCTAATTTAACTAAGTTTGATAAGATCGATCGCCACGGTTTACACGATCGACCGAGTGTAGCAGGGTTTTGGGAAATGGAAGCTTGCTGCGTTGTCGTAGTGTGGCTGTATTTTTGGCAACCTCGGTGACGTGTGCAGCGGTGGCAAGAGGTATTTGTCAGTGGTGGTGCTTGCAGTTTTTGGGTCGAACTGCTAATTTTTGATTTACAATCTTTGAAGCCGATTTGGGGTTGGATTTCGAACCCTTGGAAGATTTGTGATTTGCCTACGCCTTTGATGTTCGCCGGAGTTGGAGGGTGTCGCCGTACACGTGTACGGCGTGGAGGTGATGGGTATCAGTATCGTTGGCAGGTTGCGAGTGATGAGGTTGGTTATTTCGGGGTTTAGATCGAAGTGTAAGGATGAGCCTGATACTATCAATTTTAGTTTTGAACATAATTTACTGAAAAGAAAAAAAAGGGAAGAAGAAGAGGAAGCAGTTTGTATACATGGGTGCTGTGTTTTTCAGGAGAAAGGGGAGGGGTACTCGGGTTTTTTATGTATTTCAACTCGGGAAAATACATCGCGCGACTCGAAGCGAGCTCGTGATTGACTCGGAGTAATGTGGGAAGGGGAAGCCTGGGTAAGTTGAACAGGTTATTTTTTTTAAAACCTGTAAAGTTTAAAATGCTTTAAACTGGGTTTTAAAATGAAATAAATGTTTAACATAGTTATGTAAATAAAAGAAAAGTTTGGACCCGAAAGAAATTTGAATTTCAGTTTAAAATAAAATAAGTTTAAAATTTTAAATTATTTGAAAACACTTTAAAACGGGGAAATGTTGCTCGAGTTTCACTCGAGTGATTCGAGTGTCGGACTCGAAGAAAAGTGGGATTTTGCTCGTAAAAATAATTGTTTGTCTCGGGTATTTTTAGCTTCGGGTTTTAATCATGTAAGTTTTATAAAAGTTTTAAAACGGGCTTTTAAATGGAAAATATATGTATTTTAAACAAAGTTGAAAATAAGATAACATTGGATTCAAAACGTAGTTTGAATCTCAGCTTTTAAATAAATAAGATTTTCAAGTTTAAAATTTGTTTTAAACAAATTTGAATGGAAATTTACATTAAATGGATTAAATAGCTTATAAATGGTAAATTGGTCATTAAATAGAATAAGAGTTTTAAAACTTAAGGCTTGTAATTATTAAATTAACTAAGTGGAAAATTAATGACTAGAATAAATTAACTCATAAATGAAGAGTTAAATTTATTTAAATAAGATATAAGTTAAGGTAGATTAAGTGGTAATTAGGGAATCATTGGTTTAATATTAAAATTAATGATTAGTAATAAATTAATAAGTTAAAAAAGAATTAATGAGTTATTAAGACTAACTCAAAGGTAAGTTAATTGCTTTAGAAAAGTAATTAAAGGATTATAATTAGTTAATGAAGGTCATTAACTAAAATAATAAAGTAATGGGATTATTTTTAATAATTAATTAAATTATTTATTTAAGATAAGCAATTGTGAATTGTTAAGTATACTTACTTAACGAAAGTAATTAAGAAATTAATTGCTCATTGTAATTAATTCTATGAATTGTTTAAGTTAATTAATTAAGTTTAATTAATTTAGACAACCATTTTGATGATGAGATAAGTATAATTACTTAGGGAAGTAATGGATGATAATTACTGTATGTAATTAATTGAGGGTGATTTAATAATGAAAGTAATTGGGATATAATTACTTTGTATAATTAATTGGGGGATTAATTAGAGAAATTAATTAAGGAGAAATTTATTTATTTGATGAGTAATTAAAGATAGTTAATTACTGAATGGTATTAATCAGAGGTGATTAATAAATGTGGTTTAATTAAAGACTAATTACTTAAAGTAATTAATTTTAAAGCACGGAATTAATTAAAAATATACTTATAAATCATTAATTGATATAATTAACGATGGGATGACAAATTTAGATTAATTAATCAATAATAAGAAATTAAAGAGTAATTAATTAGTGTAATTCAGAAGTAATGTAATGTTTGTAATTTGAGGTTAATTTCTATATTTAGATAAGATAATTGATTTGAGAAAATAATTTAAGGATGACTACTTGAATATAATTAAATGTTAATTAATCAAGTATGATTAATTGAAATGAGTAATTAGTGAATGATTTATTAATTGATTGGAGATTGATTAATAATTGTGTAAGCAAATTTTAAATGATGAAGTAATTAATTTAATTTACTTTAAATTAATTAGAGATGATATAATTAATTTAATTCATTTTAAATTAATTATAGCTTATATGATTGTTGATGTATGAATGGATGAAATTGTTTACCTTGAATGATTTAAGATCTCAGATATGAGAATTGATGTTATGTGATATTTATGCTATATGATATGGATGCTCGATTTAAGTATGAATTATCTGTTATGATGATATGCATTATCTGTTTGTAGTGATAATATTGATCATCTGTTTATGTTGATGTTGACTATCTATTATGATATTGTGAATTATCTATCTGTGTGTGTATTGAATTATTTTGAATTAAACTGTTAAGACTAAATAGACAACTTGGCCCTAAAAGACACGTTTTGGATTTCGATGAGACCAGGATCGGATTTTCCGCATTAGGAACATCCGAAAACCACATCGATTCCAAATTAACGATAGGTCGTGAATCTGAAGTGAAGATGAAGATTCAGAGTGCAAGGGTTATCGTCGTTAACTCTGAGGGTGATTCCAAAATGAGTGTAACGAGATAATGCCTTCGGTTTCGTTCGAACCCGGAACGAACTTGTATGGATTGAATGCTTTCAACACATCGTCAGGCGGGCGATGAGCATTCTAAGAAATATGTTCTCTAAAGGTAATCGTAGCCTCAAGCCTCATCAACCGGGAATGGCTAAAACAGGGGAGGTGCAGCAAGGTTAGGTGGGTCATGCCCAAGCAGGACAAGATTTTCCCCTGTCTAGATGTCCCTTTTTATTCGGCTGTATGGACAGTTGTGAGCTCCAACTGTCGGGGTTGTCTTGTTCGGGACTGTTCAGTAAGGAATGGTTCCGGCCTTATGTTGCAGGGGATGAAGGGAGTAATCCTCGGTACGGTGATCTAGGCCCCGTACTGTGACGGGCGGTACCCCAGTAGCCCTGCCATTGTATGGAATCCAAAATCCAATAAGTGCCAACGGTTTTGATTGTATTACCCACTTTTGTGGCTAGTAGATGGAATTTAATCATGTAACAATTTCGGCTATTTTCTATTTACTTGAAAACCCTAGACCTATTATAATATCACAGAATTTCCTATCAAATGTTTTGGTTAGCGTAAGGTAAAAACTTACCCATGTTTATTTGTGGGGAGTCTTACGTGATACCTTTTATTTTCAAATGATTTTCAAAGTTAAGCAACTTAAACTTGTTACTCATACCAGACCCATGTCTGACCCGGAGTTTATTTTTGTTTTTCATAAACTCTCGGGTACCCAAATTTTTACGGGTAGCCAAGGGATTCAGGTTAGATTTGACGAATTCTGGAGGAGCAATGGAGCAGGAGGCTTCAGTGTTGTAGATAGATATTTATGGTGTTCCGATGTGTTGATATCTCTGAGTTGTTTATCTGTATTGTATATTGACTTGTGTAACTAGACAGGTGTTTATAACTGTCTAGTATGAGATGTATTGACTGTCTAACTCTGATATATGCAAGATTATGTAATAGTTATGTGATCTATTATATTTTGTTTCATTCCGCTGTGAGATTCTGATGTTGTTGTTCTTTCTTCTCTATCTTTCTATTTTCTCATCCCTTTCTTTCTTCAAGACGATACGTCTTTCTGGGCTTAGAAAGGCGGGTCGTCACAGTTGGTATCAGAGCGCTAGGTTGAGTGAATACCTAGGCTCTTGAGTAATTTCTATCTTGAGAGAGCGTATTTGTAATTTTAATATATATAAATATATATATATTTATTTCTACCTATTTGTTGGGTTACCTGTCCGGGTTATCCAATATAAGTTATAAAGGTAGATAGGGTAGTGGTGTGTGTAACACGACTACCGATGGTTGGGGTTTGAATATTTGAGATTGAAAGTGTATCTGTCGAGACTGTAGACCTATTACTGTCTCGAGTAAGCTTTGGATGGAGTAAGGAATTCATTGATCTCTGAAGGAAACCTGTTAAGGTTCGGAGTTCATTTTTGAGGTGTAAGTTTAGATGAGCTAGAGTTTGGACTCATCGGATTGGCATGAGCAAGTCCGGATATCCTACCTTAGGATGTAGTAGCTGTGTGATGAGACACAGTGACTATGGAAATCTCTGAAGATGTTTCTTTGGAATCAGTTAAGGAAGTGTATCTGTTTCGATGTTGGGGCTGAGTTCAGTAGAATGTTTCTGTTTGGATCGAGGTCCGAGTTTCTCGAAGAACTCAGGGTTAGGAAATTTCTTGGCAATTGGTGTGTTGGCAAGGAAGTTTTTAACTTCTGCATCAGCAGTGGAGTTCAGAATTGCAGTGTGGTTCCATTTCTTTGATGAATTGGCTAATTAAGCATAGGCTGATCTGTTTGGTAAATAGAGAACAGTTTTTCTTTAGTAGTGGGCTAGATTGATCGCAAAGTGACTTGCGATTGTTTGAGTTTCTCTTGGGCTATCTGATTTTTCTGGATGTCTTCAGAAAGTTAAAATTTTGTCCGTGTTTATAGATTGGGTTTGTATCGACTGGATTCCAGGAGTGGTATCGATGGTTCAGTAAGGTGATTTTTGGAAAATGAGTTGGTGAAGCAGCTCGAGTTTTGGAGGAACTTCTGAGTTTCTTTTAAGGATCTGTTGAACCATAGTTCTTAGATGTGTTGTCCAGTTTGTCCTCGTGAGCATCATCAACATTTTCCTCTATTCTGATCAGAGTAGCGCAGTGGAAGCATGGTGGCAGCTGTTTGGTGTGGGAAATAACTAGAATTTGCAGTATTTTGGATTAGAGAGTTTCTACTGGAAATTTTTCGGGATCTTAAGACCAGATTGGAACGCATCTGTATTATCTTTCCATATGAGAAGAAGTAAGATCAGTCTGCTGATTTTGGAATTGAGTTTGTGTTCTGAGTTTTAGTCAATCTTGGAAAGATCATTTTGGATTGTTTTTGGATCAATTTGTTTCTGGGGATATCAGCAAGTGTTGAGCTGATTAGTATGGGTATATGCAGTCCAGGATTGTCAAAAGAGTATTTTGGATATCTGAGATTCGGAGTGTTTCACGTATCTCTGAGGGAGTACGTGTAAGGGCTATATTTGATTGTTGAGTCAGCAGTTCAGAGAAGTTTGGTTGTTGAGTCAGACTTATCTGTAGTCTGATATCCTATTTTGTTGTGTAGATCCAGGTGAGTGTGAACTCAGTAGCTTAGTAATATTGATTATTTGAATTCTGTAGAGAGAGTATCCCAATATTTATACTTGGGGAAACTCGAGAAAATTCTATTTAGGATTTTTATCTAGACAAATAGATTTGTTTGATTGGATAAATTGGTTGCTATGATTGCTAGCATATGGTTGATATCTGTCTGTGTTTCAGTATTAAATCTTTAATTAAATTATTAAATTACCTTTGTTTTAAATTTCGGGGACGAAATTCTTTTAAGGGGGGAAGAATGTGATATCCCGGAAATTTTGACAATAACAATTTAATAATTTATGTCAAAATTTAATTGAATTGACCATATTGTTAATAATAAATTTGAGATAAATGTGATAATCTTCTTCAAAATAAATATTTAAACTGATAACCTATTTTTAAAGGCAAATAAATTATTTTATATTTGTAATGTATACATATCTGTATATATTATAACTAGATAAATCTTTGTTTTAAATTAAATATATATATAGGCCTGTTTTCTTATTCTAACATTTTTGGTAAATTAAAATTGGATTCAAATTGATATTGAGCTACTAAATAAATAACCATATAATTTTAATCCTCAAACTAAAAACTTAATTATTTAAAATTGATTTTAGTTAAGTTTAAATTTAAATAAAAGGATTTGTTTGTTTTTAATGTAGCTAATAAAATAAGTAATGTATTGAATAAGAAGACAAATTCATTTGTGAATTATTTTAATTTAATAATGAGTTATATTTAACAATATTAATAATGTAATATTCTTAAAAATGGATTTTTATATAGATAGAAATGACTATTTCAAAATTTATATGAATACATTAACATAAGAAGTAATGATTTGTAAATTAGAAACAACATCTTTCAAACATGTTTTAAAATAAAACAAGTCTTAAAATATGTTAAACACAAACATAAATTAAATGTATGGTTTTTAAAATGAGTATAAAAAGAAATAATAAGTAAATTAAGTGTTTAATAGTTTAAGTTTAAAATATAAGAAAAGTAAAAATAGGGAATAGAACTAAACACTTAAGTTAGAAAATTTATAACAAATTAACTAAACCAACTTTATATTGGTACATGAAGCATAAAAATAAACAAAGTGAAAAAGGGAATATTAAATACATAAAATATGAAGCTGCCAGGCAAATAAAAATAATGCATGTAACCTGTAAATAGTATGCAAGGTAAAAAAATAAACAAAGTATAATAGAAATAAACAACTTTATATAAAAAGAATGCAAACCAGGCAAGAACAGGATTTGAAATGAAATAAGACAAAAATAAAAATAAAAATAAAAATAAAATTATTAAGTTGTAACAAGCCTGTAAACAAGATAAGGAACCAGGCATTAATTAACATCATCTCAACACAAAATTTTGGTCAATTCGAAATGTTTGAAAATCATTTCAGTTTGTACAAGAATCTGGCCAAGCAAGGAAGGAAATCATCTCAGCCCTCATATAGGAAAATATCTCTGACCTACAATAAAACTTGTTCCAGATAACACCTACCCTTATACTTTAACCTGTCTCCTTATATATGCAGTGCCTTCGTTCATTTTTTTTTTCAAAACTTGGCAAACCAGAAACATAAGAAAGTTTTTATTTGCAAACTTAAACATCATCATACTACAAGTTTCTGGAATACAAGCACTCATGTCTCAAGTTAGTCTGTAGCAAGATAAACTGGGTAAACAGAAAACATAAGTAAGTTTCCATTTTTACAAACTTAAACTAATTCTCTAATCTAAAGCATGATGTTAGCAGGAAATCAAAAACAAAAAGAGATATATTTTTTTTTCCAGTTTTAAAGAACAGTGTTCTGTTCATTCACTCTAAACCAGGTGAGTAACAATTCTTTTTTTTTAAAAACTCAAGTACAAATATGGTTGCTTGATCAATGCCTAATATAAGTTTGTATTTGTGTATATATGTTGGGAAATTCATGTGTAATTAGGGATGTGAACATGCTGTTAAATATATGTGCTCTGTTAAGTTTTATGTACCCAGGTTCTAAAACTAATTTTGAATGAACCTCTCATGATCAAATCTTTGTAGAACTTGGGTCTTAAACCAAAAATGTTTGTTATAGCACTTATTTTAGTTTAAAAATTTATGTTAGTTATAATAGTGTGAATAGCCTCTGGAACAAATAAATAACAGTAAGAATTTTAAGTAAGTCAAAAATTAATTTTCATGAATCATGGATTCAAGCATATGAATCAAAAGCTAAAATAAAAACATGATTTTTAAAACAAAAATTTTAATTTTTTGATTTATAGTTCGAGAGCAGTTCGTGTTTGTGGGTTTTTCTTCCTTTGAGTGATCTCTGGTGATTCTTGGGTTGGTAGAGTTTGGGATCGTGTCTGGTGATGGAGGGGTGAGTGAAGATGCTTGGAAAAATACGGCTGTGGTGGGAAGTTCATCAGGGGAATCACGGCAGGTGATTTTCATTTGGAAACCTAATTTAACTAAGTTGGATAAGATCGATCGCCACGGTTTACACGATCGACCGAGTGTAGCAAGGTTTTGGGAAATGGAAGCCTGTTGCGTTGTCGTAGCGTAGCTGTATTTTTGGCAACCTCGGTGACGTGTGCGGCGGTGGCAAGAGGTATTTGTCAGTGGTGGCGCTTGCAGTTTTTGGGTCGAACTGCTAATTTTTGATTTACAATCTTTGAAGCCGATTTGGGGTTGGATTTCGAACCCTTGGAAGATTTGTGATTTGCCTACGCCTTTGATGTTCGCCGGAGTTGGAGGGTGTCGCCGTACACGTGTACGGCGTGGAGGTGATGGGTATCAGTATCGTTGGCAGGTTGCTATCGAGTTGTGCTCGAGTGATGAGGTTGGTTATTTCGGGGTTTAGATCGAAGTGTAAGGATGAGCCTGATACTATCAATTTTAGTTTTGAACATAATTTACTGAAAAGAAGAAAAAAAAGGGAAGAAGAATAGGAAGCAGTTTGTATACACGGGTGCTGTGTTTTTCCGGAGAAAGGGGAGGGATACTCGGGTTTTTTATGTATTTCAACTCGGGAAAATACATCGCGCGACTCGAAGCGAGCTCGTGATTGACTCGGAGTAATGTGGGAAGGGGAAGCCTGGGTAAGTTGAACAGGTTATTTTTTTTTAAAACCTGTAAAGTTTAAAATGCTTTAAACTGGGTTTTAAAATGAAATAAATGTTTAACATAGTTATGTAAATAAAAGAAAAGTTTGGACCCGAAAGAAATTTGAATTTCAGTTTAAAATAAAATAAGTTTAAAATTTTAAATTATTTGAAAATACTTTAAAACGGGGAAATGTTGCTCGAGTTTCACTTGAGTGATTCGAGTGTCGGACTCGAAGAAAAGTGGGATTTTGCTCGTAAAAATAATTGTTTGTCTCGGGTATTTTTAGCTTCGGGTTTTAATCATGTAAGTTTTATAAAAGTTTTAAAACGGGCTTTTAAATGGAAAATATATGTATTTTAAACAAAGTTGAAAATAAGATAAGATTGGATTCAAAACGTAGTTTGAATCTCAGCTTTTAAATAAATAAGATTTTCAAGTTTAAAATTTGTTTTAAACAAATTTGAATGGAAATTTACATTAAATGGATTAAATAGCTTATAGATGGTAAATTGGTCATTAAATAGAATAAGAGTTTTAAAACTTAAGGCTTGTAATTATTAAATTAACTAAGTGGAAAATTAATGACTAGAATAAATTAACTCATAAATAAAGAGTTAAATTTATTTAAATAAGATATAAGTTAAGGTAGATTAAGTGGTAATTAGGGAATCATTGGTTTAATATTAAAATTAATGATCAGTAATAAATTAATAAGTTAATAAAGAATTAATGAGTTATTAAGACTAACTCAAAGGTAAGTTAATTGCTTTAGAAAAGTAATTAAAGGATTATAATTAGTTAATGAAGGTCATTAACTAAAATAATAAATTAATGGGATTATTTTTAATAATTAATTAAATTATTTATTTAAGATAAGCAATTGTGAATTGTTAAGTATACTTACTTAACGAAAGTAATTAAGAAATTAATTGCTCATTGTAATTAATTCTATGAATTGTTTAAGTTAATTAATTAAGTTTAATTAATTTAGACAACCATTTTGATGATGAGATAAGTATAATTACTTAGGGAAGTAATGGATGATAATTACTGTATGTAATTAATTGAGGGTGATTTAATAATGAAAGTAATTGGGATATAATTACTTTGTATAATTAATTGGGGGATTAATTAGAGAAATTAATTAAGGAGAAATTAATTTATTTGATGAGTAATTAAAGATAGTTAATTACTGAATGGTATTAATCAGAGGTGATTAATAAATGTGGTTTAATTAAAGACTAATTACTTAAAGTAATTAATTTTAAAGCAGGGAATTAATTAAAAATATACTTAGAAGTCATTAATTGATATAATTAATGATGGGATGATAAATTTAGATTAATTAATCAATAATAAGAAATTAAAGAGTAATTAATTAGTGTAATTCAGAAGTAATGTAATGTTTGTAATTTGAGGTTAATTTCTATATTTAGATAAGATAATTGATTTGAGAAAATAATTTAAGGATGATTACTTGAATATAATTAAATGTTAATTAATCAAGTATGATTAATTGAAATGAGTAATAAGTGAATGATTTATTAATTGATTGGAGATTGATTAATAATTGTGTAAGCAAATTTTAAATGATGAAGTAATTAATTTAATTTACTTTAAATTAATTAGAGATGATATAATTAATTTAATTCATTTTAAATTAATTATAGCTTATATGATTGTTGATGTATGAATGGATGAAATTGTTTACCTTGAATGATTTAAGATCTCAGATATGAGAATTGATGTTATGTGATATTTATGCTATATGATATGGACGCTCGATTTAAGTATGAATTATCTGTTATGATGATATGCATTATCTGTTTGTAGTGATAATATTGATCATCTGTTTATGTTGATGTTGACTATCTATTATGATATTGTGAATTATCTATCTGTGTGTGTATTGAATTATTTTGAATTAAACTGTTAAAACTAAATAGACAACTTGGCCCTAAAAGACATGTTTTGGATTTCGATGAGACCAGGATCGGATTTTCCGCATTAGGAACATCCGAAAACCACATCGATTCCAAATTAACGATAGGTCGTGAATCTGAAGTGAAGATGAAGATTCAGAGTGCAAGGGTTATCGTCGTTAACTCTGAGGGTGATTCCAAAATGAGTGTAACGAGATAATGCCTTCGGTTTCGTTCGAACCCGGAACGAACTTGTATGGATTGAATGCTTTCAACACATCGTCAGGCGGGCGATGAGCATTCTAAGAAATATGTTCTCTAAAGGTAATCGTAGCCTCAAGCCTCATCAACCGGGAATGGCTAAAACAGGGGAGGTGCAGCAAGGTTAGGTGGGTCATGCCCTAGCAGGACAAGATTTTCCCCTGTCTAGATGTCCCTTTTTATTCGGCTGTGTGGACAGTTGTGAGCTCCAACTGTCGGGGTTGTCTTGTTCGGGACTGTTCAGTAAGGAATGGTTCCGGCCTTGTGTTGCAGGGGATGAAGGGAGTAATCCTCGGTACGGTGATCTAGGCCCCGTACTGTGACGGGCGGTACCCCAGTAGCCCTGCCATTGTATGGAATCCAAAATCCAATAAGTGCCAACGGTTTTGATTGTATTACCCACTTTTGTGGCTAGTAGCTGGAATTTAATCATGTAACAATTTCGGCTATTTTCTATTTACTTGAAAACCCTAGACCTATTATAATATCACAGAATTTCCTATCAAATGTTTTGGTTAGCGTAAGGTAAAACTTACCCATGTTTATTTGTGGGGAGTCTTACGTGATACCTTTTATTTTCAAATGATTTTCAAAGTTAAGCAACTTAAACCTGTTACTCATACCAGACCCATGTCTGACCCGGAGTTTATTTTTGTTTTTCATAAACTCTCGGGTACCCAAATTTTTATGGGTAGCCAAGGGATTCAGGTTAGATTTGACGAATTCTGGAGGAGCAATGGAGCAGGAGGCTTCAGCGTTGTAGATAGATATTTATGGTGTTCCGCTGTGTTGATATCTCTGAGTTGTTTATCTGTATTGTATATTGACTTGTGTAACTAGACAGGTGTTTATAACTGTCTAGTATGAGATGTATTGACTGTATAACTCTGATATATGCAAGATTATGTAATAGTTATGTGATCTATTATATTTTGTTTCATTCCGCTGTGAGATTCTGATGTTGTTGTTCTTTCTTCTCTATCTTTCTATTTTCTCATCCCTTTCTTTCTTCAAGACGATACGTCTTTCTGGGCTTAGAAAGGCGGGTCGTCACATCCTGACACAACTGGTCATTTGTAGAACCAAAAATGATATCATCAACATAAATTTGAACTATTAAAATACCATTTTCCGAAAGTTTAATAAAAAGTGTTTGATCAACTTTTCCAATTTGAAATCCTGAAGAAATTAGATAAATCTTTAATCGATCATACCAAGCACGTGGTGCTTGTTTTAAACCTTAAAGAGCTTTCTTAAGTTTATAAACATGATTAGGAAATTTCTCGTGAATAAATAAGGGAGGTTGTTCAACAAATACTTTTTCTTTTACATAACCATTTAAAAAAGAACTTTTAACGTCCATTTGATAAAGTTTGAAATTGTGAAAACATGCATAGGCCATTAAGATTCGTATTGCTTCTAGTCTTGCAACCGGAGCAAACGTTTCTTCGTAGTCAATTTCTTCTTCTTGATTATATCCTTGTGCAACTAACTTTGCTTTATTTTTAGTGATGTTACCTTGTTCATCCGCTTTGTTCTTGTAGACTCATTTTGTTCCAATAACAGCTCGACCACTTGGTCTAGGAACTAATTCCCAAACTTCATTGCGTTCAAACTGGTTTAGTTCTTCTTGCATTGCAATTATCCAGTAGTCGTCTGTGGAAGCTTCTTTGGGATTCTTTAGTTCGATATTAAAAAGATATGCTACATGGCCCATTTGATTTAGTTGACTTCTAATTTGTACATTTGAATTAATTTCTCAAATAATATTTTGAACAGGATAATCCCGTAATATTTTTGGTGGAGATCTTAATTCATTATTACTATCAACAATGTTTTCATCAATTTCTTCCGTATTTGTAATGTTATCTGGAAAATCTTCATCGTCTTTTATACTTGGTTTTTGTAGAAAATTTTCATCAAAAGATACGTGTAATGTTTCTTCAACAGTATTTGATCTTTTATTAAATACGCGATAAGCTTTGCTACGATCTGAATATCGTAGAAAGATTCCTTCATCTGATTTCGCATCGAATTTACCAAGTTGATCATTTGTATTTAATATAAAACATTTTGAAACAAAAACTTTAAAATAAGAAATCTTTGATTTTCTTCCAGTAAAAAATTCATAAGAAGTGTTTTTTGTTAGAGGTCGAATGGAAACATGATTCAAAACATAACAAGTAGTTGCAATAGCTTCTGCCCAAAAATGTTTTGGAAGAGTGCTTCCATTTAACAAAGTTCGTGCACATTCTTGTAAAGTTCTGTTTTTGCGTTCTACAAATCCATTTTGTTGTGGAGTTCTAGGAAACGAAAAATTAGGAAAAATTCCTTTCTTTTTACAAAAATAGTCAAAGACTTCGTTTTCAAATTCTCCTCCATGATCACTTCTTATATTCTTTATCTTCAAACCTTTTAAATTTTGAATTCGTTTGACAATAATTATAAAATGCTCAAGCGTACTACTTTTGTTTCTCATAAAAATGGCCCAAGTATATCTAGAAAAATCATCTACTATTATAAACACATATTTATTATGGTTTAAGGATTGAACTTGAGTTGGCCCAAATAAATCAATGTGTAGTAATTCAAGTGGTTGTAATGTAGAGATAACTTTCTTAGATTTAAAAGATGATTTGGTCAATTTTCCTAATTGACATGCATCACAAATGTGATTAATTTTGAAATTCATTTTTGGTAATCCTCTGACTAAATCATTTTTAGAAAGTTTGTTTATAGTTTTGAAGTTGATATGATAGAATCTTTTGTGCCACAGCCAAGGATCATTTTCATTAGCTATTAAACACATATCTGAATTATGATTGATTTTCACATTCAAAACATAGATATTTCTGTCTCTATTTCCTTCAAATATAAGATTTTGATTTTTATAAAAAATGCTACACTTATCTTCAGAAAAAGAGATTTTGAAACCTTTGTCACATAACTGGCTGATACTTAAAAGATTGTGTTTTAAATTTTTGACTAGTAAGACATTAGAAATAAGAGGTAAATTAGATGTACCGACATTGCTGACATTGCCTTTTCTAATGATATATCCTTTGGAATTGTCTCCAAAAGTGACCGATCCTCCATTTGAGTAAGTAATGTTTGATAGCATATTCTTGTCTCCAGTCATATGTTTTGAGCAACCGCTGTCGAGTATCCATTTTCCTCTCTTTTTAAGTGGGTCCTGCAAATAATAATAATAATAATATTGGTACCCACTTTGTGATAGGGTCCTAAGAGTTCGGTCTTAGGAAACCAAACCCAAATGGGTTCAGTGTCCCCCTTACAAATATAATTTTCATTTTTATGAACAGTTTCAAAAAAGGTATCTATATATTTATTCCTAATCAAACTATTGTTTGTTTTAGGAATCCATATTTTTATGGTTTTAGAATTATTTTTCCTTTTTGGATAAGCATTAGTATTAGAAAAATTTCTCCAATTTTCCTTTTTAGATGGAGATTTTGATTTCTTAGTGTATCCTAGTCCCTTCTTATTAGAAGTGGATTGAGAATTTTTAATGATATTGGATAGATTTTTTGAAATATTTCTAGTAATATGAGGCAAGTATTATCTAATTCTATTATTTTGATTTTAGTTTTTAGCTTATGATTTTCAGAGACAAGAGAGTCATTCTTTTCTTTTTGAGTTTCAATTTCTTGACTCAATAAAGTAAGTTGAGAGTTATCATTAGAGAAGATATCTTGAAGTTTTCCAAGTTCTTCTTCTAATATTTTCTTTTCATCATTAAGCATATCTCTCTCGAATTCTGCTTTTCTTTGATTTTATAGAGCCTCTTTATATATTCTTTTGATGCTTTTTAAGGTATCAAGGAGTTCTGAATTAATTTCAATCATATCATCAAAAGTAAGATCATTTACCTGACTTTCTATAGCCATGAAACAGACATTTGCTTGTTCTTTCTGACTATCACTGCTGCTTTTTGAAGAAGAAGAATCCGAGTCATCCCATGTTACTGAAAATGCTTTTCTTTTAGACTTGTCCTTTCGATTCTTATTGTGATATGTCTTCTTTTTTTCTGGACAGTCTTTTTGCTTTTGTCCTTTCTTATGGCAATTAAAGCATTCTAGTATTGATGAAGATGGCCTATTGTTGTTGAAGTTTCTTTTTCCGTTGTTTCTATTTCCTTTTCTGTACTTTAAAAACTTTTCAAAGTTTTTAGCAATGAATGCTAAATCTTCTTCATCCGAGTCTGATTCTTCTTTTTTAGCTTGGAATGTCATATTCTTTTTGTCTTGTGCTTGTACTCTTTTAGCCTACAAATTCACTTCATAGGACATTAGATTTCCTATCAATTCTTCTGGTTTCATGGTTGGAAGATCATTAGCTTCTTCAATAGCTAAGACTTTTCTTTCCCATTCATCCGTTAAAGAGTTAAGGATTTTTGAAATATTATCGAAGTCAGAATACTTTTCTCCAAGTCATAGTAAAGAGTGATATATATCTTGAAATCTAAAATATATATCGTTTATAGATTCATCCTGCTTCATTCTAAAATTTTGAAATTGACTTTTGAGCATGGATATTTTGCTTTGTCTAACCTTGTCAGTCCCTTTGTGAGTAACTCTAAGTGTTCTCCATATTTCATAAGCAGTTGTGCACATGCTAACACGGTTAAACTCATTTCTATCTAAAGCAGAAAATAACATATTCATAGCTTTGGCATTTCCAGTAGCATCTGGTTTTTGTGTGTCTGACCATGTAGAGTATTCTGTTGTAGGAATGTTATACTCTGTTTGAGTGATATTCCATGAGTCAACACCACTTGCTTGCATATAAATACGCATACGAGTTGCCCAATAGTTGTAATTCATGCCATTGAATAGTGGAGGTCGTGCAGTAGATTGACCTTCATTAAAACTAGTGTTAGTGATAGTGTTAATAGTGCTGGTGTTGTTTTCCATCTTAGCAAAATATCAGATAACTGTGTAACGGTTATAAGATGCCTGGCTCTGATACCAAATGAAAGTTACCGTAGATCGTGCTATATGAAATTATATTATACTAGTGCGGAAATAAACAATAGCAATGAAATGTAAGTGAAAATAAAACAAGCACACCAGGAATTTTTATACTGGTTCGAACTTCCCGTTCTACGTCCAGTCCCAGACTCCTTTTTGGAATTTCACTAACAACAATCCTCACTTAACCCGGAGGAATAGGTTTATACAACCCTTGAACAGCCGAACAAGGGACCTGAGCAGCGGAACCGGATTTTGCCTCAACAGCCGAAGAGGACTTCAACTTATACAGAATGTATGTGACATAATATGTTCTTAATAACACGAATTTGTCTCTTTGGTAGTACAAACTTCCTATAATCTTTCTCCTTTATGATATATGTGTGAATGCGTGAAGATTAAAGAAGTAGGAAACTGAATTTGAATGAAGTTGAAAGCACAAATGTATTAGAATCAAGAATTTCAAGAATAGAATAATAATCAATAGAATTGGTGATTTTAAAACTTGATTCTAATGTGTTTATATAGATTGTAAATAGTTGCAATTGTTCATGAAGAGTTATCATCAAGAGTTATGTTTATCTGTTGGATTAAAGATCGCACCTCTTCATGAATGGAAATGTCTTTTCAAAAAAAATAGCCGTTGTATATATTCAGACGTCTGAAATTAAAAATTCAGACTTCTAAAATGCAACGAAATCAAAAAAGGAAGAAAATAGGCAAAAAATTGTTATATTCAGACGTCTGAAATATAAGTTTCAGACGTCTGAATATTGTAGTTTACAACATTCAAACTTTCAGAACCAGACGTCTGAATCGAAGCTTTCAGACGTCTGAATGTAACATGAAAAATGAGATTCTCTTTAAAACATGAAAAAATGAAATTATAATGTTAATGTATATCATATAGGAGAGATTTTAACATATTTTAAACTCTAGACACAGACTCGATACATACTTAAGAGTCGTAGCTCATTTGAATCCGGTCTTTGATTGATTCCTGTAAAAAAACAAGTTAGTATACAATAATGACGTATATAGTTGTTATAGTCAAAATATCGTAATTATGAAAATATCACAAATACGAAGTTTCAACAAATTTCACCATGAAAACCTCAAATCTCACATGACTCTCAAAACAAAAGTTGTTCCATATTGTCATAGCTTTCCAATGAGAGTTGGATCGTAGAAAATGGATAAGGGAGCCAGAATTTATGGCCAAAGCATTATTTTGCTACAATGCTTAAATCCCATAACACAAGTCTGAGTGCTTACCTCAAATTCAAACACATTTTAGGCTCAGTAAACTTTAGATTTCCAAAACATGATAAACATGAAAGTTGTTCATTATAAAAGTAGATTTCAAATGAAAAAAGACCTCACTTGTCAAAAAGATATGATTAAAATACCTTAGTGCTTCATCTTAGAACAAAACTCAAGCTAAAGTAGTTATTTCATATTCAATCGCATTTTAGCACTAGAAAACTTTTCAGAAAGTGATCAGCATAAAAGTTGTTCCTTATGAAAATTCCTTTCATCTTAAAAAAATCACTTAAATCCAATCAAATAATCAAAAGTTGTGACAATTCTATCGCAGCACTTCCAAAATTTCATAATTCTAAATGCTTCAATACACTTCAATACCTAACTAAATAATCAAAAGCATAGGAGAATAGTAACCACTGAACAAATAGTACAATTTGACCAAGTAAAGAACTGTGTTTTAAGCATCATCTGATCATATCATATATAGAAATATGAACAACAAATCCTATACATACATACATACATATATATGTGTGTGTCCCGTCTAATAATTCTTTTTTTTTGAATTTTTGGTTTTTTTAGAACTTCTTATTCTTTATTACGGGGAAACTTGAAATTTAATAATTCACGGAAACTCAAGATTTTAGCTTAATAGAAAATATAGGTTCTCAAATTTTATTTAAAATGATAGAAATTAAGCTTATGGTGTATGCTTTCATTAACGTTTCCGTTCACTTCAAGTATGCTAAATCAAGATCAATATTGGAATTAAACTTTAATTCGATCTTTTGGATACGTATTGTTCTTATATATGTTTCTATGAGGAATGATAAAATATTTATTCTGGAAATATAAATCATACATCAAAATTATTTCCAAATTCTTCATTTAAACAAAATCCAAATCAAAAAGTTTTCAAAATGAAAACTTCATTTATCAAACATGTATAGATTGCTTAGATCCATATCACAAACCAAAATGCAATCAAATTCAACTAATTTATTTGAATCAATAACTACGAAAATTATCAAATTCAAAACCTACTTTCAAAACGAACTCAAAAGCACACAAAAATAAGCAAGTTTTAAATCAATTCAGACCCAAATTCAAAAAATCATTACGTTTAACAATTTATGTTTTAAAAGATGTACAGATCTCAAAGTTAAATCATTTGAGCATGATATTAAGATCTACAATATAATAAGATCTGAAAAATAAGAACTAAAAAATAAGATCTAGGTAGATGTGATCTGAAATATAAGAACAAAAAAAAATGTACAATGGAATAAGATCTGTAAAATTAGATCTATGATGGAATAAGGTCTGGAAAAAAATAAGATCCATGGAATGAGATATGGAAATTTTCTTACCATTATATAATATATATATATATATATATATAAATCAAAGGTTCGTAAAAAAATTAGATTTGGAAAAACTCAAAACTAGATCCGAAAAGGATTGAAAATACATCTAAAAACATATGGGGGTTAACCTAAAAAAATTTAGATTTGGATAAGCAGATCCATTAAAACTCAAATCCAAATCTGGAGAAATTATAAAAATAGGTCTAGAAGTGTGAATCCAAAATACTTAGATCAAAATTAATTACAGAATAAACTTAGAAATGTAGATCTAGAAGATTTCAAAACTGGATATGATAAAATAGAAGCAGTTCTAGTAAAGCGTTGTAAACTATAAGAAGGTAAGAAGCCATTAGAGAAAAGAGAGAAGATATTTAGTACATACAATACAACGGAGCTCTATTTATAGGCATGTCATACGTAATAAAAATTACAATAATGCTCATGTAACATATAACACATTTACCCTTATAATTTACGTATATTATAACAATCTTTCCCTTTTAAGACCTATTTTATACAGTTTTTTCTTATAATTCTTTCTCGTTTACATCAGTGACTTTCAAGTTAAAAGCTGGTTGTCAATACATGTATTGAAAGCAGTTATGAGTTATTGAAAATTATAACATATTAAGGTTAGTAAAATTACTCATATACTCCTTTGAATTACACATATTCTTCTATAAGAAAAGGATATTGGGATGGACCTAAAGCTTAAGGTTTATTTGGTTTCATTTTAAGTTTTTTGTTAAATGTTTTTTCGTATGCATTATAAAACATGAGAAAGCAGAAAAAATGTTCTAAAATTCATGGTCGTTACGATGATTAATGGATGATAAGGGAAATTGATTATTCTATGTGCTCTTGTTATGTCCAAAAACGCTGAAAACAAATTTAATTTGTTGCCCATATTCCAAAAAAACCAAAAGCATGAAAAACGATCTGTCTCCTTAACGCTATTTAAAAGTAAGTTTATTTTACTATAGACATTATTATCATAGAGAAATATTACTAAATAGTAAATAGTTTAGTGGATCCTTATGGGCGGTCTCAAGCATCCTTTAAGTTACTTGTACCTTATATTACAGTTCACTTAAGTTAGTTTACATTGTATAAGTATGTATGTCTTGACTCGAGTGTTTTTTGTTTTGCTTTACGCTCGGGTCAGACTAAGTGATACAACATTAGAGACTCACCTTCGAAGTTGGAGATTTGTTTGAAAATCCAGCTATCTTTTTCATTTCAGTCAGCCAGTTGATTCCAGTTATCCAGTTGTTTCCAGTGTTGTATTCAGCTTGTTACTTGATTATCATCTTGTTACTTCTGTTGTATCTTGATTAACTCTGATGTATTTATATAATAGCTTCATGAACTATTATCTCTTTGCTTCCGCTGCATTATATTACTCTGTGTATGTGATTCTGTGATTTATTTATTTGCTGTATATTTTGAGATTTGCCAAATTTATTTTACAATTCGGTATTTTGAGCAATTCAAGTCCGACATGTGCAGATGGGAATGGTTGAAAATATCGGATCCTTACATTGCCTGTACCTTTGGTAACGTTATCTCAGATTTGGTTGAGGGAGCGTTGTATAAGTAGTTACATACATTGATTTGGAGGTGAAGTTTGGTCGTGGATTCGAATCTGCAGGTGATTATAATGAGTTGCATAATTTAATTAGGAGGCGATTATAATGAGTTACATAATTTGGCGAGGAGGTTAACTTTGGAATGTAAGAAGTAAAATTTAAGAAATGGGAAAAGGTAAAATAAAAAAAGGAGAAGGCAGAGGCACGGGGAAATAGCAGAGCTCACTTGAGCCAAAAAAATTAGGAACAGAGCCAAAATTTTAGCATTGGGGGAGAAAATTTTTTTGGTTCGAGCCAAAAAAACTTGTATATATCAAATCAAATACAGTACTTACAAAACAAAACCTTTACATGCATATGATAGTAATAATTTATTGTATTTTTAAAATTTTGAATTTTTTAAACGTTTTCTAAAATTCTAAATATTTTATAAATTTTTAAGCTTATTAAACAAAATATTTTCTAAATTTGTGAAAATTTCAAAGTTTTGTTTCTAAATTTTACAAATATTTTTAAATTTAATTTAAAAAATGTCAATATTTAAAACTTTTATATATACTAAATTTAATGTAATTATCGATTATAATTATTAAATATTAAATACTAGATAATAAATTTGCAAATTATATCAATACCCTAAGTATTGGTTTTGATGACGACAACCATATAAATATTACAACTAATGTATCTCCGAGTTATGTGGTTATTTCAGATATAGTATGGAGACATTTATAGAGATAAACTAGAACTCAATGGAAGAAAATGGATTATATAAGAAGGTTAATCAGAGCTATGGAAGAACAAAACTGATTGAAGAAGAATGCTGAAAGGACAGAAGTGTTTGAAGTGTTGAGTAGTTGGTTGAGTCTTAGAATTCCTTGTTAAAGATCCCATGCCAATTATACTTGAAGATCATAACCATTGACGTCAATCGAATCAAAAAAATCCACAAATAAGAGGAAGTTTTGAAATCTGAAATTCGCAACACTTATTGGTGTTGCTGACGTGTTGATGTTCTCTTGGGAAAATGTTTACACAACACCAGAAAGGCAATTTCCTCATGGTTATAAGCATGACAAAACTAATTTGTTACGGTTATAACCGTTAAAATAGGTACCGTGGGCAAATTTAGTCATACTTTTTCTCACTGTTATAACCGTGATAAAAATAGTAATTTCTCACGCTTATAACCGTTATAAATTTAGATATTATCACACTTATAGCCGTGACAGAACAATATTTACTCACGGTTATAATCGTGATAAACTGGTTATTACTAACGCTTATAACCATGGGAAATTTAGATAGTACACACTTAAAACCATGACAGAACAATAGTTTCTAACATTTCTAACCATTACCAAAAAGGAAACTCTAATACTTATAACCGTGACAAATGCAAATTATATCACAGTTATAACCGTTACGAAAGGTTATTTTCTAACACTTATAACCGTGATAACTAAAACAATATCAAACAAACTATATAGCACCAATATTTTATTATAGCTACAAACAATCTGTACAAAAAATATATAGTATTAACATTAATGTCCAAAAGCAATTGTCCAAAAGCGACCAGCAAATGAGTCAGAAATTAGAGCTCCAGCAATAGAGGTCAGGCTAGTAGTGCCACTAAAGTTGCTAAGTGTATTTGAAGCTTCAACTAATGGTAAGTGAAGCTGGCTAGTCAAATAGGAAACCATGTTTGCATTGAATTCAGCCATTGCAAATTTGTCGCATATTTCATTACCTAGAATCGAAGAATCAAGAATTGATATGTGTAGTTATCAACTAAATGATGATAGAAGTAGTAAATACATTTGTGTGTCTCACCCAGGATAAATGGCATGGTTTTAAGGCCTCCTTTCTTTTTCAGCTTCCTCTCTGGTTCATTATCCTCCATTTCTGAATGATTTGGCAATGAACTTTGCTTCATTCTAATAGAACTGAAAAGCTTAGTTAGACTCTTAGAGTGTGAGTATTGAAGACAAACCCAGGTTGTATTTATAGTCTTATATACCACGCATTACCTCATCCTTAACAGTAAATGAGTTGCATATTGAGTTACTTTGTAGTTTAACCTCACCTTAAAAGTAAAACCGATTAGCATTTACACACAAAGTTTGGTGCACTGAATTTTGCCATTTTAATGATTAATTTGATTTTTATTTCTTAATTTTGAAAATCCAGAAAAACAAGCTTTAATAATCTGTTACTGGGTAATGATTTCCAAGGATTAAAACTTCATAATTTCTTCTGACAGAGTATATGGGTCAAAACCATGGAACTAAGTAACATATGTAACTCATATGTAAAGCTGAACAAGAAAATGTGCATAAAATTATTCATTGATTGACATTATGTAAGACTGGATTTAACTATTGTATATATTATCATTTGTTATATGGAGTAATAATTCACATTTTTGACTAATTCAATGCTTCCAGTTTCAACACATGTTAATTTTTAATGCACTTGGCCCTGCAACTGAAGTCTATTGGCAACTTGTTCTTCCATTTTCAATTTATTTTATTTTATTTTTCTAGATATTACTGATTATCGCTACTATTTGGAATAATGTTATTTTCTAGGTCAGTATTTTTTAGCTATAAGGGTGTATATTTTCTAAATTTTCCTGAAAATATAAAAGTTTACACAATATACTTAATGGTTGATACACTTCATTTTCATGTTTACTATTGTTTGATAGCAGGATGAAGCATCATTTTAGCTGTGATTTTGACTAATGCAATAAAGTTTGAGGGAATATTACCAAAATAACATACCAAACTGATGAATTGCGATTGAAAAATCAAAGTAACTAAAATCAAAGTATAAGAAGAGAAAATAATCACAGCTAAAATTTATGCAATTCTAATATTTACACATATATTGCTTGCTGAACATGATGCGAAAAAATAGGCTGCATGAAATAAAACAACTTATCTGGGAATAATTTTTCAAGGCCTATTTCGTGCAGCATATGCAAACAAAACATTTACAAATTGATCTACAGATTCTAGTATATATGCAACAATAGGCACTGTCATTGATATGTCATAAACGATTAGTTAACGGTGAAGAAAAAACCATATAACTTTATGCCTTAAGTTCATATAGGCAAACTTTATTTCTTTTTTCACAAATAGTGAGGAGATGGGAGAAAAGAACCACGGAAATTACCTAACAAGCCATACTTCTACAAGAAGGAGAATGAGATTGCAACATCCCAGTCATACTTCTGCAAGAAGGAGAATGACCTATTTGGTGTAGTGACGTATGACAAGTCCCTGCTCCGGTAGAAAACCAAAGAAAGGGCTCATCCCGCATTGGCTGTTGGATCAAAAATCGGATGACTCAAAGCAATGGTGATGCAGTTTAGAAAGTATCGAACATTGCTAAAAGGCACTGATGTTTTGAACTGTTAGACTTTGATCCATTAGTTCAGAACAGTGGGTGAACCGATACTCTCTCTTTTTCTTCTTCGTTTTCTTTTGTAACCATAGCAGGTAATTCATATCCCTCTTACACATGACATGATCATTTATTTGAGCATCCTTATGGTTCCTTAAAGAGTTAAAACAAGAATGTCAGATAGGATAAAAACTTACATTGCAGATAAAGTGAAGATGATGAGAAGTACAAGAGAGAGGCCATAAGCAAAGGGAGAATAAGAGTATTTTCCAGTACTGCAGCAACAATGATAGAAACAACCACATAACATGACCAATGCAAAAACCACAAACCATATGGCTGCAATGATGAATATAGGAACACCAATATATGCAATAGACTGCATTAAAAAATTGCTTGCATTAGTGACATAGTTGTTTGTTTTATTGGCTTACAAGCTCAATGTGCACATTCAGATTAATGGTAAAAAGATTATATAAGTATGCATATATCAGTGCAATATGCATGTAATATTTATATATCAGTGTAAATGTTTAAGCTATTAACAAGAGATGGCTTGTTATTGGGCCTAAGAGGAAAAGGGTTCTAACATCTTCAGGTATGTCAGAGTCATACCTTAAAATTTCACATTGGAGAGGAAAAATGAAGTATTTTTAATCATGTCATAGTTCATTGACATTTATACAACATGTGATTATCCTTGCTAACCGATCAAACTCAACATCAATAAGCTTATTTGTTTTGTTATACTAAATATTTTGTGTCTATATTTAATACTGTGCTCATTTCTTTTCTCATTTTTTCTTTTCAAAACTTATCTTTTTTCCGTCCAATTTTCTACATTTGCATCCAACATTAGGAGATTAAAATTCATAAAATTAAGTATTAATAAGTTCATGGAGTATAAAATATTCACCTTGCCCAATTATGTTGTCGTATACAACTTGATTAATTTAAACAAAATATAAATTAAGATGAAATCGCTTTTACAGTTCTATAATAGGAACAAACGAAAAAGGGTAAATTATACAATAATTCTACTATAAAATTGTTTTTTTTATGTTACATTTTCCATCCTATCTTGCATATTTTACTCTACATACATATAAAGAGAGACAAATAAATTTTTGCTTCTAGCGCTCTCGATGCAAATGAAAACTAAAAATAAAGGGAAAAGAAACATGAACTTACAGTCCAATAGTGTGGATCACTGATATTCCAACCTCCTCCATATAATCTGAAACCATTTGAAGGATCTTTTCTTAGAGTTCTCACTGCAGCCAAAACTAATGAACTGTTGTCTATTACATGGTTTGGAGTGTCTGATGGCATGTCAGCAAGTCTTCTCCATTGTATTTCATTGCCTTCAATTCCACCTGCACTTAATCAATGTATATGTACATATACTTAGACAGAGATTCTTAGTTTACTAAAACAAGAACAAAGCTATTTTCTTGTATTTAATTTAATCAAATTCGTAAAAACAACTTGGTGTTTAAGGAACAAAATCCGAAACTGAAAGTTAGATCGCTTTGTTGAAAGTGAAACGATGTTGAGTTAACTAAAAATACCTTAAAAATCACGTTATGTTACCATATTCTTTTTGTCTAATAAGCCAAATCATGAATCGAAGTTTAAAATCAAGAAAAACCCATATCATGAAACCCTTAAAATAACGCAATGCACTAAAAATAATGCAATTAGAAGAAGAAGAAAAACCTGAAATTATTATTGACTGAAATTACCAGATTTTAAAAATTAAAACCCAAACCTGAAATAGCCTTTTTGCTTCCTGCTACTTTCGCCGCATTGCTGTTTTTTGATTTGTCTTCCACATTGACCGATGCAGCTGCCCTTCGAGCCTCAAAGTTTCTCTAGAAGATATTTTTTATGCAGAGAAAAGAGACTTGTTTTGCCCTAGGAATTTGTAGATTAAAGCAGCTTCTTTTTTTGCTTTGGGCAAAAGCCGATCCTGTAGAGGGGCAGCTAGAGGCGGAGGTGCCAATAACAGAGGGGGCAAAAACCCTAGAGTGAAATTTTGATTCAGCGAATGCAGAAAGGAGGGTAAGAAGTGTGAGAAAATGGGCAAGGAACAATAACAGATAAAATGACAATTCCGTCCTTCATACTTCTGAATATTTTTGAAATTATCAAATTTGGTAACGGAAATAACCGTTGTAAACGCTTATAACGGAAATATCTGTTAGAAATTTATAACGGCTATAACCATTACAAATTGAAACGAAAAAAGTGTTACAAATGGACCTGTTTGGTGTAGTGATATATCAACATTTGAGGGTCATGTACGTTGACATATTTCCCTTTGGTTATTTTTTAAAATTTTAAATCAAGGGATTTCCCACCATCTCTTTACCAAGATACATGTCTCTTCAACCACTATATAAAGGCCTTGGAAAACGAATTTTCCGATCAATTCTATCTTCATTCTCATACTGTTTCTCTTCCATACTTTTGCAAAAAAAATCCATTGCATATTCTTTCATTTTCTTTTCATATCCTTACCATTTCACTACGATTCTTCAAGGATTGGCAAACCACATTATATCAGAGAGTTTCTACTTGAATTCATATCATTCTCCCTCTAATTTCATCGTATTTCTCAAATAATTCAAAGATATATTGCCATTGGAAGTCTATAGGATCATTGTACCGAATCTACAAGAATCTATATTGAAGATACGACTAATTAACATATTTTGTTATTGTTTGTTAAAAGGAGAAGGTGTTCTTGTAGCCTGTGAAATCAAAAAGGTGTATCTTGTAGCCCGTGAAATCAAGACTTTAAAGGTGTTCTTGCCACCCATAAAAAGCAAGCGATTATATTGAAATTCTACACGGTGTAGTGCAAGACTGGCGTAGGATTGGTTAATCCTAACCGGTATAAAAATCTGGGCGCTATTTACTTTATTGCATTTTACTTTACCATTTATTTATTCTATGATTATTAGTTTTTTATTGCAATTTGATTAGATATAGTGTTAAAGTCATAAGTTAGTTCTAAATAACTGAAATATACACTTCACCCCTCTAGTATTCAAATAGCCTTAGGATTTATTTCGCATTGTGTTATAGATACCCCATTTTCCAACATTTGGTATCAAAGCACTAGTTTTCAAAAATTCATAACTTGGTTTTTGAAAAGTATAAATGGCTAATGAAACTTGTTACACTTTTATAGAAGGGCAATCTACCACTAGAACCCTCTACTTGATAGTAGTAGTTATGCATATTAGGCTTGTATGATGAAATTTTATTTGCATTCTAATGGTTTAGATATTTGGAACATTACCCAAATAGAGTACATTGAGCCCCAACTGAACTATTCACAATGGACACTAGACCAAAAGACACAGCACTCAGCAACTCAAAGGCCATGAACATTTTATTTTTCTCCTTAGATAGAAATGAATTTAATTGAGTGTCTATTTGTAAGTCTGCATATGAAATTTGGATAACATTGCAAGTCACACATGAGGGAACTAGTAAAGTAAAATGAACTAAGATATTTATGCTAACTAACCAGTTTTAACCTTTTCAAATGAAACTAAATGAATCTATTTCTGTTTCTGATATGTATTCTAGATTTCATGTTATAGTACATGCATTAATATCATTAGGAAAGAAAATTACCGAAGAGGACCAAGTCAGAAAGATCTTTAATTCACTTTCTAGTGAATGAGATTAGAAGACTCTGGAAATCGAAGAAGTCAATGATATTAGTACTATGAAAATAGAAGATCTAATTGGTAATCTAATATCCTATGAAGTAAAGTTGCAGGTTAGAAAAGAGAATCGGATAAATGAGAAGAAATCACTAGCACTCAATCTACAAACGACAAGGATGAACTGGATGATGCTACTGATGATGATGGTATCAAGTTTATGACCAGGAATTTCAAGAATTCTTGAAATATTGGAAAATGAAGAAACTTCGAAAAACTAACAATAATAATTTCAGAAATGGAAATGTTATTAAGTGTTTCGAATGTGATAAATCCGATCATTTGAAAAGCTATGTCCCAACCTGAAGACATCAAAGTACTCTTCGAACATTTTGGATAAGAAGAGGAAACATGCTTTCAATGCAACAATGGATGATTCAGATACATCATCAAGTGATAGTGATTCAAAAATATAAAATGCCAACATGCGCTTCATTGGAAAGGATCACCAGGTATGGGATTTTAATAAGGAAATTAATATTGCCTTAAATGATATGTATAAGGGATATAAAATGCTTAGGAAACAGTACAAGAATAGTTTAGTTGAGATAGACAGATTAAAAATGTTAAAATAAATGTTAACCAAAAAAACAATGTCTAGAAGATTAAATTGAAAGACGTAACAGACTTAACGATGATTCAAAACTTGAAAGTTTTGAAAAACTTAAAAGGTGAAAATGAATCGTTAAGATCAAAAAATCTTTCAATGAAATTAGAGATCACTGATCTAAATATCTCTAACAATGTTATTCTTAACTGTAATAAGGATTTTGACAAAATGAAAACTAATATTGATAAATTAACAAAGGGAAGAACAATTTAGAAATTTTATTATCTGGATCTAAACCTACTAACAATAAACATGGACATGGATACACCCCTAAGCCCAAACCAAAGAAAATTAGTACTCAAAGTACTAAATTTGTTAAGGCTACCAAGTTCAAACCAAAACATAAGAAATTAAAGTTAAAACCCCAAATAGGTTCATTAATTTGTGGGTTCCTAGAAAGTTAATTAATATTGGAAAAAAAATATACTGATAATTTTATTAATGGAGTTCATTTATTTAATGATTATATTTAGAAAGGGCATTCAAACTCTTCATGGGTTTGGCTTCCTAAAACTTAATCTCATGGACTCAAAATAAAATAGAGTACCGATGCGCATATTTTATATTTTTTTAGGTACCGAACAATGGATACCGGACAATGGATGTTCAAAGCGTATGACAATAAATCCATTGAACTTTGGATAAATATCGAAAGGATATGTTATTGGCATCGGCAACGTCTGTAACTCTAAAATTCATCTAATTTTAGTTATTTTACTCGATAAGTTTATTTCAAGCTTTATACTGATTTTGATTCCCCTCATGAGTTTTATTTATATACATCTCTATATACAAACTCTATACATACTGCCTAACTGTGCTTAAGCAATTCTATTTTCGCCCTTTTTGTTGATGATAAAGGGAGAGAAAATGTATAAATATACTAGGAAAAATGATATAGATCTAGGAGAGCCAAATATAAAATATTATATTTTATCTCTTAAATATTTATATGGTTGTCATCATCAAAAAGAAGGAAATTGTAATAGTCTAGGTATTGATTTTGATGACAACAACCATACAAATATTACAACTAACGTATCTCCGAGTCGTGTGGTTATTTCAGATATATTGTGGAGCCATTTACAGAGATAGATAAGAACTCAATGGAAGAAAATGGAATATATCAGAAGGTTAATCAGAGCTATGGAAGAACAAAACTGACTGAAGAAGAATGCTGAAAGGATAGAAGTGTTTGAAGTGACGAGTAGTTGGTAGAGTCTTATAATTCCTTGTTAAAGATCCCATAGCAATTATACTTGATGTTCATCAATCATTGATCTCAACCGAGTCACAAAAATCCACAAATAAGAGGTACTCTTGAAATCTGAAATTTGCAACACTTATTGGTGTTGCTGACGTGTTGATGTTCTCTAAGGAAAATGTCTATATATCAACATACGGGGGTCAAGTATGTCGACATACTTTCCATTAGTCAGTTTTTTAAATTTAAATCATGGGATTTTCCCACCGCTTCTTCACCAAAAGACACGTCTCTTCTACCACTATATAAAGGCCCTGGAAAAAGAATTTTCCAATCAATTCTCTCTTCATTCTCATACTCTTTCTCTTCCATACTTTTGCAAAAGAAATCCATTGCATGTTCTTTCATTCCCTTTACAAATCCATACCATTTCACTTTGATTCTTCAAGGATGTGCAAACCACATTATATCAGAGAGTTTCTACTTGAATTCATATCATTCTCTCTCTGATTTCATCCTATTCCTCAAACAATTCAAAGATATATTAGCATTGGAGGTCTATGTGACCATTGTACCGAATCTACAAGAATCTGTACTGAAGATATGACTAATTGTTATACTTTGTTGTTGTTTGTGAAAAGGAGAAGGTGTTCTTGTAGCCTGTGAAATTAAGAGGGTGTATCTTATAGCCCGTGAAATCAAGATTGTAAATGTGTTCTTGCCACCCATAGAAAATAAGCAATTATAGCGAAATCCTGCATGGTGTAGTGAGAGACTGGATGTAGGACTGGTTAATCTGAGCCAGTATAAAAATACGAGTGTTATTTACTTTATTACATTTTACTTTACTATTTACTTATTCTATGATCTTTGGTTTTCTATTTTAAATTTGATTAAATATAGTGCTAGTCATATGTTAGTTATAAATAATGGAAATATACACTCTAGCCCCTCTAGTGTTCAAATAGCCTTAAGATCTATTCCGCATTGTGTTATAGCTACCTCATTTTCCAATAAATTATAGGAGGAAGCACCATTCTTGGCCCAAGTCATTACTTAATCATAATTACACCAGTATTAATTAATCATAATTATGCTACCTAGAGGGTTGCCGCCGTCAAGGCCGACCACCATCAGCGGGGGTGTTGCAACCGCACCCCTACACAAAGGGTTGTCACCCCCCAAACCCTTCCTTCGTAGTGATAATCAATTGTTATATATATATATATATATATATATATATATATATATATAACTAAAGTTGTGCGACAGAGACTAAATATAAATAATGTATATAAACTAACGTTATATTTTTGTTTAAAATTACTACTATGTAATATAAAAATTACCTTTTCTATTGTTTATTTATTTTTTTGCATATCATAATTTATAAATAATATAAATTTATTTAACTATATTAAAAAAATAAAGCAAAAATAAAACAGTAACAAAAATAATAATTTATAACAAAACAATTAATTCTCCTTTCAAAATGCCTCTTTTGGACACAAGAACGCGTTCCTCTTTAACAAACCGTCCTATTTTCATGCTCATTTCCGTGCCATTTTTGTGTGTCCCTTTCATGATGCAAACAAACGCACTCTTAACTATGACCAAAATGAGAGGAATAACAAAAATTATTATAAATTTTCATTTTTGAATTTTAGAAAATTTCAAAAATTTTGTTTCTAAATTTTATGAATATTTTTAATTTTATTTTAGATTAAAGTTTTAAGTGTTTTAAAATTATAGATTATAATTATTAGATATCAAATACTAATTAATAAATATTACTTCTTAATTATTAAATATTAATTACTTGTAAATTATTAGTTATTAAATATTAATCTTAATTATTAACTATTAATATTTAATAGTATTTATTAATTATTAAATATTACGTCATATTTATTAATTACTAAATATCAAGTGTTACTTATTACGTCTTAATTATAACCGGATATTAATTATTAAATAGAAATTATTATGTATATATTATTATTTGTCAATTATTAATTATATTATTAAATGGTATATTAATAATTGTTAAATAACAAATATTAATTATTAAATACTAAACTATAATAGATTATTAAATATTAGTTCTTAAATGGTGAATTAATTAATATTTAATGTCAAACATACTAAAATTTAGTTAGTAATTATTTAATAGTAATTATATAATATTAATACTAATATTAATTATTAAATGTATTTTGCTAACTATTAGTAATTAACTATAATAAATTATTAAATATATAATACAGTTCTTGATTATAGATAATAATTAGTAATTATTAATTATTTTCTAATTATTATTAATTATAATAAATTAAATATAATGACCTTTATAATTTATCATTTATAATTATTAATTATCATTTATAAATTATTAAGTAAGTATAAATTATTTTTTATTAATTATAAATTACTAATCATTAATTATTATAATATTTAAAAAAATAGTAAATATATTTAAAAAATTAATGTTAATACGGTCTTTTCCTATAGTGAACATTTTCTTAAAGATTTTTACAACCTATGAATAAAACAACTTTTATTGTATTAAGTTAATATTTACAATCTGTAATGACACATAAATTGATCACTTTGATAAATTATATTATTTTTAAGATATTCGAATATAAGATTTTTTAACATAGGATATGATGTTGTGAACAATAAATGATAATGGTAATCTTATTTTGAATAGATATTTACAAAAATATATATTTTAGAAAAATATCGATAAAATGACAAAAAACCATTTTCTCGATAAACAGCTTTATAATCGTAGAAAATTGCGCATGGAGTTGGATACATACATTTATTTATATATTTAAACAAGAATATGAATAAATTATTTATTTTATTTTTGGGGAAAAAATGTATATACGACACTGTGAATGATATCATCATATTTAATAATTAATTAATTAATTTAAATTGAGTTTTAATGATTTAATAGTTATTACAATTATTCAGATAATTGTTTTAAAATGATAATAATTCATTTTATTTGGTTATATAGCGATAATAAAAATTTTATAACAGTTTTATAAAATATATACTTGATTTGAAAATATAAAGAAAAATTAATATCGCTTTATCGATATAATAGCGCTTTTTGCAAACAATCGTTTAATATTGATTTATATGGTTTTATGGTTCAAGTGAGATCAATTTAATTAATTAGTAAATATATACATTATTTTCAAACTTTGTTTACAAATATATGTATGTTAACTAAGAAGTAAAAATATGACCGGAGATCGGAATCGGAGTCGGAATCGGAATTTGTAACGATTTAACGAATAGAAGTTGTTTTAAGTTATTACAACCTTATAAAATAAATATGCACACATATATGCATACATATGCATGTCATACATGCACATACACATAAAATAAACATACACATATACACATATACAAATGAAACAAATATCATGACATTTCTCTTATACTTCACCTTTAAGCACAAAAGTCAATGCATATGCTATGATATGATGGTGATGATGGAAGGGGGTGTGGGCCGAGCATATAGAGGATGATGGGGTAGAAGTTATGGCCATAAAGTGATGGGGGAGGATGTGAGATATTATGGCTAAGTTGCTTAAGAACTAAGGCTTGAAATCTATAAATACATGCACTTATTCACTCCTTCATTCATTCATTTATTCATCTCCTCTATGAAGCTTTTTAATGGCTTCTTCATGTTGAGAAAAGTTATAAGAAAAGTTTGGTAAATAAACACATACACACATACATCATCATCATTGCACTTGCAAAAACAAATCAAAACCACTCCTTTCCCCTTCTAAAGCTCACAGCCACACTCCATCCCCATCAAAACCGAAAGCACCCACCTTCTAGGCCAAGGCCAAGGTCTAGCCCTTTAAGAAGAAAGGATGCAAGTTCGGGAGATCCGTAGTGAAGAAATAGAGAAGGCAGCACTGTCGGATTTTCGCCGGTTTGATTTTAGAAAGCTACGTAAAAAGTTTGGTGGAGTAGATATAAATCGTGAGTACTAGAGTTTGGATTTAATTTGAAACTTAAAATGATGATATTCATGTTTAATTAGTTAATTGATATGCTTGGTTGATTATATATTTGATTATATGGTTAGTTATATAGTTGATAACATAGTTGAGATAAATTATGAGAAATCATTATAAGAAATGGTTAAGTGATTAACCATGGTTAATCAATGGAAAATGAATCCATTTAAATACGTGTATGGAATTTATTTAGCCTCTTAATGGTTTTGAAATATAAAAAGGGTTTAAAATAAATATTATAATAATATAATTTTATGAAATGGCTTAAAAGTGAATATGAGATTTAATATGAAAAATATTAGTTGAAATGATTTAAAATGGTTTACAAATGTTTTATAAACATTAAAACTCAATTTGAAAAAGTTTTGATATGATATGGAATGAGAGTCAAAATAAGCGCGTCGCGTAACGTTACTTCGGGTTTTCGCACCGCAAAAGTTTAAATCCATTTATAGAATGGAATCGGAGTCGAAATTCTTTGGAATAAAAATTTTTCCGAACTCTTATAATGATGATTTTCAAACAAAAGAAAAGGATTTAGATTTCATTTAGTAGATTTTGAAATATGAGCAAAACAAGTTTCCGAAATAGTCGCAGTTTGGCAGTTCGGAACCAAAACAATAAATTCTTTAAAATGGATATTTTTAATTCTTTAAAAAATTGAAATAAATTTTATAAATATATTAAAATGTTTTAAAAGGGATTTGAGTTATAAAAATGATTTTCTAAATGATTGAATAGAAGTTTTGATCAAAACAAGCTTTTATAGCCCTATTCGCAGCAATTTTTACAGCACTTTTTAATAACTTTTTAAATATGGCTTTAAACTCAAGTATTCTTTCCCAAATCTTTGATAAATGTTTTCAAAAAATAAATAAATATTTTAAAGATAATTTAGAGGTTTCATAATTATTTTAAAAGAGTTTAAATAGTTCATTAAAAGAAAAGCTATTATAGATAAATGATTTAATATTGGCTCTAAAATCGATGAGTACACTAGACTTTTCTATTCATGAGATACAAATGTGAAATGCTTAAAATGTAAAGATGTTCAGGAGCAACCGGTGCCCAAGATCACTTGGCCTCTTTCTTGGACGAGGAATAGATAAGGTCAAAATGTCGAAAACGAGACAAGTATAAAAGATTCAAATTTAGAAATTTAATTTCATACAACTTGGATTGTATAGAAATAATCTTCTTATACTTGTTAAATTCCGATGAGGGAACCTGTCTATCCATGTGAATTTAAAAGACGATTTTAGCGTTATTTGACGGATAGTAAATTATACAGAAATTGATATCGAGTAGAATTATTATAATTTCTATGGACCTTTTTCTGTTCAATATAATGAGTTTAGGTTTATAGTAAATGGTGTCTTAAATAAAATTGTTTTGACCCGTTTAAAATTTATGACTTGAGATTAAGAAATATTTGTTAAGATTTGAATAAACGATTTGGAAATGTTTCTTCTAAGTAAAAGGTGAGATGATTTGGAAATTTTTCCAAGCATAAAAGAGTTTAATTAACCAGAGAATTTGATTAATGAGGCTTAATGATTCCATATACTCTTGAGAAGATAAATGGAATAGTTGAAAAGAATATATCTTTGAAAGATAATTGAATGAATGGAAAGATTAATTAATTGGATGATGTGTGATAATCACCTATATACTTGACATGTTTTTATCGATGATTGGTTCGAAGAAATCGGAGTCGGATTTGGATGATTCCTATCCGAAAACCTCTTCGAACCAGTGTATATGTTAGGAAGTGAAGACATGCTGAAAAAAGTGATTTGAAGACGAAGATCTTTGTGATGAAGAGCTGCTAGCTACTAGCCCCACGATTTCATATTATACACACACACACACACACACACACACACACACACACACACACACATATATATATATGGTGGCAGTAGTATTCTGTTATGAAAATCTTTGATACAAGGACTACTTGCTACTAATCCTAGGAGTTGTTCCCGACAGAATGTAATAGGAGAGTGCCTTCGATTTGTATTGTTCCTGGACAACTTGTATGGATAAGTGTTCGATATTGCCTTTCTAAAACTAGATACATTGATCTCTAGAAACGTACATCTGTTTGGTAGTGTAAGAGGTAACTCTTTTGTACTTAACACCCTTCTCTGAGACATACGAGCTTAGAGGTTTAAATTTGTAGAAATTAACAGTGTGTTGTTGGAAATGACAATGTGGCATTCAAAGTAGAGCCTGTTATGAGAAAGGCAAAGCGTGGCTTTGTAGAAAGTATAAGCGTAGCCTCTCAAGCCTCACATTCCGGTAATGATACGGGTAATTATGTGGTCTGCAGGACATATATTTCGGGCTATCGGTTATTGCGGATATGGAAAGAAAAGGGCATCTGTTGCCTAGAAGCCAGTAGTATCTGGACCTCGATATTTTATCATATAGCGGTGTATGAGTCTTTGTACGAAAAGCCACTGGACACGTAGTAGTATAGCAATATGAGATGTATAGTGGTAAATGAGTCTCTGTATGTAAAGCCATCGGGTACTATGATTGATATACTTGGAAAATCAGCAAAAGAAGGAAAATGCCACAGCTCCCTATTATATTGGAAATCCAATTCTAATACGAGCTTTATGGTTTTGGTTGTATTCCTAAAATCGCTGTAATTCCTTGCAAACATTCAGTTACCTCTTGCTGGAATTTAATAATGGAAACAATCTCGGTTATGTTTATATATATTTACTTGGAAAGGATTCTCAAGCAATGTCATTAGAAATAATATCAAATGGTTTAAGTACTAAATGTTTTGGTTATCATAAGGTAAAAATCAGTAAATGTTTATGTGCGGCGTAGTCCTATGAGATACTCTTCTTTTTCAAAAAATAGTTTTGTTTGACAACAAGGTCGATCTATGGCACCATCATATATATTTATAAATCGTGACTCACGATGGTTAATCAAGCCTGATCTGGATATTTTTAGTACCTGGGTCAGATCCGAGTAGTTTCAGGTTTACCTAAGAACGCTTGGAGTTTTCAGAGGAGAGATGGAGACCTTCATCAACATATGAATGCATTCTACTTTCTGCTATATTTGTTTTGTTGTTTTCATTGTTTGTAAGGAAAGAGGATTGATAACCGTCCGAGCTGAATCAAGGTTAGACATTGATATTATATTCAAAATTTTCCATTGTAAAAGAGTTTGTGGTTAATGATCTATGATTATTTCATCCGTGTGAGATTCTATTCTGTCTTTATTTTCTTCTTTCCTTTAATGGTCGGGTTTTTTGAGACTTGAATTTGTGAAACGTGAATACCGAGGATGTATTAGTGTCGATTTTCGAGGGTTGAAAATCTTAATTGTTACACAACTTTTGGAGGAAAGTTGTAAAAGCAGTGTTTTTACAACGTCGTTGTAATAAAAATTGTTAAAAGGGTATTATTACGACCTTTGCATAAATATATTGTAGTTTTCTATAAACATGTTGTAAAAAACAAGGATTTTACTATGTTACAATTTTTCTCCAAAAATGTTGTAAATAGGTCAAAAACGTTGTAAAAAGGTTTCTTACAACACAGTAAAAATAAATGTTGTAAAAAACATTTTAATAGGCTCTTTTTGTTATATTGAATAGAGGTTCGTTTCTCATCCTTCATCTGGTAGTAAAAATATTAACAAGTTGAAGTTTAACAGAAAAAAGTGGCTGCCGATTTCCAGAAGTCGCATTAACTAAATGTTACATGAATTATTTATCCATATCACACGAGGTCGTTGAAGCAATGGAGTTGCTTATGCAATCCTGGGCTCATGTATTAATTATAGGAATCAAAAACTGTATGTAGGATTGCATAATCATTTAATGAATATCTGGATTGATAATTTAATGTTGTATACTAATGATCCATGGTTATTATGAGCAATCTTAAATAAGAGATAGTGCAATACATCACAATAGGTGTAGCCTATTAGTATTCTATGTTATCTAACATTCAATAATTGATAGTATGGATGAAAATTCCATCCAAAAACATCTACATACTTAATAATCTATTATATGCTTAGTAGGCCAACAGAATGCTACAATAAAAAGCTTCTTAAACTAAATCAGAGAAAGATAAACACTATTTTATTAGTGTTCATCAACATTTTTACATGGATCATTCAAGGAATCATACTAATCATCTCAGTCCGACCAAGAAACATTGATGTTGATTTACAGCTAAATTCAAATAAAAAACAACACGAAAAACAATCAAAACATAATTCAGAAGTTAAAAAATTGAAGAACATAAATTAGAAGAAAAGGCACTTAAGAAAATAAATAAAGATGAAAATATAAATGGTTTCCATCGTAGGTATTCTAGGTTTGTCCTTATAGTAAAGAGACATGAAAGGCCATGAGTAGTTTTAGAAGATGAACAAAAAGGTATACTAATAATCTAAAAGAAGCTATACTTCTATTTGAATTCATACTTATGAAAGTAAATACTCTTTATGTTGATTTCTTACTTTTGATTTCTTACTTGTGTGTGTAAATAGTTTTATTTTACTATGGTAACCATGTACCGGTTATAGAGTAGACACCCCAACATTTGCTTAAGATGAGCATGTTTTTGGTAAAAGTAGGAAGATAATTATAATATTCTCACTCCACTTGCTTTTAAATACTTCAAAAGTTTAAACGATTTATACCAAACTTTACAATGGTTATATGTAAAAACATATAAGAAGTAACCAAAGGTAGATGCTACGATAGATGGTTTGTAACATCCCCAACTTCGAAACCTAAAAATGGATTCCGATGATGTTGTAGTCATCGTCGGAATCATTTTCAAGCGACAAAGTTAGTTCAATATTATTTTGCACAGCATAAGTAAACAGAGCAGCTAAATAACTTTTTCATTACATCAATTTGAATTATATAATTAATCGCATAATTTTTTGCCCATCTCGTTCCCAGGCAGGGGTAAATAAAATAAAAAATAAGAGTAGTATTGTGTCGATATATGAAGATGCCAACACAACATATAACCAGTTATAATTCCTAGTTTTACAATATGGAATTTAAAAAAAAATTGTTCTCCAGATATGCACCCTGCTTCGTCTTCAAAATCTTTATTCAGCATTCCAATAGATACAAGTCTATTCCATAAACTCAACCTACTCGAATGAGTACCCATGAGTTTATGGAAAATAATAAAAACATAGGTCAGATATAAAGCCTGCTATGAGTAAAATCTTTACCACAGCAATCCATAGTAAGACCATGCAACTAACGTGAAATTGGTTTCCCCTCACTTTATTATCATCATGATACATCACATATGCAAACAACACTACATAAAAAAATCATGTGCATATACTCAATCAAGAAGCGTGCCTTACATATGTCATCTAGTTATGAACCATGTCATACATCAATTCAAATTAACTATACCCTATACTTACCATCTGTTTATGAACCATGTCATAATCATTCATCATCCATTTAGATATAACTTAATCTCTTGTTTAGGATTTCATCATTAAGTTATCATTAACTTATTTACTGATTACCTCCGTGGGCCTATCTATCACAAATTCATCTTTTCTTTGAACAACATCACATAATGAAATGGCCATTCATTCCAGGATATACCTTCAATCTACTAAGTGTTTGACGTAAACACCCTAAATTTATTCTAGTATGCGTCCTTACTAAGCGCTAGTAGCCTCTCCTAGTCCTTGAAACGCTATTGTTCATGTTGATGATTTATTTATTTTTGTTATAACACCACCCTGATGTTTTGGCACCCTATCATGACACCCTTCCATTACTTCCCTATAGAGTTTATAAATCTTTTAGGATTGAACCCTATCATGACACCCTGCCTTATACCACTAGATTTTATACTAATAGTCAAGGCATCTTGCTATCCAATAACTCCAAGAGTTGAGTATATCTTTACGATCATAGTTCGACCCCTTTCTTTCATTCTTTATCGTGTACCCGACACTTTCTTTTGATAAACATCTTTATCTTTTAATTTAAATGATATCCTATCATTTTTTAGGTTTTCTATGCTTTGCTTCATTTCAAAATAAGTTAATACAATTTAACTTATAAATTTCTTCCTTTATTTCATCCCTACGCATGAAATAGCACTTGGAGACTGTCTTCCAAAATGCCCTAAGTATTCTTATTTTACTTAGAAGAAAATATATCTAACCAAGCTATTGCAAGTTGACCTTAGTCATCACATGCTAACTATCCTATTGCTTTCAAAAGTCGAGGCTAGTCATCATGTATTGGCTATTCCTTAGCCATCACAGGTTGATTCTTCTTAGGCCATCACTAGTTTATTTTTTTTCCTTGGATATTGTGTGTTAGCTTCTCAAAGGCTTTTGTGGGTTGATAGTTTCCCAAGCTACCGCATATTAACTTCTTTGTAGCGATCACGTGTTATCTCCTTTATAGACATTGTGTATAATCTCTTCTGTAGCCATCGCAAGTTAACTCCTTAGACGCATCCTGTATAATCTGCTCGGTAGCCATCAGAAATTAACTCCTCAAGAGCTACCACATACTTATTTGTAGTGCCATCACATGTTAACTTCATCTAATGTCATCACATATTGATTCCTATTAGCCTTCGTGGTTTTAACACTTTCAATACGTCTTCGTACAATGACCTCAAATATTCATCGTGAGTTGATTCCAAGTAGCCACTAAAGGTTCATAAGTATCCAAGATATCATTAACTCCAATCAGCAATCGTGTATAGATAGTCTTCCTTAAGCCTACGCATGTTATAACTATAGTGGCCATCGTGAGCAGATCATATGTAAGCCTTCGTGAATTTAAAATGGCACATTTGTAGTTTTACTGAAAAGTGGTTCATTTTCTTACTAAATATTAACTTTCCACCAACCCTCATTCATTGTCGAATTTTCATCGGATAATTTCCTTCATTACAGTTTAATTTTCAGAATTTGTTAACTATATACCTAATTAGTTGATTAATTATCCTTAGTTAATCAATTCTTTCCTTTACTAATAAATTCATATAAAATCAAAAATTGATGAAAATTTTTCCAAAAGTTCAACAAAACTGAAATTTATCATATTTTACCTTACTCCAAAATTTTAAGTCAAAATAATTATTTTTAATAATTAATTTCTTGAAATTAACCCTTTTCTCAACTTAGAAAATTAATAATAATTCTAAATTAATTCCAAAAATTGTGAAATTATAAATCATCTTTATTTCATCATTATAAAAATCATATTCAATTTCGAAGTATTTAGCTTAGCTTACTTTATTTTTTACCCTAAAACACGAACAAATTCACTTTTAAAATTTCCAAACAAAACCTGACAATGTTTTAATCATTTAAACATGTTTTCCATCATCAAATCATTCATACAAGATCAAACCCAAACCTAAATGGATAGGGATGTGTTTTAGGGAAATTTTCTCAAATTTTTCTCTTCTCTTTAGCAAAGTGGTGGCCAGCTTTAACTTAAGCTTTTGGGGATTCGTTTTTGGAAATGAAGTGAAATGAAATAAAGGAACATGGCCAAAGAAAGTTAGCTTGCGCTAATATCACATTCTAGCCTAGTCACACTATTACATTTCCCTTAACAGAATTCTTCCCATTTTAAATTTAAATTGTTTTTTTCATTAACAAGACAAACTTTAATTTCACCGCTTACTCTTGGTCTATTCAATTAATCTTACAAAATGTACCACACTCAATTAATCAAGTGACCCTTAGGTAATTCTTGCAATCAATTATTTTGTCCATCTCCTTATTAATATTTTCTTACTATTATTTTAATTTAATTTCTCATATTATGGACTTTCCAAAATATTGGGTATTACAGTCTCCCATCCTTACAAAAATTTCGTCTTTAAATTTCGATAAGGAAAACAATATTTTCACTAACACCCTGAAAGTGCAAAGTCATCATTATATAAGTACACACAAGTACAAAAGATTACTCTAATGCCCTACTAATGTAAACTATAAATCATCGACAAAAGGTATCAGCACAACTTCTAATACATAGTCATATCATATATGAATATTCTAGTGTTATACTAATTCATACAATAGATAAACAAAGCACCTTGCTATTATACACATGAATGTCTAAAACAACTCAGATATATATTCCTAATCTTATCCTCCACCTCCCAGGTTCAATCTTCTTTGTCGTCACTAAACCAAACATGAACAAGTTTGATAACTTTGTTCCTTAATTCCTTCGTGTCATAGCCTACTATCCCTTTTGATCGTCTCACATATGTTAAATCTAGCTCTATAGATAAATCCTCAATCGCCTTCGGCTCCACGGTCAACTTGGATTGTGCATACATTTCCTCAAATGATAATGAAAAACATTATGCACGCTCGCTAAATGATATGCACGTAAATATGCATATTTTTACTTTCATATTTAATCGAATTTAATTAAATAAATGATCATATGGGGTATTTTAACATGTTTAAACCAAAATTCAAATTATTTTCAAATCATCATTTATTCATCTTCATATAGAGGCAAAATAGTCATTTTTGTGCATACATTAATTTGAGAATATTTATTTGTAAATTTTATTTTTATTTGTAGAAAAATTGGATGGAAATTACAAGAGGCTGCATGGAAAATATGCATGCACAAGAGACTACAAGCAAATGAAGATGGATATAACTCATTTCATGCAACATGGAAGACTCCACCTATCCACTTACCATGATCCCCTATTAAGAGCTAATGCACATGCTAATGAAGATCAAAGTTACATGCACATTCAAGTGAAGGATTATCTCATGCTAATGATAACTTGGTGACCATACTTACTAAGGGGTAGTTTGGGTAGTTCAAAAAAATATACATTAGGCTTTTAGGCTTGTATAAGTAGCCCACATGTTCATGTAATTAAGCCTTAGCCTCCTTAACCTCCATTGTAATTAGTTTAATTTCATAAATAAACAAAAGCTCTCTTTTCTATTTTATGGCTTCTGAGCCATTTCTCTTATGTAATTTTCATTAATGCAATTTTAGTTCATGCACTCTTCTTTTATGTTCTTTTTTTGCTTATTTTCTTTCATGTTGGTAGCTTAGTTTATCTTTATGCAAGTAGATTAGCTCTTATTTTATTTTAATTTTTTTCTCTATTTTCCTTTTGTTTTTTTTTTATATTGAATGCTACATTTGTTGAAATGGTAACAAATATGAAAAGCTAAACCCCTTCAATTTAGTGGTTCTCTCTAATTATGTAGATTCAACATAATTTGCTCATTTTTGATCACTTTTTGTGCTTAATGACAATGTTTGAATATGTAAATTTTTTGTTGTTTTAGCTTTTAATTTGATAGCCAATGTTGTTGAGACCAAATAGGCTATGCTTAAACAAACACAAACAAAAATTACTTCTTCATCTACATACGATTATGGTAATGAGTGGATTTTAAAATCAAAATTCGATGGTCTATATTTCTAATCAATAGTTAATAGATCATTCTTAGAATAGATTTTATTTTCAATTTCATTGCAATTTTCATGAGAGTTAACAAGAGGTTTAATCGGTGTGTTATATAATTTGATGGTTTATATTGTGCTAATTAATAGCACGAATATTCCATACTTATGATAAACACATCAAATAAGTTCACTAATGACCAAAAAAGAGATCATAACATCATGTTCTGTTGATTTATGTGATCAAAAGAGTGGATTCATTTCTAAATTGCTTTCTACTCTCATATTTTAATCTACTTTTATTTTTTGTTAGTTTCTAGAAATTTTTAGCTTCAAACAATTTCAAACTCTTGGTTAATTTGATTGAATATAATTTAAATTCTAAACAATTATCTGTGGATCGATCCATACTCGCCATGTACCAACACTTTACGCCGTGCTCTTGCGGTTATTTTTAATTAAAATTTGGTCGGCTATTTTTCTAATATGATAGAGATTTGGCCGTCAAACAAGCTTTTGGCGCCGTTGCAGGGGAATTTATTTGATTTTAATTTTTCTATTCTTCGAATTATTTTTTGTTTTATTTTATTGTGTGTAACTTGCAAAAAAAAAATTGTGTGTTTGTTTGTGATTTTTGTTTGCATTGTATTTGTGTGCTTGTTTTCTAGCTCTATTTCCATTTGCATTTCTACTAAAAAAATAATAATATATGCACTCAAGTTCATTTCAAAAAGAAAAAAATTATTCCAATTCATTTTCTATTTCATTTACAAGCTTCTTTCGTACAATTTTTTTTATTACAAAAACTCAACATCCACTACACAAACCATTTCTGTGCACATTTCTGCCAAAGACCATTTTTGTGCACAATCTGGCCACTCACTTATTGCCATTCTCCTCAAAACTGTGCACGTCTCTGTTTACTTCCCTCTTTTGCACAATCACTACTTCTTCATCCAACCTTAACTACCATACAAGACCCTGCCTGCCAATCATTTACATACCACAGAACCAACTCTCATCCACCATAAAACTGACAGCACTTCTCAATCCTTCACTGCACAGTGCATATTGTCACTCCACATACACCAGACCAAACCATATACTTCATCCACCTCTGCCATAACTTCATTCACAAATTTGCTATCAACTACAAGCCATCATCCCCTCAGCTACAACCAAACAACTTCACATATCACTGCTGTTCACAAACACTGCTTTCCAAACTCACTGACCAAACTGCTACTCCACATACACTACATCAGTAGTGCCAACATCCTTCATTACCAAACAACAAACTTCAATTGCCATCATTTACATCTGCCAACCCTTAAACTTCACACACTTCAACTATCCAAACTCCAACTACCATACCAATTTTCCACTTCTCCACTTCAACTGCACATACAGTGCACATAACTTCTGTTTACCCATTCACAGTTGCAAACTCCCATCATCCCCTCCCTTGCTGCAACTGTTGCAACTGTGCCACCTTCCTGCCTTCCATTCACCCCTGTGCAATTGCCTGTTGCTGCCTTTCCAACCTCACCACCCTACATCACCATTTGCTGCAAAAATCCCACACACATACCACCCCACTGTGCAACCATCACTAACCATCATAGTAATACACCATCCATCTACTTTACAGTGCCCAACAACCATACAAACTTCAACTACATATCATATTCCCTGTCATACAACATACACTGCCCAACCATTTCATTTACTTCACTGTCTCCACTTCACAACATCAATCTGTTGCCATCACCATACAATTGCAACAACATTTCACTCACCATCACAAACTACTCCACCTCTATCAATTTCAACTACTGCTTGCGTTCAACACTGCGCCATTTCCAACTCAATACTTCGCCTACAACTATCAACCACTGTCAACTACACTGTCCTGCAACTTGCCACTGACCAACAATGTACCAGACTACTGCCTGAACCCCTCTTCACCACTAAAACCATTCACACACCAAGATCAACATTGCATCTCTACACTACTGCACAGCAACCACCATCAGTGCCTGCCATTAGTTAATCTCTACTACAAACTTCCACCTTCCCCTGCCTTGTCACCCAGCAATACCCCCTGATTGCACTTAACAAAACCATTTCCTTCATACAAGAAAAAAAACAACTACCTTACATCTCAGCAGCTCCTATCCACTTTCATCTCATACACACCACCATTTATCATCAAATACCCTTCATCGAATACCATCACCAAAATCGAATTCCAACCAAATCACCCCCAATCGTGCTTCGAACCATTCAAACCAGACTACATCGCCAACACCACCACAATCCTCAAATCCCACAATCACCGCAACTCCCAATAGCATCCAATTCCCTAAATCGGCAATGAGCCAATCGCGACCAACCCAAACTCTGGGATTCGAAATTGCAAATTGATTTTTCTTGATTTTGCAAATTCGCGTTTGCTTGATTTTGCAAATTAAGTTTGATAACAATTTCTGGGATTCGAAACTTTTTTGTGGATTGTGTTGTCAGTTATTTTAATTAGAAGAAAGAATGGGATTCTTTTTTTGTCGCAAGTGTTTTAATCAAGTGGGCCGGGCCCTAAGTTAAAAAGTATTTTTGTTATACTTTTAAGTTTCTTTCCAAATTAAAAAAAATGAAATAAAAAAAACAAATAAGTTTGTTTCGCTTGTTTTGTTCTATTACTTTCAATTTCATTTGTTTTAATTTTTCTTTTGTTTTAGTCATTTCTTTAATATTAAAAAAATTAAGATATATATATATATATATATATATATATATATATATATATATATATATTGTAAATTGGTAAAACTTTATTAAGGCATTTCAGCCCAAATTGCAGCCCAATACGAGCTATGCATACATATCCGACAAGGAATTCTTACAACTCAAAAATACCAAAAATAAAATCAGTTTTCATCATCTTCTTTATCTTCATGGCGGCCGCAGCAGGTAGCTTGTACTTGGGTTTCCTCCCGATGTTCGATTTTGATCCTCTCTTGCAATTTGAACTCCACTTAATTCCAGCAAGGCATTTTCGCACTCTTTGATTCTTCTTCGTACCAGTTGCATGTCATTTTTCACCACTTTGCTAATCTCTATGTGATTTCTTTGTTTTTTCTGGAATACGCGACGAAGATATATATATATATATATATATATATATATATATATATAAACACTGTATATATTTTGTTTTATAACTTCTTTTCAGGCTGTAGTGCTTGCTAAACATCGTGTTTTTTTGCTTGCTAAAAAAAATCGCCGCATAAAATAAATTGTTAATAATTTTGCACGCTTTGGTATTATGCTTTCTCCCCATGTTTTTATCTACTTTGCATTATTGATTGCTTGCATTTAAAAAAATTCAAAAAATCAAAAACAAAATTAAATTCCATTCGCAGTTGCATTGTTAATACACATTTAATTTCAGTTTTGTATTTCATCTTAGAATTTGTTAGCAATAACGGTTAGACATCTTAAGGGTGTCACGAGCTCACCTAGGGCTTAAATGTATATTGACAAGTTTCCTCTTTCGATAATTTAATTTTTTGGTGTCTATGCAATGGTAGAGCAATAATCAGTTATAAATATTACGATGATTCGTAAATATTATAGTGGTTTTTTTCTCTGATTGTACTTAAACGTTCGGCTGCATTGCTACAACGATTAGTGGTGCACCGATAAATCATGTCTGTTACCTGACTGAGAACTATTTTGTTGAATTAAGACAAAATGTGATTATACAATTTTGGGTTAGGAGCTACTTACGATAGAAAATTTGTAATTAAGTCATTTGCATTCATTTAGTTGCATTAGTTCATGCATATTTAAAAAAAAATCAAAATCCAAAACTAAAAAAATTGTAATATTCTTTAACTTAGTTTTTAAATCCTTCTTTTGAAATTTTTCAACAAAATCAAAAATTCAAAAAAAAATTGAGTTAGTTTTCTTCACAAAAGAAAAAATCCAAAAAAATATAAAACCTTTTCAAAAACATATAAAAGAAAAGAAGAAAATTTTGAAAATCCAAAAAACAAAACAAAATTCAATCTTCCTTTTGAAAAAATAAATCCTTCTTGGTAAATATTTTTTCCTTTATAAAAAAACATCTTGAAAATTCTGAGTTTCCCTGCTTACATGAATTATACAATAGTTGTGAAAATCAATATAATCCATATAATTTCACTTCAAATTCTTGTGGATATTTCAATGACAACTATTGTACAAATTATTCGAATTATGAACAACAAAATTTTCAAAATGATGACCAACCCTCAACTCTTGAAAATAGCATTGAAATGATTTCGTCTTTACTTAAACTCTCTACACAAAAAAAATCTAAGGATAAATGATTTCTATAATTCATATTTGTGTAATGATTCAAGTCAAAGCTTTCAAAATAATCAAAATTTGAATTCACTTCAAAATTCAACTGATTTCGATTATAACCATGCCAATTCAATTTCGAACTCCAAAATGAATTTCAAAATCGAAATGAAAATGTGAACCACTTTTCAAATAATGTTGGCAATAGAAATAATATCGATCATGGTGCAATGGAAAAAATTTGTTCTCAACAATTTCAAATTGAAAATCCCCAAGTTAATAATTATAAATTTGATTTTGTTGAGCAAATGGACGAAATTTACAAAGATCGTATGGTATTATATTTGAAACGTACATCAAACAGCATGAGCAACATAATCAAATCCCAACGTGTAACGAGTCAAATAAAAATCCACCTTTTATCAAAAATGGTGATTTTCGAATAACAACTTTTGCAATTGAAAACGACAAACTTAATGAAAATGTTAAAAATTCGGTAATTGAGTTGGATTTCAATTTTTTTGAGAGTGTGGAACTAAATTTCAAATTCAATCTTCCTTTTTCTGATTTCGAAAAATTGAATACAACAACTTTGGATTTTGAACTTGATATATGAGATGAAGTTGTGAATAATTCAACAAAGGGAGACGAATTTAGTGAATACAAATATTTTTGAACTTTTCGAAAATGCTTTGTTAAATTCTGAAAGGGTAGAGTTAAATCACCATTTTGATTTTGAAATCAATAATTCTGAAGAAGCTTCTAATGATAAATTTGAGTTTCAATTTGGTGAAAATAAACTTGAATTTTAGCCAATTGTTCTATCAATCCCAAAAATCGTCGAAAATAAAACAACTCATATGATTTTTAATAAAACGACATTCCTTCTTCAAAAATCAACATTCGACTTTGAAATCTCTTATGGTTTGGTTTCTGGGCTTAAGCTGTATCTCCCGTACTTTACGAGACAAATGAATTGGCCTTTTGAAGACTGCTTCATTTACACTTTGACAATATACTTTCGGATGTCATGTAAATAATAATCTTTTCATTTTCATGTAAATATAGGTCATCTTTTTATTTTTATTTTATTTTTCTCCTTTCACTTAGGTTGACTTTAGAGACCCAGTCAAAATCAAGTGTGGGAGGGGTCTCATCTTCATTTTTTATTTTTCATGGTTTCTTTTTTGCATTTTCTTTCTAAAAGTCAATAATTTCCATAAACATAATCCCAAAACAAAAATTTCTTTTTAGTATATTAATTTACTTTTAACGAAACATTATAGGATAAGTATAAGTTTTGTTTTTAAATTGAAATTTTAGAAAATTTATTCGTCTCGACAAAAATAGAAATAAAGTTTAATTACAAGTGACCGTGGTTTATCTAGTATAATGGAAGGTTCATAGGTGATAATTATGAAGTATATTCTAATTGAAAATCTTTGTTTAAAAAAGTGGTGGATTTAAAAGAAAAGGATATAACATTTTTTATCTTCTAAGTTAAATGGTGCTAAGATGATTTTGCAGAACTCTCTCTTCAAAAAACTATATATATATATATATATATATATATATATATATATATAAAACGAAAAACAAAGGAAAAAAATTGTTTATATGTATATATTTTATTAACACCTAGCGTCATGTGTTCACACGCAAGTGTGTACACTCGCTATGCTCTGTACCCTGCTCACGTAAGCCCGAAAGGCAGTGCATGATTTGTATATCTGGTCTTAGTTTATCCGAGTTAGGTGTATGTATATAAAAATTATTTTCTTAATAATGCCTCTAGTCGATAGATGTACACATTTGTGTGTTCACTCGCCATACTTTGTATTCCCTTCACATAAGCCCAAAAGGCAGTGCATGGGTATATATCTGGCCTCAGTTTTTTGAGTTAGACATATGTAAATATTGTTAATATTAATAAACTTTCAAATAAGAGGGAGTAAGCAATTGAAATCCAAGCACTATTTTGACTTGTTTGATTTGCTATTGAATAGAAATAAAAATACCACTTTGAAAAACTATGATAATCAACTAAGGATCTACTTCATAGTTGAATTATGTTCTTGACCGAAACAACTAGCCGAAATCGAGCTTATTTGTTATAACTTAATTTTTATTGAAAATTTTGACAAGTAAAAGGACTTCAATTTCTTGATAATGATCAAAACTTGTATTTAACTTATTTGTGTCGATTTAAAAGTAAATTCTTCATTTGTAAATATTTTCAAAAACTTACATCCATATCTTTGTAAATAAATCTTGAATTTAGGAATTTTTCACTTTGCATTTGGATTTTGTTGGTAATATCCGCTAAAAACCCTCACGAGACAACACTCGTCCTACTAGGGGCACCTAGAGGTTTAACGGCTTGTTGCATATGCTCAGTGCAATCGTGCTCCCTACGAAAACAGATTTATCTTAGATTTTACTTTATTCGAGGACGAATAAAAAGATAAGTGTGGGGGTATTTAATGTGCACGTAATCATGCATATTTTTACTTCCATATTTAATTGAATTTAATTAAATAAATGATCATATAGGGTATTTTAATATGTTTAAACCAAAATACAAATTATTTTCAAATCGTCATTTATTCATCTTCATATAGTGGCAAAATGGTCATTTTTGTGCGTATATTAATTTGAGAATATTTGCAAATTTTATTTTTATTTGTAGGAAAATTGGATGGAAATTACAAGAGGCTTCATGGAAAATATGCATGCGTAGGAGAATACAAGCAAACGAAGATGGAAATAATTCATTTCATGCAACATGGAGGACCCTACCTACCTACTTACCATGATCCCCTATTAAGAGATAATGCATATGCTAATGAAGATTAAAGTTATATGCACATTTAAGTGGAGGATTATCTCGTGCTAATGATAACTTGGTGGTCATACTTCCTAAGGGGTAGTTTGAGTAGTTCTCAAAAATATACAGGCTTGTATAGATACCCCATATGTTCAGGTAATTAAGCTCTTAGCCTCCATTATAGTTAGTTTAGTTTTAAGCTCGCAAATAAACAAAAGCTCTCTTTTCTATTTCATGGCTACTTAGCCATTTCTCTTATGTAATTTTCTTTAGTGCAATTTTAGTTCATGCACTCTTCTTTTAATTTCTTTTCTTGTTAATTTCCTTTCATGTTAGTAGCTTAGTTTATTTTTATGCAAGTAGATTATCTCTCATTTTATTTTAATTTGCTCTCTATTTTCCTTTTGTTTTTATTTCATGTTGAATGCTATATTTTTTGAAATGATAACAAATACAAGAGGCCAAATCCCTTCAATTTAGGGGTAATGAAGCTCTCTACTTATGTAGATTCAACATAATTTGCTCATTTTTGATCTCTTTTTGTGTTTGATAATAATTTTGAATGGGTAATATTTTTGTTGTTTTAGCTTTGAATTTGACAGCCTATATTGTTGACAGCAAATAGATTATGCTTAAACAAACACAAATTACCTCTTCATTTACATATCATTATGGTAATAAATTGGATTTAAAAATCAAAATTTGATGGTCTATATCTCTAATCAATAATTAATATATCATGCTTTGAATATATTTTATTTTCAATTTCATTGCAGTTTTCATGAGAGTTAAGAAGTGGTTTAATGGGTATGTTATACTTTGATAGCTTATATTGGGCTAATTAATAGCATAAATAATCCATACGTATGATAAACACATCAATTAATTTCACTAGTGGCCAGAACAGAGATCATAACTTTATGTTGTGTTGATTTATGTGATCAAGAGAGTGAATTCATCTCTAAGTTGCCTTCTACTCTCATATTTTTATCCACATTTATTTTTTGTTAGTTTCTAGAAGTTTTTAGCTTCAAACATTTTCAAACTCTTAGTTAATTTGATTGAATAGAGTTTTAAAATCTAAACAATTCCCTACGAATCGACCCGTACTCACTATGTACTAACATTGTAGGCCGTGCGCTTGTGGTTATTTTTAATTAAAATATGATCGACTATTTTCTAATCCAATAGAGATTTGGCCATCAAACACTAAACTACTTGGTAACTCAACTCGATAAGTGAGTTTTCCAATCCTCCCTATTATTGGAAGTGGTCCTACATATCTAAGTGCCAACTTCCCCGCCTTCCCAAAGTGCGTAACTCCTTACATCTGAGAAACCTTCACGAATACATGATTTCCTATTGTGAACTCAAGCTCTTTCCTTCACTTGTCGGCATAACTCTTTTACCTTGATTGCACTGCCTGCATCCTAGCACGAATCAATTCTACTTTCTTGTAGCATCTCTTAGTAAATTGAGTCCTAATGCAAGTCTCTTTCTCGTATCCAAACAATAAACAGACGACTTGCATGGTCTACTATATAGCACTTCAGATGGTTCCATCCTAATACTCGATTGGTAACTATGATTGTAGGCAAACTCTACTAAATGCAAATGATTTTCCTAAGATCATCTGAACTCCAAAACACATGCTCTCAGCAAATCCTTAATTACATGGCTCATCGTTTTAGTTTGACTATCAGTCTGTGGGTGGTAAGATGTGCTCATGTTTAACTTCCTACTCAATGCACTATGAAAAATTCTCCAGAACTCACTGTTAATAATGGGTCCCTATTGCTAATGATACTAGTTTGTATTACATGTAGTTTCACTGCATTCTTCATATAAATTTGCTAAGCTAGATGTCGTCCTTGTCGACTTCACTAGGATAAAATGAGCACTCCTAGTCAGCCTATCGATTTTCACCCAAATGATACCATTTTTCCATTCTCGACCTAGGCAAGCCATCAAAAATGTTTATAGATACTGAATCATACTTCCAAATTAGTACTTTCAAATTTGAAGTAATTCTCTCAGCTTTTGGTGCTCACTCTTCACTTGCTGATATGTGAAGCACATCTTCACACATTCTCTTACATCTCTCTTCACGCCTTCCCAAAGAAAGACTTTCTTCATATCACGATACATCTTCATGCCCTCGAGATTAATAGTTATCTTCGACCAATGACTTTCCTCCGAGACTTCCTTTCGAAGATCTCCTACATCCGAGACACACAGTCTTCCTTTCTTTCTTAGCCATAGCTTCAAATCTGTCTTGATTCCTTTCAAATACTCAACATCTTCCCCATCTCTATCGCCTAATTCTTTCGGCAATTAGTGGGTCCTCTTTCTTCATTGCAACAATTTATTCATGTGCTGGACGTAACTCCAAACTTGCTAACACATCTAAATCTGTATTCGATCCAGTATTCTACCTATAATGCACTCCGCAAGAGGCTAATGTCTCTAACGTCTTCCATTCTTCAATCATGGCCACCACTCCATTCTGATGCCTCATAATCAAAGCATCGGTAATCTTGTTCCCTTTTCTTGATGTATATTCTATTCCAAAATCATATGCTACTAAAAATTCCAACCATCTCTGCTACCTCATATTCAACTCCATTTGAGAGATTGAATACTTAAGAGATTTGTGATCGTATACAACTTGAATCGTCCTCCCAACAAGTAATGTCTCCAAATCTTCAACTCAAATACCACCACTGCCAACTCTAAGTCATGAGTCGGATATCTAACCTTATGAGGTATTAACTACCTTGATGTATAAATTATCACTCGCCTTTTTTGCATCAGCACCGCCCCCAACCCATGTTCCATAAGCATCAGATACACTACCAGATCCTAATTTCCTTCACGCACAAACAACACATGAGCATATGTAAATAACTTCTTTAACTCCGGCAATGACCCTTCACACTTATTAGTCCACACGAACTTCTCGTTCTTATTGGTCAAAAAAGTTGAGGGTTGCTGCCATATGTAAGAAATCCTTAATGATTCTATGGTAGTAGCTAGCCAGTCCCAAAAAAAACTTTTGATCTATGTGACCTCCTATGGCCTTTTCCAACCATTAGTAGTTTCTACCTCCTATGGATCTACTACTAATCCATTTTATCTCCCGTTTCCAAAAATGGCACTTTAAAAACTTCACCTTCAGTTTTTGTTGCCTCAATGTCTCCAACACCGATCTCAAATGGACCTTAAGATCTCTCTCATCCTTAAAGTACATCAAAATATCATCGATCAGGACCAACACAAATCTATTCAATTGATCATGAAAGATTCGGTTCATAAGATCAACAAAGACTATAGAGGCATCGGTCAGTCCAAACGACATTACTAATCACTCGTATGGTGTTCAGAATGCGGCCAATGGAACACTATCTTCTTCTACTCTCAGTTTCTGGGGACCTTCTGCTAAGTTTAGCTATGAGAACACTTGAGCTTCACTCAACTGATCAAACAAGTTATCTATCCTGGGAAAAGGATAGCGATTCTTCACTGTTAACTCATTCGGCTTTTGATAGTTAATGCACATTCGTAAAGATTCATCTGACTTCTTTGCGAATACCATGGTCACTCCCCACGACGAACTAGTTGGCCTAATAAAACTTTTATCCTCATGTCCCACTAGTTGCTTCTTCAATTCTTCCATCTCTCTTGGCAGCATTCTACTAGGCGGTCTACTAACAAACCGCGCCCCAGCATCAAATCTATCTGAAATTCGATTTCCCTTCTTAGCGGTAATCCCGTTATCGGTTTGAAACATCTACAAATTCTCAAACTACCCACACTATACTGATCTTATCTTCTTGTTCTTCAATGCGCATAACATCAAGTCCGACTTCTCCTTCATTATGTTTAATGCTACCATAATTCTTTCTCCTACCGTTGGATTGCATATGGCGATAATCCTATCTACATGATAAATCCTAGCATCATTACACGTTAACCGGTCCATAACCAAAATCACTTCGTACCCTACGAAGTCAAACATATATGGGTCACAAACAAACAAATGTCTACACAGGTCAAACTAAAGGTCAGTGCACTGTAATCCGAGAGTGGTTTACCCAATTCCCCCCGATTGGATTAACCACATGCAAGGATGTAATCAAATAGGAAGTGTTTAATTCTAACTTACCGACCAAATATCTCGAATGAAAGAGTGAGTAGCACCATTATCAAATAGAACTCAAACCGATATGCTAGAAATCAAAATCGTATCTCAGAGCACACCCTTTCCTTTTTTTCTACAATCGGTCCAGATTAAGGTCCTTCCAAAGCATAAACCTTAGCTTGCATAGCTTCTAGGCATTCCCTTTTCTTATGGCCTTTCCTATTACATATAAAGTCACTTAGTCCTCTCTTTGTTCTTCGACTAGGTGCACTTAGTGGAGTAGTGCCCCTTCTGGTCGTAATTAATGCTAGTGACATCAACCATATTCGGCTTTTGAGTCCTTCCTCCAAAAGTCTTTCCTCCCTTCTGATTCTTTCCACCCTTCTGATATGGATTGAATCTTTTCTTCTCTCTATCCTTGGGTCCAACATCAGCTTTCTTCCCTTTCCAAAACAGGGGTTCATATCTCCTTTCCATTTCCACCACCATATCGATTGGAGCCAATAAACGAGCCATCACCTTGTGATTCAGCCCCTTCCTCGAAACTTCAATGAACTTCTTATTCTTCTTTAGTAGAGTATTGATATGTTCCCTTTCATGCTTTGACAAAAAATTAAAGCACTGGATGTACTCTGCCACATTCATCTCTTCTTGCATTAAGTCAACGAACTCCCTACATGAAGCACTCTTATATGGTTCAAGGATAAACTAAGCCTCGAATCGCTTCTTAACAACTCCTAGGTTATCTCCTCCTTTGAGACCTCAACAATTACATTCTCTTACCAGTCTAATGCATCCTCCTGAAGCTGACGAGAAGACAATCTCTTCTTCTGAGCATTATTGTATCCCATATCTTTGAAAATACATTAATATACTTTCAACCAATTCAACACCTCCAAGGTGGACTCCTTCCATATGAACTTCTTTTCTCTAGAGATCTCAAAATCTTTGTTCATCTTAGAAAAACCGTTACCATTTCTACTTCTTATCTCAACTCAACAACATCAGTTAGCTGTTGTCCCATCATCTCCATCATAAACTGGCTGAATAAGACTTCACATCCATTCCTCCTTTAACTGGGGCGGTCACTTAAGAACCGACCTCAGTACGAAGTTCTAGGTTGACCTCCCTTCCGTGACATTGGTTTGCACGCTGTCATCTCCTATACTAGGATTTTCCCTCGCATTTCCTACGGTCAAACGCCGATTATGTTGATCCATTCTTTCCTTCTGCATAAGCATGGGTTTGTAAGAAATAGAAGTAAAGAGATGAGAGCAATAGTAGAGGGGTAGATATATTCTCATATATATCTATATTAAAATAAAAGTATGTTATACATAGTTTATACCCTTCGCAAGGTGTTCATTTTCTACTAGTAAGTTCCTTCTTAGCTCCGTCTTACTTAAATGTTCCCTTAACTTAAGCTCAGATACCATATTGTAACATCCCCCACTCCAGAACCCAAAGATGGACACCAATGATGTTATAATCACCATCAGAATTATTTTCAAGTGATAAAGTGAGTTTAATATTATTTTTCGCAAGTAAATAGAGCAGCTAAATAACTTTTTCATTACATGAATTTGAGTAGCATAACTCATTACATTATTTTAACCCAATTCGTTCCCACGTAGAGATAAATAATATATATATATATATATATATTAAGAGTAGTATTGTATTCGACATATGAAGATGCCAACACAGCACATAACCAGTAATAATACCTAGTTTTACATAGTGGAAATATTAAAAAAAAGTATTCTATAGATAAACCTCTCGCTTCAACATTGAAATTTTTATTTGACTTTTTAGTAGATACCTGTTTATTCCACAAGCCCAGCCTACTCGAATGAGTATCCATGAGTATATAGAAAATAATAAAAATATGGGCCAAACATAAGTCCTAGTATGAGTAAAATCTTTACCCTAGTCATATCATGAGACCATGCCACTAACGCGAAACGGGTTTTCCCCTCACCTTATCATCGTTATAATACATCACGTATGTAAACAATATTACATAAAAAGCAACCATGTGCATATACCCGATCAAGAAGTGTACCTTACACATATCATCCAGTTATAAACCATGTCATACATCAATTCAAATTAAGTATATCCTATACTTACCATCCCATTATGAACCATGTCATACAATCAATCATCATACATTCAAACATCATATAATCTCTTATATAGGCTTTCATCGTTATGTTATCATAAACTTATTTAGTGATTACCTCCCTAGGCCTATTCACCAATTCGTATTTTCTCAAACAATGTCACCTGATGAAATGGCCACTCGTTTCACCAATGGGGGCCACCCTAACTACCTTCTAAGAGGTTGAATATAAGCACCATGAATACACTCTAGTAAGCGTACTTACTAAGCATCAATAATTCCTCCTAGTCCCTAAATCGCTATCGTTTATGTTGCTGATTCATTTATTTTAGTTTTAACACCACACTGATGTTTTAGCACCCTGCCATAACTCCTCTTTAGAGTTTATAAATATTTTAGGATCAAACTATATTGTCATATACCATTGGACTTTAGACTAAGAGTCAAGGCACCCTGCCATCGAATAACTCCATGAGCTGATGTATCTTTACGATCATAGTTCAACCTATTTCTTTCATTCATTTACAATGTACCCTACACTTTATTTAGATAAAAGTATTTATCTTTTAATTTAAATGACACCCTATCATTTATTATCTTTTCTAGGCTTTACTTCATTTCAAAATAAGTTAACACGTTATAAATTCCTTCATTTATTTCATCCCTATGAAATAGTTCGTTAGCACTTGGAAACTGTATTCCAAAGTGCTCTAAGTATTCATATTTTGCTTAGAATAAAATATAGCTTCCCAAGCTATTGCAAGTTGACCTTAGTCATCTCGTGTTAGATATCCCATAGCTTTCGAATATTGACTAGCCAAGTCATCATGTACTGGTTATCCCTTAGCCATAGTAGGTTGATTCTTCTTATTACTAGTTTATTTTCTTTCCTTAGCTCATATGTGTTAGCGTCTCAAGGGCTTTTGTAGGTTGATAGCGTCCCAAGCTATTGCATATTAACTTCTCTATAGCCATTGCAAGTTATCTCTAGTATAGCCATCGCATATAATCTCTTCGGTAGACATCGCAAGTTAACTCCTCAGGAGCTACCACGAATAATCTCCTCGGTATATAGCCACCACAAATTGATTCCTCGGGGACTATTGCTTACCGATTCCTTAAGTGTCATCACATGTTAACTTTATCTTCAGTCATTGGATATTGATTGCTGATAGCCGTTGTGGTTTTACAGTTTCACTAAGTCTTCATATGATGACTGTCATAAGTTATCGTGAGTTAATTTCAAATAGCCATTAAGGGTTGATAACTACCCAAGCTATCGTGGGTTAGCTCCAATTAGCCATCGTGTATAGGTAGTCTTTTCCAAGCCTGCGCAAGTTATAACTAAACTAGCCATCGAGAGTATATAATATGCAGGCTTTCGTAAGTTTAAAATGGCAAATTTGTAATATTATTGAAAACTGATTCATTTCCTTACTAAGTATTAACTTTCAACTAACCATCATTTGGTGTCACATTTTCATTTGTTAATTTCCTCCGTTCCAGTTTACTTTTCAGGATTTGCTAACTATATATCTAATTAATTAATTAATTAATTATCCTAAATTATTCTATTCTTTCCTTTACTAATAAATTCGTATAAAATCAAAAATTGATGGGAAAAATTCCAAAAATTCACCAAAGGTTAAATTTATCATATTTTACCTTGTCTCAAAATTTTAGGTCAAAATAATTATTTTGTTATTTTTAATAATTAATTTCTAAAAATTAACCTTTTCTCAACTTAGAAAATTTATAATAATTTGAAATTAATTCCACAATTATGAAATTAAGAATCCATCTTTATTTCATCATTATAAACATTATATTTCTATTTCGAAGCATTTAACTTATATTAATTCATGTTTTACCCTAAAGCATGGAGAAATTCACTTTATTTAAATTCCCAAACATAACTGAACAATGCTTTAATCATTTAAGCATGTTTACCATCGTCGAACATTTATACAAAATTAAATTTGAACCTAAACAGGAAGGCATAGGTTTAGGGAAAGTATTTACTCACCTTGATTAAGAAAAACCTTGTTTAATCTTCTTTCTTCTTTAAAGTTGATAGCTTGTGCCTTCCAGCTTAAATTTTCCTCTTCTCTTCAGCAAAATGGTGGTCGATTGTGACTTAAGCTTTTAGGAATTTGTTTTCGAAGATGAAGTGGAATGAAATGAAGGGATGTGGCTAGAAAAAGTGGTCAATATCCCATTTTAGCCTAATCACACCATTACACTTCCCTTAACACAATCCTTCCCATTTAAAATTTAAATTTTTTATTTTCATTAATAAGGCCAACCTTAATTGCTCTAATTACCCATGCTTTATTCAATTAATTTTATAAAGTGTCCACACTCAATTAATCAAATCTTCATTAGGAAATTATTGCTATTAAATTATTTTGTTCATCTCTTATATAATATCTTATTATTATTATTATTTTTATTCAGTTCCCCATAGTATGAACCCTCTAAAATATGGATAGTCGGGCATAATTAAGGTGTGAAATGTTATTAACGTAATAGTAAACGCAAGAAAATAAAGAATCAAGCATGTTTGCACAATTGTATACAATGTAATATTAAAGACATGTTACATATCAAGTTTAGTGGCTACAATGTGAGTCTCATTTCGAATCTTGCTAATTTATAATCATGTTTTGTAACCTTTCAAATTCATTTCGATTTGGTGATTAACGATGCCTATTTTATGTAGTATTTGCAACAGTGAAAGAGACCAAAGAAGATGCCATGCTCTAATAAGTTTTCATGAAGCCTTACTAACTTCTAGAATTATTAAAGATTTTGAAAGCATTTCCAATCAGATATAGAACTTATGGGTTGCATCACGGAAGATAAATGCTTCTAATATCAAGGAAGAAGCATGGACATAAAAGCATCAACATCACTAAGTTCATTTTATGGTGATACATGTTATTATTAGCTTTAATTTTTTATTAAAAGCTAAGAAAAGTCCATGGTAAAAAATTGAACCCAAAATGATACATATATTAACTTACACCTAGCACATTTCTACTATTAATTATGTGTCACGTAACAAAATTATTTTTATAACTAAACCTTTCTTACATAGAACCATTTTAGAATTAGTATTATTTAGTAGCCATTAAAACAACATAATTTGTGCAGATAATCTCCAAATAAATGAGAAAACGAGCATAAAAGCTTAAATTGATAGATATGCGCTTTTATTTATCTATAAATCAAATTGTAAACTTCTCCAAGTGATTAGTAATTCATTTTGAAGAGTTAACTATGAAAACTATGGTTATCCTTCAACCTCCAACAAATGACTTCCTTGATTGAAATTGATTCAATGGCCAAAATCGACTTTACAACATTTGATATTGACATAATTCATAAATCAGAAAGTAAATTATTGTTGTTGTCATTGTAGTCATCTTCATTATTAGTAGATGGTTTTATTACAAATTAAATAATGCATTGTTATGAGAACTGCTACTTTTCTTTAAATAAACATCATTTTGCATTATTTATTGTACCGCTAAAATAGATTAATTATTCACTACCGACACATAAAATTTTCAACTAAACAAGTCGCAACTATTCATGTGTTCCAAAATAATGTACCAATTTGATTAATTTTGAAGTAGTTAATTCCATCATCATATTTTCCAACATAGAAAATGTTTACTTAAACAAGTCACAACTTTTCATATTTCCAAAATAATGTACTAATTTGATTAGTTTTGAAGTAGTTGATTCAATCATTATATGTTCAAGCTATACATTACACGTTCAAACTCGAAAATGTTTTCCAAGTTTACTTAAAGAAAGAAATTTTGAAGTAGTTAATTCTAGATAGATGATTTGGTTGTTCAGATCTTGTTCAATCTTGTCGTACTTTTCTATATCATAGTTCTTGATGTTTTATTAAGTCTCTAGAGATTTTCCTTCATTACTCTGAAGTTCAATCTATCTGTTTGAATCTATTCTAAGACTATGGCAAATTTGATTGTAAAACTTGCCCCCCCAAAAGTACACCTTATGAAAGTAGATGTGCTTTGCTTAAGAAAAAATATTAGGAGTAATCAATCATTAGTAATCGAGCACTCTCACTATCCATCGATGCAAGTTGTGTTGTGTTAAATGGGTTTTTAACCAAGAAGATTTTCAGTGGAAGTTAGAACATCAAGATGAAGAAAAATAACTCAAGAACTTGAAAACACACTTAGAAGAGCTAGAAGAGCGAACTCAAAATTTTGCAAGTCCATAGGAGAAAACAAGACCTCTCGGTATCAAGAACCTTTTGTTAGTCTTTGGACCTCACCATCCCTTTGAACTTTGAGTACTACTTCAAGCAATTGTCACTAGGTGCTTTTCTCAAAGAATAGACGAGCAATAGCAAGATTGATGAGAAGAAAACAGGATGATATAAGTATTATCAAGACGATTGTCGAGAATGACTCAACTTCTATGAAAAAGAGGTTGGAATACATTGAATTAGAGATATGAGAGCAGAACAAACAAGAAGACTGGGTTTTCACCTAACCAAACCTCTTATTACCGAGAGAAACCTCTCGGTATTAGGAGGTCTATAATGGAAATTATGCCTGCATGCACACTCCCTCAACTTTGGGCCTACATCTAGACTACATATTGCACGGGATCCTAGGTCTATAAAGTATTTTCTCTATAAATACAGCCCTGTTACAACCATGCAAGGATCTTTCTTCTAGGATTTAGACTTTAGATCTTCTTTTTATATCTTTTCCTCACAATAGTCACCTAGGCCAATGCTCTTGGTAGTTCTGGGCTCAAGAACCCATCAATCCCTTGTACTAGTGACTCTAAATCTTCAAGTTCATAATCAACAAAACTATGAGTGGACATAGGCCAGAAATTGCCGAACCAATATAAAAATCTTGTGTCTCTCTACTTACTATGCTTTATTTTGCCGAACCAATATAAAAATATTCAAGATCATATTTGGGTGTTCTGCCACTTTTTGTGTCAATATTTTGGTGCTTTCACTAAGAAGTCCAACTCAAGATTAGATCTAGCTTTTTATTTTGGATTTAGAGAGATCTAGTGGCTAGACCTGGAAGATTGTCTTTGAGAAATTTGAAAGCTTGCTAAAAGAATTTCAATGGCATCTAGAAGATCCAATAGATCCTCAAGAGTAGTAGCTAGTGGTGATGAAGGAAATGCGTACCAAATGGAAGTTAGTAATCAACAAGCGATACCAGGATCATCTGCTCAATAGGAAGTGATTAGCAGGGTTGAGCTTGATAAGATGCTACATGAATCAAACTAGAAAATGATGGATGTTGATGCTAATGGAGACGGAGTTCAAACAAATGCAACTGAATCAGCCACACGCCAGTAGGATACTAAAGGAGTGGTTCTCCTAGAGTCTGGAGGACCTAGACATTAACCAGCAAACCGAGATCATTTACTGAGCCAAACACTCGATATAGCCTTAGAAAGTCGTCCTATAGAATACCGTGCTAGCGAAGAATACATAGCAAACATGGTTAAGCAGTTGGTTGAGGAAAGTAAAATTAGAAAGAATGAGAATTAAGGTTCCACACCAAGCAGGATTCTATTCATGGAGAATATTAGGGAAGAGTATCATAGGAAATTTATGATACCGACTATGTTATCATACAATGGAACTACGAATAATGGACAACATATACTCAAATACTAATGGTACGTAAATGGTACTAGGGCGACAAATGTTGTTCGGTGTACACGTTTTTTCATTTTCTTGGAAGGAGTCATGTCAATATGGTTCGCTATGCTCATGTTAAGATCTATATCGACTTGTGATGAGTTGGCTAGGAAATTCATGGAATGGTTCCAATTGCATGCTGCATGACCTAAGGATGTAATGTCCTTGTCGAGCCTATCTGAAGTGCCTAAGTAATTGTTGAAAGGTTTCTTGAACCTAATGTTGTTGTTATTGAAGTAGGTAATCCAAAGAAGGATTTGGTATTTATGGTGTTGGTCCGGGGCATCCAACTAGACACAGATTTTGGAAGATGGCTAAAGGTGAAGCAACCTACAACCATGGAAGAGTTCCATCGGAAGGCTAATCATTTTCTATACTTGGAGGAGGTAAGTTTAGCTTGAGGGAATACCGATGGTGGATAGTCAAAAAAGCTTATCTATAGAAACATGGCGGTTAAATGGTCTAAGATAGCGCTAGTAAAATGGCTGTTAAAGTTGGAAACTCTAGCAATTAGAAGAAATGGAATCAGGCCCCAATGGTAGGTGTGACAACAATAAGAAGTGCCCGAGGAACTTGAAATCAGAGGATTGAACACCTCTGAACGATACATTGGAAAACATATATATAGCTACTCCAGAAACTGAATGATATAAGATACTGCCAAGAAGGAAGGCAACCGAGTAGGAAAGGTGCTCTAGAAAGTTCTGTCCTTTCCATGAAACTCATGGGCATAACATGAATGAGTACCGACATTTAGTGGACCTCATTGAAGAACTAATAAGAAAAAATAAGCTCTAATGGTACATCAAAGAACCGAAGGTAGTACTCAAGTCCCAAAACTCCTAGGGCCGCCTGCCTAAGTGAACCAGTTCGGACCAAGCGGAGAGAGTCCCAGGTGAAACGATAGGAAGTTAGCCATTAACACCATAACTGGAGGACCCTATCAAGTTGAGAAAAGCTCAAGGGAAATGGAACAGTATGCGGGCTCATCGAAGCACGTACCATAGAAGGGCTACTTTGCAATAGAAGATGAAGCTCTGACCATGTAGTAGAGGATGATAACTAATGATATCATATTCAAAAATAGATGTCGTTGGAGTCGAAGAACCAACTTTCGACCCTATGGTGGTAATAGTCGGAACCAGATTGACAACCATACGTCGAATCATAGTAGATATCGAGAGTTCAATAAACATACTGTTCAGATGAACGTTCGATCAGACAAAGATCAATATGAAGAAGGTGATAGCTTGTAACATCAATATTCAAAAGTTTATGGGTAATGCAAAATTGCTAATTGGTACAATTGATTTTCCTATGGAATTAGGCAAACGAGATAGCATGATAGTTCAAATTTAGAAATTCGTTATCATAGATGAATGCTTAGCATATAATGCCCTTGTGGGTCGATTGTCTCTTATCGTTTTTAGAATAACACTGATGCCTTGGTGTTTGATGATGAAACTCTCCATGAAAAATGAAATTAGAGTTGTAAAATGTGACCAAAGAGCTAGAAGAGAATGCTATATTATGGAACTTAGAGAAGCAAAGCGAAGTGAGAAGGGTAAGAATGTAGAGAGAACTCTCCGCTTTCAAGACTTGTAAGCATAGAAATCAAGCCTAGACCCTGGTTCGAGAACCATAGCCGATTTAATAAAGCTACGGATCCCAGGAAGTAGTTAGAGGAATGGTGACCAGCACCGGCAGAGCTAATGGTGAATATTTTAATCAACATGGATCATCCTACTTATTTCCTAAAGATTGGATCTCAACTCAACGCTAATTTAAGAAAGGAATTGGTGAATATTCTCTATGGAAACTTCAATGTATTTTCTTAGACAAATACAGATATGTTCGGGATATCCCGGGAGACAGCGTGTCATGCACTTAATATTGACTCAAAATTTCCACCATGAAAGCAGAAAAAGCATAGTGTGTGTGTGGAGTGACCCGCTACGTTGAAGGAAGAAGTGGATACGCTAAGGGCCAATGGTTTTATCCATAGCGCTATATATCTCGATTGAGTTTCCAACCCTGTGCTAGTCAAGAAGTCAAATAGAAAAAGGAGAACATGTATCAATTACTTAGATTTGAATAAGGCAAGCCTAAAGGACAAGTTTCTTTGCCCGGGATCGAACAACTAGTAAATGGAACTGCACGACATGAAATGCTCTCATTTATGGATGCTTATTCGGACTATAACCAGATTCTAATGCATATGCCAGATCAGGAGAATACTGGCTTTATAATGGACTTAGGATTATACTACTACCATGTTATATTGTTCAGTTTGAAGAATGCCGAAGCCACATACCAGAGGTTGGTAAATTCAATGTTCAAGAATTAAATTAGGAAGACAGTGGAATGGAGCTAAATCCATTAGAATGTTCTTTTAGAGTAGCATCCGGAAAGTTTCTTAGATTTATCTTGAATGCATGGGCCATCAAGGTCAATTCAGAGCAGATTGACGCCTTGAGGAATGCAACCACCCCAACTGCAAAGAAGTGTTGAATATGCGAGTATATGATTTTTGTTTGATGATAATAAACATATATATATATATATATTCATTTATATGTATTTGTTAATGTACTACTTTATTTTTTACATAATTAAATAAATATTTGGTGAATAAAATAAATAACACGGTATTTAAATTCAAACAGATATTTTATTCAAACAAATATTTATTACAATTTTGAATAGTACAAATTCAAGCTTTCACTATACATATACAACTTTGATTACAATACAAATTCAATTACATCACAATCTATCATCTACAAATACACTCGCTACATATCGCTAATTCACTCGTAATTTATCTTCAACTTTATTTCATATTGAATCCAGCATCTGAACAATATGTAAAAATAAATACTGACGAAGTAAAATTGAAAATAAAATATTTTTGCAGTATAAAATAAAATGTAATTTTGAAAATAATATTTGCCTCAGTTATTTGGTTTGTTCATCATCATTTAAATTTGAATTCATCATACACGAACAACTTGTGACATGCACAGTGTATCACTGTACATGCCACAAGGCCGTGCACACCGATATATACACTTGATAAAATTACAGGGACAGGCGAGCATAAGTCAAACCCAAAACTTCGGGTTCAACTCAAGTGCAATAAAAGTTAATGTCACGACACAAGCACAAGGTCAAATTCGAGATTTAAGCTGGATTCAACTCAGGTGCGCTACAAAACATCATAAAACTATCGAACATAAAATTCAAATACAACCAAACAGTGCAGTGATGGATATGCAAGCAAATGCAGCAACATGTACACAATATCACACCTCAAATGAAATGCAGCAACATGCACACAATATCACACCTCAAATGACAAAAGATTCAAGACTGCACATATATACATATGAGATGATAGTTTCAAAAGACTATAAAACCTCGACCAAGACCAGAACTCGTTCTATAACCAGGTGAACCAGATCAACAAAGACTGGACAGCCATGCATACATACATGTCAACAGTGTCAGTGCTACATCAACCAGACTATATACACGAATTGGCTCGAAGACTAATGAACAGCAAGTGATACAAGACCAACAGTGCAACTGTATGCAAACTTCCCGAATGGTACAAGTTAAAGACCGCAACACTACGGCAACTACAAGTGACTGAAGTCAGAGTCATAATGGTTGAAGCCAATACACTAACACAAATGACCAAAGTCTATACAGAACAGTTCAACATGTATGCAACAGTGAAACGAAGTGGACAATGCAACAATACTAAAGTGAAGCCACCAATAAAACCAGACACGAGTCAAGCAGTGCACAGTGCAATGAAGACTTGAACAAGACTCGAGTGTTACCAGAACTCAATGAACCAACACAAGCATACACACACACATACATATGCATGTGTATACATAATGAAGGTTACGGATTCAAGTACGAATGCACAGTGCAAACTACAACAGACAGTGTAATTCAAGTTACATGTTGAAATACAGCAACCAAGACAAGTGCAGAAATATTTACAAAACTGTAACCAGTGACCAAGTGCAAATGAAACACAAGAAGCTCAGACAAGTTCAAATATGAAACAGGGACAACTGTAGTAACAGCATAACAAACTAACTAAGTCATTTTCATTTCAATGTTAAAGTCGTAGAGAAAAATTAAATGGCCAAAGTCGAGCACAAAGAATGAAGTCAACCACAAACACATGACAGTGAAACACACCGGCTAAATCAAAGAAAAATCAAGGTATATGTTTCAAACAAGTCCAGTAAGCTACAGGGATGCAAATGCACAAGTACAGGCCGAGAAAAAATCGAGAAAGAATTTTCAAAAATGACCGAAGCCAAATGTAACAGCAGTTTCAAATCAGCAGTTTCAAAATCAAGTCAGCAGCATCAAGTCAGAACCATGGCAACTAAGGCTACAACCGAGCAAGTTCAAATTTTAACAAAAGCAGTGACAAGTCAGTGCTGAAGTTGAACAAGTCAGAAATCGACACCGTGGTGGCCAAGCAAAGTCAAAATCGAAGCCGTGTTATCTAAGACAAAAATATCCGAATTGAAAATGTTAGAAATCATCACAATCATTAATGCAAAATTGAACGACAAGCCAAAAATTATCAATCGAACTCGTATGAAATATATGAATGAAAAATAAGGAATTCGATTCCTATGTAAGCCCTAAAACATCATCGGCAAAAGGCATTGAGTTCAAGTATTCAAACCATAGAGCAAAAAGCATAAATTACATACCAGAATAAAAGTCGAACTCAACCAAATAAGAAGCAGCCGAAAGCATCTCAAGAGACAATCAATCGACAGAGCAAGGAAATCGAAATCAATCACTCGATCGATTTAATTAAAGTCGGCGTCTTCAAATTTATTCAAGGCCCTAATTATAGAATGAAGAGGAAAGAACAAGGCCACCATTTCACCAAGAAAAAGGAACCGGCCGTATAATAGAAAGAAAAAGGAATTAATTTTATCACTCGTTTATTTGTGGGTCGGCCTTGTCTTATTTTAAAGGCTTTAGTTTATTTTAAATTAGGGTTTTGGGTTATTTCGTTTTTATCGTATTATCCATTTTAAACCATTGTAATTTCTAGTCGTGTGACTAGGGGACAAACTACGTGGCATAGTTTGAGAATTCTCAACTCAATGCTGAGTTGTGGCAGGTTTTGAGCGTAGAGTTAAGGTTAGTCGATAGCGGGTGTCGTGAGTTTACGTGTGTAAGCGTCTGACTGCTTAATTTATAGTAGAAACCTTGGGGGCAACACGTAGGCAGTGTTTTGCCGAAGCTGGGTAAATTCTGTGTCGTTCTATTTCTGCATTTATTATTCTGCTATTATCTGTGCTGCTATTTGATATATCTGTGTTGAAAATATTTTATAAAATTTCGCAATTATTTTAATAATTAATAGCATCACCCTATTCACTCCCCTCTAGGGTGAAATCGATCCTACAAGTGGTATCAGAGCATGGTACAAAAGCCAATTTTGTTTTTAAAAAAAATTGATTTTTCAAAAACCAATTTTTTTAAAAAAAAAATTGAATTTTTAAAATGTCTTCTTTTAATACTGCTTCTACGGAGGGTCAGTCAATAGTTAAACCACCAATGTTCAACGGTGAATATGCTTACTGGAAAAATAGGATGGAAATTTTTCTAAAAACCATTGACGCTTGGGATATTGTTGAGACATGGTATAGAGCACCAACTATAATTATAAATAATCAGAAAATAAATAAACCGAAGGATCAATGGACGGATCTAGAAAATAAGTTACAGAATACTAATGCCAAAGCTATGAATTTGATTATTTGTTGATTAGATCAGTTTGAATTTAATCGTGTCTCACATTGTCTAACTGCGCAGGAAATATGGCACACATTAGAAGTGACTTAGAAGGAACATCCCAAGTCAAGGAATCTCGCCTTACCATGCATGTAGCGAATACGAGAATTTTACAACGGCCAAGGAAGAAAATGTTAAAGAGATGTACGAACGGCTTTCCAACATCGTATGTATACAAATCAAAAGCTCTCGAAAAATCATACACGGAATTGAAAATAGTTCGAAAAATCCTCAGAGTCCTTCCACGAAGTTTTGAAGCAAAAGTGACTGCCATTCAAGAATCAAAAGATTTAAAACAAATCAAAGTTGAATAACTCATCAAAAATCTCACCACTTATGACCTAGAAATGAAATTCAAGGAAGAGCATGAAGGCGGAGATACTCGAAAGAAATCAATAGCTCTTAAAGGAACAACTGATAGTGATGACGACGACGATGAGGATGGAGGAGCAGAGTTGGAAATAGTAATAAAGAGATTAAAAAGGTGGAACCGTAAATACGGAATTCTAGCTCTAAATCAAAAATTAAAAAGAAGAATAATCAAAGTTTTAGATAACACGGAACAACAAAAAATCATCTGTCATAAGTGCAACCAACCCAGACACATCAAGCCCAATTGTCCTCAAAACCGACACGACTTTGAAAAGAAATCAAAAAGGAGAAATTTTGCAGCCACGTGGAACACAAGTGATGAAGATAATCTAAGTACTAGCAGTGAGAGTGAGAAAGCAGATATGTGCCTTCAAGGTAATATAACCGATAGCGACGATGACGAGCCAAACGAGGTATCAAAACTCACTCACTCACAACTACTTATATATTTCCACGAAGTAAATGGCCATTTGGAACGACACAGGGAGAAATATGCTAAAATTGAATCACAAAGAGATAGTTTGATAGAAGTAAATGAATAGCTCGAACAATTAGTTAAAAGCCATCAAAACAAGTGCTCTAAGTGTGATAAGTGTCCAACATTCGAAGAAGAGATTAAAAAATCAGAAATCAAAATTAAATTGCTTGAAAATGAAATTCTGATTTTGAAAGAGAGTGAAAATACTTTTTTCTCAAAAAAGAAAGAGAGTGAAAATACAAGAAGAGAAAATTCTATTAAAAAGTGCACACAATTATTAAACAAAAATGAATCTTTCAAAACACAAGTCCAACAATTGTCAACGACTTCAGATAAATTTTCAAAAAATGAAAAATCATTGAATATGCTATTAGCAAAACAAAATGTTAATACACTTAGACAAGGATTTGGATATAATCAATCCGAAAATGTTAGAAATGAAATTAATCAAGTCAATTCATTGTGCACAATTTGTAGAAAATTTGGACACAATCAAAATAATTGCTGGTATAGATGCAAACACGTAAAACTATACCAATTTGGGTTCCAAAAGGCACAAATATAAAATCTCTCAAAGTTAAACAAATCTGGGTACCAAAAGGAACATATACAAATAGTTTTGGGTCTCTACAAAATTATTTTTCAAAATATTCTGCCACTAATAATCATGGGCCTATAAAAACAAATAGGTCACGAAAATCTTCCATCGTGTAGGTGTGGTGGCAGACTAAGGAACAACAACAGTGTTATCTGGATTCTGTCTGTTCCAGAAACACAACGAGCGACAAAGCAAAGTTTCTTAGCCTAGTATAAAGGTGACAGAATCACAATGGAAAATAACGAAAAATATCAGGTAAAACAGGCAATGGTATATTTATTCGAACAATATAATAAATGTGATAATCTGCACCGTAATCTGAACTAAATCAGCCAGTAATGTGATGATGAAATAAACGATGATGTTGATTCTTACTTATTCAAAATTATCGGTCAATTATATTCTTATGCCAAGAACACTATAAAAATCTCTAGAGTCTTTGAATTACTTCATATATATTAGTTTGGATTAATAATAGTGTTTCATTAGATGATAATACATTTGGTTATTTTACGGCTGACTCTATATTCACGGTTTTTGATTATCTACATGGCTTCAATTCAAATTCAAGAGAATTTCATTTAAAAAGTTGTTAAAAATGATTTTGAGATATTTTGTTGCACAACTCATGATCTGGTCTGTAACATTCAACTAATAATAAGTTTGAGCGAAAAGAAATTCAGATGCAGATTACACTGGTAATCTAGTTGACAGAAAAATTACTAGTGGAACGTGATATATGATGAGACATTTAGTAACTGCATCGTTTTTCAAAGAAAATATCCGCATATTTTCACTTCAAATAATTCTCAAATTGCAGACATTTTTTTTATAAAACCCCTTCTAGAAAATCATTTTTGACCTTGTTTTAGATTAGTCATTTTAGAAAATTTGGTTTTATAATTATTTTTGAATACGATTTTAAATGATTACATTGACTAATCCGACTCCCTAATGATTATCGAAAAGATAAATAGTGATTGAAAAAGTGATGAGTGTTAATATTAATCATATATTATAACGTGAGACGGTATATTTAGTAAATTTCTTTAGAAATTTGAACAAGAGTTATAAAAACTTTTTGTTGGTAAAAGTTCCATGACCATTTCTATTTCTATCGTATTTCTATCAACCATCACTCATCAAAATCCATTATAGTATGTTAATATGTGGTGATTTAAACAGGAATCATTCGTTTTTCATTTTATATTTTTTTTAAAAACAAAGTATCCACTCTCATTTAAAAGTCCTCACGGTTATGCGTGGGTGAATTACTTGGAAATTTTGATTATGTGCTTCCATGCTCATTTAAAAGTCCTCACGGTTATGCATGTATGGAACGCATATCAAAATTGATTTATTAAATAAACAAGTTGATTCTAATCCCATTTAAAAGTCCTCATCGTTATGCGTGGTTAGAAGATACTTGAATTCATTTTTTTTAAAAATGGAATACTGCTAATCTCATTTAAAAGTCCTAACGGTTAGGCATGGTTAGTAGATATTCAAATTCCTGAAATAAATATACCATAAATAGACACAACCGTATGGTTTTATATGATGACATCATTCCCATCATTCTAAAAGTGGAATATGCGCCCAACAGAGTATTTAAGATTTTTGTTTGATTTTTTATTGAAATTTAATATTTATATTCGATTGAGTTTTAATGTTGTATTAATATCTATCGCTTTATCTCTATTTCTCTAACACTAGTACTCTTTTGCTGATAACAAAAGGGGGAGAGAAAAGTTAAGATTTTGTCAAATAAAATCAAGTAAAGGTCAAATATTTTCTATTTGCATCTAGGATCATTTGCATATTTTTCATTATATGCATATATGAAGGGGGAAATTTGTGTAGAGAGGAAGCATTCAAATAGGGGGAGCAAAATGAATGTTCGAATACATTTAACAAATTCAAAATCTTAAATATATGTTTGTTATCATCAAAAGGGGGAGATTGTTGAATATGCGAGTATATGATTTGTGTTTGATGATAATAAACATATATATATATATATATATATTCATTTAAATGTATTTGTTAATGTACTATTTATTTTTCACATAATTTAATAAATATTTGGTGAATAAAATAAATAACATGGTATTAAAATTCAAACAGATATTTTATTCAAATAAATATTTATTACAATTTTGAATAGTACAAATTCAAGCTCTCACTATACATATACAACTTTGATTACAATACAAATTCAGTTACATCACAATCTATCATTTACAAATACACCTCACTACATATCGCTCATTCACTCGTAATTTATCTTCAACTTTATTCCATATTGAATCCAGCATCTGAGCAATCTGTAAAATTAATTACCGATGCAGTAAAATTGAAGATAAAATATTTTTACAGTATAAAATAAAATGTAATTTTGAAAATAATATTTTCCTCAGTTATTTAGGTTGATCGTCATCATTTAAATTTGAATTCATCATACACGAACAACTTATGACATGTACAGTGTATCACTGTACATGCCACAAGGCCGTGCACACCGATATATACACTTAATAAAATTATAGGGACAGGTGAGCACAGGTCAAACCCAAAATGCCGGGTTCAACTCAAGTGCATAAAAAAAATAATGTCACGACACAAGCACAAGTTCAAACCCGAACTTTAAGCTGGATTCAACTCAGGTGTGCTACAAAACATCATAAAACTGTCGAGCATAAAATTCAAATACAACCAACCAATGAAGTGATGGATATGCAAGCAAATGTAGCAACATGTACACAATATCACACCTCAAATGAAACGCAGCAACATGTACACAATATCACACCTCAAATGAAATGCAGCAACATGTACACAATATCACACCTCAAATGACACAAGATTCAAGACTGCACATATATACATATGAGATGACAGTTTCAAAAGACTACAAAACCTCGACCAAGACTAGAACTCGTTCTGTAACTAGGTGAACCAGATCAACAAAGACTAGACAGCCATGCATACATACATGTCAAGAGTGTCAATGCTACATCAACCAGACTACATGCATGAACTGGCTCGAAGACTAATGAACAGCAAGTGATACAAGACCAACAATGCAACTGTATGCAAACTACCCGAATAGTACAAGTTAAAGACTACAACACTATGGCAACTATAAGTGACCAAAGTCAGAGACATAATGGCCGAAGCCAATACACTAACACAAATGACCAAAGTCTACATAGAATAGTTCAACATGTATGCAACTGTGAAACGAAGTGGACAATGCAACAATACTAAAGTGAAGCCACAAATAGAACTAGACACGAGTCAAGCAGTGCACAGTACAATGAAGACTTGAACATGACTCGAGTGCTACCAGAACTCAATGAACTAACACAAGCATATACACGCACACACACATACATATGCATGTGTATACATGATGAAGGTTACAGATGCAAGTATGAATGCACAGTGCAAACTACAACATACAGTGTAATTCAAGTTACATGTTGAAATGCAACAACCAAGACAAGTGAAGAAATATTTACAAAACTGTAACCAATGACAGTGACCAAGTGCGAATGAAACACAAGAAGCTTAGACAAGTTTAAATATGAAACAGGGATAACTGTAGTAACAGCATAACAAACTAACCAAGTCATTTTCATTTCAATGTTAAAGTCGCAAAGAAAAATTCAATGGCCAAAGTCGAGCACAAAGAATGAAGTCAACCACAAACACATGACAGTGAAACACACCAGCTAAATCAAAGAAAAATCAAGATATATGTTTCAAAAAAGTCAAGTATGCTACAGGGATGCAAATGCACAAGTACAGGCCGAGACAAAATCAAGAAAGAATTTTCAAAAATGACCGAAGCCAAATGTAACAGCAGTTTCAAATCGGCAGTTTCAAAATCAAGTCGGCAGCATCAAGTCAGAACCATGGCAACTAAGGCTACAATCGAGCTAGTTCAAATTTTAACAAAAGCAGTGACAAGTCAGTGCCGAAGTTGAACAAGTCAGAAATCGACACCGTGGTGGCCAAGCAAAGTCAAAATTGAAGCCGTGTTAACCAAGCCAAAAATATACGAATTGAAAATGTCAGAAATCATCACAATCATCAATGCAAAATCGAACGGCAAGCCAAAAATTATCAGACAAAGTCGTATGAAATATATGAACGAAAATAAGGAATTCGATTCCTATATAAGCCCTAAAACATCATCGGCAAAAGGCATTGAGTTCAAGTATTAAAACCAGAGAGGAAAAAGCATAAATTACATACCAGAATAAAAGTCGAATTCAATCAAATAAGAAGCATCCGAAAGCATCTCAAGAGACGATCAATCGACAGAGCAAGGAAATCGAAATCAATCACTCGATCAATTTAATTAAAGTCGGCGTCTTCAAATTTATTCAAAGCCCTAATTACAGAACGAAGAGGAAAGAACGAGGCCACCATTTCACCAAGAAAAAGGAACCGACCGTATAATAGAAAGAAAAAGGAATTAATTTTATCACTCGTTTATTTTGTTGGTCGGCCTTGTCTTATTTTAAAGGATTTAGTTTATTTTAAATTAGGGTTTTGGGTTATTTCATTTTTATTGTATTTTCCCTTTTAAACCATTGTAATTTCTAGTCGTGTGACTAGGGGACAAATTACGTGGCGTAGTTTGAGAATTCGTAACTCAGTGGCTGAGTTGTGGCAGGGTTTTAAGCGTAGAGTTAAGGCTAGTCGATAGAGGTTGTGGCGCGTTTACGTGTGTAAGCGCCTAGCTACTTAATTTCAAGTAAAAACCTTGGGGGCAACACGTAGGAAGGGTTTTGCCGAAGTTGGGTAAATTCTATGTCGTTCTATTTCTGCATTTATTATTCTGCTATTTTCTATGCTGCTATTTTGATATATCTGTGTTGAAAATATTTTATAAACTTTCGTAATAATTTTTATAATTAATAGCATCACCCTATTCACCCCAATCTAGGGTGAAATCTATCCTACAAGAAGGAGCTTGAGAGCTTGAATGAAATGATCATTGCTTTGAGTCGGTTCATCTCAAAGGCGATAGATAAGTGCATAACCTTTTTCGATACTTTCAAGAAGGGGAAGAATTTTTTTGAGTGGAATCAAGACTTCTAGAACGCATTCGAAGAATTTTTAAGGCATATGAAGACACCACCGGTTTTTTCCAAATCGTTGGATGGGAAGGACTTATTTATCTTTTTGGAAATGTCTGCTCATGCACAGTGCAACATTAGCAAGCAAGGAGGTGAGGATTCAAAGACTGGTATATTATATCAGCAAACGATTCACTAAAGCTCAAAAGAACTACCCTAAGTTGAAGAAACTCGCATATTGCTTGCTGGTCGCATTTAGGAAGTTGCGACCGTATATTTAGGCTCATTCGATCAAGATATTGATAGATCAGCCACTAAAACAGATATTATACCAACTCGAGACTTTAGGAAGGTTGCTAAAATGGAATATCGATTTGAGCCAGTATGATATTACTTACCATCCGTGGTAAGCGATAAACATGCATGCATTGGAAGACTTCATCGTAGAGTTTACCGCATATGATGGAGAAGAGGAAGAGGATGCTACAATTGTGCTTCCACCTTGGAAGCTATTTTTCGATGGTGCTTCAAACGAATATTGCTTAGGAGCAAAAGTAGTATTTGAAATGCTGGAATGACAGTCAATCTGTTATGCATTGATGTTGGAATTTCCTATAACTAATAACGAAGCTTGGTACGAGGCATTAATAACAGGATTGCGGATAACAAAAGAGTAGGGATAAAAATGCTACACGCATATTTAGTGGTTCCTAGTTGGTGATTTGCCAAATCAGGAAGGAGTGTCAAGCAAAGGGATCCAGACTAATCCATTACCTATCGATGACACTTGAGCTACTGGAGGATGTAAAGCATTATACGACATTGCACATCCCCGAAGAGGAAAACATGAAAGTTGATTTATTAGCTAAGCTAGCTAGTTTTGGGGAAGCATGAGTAATGTGGTTGGTTTTGATGGAAGTTCTAACAACTCCTAGTATCAATTAAATGGACATTGACTGTATTCTAGAGGCTACAAAGGAGAATGAGTCATGGATGAACCCATAAAAAACAATCTGATTAACGAAACTCTCCCGAAAGACAGGAGCGGACGAGGGAAACTCCTAAAAGTGCCACAATTCGTGATGCAAGATGGAGTACTATAAAGGAGAGGATTTTCTACACCCTACTTCGGTGTGTATCCAAGGATGAGGCTAGGAAGATCCTCATGGAAATCCATGAAAGCAGCTCTAGTGATCACACCGGGAGGCAGAATTTGGCAAAAAAGGTCTATGCTATGGATATTTCTGGCTGATGATAAAATAGGCTATTGCTAACTATATAAAATAGTGTGGCTGAAGCTAGAGATTTGCACAGATTTCGTGGGTCTCATCGACGGAGCTTACATAGATGGTCAGTCCATGGCCATTCGTAATTTGGAGAATCGATATTATTGGTGTGCGACAAATAGCGAAAGAAGGAGCCAAATACGCTATCATTGGATTACTTTACGAAATTGACCGAAGCGGAACCTTTTCCATGATCATAACAAAAAAGATAACGGAACCTAGTTTGAGAGCGGTGAATTCAAAGACTTCTGCAACCGATACAGAATTGAGAAGTGCTTCTCCATGGTGGCACATTTTCAGGCGAACAGACAAGTGGAAGCAGTGAAAAAAATCTTTAAATTCACCTTGAAGAAGCAGTTGACTAGAGCTAAAAGGAACTTGGTTGATGAGCTTCCACTGGCACTGTGGGCTTATAGGACAATACAAGTAAGCAACTGGACACTCGTCGTTCGCTTTGGCTTATGTATCAAAATCGATGATCTCGATAGAACTGGAAGTCCCTTCTCATCGTAAAAGGAATTTTGGCCCAAAGGTGAACGAGGAGATCCTGCTTGAGTCGCTCGATGTGGATTATGAGAAAAGGGAAGAAGCAGAATTATGGATTGCGGCCTACTAAAAAAGGGTAGCTCAGCACTTCATTGCCAAGGTTCACAACCGTACCCTTGAGGTTGGGGATCTTTTTCTAAAACGAGTTCTTCCAAGTACGAGGGTGCTTGGCCCAAATTAGAAAGGACCCTAGGCGATCAATCAGAAGCTTGGAGATGGAATATTCAAGCTGGCAACTATTGATGGAATCCCCATCCTGTGTGCATAGAATAGCGACTTGCCGCGATGCTACTGCACTTAGTTTTACTCTATTTGTTTTTGCAAATAAACCACCCAAAGATACTAGAGGCAATGTAATAAGGTAGGACCTTCCATTTCTCCTTTTTATGAATAAAGTCGGCTTCTTGAACCAATAGAACCATGTTCTCGAAAGCAAAATCCTCATCCTGAGCTATTAGCAGAACGGTCAGGAACATACCCCTTTATCGTTGGATATTGGATGAGGAATATGGTCCTAGGGGTCGATCGGATAATTCGTCCTCAATTCACTTGCACCTTCAAGAATTCATCATTTTCGAAGATAGACAATGGCAAGAAGGTTCCTTAATTCACCTAAACCTTCAAGAATTCATCGTGGCCTGGAGATAGGGGTTGGTGAGAAGGTTTCCCTATTCACTTGAACCTTTAGGAATTCATCAATATCTGAAGATAGATGATGGTGAGAAGGTTCCCTACTTCACTTAAACCTTCAGAAATTCATCGTTTTCAGAGATAGTACGATGAGAAGGTCCCCAATTCACTTTAACCTTCAGGAATTTGTCATTGCCCGAAGATAGGCGACGACGAGAATGTTTCCTCCATTTAATTGAAATCTTCAATAACTCGCCATTTCCTGGAGATAGGCAATGATGAGAAGGTTTGAAAATATGTCACCTTCAGGAGTTTGGCATTGCCCAAAGCGGCATTCAGAAGGTGAATCCCCTTATCCTTTAGGAATCTAGTGTTGTCCGAAAATAGGCAATGCTAGAAAGGAAAACTGTAACTTTTAGGAATCTGGCACTATTGGCAGCATCAAGAAAGTAAAATCCCCTTTCCTTTAGCAATCTTGAATTGCTCGAGGATAGGAGACACTAATGGGACTCTAACCTTTAGGAATTTGACGTAGCTTGAAGATGGGCAACATTGGGAAGGAGAACCCACAAACTTTGAGAATCTGGCACTGCTTGGATTTTGATGGCGTTAAGTAGAATGATAAACTAAAGGCTCAATTTGATAATTCAACCCTAACCTTTAGGAACATTCCATTACCTAGAGAATGGCGACATCGGGAAGGGAAAATTCTGTAGATTGGTTGGATAAATCAATCTCGATCTACAGGAATTAGCTATTGCCCAAAGATAGGCGACATTAGTATATGGAAACTTTCAGGGCTGATTGAATAATTTGGTCCAGCTTTCTACAAACTAACAAAAGGATCGAGCGAATAAATCGATCATGACTTGTAGGAATTTGACATTGCTCAAAAACAGGCAATGTTAAGAAAACTCTTAAAATCAACCATTTATATGTTAATTTCCATAGATAGAAACGTGAATGTAGCTAGGTATTCGACCATGATCATCAGTAATTTGATTGTTGCCTAGGCATAAGCAGCTTTAAGAAAAGACTCTCGAATTGGTTAATTCGTGTATAGTTTCTGAAGATTGAAACAAATGTCCAAATAAATTTCAACGACCATGCTAGCGACCAAGCGGGACATGCTCGATCGAGGATAAGCAAGGATAGTCGTGAAGGCTCAAAAACAAGTATTATTAGACTCTCCTGATCCAGGATGGATAAGAAAAACACATGTAGAATGGAGGCAATTGGATAATTTGCCCCATCAATGTCGGGATTTTGGCATTGGAAGTGATGAGTCTCATAAATAGGGACAAGCACAAAGCAAAACTATAAAGACATGAAAGTAAATGTTCCAACTGCTAGCCCATGGCAATAAGAAGCAGCATGGAACTAGGATTATTCAAGGTTAGTGGATGGTCGAAAAAAACTTGATCAAACACGAATAGGAATGTGTCATTGCCCATAGATAGGTAACGTAAAGTAGGTATAATTATTGAGGAGTTGATCGAGTAGTTCGACCCCAACCTTTAAGAATTTGCCATTGCCCGGAGATAAGCAATGTAAATAAGGACTAACCATGTGAAGGTCGACCGGAGAATGCACTTACTAGTGTCGCTTGTTGTCCGAGGCAACAGTGAGCCGTCGTATTCAGTTTTCAGTAGTTTATACTCCTGTCCCTAGTCTTGAATCAGCAGAGTTAGTTCATGGATGGTTGAATTCCTTTTTTGATGAATTTATACTTTTCTTGTCAAATTCAGATCTGAATTGGCGATTGAGTGGTCGAATCGCATTCACTTGTTTGTCTATTCTCTCATCCACACCCTAATGATCAGAGTTAGTCAATGGGTGGTTAATCACACCCATTTGATGTTTATACTCTAGTCCACACTTTGAGATCTAGAGTTATTCCAAAAAATGGTCGAACTACATTTTCCTTAGTCATTTCTTCCGCCCCCAATTCAGGGGAGAAAGCCGAAGAGTGGTGGATCGTATCACGTTTACTCTTACTTGAAGTTCTTCCTATCGAATCGTGGGAAGGAGTTGATTAGCGGATGGTCGAGTCACATTAGTTCTACGCTTTATACTCATCATATCAGTTTGTAGGGGAGAGTTGATGGATGAATGGTCGAACCACGTCCATTTTCTACCTATACTCTTATCCACATTCCGGGGACCAGAGTTTGTTGATGGGTGGTCGGTCGCACCCATTTGGTGTTTATATTCCAATCCATACAAGGGGACTAGAGTTATTCGCTAGACGATCAAACCACGTGCATGTCTTCATTTGGATTTTGAGCTTGCTAATGTCCAGGCAAGATTTGAATAGTTCGTGGTATTTCAGGCATGAGCAAGGTCGCGAGTGGACGTATCACATCCTCCTTAGATTGGATGGTTGAATTATATCCAATTTAAGCTTGGGCTCTCAAACTACCACTTACATCTAGGGCAAGACTCGATGCGTGGATGGTCGTATCACGTCCACTTTCATTTGGATCCTGGTTTTGCTGAACCTTGGAAGTAAGATAAGTGTTTTGGCAAACTTCGATCTCAAGCAGGGGAGTAGATGGATGGACCACATCCACTTGAGTCGTGTGTTTTCCCTTGAGTCAGGGGAAAGAGTTGGAGAGTGGACATTCGAACCATGTCTACTTTTTCATGGTATTTATACTCCAGACCACGCCAATGGACTAGAGTTGGTCGATGGACAGTCGAACCGAGTCTGTTTGATTTTATGTGTTTATACTCTGGTCCGCATTGGGGGACCAGAGTTAGTTGATGAATGAACGATTGAGTCATGTTTATTTGTGGAAAGGAATTATGCCCCTAGTTTCGAGGATAAAGCTTGGCGATGGATGGTTGATTCACGTCCACTTGGTGATTAAGCAATGGATGGTCGAATCACACCCATGCTTGGGTTGGACAGTTAGGTCTCATCCAATTTGCTTCATACTCTTCCTGACAAGTCAAAGTCGAGAGTTGTTGGGTGGATGGTCAAGTCACATCCATCTCAAGCTACAATTGTGTCCTCGTGTCGGGGGCAGTGGTTGATGAGTATACAGTTAGTCACGCTTACTTTTAATCGAGCTTCCAAACTACCCCATGTGTTAAGGCCAGAAGTCGATGTATGGACAGTCATGTCACGTCTACTTCTAGGTGAACCTCGGCCCCGCTGAGTTTCGGGAGAGGCATAAGTATTTTGGTAAACTTCAATTACATGCTAGGGAGTAGATGTTCGGATTGCATCCACTTTAAGCCTTTCTCTGGTCTCCAAGTCAAGTGCGGAGGTTAATTAGTGGATGGTCAGTCGTGTCCACTTTGTATCGAATTTTGACCTTGTTGGGCTTTGAGCAAGGCATAGATGTTTTATCATAATGGAAGCACATAATAAAAAGTAGGTGGCCGGGTGATGCCCACTTTCCGTTTTGGGTTCTTTCCCCCAAGTCGGGGGCATATAGTAACTGGTGAGCAGTTGAATCATGCTCATGTTAATGATACTCCAAAGGTCCGATCATGGTCTATGGAAGTTGGTTGACGCCTAACTCTTCATACTTGGTCACCTGCATCATTTGTAAGTAGTTCAAGTTGGTTGTAGTTCAAAACATAACCGAAATTGAAATAAATTTAATTGATTGGCGAAGCAGCATCGTGTGCTTAGTACTCCACTTTGCCTCGGCCTTTCTCGGTTGGAAGTCGATCGTAGGTGGTGTAGTGATAATTAAAAGTCTTTATTGGTAAGCGTTGGACATCTCCTGCCCGCAATTCTATAATTGTTGAAGCTTTCCTTTCCGGAACAGCTCTCCGATCACATTTTGGAGTGACCATATGTATCGTGAAATATACAACACTTCCTCTATGTTCCAGTGGATTCTCTCGGGCTGGTTTCCTATACTGCTCCGAGTCATGAGTCGCCAAATAGACGCTTGCAATTGAATCGTTCAAAGGTGTATATGAGTCGAATTTTGGAATTCTAGGTCATCCCGTAGAATCCAAGTCCTCATCTAGGGCATCGTTGTTGCTTCCCTTACTTTGAATCCCTTTGGCTAATGGGCCTGCATTGTTCTTTTCCCTAATCTGCTCATATCCTCCTTGCTTAGGTTCTATTCGCTTTGTAACAGAAATGATTCAAGGTTCTAGGAGGCTCTCTAGCTAACCAGTCGCCAAAGTGCATCTCGGGGTCAATTCCTCTTATCAACACCATCAGTATGATATTCTCGCTGGGATGCTCACTTCAGTGACATCGGTGTTAAATTCTACTAGAAGTCTTTGAGCGGCTCGCATGGCGCTTGGGATAAGTTGGATAATGACATCCCGTCCTTAGGGAGAGTCGCATACATTCTGAATTTCTGGATGAACTTCTTAGCTAATTCATTAAAATATGATATGGACCTGGCGGTAATCGCATAAACCGCATGATCGCCACTCCCTCGAGGAATATAGGAAAGCATCAGCATGTGATTGTTCCATCACCCTGGCGGAATCCATATGCCCTTCATATTTCATGAGATGCTCTCGGGGATCTATGTTTCCAGAATTCACTTGCAAAGCTAGCATATCGAATATGCCTGGATATTCTGCATGCTGAACGGCTTCAGTGTATGGGCTTTGACTGAGGAAAATGCTCCAATCGTCGTTAGTCCGGTCCCTTTTTTCAAGTTACGATGGTTCGTAATTCTTATGAATGATATATGCATGAGTGTCAAATGTTTGGATGGTTGAAAATACTAATCAAACGGCGAATCAGTTAAGATGGGGTCGTGGATTGATGATGATCCCCCAAATTTCCCAAACTGGGTGAGATCAATATGGGGTGATAAGGAATGCCCTATTATGTTGGAGTCCGGCCTGACAAAATCTGCTATTTGTTTGGAGTCAGCACATGGTTCGCTTGGAGTCATAGAAATTTGAAGTGCTGGGTCGGTGACGAATGGTGCTTGGAGATATTTTGGGGTTCGCTTGGAGAAAATTTTGGTTAAACTTGAGTCCTTGGGCTAGAATTCCCAGAGTTTGCTTTGTGTTCGACTTCGATTTACTTAGCCAAAAAACCAGGTCTGACTTGGGGAAATTTCTAAAGTGATTTTTTCGATGTCCGTATCGACGGCTTTTGTCGGTTTTCGATGACGACCACTCGTGACTCAACGATGGAAGTTCCATGATGGGAAGTAATGACTTTGACGATGGATAACTATGCTTTGAGATGGCAGAATAGGCGGTGTAGGGCAATCGTCACATAAGCCATCTTACCATAGCTGTTAAGTCAATCATTTGTAAGCTGGTTAGTTGAGAGCAGTTGCAATCTACCCTAGGAGCTTGACCCGGTAACCAATCCCAGTTTGTGTCATATCGCCTTGGTTCTCCAGCATCTGTGGGTACCATTTGAGTAAGAGATTCTTATCATTCCTAGATATATTTCATTATTATTAACTAATGAATGAATTGAAATAATTTGGGATAGGTATTCAAAGATTATATTTTAAAACTATATTATAAATATAAATTTATTTGGATAATATAAGATTATTTAGAAATATGCTTGTATATGTGAATCTATAGAATAATTCTTCTATGTAATATTTAGTTTACGAGCTATTTTGAGAATTATGAAATAATTTATATATAATATTTCGCTCTATAAATTATTATAGTAATCTAAGTTGCATTACTATGATACTAGTAAATACTTAATCAATTTTATATTATTAGAAAATACGTAATAAATTGACTAAGTATATATATAATTGAGAAATTAGCCATTTAATATAAATATTAAATTATATAAGTTTAGAAAATTATTTAATTAACTCTGGAATATTTATTTATTATTCATCTCTTAGTATTTACTTTATTATGTGAAATTATATTTTTTCAATTTTTCATTATTAAGTATTATTCGTGTACATTTAATTGAAAAATCTATTTTTATATTAGTTTCTAATTTCTAATTCTCGTTTGATTCCGATGATACAAATGATTCACCATTGAGTTGGATTTGTTTGGTATTTTATTATGATATGGTGATAACAAACTTCTGTTTGATTTTGAGAAATTACTATTTTTGGAATATTTTGTTTATGATGATTAATGATGCTATTTGCACCAAAAGTTGGCACACTCAACAGAGATTTTATAGAGAAATAAATAAATAAAATCTAAGAAAACAAAGGAAACAAGCAAAAATAAGAGAAAATAAGCAATAACAAGAACATAACGATTTATAGTGGTTCAGCGTTGAAAACCAACTTCCACTTTAATGAAATTGCTTTATTAATCACTTGAATTTCTGAGTACAAGAGGGGTCGGATGTCCGAGATTACAATGGAGTACCAAGGGAACAACAACGTAAAGATCCCTCAAATGAACTACAAAGCCTGTATTTATTGGTGTTGACGACCAAATATCTTCCTAAAATTTCGGCAGTAGAATCTCGAGATGTAGAAGAGGCGATCCAAAAAATTCTAAGGCCCAATTCCCTAGGAATAAGGGTCGGCCCTGACCCTTCTTTGAAGCTATGTGGCATGCTGCGAACCCACTGTTGGGTCCCCTGGTTGTTAGTTCCATTTTCCTAAAGTTTTGTGTACAGTTGACTTCTTGATTTTGAGATATCAATCATTTTCCATTGAGTTATACCGCTAAACTGATGTGATCTGATCCCTAGTATAGAGTGAAGGATCATTGTAACATTCTTTATCTTGAGGCCCGGAGCAAACTATTACAGATGTTGTAGTCATCTATAGTATTAACTTTTGGTGACAAAGTACGTTAATATAAATGGTACCACAATATTAGAAGCACATGAATATGAAACAAAATCACAGATTCCAAAAACAGCAACTTTACTGATTACATTTCAAAAACATGCTACATATTCCATTACATTATCCCTAACGTTTCCTAGGTTTTGATCAAATATAATTATTACAAAATATGCCAATAGCGACATATGAGGATGCCCCCTTGGATGATCAGAGTGCTAAATAGGCCTATAAGTCTTAATGCATCACAACAGAAATAAAACTAACAACTTCTAAGTAGCTAACTATGCCTCCTGCACGTCTTCGGAAGCTTTATTCGTCCACCTACTAAACCTATAAAACACTGACTCTCAATCTACTCAAATTAATTTTAAGCACGCGTGAATTTAAGGGGGAAACATAAACTTCGAGTCTGACATAAAGCCTGGTGAGAATAATACTATTACATCTCGGTTTATTGATATTAAGTGAGACCACGCCACTTAGCGGAACAGGTTTCCCCTAACTAATATCCCTTTAAAACATATCTTTTTTGTAAACCAAAATCCTACAACAAAACTGGTTAATCGAACTGATTATATCAATAATAGCAATATCATATATACTCAAAAACAGGTAATAAATGGACCATCTATCCGAAAAATATAATTTTGTTTAGCTAATTACTAACCATTGGTCGGCTCTGGCCTACCAGAAAAACTAACAAATCACCTAACACCTATTAGAAATACTTCTGGATGATCTGTCCTTAACTTACTTCTCCAGGGTCACCTGATCCTAATTTTTTTTGGGGCTCACCAATAACCTATCCTCCTTCTCTGTACATATATTTCGTTATGTGTGTAACCATCATTTAATTCATACTTGTGACTAAGCCCTACACCATGGAATTTCTGACTGAATTAGCATGGGGCTACAGCTAATGTATAGGGGGAGACCCTATACCAGTCCCATTTGGTATACAAATATCTGAGTCATTTTACTTAAGGTTAACTACCCTTTTAAAATTTTCCTTGAAAACCTTTCAAATTGATTTAATCCCTTTAAATCATACTTAAACAAGGAAATCATACTATTCACTTTACTCAAATTTCTTTGCCATGATTTATTCTTTACTCAAAATATTGATGATGAAAACTTTCGGAACCTTTGTTTAAAACCTTTAAACAATCTTTTTCGAAACCATTGAAAGTACACCTTTCGAAACCATTGAAAGTACCACTTTCGATTCAAGCAAACTACTTTACTTTATAAACCTTTGTTTACCATAGCCTTTCGAAAACATTAAAATGTCTCTTTCAAAAGCTTTATAAACCTTAGACATCCTATTTTAAAACATTTCAAATCCACCTTTCGAAAACATTGGAAACCTTCCATTTAACACTAAAGACAAGCCTTTTGAAAACATTAGGGAACCACAACTTCAAACCTTTCTCATCCTTTCGAAAATACTAGGTAATATCCCCTTTGAAAATTTTATTAGTTACCTTTCGAAAGCATTAAAGTAATCTACTCAAAACAAACCTTTCAAAAGCATTGGGTTCAAGTAAAAACATGTGGAACAACTATTCAAAACCATTCCTTTTGAAACCTTTGCGTTTAACCTTCAAAATATAAAAAGGGTCTTGAAATAACTAAGTCGGAAGCAACTCTTTTGAAAGCAATTTCCTAAGTAAAAAAAGCGGATAGTGTCGAAACCAATCCCTTCGAAAGCATTAGAGAAGCGGCCCTAATTTTATAACAAAGAAACCCTTTCGAAGGCACTTCTTTGAAAGGTAAAAGGTGGCTGGATGGGGTTTCGACCCCTTCGAAAGAAATTTCTTAAAATAAAGGCACAACCTCTTTCGAAAGCTCTTTCCTTTAGAACTATTTGACCAAGTCGAAAGCTATCTAATTCGAAAGCATTTTTTCGAAAGTAAAGCAAGCGCATTTTCTTTTGAAAGCAAAATAAGGTCTTGACCCCTTCGAAAGGCCTTTTTCGACTCTATACCTTTCGCCTAAGTCTAATCCACTATGTACTAAATCTTTAATACCATATGTATTGGTTTCGACCTAGATGGAAGCAGAAATATGTAGTCGAAAGGTGCGGCCAAAAGTGGCGAGACAGCAAAGCCTTCTAAAAACTGATTTTTAACTTAAAAGGTAATTTCATTTCAACTAACTTGCTTTGTTTTCAACATAGATTGCTTGCTAATTTCTTTTCCAAATTCTTTTCAAAAAGTGCCATCGAATTTCAGAAATAACAATTTGAAACATTTGTAGATTGCCCATTCTCCTTTTATAAACATATAAAACATTTAAGTCGCATACCTTGAATAATTTTATATACTTATTAAAAGACTTAGAAAATTCTCTAAAAATTCTCATAAATCATTTTTAATATGTTTTCCAACATATATAAATTTTTGACCCAAAGCTAATATAAAATAGCCGTATAAATTAACAATTTTCTTCACTATAAAATTAATAATAAATCCACATTAATTCAGAAAATTATGAAACTTGAAACCCATCTCTAAAATATCATTTCTGACATATGTTAAAATCGAAAGGCATTTGAATGTCATTTGATAGGTTTTTCAAATCAAAACTTATCGTAAAATTTATATGAACAAATATAGTTCATCAATAAGCACATATACACATATACTTATCATTCAAAACATGGAAATAAACTATGCAAAATACATACGAATCTGATCTAGAATCGAAATCATCAAAATATGAAACGTAAACTATTATTCACCTTTAGCTTTGTTATTAAGGATTTCAGATTTGATCATGGATGAATTTGATTAAGATTTTCCTCTTGGTTCTTACTTATCTTCCCCTTACGTCTTCTTAATGGTGGCCGGCCCCTTCTTAGGTTTGTTTTAGTTTGTGAACATGTAAAATGAATATGGCTTAAAGATTTAGTGTATAAGAATGTAACTCATTCCTAATTTGCCCTTATCTATCTCCATTACTTATTTCATTTTAATCCCCTTAGTTCATTAGTTTAAATTGGCACAGCTACCCTCTATTAACACAAATCTCAACCCCTTAACCATTTACATTATTGAATTTAATTTAATTAATTAAATGTCCTGAATAATGTTAATTATAATTAGGGTCATACATACTCCCCTCCTTAAAGAATTTCGTCCTCGAAATTGCGATAAGGTACTCATCAGAAACAATCATAAAGGTAAAACACACCATGTAACAAGTCAGGATAAATATCTTGAATCCTGCTCTCAGTTTCCCAAGTACAGTCTCTCTCATTATCACTCCATTGAACTCTGACCAATCTGACTGTCTATTTCCTTAGCCTCTTCCCAGCTCTCATGACTGTACGAACTGGATTTCTAACTATAGTCAAATTCGAATCCACTACAAAGTCATCTAACACAGTCGATGCTATAGTAGTCTCTGGATCTCGAATACACTTCCTTAGATAAGAAATATAAAAAACATCATGGACTCCTGACAAACTGTTCGGTAATTCTATTTTATATGCGAGTTTCTCGATCCTTTCTACACTAGGAAATGGTCCAACGAACCTCCATGCCAATTTCCCTGAACTTCCAATTCGAATTGCACCTTTAATCGGTGATAACTTGACGGAAATATGATCTCCAACTGAGAATTCTAAGTCTTTCCATCTTTTACCGACATAGCTCTTTTGCCTAGACTGAGCTTCGTTCATCCTAGCCCGAATGAATTCAATCCTTTCTGCAGCTTCTCAGACTAAATCTGGACAAAGAACCAACCTAACACCAGCCTCTAGCCAACAAGCTGAAGATTTGCATGGCCTTCCATACAAAGCTTCAAACTGTTCTATCCCTATGCTAGCCCGATAATTATTGTTATACGAAAACTCGACTAAGTGTAGATGGTCTTCCCATGATCCTCCAAAATCTACCACACAACCTCATAACAAATCTTCTAAGACTTTGCTAATCCTTTCCTTTTGCCCATCTATCTGTGGATGGTTAGCGGCACTCATCGTGAGCTTGGTACCAAAAGTCTCAGTAGACTCTTCCAGAAATCACTAGTGAATAAGTAATCTCTATCACTTACTGTACTACTAGGAATTCCATGCAGTCTAATTACATTCTTCATAAACAACTTAGCTAAAATAGGTGTAGTCCTGGTTGATTTAACTGAAATGAAATGGGCACTTTTGATCAACCTGTCCATTATGACCCATATACTTTCATTTCCTTTATTTGACCTTGGCAACCCATCTATAAAATCCATTGAGATCGAATCCCATTTCCAAACTAGAACATCCAAAGGCTAAAGTAACCCACTTGGTTTCTGATGTTCAGGTTTTACCTGCTGGCAGTTCAAACACTGCTTCACCCATAAGCCTACATCTCTCTTCATACCTTTCCAGAAGAACCTCCTCTTCATGTCCTGATACATCTTAGTTCCTCCCGGATAAATAGTGAACTTCGAACGATGGCATTCCTTAAGAACTTCCTTCCAAATTCTTCCCACTTTCAGAACACACAATTTTCCTTTCTTTCTCAACCGCAAGTTTTGGTCAAGGCTGAAATTCTTCAAGTCATCGCTCTCTGTTCCATCCCTTAACTTTCTGATCCGTTCAACTAATAATGGATCCTCATTCTGCTTAAAAGTAATCTTTTCAATCATCATCGGTCGAACTTCTAAAAATGACAGCATAGCTGTTTTTGTACTAGACCCACTCTGAGGTCTCCACTGTTCTCTACATGTCATCAATGCTTCTAAATCTTTCTCATTTCCAACACTTCATTCTGATGTTTTTTTGCTAAGCGCATCTGCAACCTTGTTGCCTTTTCTTAGTGTGTACTCAATACCAAAGTCATAAGTGGCTAAAAACTCTAACTACCTTTGCTGTCTCATATTCAACTCCTTTTGAGAGAATAAATACCTCAGAGACTTATGATCTATATATAACTCGAATCTTTTTCCCAATAGGTAATGTCTCCACACCTTCAATGCAAAAATTACCGTAGCTAACTCCAAATCATGAGTCGAGTATCTAACCTCATGCGGTCTAAGCTGTCGACATGCATAGGCAATTACTTTACCTCTTTGCATTAACACAACTCCTAATCCTGTTCCACATGCGTCCATGTACACCACTAAGTCCTGATTCCCATCTACAACAACTAACACAGGTGCATTTGTCAATAAGTGTTTCAGCTTCTGGAATGCCTCCTCACACTTATCGGTCCAGACAAACTTCACATCCTTTGACTTTAGTTTGGTCATCGGTGCCGCTATCCATGAGAAATCCTTAATGAATCTCCATAATACCCAGTTAATCCAAGAAAACTCTTTATCTCAGTCATTTTCATGGGTCTCCTCCAATTATTCACTGCCTCGATCTTAGTCAGATCTACGGACAACCCTTTCTCTAAGATTACATGACCAAGAAACTTGACTTCCATTCTTTCAGAAATGACACTTTAGAAACTTCGCCTTTAGCTAATGCTGCCTCGGCATCTCAAGCACCACTCTAAGATGAACTTCATGCTTTCTTTCATCCGTAGAGTATATCAAAAATATCTTCTAGGAATACCAACACGAATCTGTCCAAGTGCTCTTGGAAAATTCGATTCGTTAAATCTACAAGGAATGCTGGCGCATTAGTTAGTCCGAACGGCATTACAAACCATTCGTACGATTCATATCTGGTTCTAGATGCCGTAAAACGAATATTATCCTCTACCACTCTAAGCTAATGGACCCTGTTGCTAAATCCGGCTAGGAAAACACTCTAGCTCCACTCAACTGGTCGAACAAATCGTCAATTCTAGGCAACAGATATCGATTCTTTATCCTCTTCTCATTCAACTTACATAACTGGTACATAACCTTAATGATCCATCCGGCTTCTTAGAAAACACTACAGCTAATCCCTAGGAAGAGCTGCATGGCCTGATAAAATTCTTACTTTCCAAATCAACCAACTTCACCTTCAGCTCCTACATCTCGGTTGGTGTCATTTTTCTTGGTGATCTACTCACCAGTTCTGCTCCCGGTACCAAATATATCTGAAACTCAATGGCTCATTTCGATGGCAAACCTACCACAGGTTCAAAGACATCTGCGAATTCTATAACAATAAGAACTTTATTCAACTCATCTTCTACCTCCATTACACCTAATAGGGCATTAATCTCATAATTATGGTTTTCTACGTAGTATACAATCCGATCACTACAGTCAAAGTGTCTAACAGATATTTTCCTATCATGGAAAAATATCCTAACATCGTATTTACTTACAAATCCATACTCAAAATAATTCTGAATCCTACAAAATCAAACACATGCAAACTGCAAACAAAGGTATGAACTAACAATTCAAACTCTAAGTGGTCACATCTCATCCTAAGAGTCGCTTAGCCTCCTATCGGATTTGCAACGCTTAAGAAAGTAACTAGGTATGAGGGTTTTAGGTTAAGCTTATCTACCAAACAATGAGATAAAAGAATGTGATGTACCGGTGTTAAATAGAATGCTAACTGACATACCATGAATCATAAGCGTACCTCCCAACACAGCTTTTCCCTTTTCCTCTGATATTGGCCTCGAGGTAGTTGGCTCTAATGCAAACACTTTACCCTTTCCATCTTTAGCTGGCTCCTTGCACTGGTTCTTATAATTTCCAATTTGATCGCAGTTGAAGCATCTAATATTCTTCTTCCTTATCAACTTCTTTCCATCTCCTGAGCAACATTCATTTGCGAAATGCCCTTTCTTATCACATTTATATCAAACAAACTCTGCCTTTCCCTTCTTAGCAACTCCACCCTTCTAAGCTCCTTCCTTATGGAAATTTTTTCTCTTCTGACTTTGCACCCCCGGGCTTCCTTTACCTTATTTCTTTCAAGAAAAGCTTGCATCTCTCCAATACGTGATAATATGGCTTAGCAAGCTCAGGCTTTAACCCCTAAATGAACTGTTCATTCCTCTTAATAACAGTATCAACCATAACATAGTCATATCTCGCTAGCTCCTCAAACCTTGTTTCATACTCAAGTACAATCATATTCCTATGCTCTAACTCAGCAAAATTCCTAAGTAGAGTAGACTTAGCAATTTTTGACACAAACCTTTCTTCAAACCTCCTCCTAAACTTAGCCCAAGTCATATTCTCCTCGTTGACTCCAATAGTAACACTGTTCCACCAATACAGTACTGCTTTTTGTTGCTTTCTAGAAAAAATCTTTCTCTTCTTCTCATCGTTGAGCCTGTGTTAGTGAAAATCCTCTTGAAATGAAATAGCCAATTTTCTACTTCGATTGCGCTCTCAGTACTTATAAATGGCTTTCCACCCAACTGAGCATAACCTCTACTCAAAATAGCATAGTTGCTGACCACTAGAGCTTTCGGATTTCCTCCTTCAGCATTTCCTTCGATCCAACAGCTACTCCTGCTTGCATCGTGTTTACAAAAAACTGATGCATGGCTCCTATGTCTACTTGCGAGAGTCTAGCACCCACATTTGTAGCTTGTGCCTGACCATAATTTCTCTTGGTATTTGGTCTGGCATTTCCATTAGTTGTGGTGCTTCCCCCACTAAGGTTAACTCTTCCACTTCTAGTGTCCATATCTGCATTTGAACCTTCGTAAGATACAGAAGAATAGCCTAATAGAGATGGGAGAATAGAGATAAAGTGTATACCTATATATACCAAATACAAGTACATTACTATAGCATTATCCCATATCCCGATCTTGTCTCTACTTCCTTAGGATTATGTTTTCAAAATCATTTTAAGTTTAAAGTTTTTCATAAACCTATGCTCTGATACCAAGTTGTAACATCCCCTATCTTAAGGCTCGAAGCTAAGCCTACAGATGCTGCAGTCATCTATAGTGTTAACTTCTGGTGATAAAGTATGGTAATGTTAATGGTATCTATCATATCAGAAGCACATGAATATGAAACAGAACCACGGATTATAAAAACAACAACTTTACTGATTACATTTCAAAAACATGTTTCATACCATTACATAATCCCAAACATTTCCTAAGTTTTGATCAAATATAATTTTTATAAAACACGCCAAGAGCTATATATGAAGATGCCCCCTTGGATGATCAGAGTACTAAATAGACATATAAGTCTTAATACATCATGGCGAAAATAAAACTAACAACTCCTAAGTAGCTAACTTTGCCTCCTGCATGTCTCCGGAAGTTTATCCGTCCACTTACTAGACCTGTAAAACCCTGACTCTCAATCTACTCAAATTAATTTTGAGCACTCGAGAATTTAAGGGGATAACATAAACTTCGAGTCAGACATAAAGCCTGCTGTGAATAATACTATTACATCTCGATTTATTGATATTAAGTGAGTCCACACCGCTTAGCGAAACGGGTTTCCCCTCACTAATATCCCTTTAAAACATAACCTTTTGCAAACCAAAATCCTGCAACCAAATTGGTTAATAAATCTAATTATATCAATAATAGCAATATAATATTTGCTCAAAAATAGGTAATAAATGGACCATCTGCCTGAAAAATATAGTTTTGTTTGGTTAGCTACTAACCAAATTATCTAACACCTGTTAGACATATTCTGGATGATATGTCCTTAACTTACTTCTCCAAGGGTCACCTGATCATACTAATTTTTTGGACTCACCAATAACCTATCCTCCTTCTCTGTATATATTCCTTTCTGTGTGTAATCATCATTTAATTCTTCCCGGTGACTAAGCCCTACACGCTGGAATTTTGGAAAAAATTAGCTTGGGGCTAATGCTAATGTATAGAGCGCGACCATCAGTCTCATCTTGTATACAGATATCTGAGTCATTTTACTTAGGGTTAACTACCCTTTTAAAATTTTCCTTGAAAATCTTTCAAATTGATTTTATCCCTTTAAATCATGCATAAACAAGGAAATCATACTATTCACTTTACTCAAATCTCTTTACCATTAATTATACACTTTACTCAAAACATTGTTGATGAAAACTTTTAAAACCTTTGTTTAAAATCTTTAAACAATCTCTTTCGAAACCATTAAAAATACACCTTTCGAAACCATTTAAAGTACCCCTTTCGATTCAAGTAAACTACTTTACTTTATAACCTTAGGCCAAAGGCCAAAACATACCTTTCGAAACCATTTACCATGGTCCTTTCGAAAAAATCTCTTTCGAAAGCTTTATAAACCTTAGACATTCTCTTATAAAACATTTAAAACCCGCTTTTCAAAAAAATTGAAAACCTTCCATTTAACACTAAAGACAAACCTTTCAAAAACATTAGGGAACCACCCCTTTGAATCCTTTATCATATACCTTTCGAAGATACTGGGGAATCTCCCATTCGAAACCTTTATTAGTTACCTTTCAAAAGCATTAAAGTACTCCACTTAAACAAACCTTTTGAAAGCATTGGGTTCGAGTAAAACATATGGAACAACCTTTCTAAACCATTCAAAATCATTCCTTTCGAAACCTTTGGGTTTAACCTTCAAAATATAAAAAGGGTCTTAAAAACAACTAAGTCGAAAGCAACTCTTTCAAAAGCAATTTCCTAAGTAAAAGAAGTGGATGGTGTCAAAACCAATCCCTTCGAAAGCATTGGAGAAGCAGCCCTAATTTTATAACAAAGAAACCCTTTCGAAGGCACTGCTTCGAAAGGTAAAAGGCGGCAGGATGGGGTTCCGACCCCTTCGAAAGTAATTTCTTAAAACAAAGGCACAACCTCTTTTGAAGGCTCTTTTCTTTAGAAACATTTGATCAAGTCGACTAATTCGGAAGCATTCTTTTTGAAAGCAAAGCAAGCGCATTTTCTTTAGAAAGAAAAACAAGATCTTAACCCTTCGAATGGTCTTTTTCAATTCTATACCTTTCGCCTATGTCTATTCCACTACGTTCCAAGTCTTTAATGCCATATGTGTTGGTTTCAGCCTAGATGGAGGCGTAAGTAGGTAGTCGAAAGGTGATGCCGAAAGTGGCGAGACAGCAAAACCTTCTAAAAACAGATTTTTAACTTAAAAAGGTAATTACTTTTCAACTTACTTGTTTTGTTTGTCAACATATGGTTGGTTGCTAATTTCTTTTCCAAATTCTTTTCTAAAAGTGCTGCCGAATTTCAAAAATAACAATTTAAAACATTTACAAATTTCCCATTCTCCTTTTATAAACATATAAAACATTTAAGTCTCATACCTTAAATAATTTTATAACTTATTAAAACATTTAGGAAAATTCTCCAAAAATTCTCATAAATCACTTTTAGTACGTTTTTGAACATATGTAAATTTATGATATAAAATAGCCGTAATCAATTTTAACCCAATTAACCATTTTCTTCACTAGAAAATTATAATAAATCCACATTAATTCAAAAAATTATGTAACTTGAAATACATATCTAAAATATCTTTTCTGACCATATATTAAAAGTGCAAGGCATTTGGATGTCGTTTGTTAAGTTTTTCTAATAAAAAATTATCATAAAATCTACATGAAAAAACGTAATTCATCAAAAAGCATATGTATCTACTTATCATTCAAAACATGGCAATATACTTTGTAAAATAAAAACGAATTTAATCTAGAAACGAAATCATCAAAATACGAGATGTAAACTATTATTTACCTTTAGCTTTGTTGCTAAGGATTTGAGATTTGATCTTGGATGAATTTGATTAAGCTTTTCCTCTTGGTTCTTGCTTTTCTTCCCCTTACTTCTTATTAATGGTGGTCGGCCTCTTCTTAGGTTTGTTTTAGTTTGTGAGCGTGTAAAAAGAATATGGCTTAAGGGTTTAAGTTATAAGAATGTAACCTATTCCTATTTTGCCCTTATCTATATTACTTACTTATTTCATTTTAATCCTCTTAGTTCATTAGTTTAAATTGGCATGGCTACCCTCTATTAACACAAATCTCAATCCCTTAACCATTTACATTATTTCATTTAATTTAACTAATTAAATATCCTAAATAACGTTAATTAAAATTAGTATCGTTACAATTGTACTCGATCCCTTACCTATGTAAGATAATAATCCATACTTAAAACATTTTTGTAGAGTCCATCTCTTAGTTTCGTTTGATCCGTATCTCATATTACCGTCTGTGCTTAATCTCTTGGCCCTAAAGTCATCTCTTTGGGCTACCAGCCGTGATGATAGTCGAGTCTAACTTATCTAATTTTTCTGAATATAGCCGGGCCAAAAGGCCGGGTAATAGATGTGTATATTTATTTATTTATTTAGATACCACTTTTGCATCGTACGTCTTTTATATAACAACATATGAGATTTATGATATGGTGTGTGTGTGTGTGTATGTACTTCATATGATTACTTTTACTATAATCGTATTTGAGTATTTCCTATTTCTAGGTGATGAGAAATTTGAATAAATGGTTTAGTGATACCGTCTGGTATGTGACCTTTGGTAACACTTTACCATTTATCATCAGACTTGTCATATAGAAATATCTAGTGTGGATCGAGTGTAGTTTATGAGTATTGAAAAATTGTTCAAATAACAGGCGGTGGTATGGGACGCCGTTATGTTATTTGTTTGATTATTCATTATAAGAAAATGTTACTCAAATGGGGGTATGCTCATGTGCACATGGTGATACTCGTTGTGGTGGGAATATTTTAGTCATGTGTTGACTTATGGTGAGAACAGTGTATCAGACTATGGTAAGAGCTCCAGTATACCATAGTCATGTGTTAACTTGTATAGAGCCATGCATCGGCAAACATCTATGGCTATGAACAGAAATAGGTTAGGAGTACTATATGTCGTTCACAATTGGTCTGGCTCCCTTTATATTTCGATAGCGAACTAGATTGGCCAGTATCCACCCTGACGGCCTGATTAAGGGGTCATGGCCCCCAATCTGTGAAACCTTGTTTATTTTATATTTCCTTATGCTAGTGTTATCTGTGGTACCCCTGTGTCACATAGGCCAAAATTCGGTTACCCTTGGGACACAAGGGTCGGTAGTCATGGCCGAAGTGAGCCTATGATGGATCATTATCACGATACCGAGAGAGGAAGGGGCAAGGGTAACCGAGGACTGTAGAAGTCGTTTCATATGGACCATGCGTGGCTCCTAGAGCAAGTAGGCATGCTGGTAGTCTCCCATCTGGTTTCGGTATATGTATGCATGGTAGTGGATGGCATATATGTCCTTATCCTATCATGAGTTGAGTATCCTAGAGACTATATGCCTAAAGTATAGTCAGTCCCCATTATATCCATACTATTTGATGATTTAATATTTTGATAGCCTTTATTGTTGATAGTGCTTTGTATTGTGTTGGACTTTTTTTTATGGTTATATAGTATTGGAGATCATTTGGATGATTCAACGAGCTATCCCACATTATCTATTAATTTATGATTTTGTGATGTTATATTAAGGCACTGTTATGTGTTTTTCTGATTCAGTTAATGGTTTCATTTCCTATGACGATGATTTATTGTATGGATGATTCACCTATAGGATATAATATTCTTGTTTTCTATTGAATAGTTTTATATGGATGAGGACATCTTTATACATCATTTTGGTGATATTTATGTTATGTGATACTTCAGTGTTCTTTAAGTTGTTATAATTATAAACCATATATATGTCAGTCCGAGATATTTTAGGTTCAAGGAAGAGATGATCGACTTATGGATAAAGGGCATAGATAGAGGATAAGATTTCATTATATACACTCATTGTATAATATTGTGTTGTATTTGGACTCTTGTATTTTATGTTTTGATAGTTGTATATATCTAAGGTATAATGGATCTATGTATATAATTTATCATATATTATCGTTGCGTTTTGACTTTGTGTTCTCCTTGTTATTAATTATTTATATTGTGTATTGTTCTATCCTGCAGTCACACATGTTTATTGCTTTACACTAATACTGTGTACATATAAGAGAGTTATTTATTTGGTGTTTTAATAAGTACCAGTGTTAATCCAAGGGAATATTCACGTATGTATCCCATATAGCGTCATTCTCCATATTATCTAACAGTATTACTCTGTAATACCCTTGGATAGTTTGGGTATGGAGATGAGGTATCGAAAACTTTAAAGAATTTTATTCGAAACTTCAAACCGCCATAAGAACTATCGATGGATCCGTTCTATTAATCGTAGCGGCCACTGCGTTAGATCCAGTCAAATAACTTCTTAGGGTCTCTATAACCGACTATTTCATGCTCGAAAGCATTATTACACTCTTCAGTCAAGAATGTGAACTCTAAACTGCCTCATGAATCTATCTACCAATTTGTTCCACATTTCCATGGACTCATTCTCTAACTGTTTGAACCATACCGTAGTCAATTCCGTTAAGTACAATGGGAAGCACTATCCCAATACTTCTTTTGGTGCACCGAACACCTCTATATGTCGAATATATCTCATCAAATGAACGGTCGGATCTGTCCTTCCATTGTAAATTTCAAACGTTGGCAGTTTGAAATCGGGTGGATTCCTCGCGTACCAGATGTTAAGGGTGAAGGGAGTTTTGTTTATGTCTTCCAAACTCTAGTATGGGGTCCACACCTCACTATTCTCCTGATCATTTCAGCTATTCGGTCATTGTCATCTAATAGAGGTCTTTGATCCATAACTCCATTCTAACCCCCTTCCCCCATGTTCCTAAGGTGTGCTTCTGGTTCTAACTCCTATTGCTGTGCATTCACATTTTGATCTACATTTTTGGCTCCAACATCATCCGTTCCCGACATCCAAGATCGTCCTAAGCCCAAATTAATAACGCCCTTGTAAATTCATGCTTGTACCAATCTGATTCAGGTCAGTACCCATCTGCTCTGGTCGTAGGGGCTCTATTTCAAATTGCTCTGCTCCAGCTCCAAATGCTACTGCGTTGCTTTTTGACTCTGATTCTGAGTTCCAGCAGCTATGGCTGTTCCTTGTTGCCCCATCCTTTAGAAAAATCACTTTAGCATTTCCTACCATTGAGCCATCATTCCATCTTGCATCTCTTTCATTATTCTCTCCATCTCTTCTCTGTTCACTAGACAGATGTGTTTAAACTTGAAGACACCTCCTGACTGACCCCTTGAGTTAATCAGTTTGGTGCTGTAAATGCTTTGGTAGTAGACCTCTTTATCTTCTCCAAAAAAAATCCTTTGTTTTTTCTGTAAACATAAAAAATGTAGCATTAAAAGTTGACACTACATCCTAATATTAGATGAAAACATCAAAAATATAGATCTATCAAAATCAAACGGCAAGAAACGACTTTTAAAGTGGTTCGGCAAATTCTTCGGTCTTTGTCCATTTTAATTTTATTATTTGATTGTTACTCTTTGGAATATAAAGAATACAACTCAAATCCGACCATATTCTAGTAGATATCGAATTCAGAATGGTTATAAGTAGAAGGCGGAAGAAGAAGATAAAGAAAACTCAAAGTTCCAAAAGTTTCCTTTTAGATGAAGGTGGCCCCCAATTTATAGCCAAATCCATACAAAAATCTCGCCATCCAAATTTGAAAACATCCCAATTCCTAGAACCGAACATCCAGGCACGAAGATCAAGTTAAACTGCATATTTCTCGAGACACAAAACAACCCATTATCTACTTCAGTCGACCTATTTCTTGTTTTGTTTTACCTAGTTTTATAGCTAAAGCTCTTTCAGCTCAAGCCTTGCCACATCATATCTCAGAATCACCTCGATACTGACTTGATCATCTCGGTATCGAGATGATTTGATTGTTCGGAACTTGTCTAATCTTTTATGCTTCTTTCCATTACCGTCAGGGACGGACCTATGTTGCCTTTGGGGTGGGCGGCTGCCCACCCCACAAAAAAAAACATAAAAAAAAAGAAAAAAAAAGAGAAAGGACGCGTCTTCTATTCTTCTTCGCTCATCCCCATCCCATCGCTCGCTGCCGCTTTCGCTTCTAGCCTTGTCCAGTGGCAGCCAACAACTCCGACTTCAGTTTCAATCTTCAGTCCTCCTTCTCCAGTCTCAGTCCTCTTTCTGCAGTCTCCGCAAAACCTAGTTTAGTTTGCATTGTGAATCTGTGATTTGTGATTGATTTTTAGAACATAAACTCAGTTAGGCACTACTGCAGTCTACAAACATGAGGAAGAAGGTAATTAATTGCTTTATTTCAGATTATTATTTTTAAACAAATACTGGGTTTATTTATTTGTTTGATTTTTTGAGAAATGAATTGAACGTTGAACGTTGTGTAGGCTCGCTTGCTAAAATATCAAAAACGGGTGTTGGGAAATTTCTGAGTATATGCGAATTCTAGAAGACGAAATAGGCAATTTCTGAGTAAGGCGAATTATAGGCGAATTATGTGCAGGCTCGCTTGCTAAAGAAGGTTCACAAACATTTTACATGCTTCAATTCATAATATCAGGTAGCTATAGTGAAAGAAAAGTATTAGTTTAGATCATTTATCACATTACACTTTAACTTTTAAGTTTATCCTCCCTAATTATCAATTCATGTTTGCATAACCAGCTCATGATGTGTGCATATCACCTCCTTTTGTCAAACCTACTCTTTGTAACTAGCTCATGATGCAACCATCTATGCTTTTTTTTAGTGAATGAATTTATTTTAAATGAATAAATTTTAGTGAATGAATTTATTTATCCACATCCTCTTTTGATATACCTAGGCTTCATCGCATTAAGATTTTGAAAATGTCCAAAATGCCAACAAAAACTTTGTTTTCTTTCTACACAAAAAAAATCTGATGTTGGTGGAACATCATCTCCGAATCCTTTTTTGAATTTGGATTTAAATAACCAAGATCCAACAAATGAAGTGCATCATCCCACTAAAATTCAAAAGACCGAGGATAGCGTGAAACATGATCCAGGATTACGTCAAGCTATATGGATGTACCATCACAAAGATCAAGATGCAATTCGTCATCGCTATATCGGAATGGGTCCGTGTCAACTTGATTTGAAAGAAAAATTCAAACGAAATGAAGACGGACGACGTTGGTGGAACATTATTCGCCCACCGCAAAATAAATTCCTGGTTACGTCCCTGATTACCGTTATTAACATTTTCCGTGTTTCTGGAGCTTTTTCTTCATTACTCTGAAGTCTAACCTATTTGTTTAAGTCTGTTTTGAGATTATGGGAAATTTGACCGTAAAACAACACAAGTGCATTTTTCATATATGTAAAATCATTTAGCGTTGTGTGCGCTATTGTGAAGTGTAGTGAGATGAAAAATCTCAAATAATTTCTTATGGCAATTTGTAGTCTTAGAACTTTAAGACCTTGTTTGGTTCTTAGTTTTAAATTTTGAGTTTTAGTAACAACCTCTACATTTTTGATCAAGTATCTTTGATTTTTCTTCTTAGAGAATATTTGATTTAATTTTTTTGACGTATAAGATTGGGAATTACTTTGTTTTATTTTACAATTTTGGAAAATATAAAAAACATAACCAACTGTCTTCTTCCTACCTCCATGGAACTTTTCTAGTGTTTCTCCTCCTCTCTTTTGCCTTTCAAAATATATATTAAAATCATAAAACAAGAAATTTAAAGTTCAAACCAAGCACGCTTAAAGATTTTAGGAATTTGTTGGGTTTGACAAAATGAACCATCATGAGTTTGTTTGTTTTTTCTTATTCCACCAATACGGTGGCACGGTAATTCAAAGTTGATTGGCTGTCTATATCATCCCACCACTGGGAATTTGTTGTTAAAAAAAGGATATGAAGAAGAAGATCATGTTTACTTCAGAAGAAATGTCCATGTTTGATTTTTTTCCCTCTTAATTTATGAACAAAATAGTTCACAAGTTGATATGGTTAGCAGTCCAAACTCACATCACCAAACCACGTTACCTACAACTAACTTACTACATGACAAAGCCTTCTTATGGTCCTTTCTATTCTCAAGCTTTTATATGTATTTAGTTCATGATGTATTTTTTTTTCAAATCTAGTCCTTGGTCTAGTGGGTTTTTTTGACCTAGAAACTTGTTGGGCTGGGTCCGGGTTCATAGCCCTATGGAGGAATATTGGAAATAGTGGTATGTTTTCTCCTTTTAATTTAAAATTATTTTAAGAAAAGAAATTGATTAATTGGACATGGTATTACGTTATTATAAGATTAAATTAACTAGTGGACAGAAGTTCACAATTAAAGGTTTATAAAAATGTTAATAATAACACATGAATATTCTATTCGAGAACAAATGTTAACCTGCAAGGTAGACTCAAGTCAATCACATTGTGTATAATCAACTTAATATAGTTTAATGCTGCAATTTATTTGCTAAATCCCATTCAATCCATAATTTTTACCCCCTTATATTAAATTTTGTTTATATATAATTTCTTTGCAACTTTTGTCCATTGTATCCAAATTCAAGATGGTATCCTCTATAGTGTTCATCCAAACATCATTGTGGTATTCGATTTAATCGTGTCTGTCATATAAGATTAAATGGATCATTCACAATGGTGGTAATACATTTTGTAGTGTAACCAAAGGTTTTGCGCTCAACCATCTTAAAAGAAAAGGACGTTGATTAGATGACCAGGAAGTAATAATTTTCATTTCAATTTTTCATTACAATCCTATCTACCGTCTAAGAAGTAATTTGTTGACCAAAAGAAAAGACATGTTAGCAAGAAAGATCTATTGTGACACTTAACGAGCTCCGCTTCCCTAAGAGGTAGATCCTTTTCTTAGAATTCCAATTTTGTACCTTTTTACGACTTTTTTTGTATAAGCCAATCGGTTTTTTTTTTCGGTGTTATAACTTAAACTTAACATGACATGATAATGTAATGTTTGAACACAACTTCAAGTTAAAATATGAATTTTTAAATTGATTCTTAAGAAAGGAAATTAAATAAATATTTTTGTTATCATATATTTTTGGTTTAAAGATAAAGTGTTGCTAAGGGCGTCCAGTTTATCCCTATTTAATACTATAGAAAAAAATAAAAAATAAAATTTGCATGCTTCATAATACCAAAGTCATTTCATACGGCAGTCAACCACCGCATGAAGTTGTTTTGCATGGCGAACAACCACCGACATGACCATTATCCACAACCATCAACCACCGAATTACTATTGTTTGATGATGGACCATCGTGAAAAATGATGTTGGTCGGCAGGTGTTCGTTGTGAAAATAAGATTTGAAAATGAAACATTTGATAGCCCCTTAAAAGTTTGGTAATAGGAAGAATATAGTGTATTATGGTATTTTTCAGCAATGGTATTAGAAAGAAAAAAATGAGGTGCCTTTAGCAACATCCTAAAGACAAACAAAATAAAATGTGTAATGTGACGAAGCTAGGGCAGGCTGCATTTTTTCTTTTCCATTTGCATGTCCTGCTTCCTTTGGGGTGTGCTTTGAGTTTTTTATCTTCATTTTCATTTATATGCCATATCTCTTTCTAGGTTTTGTTACGTGCCTTCATGTTTTGTTTGTAACTTCTATTGTATTTGCAATAAAACCGATAGGGGTCCAGTCAACCTCACTAGCTTTGCTATAAAAAATGTGCAACGTAGATATGAAAAATTATGAATAAATAACTTCAACAATATGAAGAATACTGATTTATTTCAGGTTAAGATGAAACTAAGACAAAATTTGAGATTAAAAAATCAAATATTAAATAACTAAGAAAAGTTAGACAAAGCGGTGTGACATCTTTATGACAACTTATTTCGAAATGTTGAACATAAATTAATAGTGCTAGAAAAAATTAATCGATAATCCAAATGCATCACAACCTTCAATTATTATAATGAACTATTTTCTTCTCGACAAAGCTTTTATAAGGATATATTTATTTCATCAAAATTTTATTTTTTGTGTTTTTTAAATCTAATAAAACTTAAACACTTGATCCTTTGTTTGTTTGGTTTGTATATTTGATATAAGACATAAAATTGTTAGAAATAAACTTGGTTTTTAGGAAACGTCATTTATGTTGATTATAATCTTTGTATTAATGGAAGTATCAAAATAAAAATAGAGAAAAATCTAGACTTACTAGATATATAATTTCGAATATTCAAGAATATGCTTAGTCAAGAAAATTCTAGAAAACGAAAGATTAAAGAAAAGTCTAGATATTGTATCACACTGTAAATATGAATGATTTCTCTCATTTGAAGCAAGCGAGTAAATGTAATTGTAAGTAAGCAAAAAGAATAAAGGTGCAAAGAAAATAAAGCTATTCCCTCCTTTATAAAATATTCTCTCAATCTCCAATAAAAAATTAAAAGTTCCCCCTCCTTCTTCCTATAGAAATTTTCTAATAGTGGTATAAGAGTCAGGCTGCTAATCAAGGAAGATGGCAAACAAAATGACTCTTTTTCAAGTTACTTTATTAAAGAAGGAAAATTATGAAAGTTGGAGTATTCGCATGAAGGCGCTGCTTGGATCGTAAGATGCGTGAGATATCGTTGAAAATGGGTGTGAAGAACCCACCGATATTTCCACTTTATCCCAAATTAAAAGGGATAAATTGAAGAATTTGAAGAAAAGGATCGAAAGACTCTTACACTCATCTACTAAAGTTTGGCTGACACTATGTTTGAGAAGATAGCTAATGCACAAACTAGCAAGGAAGCATGGGAGATTTTGGAGAACGCTTTTAAAGGAATCGATAAAGTGAAGAAAATTAGACTACAAACCATGCGAGGTGAGTTTGAATCTTTATATATGAAATCATTAGAATCAATTGATGATTATTTTTCTTGAGTTTTATGTATTGTCAATCAAATGAAAAGATATGGAGAAAAAATAAAAGACTCTAGATTTGTTGAGAAAATTCTATGATCTTTAGATTCAAAATTTGATTACATAGTTGTAGCAATTAAAGAATCTAAAGATCTAGGATCTATGATCGTTGATTAACTCATTGGGTCACTTTAAGCCCATGAAGAAAATTTGAAGAGAAAGGATAAAGAAGAGCCATTAAAGCAAGCTCTTTAAACAAAACCCACCTTGCGAGAAAATAAGACATTTAAAAATGGAAGAAGTCGAAGCCAAAGCAGAAGAGGTCGTTGTCAAAGCTATAGAAGAAATGACTATCATAGAGAGGAGAAAAACAAAAATATATACACCCCAAGAGGTCGAGGAAGATGAGGAAATTTAAAGGAAAATGGAAGACCAAGGTATGATAAATCACAAATAAAATGTAATAATTGTAATAAATTTGGGCATTTTGCTTCCTATTGTAGATCCACTTTTTATAAAGTCCAAGAGAGAAAGAATTTCGCCAAAGAAGATGAAAAAAATTCCGCACTACTATTGACACATAAAGGAGATGAAACTAGCGATAATAATACATGGTATTTTGATATGGGGGCAGGAAATCATATGCGTGGAAGGAAGAGCATGTTCATGGAGCTTGATGAATCAGTAAGTGGAACATTCATTTTGGAGATGAATCTAAAATCCCAGTTAAAGGAAAAGGAAACATACAAATTAAGTTGAAGAATGGAAATAATTAATTTATTTCTAACGTTTATTACGTGCCCAAAATGAAAACAAATATATTAAGTTTGGGGCAACTTTTGGAAAAAAGGATATGATAAACACATGAAAAATAAAAGTATTTTAGTGAGAGATGGCAAAGGAAATTTAATTGCTAAAGTAGAGATGTTAAAAAAAGAATATTTCCATTAAATATCTCGAATAATGTTCTAAATGCCTAAAATCATGCTATAAAGATTCGTCATGGCTTTGGCATTTAAGTTTTGGGCATCTTAATTTTGGGGGCTTAAAATTATTAAAAAACAAAAAAATGGTGAAAGGTTTACCATCAATAAATCATGAGAACCAAGTATGCGAAGGATACTTATTTGAAAAACAACCAAGAAAATGCTTTCCAAAACAATCAACCACAAGAGCCAAAGAACCATTAGAATTAGTTCATATGGAAATTTGTGGCCCTATAAAACCATGCTCACTTGAAAAAAGTAACTATTTGCACTTTTTGTTGATGATTTTAGTAGAAAATATGGGCTTACTACCTCAAACAAAAATCAGATGTATTTGATGCTTTTAAGAAATTTAAGGCCTTTGTAGAAAACAAAAGAGGTTATAAGATCAAAGCTATTAGATCCGATCGAGATGAAGAATTTAGATCAAAAGAGTTTGAGAAGTTTTTTGAAGAAAATGGAATTCATTGTCCATTAATTGTCCCGTACATTCCACAAAAAAATGGAGTTATAGAAAGAAAGAATAGATCTCTTCTTGTCATGGCACGAAGCATGTTAAAAAGAAAAATGTTCCAAAAGAGTTTTAGGATGAAGCCATCGAATGTGCTGTGTGTTTATCAAATCGCTCTCCAACTCGAAGTGTGAAACAAAACCCCCGAAGAAGCATGGAGTGGAAGAAAGCCATGTATATCTCACTTGAAAGTATTCGGAAGCATCGCTTATGCCTATGTGCCAGATCAAAGACGCTCAAAATTAGATAAGAAAAGCAAAAAATACATTTTCATTGGCTATGACTCACGGTCAAAAGGATATAAGTTATATAATCCTATTAATGGAAAAGTTGTTAGTGGAGACATGGAGTTTGGTGAAGAAATTGCTTGGAATTGGAACAAACAAGAAGATGATTATAGTTACTTTCCGCTTTATGAAGAGAGTGCAACGTTGATATGGAAGAAGAGCCCATTAGACCAACATCGTCATCTTCTTCAACTATCCATCAAGAACATCCATTTGAAGAAAGCTCAAATGAAAGACCACCATACATGAGGTCTTTGCAAGAGTTATACAAGGTAATTCCAATTTCCAATGATATTACCTTATTTTAACTTTTTGCTAATTGTCAACCAATAGGTTTTGAAGAAGCGAAGAAAAACAAAAGATGGAGGAAAGCTATGAATGAAGAAAATAAAGTAAGTGAAGATGATGCAAATGATGAAAAGCATGAAAGAAAAGGAAATGAAATTCAAGAGATTTGAGAAGATTTAAAGTATGAGCAAAAATTTAAAGAAATGAAGTAGAGAACATTGAAGAAGTAAAAACGCAAAAGATCAAAAACGAAGTCAAAGAGAACAATGATGAATTTCACGAAGATATTGGATTGGTTAAAGATTGCAAGAGCAGAATTAATAAAAAAATGCAAAAACAACACATATGACTCATTTGAAATTACAACCTTGGAACAAGTTGGATATTTAAACACCCAATTTTTGGAATATTCTATTGTAACGATGGAGAATGAAATGAATGGATACAAAAAGGATTTGTAAAATTGCATCAAAGATCTTGTCCATGGAAAAGAAGAACAATGTAATAAAGAAATGTTGGATATATTTTTCATTCATACAGAAGCACATAAAATACAATTGCGAGACATTCTCGGAGTAACAAAACCAAATTTACGAGGGAATGTTGGAAATAAACTTGGTTTTTAGGAAACGTCAATTATGTTGATTATAATCTTTGTATTAACGGAAATGTTAAAATTAAAATAGAGAAAAATCTAGGCCTACCAGATATAATTTAGAGTATTCCAGAATATGCTTAGTCAAGAAAATTCTAGAAAACAGAAGATTAAAGAAAAATCTAGATATTGTATCACACTATAAATATGAATGATTTCTCTCATTTGAAGCAAGCAAATGTTATTGTAAGCAAGCATAAAAAATAAAAGTGAAAAGAAAATAAAGCTATTTCCTCCTTATAAAATATTCTCTCAATCTCCATCAGTAAATTGATTCTCCCTCCTTCTTCCTATAGAAATTTCCAACAAAAATAAGATGATTAATTACGCTTCATATGGCAATTGCACCAAATAATCATTAATTTTAAATCGAGGGTACTATTGTCAAAATATTAATTTATGTTTAGGAAACAAACTTCTAATCAGAATGCAAAAAATAATAATTAAGTATTCAACATCGACATTCATTGTTCAGTATTCATCATTTAGTAATTTAAATAAACGATATCGTAGTATGGTGAATGTTTCTTATTTGGAATTTTGAACATAATTGCTTCTCTCTTTTCTTTTTCTTTTTTTCTCTTTTAGTTTTAAAAAGCAGAGGGAAACTAAAGAACAATTTACTAGCTGATATCATTTTGGATTTACTATGTTGACCTTTGTGATACGGGGTGTGCATTATTACTATTTGTTGACTAAATTATTCAATGACATGTGATTTGATTCCTTTTTGTCTTTGAGAAATATAATTCTATATTGGATGCAAATAGAGTTGGAATCCATGTTACCATCCTTTTCATAAGCATCATCCTTATCTTTATTCCAAATGTTTGGGTCGATCAAATGAAATTTTCAATTTTCATAATTTTGGTCTTGAGTCATTAACATTGTTAATTACCCATTAACTTACCATGTTAATTAAGGTATTTATGTTTCTTTTTATTTTACTTTTATGTAAATGTTATACGCACTTTTACAGACACGTCATCTTGTTTTTTTGTATATGAACATACTATTAATATCTACTTTATCTAAATTTTTTATTTAAATGTGGCACTTCTAATTTCTCTCTCACTGTTTCTTTAAACTCTATCGCATTTAACTCAATTTCAAATTATTCTTTAATGGCCAACATATGGCATCATACAAAATCATTACCCTGATGCTATTAGATAGAAATTTCCGTTTAATTTTTTTGTTATTACATTATCACATAAATTGACATTAGTTTGTATCCATCTTATCCAATATGTATAATGCAATTTTATGACTGCATCTTCCTTCTTCGTACCTACTTGAAGTATTGAATCCAAATATTTAAACACATCCTTTTGTTAATCAATTGATCTTTCCTTTATTTTGTTTACCAAAATTATGGAACAGTCAAATCTATATTTGAAAGCCAAAATGCATATCCGCATTTGCAAATATTAAAAAAAATCCACCTCCTCTATCAAGAATGGTTTTACAGATATTTTTGAATATTTGAACATACACTAATATAGAAAAATAAGATATAATAAAATTATGGATTTGTAAAGAGAACAGTATTTAAAAATAATTCGTTAATAACCCAAGCAGGGTTGAGCAGTTATAAAGAAGGATGTAACTACCACACGGGTACTTTTGTTTCCCAATTTAACACTTTTGTAACGACCTGTAAATTTTAAATGTTTTAATAAGTGATTAGCTGAAATTTTGTGAAATCATAAATAATTGAATTTTGAAACAATAATTTGATATTTGGAATACATCTATTTAAACATAGCAACTGATAAATTTTAACTACAAACTATGAAAGTTTATTTTCTTGTGTAATTTTATTTAAATTTAAATCAGTTAATATTTGATGATAATAAAATGTCTTTCAAACCTGAATATTTTTATTCAGTAAATTTGTAAATCATCTTCTGAGTGAGATGTAATATTTCATTTCTTCAAATTAGGACTGTTATTGCTCCGTTTACCGCAAGTTCGGCGTATTAGCAGCATTTTCGGCATCGATTATCAACTTTTGATAAGATAACCATACCACTGATATCTGTATACCATTTTGATCATCTCGTCGTGCCATTCTCTACGGTATATTCATATGTGTGTTTCGGTGTTCGGTACATGGTGAAACCACAAAACGGATAACTATATCGGTACCCGGTTTGAGCATGTTTGGTTTCTATTCGTCCTTCCGTTTTGAGCCGAGTAAATTCAAGTAGCCAATGCTTCCTCATAGTTCTTGAATTATTATTTGACTTTTTCCATTCCTAACATTTCAATTTATTTACAGTGGTTCGTTTCTCTTGCGTTCACTCTCTTTCTATTTTGTTGTCCAAAATATTATCTGGTGCGTGTGTTTTGCTTTGAATTGTTCTTTGTGGCCTTTTGGTTTCCATTGTTTTAAACGCATCGGTACTCAAATTTTTGTCTCTTCGATGTTCCATGCATAGCTTTTAAGGAAATAATATAATATAACTTATATTTTAGTTTGGAGATAAACGTTCATATTCTTCTCCTCTCCACCATCTTTCTCTCCCTCCCACTAGCCGCGCCCCATGTGAACTGCTCACCACACAACTCGCCGACCCGACGCTTGATCCACCTCCAGACAACCCACGTCCTTTCTCCACACCAGAAAGCTCCATTCGCCTCACCTGAGACTTGCGGAAAACCATACACCCTAGCTCGGCCAAGCTACCCAGCCTTCCGCCTCCGAAGTCGACCCACCTTCCCTCGGCCTCCAACCGCTTGCGTCCTCCCCCTTCCTGTAGCCGTGCACCCCTCTTCTATATTTTATAAAAAGGTAAACAAAATCTTTAAGTCTTGCGTACATGTATATATAAAGTTATATAAGTGTTTATTTTATGTTATATATATAAGATTTCTGTCATGCTTAAATACATAAGTTAGGTAGATTATTAGTTTCTACGCATGTGTTTGTATACATTTGTTTTTTTTGTTTTTTTCTTCTTTTTCGCAATCTGTTTGTATATATTAATATAAGCTATATGTAAACTATTGTTTGCATAGATTGGTTGTACAAGTTCATAAATTGTTGTATATATGTATATGTGTTAATTATACATATATAGCTTTCTTTTCGAATAGTTGGAAGTTTGGATGGATGATTAGTTATATATCTTAACAGCCGATATCAATATACAAATGTTAGCTATTTTTATAAAGTGGTGACTTATATTTATGTACGGTAGGGATGTATGTCAGATATATTATGTTTGTGTGCATTTATAAGTTACAACATATACATATAAAAAGTTATGTCAGTATAAGTTTATATATGGGTTTAGTTTATATTATTATATATATATAGTTTATATGTTCATTGCTTTAGGTGGTTTGTTAGTTACAATAAAGATAGTATTACATTATGTGTAAGTATATGTAAGTATACATGTACGTCCATTTCTCGATTTTAGCATTTGATTTATATATATGTATTATATATATATATATATATATTTACAGTAATATATATTTTATACAGTAATAGATAAACTTATAATTGTATTTTTCAAAAATTATATACACGTTATGGTAGTATACATATGTTGTGTAGTAGTATACAAAAGATTTAAATGGTATATAATATAATATGGTAAGCTTATGTAAAATGAATTTGTTTAGTGATTTTGCTGTTTATGTATATATATCAGCTTATATATTAGTATATTCTAAAAATATATATTCTAAATTCAAACAACTAACAAAAAATGACGACAACCGAATTTTCCAAAACCCTAGGCGATCTGGAAGATGATGAAGGAGGCGGCTGGACGAGGTTAAACGTAAGGGAAAATCAACTTTTGCAGACGTACTCAAATAGTCAAATCCAGATCTCAAAAAGCAAAGCAAAAACCCTAAATCATGGGTTGAGGCGGTGGATAAAGACATCGAAATACAAGGTAAACTCGATTACTTCGAACCAATAAAGGATGGGACAGAGACTTATCAACTAATAGATGAACAAGATTATGAAGAATCTAATCAGATATGGAAGAATTCTTTGTACGCATACATGGCAGGTAAAAGACCATATTTTGTCCATTTTAATGCCTATATTGGGAGGGTCTGGAAACCTTCAGGATCCTGGGATGTATTTACCAGAGAAAATGGGTTTTATCTCATTAAATTTGAAAAGGAAGAAGACTATGAACAAATCATTAAGGGTGGTCCATGGTTCACGGATAGTAAATTGATAATCATTAAAAAATGGGAAGTAGACTTTAACTTTGAAAAAGTGATGTTAACAACATATCCAATCTGGATCAAATTCAATAATCTTGATCTAGTATTATGGACTATGAGATGCATTGGAAAACTTGCAAGCATTATTGGTAAACCTCTTGATATGGATGAATATACAAGGAAAGTTAAAAGAATCAAGTTTGCTAGAGTATTGGGGGGAATCAAAGCAGACTCTACCCTACTACAGACTGTGAAAGCCATTGTCAAAAGAGGTAATGTCTATATGCAAGAAGTGGAATATGAATTCATACCTCTGAGATGTTCGAAATGTAAATGTTTTGGCCACGCAGCCACTCAAGATTGTAGTGATCGAAATAAACCCTAACAAATATAGATACCAAAAGCTACAACTTCTACAGATACTATCCACATAGATAATATAATTGCCGAACCTATTCAGACAGCTTCCACTACTAACACTGAAATACTACCACAAAAAGATATTATAGCAACAAAAAAAACAAAATTTTGTAATAGAGAGCCCACATCCAAGGCCTGAGGGTAGTTATATCAAGGACTATGCAGTAGAGATACGAGAAGATCATCATTCTCTGAAGTTATAGGAGGATCATTTAGAATTAAAGGATCATGGTTAGCAACCACTGAAGCAGAGTATGGAGGAGTCAAGCGATGATGAAGATCTCTCTGGATCAATCAATGAAATAAAAAAAATTAGAACTAGAATCATCAGAAGAAGAAGAAATGGAAGAAAACCTGCAAAAATATACTGAAGCTAATGATAGTTATGAAGATATGTTTTCTGGAAAAGGAAATAAAGTAACTAGGAAAAAATCTAAAGTAGTATCAGCTCCGATAACTAGGAGCAGAGCTACCAAATCATAATGACTATTATATGTTGGAACGTTAGAGGTCTTCATGGTGATGTTAGAAGACTAGACCTCTATAATCTCAGTAATAAGGAGCAGAGCTACCAAATCATAATGACTATTATATGTTGGAACGTTAGAGGTCTTCATGGTGATGTTAGAAGACTAGACCTCTATAATCTTAGTAATAAATATAAACCTACCGTTTTAGCAATGTTAGAAAACAAACTTACAGAAGACAAAATGGAGGAATTAAGTAACCAAATGGGAGCACACTAGAAAATCATACATAATAACACAAACAATAGCATGTGCAGAATCATTATTCTTTGGAGTTCCAATATCTGGCCATGCAGTTGCTAAATGTAGACAAGCAACAAATTACTTTAGACATGAAGAATATAGGAGGAATGGAAATCATGGCAACAATAGTTTATGCAAACAATTTGGCACCGGAAAGGAAAAAACTATGGAAAAAGATAAATGAAAATTCAAAAATCATATCAAAACCGTGGATAGTATTTGGAGATTTTAATGCAGTTCTAAAAACACATGAAAAACAAGGAGGACTTACTCTGAAGGTTTCGCCAAATCTCTGAATTCAACAATTGTGTACTAACAGCAGGACTTGTTGAAGTGCTTCATATGGGTCTGAAATATACATGGAAAAGTGGTGAGATGAAAAAATTCAATTCAAGACTTGATAGAGCACTGGGTGATGCAGATCTACTGAACAAATTTCCAAATATTAAAGTTACAGTGCTGCCAAGTTCGACAAGTGATCACTGTCCTCTCTACATACAATTTAATAATGAAACACAGTCACATAAAGGTAAACCATTCAGATATGCAAATCATTGGCATCTAATGGAAGGATATAATGAAATAGTAGATTTTAACGAAATTCAAACTCCAGAAGGGAACCATATGTACCAATACATAATGGCAGTGAAACAAATGAAAAACAAGTTGAAGGAGTGGAATAAAGTTTGGCCCAAATCACATGAAGACATAAAAGAACTACAAGAAAGGCTGGAAAAACTCCAATTTCAATTAGAAGAAGAGCCTTTAAATGAAGAGCTGAATGCAGAATATTTTGACAAACAACGGCAACTAAAGAGTTGTCTAGGTATACAAGCAATGGAGATAAAATAAAAATGGCGAACACAAGGGGATGAGTGCAATAAAAAAATTTATACTAAAATGTCCCAGAGAAAAAATAAAAATAAAAATATACCATACTATTTAAATGAACAGAGAGAAGTTGCTGGGGACTTGCAAGAATTGGAAACAAAATCCATAGAATATTTCACAAACACTTATAATGGAGATTATGTACAACAAATACCTCATATCAACTACAGGAAAAGAATCTCCAGAGAAGGTTCTCAAATGCTCACAACTGAGATTACGGAAAAGGAGCTAAAAAGTGCCACTTTCTCTATTCATAACGAGTCCAGTCTTGGCCTCGATGGCATGAGCGCACTCTTCTTCAAAATGCACTGGGAAGACCTAAAAGATAGAACGCTCAAAGGTTATCAAGAGGCTTTAAACTCAGGTGAATTCTTCCAAGAAATAAATCATACATTTATTACTCTGATACCAAAAGTTAAAAAGTAGGAAAAATAGAAGAGTATAGACCAATAGCATGCTACAATTTTACATATAAAATCCTTAGCACAATTATTTGCATGAGACTCAATAAAGTCCTACCTCAACTCATTTCACAAAGCCAAAGTGCTTTTATAAAGGGAAGATATATATCTGAAAACTCCTTACTGGCACGTGAATTAATACAGGATTTTAATAAGAAAGGAGGAGATAGGATGTGCTTAAAAATAGTTCTTCACAAGGCATACGATAAAATGAATAGACAATTCATTCTACATATGCTACATGAAATGGGAGTGCCGGCTAAGCTACTTAAACTCATAACACATTGTATATGTACTCCTACCTTCTCAGTGATTATAAATGGGGTTCCTAAAGGATACATAAAGACGAACCGAGGAATTAGACCAGGAGATCCTCTATCTCCCTATCTCTTTGTTGTAGCCATGGAGTGGTTCTCTCTTCAAATGGAACTTGCAAGTTTCCAATCTTTAATTAAACCCATATATAAGATTATTCCAGGTCAATCACCTCATATATAATGATGACTTATTGGTTGTGTTCAAATCTACTAACACGGGGATTAACACAATAAAGGGAATCTTTAAGCAACTTGAAGAACTAGCAGGACTCAAAGTTAATGAATTCAAAACTAAGTGCTATATGAACAAGTACTGTAAAGAAAAAACAAACATACTAGCACAACTTGGAGTAGCTTAAGGGGAACTGCCAGTAAAATATTTAGGGGTTCCATTATCAAATAACAAAGTTACTGATGCAGAATGTGAGAAATTGATAGACAGCATTCGAGAAAAACAGCAAGGATGGAGATCAAAATTATTGTCTTTTGCAGGGAGAGTGGAATTGGTACATACTGTTATCACCTCAAAGGTTGGATTTTGGTTGCAAACCTTTCAGATACCAGACCGCTCTCTTCCTAAGATAAATACTCAAAGTGAGTTATAATGAACTGTGCAGACCTAAAAGTGAAGGAGGAGTTGGTCTAAAAAATCTATTTGAACTTAAAAAAGTTTATGGACTCAAATTAGCCTGGAAAATACTTAATTCTGAAAATATTTGGGCTAAATGGATGAGAGCAAGAAACTTAAAAGAGAATATCTGGGTCATACAAGCAGATAACAATGCTTCAGTAATATGAAAAAATATCTTCAAACAAAGAGAAACACTTAAAGAATCGGTGGAAAGACAAATAGCGAATGGCCGAGACACAGAACTATGGAGGGACCCTTGGATTAATAACAAAAGTATTCTTGAGAGAGTAGGATGGGAAAGCTTCTCAGCAAACAACATCCAAAAATACAAGTTGCTAGTATAATTCATAACAAGAAATGGGAACCAGAAAGGCAATTGATAAAAAGAAATCTTAATCAAGAAATTGAGGAAATTCCTATTCATACAAACAAAAAGCAGATAAATGGGTCTGGAAAAACAACAAGAAAGGTCAATTCAAAATGAGTGAAGTATGGGATGATAATCGACAACATTATGAAACTGTCAACTGGTACAAGGTCATTTGGAGCAAATCAAACTGTTCTAAAATGGCGCACACTGCATATAAAGCTATTAAAGGAAGACTGAGTACTAAAGATAGACTTAAAGGTTGGGTAATTCTCGATGAAGACACATGTAACCTTTGCGGAAAGGAAATTGAATCACACCACCACTTATTCTTTGATTGCAAATATAGCGAACGCATATGGGCTATCCAAAAACTCATAAACTTGCAAACAGAAGGAGTACTAAGCCTAGAAGAGGAGATAAATTACCTGAGTAATAGGACAGATCTCACGAACTTTATGAAGGAAATCGTGAAAATTTCCTTGATGACAACTGTTTGGCATCTCTGGAAAGAATGGAATGTAAGGGCTTTCAAAAGCATCAAAGAAAAAAATGAATTAGCACTTGCGGAAAATATTGCTAGAGATGTAAAATTAACATCGGAAGAACCAAGAAGATTACCAACATAGAGGCAAGAGAAAAAATGCTATTGGAGAACTGGAAGTGGAAGGCAGAGAGGCCAGGAAGTCGAGTAAGCATTGAGGAGCCGCCATAGCAATCGAAATGGAAGAACCCTAAGTAAATTAGGAAAATTTGCGAGTTTGTGATAAGATAGTGTAGATTTGTCGGGTGTTTAACTCAGTTATGTTTGCTTTTTTTTGTACTTGTACATGCTTTTGGGCCGTATAGCCCGCTATAAAATTAATTAACCCAGTTTCAAAAAAATTAGTATAATACCGTTGATTTCAAAGTACGTATATATATGTTTTGGAATTTATTTTTGGAAATATATATATATATATATATATATAATAATGTATATATTTTCAATTATATCAACACTGATTTGATTTGTTTTCATCGATGCCTGTTATTAGCTCTATTCGTCGAATTCATGCCAATCTTGCCTTACTTTGGAATTCGTGCTTGGATTTGTAACTCATCTCATTCTCGTTCATCTCTAGCCTCGAAAGGTGAGCAATCACTCACGATTAACGTTCTTATATTTATTAAATTTTATTTCTGTAACATCCCCGTTTTTAAATCAAATTAAATTGGTAATTAATTTAATTTTTGGAATTAAATTGTGAATTAATTTGATATTTCCCAAATTAAACAAGATATGTGCTTGTTTAGTTATATAAATAAATTTGTAATTTGAATTTGAAATTTTACAAATTAAATAATATATGTTATTTATTTATGTATATGTGTATATAAATTAATTTTAAATTGAAAATTGGATTTGGAATTCAAATATATATATATATATTGAAAATAAAGTTAAATTCAAAATCTTTATAAAATTAATAAAATTTGTTTTCTAATTATAATATATATGTAATATATATTTTGAAAGTTATATTTTGAATTAAATATAATAAAATTTTCAAAAGGCTATTTAAGGTTAAATTCTTATATATAAAAAATAAATGTGATTACTTATTAGTATATAATTAATATTTTAAAATCATTCTCTTTTAAAAGTTATATATGTATGAATATAAATATAAAACCATAAATTGATAAAAAGAAATGTATTTATCTAAAAATTGAAAATATAAAATAAAAGACAAGGATATATAAAAAAAGCTTTAATATAATTTTATCTTTTGAAATTTATGAAATAAGCATGGTTGGTATATATAGATAAACATAATAAGTATATATTCTTTCTTTTAAAATTTATACATGGGCTGTATATAAATGGATATAATATAAATATAAAAGCTAAAACATAAACATATTTATAAAAAAAACATGATTCATAAATTTATTAACATAAGGGTCGTGACATTTGGTATCAGAGCTGAAGGTTGAGTACGAACTTTAGCTCAGGAGTATAACACATTAGGTGACTCATTAGAGATAGGGTTACATATACCCTAGAATAAGTATATCCCTAAGATATCCGTCCGTATGCCTCAGTAAATTCTCTTACTATCCACTTATAGTAAGTATGAGTGCAAGAAGAAGATGAGATAGGGGATATGGGAGTACCACTACAAATGGTCAATACCCTGTAACAACAAGGAACAATCTTTCTCTATCAATATCTTTTGATCATCATCCAATATCAAATTCTTTGATGGTTTCCTTGCAGCTACAAGAAGGAGCTTTGGTGTAGTGGTGGCCCTGCGAATCATTGTAGATAAATTCCTAATTCGTATTCCCTTCATCATTTTTCCATCAGCTTTCGATTTTAACTTTAATAAATTTGAAATTTTATTTGAAATAAATTGATTAATAAAATATGAAGCCAAATTGGATTGTAATCCGTTTATATATTCTTTAGGGTCTCGATTCATTCCACGAATGGTTAGTTATCACTTCGAACTAATCAATGCCCTGCATATCTCGTAGACCGGATGACTCGAATATTTCATGAAGATTTGTATGAGATCATTCTCATATTTATTGATGATATTCTAATTTTGTAAGCCAAATATAGAATTGATATTCAGTTTGACCTGGAAAACTGTTTCCCTATCTTTGTGTGTCCATCCATTCTTTAGTTATCTCCTTGTCTAGCAAATTTCGGGGACGAAATTTTCTTGAGAGGGGAATCTGTAACATCCCCATTTTTTAATCAAATTTAAATTGGTAATTAATTTAAAATTTTGAATTAAATTGTGAATTACTTTGATATTTCCCAAATTAAACAAGATATATGCTTGTTTAGTTATATAAATAAATTTGTAATTTGGAATTTGAATTTGAAATTTTACAAATTAAATAATATATGTTATTTATTTATGTATATATGTATATAAATTAATTTTAAATTAAAATTTGGATTTAGAATTCAAATATAAATATATTGAAAATAAAGTTGGATTTAAAATCTTTATAAAATTAATAAAATTTGTTTTCTAATTATAATATATATTTTAAAAGTTATATTTTGAATTAAATATAATAAAATTTTCAAAAGGCTATTTAAAGTTAAATTCTTATATATATAAAATAAATGTAATTACTTATTAGTATATAATTAAGATTTTAAAATCATTCTCTTTTAAAAGTAATATATGTATGAATATGAATATAAATATAAAACCATAAATTGATAAAAAGAAATGTATTTATCTAAAAATTGAAAATATAAAATAAAAGACAAGGATTTATAAAAAAAGCTTTAATATATTTTTATCTTTTGAAATTTATGAAATAAGCATGGTTTATATATATATATATATATATATATATATATATATATATATATAAACATAATAAGTACATATTCTTTCTTTTAAAATTTATACATTGGTTGTATATAAATGGATATAATATAAATATAAAAGCTAAAACATAAACCATATTTATAAATAAAACATGATTCATCAATTTATTAACATAAGGATCGTGACAATTTCAATTGAAATGATAATTGAAATATGCTGCTATTAGTTATTTACATTGCTATATGTGCTATTATCTCTGTCTGTTCACCTGAGACATCTGACACCATTATCTGTTATGCATATTGATGATATATGCCTGTTATTGATATGTTATATTATTATCATCATTGTCATCACTCTGTAAGTTCCCTATCAGTATAGAATTCCCTATGGGTTGAAATGATACATACCCGAACGATCTTGTAGAATAGAAGAAAATCGTTATGGGTTGAAATGATAAACCCAAGCGATTTTCATAGACATTGAATATGGGATTGCGGGTTGAAAAGATATATACCCGTAAATATTTAAATTGCGGATTGAAATGATAAATGTCCATATCACATGACCATAGGATAGAAAATTATATACAGAGACCGTTGGTCGATATATATATATATATATATATATATATATATATATATATATACACACACACACATATTAAAAATTATTTCCAAGGGTTTTAAAAGGAAATATATATGGTTTTATATAAATGTTGATTTTAAGATATTGTATATATATAAATGTTAATTTTTATATGTTTAAAATTCTTGATTTTCAAATTTATTTGTTTTGGGAAATTTAAATATATAAGTTAGTTTTGAAATTTTATATTTTAAGATTTTGCTTATAAGTTACTATTTTAAAATATATAAAATAAGCTATAATATGAAATAAATTTAAATAATAAGTTTTGATTTAATAAAGTTTGATTTAATTAGTATATAATATGTTTTAAGTATTATTTAAAATTATATTTTAAAAGTAGATTTTATATAATTTTAATAAATTAAGGTTGGAAAGATAAATTTAAATTGATTTTAAACTTACTGAATTGAGATTTTAAAGATTTGATTTTATAACTTGATTTGATTTAAGGTGATTAAATGAATATTTCAAGTTCAAATTAATTAAAGGGAAAATTTAGTTATTTGTAATTTAAGGTTTTATTTAAATGATATTGTATTGATTAAGTAAATATTTCAAAACTAAATAATAGTAAGCTGAATTTGAAATATAAACGAATTTATCAAAATTGAGTTATTATAAATGTTTGAATATCTAAAGCTTTGAAATCTATTGAAATCGAAATGGTTTATTTTTGAAATTCAAATCTATATTAAAATTGATATGAAATGGTTTGTTGAGATTTGAATTGAAATGGAAGAACTGAGATTTGATTAAGATGGCATTTTTGAATTTGAGTTGATTGGAATTGATATGTAAAGTTTGGGAAACTAACGAAAAATATTTTACTACATAAACTATTTTAATATAAATTATTTTATATATACTGATTACATTATTATATAAACTATTTTATTTTACAAACTATTTTATTTTACAAACTATTTTATTTTATAAACTATTTTAGTTCATATAAACTATTTTGTTATATATATATATATTATTTCTATATCTAGACTGTTTAAGTAGGAAGTATTATGATTTTCAAAAGTTATATTTCAAAGTATTATGGATTTCAAAGTATTATGGTTTCAAAATTTATGATTTCCAAAGGGTTATTTTTTCAAAATGTTATAATTTCAGAAGTGTTTTAAATTTGGAAAGTGTTATGATTTTGGAAATGGTATATTTTAAGTGAGAATGATATCGAATTGATATGGTTTTGAAATGATATGATATTTTGGTTTTGAATTATAAACTATTTGAAATGAAAGACCACGGTGTTATAATAATGTTTGGTTGTTAAAGAGACCACGATCGGTTATTGTCATACTCTCGGCCAATACCGAAAACCACTAACAACTGTGTACGCGATGGAGATTCCAAAATGAAGTAGGATGGTGGCGAGGATCCTATATGAGGTATATACAAGGACCTGACTCCCGTGAGTTAGCTTAAGGGGGCTAAAACAGGAGCAATTGGTGGGCCAAGTGAGGTAGCTCCTCCGATCGGACACATTCCTTCGGTACTATTCTATTACTTTGATTGATTTGGTGCACCTCGGATTTTTGGGAGTGCGGATCGAGGTAGGGGGTAGCTACGGCTATGCCGTACCACCAGCCCGGAAGTGTAATTGGCATATCTACCCTAGCATTGCCTAGTTGTGTTGTGTCACCTACCATATCGATACCACTACGAGTATGTTTTGTACCATACCTATGGGAGTGCCCTCGGACGACGTCTAGTATGGGGGAGATTACGGGACTGTATAGACTATGAGAATATATAAAATCTGTTAAGGGGGATATGGGTAACGCCTTAACTCTATTTTAATAGTTTACTTTACTATAAACATATTATAATAGCGTATTGTACTACATAGTAGATAGTTCCATGGATCCTTAAAGGATGGTTATCCCAAACGTCCTTGAGTCACTTGTATTTAAGTTGATATTTCACTTGAGTTGGATTTATTGATATAAGAATGTTAATCTTGACTCAAGTATTTTGTATTTTTCTTTACACTCAGGTCAGACTGAGTGTCACAATATCAGAAACTCACCTTTGGAGTTGGAGCTTCATTTGGAGATCCATCTATGTCTATTCAGCTTTCAGATATTCAGTTGACTCCAGTGATATATTCAGTTTTTGTTATTTGAGTATTGTACTAAGACTTCTATATATTCGAGACTTCAACTGTATCTTTTTTAACACTATTGTATATATAAATAGTAGCTTCATGAACAACTATTCATTTGTTCCGCTGCTTAGTGTTCTATCACTCTATGTCTGTGATTCTGTGTTTATTATATTTACTTTATATTCTGAATTTTTCCAAATATAAATTAACGATCTGATATTTTGAGCAATTCAATTTCGACGTGTGTGGATGCGAATGGCACAAAATATCAGGATGTTACAGTTGGTATCAGAGCTCTAGTTTTAGGCAAAACTTAACATATAGAGTAAATTTAATTACAGAATCATCTTCGATCGAGCTTGAATTCCTTTCTCTTTGATTCGGTTTCCTTTGAATTTTGGAATTTCCCCTTCATTCGGAAATTCATTCTTGTCTCTTCCTATTCGTGTTTTCTTGATTCTGGAGCATCCCATAACTCCACTGTATGATTTGTATAGGGGCGAAACTCCTTTACAACATGCATTGATTCACCAAAGATTTCTGCATCCTCGATTTATGATGCTGTTATTCTTTTGCTATGACCGAATTCTATCTCTTGTGATATGATGCAGGTTTACCTCAGAATTCTACATCGATCTTATTTTTGAAATCACGGTTGACCCGGTTAAGGTCACCCGTGATTTATATAAGTCTATCCATCTTTCTATGTTGTTATTTAATCACCTTATCTTCATTTCGAGTCCATCCTCCGGTTAGAATTCTATTTGATTAGGGTCCCCTTGAATTTGGATCTCTATCTTTGTTCTGAAATCCATTCTGGAATCATCGAGTGAGGGTGTGTATTTTGTATTTATAATTAATATTAAAATATTTTATAGTGTGTTATTTGAGTTGTTAGGTTGATTTGGGGTTTCGATCGATTCATCTGATCAACGTTATCGATTGCAATTCCAATACACTTGAACAGAGCAAACTGACACAATATTGTTTTCAAATTTGGTAAATGAAATGAATTTAAATTAAGAATTTGAGAATTTAATTTCCACTGATTCCAAACTTTGGTTTTAAAGTTTTAAAATGTATATTATTTAAAGTATTTTCAAATAGAAATCGTTTTCAAAGAATTTTTGAAAGTTTTAAAATAGCACTCTCTTCTTTTGTCGCTGAAAAATAATTTCGGTGATGAGTGCAGCATCATCGACATTCATTTTCGAGTTTCAGAGTGGAGAGACCACTTTGTAGCTTTGCTGCATTTTGTTTTGAAAAAAAGCGAATTTGATTTGCAATTTCTTAAGTATGACTTGATTTATAATATATATAGGCATATGATTTTAGATTTGACTTGATATATAATATATATATATATATATATATATAAAAACTTATCTATATATGATTTGAACAAATGGAAATTTAACTTTTAAATTTTTGAATAAATATCTAAATTTGAAATAATTAAATTGGAAAATTTTACTTGTATCATACTCAATTTCAATCCAATATATATAACTTACCAAAAAAATTTCTGAAGTTAGATATGTAATTGAATAATATACAATATAAAATAATTTAATAAATAAAAGTTGAGTGATTATAATAAATTTCAATCTACTTAATATATGTGATAAGATATATAAAGTGGAATAAACTGAATAATAATTTGGGAAAGAAAGAATTGATTTGTTGAATAAATATGATTATAACAAATGTTTATACACTTAATTTATGATTATAGAAAATAATAAATGAGACAAATAAAATGAATTCTGTTTTGAAATGAACATTAATAAAATTGAAACTAAATCAATTTAATGAAACAACTTGAATTGAAATCATCAAAATATGAATACAACTGAATATTATTTATTAATTAAAGTGGATTTAAACCAAATTAGTTGAACATAAACCAATTTTAAATAAATGAAATTTATATTGTTTAAACTATTTGTTTTATTTTATATTTCAAATCTAATTTCTTCTTCTTTCTAGTTGTTTCTATTTTCCTACCTCCTTCCTTTTCGACGACGAAAAGTTTTGAGTGGGGGAGAGTGTAACGACCCGTAAATTTTAAATGTTTTGATAATGTAATTAACTGAAATTTTATGAAATTTTAAATAATTAAATTTTGAAATAAAAATTTGATATTTGGAATACATCTATTTAAACATAGCAACTGGTAAATTTTCATCAGAAAATATGGAAGTTTATTTTTTTGTGTAATATTATTTAAATTTAAATCAGTTAATATTTGATGATAATAAAATGTCTCTCAAACCTGAATATTTTTATTCGATAAATTTGAAAATCATCTTTTGAGTGAGACATCATATTTCGTTTCTTCAAATTTGGACTGCTATTGCCCCGTTTACCTTAATTTTGGAGTATTAGCAGCATTTTCGGTACCGATTATCGACTTTTGATAAGATAATCGTACCACTGATATCTGTATACCTTTTCGATCATCTCGTTGTGCTGTTCTCTATGGTATATTCATATGTGTGTTTCGGTGTCTGGTACGCGGTGAAACCGCAAAACGGATAACCGTATCGATACTCGGTTCGAGCCTGTTTGGTTTCTATTTGTCCTTTCGTTTTGTGTCGAATAAATTCAAGCAGCCGCTTATTTCGTCATATTCTTGAATTATTATTTGACTTTTGCCATTCCTAACATTTCAATTTATTTACAGTGGTTCGTTTCTCTTGCGTTCACTCTCTTTCAATTTTGTTGTCCAAAATATTATCTAGTGCATGAGTTTTGCTTTGAATTGTTCTCTATGACCTTGTGGTTTCCATTATTTTAAACGCATCACAATTTTTGTCTCTTCGATGTTCCGTGCATTGCTTTTAAAGAAATAATATAATATAACTTCTATTTTAGTTTGGAGATAAACTGTTCATATTCTTTTCCTCTCCACCATTTTTCTCGCCCTCCCACTATCCGCGCCCCACGTGAACTGCTCACCACACAACTCGCCGACCTAAACGCTTGATCCACCATAAGAAAACCCACATCCCCTCTCTGCACCAGAAAGCTCCATCCGCCTCACTTGAGACTTTCCAAAAACCATTACACCCTAGCTCGGCCAAGCTACCCAGCCTTCCGCCTCCGAAGTCGACCCACCTTCCCTCGACCTCCAACCGCTTGCTTCCTTCCCCTTCCTATAGTCGTGCACCCCTCTTCTACATTTTATAAAAAGGTAAACAAAATATTTAATTTTTGTATATATATACATATAAAGTTATATAAGTGTTTATTTTATATTATATATATATAAGATTTCTGTCATGCTTAAATATATAAGTTAGGTAGATTATTAGTTTCTACGCATGTGTTTGTATATATTTGTTTTTGGGGATTTTCACTTCAAGGCTAATTTGTGCAGGGTAATAAGTTTTAAGGACACTACTTCTAAAAAATTAGTTTTAAGGACATTTTATAGGAAAAAGATAAAAGAATTTATCATTTTCAGTTATACAGAAATAATGGTAAAAGGATTTATCATTTTCATGTATAACTTAAAAAGATAAAATGAATTTAGCATTATGCTGTAAATTGTCCTTAAAACTAATTATTCAAAAATGTTGTCCTTAAAACTTATTACCTTGCAAATAGAAGCCCTTTGACCTAATTTCCACTTTGTTTTTTTCTTCTTTTTTGCATTCTGTTTGTATATATTAATATAAGCTATATGTAAACTGTTGTTTGCATAGGTTGGTCGTACAGGTTCATAAATTGTTGTATTATATATATATATATGTGTGTGTGTGTGTGTGTGTGTGTGTGTGTGTGTGTTAATTATATATATATATATAGTTTTCTTTTCGAATAGTTGGTAGTTTGGATGGATGATTAGTTATATATCTTGACAGCCTATATCAATATACAAATGTTATCTATTTTTATAAAGTGCTGACGTATGTTTATGTACGGTAGGGATGTATGTCAGATATATTATGTTTATGTGCATATATAAGTTACAACATATACATATAAAAAGTTATGTCAGTATAAGTTTATATGGGTTTAGTTTATATTATTATATATATAGTTTATATATTCATTGCTTTAGTTGATCTGTTAGTTACAATAAAGATAGTATTACATTATGTCAAAGTGTATGTAAGTATACATGTATGTCTATTTCTCAATTTTAGCATTTGATTTATTTATATGCATTATATATATATATATATATTTACAGTAATATATATATGTTATACAGTAATAGATAAACTTACAGTTGTATTTTTCAAAAATTATATACATGTTATGCTAGCATGCATAAGTTATGTAGTAGTATATAAAAGATTTAAATGGTATACGATATAATATGGTAAGCTTATGGAAAATGAATTTGTTTAGTGATTTTGCTGTTTATATATATATCAGCTTATATATTAGTATAATACCGTTGATTTCAAAGTATGTATATATATGTTTTGGAATTTATTTTTGAATATATATATATATATATATCATAATAATAATGTATATATTTTCAGTTATATCAACACTGATTTGATTTTTTTCATCGATTCCTGTTATCAGCTCTATTCGTCGAATTCATGCCAAGCTTACCTTGCTTTGGAATTCGTGCTTGGATTTGTAACTCATCTCATTCTCGTTCGTCTCTAGCCTCGAAAGGTGAGCAATCACTCACGATTAACGTTCTTATATTTATTAAATTTAATTTCAATTGAAACGATAATTGAAATATGCTAGTGTTATTTATTTACATTGCTATATATGTTATTATCTGTATCTGTTCACCTGTGACATCTGACACCATTATCTGTTATCTATATTGATGATATATGCCTGTTATTAATATGTTATATTATTATCATCACTGTTATCACTCTGCAACTTCCTTGTTAGTATAGAATTCCCTATGGGTTGAAATGGTACATGCCCGAACGATCTTGTAGAATAGAAGAAAATCGTTATGGGTTGAAATGATAAACCCAAGCGATTTTCATTGGCATTGAATTTGAGATTGCGGGTTGAAAAGATATATACCCGTAGATATTTAAATTGCGGATTGAAATGATAAATATCCATATCATATGACCATAGGATAGAAAATTATATACAGAGACCGTTGATCTATATATATACACATATTTTAAAAATTGTTTCCAAGGGTTTTAAAAGGAAATATATATTGTTTTATATAAATGTTGATTTTAAAATATCATATATATATATATATAAATGTTATTTTTTATATTTTTAAAATTTTTGATTTTTAAATTTATATGTTTTGGGAAATTTAAATATATAAGTTAGTTTTGAAATTTTATATTTTTAGATTTTACTTATAATTTACTATTTTAAAATATATAAAATAAGCTTTAATATAAAATAAATTTAAATAATAAGTTTTTATTTAATATAGTTTGATTTAATTAATATATAATATGTTTTAAGTATTATTTAAAATTATATTTTAAAAGTAGATTTTATATAATTTTAATAAATTAAAGTTGGAAAGAAAAAATTAAATTGATTTGAAACTTATTGAATTGAGATTTTAAAGATACGATTTTATAACTTGATTTTGATTTAAAGTGATTAAATGAATATTTCAAGCTCAAATTAATTGAAGGGAATATTAGCTGTTTGTAATTTAAGGTTTTATTTAAATGATATTGTATTGAATAAGTAAATATTTCAAAACTAAATAATAGTAAAGTTGAATTTGTAATAGAAACGAATTTATAAAAATTGAGTTATTATAAATGTTTGAATATTTAAATCTTTGAAATCTATTGAAATCGAAATGGTTTATTTTTGAAATTCAAATCTATATTGGAATTGATATAAAATGGTTTACTAAGATTTGAAATGAAGTGGAAGAACTGAGATTTGATTTAAATTGGATTTTGGAATTTGAGTTGATTGGAATTGATATGTAAAATTTGGGAAACTATTTTATTATATAAGTAAAAATATTTTTACTTTATAAACTATTTTAATATAAACTATTTTATAAATACAAATTATACTATTATATAAACCATTTTATTTTATAAACTATTTTATTTTATAAACTATTTTTTTATAAACTATTTTATTTTATATAAACTACTTTATTTTATATAAACTATTTTATTAAATATGTATTATTTTTTATATCTAGACTATCTAAGTAGGAAGTATTATGATTTTCCAAAGTTATATTTCAAAGTGTTATGGATTTCAAAGTATTATGATTTCTAAATTTATGATTTCCAAAGTGTTATTGTTTCAAAATGTTATAATTTCAGAAGTGTTACAAAGTTGGAAAGTGTTATGATTTTGGAAATGGTATATTTTAAGTGAGAATGATATCGAATTGATATGGTTTTGAAATGATATGATATTTTGATTTTGAAGTATAAACTATTTGAAATGAAAGACCACGGTGCTATAATAATGTTTGGTTGTTAAAGAGACCGGGATCGGTTATTGTCATACTCTCTGCCAATACCGAAAACCACTTTAACAACTGTGTATGCGGTGGAGATTCCAGAATGAAGTAGGATGTTGGCGAAGATCCTATATGAGGTATATACGTGGACCTGACTCTCGTGAGTTTGCTTAAGGTGGCTAACACAGGAGCAATTGACGGGCCAAGTGAGATAGCTCCTCCGGTCGGACACACTTCGATACTATTCTATTACTTTGATTGATTTGTTGCACCTTCGGATTTTTAGGAGTGTGGATCGAGGTGGGCGGTAGCTGCGGCTCTGCGTTACCACCAGCCCGGAAGTGTAATTGGTATATCAACCCTAGCATTGCCTAATTATGTCGTGTCACCTCCCATATTGAGACCACTACGAGTTTGTTTTGTACCATACTTATGGAGTGCCCTCTGACGACACCTAGTAGGGAGGAGATTACGGTACTATATAGACTATGGGAATATATAAAATGTGTTAAGGGGGGTATGGGTAATGCCTTAACGCTATTTTAATAGTTTACTTTGCTATAGACATATTATAATAGCGTATTGTACTACATAGTAGAGAGTTCCAAAGATCCTTAAAGGATGGTTATCCCAAACATCCTTGAGTTACTTGTAATTCAGTTGATATTTCACTTGAGTTGGATATATCACAGCATTAGAGACTCGCCTTTGGAGTTAGAGCTTCGCTTGGAGATCCATCTATATATATTCAGCTTCTAACTATTCAGTCGACTCCAGTGATATATTCATTTTTCGTTGATTAGACTATTGTATTGAGACTTCTATGTATTCGAGACTTCGGTTGTATCTTTTTTAACTCTCTTATATATATATATATATATATGTACATATATAGTAGCTTCATGAACTACTATTCATTTGATTCTGCTGTTTATTATTATATCACTATGTGTCTGTGATTATTTTATTTACTGTATATTCTGAGTTTTGCCAAATATAAATGAACAATTTGATATTTTGAGCAATTCAAGTTCGACATGTGCGGACGCGAATGACACAAAATATCGAGATGTTACAGTTGGTATCGGAGCTCTGGTTTTAGGCAAAACTTAACATATAGAGTAAATTTAATTATAGAATCACCTTCGGTCGAGCTTTAATTCCTTTCTCTTTGATTCGGTTTCCTTTGAATTTTGAAACTTCCCCTTCATTCTGAAATTCATTCTTGTCTCTTCCTATTCGTGTTTTCTTGATTCTGGAGCATCCCATAACTCCATTGTATGATTTGTAAAGGGGTGAAACTCCTTTAAGACAGGCATTGATTCACCAGAGATTTCTGTATCCTCGGTTTATGATGCTGCTATTCTTTTGCTATGACCGAATTCTATCTCTTGTGATATGATGCCGATTTGCCTCAGAATCTACATCGATCTTATTTTTGAAATCACAGTTGACCCGGGTTAAGGTCGCCTGTGATTTATATAAGTCTATCCATCTTTCTATGTTGTTATTTAATCACCTTTTCTTCATTTCGAGCCCATCCTCTAATTAGAATTCTATTTGATTAGGTTCCCCTTGAATTTGGATCTCTATCTTTGTTTTGAAATCCATTCTGAAATCATCAAGTGAGGGAGTGTATTTTGTATTTATAATTAATATTAAAATGTTTCATAGTGTGTTTTTTGAGTTATTAGGTTGATTTGGGGTTTCGATCGATTCATCTGATCAATGTTATTGATAGGAATTTCAAAACAATTGAACAGAGCAAGCTGACACAATATTGGCTTCAAAATTTGAAAAATGAAATGAATTTAAATTAAGAATTTGAGAATGTAATTTTCGGTGATTCCAAACTTTGGTTTTAAAGTTTTAAAATGTATATTATTTAAAGTAATTTCAAATAGAAATCGTTTACAAATAATTTTTGAAAGTTTTAAATTAGTACTCTCTTCTTTTGTCGCTGAAAAATAATTTCGGTGATGAGTGCAGCATCATCGACATTCATTTTCGTGTTTCAGAGTGGAGAGACCACTTTGTAGCTTTGCTACATTTTGTTTTGAAAAAAACGAATTTGATTTGCAATTTATTATGTATGACTTTATATATAATATATACAGGTATATGATTTTAGATTTGACTTTGTTAGTCCGTGAGATGATGGTTTTGATGACAACAACCTTAGAATAGGATTATAAAATATAAATACTAACATTATAGTTTAGAAATATATGTATTTGTAGGATTTAACCATGCAGGTACCAAGAATGAAGACTGTACAGTATAGAGATTCAAGATATCAAGATTGAAGACTCATGAGTATCAAGAATATAAAGGTTATCAAGAGTTCAAGATTTCAAGTAATTTATTTTTTAGTTAGGAATTTTTGTTAAAACTCCTAGAAAAGCACTGGGCATCTTAAAATCCAATTTATTCGTGGAATGGAATCCACTTCGAGCCCGTTAAAGGGATGGAACTCTAAGTAAGATGGAACCTACAAAAAATCTAGTGGAACATTGTTTTGTATCTGCTAATTTATATTCAAAATGATTTTACATAATTATATCTTGTTTTAGAAATGTTTTCAAAACCTTCCTTTTAAAAGAACCAAAACATCTATCCTGATTTCAAATACTTTTAGCCTCAAAATAATCTTTAATTTCAAAATCAAATTATTCTTAGTTTTAAAACTATCTTTAATAATAATATATTTAACTTTTAATATTTATACTTAGATTTAAATATAAAATTATATATATATATATATATATATTATTCTCCATATATACTTATGTATTTTAACTATAGTCAAGTATATTTATAAAGTTTAAAATAGTTTTTAATATAAGATAAAAGTTATTTTCAAAGAAAAACAAACCACCAAAAATTCCTTTGGGATGTCGACATGCTCAATATACCCATGTCGACATAGTGTCAGTTAATTTCAAAATTTAAATTTCAAAAGAAGTGTCTATTCGTCATATCTCTTCACGAATGGACATGGCCGTTGTTCTTCTATAAATTGGGGTTGTTTTCAACAAATTTTTAATCATATTTTCTGGTTTTCATTTCTCCTTTTCTTCCACGTTTCTATATACACATTCTTAACATTACTCTGCCGAAATCAACATTAAATCTAACTATATTATCTCTGGTTTGATTCTCTTTGACTATCTCAACAACATCCTTAGTGCTATTCAGAGTTATTGGCTTTTTGTAATCAATTAAACGAGAAAAGATGTGATTGTGGTCTTTGAAATCAATCAACAGAGAAAAGGTGTGATTGTAGCCGTGGAAATCAATTGGGTGAACTTGTTGCCTGGGAAATCAAGTATCTCTACCCAGAGGATTGTGAAACTGGAGGGTGTATCTCATGGCCTTGAAATCGAGGGTGTAATTGTACAATTGCTTTTGAAAAGAAATCTGTACTTGTGTGCAGGACTGGATGTAGGGTAACTCCAAACCAGTATAAAATCAATTGTGTTCTTTCCTTTACTTCTTTTATTTTATTTCTGCATCTGTGTTTGATTCTGTGATCATATCTATGTCTGAATATTGCATACATCTGTGTTTAACAAAAACTCAAAAAGATTTAGTAATTTCTTTAGACACTATTCACTCCCCCTCTAGTGTTAATCCTAGCCTTAAGATCCATATTCCACATTTCTCACATTTGGTATCAGAGCAAGGTTTTCAAAGTTTCATAATCTGATTTTTCAAAAAGTTTTTGAAATGGCTATGTTTGTTAATACTAGTTTAGAAATATTCAGATCATCATTGTCTCATGAGTCTGCATATAATCAATGTTCAAAATCAAGTTGTCTACCAAAATTGTTTGATGTGCAGGAAATATGCTTTATGGGAGTTGAGGAATCAATCCACAACGGATAAGTAGTGCAGATCAAAAAGAACAAATGGATACTCGATAGTGGATGTTCTAGACACATGACTGGCAATCCAGATATGCTGAATGATATAATATACAAAGACGGAGGACTGGTTAACTTTGGAGACAATTCGAAAGGATATGTGATTGGCATCGGCAAAGTCGGTAACTCTGAAACTCCTATTATTACTAATGTTTTGCTAGCTAAGATCTGAAACATAATCTGCTAAGTATAAGTCAACTCTGCGATAAAGGATATAAAATTAAATTTGAAAAAGACAAGTGTCACATTGAGATAATAATTCAACCATAATATTTGAGGAAATTAAGAAAAAGAATATTTATATTCTTAGTATGAAAGTTTCAAATGATAATCATTGTCTGTTGGCAAATACAAGTGACCCTTGGATTTGGCACAAGAGATTTGGGCATTTGAATTTCAAACTCTTATCTAGACTGTCAAAAACATGATCTAGTAAGAGGTCTACCTAAAATGAATTTTAAAGTAGATAGTTTATGTGATGCATGCCAATTAGGAAAACTTATAAAATGTTCTTTTAAATTAAAAGATATGATTTCAACCTCAAAACATCTTGAATTACTTCATCTTGATTTATTTGGTCCATCTCAAATTCTATCAATAAATCATAATAAATATGTTCTTTGTAATTGTAGATGATTATTCTAGATTTACATGGACAGTATTTTTGAAACATAAAAGTGATACTTTTGAATGTTTTAAGAACTTTACAAAAAGGATTCAAAATCAACTTTCTCTAAAAATTATAACCATTCGTAGTGATCACGGTGGTGAATTTGAAAATGAAAAGTTTGAGGAATTCTGCAACAAAAAGAGAATAACTCACAATTTTCCATTTCCAAGAACTCCACAACAAAACGGAGTAGTAGAATGTAAAAATAGGACGATTCAAGAGTGTGCGAGAACTATGCTTTCAGATAGTAAATTACCAAAGAATTTTTGGGCAGAAGCAGTTGCTACCACCTGTTATATTCTAAATAGAATTTTAATTAGATCTTTAACTAATAAGACATCTTATGAACTTCTTCATAGAAAGAAACCTAAAGTACCTTATTTTAGAATTTTTGAAAGTAAATGTTTTATTTTAAATACTAAAGGTAACTTAGATAAATTCGATCCTAAATCCGAAAAAGGTATCTCTATCGGATATTCTAATAAAAGAAAAGCGTACGGAGTATTTAATTTAAAAACTAACATCATCGAAGAAACAATGCATGTTTCGTTCGATGAAAATATCAGAAATTTTGAAGATACAAATGATAAAGAGGATTTAATCACTCAAAATCAAGAGTCAACTGAAACTTATAATGAAATTAATCATCCTAATAAAAGGACTAAACTTTTAAAAGCACCGTATTGAAAATATACAAGGAGATATGCAATCTGTTGTTAAAACTATAAATCAAGTAAATCAAATGAGTAATGTAGTTTTTATATCAACTATCGAACCCAAAAATCCAAAATAAGCATCAACTGATGATTCATGGATTTTGGTTATGCAAGAAGAATTAAATCAATTCACTAGAAATGATGTTTGGGAACTTATTCCTAGACCTGAAAATAAAACTATAATTGGAACTAAATGGGTTTATAAAATAAAATGAATTAACAAGGAGAGGTAGGTAGAAATAAAGCTCAATTAGTCACTTAAGGTTATTATCAAGAAGAAGGATTATATTTTGATGAAACCTTTGCTCCCATAGCAAGATTAGAAGCCATTAGGATTCTACTTGCTTTCGCAAATCATAATAACTTCAAATTATTTCAAATGGATGTTAAAAGTGCTTTTTTAAATGGATTTGTAAAAGAGGAAGTATATGTTGAACAACCACCACTTTTTGAAAATGAAAAATTACCAAATCATGTTTACAAACTTAAGAAAGCTTTATATGGTCTAAAACAAGCTCCTAGAGCCTGGTATGATAGACTAAGATCTTACTTACTACAATCAAATTTTGAAATTGGTAAAGTAGATAATACTCTTTTTATTAAAAGAAATAAAAATGATATTCAACTTGTACAAGTCTATGTAGATGATATCATTTTTGGATCAACTAATTTTGAAATGAATAAAGAATTTTCTGAAATAATGACAAAAGAGTTTGAGATGAGTCATATGGGTGAATTAAACTTCTTTTTAGGATTACAAATAAAACAATTAGATAATGGTATCTTTATTAGTCAAGAAAAATATGCCAAAGACCTAACTAATAAATTTGATTTGACTACTGCGAGTGGAAAACCCACTCCCATGGCAACCAATGAGTACCTTAGTAAAGAAAATCTCTCGAAAGATATAGATCCAAAATTATATAGAGGAATGATTGGATTACTACTCTATATTACTGCTAGTAGACCCGATATCATGCATAGTATTTGTCTCTGTGCAAGATATCAATCCCAACCTAAAGAGACCCACTTAAAAGCCGTAAAACATATCATAAGATATGTTAAACACACCTTTGATTATGGCTTATTTTACCCTAAAAATGATTCTTTTGACTTAATATCTTACTGTGATGCTGATTATGCTGGTTGTAAATCAGACCAAAAAAGTACAAGTGGAACTTGTCACTTTTTGGGGCATTCTCTGATTTCCTGGATTAGTAAAAAGCAAAACACGGTTTCTTTATCAACAACTGAAGCAGAATATATTTCTGCTGCTTTGGCTTATTCTCAAGTAATATATATGCAACAAACTTTAAAAATTATGGTTTGAAATTTTCAAAATCACCAATTTATTGTGATAATACTAGTGCGATAAATTTATCCAAAAATACTACTCAACATGCTCGAACTAAACATATTGATATAAGACATCATTTTCTCAGAGATAATATAAGTAAGGAAGTAATTACTCTTGATTATATTAATTCCGAGAATCAAATTGCTGATATATTAACAAAACCATTAAATGAATCTATATTTACTAAATTAAGAAGAGAATTAGTTATTTGTTCCATAACTGAAATATAAGAAATATTAATAACAAAGTATAATTAAAAATTAGATCAAAATAAATTAAATAGCAAAAATTAAAGCACCATGTCGACATCCCCTTGAACCCCATGTCGACATACAATGATTTTTTTATTTTTGAAATTTTTCCCACCAAAATTCAAATAATTGGTTATATATTCTTCTTATTTTCGAAATTCTATTCATTCTTTCTGTTTTTCTCTGTTCTATCTTCTGAAATTAAATAATCAATGGCCTCCTCTTCCAAATCAAACATAAATTCAACCTTTTCATTCCCTACTCCTACTTCTAGACCGTTTCAACGAATAACTCTCGCTCATGTGACGAAAATGGAGGATTTGCTGAAGTATGCACTTCAGTTAATGACTGAAATCCAAGTGATGCAACTTCGAATGGCCAAAGAACAAGAGAGGCGAGGCAAAATCCTTAGGAATTTGCAAAAATTTCTAATGGATAATCATGCTAACCCAATCTTGATTGACGAAGACTCTTCAGGAGATCAAGTACAAGAGGCCAGCGAAGAAGAAGAAGAAGAAGTTCCCATGGAAGAAGTGCACGTGGGAGATGACAACAAAATCATTTGCGTTGGTGAATTGTGCTTTGACAATGATGGAAATCTTGTCGAACAACGTGCAAATTTCTGTTTTCACTATCTAAATTGTTCGATTCATAGATCTCTCATTTTCAAAGACACTCATTAGTTTCTTTTCTCTTTTTCCTATTGTTGTATGTTCTTTCTTACGTTTTCTACGTCAATGTAAATATAACTATATGATTAATAAATAAGTTATGTTCTTATATGTGTTCTATTAAAAGTATTATTATATACTTAGAATAGTTAGTAGTTTAGGACTAAGTTAAGTTTTAGAGATAAGTGCTGATTATTTATGATAACACTATCATTATAATCACATATCATAGAGTATTAGATTAAGGGGGAGTTATATAGTTTGGAGTTAGTTTTTATTGATGACAAAGGGGGAGAAGTATAAAATATGATAGTTAGGCATAGATTAAGGGGGAGTTATTAGGATTGAAGTAATATTTTATAAACAAAGGATGTCATCATCAAAAATGGGGAGATTGTTAGTCCGTGAGATGATGGTTTTGATGACAACAACCTTAGAATATGATTATAAAATATAAATACTAACATTATAGTTTAGAAATATATGTATATTCTGGATTTAACCATGCAGGTACCAAGAATGAAGACTGTACAGTATAGAGATTCAAGATATCAAGATTGAAGACTCATGAGTATCAATAATATCATGATTATCAAGAGTTCAAGATTTCAAGTAATTTATTTTTTAGTTAGGAATTTTTGTTCAAACTCCTAAAAAAGCACTGGGCATCTTAAAATCCAATTTATTCGTGGAATGGAATCCACTTCGAGCCCGTTAAAGGGATGGAACCCTAAGTAGGATGGAAGCTACGAAAAATCTAGTGGAACATTGTTTTGTATCCGTTAATTTTTATTCAAAATGATTTTACAAAATTATATCTTGTTTTCAAAATGTTTTCAAAACCTTCATTTTAAAAGAATCAAAACATCTATCTTGATTTCAAATACTTTTAGCCTCAAAATAATCTTTAATTTCAAAATCAAATTATTCTTAGTTTTAAAACTATCTTTAATAATAATATATTTAACTTTTAATATTTATACTTAGATTTAAATATAATTTTTTTTATATATTATTCTCTATATTTACTTATGTATTTTAACTATAGTCAAGTATATTTATAAAGTTTAAAATAGTTTTTAATATAAGATAAAAGTTATTTTCAAAGAAAAACAAACCACCAAATATTCCTTTGGGATATCGACATGCTCAATATACCCATGTCGACATAGTGTCAGTTAATTTCAAAATTTAAATTTCAAAAGAAATGTCTATTCGTCATATCTCTTCACGAATGGACATGACTGTTGTTCTTCTATAAATAGGGGCTGTTTTCAACGAATTTTTAATCATATTTTCTGGTTTTCATTTCTCTTCTTCTTCCACATTTCTTTATACACATTCTTAACATTACTCTGTCGAAATCAACATTGAATCTAACTAGATTATCTCTGGTTTGATTCTCTATCACTATCTCAACAAGATCCTTAGTGCTATTCAGAGTTATAAGCTTTTTGTAATCAATTAAAATAGAAAAGGTGTGATTGTGGCCTTGGAAATCAATCAAGCGAGAAAATGTGTGATTGTAGCCTTGAAAATAAATTGGGTGAACTTGTTGCCCGGGATATCAAGTATCTCTACCCAGAGGATTGTGAATTTGGAGGGTGTACCTCGTGGCCTTGAAATCGAGGGTGTAATTGTACAATTGCTTTTGAAAAGAAATCCATACTTGTGTGAAGGACTGGATGTAGGGTAACTCTGAACCAGTATAAAATCCAGTGTGTTCTTTCCTTTACTGCTTTTACTTTATTGTTGCATCTGTGTTTGATTCTGTGATCATACCTGTGTCTGAATATTGCATACATCTGTGTTCAAATTAACAAAAACTCAAAAAGATTTAGTAATTTCTTTAAATACTATTCACTCCCCCTCTAGTGTTAATCCTAGCCTTAAGATCCATATTCCACATTTCTCACAGGCTTCATATGTATAATATATATATATATATATATATATGTATGTATGTATGTATGTATGTATGTATATGTATATGTATATGTATGTATGTATACACTTATCTATAAATGATTTGACCAAATGGAATTTAACTCTTAAATTTTTTAATAAATATTTAAATTTGAAGTAATTAAATTAGGAAATTTTACTTGTATAATACTCAGCTGCAATCTAATATACATATATATATATATATATATATATATATATAACTTACCTAAATTTTTTCTTAAGTTGGATATGTAATTGAGTAATATACAATATAAAATAATTTTATAAATAAATTTGAGTGGTTATAATAAATTTCAATCTACTTAATATATGTGATAAGATCTATTAAGTGGAACAAATTGAATAATAATTTGGGAAAGAAAGAATTGATTTTTGGAATAAATATGATTATAACAAATGTTATTATGATTACAGAAAATAATAAATGAGATAAATAAAATGAATTCTGTTTTGAAATAAACATTAATGAAATTGAAATTAAATCAATTTAATGAAACAACTTGAATTGAAATCATCAAAATATGAATACAAATGAATATTATTTATTTATTAAAATGGATTTAAACCAAATTAGTTAAACATACGCCAATTTTAAATAAATGAAATTTATATGGTTTAAACTAAAATTGTTTTATTTTATATTTCAAATCTAATATTTTCTTTCTGATTGTTTCTATTCTCCTACCTTCTTCCTTTTCGACGATGAAAAGTTTTTCAATAACGTAATTAACTAAAATTTTGTGAAATTTTAAATAATTAAATTTTGAAATAAAAATTTGATATTTGATATACGTCTATTTAAACATAGCAGCTGGTAAATTTTCATCAGAAACTATGGAAGTTTATTTTCTTGTGTAGTTTTATTTAAATTTAAATCAGTTAATATTTGATGATAATAAAATATCTTTCAAACCTGAATATTTTTGTTCAATAAATTTGAAAATCATCTTCTGAGTGAGACGTCATATTTCGTTTCTTCAAATTTGGATTGCTATTGCTCCGTTTACCTTAATTTCGGCGTATTAGCAGCATTTTCGGTACCGATTATCGACTTTTGATAAGATAATCATACCACTGATATATGTATACCATTTTGATCATCTCGTCATGTTGTTCTCTGCGGTATATTCATATGTGTGTTTCGGTATCCGGTACGCGATGAAACCGCAAAAGAGATAACCATGTCGGTACCTGGTTTGAGCGTGTTTGATTTCTATTTGTCCTTCCGTTTTGTGCCGAGTAAATTGAAGCAGCCGCTTACTTCTTCATAGTTATTGAATTATTATTTGAGTTTTTTCATTCCTAACATTTCAATTTATTTACAGTGGTTCGTTTCTCTTGTGTTCACTCTCTTTCTATTTTGTTATCCAAAATATTATCTGGTGCATGTGTTTTTCTTTGAATTGTTCTCTATGACCTTTTGTTTCTATTGTTTTAAACGCATCGGTACTCAAAACTTTGTCTCTTCGATGTTTTGCACATTGCTTTTAAAGAAACTTATATTTTAGTTTGGAGATAAACTGCTCATATTCTTCTCCTCTCCACCATCATTCTCTCCCTCCCACTAGCCACGCCCCACGTGAACTGCTCACCACACAACTCTCCAACCCAAACACTTGATCCACCACCAGAAAACCCACGTCCCCTCTCCGCACCAGAAATCTCCATCTGCCTCACCCGGGACTTGCCGAAAACCGTTACACCCTAGCTCGGCCAAGCTACCCAGCCTTCCACCTCCGAAGTCGACCCACCTTCCCTCGGCCTCCAACCGCTTGCTTCCTTCCCCTTCCTGTAGCCATGCGCCCTTCTTCCATATTTTATAAAAGGGTAAACAAAATCTTTAAGTTTTGTACTTATATACATATAAAGTTATATACGTGTTTATTTTATATTATATATATAAGATTTCTGTCATGTTCAAATACATAAGTTAGGTAGATTATTAGTTTCTACGCGTGTGTTTGTATATATTTGTTTTTTTCCTTCTATTTTGCAATCTGTTTGTATATATTAATGTAAGCTATATGTAAACTGTTGTTTTCATAGGTTGGTTGTACAGGTTCATAAATTGTTGTATTATATATATATATATTAATTATATATATGTATAGTTTTCTTTTCGAATAGTTGGTAGTTTGGGTGGATAATTAGTTATATACCTTGACAGCCTATATCAATGTACAAATGTTAGCTATTTTTATAAAGTGGTGACTTATATTTATGTACGGTAGGGATGTATGTCAAATATATTATGTTTGTGTGCATATATAAGTTACAACATATTCATATAAAAAGTTGTGTCAGTATAAGTTTATATATGGGTTTAGTTTATATTATTATTATTATATATATATATATATATATTCATTGCTTTAGTTGATCTGTTAGTTAAAATAAAGATAGTATTACATTATATGTAAGTGTATGTAAGTATACATGTATGTCTATTTCACGATTTTAGCATTTGATTTATATATATGTATCATATATATATTTACAGTAATACATATGTTATATAGTAATAGATAAACTTACAGTTGTATTTTTCAAAAAATATATACACGTTATGGTAGTATACATATGTTGTGTAGTAGTATACAAAAGATTTGAATGGTATATAATATAATATGGTAAGTTTATGTAAAATCGAAATGGTTTATTTTTGAGATTCAAATCTATATTGAAATTTATATAAAATGTTTTATTGAGATTTCAATTGAAATGGAAGAACTAAGATTTGATTTAAATGGGATTTTGGAATTGAGTTGATTGGAATTGATATGTGGAATTTGGGGAACTATTTTATTATATAAGTAAAAATATTTTTACTTTATAAACTACTTTACATATACTAATTATTTTATTGTATAAACCATTTTATTTTATAAACTATTTTATTTTATAACCTATTTTATTTTATATAAACTGTTTTATTATATATATTATTTTCGATATCTAAAATGTTTAAGTATGAATTATTATGATTTTCAAAGTTATATTTCAAAGCGTTATGGATTTCAAAGTATTATGATTTCAAAAGTTATGATTTCCAAAGTGTTATTATTTCAAAATGTTATAATTTCAGAAGTGTTATAAACTGGGAAAGTGTTATGATTTTGGAAATGGTATATTTAAGTGAGAATGATATCGAATTGATATGGTTTTGAAATGATATGATATTTTGATTTTGAAGTATAAACTATTTGAAATGAAAGACCACGATGTTATAATAACGTTTGGTTGTTAAGGAGATCGGGATCGGTTATTGTCATACTCTCTGCCAATACCTAAAACCACTTTAACAACTATGTACGCGGTGGAGATTCTAGAATGAAGTAGGATGGTGGCTACGATCCTATCTGAGGTATATACGTGGACTCGACTCTTGTGAGTTTGCTTAAGGTGGCTAAACAGGAGAAATTGACAGGCCAAGTGAGGTAGCTCCTCCGGTAAGACACACTTCGATACTATTCTATTACTTTGATTGATTTGGTGCACCTTCGGATTTTTGGGAGTGTGGATCGAGGTGGGTGGTAGCTACGACTATGCGTTATCACCAGTCCAGAAGTGTAATTGGTATATCTACCCTAGCATTGCCTAGTTGTGCCATGTCACCTACCACATCTAGACCACTACGACTTTGTTGTGTACCATACCTATGGAGTGCCCTCTGACGATGCCTAGTATGGGGGAGATTACGGTAGTGTATAGACTATGGGAATATATAAAATGTGTTAAGGGGGATATTGGTAACGCCTTAACGCTATAATAATAGTTTACTTTACTATACACATATTATAATAGCGTATTGTTCTACATAGTAGATGTTCCACGGATCCATAAAGGATGGTTATCCCAAACATCCTTGAGTTACTTGTATTTCAGTTGATATTTCACTTGAGTTGGATTTATTGATATAAGAATGTTAATCCTGACTCGAGTGTTTTGTGATTTGCTTTACACTCGGTTCAGACTGAGTGTCATGGCATTAGAGACTTACCTTTGGAGTTAGAGCTTTGCTTGGAGATCCATCTATATATATTCAGCTTCCAGTTATACAGTTGACTCCAGTGATATATTCAGTTTTTGTTATTTGACTATTGTATTGAGACTTCTATGTATTCGAGACTTTAGTTGTATCTTGTTGAACTCTGTTATATATATATATATATATATATATATATATATATATATATATATGCTTCATGAACTACTATTCATTTGATTCTGCTGCTTGTTATATTATTCCATGTCTGTGATTCTGTGATTATTTTATTTACTATATATTTCGATTTTTGCCAAATATAAATTAACAATTTGATATTTTGAACAATTCAAGTTCGACATGTGCGGATGGGAATGGCACGAAATATCGGGCTGTTACAACTTTCAAAGCAACAAATTTGAAATCTGATTTTTTAGGTGAATAAGCATGAAATATGAGATCCATAGTTCAAATTCATGTGGGAAGGCTTCATACACCAACTTATGGAGTAAACCAAGAGCCTATACGTAGGATTTACGTGGTAAGCCATGGATAAGTTAAGTGGAGATTTATATAGAAATTAAGAGGCGTTAGTCCCAGTGAATCTCAAAGTGGAATGAATACCTACAATTTGTAAGTAATTGATCATTGAATTAATAGATAAATATAACTAAGATGCTTGTAAATATGCCTAAGAGGTTTATAAATAGTGAATCATTTAAAAAATAGTAATCGAGTACAAAAATTATGAGTGCTTGAAGATTCAAGATGGAATATACAATGTGTTACATAATGAAACTGATATGTAGTAATTCAATGAAACACATGGATTCTTATATGTATTTGTTATGCATTGGTAATGTTAATAATTTTTCTTCTTTAAAAGAAGAAAAAAACCCTTGAAGCATGTGGCTGGACTTGCATCACCAATAATCTAGGTATTAAGTCAAACTTTATGTGAAATTTCATGCGAAAAAACCTACAACGATCAACTTCATATGCTTAAGTAATTTCAAGTTGTGATGTACACAGTTGTAAAAATCTTTTTAGGCCTCCGCCTAGCTATTTATTTAAGCCCGCCTTGACAAGGTTTATCGTCTCATGTCAGAATCAAAACCTGTATTTAGACACCAGTTTGGCATTATTTAAGGTTCAATGCCAATATAAGCATCAATGTGCTTATTTAAGGCGATCTGGCCTCCTTAGCAACTCCTAAGCACATTCAAAATCATAAAATTTCAATCTAAATCAACTAACATAAACAAACCCTAAAATTTTATCTAAAATGCAAGAGTTATCCAATTTTCCTATCCCTGATTAATCCTCGTCTAAACGGTAAATTCCGAGTCTGTACTAACTGCCTAGCATCCACCTAGTGATTTTTACACCCTTGATTGTACCTAATTCTTGCAATGAGAAAGTTCAAGACAAAAATTGATGGAACTTGGTTGACTAAATTATACGAGGATCAAAAGATATTCCTTTTGAAGTTCAGATCAAAACAACACTCAAGAACACATAAAAATAGCACTTAAAAATGTTGATATGACGTGGTGTTCATCTGATACAAGCCTCATATCACTCATGAGTGGACCCGAAATCAGCTCTAAAGTAAAACGTAAAGCACATTATAGCTTGATTCCTAGTCAACAATAAAGTCTATATGCAAGCAAACTCGATCGAACCCTACCTTCGACCGCTCGAAACAAACTTGACCCTAAGCCTGTGATGTTTGAAATCAAAACCCTCTTTACTGCACCGCTCAAATTCTCCACCCATAACAAAAATATGAACCACCTAATATTTGACCTGATTCCATAAAATATATTTCTCAAAACCCATTTTGACCCAAGATCCGAATATGAAGAGATATATTTGTGAGTTGTGGGATACATAAACACACTTATGTGGAATGGATCTTTAAGCCACTAATACACTAGAGGGGTGGGGTGAATAATGCATATCATCTAGTTAAAAATTAACTTGCAAATCTAAATGTTATCTACTTGAATAAGGAATAAAAACAGAATCATACGCAAATAACCATATAGTAGATGCAAAGTAAATTAAAAGGCAAATGACACCGGGAGTTTTATATTGGTTCGGATATGCAATCCTACGTCCAAGCATGTACTCTCTTTATAGTTTCACTATCATTTGTTGTTTTTCACTAGTGGAAAGGACACATTTACAATCTTACCATTGGTGATAAGATACACCTTTCCTCTTGACTTTGCATAAGGGACAATTACATTTTTTTATCTACAACAGTGCAGTATAGAGAAATAATTGTAGATTCAATACGGAAATATACAATTGATAGAGTTTGAGGTATAACTTAGGGAAGTTATGTAATTTGATACATATTTCTAACTCGATAACCAACCTGTTCTGAATAAAAGGTGTTTTCTTTCTATTATATACTTGATTTAATATGTTGTATATTAATTAATTAATTTAATTAAAGGAATATTTAATAGAAAATTTATAAATAGTTTGTTTTGTGATAATAATTGCAAAGTGTTGTAATTATGAGTAATTCTTCACAATGAAAATAAATGTAACATTTTAAATATTCCTAGTCAAGATGATCGAGACTGGACATCAATAATATCCATTGAGAGTAGAGACATAATGCTCTTCAAATGTTGGGCAGTGTATTACTGATGGCTGCTGGAGGCACTAACGCATTATGTACTGATAGTTATTGGATAACTATGAAATGACCCACTCGATGATTTTCTATTATTTGATATAACCATAGTCAAACATAAAATATCGACGTGACTAATTTGCACGATTCTCTCGACTTGAGAATACCGTTGATTTCAATATGGAAGTTTCACTTTGATTATAGTTAAATTATGGCACGATGTCCATCGAACGACTATAGTTAGGTCGATGGAATCATTGAAAGTGAGACACTACTCAAGAGAGGATTTGTCTCCTCAATTATATAAGGTTAGTATCACGATCAATTAATGTCAACACAAAATCAAAGTATCTGACTAGAGCAGTTTGGTTAATAATAATTGTTATTATTGAACCAATGACTTTGTGTTTAAATAATAAAGTTAATTGGACGATTTGAAATTTTGGCTATTACCAAATTACATAAGTCCAAAATGATATAATTACGATGTAGATAATTAGTATAAATAATCATCACTATCAAGTGCCACTTATAATAAGTAAAGTTAAATTTTACCAAAAACATATGTAAGCGATTAATTCAGCCAAAATGTCACACCACTTGTTCGATATTAATAGCTAACTGAATTACACATTTGAGTCGCACAATTATAAAGATGAATACTTTGAATAAACAACACGATTTAATTAATTTATAAATTATAAATTATGTAATGTTTATGAAATATAAATTATTGAACTTTATTTGGTTTATTTGAATATCATCAACATTTAATAAAGTATGTATATAGATGTTATAAATGCTCGTATTGATACACGATATCGATAAAATATTTAAACTAGGTTTAAATAAATTAATTGCTAAGTTATTTTAGGAATTTATTTGAGTCCCACATGCATGATGAAAAAGGACGGAGTTTTCAAATGCGGTTTGAAAATCCAACATGAGCAATTAAAAGAAGGAAGTAAATCTCCGCACTTTACTCCTCTTTATAACCCATTTAAATATCATTTATGCAATGGTTTTTGTCCTTTCTATTTAATTATATTTCTTCCGATGAAAATATGAAGAGGATGGAAATAATTAGATTGGATTTAATTAAGAATTAATAGAAAGGTTTTAAAAGGGAAAATTGAAGTGTTTCAATGTTTCCTTAAAAATAATTCTTTCTTATTCAATCCATGATTATTCTTTTCCTAAATAAACATCTTATCTTCTTTCTCGTGCTCTCCTCTCTCCCCTAATGGCGTCCATAAAAAGAAAGTCCATAAAACAAATGCAAATATGAATAGATAAAATTCAAGGTGGTGATTACTTCTAGATCGTTGCATAATCCAAAGGTTGATTCAATAGAATCAGAGTTTATTTTTATTTAAGGCGCAAATCTTAGGCTTAATCTTTAAATCTATAAAGTGATCTATCATATCTAGGATTTGTTCTATTATTCGAGGTGTTTCTTCAGGCTTTACCCAAATATAATTCTATATATCTACGTATCTTTTAATTTTATTTTCATCGCCTTAATTCTCCATCTCTCTCTTCTGTTTATATGTGTGAATTTGGATTTTTATTTGAATATCTCAAAACTCCTTCTTGAATCACCTGTGTATTCTTATCATACTAAAAAATTCCTTGCTATGTTCATGAATAATAATTTCATTTATCTCTATTTTGCATGTTTATTTATCCAGTTTTTTTATCTAGTTCCAGACCATTTTATCACGAATTTGTATATGTCAATTTCTAACTTATTCTTGTTATTTAAAAAGGAAACAAAATAAATTAAATTTTGGAATATTCTTATTAATAAGTCAATTTTCATATTAAAAGATTTAGATTTGAATGTTTACACATAAATTGCTACGTAAATAAAACTTTAAAATAGTCGCATTAACTAATATTTGTTTACAACATAATATGATGACTTGGTTGTATTTTGTTTTAAATCATTCTAGAACAAATTTTTTTGGTGAATACAAAAAAGGAAACGTTAAATTAATGATTTATTCCTTGTTTTACAACTATATCTATTCTAGTACTGAATCTTTGTTTAAAAAACATTCGATTTCACAAGCTACTTGTATATAATTTTATTTTATTTCAAATTTTGTTTTAGTTCGTATATGTTCATAGGTTTATATATTTATGTAATACCTTTTATATGTATGTATTTATATTTAACTTAAGGGTTCAAAAGGGTGTTGTGTGTAAGATATAATGGTAAACTTTTAAGTAACTTTAATTAAACATTGAATTCATTGATTTATTACATGCAATATAAATAAAGTCTATTTCAGTTTAAACTACTATGTAAAATATCTACTGCGTATGTATGTATATATATTTATTTATATATGTAAGCATATATATATGAATATATATAATTTTTAAAAAACTTTCATGTTTTAGATGATAATGGCATATATAGAGAGGAAATGTGTCCATTGCGATGTAAATCTCAACTTCTAAACGAAGTCCACATTAACTCTATACATTTTTCATATGTTTCACTTACATTTACACATAGGTGATTTCGATGTGCTCATCATAATATATAATTAATTAAAATTAAACTAAACAAAATTTAAATAATTATAATAAAATAAAAAAAATCTTAAAAGGAAAATTTTAAAAAGTTCTAAATGAATTTAGACTAGATAGGCTCAATAAAGATTTAATATGGTAAAAAAAATTTGAAATTTGTCCATTTCTTCCACAACAAGCTAGCCCAGTCCCTTCAATGGTATCAAATCTCAATAGTTTGTACAGTCTAAATTAGTCATGTTATGGCTAACTGTTATTCTGCCTTTTGGAAAGACCGTGATACCATGGAATTGGTTAAATGGCTTTGCGATCATCCAGGCAGGAAGACCGAAGTGATAATTATCAGGTTCAGAGATCAGTTATAAGCAAGGCCATGGATGATGGTTAAGTAGATTCAAGCAAGTGGCATCCAAGAAATGGCTAAGTAAGGATTTGCACTTACCATAGGTAGAGTATCGAATCAGATCGATGTGGTTAAGAACGGACTGGATCGGACCAGATCACTATGACATGGATCACTTAGGTTGGCAGTTCAACATAACGATGATCGGCCAATAACTTAATAGTACCAGGGTAATCAAGAAAAAGACTATAGAAACATGGAGCAATAGAAGAGAGGGACCCACCATGGGGATCTCTGGCCCCATGGTCAAGCGCACGACTGATCGGTGCCAATCACCCCATAGGAATCAGTGCCAATTCCCCTATAGGATCGGTGCCGATCACTCCTAATGGCTCAGATGGGCCCTATTTTTTGATTAGTCGATCTCAGCATCGGTCTTCGGTACATGGATTTTCAATTGGATATTTGCAGGTCTTCTCGTATAAATATAGGATCATTGGCTCATTGCAGGGGAGCTTCTTTCTGGCTTTCTTCGTCTTCTTCCTAAGACTATACTCCACCATTTTTATTCTCAATTTTCATGGAGTGTAACTGTAATCAGCAGTATAAATAAATAGAAGGAAACTTTTGGAGTGGACGTAGGGCGAAGTCATCCTAACCACTATAAATCCTCTTGTGCACTTACATTTTACCTTTTTAATTTACTATTCTTCATATTTTCTTCTCTATATCATTCTGTTTGGATTTGGTTATTGAATCTATGTGCTATCGTATTAATCGAGTGTTTGTGACCAATTTTGGCGCTAACATTTTGGTATCAGAGCCAGGTTACTTTCACCTGTAGATTTTGAAACAATTGAGAGTTTGGATTTGGATCAATGGTTAGGAAATCTACAAGGAAAGCACCTACAGATAGGAGCCACAATGGAGGAAGTCAAGAGGCATCCTCTGGAGCTGGAGCTAATCAACCTCCTTCTACATCACAAGGAACGAGATTGAGACTATAATGGATGCCATGCAGGAGCGGATGATGAAGGGGTAGGAGGAGATGATGTAGAATTTCCTTAGGAAAATCAGATAGGTTGGAGTGGCATGAGCTGTTGGAAATATGGTCATGGATTTGGAATAGCAGGAGCTGTAGGAAATCAGAACCATGGATAGGGAAACGAAGCTTACAGATCGAGAAACGGAGTGGAGCTACCGAGGGCATCCCCCGCGTCAACATGGAGGGATCGGTACCGATCCCTATAGGGGTCGACACCGATTGCTTTGGACTCGGAGGCATTCCCCTAGGTCTAGCTAGATCGGTTCATCAACGGATAGTTGTTCGTGTTGAGCAATTTGGTGCGGGTTGGAATGCAGATGCACGTCTGGAAGAGTATGTTCCCGAATACCCATACAGAGTCAGGGGATAGGCTAGGAATATGGATTGGAGACCACCTATGGATCAGAATGAAAGGATGGCTAAGCCGAAACATCGAATATTGAGGGGCGAATTGCCAACAGAAGTCTGGAGGATGTCTATTGGAGTCTGTTCACTCCAAATGTTAGGAATGCTAGGAACCCACCGAAGTTCAAATTACCAACATTGGAGGCATATGACAAAATGTCGGATCTAACAATGCATATGATGAGATATATCAGCATATGAAAGTGCTAAAGGCATCAGAAGAGGTAATGGCAAGGTGTTTTCCTTTATACATGACGGAGTTAGCTACGCTTTGGTTCTGGCAATTAGAAAATGGATCAATCAAGACATGGAATGAGCTAGTGGATTAGTTCATGAAACAATTTCACATTTCGTAACCCAAGAATGTGATGACATTGGTGGTACTTAAGCAGAGGATCAGAGAGTCCTTGAGGAGCTTTTTAACATGATTCAATGTGGCAGTGGCTTCGATGGGTTGGCTGGATCCATCAATGGTTTTAATGGCAGAAGTATCAAGAACTGCTGATGAAACAGACTTCAAGATTTAACCGATACAGAATCCACCGATGGATCTTAGGGAATTCTATCATAAAGCAAAAAGGATCCTATGGTAGGAGAATGCACAAGTCGACAAACCGGAAGTAAACGTTATGTAAGGCGAAGGATCATTGAGAGAAGGACTCAAGAAGGATAAGGGTAAGCGAAAGTTGGACGATGGATATGATGGATCAAGAAGGCAAAGGAAAGAGCGAGAGACGAAGTTCTCCTTGTATTCGGATTTGATAGAAAGCTTGGAATAGATTTATCTGGACACTAGGGGCAACTCCCCTATTGGAAACTAGCAAGGAGGGATCTTATGGAGCGAGAATGTAGATCTGGGAAATATTGCATGTTCCACGAACTGGACGGGCATACCTCGGACGAATGCAGGAACTTAAAGGATATGGTTGAGGAGCACATCAGGAACGGCAGGCTACCGCAGTATGTGAGGACTCGGAGAGCGACGGTGGAATAGGAGTAGTAACCGTCCGCATCAAATGGAAATGGCCTTGGATCGAGGTCATGGATCGTCATCTCCTGATCAGGATAACATGAACTGAATAAACAATAAACTTCATAATAAAATGGCTAAGTCACTTACATATGTACGATACTGAGGACGAACCCCAAGCATGCTTTGAGATGATGATAAACTGTCACGCCCGGAAAGGCAATGTTTGGTTTTCTTTTTTTTCTAGTTTTATGGCTATAAGGACTCAAATTTAATAATTTAACTTAAATCTGCATTAATGCGATGAACAAAGTAGGTCACGATTGTCCCAACAGGAGAGACAGAGTGATAATCGCAAGGTACGAATCCCTTCGTCGAAAAGTGTCCATACAGTGTGGATTAAGCCCTCGACTGGAGAGTTGAGGCTGAAGAAAGGAAGTCGGTACAGAATTGATCGCTTCATGTCCTAATTGAAGAGTCATGGACTAAAGTGGAAGAAGTGAGTCACTTCGTCGAAGAGTGATGGGATCAACTTACTTATCACTGTTCCCCTTTTCACCTAAGAGCGAATGGGTGGGGTCTAGCAATGGTTCAAAGAAACCATGATTGGCCTAGGAAGGCTAGGACATCACTTTATGTTCAAGGACACTAAGACAGAGCACATGAAGTAACGCCGTTTCATCAGAGAATGACAGGATTGGCTTATTTATCATTGTTCCCTTTACTGGAGAGTGACAGGATGGGGTCCGGCAAGAGCTCCAAGAGGCTATGATCGGTCCAGAAGGATCAAGACATTGTTATATGACCTAAAAAGGCCAGAGTGTAAGGGGTAGGTAGCTTCATTCAAGAGCGACGGGATTGGCCTACTCATCGTTAAGTTTGGATCCGAATTAGCAAGAGTCTGGAGAGACTGTTGATAGGTCCGGGGAGACCATGAACTAGGACAAGAGTCCGAAGAGATCACAGATTGGCTTACTAATTTTAAGGATTTCAAACTGTTATGCATTTGGACGTTGACCCAAAAAGGTCGTAGATTTGGATAATGATCCAGGAAGATCGAGGCTTTGGATTTGGCAAACGACTCGGTGGGATTGTGAATCTGGTTAACGAATTTGGATGGATGTGGATTCAGTTAAGGATTTGGAATGGTTTTAAAATTTGCTATCGATGAATTATAGACTTTAGACTTATGGCAATTCAAAACACACCTTCCGATCGTAAGTATGTTTTTTGGGGTAAATGTTATCCCGTCCTTTGACAAGGTTGTGATACCATGGACTTAGCTAAATGGATTTTTGATCATCGAGGCAGCTGGAAGATATAATTATCAGGTTCAGAGATCGGTTATAAGCAAGGCTATGGATAATGGTCAAGCGGATTCAAACAAGTATCATCCAAGAAATGGCTAAGTATGAATTTGCACTTCCCCAAGGCAGGGGATCAGATTGGATCAATATGGTTAAAAACGAGTCGGATTACTGTAGCTATGGATCAATCGGATTGGCAGTTCAACTCAACACTAATCTCTCAATAACTCAAGTACCAGGGGAATTAAGTAAACGACTATGGAAACACGGAGCAACGGAAGAGTAGGACCAACCATATGGATCATCGGCTCCATGGTCAAGCGTACGACCGATCGGTGCCGATCCCGCCATAGGGATCAGTGTCCATGCTTCCAATGGCTCAAATAGGCACCATTTTTTTTGGATTGGTCCATCTCGGCTTCAGACTTTTACATGTGGATTTTCAACTGGATATCTGCACGCCTTCTCCTATAAATACAGGATCATTGGCTCATTGCAGTGGATCTTCTTTCTAGCTCTTTTCATCTTCTTCCCAAGCCTGTACTTTACCATTTTTATTCTCAATTTTCACGGATTGTAATTGTAAACAGTAGTATAAATAAATAAAAGGAAAACTTTTGGAGTGGACATAGGCCAAAGTCAGCCGAACCACTATAAATCCTCTTGTTTATTTACTTTCTTACCTTTTTTAATTTACTATTCTTCATATTTTGTTCTCTGCATCATTCTATTTTGGATTTGGATATTGATTCTATGGTGCCATCATATCAATTGAGTGTTTGTAACCAATTTTGGTGCTAACACTAATTAATTAAGCCTACCAACTTACTACGATGTCTAGAAAGGTAATTTCTAGGATTAGAATTGGGTAATCAAGTACAATTTCCAACCTGATTACCGGCCAGTCCTGAAAGGCAAAGTAAGCCAAAAAAGTTGCCCTTAATAGAAAGGGCTAAATTTAAATTGGGCCTTGGGCTAATTTTCTAAATGGTTTTGAAAATTAAAGTAAAGATTTTAAATTCAGAATGAAACTTGTTTATCATAAAAGTAATAGTATAACATAAATTTACAAAATGCTTGAAAATATATTGAAATTTCCAATTTTTTTGAAAATATCCAAAAATTAATTTCAAATTTTAAAATTCATTAATAATATTAATAAAATAAATTAATTAAATAAGTTAATTAATTAATACTTATACGGATGTTTTAGATATATATATACGTTATGTTGTTTTAAATTGTTTATGATAACATAAGTATGCATGTATGTATGTAAAACAAAATTTTGAAATTAATATAATTTAATCACAATTGTTTAATTAAATTAATTAATTAAAGGTTGATTAATTAAATAAAAACACGCAAATATATATGATATATGTGTTATACTATATAGGTTATAGTGTATATATAAATATTCAACATAAATGTTATATTGGAAAAATATAAAATTAATTAAAGAGTTAATTAATTAAAATTAATTGAATAAGATTTAATTAGTATAATGTTATCATAAAGTTGTTATATAAGTTAATGAAATATAAAAGATATGTAATAATTATACCTATATAATATGAATGTATAAAGCCTTGCCAAAAAAATATGAATGTATAAACCAAAGGTGGAACATTAAGAAACCCAAACAGACTTAAGGGATAAATACATTCGTGTTGTACGTATATCATGATTTTATATGTGTCACTCAATCAAATATATTAGAGATTATGAATTTGTAATTTAAGTGTTGTCCTTTATAATTTATATCTTAATAAATTACTCGCATACTCTCTAGTTGTTGAGCAAACTCAAACTAGAGATGTTATGTGTAATATTATTAATATATTGATTAGACGAGGTAAGATAACTATAGGTATTTGTTGAGCAAACTCAAGGTACATATAGTGTACTTAGGCTGTAGCAAAATGGTAGGTACGAGTGGATAATCATCTCTGATTTGTTAAGAAAACTCGAGGTCGAAATGAGATTAGGACAAGGAAATATGGGTTAGGAGTTCTATATAATACAACTGATAAGGAGTTGCTTATCATTTGTGGGGCTATGACCTGCTGAGCAAATTCAAGGTTGGAATCCCAAGGCAGATGAGTTCTAGTACCCACTAGTGAAGTTGAAGTACTTCTATGTTTCATCTTAGGTTTGGAGAAACATAAAACACTAGTGGGAGCCTCATTAGAAAAATAACATGATAATATTTAAACTTTCTAATTTTGAAAGAATATATGTTATGTAATGCTATAATAATCTACATAGATAAATCCATGCATTTAATATGACTAATAAGATGTTTATCAGTTAACATATACAAATGAACTGAATTGAAAATTGACAAATAGATATATAACATATACTTACTATTAAATACTTCTTGCATGTAAATGTTTTCCACTCCTATGAAAGTGCCTAAATTTTTAACCACTTAATACGTTCTTTACTTGGTCGCATACTATTTATTCACGCAAGACTGTGTATTGCATTCTATGAATTCTAAACTCAATAGCAGTACAAGAATACGGATATTTGATCCATATACCATCACACATGTGAACTGTCACAGTTTATAATATACGATACTTCGATGAAATTAGTTCATTCGAAGCAAACAAGTAAACCGTACTGCAAGATCGACTATTCAATTTGATTAACTACAATAAAGATTGTATTGTACTAAATGTAAAACTAGACCAAAACTACAAGATAGATCTAAAAACTCGATCTTTGAGATGTTAGTTTATTGATCAATTTACGTAAAATGCAACATATTTGATGTCCTTAAATGTTAAAGGATAATCAAATGCACTTTTTGTAAAGAGTTCATTATGATACTATAGTAAGGGTTTTATTTTGAGTGGTCCAACCATTTAGAAAGAGAGAAGAAGTAAATAAGAGTAGATGTGATTTAAGGTACAGTTGGGGTAAAGAGAGTTAATAGTCACTTCTGCATCATAAAGAAACATCAGAAATGAGAATTGTAATAATAACAATTGATACTTAACAATGGAATGAGAATTATGATTTCTATTCTGAAATGTATTTTCATATAGAAAATACTTTATATAAAATTATTTCTCCAAGTTCAAGATATTTGATCAAAAAAATCTCCACTATAAACTAGTTGCAATATATGAAATTAAATTATCTATATTAAGTAAATAATAGACCACCGAATTCGGTACACTATTATAGTAATAGCATAAATAGTAGGAGCATGCCATATAGCATTTAGTAATCGCATCAAGTTATGAAAATTGTTTTCATAAAATATACCGTACATTGTATATGAAATAATGAACATTGTCGGTATCGACTGAAAAGTCGACATAATTATATTTTAATGTGAATATTATGAATATGCATTATGAGATAAAACTATAATATGGTTGTTATATTCATAACAAAAGTGATACATTAAAAGATACAGAAGTACCTAAAATTACTTACAATTATTTTAGAAATATATACTAAACTATAGTTTTTGGAAATAATTTTTATCATATGATTATGAATAATATGATACTGGTTAATTACATCTCAAACAATTAAGGGCTATACATTCATTTACTAAGATCGCCAGAAGAGTGGATGAACTCTTTGGATTGATACATATGGATGTATGCAATCGTAAGTCTATTAGTACCAAAATTATTCCACATACTTCATCTTATTCGCTGATGAGTTATCACAGACATGGACATGTGTATTTGATACACAGGTATAAATATATAATAAGCTCATAGAATATAAAACTAAACATGCAACAGAATGATTCGATTTGATCAAATAATTGAGTATATTAGAAAAAGTTTCGTATGTACATAATAATGAATAAAAACTCGGTCTCAAAGGTAACTCCTCCCTATAATACATAATGATACATTGATAAGGAGTAATTGAACTTTTTTGGACAAAGCATGATTAGTTGTAAGTGAAGTCGAGATAAATTCTTCCTATATGGTGTGTACTTAAGTGTAGTACATAAAGTTAAAATTAATATCATACAAATAATAGTTTACAAAACCATACAACATAACGATTTATAAGATACCCCTACATATTCAAAGTAAGGAGTTGACGGATTATGTAAGTTGAAATACTGCATATAATTACTGTGCAGAGGGGATCTTGTATAAATTACACCAAAAGAATTTTGGGTATGATAGTCATTTATTAACTAATTTATGTTGTAAAAAAATGTTGTAAACTAATACTAAATCGATTTTATATAAGGTAATTCATAAACTGTTTATGAATGCTCGTTCTGTTGCACCGAGAAACAACTATTGTTTCACGAAATACTAACTTTATATCGAATGAATTTCTCTTATAATTATTGGAAGCAAAATGGGTTTTGGATATGATCTAAGGATAAAACTAACTATGAGGTATGAAATGAAATTGAGCAGACCTAGATGAACACAAAGCATTAGAATGTCTAATAAATATTCTCACACTTGAAGAGAAATTATGAGTTTATTGTCTATTCGAGAAAGATAATCCTCAACTGTCAGTTAAACCATTAATAATATTGATTCTACTATATGCTATGATGCGCAAATCTGAAATGGATTCCAAGAACATTATCAAAATATTATTTTGGTAGTTGTACCTGAAGGGACATGATCCATTGACCATAAATATGTCTTCAAAGCGTAAGACTAATGCAGTTGGAATAAAATAAGGAACATTAATAAGAATGAAATCATAAATTTCAATTTTGATATTAGCATAATAGGTTCATTATTTAATGTGTTCAAGTTAATTCGGATTTACTTAAAAAATTATAGCGTGGTATGACTTCATGTCTCGGTACATGTGTATTGAAACATAAAATTCTAAATAATGATTTATAGTAAACTGTTTATACATAATAACCAAGTGTCTCGAAGTCAGTGGGAGCAATATTGGGTTTTTGAGTTTTGGATATGATATAAGAATAGATATGAAAGTGTCATTTGACAAATTGAACAGATGTTTTGATAAAATTATCAAATAGTTCTATTGTTAATCAAAATGTAGAGGAAACATGTGCTCATAAGAAAGAACGTTAAAAGGTACACAGATATTTCTAAATCATAAGTAAATAACACATTATCGATTGTTAATGACATATTTTTGTTAAAATCAGCTTTAGTTGTTTCAATACACAACGTTGGATTTTAAATAATATCATTTATAGCGAGCATAAAGATATTTGGAATATCCCAAACAATATGAAAGGACACCTTAGTAAAATGAGTAATGTGGAACATGCAAGATGTATTACCATGCATTGGCAATAGAAATTATCATACATGCTATGTTGTCTACGATATCGTGTTTTGTTTATGTATTCGGTACATGAAGCAAATATAAAATCCAAATTAATATCACTAAATGGTTGTTTGGCATGTTCTCGTATATTTGTGAAATTCTAGGGAATATTTTACAGAAACAACAAACTTCTTATGACGGAATGTTCAGACTCAAATTTTCATAAGTAAAATTGAGTATAATACGTCAATAATAAATTCAAGTTAAGGATCTTGAAGTTAAAAATGTTCCCAATGAAAAACTATGAATAATTCAATAAAAAAAGGCTAAGTACATCGTCTTGAACAACATCACAATATAAGCAATGTATATAAATATAAATGCACAAATTTATAACTGAGCAGAAGGTGATTCCAAATGTACAAAATCCTATAAAATTGTCATAAGATAACAATGTCACGATATGGTTCATAACAGAACTTGGAGTTCATTAGAAGTTGATAGACACAATTCGAATTATTCCGCATGATAAAGGCGGTTTATCAGCTTTAGAGAGAGTTGATTGACATAGTAGAAAATTGAAACATAATAGCATGATTGTTCAACTCAACTAGTTTTGAGAAAATTGATTGGAGAAATTTGAATAGAGTTCCATAATTGACCTGAAGTGAAAGTGAGAGATTGTTAGAGTTAAGGGTATGCAATATGGGCAATTATGTAATTTGTTACATATATCTAATTGAATAGCCACCTTTGTTAAAAAAGGGTAAATTTTGTGATAATTTTTACACAATGTTGTAACCGTGAGTAATTCAACACATACCAATTTAAATATTCCTAGTCAAGATGTATCAAGACTAGATATCGATATATCTGTTGAGACTAGAGTACGTAACACTCTCTAAATGTTAGTCGGTGTATTACTGATGGTTGCTGGAGGCACCAAGGGGTTACATACTTATAATTATTGGATAGCTATGGAGTGACTCACTCGATGGTTTTTTATTCGTTAATATAACCAAGGTCAAACAGAAAATATCGATGTGACTAATTTACATAGTTCTCTCGATTTGAGAAAGTTGTTCTTCAATGTGGAAGCTCAGCTTTGATTATAGCTAAATTATGGCATGTCGTCCGTCGAATGACTATAGTTCGGTCAAGCGGAAGCATTGAAAGTGAAAAACTATTCAAGAGATGATTTGGCTCCTCGGTTATATAAGGTTAGAATGATGATCAACTAAGGTCAACTCAATGTTAAAGTCTTTCACCAGAGTAGTTCAATTAATAACAATTGTAATTATTAAACTAAAACTTTGTGTTCGGACTATAGAGTTGAATATGGATGATATTGGAATTTCGACCATTACCAAATTCCATAGTCCAAAGTGGTGTAGTTTTGACAAAGAGAATTGGTGCAAATGATTATCACTATCAGATACTGCTTTTTATAAATAAAATTGGATTTTACCAATAAGATTTGTAAGGGATAAATTCAACCAAGGTGTCACACCACTAGGTAAAGTGACGTGTGAACGTTAATTTTTAAATTATTCGATGCTAATCGTTGACTAAATTTACACCCTTGAGTTGCACAACCGTAATGATGAATACTTTGAATAAACCACACGATTTAACTAATTTACAAATTATTGTAAATTAATTAATATTTATGAAATATTAATTGAACTTTACTTGATTCGTTTAAACATCATTAGAATTTAAGAAGTGCATATATAAAGTTATAAATGCGCGTATTGATATACAATTTTAATAAAATATTTAAACTGGGTTTAAATAAAGTAATTACCAAGTTATTTTAAGAATTTTTTGAGGCCTATATGCATTATGAAAAAGGGAAGAGTTTTCAAATGCAATGTGAAAATCCAAAAGAAGAAATTAAAAGAAGGAATTAAATCTTCATCCTTTAGTCCTATTTATGACTCACTTAAATCCCATTTATGACTTTTTTGTCATTTTTTAACTAAAATGTTCATTTTTGAAGTAGAAAAATATTTTATTATAAAAAAGGATAAGGAGAATATGATATTAAAAAAAATTGCTTCTCATTAATTCTGTTTCTTCTGACGAAAGTATAAAGTGGAGGGGAAAGATTTGATTAGATTTAATTAGGAACTAAATAGAGAGTTTTTAAAGGGAAAATTGAAAGGTTTCAATGTTCCCTTTAAAACTTATTCTCTCTTATTCAATACATGCCTTTCCTTTTTCTTTTGTAGGTAAATAATATATTATTATTTTGCATGGGCAAGCTGGGTTTATAGTGGCTATACCACTGTACAAATGGAAAACAAGTTGAGGCTAAGTTACCGAGGCTACTAATAGATCGACTAAACTAGATAAGTACAGGAGTTAGGCAACATGCCTAAACTACTAAAACAATGATAAAACACTATTCTCCTTCAGAAGAGGAAGAAACAATCTCATCATCGGACGAGTCTGTTCCAATAACATGGACATATAAACTAAACATCTTCCTAAGTAGAGAATGAAGTGCAATGATGTCTTGAGGTAGATGAAAATCCTGTCCTAGCTAGCATCTTGAAGAATAACTCTATTTGATCCTCTTGCTCGTCGTCCTATGAAAGAGTAGGAGAATCACCTGACAGATGATGAATTAACTATCTCTATTCACCAACAACATCAGCAACATATCTAAAATAACAATATCTCATGGGGGAATATTAGAACTGCGTGTCTTCATGGACCCAAGTCAGCTCATTAGAATACCAAGATATCATGTTAGGAGATGTGCTAGACATGTTAGTGCTAGATCTTGGAATTTCAATGCTTTCCCCATGGACCACTCACCATATCGATAGTAGGGGAAGGAATTTGCAACATGTCCTTACGGACCCATATTCACTTCGCCACTTTCGGCAATGAAATATTTTGTACAAGTGGGATCATAATGCCTTCCTTCACTAATGAGACGAGGGGCGATGCTTTGGAGTGATGCTTGCAAATTTCCGCCAAATATCCAAACGAACAACAAGTAGTGCATATAGAAGTTTTCTACTTATAATTAACTTCCACTATTGCAACTTGCCTCAGGGAAGGTTCAACGGGTAAAACAAAAGGCAACAACATTGTAGGCCTAATCTCAATCAAAGACCTCATATAATCTAGCCTTTCCTTGTTAAACGCAGCAACATCAAAATAAACCAAATCTTCAATAAGGTTGACCAATCAATTAACACTACAAGAAAACTTGTTATCGCTTGCATTGATTAGCAGCATTTGAAAGCCAACTACTACTATTAATATTTTAGGAACGATGGCATCGTTTTCTCACCGCTAATTCACTAACATTTCATGAAATTTTTCTCTGCCGCCCTCGCTTAATAAAAGTAATATTTCTATTAGCCTTCTCCTTCAACATATCCTTTAAAAAGAAAATTTTAGGATTTTTCTTCAATAAAACTAAAATTATGATCCTCTCCTTCAATAAAATAAAATTAGGGCTTAGAATTCTGAAAAGGGAAAAGACATCCAGTCTTCATCTTCACTTTTTGCTCATGGCGATAAAAATAAGTTCCAGAACTTGATCCACATCGAAATCTAGATAGGTGGACCTCGCCACTGCGTTGATGCAGTTTGGTCTTTTTTCTTTTTGGTGTAGTTTATGTATGTTGTTTTTGGTTAAAGTCTTGTCAATTTAGGTCATTTTCCCCCTTTTGTTTTTGTATGATGTAGGGTTTAGATGCGATGCCTTGCATCTTTTGCTAATGGAACAGGTTATTGTGTCATGTTGTTCATGTTGCTTGCCTAGCTATGTGGTTGATGTTTCAAGTTTCCCATCGAATGCTGCTTTATCTCTTTTCATTCACTATTATTCAACACCACAAAGTTTGTTGAAGCAACGAGTAGTGTTTTCCTCTATTTTCAAATCACACGCCTTCTCGAATAAGGTAGTTTTGTGGCATTATGGGTTGTTTTTTCTGCCTTTCCATTTTGTTCTGGCATAGCTAACTATTTTTGGGTCTTTTGGGCTCCTTATTTTGCTTTTGGTAATGTTGCTAATTGGGATATGGCTTGTCTTATGGCTATTACTTGCTGTTGCTGGTTGAGTAATCATGAGTGAAGGTTTTTCCTTCTAGCTTGTCATATAAATCGAAAGATTTTTCTTATATTTACTCGCTTGCTTGCTGCTACTGGCTATTTCTTGCTTTCTTTCTTGCTTGCTTGTTGTAACTGGTCATGAATGTTAGTGTGGTTAATGTTTGATGTCATAATGTATGTGCTTTATATGTGATGCAGCGCACCATGTTAAGTCGTCCGCCTTAAGTCGCTCGGCCTGCTTTGGGTCGCGCCAAGTTAAGTCGCAACCACATAAGTCGCTCCACAACCTAAAGCCGCCCCAACCATCAGCGCATCGTGATTTCCTTAAGTCGTTCCCTGAAGCTGCTTTCTTAAGTCGCTCAACGACCTAACGGCTCAAGAAAACAAGGCTGCATTTCTATAAGTCGCTCGCCTATGCCGCTTTCTCTTATGTCGCTATGTCGCAGGGTTCCTTATGTCGCTCCAGAAGCTTAAGTCGTTCCCTGAAGCGCTTTCTTAAGTTGCTCTCCTAGGTCGCTAGGTCGCTCAGCTAGGCCGCATCCTGTTATGTCGCATATGTGTTGTTGCTATTGATTCGCTTGAGTTGAGCCGCTGGTTTCTTATGTCATATTGTTTGTTAAGTCGTATATTGTTGTAACTTCTTATGTCGTTGAGTCGTATGTCGCGTGTATTGTTGTAATGTTAAGTCGTGTAACGTGTAACTTGTTAAGTCGTATGTCGTGTGATGTTGGGTCGTGACTTGTTAAGTCGCGGGTATTAAGTCGGTCTGTGTGTTGTAATTCCTATAAATAGGGTTGTGTTGTCATTGTAAAAGGGAGTTGGTTTTTGAATAAAATTTGTGTGTGCGTTTTTGCCACCATTGTTGAAGTTGAGTGTGATCTCCTTCTTCTTTCCTTCTTCGGGTTATTCGTGCGCGAATCAACGAAGTAGAAGCCAATTCTCGGTATCACTTGCGAGTCATCAACGATTGAATTGTAGATCTCTCAACACGGTATCTTGCGAGATCAACGGGTTGAAGATAGCTAGATTCCGGCATCGTCACGATCAACGGAATTTGGCATTTATCGTTCTACCGGTTTCTTTGACACGAATTCATTATTTCGTGAGGAAGAAAGCTGCGTCAATTTGTATCAAAACATTATTAGCACGTCAAAGTTTAAATCCGCTACGTCACTTTTTGGTATCAGAGCTAAGTAAGATCAAGGCCAGATTGGAGCTAAGTAAGATCAAGTTGAAGCTAAGTCAAAGCCGAGTTAAAGGAAGTTAGGTCGAAGCCATATCAGATCTGAGCCGAGTCAAAGCTAAGTCGAACCATATCAAAGCCGTATCAAGTCAGATCAAAGCTAGATCATGCCTCCGAGTCGTGCTAATCGATATCATAATGTTGAGGATGTGTATAGAAGACAAGAAGCTGAACAGATGGAGCAACGTATCAATGAAAAGTTCAATGAGGGTATTGAGAAGTTGGAGAAATTGATGAAAGACATGAATCAAAATCAAAGGAGAACGTCGCCAGTTTTGAACCAGAGTGGAAACAGGGTTTCACCATCGGTTTCAGGAGAAAGGAGGACGTCACCCCAGTCTTATCGAGATAGGAGAGAATCTTCAGTTTCAGTCAGGCGAGAACACCATGAGTATCGAAATGAAGAAAGAACTCAACATGGGTATGAGAATGAACCTTACCGTGATGCTGAAAGACTAGGTAGAAGGGACATGCGTGATCGTAGAGATGTAGATGGTCAGGATCGATATCGAACTACATATGATTTTGAGGAATATGGTGATGGATGTAGCATTCATTGTCGAGATCGAGGCCAAGTGCAAAATCGATATCTGGTTTCAGAGAATGATCGTAAATGGGAATCATGTTTGAGGATGGAAATTCCAGAATTCAAAGGTGGTATGCAAGCAGAAGAATTTATTGATTGGTTGTCAAATGTTGAAGAAATTTTGGAATTCAAGGAGGTACTTGAGAATCGCAGGGTTCAGTTAGTTGCTACAAGATTAAGGGGAACAGCTATGGCTTGGTGGCAGCAAACTAAACTAACTCGGGAGAGAATAGGAAAATCAAAGGTTGTTGCTTGGGAGAAGATGAGAAAGATGAAGAAAGCGACTTTCTTGCCGTACAATTATCAATCTCTTATGTATCAACGTTTGCAGAATTTGAGACAAGGGACGAGGACAGTGAATGATTATGCAGATGAATTCTATCAATTGGTTGTAAGGAATGATATTATGGAAACAGAGGAACAACTAACGGCTAGATATATTGGAGGGTTACGAATGCAAATTCAAGACATGGTGAATATGTTTAATCCAATGTCTGTTGCTGAAGAACATCAGAAAGCTCTAGCTTAGGAGAAACAAGGGAGACGAGAAAGTGGTGTGTTTGTGGGTTCTAACAACCAGAATAAAGGTGCGAGTAGCAGTGCTAATGTTTCCAAGGCAGTCAATAAACCAGTTGTCAATGAAGCCGCTGAAGCAAAGGTCAATAGCAGTATCAAGTGCTATAATTGTCAGGAGTTTGGTCATAAAAGTAATGAATGTACAAAGCCAAAGAAGAGAGCACTAGTTGCAAAGGAATGTGAGTATGAGGATGTGGAAGCTGAAATTGATTATACTCAACCATCGAAGTTTGATGAAGATGAAGAAGTTGTGTCAGGAGATGAAGGGTGTAATTTGATGATAAGAAGGTCTTGTTTAGTGCCAAATCATGATAATGATTCTAGTTGGCGAAGAAGCAATATCTTTCAGTCTACATGTACTATCTTGGGGAAGGTTTGTCGATTTGTTATTTATGCGGGAAGCTTCGATAACATAATTTCTGAAGAAGCCGTTACAAGTTAGGGTTGAAGACTGAAAAACACACTAGACCTTATAAACTGGCGTGGCTAAAGAAAGGTGGAGAAGTGACAGTAGGAAGACGAGCATTTGTTACATTTTCTATTGGGAAGAAGTACAAAGATGATATATGGTATGATGTTGTCGACATGGATGTGTGTCATTTACTATTGGGAAGACCATGGCAATATGATAGAGCTGTACAACATAATGGTCGCACTAACAGCTACAGTTTCATGTTCGAAGGGACACAAATTACCTTAGTTCCTAAGAAGCATGAACAAAGCGAAAGCAAGTCAGAGAAGAAAGTGGAATCGGCTAGTCTATTATCTACGAAGGAATTTGTTGAAGAAGTGAAAGATAGTGCTGAAATGTTTATGTTGATTGGGTATGAAACAAGTGAAGATCGTGAAGTTCCTACGGAATTTAGACCGGTGTTGAATGAATTTGAAGATGTCTTTCCTGCGGAATTACCCAAAGAATTACCGCTACTGAGAGATATACAACATCAAATTGATCTAGTGCTAGGTGTTATTTTACCGCATAGGCCACATTATTGTATGAGTCCGAAAGAGCATGAAGAGTTGAGGAGACAGGTTGAGGAGTTGCTTGAGCAAGGGCGTGTTCGAGAGAGTCTCAGTCCTTGTGCTGTACCAGCTCTGTTGGTACCGAAGAAAGATGGTTCATGGAGAATGTGTACCGACAGTAGGGCACTCAACAAAATAACTGTCAGATACAGATTTCCTATGCCAAGACTTGATGATCTATTGGACCAACTTAGCGGGTCTGTAATTTTTTGAAGATCGATCTTAAGAGTGGTTATCCTCAGATTCGCATTATACCAGGTGATGAATGGAAGACAACATTCAAGACACGGGAAGGATTATATGAATGGTTGGTTATGCCGTTTGGTCTATCTAATGCATCAAGTACATTTATGTGGGTGATGAATCAAATTTTTAGACCTTACATCAGGAAGTTTGTTGTAGTTTACTTTGATGATATCTTGATATATAGTGCGAGCACAGAAGAGCACATTCAACCCTTGCGAAAGGTGTTAACTATTCTTCGTCAAGAACAATTCTATGCAGCGACGAAGAAATGCGTGTTCATGATGCCAAGTGTTTTATTTCTGGGATATGTCGTGTTTAAGGAAGGGATACAAGTGGACCAGAATAAAGTAGTCGTAATCATAAATTGGTCACAGCCCAAAACTATAACAGAAGTCAGAAGTTTCCATGGGTTAGCTTCATTTTATCTAAGATTTATACCGCACTTTAGTAGTGTAATGGCCCCTGTTACTGATTGTATGAAGGGAAAGAAGTTTTCATGGACGAAAGCGGCAGGATATGCTTTTGAGCAAATCAAGGAACTTTTAACCTCAGCACCGATTCTAGTGTTGCCAGATTTTCAATTACTATTTGAGTTACATACGAATGCGTCTAAAGTTGGAATTGGAGGAGTGTTGAGTCAGAAGGGTCGTCCAATTGTCTATTTCGGTGAAAAACTTTCTGGAGAAAAGATGAGATACAATACTTACGATGTGGAGTTTTATGCAATTGTGCAAGCTGTGAAGCATTGGAGACATTACTTGTTCCACAAAGAATTTGTTTTGTATATGGATCATGAAGCGTTGAAACATTTACAAGAGCAGAATAAAATTGCAGCTAGGCATGCATCGTGGATATATTATTTGCAGCAATTTACATTTGTCATAAAGCACAAGTCTGGAGTAACTAATCGCATTGCCGATGCATTGAGTCGAAGGAGTAGTTTACTAACAACTATGCGAGTAGAGGTGATGGGTTTTGACTTAATTCCAGATTTGCTTACTACAGATTCATATTTTTTCGAAATCCTAGACAAAGTCAAACAGGGAAGCATGAACGGATATATGCTGGTTGAAGGTTTTCTGTTCAGAGAAAATCAGTTGTGTATTCCAGATTGTAGTTTATGAATGAAGATCATTAAAGAATTACATGAAGGAGGACATGTGGGCCGTGACCGTACTATGCAGTTGATCCTGAAGTCTTATTTTTGGCCGTCAATGAGAAAGGAAGTTGAAAAGTTTGTTCAGAGGTGCCATATTTGTCAAGTTTCAAAGGGGACCGCGACAAATGCAGGTTTATATATGTCGTTGCCTATACCTACTAAACCATGGGTGGATGTTAGTATGGACTATGTATTGGGTTTGCCGAGGACGCAACGTGGCAATGATTCTATCTATGTGGTGGTTGATCGGTTTTCAAAAATGGTACATTTTATCGCATGCAAGAAGACGGCAGATGCTGTTAATGTTGCACAGTTATACTTCGGAGAAATCTATCGACTTTACGGGTTGACTGAATCTATTGTATCGGATATAGACACTCGTTTTCTGAGTCATTTTTGGATGAGTCTTTGGAGAATGGTTGGGACAAAGCTGAAATTTAGTAGTGCTTATCATCGATAGATGGATGGACAGACAGAAGTTGTGAATAGATCCCTAGGTAATCTATTGAGATGCCTTGTGAATGAAAATTTGAAGAATTGGGATTCCAAGCTGTGTCAAGCTGAGTTTGCACACAACCATGCCGTTAATCGTAGCACTGGGTTCAGTCCATTCCAGATTGTTTACTCAACAATTCCTAAAGGACCGTTGGATTTGTCTATAGTACCACAGCAGAAAGGAGCGATCAAACGAGCTTGTGATTTTGTGAATAAATTACAAGAGTGCCACAAGGTTGTGCAAGAACGATTGCTTAAGGCGAATGAGAAATATAAGCAATCCGTAGATATTAAGCGATGACATGTTGAATTCAAAGAAGGAGATTTTGTGTATGCAGTATAGACTAAGGATCGATTTCCTGTTGGTACTTACAACAAACTAGCTGCTAGAAAGATTGGTCCTTTGGAAGTCGTAAAGAAGATTAATGAGAATGCTTATCAGTTAAGACTGCCGGATCATATCCATACTGCTGACATTTTCAACGTCAAACACTTGGTTCCATACCATGAGAATAAGTATGTCGAAGGAGAGGAAAGTGTGAATTCGAGGTCGAATTCTTTTCAACCAGGGGAGGATGATGCAGCGCACCATGTTAAGTCGTCCGCCTTAAGTCGCCCGGCCTGCTTTGAGTCGCGCCAGGTTAAGTCGCAACCACATAAGTCGCTCCACGACCTAAAGCCGCCCCAACCATAAGCGAATCGTGATTTCCTTAAATCGTTCCCTGAAGCCGCTTTCTTAAGTTGCTCAACGACCTAACGGCTCAAGAAAACAAGGCCGTGTTTCTATAAGTCGCTCGCCTATGCCACTTTCTCTTATGTCGCTATGTCGCAGGGTTCCTTATGTCGCTCCAGAAGCTTAAGTCGTTCCCTCAAGCGCTTTCTTAAGTCACTCTCCTAGGTCGCTAGGTCGCTCAGCTAGGCCGTATCCTGTTATGTCGCATATGTGATGTTGCTGTTTGATTCGTTTGAGTTGAGCCGCTGGTTTCTTATGTTATATTGTTTGTTAAGTCGTATATTGTTGTAACTTCTTATGTCGTCGAGTCGTATGTCGCGTGTATTATTGTAATGTTAAGTCGTGTAACGTGTAACTTGTTAAGTCGTATGTCGTGTGATGTTGGGTCGTGACTTGTTAAGTCGCGGGTATTAAGTCGGTCTGTGTGTTGTAATTCCTATAAATAGGGTTGTGTTGTCATTGTAAAAGGGAGTTGGTTTTTGAATAAAATTTGTGTGTGCGCTTTTGCCACCATTGTTGAAGTTGAGTGTGATCTCCTTCTTCTTTCCTTCTTTGGGTTATTCGTGCGCGAATCAACGAAGTAGAAGCCAATTCTCGGTATCACTTGCGAGTTATCAACGATCGAATTATAGATCTCTCAACACGGTATCTTGCGAGATCAATGGGTTGAAGATAGCTAGATTCCGGCATCGTCACGATCAACGGAATTTGGCGTTTATCGTTCTACCGGTTTATTTGACACGAATTCATTATTTCGTGAGGAAGAAAGCTGCATCAATTTGTATCAAAACATTATTAGCACGTCAAAGTTTAAATCCGTTGCGTCAATATGTAACTAATCCTACATTAAAACTAGTATAATTCGAGTTGTGGTAGGATCTTGTGACAATGGGGCAGTTGCTATATCTGCACTATTGCTTATATTTTACTTGTTTATGGAGGCAATAAATCATGGGTCCCTATGGTAGGGTTTGGTTCAGCACTTGGTTACTTTGATATGGTGTCGGCATGGGGTGGGGGTGTTTTCATTTTAACTCTTGGGAGATTGACTTAAAGAAAGCTATTGAGATCGATCCTCGAAACAAGTGCGTAGTAATTTTTTTCTGTTTTTTAACTTGCTACATGCACAATATTAAATGTTTTTCATTGTACTTTGTGTTTCATTCAATTCAATGTTGTGAAGCTGGAATGTGAAGCACTTGGAAAAAGCAGTATTATTCCCTAAGAGTATGTTGGTACTTATATTTCGCTAGAGTTATCAAATGTAGCTCATATCAATTCATAAATTTAACTTATTACTGATTTTTTATGCGGCCGATTTGATATTACCCAAATCCCAGAGGTTTTCTATTCATTCAAGTAAGAGATAATCTGAACTTGAGTATATGTCTATTTTTGCGTACATTTATGTTTGTTTAAAGTATGGACACATATATAGTAATATTAGAAACTCAATTAGTAGAATACATTGAAAACGAGTGCATAATGGTGTGATGGGGGTTGTTACCCTAAATTATTATTTGAAGTGCAGTGATAAATAAACAAAGCCTTTTGAGTAATTGTCAATCGTTCAAAGAGGGGCAGGGAAATCCCTCTTATGTTTGCATTTTTAGTTGACAAATATCGGATGCCCGACTGATTTTAATTTAAAGCTATGTTTATTATATTTTTTGCTTAGTTTTGAAATGCAATGAAAGACATATATCTTTATTTATAGTTGATCAATAACATGTTAAATAAATGAGTTTTCTAAGAAACTAATATCCATTTTTTAATTCAAGTTGTTTCCATTATTTCCTTAGTAATTTATTTTTTTGATTGATTCAAAATCATATATGGCTATAATGATTTATGATTTAACTTAGTAATTGAAATACTTTGAAAAGTCAAAAGGAAGATTTTAGTTAAACTCATGAAATAGTTTATCATTCAAATTCTAGATGCACCTTTTAAAAAAGAGTAATTTTGACATGTCGTAACTAAATATTGGAACAAAGGTGTTGCATTTTTATAAGGTGTTAGTGTTATAGGGTAAAAATGAACTTTGTGGTGTGAGGCAGAACTCTGGTGGTTGTTTCACGATAGTATTTAATCTTGTTGGTTTTATATTTTCAGTCATGTCAAAGTCATAGCGTTAAACACCAAGAATGTATTTAAGGGTAATAAGGATATGCATAATTTTGATACTTGCAGACAACATTTATTTTTATGTCTAAGGAAAAAAGTACAACCATAGTTTCATCTCCTTGATTTACTTGTAGAAAACAGTTTAAGGGTATACTTGGCAAGTTTAATTTTATAAAAAGAAAATGGTTAGAGCTTAAGGTTAGACATTTTATGTTCAATCCTTGTAGCCACCTAGTGTATGCCTATTATTGACATGTTTAAAAGATGATCATTTATTCTCTTTCATACACTCATGGAAGGTGACAAGAAGTGGAGGGTATTCGAAGGAGGAAAAGCTAGTTTAGTGTGTTCATCTTCTGGAACAATCTCATCCAAAGGTATATGGCTCTCAAGCTCAAAGTATATAAGTGTGATGTAGTAAATAATAGATACCTTTGTCTCTCCACTACATGTGTCATCTTGGATAGCATAAAAGATCTCTGGTGTAAATATACACACTCCATGGTTGATGTGATCACTTACCTGAGCATATTAATTAAGTATAGCATATAATAGTTACAAACACCAAGGGAATTAGCACATATACGAAATTGGGTACTTACAAGAAAATTAGGCTTCTCGGTGTAATGCAACAATTCTTTTGATTTAGACTCAGCTACCAACTCACCAAACTGATGTGATTCTATACAGACCTATTTGCATATATATATATATGTATGTATGTATGTATGTATGTATGTATATAACAGTAAAGAAAATATATGAAGCAAGAATTAAAAAATACAACTTAGAATTATGTTTAGGTTTTTTAAAAAGGTGAAGTTTTATATAAAATTATGTATATTTAAATTCATTAAAGCTCTATAACTTTCATTAACATTACTTCCAGTGATGTCTTGATTTATTATGTGATTGATTGGATGTATTTCTTAACTCGAGAAGGAAACATCGGTTAAGATCTGAGTTGCACAGAGGGAAGAGAAATAAACTAGATATCATTTTAAATACACTATAGCTGAATTGGATCTTCTTAATAAAATGGAAGTATCTTTTTATAAATATATAGAGGCTACGGAGAAATAGTTTCAATTTTAAATAAGCTTTCTTTTCCTGATAACTATGGTTGTCCATGAATATGCATAGTTTCGTTGAAATATGAACTTCTACTTGTCTGTGCAGAGATAGAAATTTTGAAGATCAATCAGTACCTAAGAGGTTTGGCTTTCACGTAGTTAAAAGTTCATATGATATTTTGCCTTAAATTACAAGTTGAATTCAGCAAATTCATTTATAATCTATAAAGCTTCCATAGGAATCCATATTCTGATTGTCGCTACTTGAACCAAAGAAGTTTATGTTTTATTTCGTTCTGTAGGACAATTTGAAGAAGTAGGTATGCTTCCTGGTCCAAAGCCATTGGGTAGACTATAAGCTTCAAACCTCAATGCGGGTCAGACTAAATCGAAATATCCAACTAAGCTACGTGATATTAAAATATATAGGATATACATTTCCATCTCAATATTTCTGTTATCTCGTCTCTTACCAATGTGCCCTAGTAAACCTTTTATAACACCAAAGTATTCCATAGACATCAAACAAATCTTCATTCCTCTCATAATTGTGCAATGCAAGAAAAATACACAAATTATTGATTATTTGTGTCATTTTTCAGATGAAATATCGGTGTCTACAATTATGAAATTCTAATGGTAGGAAGCGCTAGTGCAATTACTACTACAATATTGAATACTGTTTTCAGGAAGTTCAAGTGCAAGAGATTTTCATCCCCGTGATGCAGATGAAAATTATATCAGATTTCAACGACTATTGGCGTAAATCTTAATAATTATGCCTTCACATATCATGGAAAACAAACTTGCAGGCCTTAATCAGAAAGGTAATAATTTATAATTCTTCACTTTATTATTTTTGTGTGTTTACAATTTCATTCCAAACTTGTGGGGGATTTTGTTAGTTAATAATGATCATCGACTATGTCCGGAGAAATAGATTTGAAGCATTAGGAAACGAGCAGCTTATGTACATTGGTCTCTAGTTTCGACGAAGTAACCATGTAGTTAGTAAACTGATGCGAACATAGGTAATCATAACAGTGCATATAGGAGGAGAGGCCGATGATAGTAAATAGGTTAGTGTCTGCTTGGATAAATTAAAACTATGGAAAGTGAGGACTACTAACTACCTCCTTTAGTGTCGCTGCCACCTAGGGTAAAATATAATTCATTTTACTTTAAATATGCAGTTGTTAGTGATTTGATGTCTTCAACTGCTAAAATTTCTCATATTTGCGGGCTGCGGTTGCATTTAAGTAGTGTAGCATTTAAGGGTATTATAGGCAATAAATATACTTTGAATCAATGATGATATAGTAAATTAGTAATTTTGAAAATAATCCGATAATATGAGTGAACAAAAGGTGATTATTATGGTGATATGTCCACAAAGTGTTGTATTTTTCAAAATTGACATTTTGCTTTCTTTTGCACCTATGGTTGGTGATGTGAACATATATACGAATTATCCAGACAACGTATAGCAGACATTGAGATCATGATTACTGAACAAAAAAGGTATCAGATTTTAACCTTTCTGTGGAAGCATATTTTTTTTTATAAAAATGTTTATATGATCGGTGTTTATTATTTGTTGCCAATACATGAACCAACACGGACATTTTCTTCTTAGCGAATGCTGAATATGATTATACGATTTAAAAGCTAACATTATAAACATGTAACAGATTCTAAGCACACAGTAAACTTTAGAACATTACAATGAAGTGTAAAAATATAAATAAACAATCAAATTAGAAATCATATTTATAGATAAGGCAATGATTAAATATTGTTCTGAGTCCTTGATGAACAACTGCTCTGGCTTGCTCCTGGGCTCAAAAAAATAAGATAATGGTTAATTTATCTTTCAAAGCAACTAGTATAAATTATTCTGCTTATATATATTAAACTATTTAGTGAAAAAAAATAGATATGTGCTACGGTTAATGTTAAATCTTGCAAATTTCCTTTGCATTCTCATTTTGAATCTAGATACTTAATGATAGTCAAAAGTTTCATAATTTTTATTATTTCATCACAATATGAAATAATTTTTAAGTGTTAGTGTAGCCATGGAAAGGGACTTGGAGAAGAGGCAGTCGTCATAATTAAGTAACTATGTTTATAAAAATTAACTAAGTTAACTAAGTTTTATAAAAATTAAACAAGTTTATAAAAATTAACTAAGTTTGTAGTAGTAGTAATAATAATAATAATAATAAATTAACTAAGTTAATGAAAAATAATAAGTTTGAGATAATGTATAAAAATTAACTAAGATAATAGAGTTTAAGTTTGAGATAATTTATAAGTTTAAGTTAATTAAAATATAAGTTACGACATTTTAAGTATTAGCAATTGAGATAATTTACAAATTTAATAATAATAATAACAATAAACATTATTTTGAATAAATTAACTAAGTTTACAAAATTTAAATACATTTAAAAAAATTAACTAAGTATTATAAAAATTAACAAATTTATAGTATTAATAAGAATAAACTAAGCTTGGTAAAAATTTAACTAAGCTTATAATAATAATAATAATAAACAACTATAGTTTGATAAAAATTAACTAATTTTATAATAATAATAACAACAACAACAACAACCACAATAATAACTAAAACTAAATTTATACAAGTTAACTAAGTTAACTAAGTTTTATAAAAAATAAATAAGTTTACAGAAATTAATTAAGTTTAAAATAAATAATAATAATAGTAATAAATTAACTAAGTTTACAATAATAATAATAAATTAACTAAGTTTACGAAACATTTCTTAGTTTGAGATAATTTATAAAAATTAACCAAGTTTATAAAATTTAAGTTTGAGATAATTTATAAGTTTAAGTTAATTAAAATATAAGTCATGACATTTAAGTCTTACTAATTGAGATAATTTATAAGATTGAGTTAATATAAATAAAATTATAAATAAGTTAATCGAGCTTTATAAAAATTTAACTAATTTTTATTAAAATTAACTAAAATTTTAAAAATTAACTAAGAGTTATATAATTTAACTACGTTTTATAAAAATTAAATAAATTTATACAAATTAATTAAGTTTTATTAGAATTTAACTATGTAAATAAGTTTTTTAAAATTGAATAAGTTTATTAGAAAAATTAAACAAGTTTTATAAAAATTTAACTAAGTTTTATTAAAATTATTTAAACTTAAGAAAAGTTCAACTGAGGATGTTTGATATACTATAAATATGATACAGTTTCCCAATCATTTGTTGATTGTTAAACTGTCTACAGGTAATAAGTTTTTTAGGAGTATAGACCAGTTACAACAAAGAATTATGGGTAATCAAGTAATGAACAAGTCCTTACTTGTTATATAGACTATAACATTTTGTTAGTACTTATTATGTAAACTTGTTTATGAATGATTATGGATGTTATGTGAATTTGCTCGGTTTGTCGTAAAACTATTATCGAAATGGTTATGGATACTATATTTTATTATGTGATTAACTCGTTTTTTTAATTGTTTGAATACGATGATTATGTGATTATTTTATTGTTTGAATACGACGATTATATGATTGATTGCTGGTTGTAATAAGACTATTACGTGAGTGATGGCTAGAAAGGGTACAAGCCATTAAGATGAAATAGTAGCGTGTATAGTATGCTACAAAACAGTTAATAACTTTTAGTAGCGTTTTAAAAATGCAACTAAAATAAATTTAAATAGATGCGATATGACTTTTGAAGCATTGAAAAAACGTTACCAAAAATTTTAGTAGCGTTTTAGTAATACGACATGCTACTAAAAGTCTGAAACTTTTTGTAGCGTTTCTAGATCCTGCAGGTCAAGTTTTGGTAGCGTTTTCTGTAAGGCTACAAAATGTTTGAGACTTTTAGTTGCATGTCATATCGCAGCGTTTACCGAAAGCTACAAAAAGTTTTGGCAGCGTTTTTCCTATGCCTCAAAAGGCCTTTTCTGGTGTAGTGTAATGTTAGTCATTGATTGTAATACAGATGGAATTTTGATAAATTAAACCCAAACCAGTATTGATAATACATGTTCTATAGCAGAATCGACAGAAGGATTCCAATAAGTAATAATGAACGTTTCCGTAGGATAATAATAGGCAACAAAAACATCTTATCTCTCCTCCTCTCCCCTTATGGCCTCTATAAAAAATAATTCCCTAAAACAAATTCAAATATAAATCAATATATCCTAAGTGGTGATTACATCAGGATTTTTACAAAATCCAGAGATTGATTCAATCAAATGTTTTATTCTTCGTTCAAGGTGCAAATCATAGTTTTCATCTTTAAATCTAGAGAGTGATCTATCAGATCTAGGATTTGTTCTATCAATCGATTTTTTCTTCAGGCTTCATCCGAAGGTATCATCCCCTTAAATCTCTTTCTCTCCCTTCTATTTATATGTGTGAATTTGCATTTTGATTTGAATGTCTCAAAATCCCATCTTAAATCATCTATATGTTCTTATCATGCTAAAATCTTGCATGTTCATGAATAATAATTTCATTTATCTCTATTTTATATATTTATTTACCAGTTTTTGATCTAAATCTAGACCATCTTATCACGAACATCTATGTCGTCAGATTATTATTGTTATTTTAAAAAAGGGAGGAAACAAAACAAATTAAATTTTGGAATATTCTTGTTAATAAGTCAGCGTTCATATTAGAAGATTTAGATTTGAATGTTTACACACAAATTGCTATGTGAATAAAACTTTAAAATAATTGCATGAACTAACATATGTTGACAATATAATATGATGACTTAATTTTGTTTTGTTTTAAGTCATTCTAAAACAAAATTTTCTAATCAAAAAAGGAAACGTTAAATTAATGATTTATTCCTTATTTTACAATTGTATTTATTCTAGTATTGAATCTTTATTTAAAAGAAAACATTCAATTTCACAAGCTACTTGTATATTATTTTATTTTGTTCCAAATTTTGTTTGGTTTGTATGTGTTCATACGTTTATATATTTATGTAATACCTTTCATGTGTGTATTTATATTTAACTCAAAGTTTCAAAAGGGTGCTGTGTGTAAAATATAATAGTAAACTTTTAAAAAACATTAATTAGACATTGAATTCATTGATTTATTGCATGTAATATAAATAAAGTTTATTTCCATTTAAACTGTTGTGTAAAATGTTTATTGTGTATGTATGTATATATTTTTTATATATAAACACACACACATATTTTTTTATTTAAAAAACTTTCATGTTTTGGACAACAAAGGCAAATTCAGAGGGGAAATGTGTCAGCTGCATGTATATCCTACATCTAAACAACGTTCCCATTAATTGTATACACTTTCCATATGTTGCACTTATACTATACACATGAGTGCATTTAATGTGCTCATCATAATATATAATTAATTAGAATTAAATTAAACAAATTTTAAACAATTCTAATAAAATGAAAAAAATCTTAAAAGGAAAATTTAGAAAAGTTCGAAATGAATTTAGATTATATAGGCCCAATAAAGATCCAAAATGATAATTTTTTTTGAAATTCACTAATTTCTTCCGCTTTGGGTTGGCCCAGTCCCTTCAACAATTTCAGTACAATGATCCTATAGATATGCAAACTCTATCATCTTGTGTGTTTTGCATATCCTTGAAGATATGAATTAAATAGTATGACTTTGCAAAGAGAGTAAATCAAAATATTAATGGCTAAAATTCATTTCCAGACCTTCGGAAGTCAAAATTCCTCTCTCTCTCTCTTCTATTTTTTAAAAAGCTTTCCGAAGAAAAAAAGTCAACTTTCTTTTCCTTGTTTTTGACCATGGTTATTACTTGCCATTAAACCTCTATTGACATCAGATAAAGAAGATGCTATTAGCCCACTGTTCCACCTTCTCAAAGATTGATGGGTATCGAGATGAGTGTTATATTTGAAATGGTGAACAGAGGTCAAACTGAACAAAGAGAATTGTTGCCAGGCTTGCTTGACATATTGAATGTTGGACTTAAAACAAACGTTTAGAACAATTCTACAAGGCCTCGAATCAAAAACTAGGACATAAAAGGCTTGCAGAATGATGTTAATGATTGAAATTCAACCAAAACAAAGGTTGGTCGAAATGTACAACTTGATTGAATTTGACCCCATAATGGTCGAGCTAATGAGACCGCTTGAGATAATTTCGAAGGCAATCAAAATGGTGACCAACCTAATCATGATTGATCCTATGTTAGGTGAAATAATCTTATTTGATCCGTTGGTCAAAATGGTGAGACGGCCCATACTGAATGGTTGAAACGGTTCATTATAAACCCTAGGAGTCAGAAATCCTACTGATCCAAACGATCAATTCCAAGCTCGAAATTAGTGCACCTAAGCAAACAAAGCACTAGAAGATATGATGTTCTAGACAAAATATTTCTTAAAAATTTCAAACATTACAACTTGAGATGATTTAGAGATAGATTGGAAGGATGATATGAGAATTTAAGATGAAAAAACCAAGCATATGCTCCAAGGAGGCTGGATGATTTTTAATTCAGATGAAGAGCATGGAAATCAGCTAACACCCAACATGCTTAAAGCTTGTACTCTTTTCGAGTTCAAAATATAACAGATGGACTCATGCGAGGGGACAACGGATCGTATTTCTCATTTACATAAGTAATATACTCATATGGATGCATCAATATATCAAATGCTATCAAATGCAAATGTTTACTGCTCTTCTAGATAGCTACATGCAAGGTCTATTTACATACCTATAAATTAACCGCTAGTATTCTAAATAATCGATTTGGGGATTAAAGTGGATTTAAATAATCGCTAGTAATCTAAATAATGAGTGTCGAAATAACAACAAATACTTAGATAATGAAATTTTGTGATTGCAAAATGAAATTTGAAAAATTTAATGAAAAATTTATAAGTATAGTAAAGATACTTTATCATTTATCATATCTACTTTAAGTGTTAATATGAGATGACCGTCCTGCACCTTCGGTACTCAATATACCAATGTGATGCACTACGGAGGTACCCAATCGATGCAAGATGGTAGCTAAGAATATAAAGAAGAGAAAAATCCAAACACAGAACTTGTAGAACATCTCACAATGCATAGATAGTATAATATAACAACAAAGATGTAAAACAAGCGAGACAGTGATATGATCGAATGTACCATAAATAAGAACATCAAAGCTAATCATATTTATGAACTATACAAAAGCTTAAATAAAGAGTTTATACACCCCAAATCTCTATAATAAACTCCATAACCGCCGCTAATAATACAAGTACCAACAAAACACCACAGTACTACACAATGGAATATAAGGGACAATAAGCTCCAAATATAGATATATGAAAGCGTAGCCTTCTGCTCGTACTCTGTATAGCTCCACGCACTATCTAGACCTATTATCCCTAATTTACTTATTTAAGAGTACCCGAGATAATAAGAAGTAAAAAACAAAATCTTGGACTAGACAATAGTCTGGTGTGAGCGATATATCATCTCAAAATACTATACAACTTGTATATAGTAAATAGGGTATAGGGTATGAACAACCATACCTTACCTGTCCCTGCATCAAAAGAGTTAGCCATAAACGCAGTATGCTACGCTACTATCACAATGGAAAATATGGGGTACGAAGGTATCACACAACCTATCAAGCACACAGTAAAGATAGCATCCATCACACAGCCTTGCATTTCTCACTCAAGTGCTTAAGATATACAATATCTCTTTCAAATGCTTAACTCATTGCCCACACAGATGGTTAGGGACTTGACATACGTAAATGTTCGAAATATGGGTACACAGACTACCCTGGGTACACACAGGCTATCATGTCCCATCCAAGAGCATCACAACCATAGAGTTATCCATCAATCACTTACCACACGTATTGATAGAAGAACTGGCCTATAGATGTAACTCTTGCCCATACAGATGGCTAAGGACTAAACACACACAGACGTCCAACACATGGGTACACAGAAACAATCATGGGTATACACAGACTACCCTATCCTACTCACGTGCATCACAACCTCATATTCTTCTATACGAGATATTATAAAGAACTCGTTGTTTCCGTCCATCACCAAATGCTATGCTCACTCGCCACATCGATTCATCATATTTCATTGGTTACCATCCCAAAGTCATCTAGATCCATCCTAGGGTCATCCATCCTTACCTCGAACCAACTCCCAAGACTACGAAGCTATCCTAATTCTCGCCTCGAATTCCATAGCTAAACTCAGTGCTCAAACACTATGGGTCCATCCTGCAACCAAGCCAAGCGAGATAAAAATGTTAAGCCATCTACGTAACACCAAAACCAAGACAAGCGTCAACCACCAATGTCGAACCACGCCCCATGCCAAATCACCAAACATGCTTCTCCGCCCGGCTATAAACCACGTTCCTTTGCTTGGCCACCAACCAAATTTCACCGCCTGGCCATTGACCTCATTCCTCTGCCTAGCCACCAAACAAGTTTCACCGTCCGACTATCGATTGACACCAACTACTGAACAAAAGCTCACAGTTGACCATTGAACCACCACAGAACCAAGCTTCTTGGCAAGTTGCCACGCCAAATCGAGCGTACCAAACTGAAATTATGTAGCTCCTTCTGCACTTCAACATCGCTTCGATTCCATCATTGCACTTAACACTTCGACCATCATGCATCGCTAAGCAATTATATGACTTCAAATGTTCTACAGTCAATCCGTCGAAATCCTTCTCTAAGGTTCCTTCCTCTACATCTCTTCGATGAGCATTTTCAACCATATAACCATAGAAATAAATACCATACATGCACCAAACAACATTAAAACATGTAAATCACTTAATCAACTATAGAAATCATCGTACAAAGTGTATACAACATAGCCTAACATCTATCAAGGCAATCACATATCCAACGACGTGCTTAGAACACCAAAAATCCATTTATTCACGTTTTTACCATAGGTTAGGTTTTAAAATAGCATCAAAACTTAAATTTGACTTTAAAAAGGGATCCAAAACATATTAAGAACTATGTATATGTATATATACGTATGTATGTACATATGTATATATACATAATGTGAGAGATGATAAATCACTCACTAAAACCCCCAAAACCCAAGTTTCGCATGCAAATGAAGGTAGATCCAAAAATGAACAGCAAATATGTAATTTTTCTTTCCTAAAAACACAGATTTGAGGATCTCAAATGAATCTTCTTGTTAATCAGTCACTAATATACAATGTAGACTTGATTTGGAGTAGAAAAGAGAAGGTTTTAGATGGAAAATAGGTTAATGGATGCTTAAACCGATGGGAGAAGGTACAAAAGTGATTTGGGAATAATGGTTGAGCCATATAAGGTCTCCAAACCTGAAATGGGTTAGTGGGCTTGGCCCTAAACTTACTAATTACTCACTTAGCTGCTATAAAAACTGCCAATCTTCAATTAGCCATTCTCCTAGCTAGAAAGTCCAAATTGCTATAATGATCACTCTATCGAAAGAGAAACAATCATATCCTTCCAATGGAAATCATCTTGGATGCTAATTCGGCTCCTATCAAAACTAATAGCCCATATTCATGGGCGAAATCATCTCAAAAAATTCTAAAGATAGGAAATGTCACCAATAGGCATTTCTCAAAGTTATAGAGTCGTACGACCTTAAATGTATTTAAAAATAATATTTTTTGATCCTCCAATACGTAAAATATGGGTCGTTACACTCTTACCCCTTTAGAAGTTTTGCCATCAAAATCCCCGATACAAGCAGGTAAAGTCAAACATAGCTACTCCCGCATGCCTATTAACCACGAGCAAACATATCAAACATCAAACATGCAACAAAAGATTTAAATGATATCTATGTCTACCCTAACATGCAGGATACTAAACTACCCTATATGATATAGAAAGTGAAAGTAAATACAACAAATAGAAGTCTCACCAAATATAGAGCTCTGGATAAGCAGTCCTCGTGCTCTCTTTGGTCGCCCAAGTACAATCACCTTCGCTCTCACTCCATTGAACCTTCACCAGCTCAATTGTCTTCCTCCTAAGAGGCTTTCTATCATGTCTAACGATACAAATAGACATACAAGGTCTCAATGCTTCTAGTTTAATCTTGAGATTATCAAGATGATCCGGTTGAACTATTACTCCTAAGCAATGTACAAACTTCCGCAAGCGAGATATGTGGAACACATTGTGCATGCCCACCATCTTCTCAGGTAAGTTGAGTCTATGTGCTAGATTCCAGGTGCGCTCAAGTATTGGAAAAGGACCAACAAATCTCGTCGCGAACCTCCACTTGTTACCGAATCAAACAACATTCTTCTACGGAGAGATCTTGACGAATACCAGGTTGCTGAGGGAGAACTCTAAATCACATCTCCTTCTATTAGCGTAGCTCTTCTGTCTATCCAGAGTAGCTTTCATTCATTGTTGAATGATCTCGATTTTCTCTGAAGAGTCTCTGATCATATCTAGCCCAAGTATTAGTTTCTTGTTCGCTTCCAACCAATATGAAGGAGCATTGCATGGTCGGCTATATAAAACCTTAAATGGTGCCATACCGGTGCTAGAATGATAACCACTATTTTATGCGATCTCTACTAAGTGTAAATGATCATCCCATGAGCCACCAAAATTGAGAATGCAAGCTCGCAAGAGATCCTCTAAGATACGATTCACCCTCTCAGTCTGCCCACCATTTTGTGGGCCATAAGTTATACTAAGATGCAGCTCCATCCCCGGCGCCTATTATAAGCTCTTTCAAAATCCGCTAGTGAACAAAGGATCTCGGTCACTCACAATGCACTACGGCACACCATGGAGTCACACAAACCATTTTACATACAACTCGACCAATTTGGATGTCGTCCTACTTGACTTGATATGTATAAATCTAGCGCTCTTGGTCAATCGACCGATTGTGAACCAGATGCTATTGTACCCTCCTATGGTCCTCGACAATCCATCATTGAAATCCATTGAAACTTGATCCCATTTCCATTTAGGAATCTCGAGTGGTTGCAACAAACCACTCGGCTTCTTTTGCTCTATCTTTACAAACTAACAGTTCATGCACTTCGAGATGAATGATCCAACATCCTTCTTCATCCCTTCCCAATAAATGTCTTCCTCATATCATGATACATTTTATTACCATTAAGATGTATAGTCAAACTTGAACGATGGCACTTGCATAGCACCTTATCCCTCAACCCATCCACATCAGGAACAAACAATCTCTCATCTTTACAGAGCCAACCATCATGGTCCAGCCCGTATAGCTTCGTCTCCTTAGACTCTACCACTCCCTCTATCTATGCCATGATATGCTAGTTTAGCATCTCACCTTTGACTAGTACTGATCCGCTCAATCAGGGTCGGTCCAATCGTCAGACTAGTCAGCACTTCCGATTCTAGATCACATCGAGTTCTAAAATCATAGCCAGTGATAAACTCCAACTGCTTCCATTCTAGGAGCATCGCTCCCAAGCTAGCATGTCTCCTACTCAAAGCATCAGTGATCCCATTTACCTTACCAAACTTTTAGGCACAAAGTCATAGGAGGCCAAGAATTCCAACCATTACTGTTGTCGAGGGTTGAGGTTATTTTGGGAGATTAGATACTTCAGCGACTCATAGTCCATATACAACTTGTACCTCTCCCTAAGCAAGTAATACCTCCATATATTTAAAGAAAATACTATTGCCGCCAACTCCAAATCATCAGTTGGATACTTTCTCTTGTATGGTTTTAGCTGTAGACTAGCGTAGGTGTAACGACTCGGAATTTTGGGTTGCTAGATTTGAACATTTAATTCATTTTAAATGTTGAATATGTATTATAATTTGAATTTTGAAATAAAAGATTTTGGTTAAATTAATAAAATTGGTTAGACTTCAAATACGGTAATTTAATTGAAATTTGAATAATAGTTTAATATTGGAATTGGAATAATGGGTGATTCTAAGTGTAAATAGATCTAAAATTAGATTCTAAAATTTATTTTAAGTCTATTTGGGTTTGAATTTTAATGTTGGACCATTGGATGGAATTAAAAGTCGATAGATTAAATTTGGAATTTTATATTAATTTAATAATGGAATTTAATAATATAATAATGCATATTCATATTTTGATTTGAAATGAATTAGAATGATTTATAATGTGAATATAAATCCTATATAATTTATTTTTAAGTCGGTAAAGTTTTAAAAGTAAAATTTTAAGTGATTTCGACGATTTTGAAAATCGCTCGAAATAATCGATGAGTTAAAATAGCCTTCCGGGGCACAGTCTTCGTATTCGACGAAACTAGTTCCATTAGATCCATAATAGTTAGTTATTATCGAATTTCAATTTTCGTAGCAATCGGAGTTGTCGTTTGACCCCGGCAGCTTAAAATGCATAGAAAATACTTTAATCCGTTTAATTTAAAATTGATCGTTTATTTCCGTAACTCGCTCATATGACCAAATTAACCTCCGAAACACATTTCATTGTGTTCAGAACGTGGGTAAAACCTTAGAAACGCCTGTCGGCACAGGTTGTTTGGAGTTCGTTTGTATAAGCTCGTTAAAATTGGAGATAATATTAAAATAATATTAATAAACATTTATATATATACACGTTTGACCCAAACCCTAGTCTATTTTCACTGGCCGCCACTTCTTGAACTCCAATGGCCAAAATTCATTCGCCTTCCACCTCAGATCTACCACAATCCGTCGAGTTTTAGAAGATTCTTCCAACTGGAAAGTCGAAGAGCACCTCGACATCTATCTATCCAACGGTGGATCTTTGCCGACGTCGCCGTATGGAGCCAGAATTAGGTCGTGAGTCGCTGCCATTCGTTCATATTTTCCCAATCATGGAGAAGGCCGAGTGCTTTGGAATCGAGGGCGTGGGTAAGGTTTGGGTTGGCGCACGTGAGGGCAGAGGCCGGTCATCCCCTAGGCAATTGACTGGAGGTGCGGCATCAAACCCTAGGCGCGATTTTTGGGTTCGACAATTCATCTGTAGCTCGCGATAGGGAAGAAGATGGGAACGGCCGAGATCTCTTTTTCTATTCAAACGGTTCTGATGTGATAATAATAAGAAAAGATTTTTGTTTTAATTTTATATATACAAAATCTTTCAAACTAAATAACTTTTGCTTGTGTAATCAGAATTCAACGAAACGAAAAGCGCCGGAATCGCAGTGACGCGATCTACGCAGTGGAGAAATTCTGAAGTTATTCGGAGAAAGTAAAAATTTAGGTTAAATCGAACGCCGTTCGACTTAATTTAAATTTGAACGCTCATCGAAAACCCAAGGTGAGTTTAACTCACTCACATCTAGAATATTAGTTAATTTAAATAGTCATTAAGTGAATGATTGCTTGATTGGTTGAATATGATAAATTTTATCAAATTTAATCGATATATGTTGTTGTGCTAATATCTGTGGGTTTAAAGGAAAATTAAAGAAATTCTTAAATAAAGAATTTAAAAGGAATTAAATTCGAGTGATTGGTTTATAATATGAGTGTTTGAATTTGTGGTTTTAAAAGCGAATTGAGAATTGTTAAAAAATAATAGCGAGATTTATTTTAAAGAATGGGAAGTGTGCTTTCTCCTGGAAATTTTATTTTGTTTTTAAGAAAGCTTTCAAATTATAGATTTGCAATTTAAATATGTTTAGATTATTTTTAGAAAGAAATATTATTTTAAGATGCTTTTAAGTGAAAGCAAATATTTGATTAAGTAATTATGGTATTTAATGTTTTTTTTAAAAAGAAAAGAAAAGTAGTATTAAGTTTTCAAAAGGAAATTATAATATGAATATTTGATTTAATAACCTTATTTTAAAAGTTAATTTTTATTTAAAATACTTAGGAAACCCTTATATATTTCCTTAAGTATTATTTTCAATTAAATAATTTCTAGAGCTTATTTTAAAATATTTTAAACGTATGTTTGAAAGTGATTTCCAGGAAATAGCAATGTGTTTAAAATAAAAGGAGCTATTTTTATAGTATGGAAAGGATTTTACGGGATGAACGTAAAATTGAATTGGGATAAAACGTGTTGGATTGATAAAAAGAATTCTTTGGTTATTCTAAGATGGAAGTGTATTTCCCTGAAAGCCAAGTACGTTTTTAAAATAGATTTTTGAAATGTTAGAGTTTGAAGTTATATTAAAGAATGGTTTTCAAGAAAATTATTTAAGTTGTAAGAATTTTAAAGGTGAACATATATCAAAGTAGTTATAGTAGTAATTAATTTAAAAGGGTGATTAGAATTATGTTTTAAAGAATATTATTATTATTATTTACACATTATAAAATGGTTTTATTTTAAAGATAATCAATCAAAGTATTTTTTAGAAATTGTATAGAGTTTCATAAATTTATTTTAGAATTTAGTATGACTTAACTTTATTTTAAAAATAACAGTTTATATTTTATTAAGCGGTTTTATTTGAGATATTTTTAAATATATATATATATATATATATATATATATATATATATATTTTAAATCAAGTATGTAAGAATTTTTAATATAAATGCTTAATTTATTTTCAGGAATAAAGAATTTAAATTATTTTAAACCTTAAACATTGGTACTTGGATGTTTTCAAGGGAAGTAACAATTTGGGAAATTTATTCCATGGAAAGAGTTGGGATTGAAATTGTTTCAAAAGTGATATGAAAACGAAAATATATCTTGTAAAGATATCTTTGAGGAAAATAAATAATGTGGGAATTGTTTATTGTGTGATGGATGCTTATGGATGTTAATTGATAGTTAAATCACCGACTATCAATATTGGACAAATGCGTTGATCGTTTCAAAGAGACCGGGATCGAGAGACCGGGATCGAAATTTATTTCTCGAAAACCACTTCGATCCGGTTTGTACGTTTCGTGGGAAAAACGAGTTCGGAGTCGAAGATGGAGCAGTGAAGTGCAAGGCCAGTCGCTACTAATTTTGAGGATATTTCCAAAATGGATGTAATAGGAGTAGTGTCTTTGGTTCCGTTTGAACCCGGGACGGACTTGTATGGGCGAATGCTTTCGGAACATCGTCAGGTGGGCGATGAGCATTCTAAGTGAAATGTTCTAAAAGGTAACGCTTAGCCTCAAGCCTCATCAACTGGTAATGACTAAAAATCAGGGGATATGCAGCAAGGCTTGGTGGGCAGCACCCATTTCCGGGTAAGGTCATTCCTGTCTAGATGTCCCTTTTATTTCGGCTTAGTGGTGCGGTTGCTGATCCCAACCGCGGGGTGATCTTACTCGGGACTATCCAGTAAGGGGTAGTCCGGGCCTTGTGTTGCAGGGGATTGGGCGTGGTCCTCGGTACACTGATCTAGACCAAGTACTGTGGCAGGTGGTACCCCAGTGCCTAGTCATTGATGGAAATCCATTCTTCCTACGAGCCCTTTTACGAGTTTTGTTTCTATTACCCACTCTGTGGCTAGTAGCTGGAATTTAATCACGTAACAATTTCGGCTATTTTATAAGTATTTGTATATAGACCCTATTATAATATCAAAGGATTTCTATAAAAAGTGTTTTAGCTATCGTAAGGTAAAACCCGACATGTTTATTTGTGGCGTGGTCTTACGAGATGCTTTTGTTTTCAAAAGCATTTTTGAAACTTTAATAATTAATTTGGGTGCATTATTGTCAGCTGGTATTCCAGACTGACTCGGGTGATATTTCATTATAATGCTCGGGTCAGACCAAGTATTATATGTTCAGGACAGGATGCTTTGAAGCAGGAGAGGAGCTGGAGTCCGAGACGTATTATCCTTACTTATATATATATCCGCTGTTGTGATTGTGAGGAATTATCTGACTGGTAAATGTTGTTTGTATGAGATACTCTGATAATATGATGTATAAAACAGATGTAGTTTCATTTTGTGTAAAGTTCTATGATTTACTATTATATTTTATTCCGCTGCGACTGTGAGATTCTGATATTATTTAGTTTCTTCTTCTTCTGTCTCTTCTTCTTTAACCCTAATGGTTCGTATTTCTGTTCCACTTGAGTAAATTGATGTTGAATAGTGTTGACTCAAGGGGTACGGATTTGCGGGCTGTTACACTTGGTATCAGAGCTTAGGTTGGCGATAACCAAGGCTTTGGTAGGGAAATTACTCATTAAACATAGTCAATAGTACTCCATAATGAGTTGAGTGTATTAATAAATATGAGAGCGTACTTGTTAGCGAATATAAAATTATTTTTATACTGTGTTGACTTATCAGTTGAGTGTTTATGAATTCTGGTCGGTGCGGAAAGTACAACCGTATCGATAGGGGTTTCTAAACTCTTAAACAAGATAAACCGACATAGTATTGTTTTTAAAGTGGGTAAATGAAATAATTTTACTCAAAATTATATTTTTTATATAAAAGAAATAATTTTCTGAAATAAGTATATATATTTGATTGTTTGGATGTGGATATCTTAATCAAATAAGAATCTAAAATTTAATTTAAAATTCAAAATGGTTATAACCAAATAAAATTCTATGAGTATGATTTACCCAAAAGAAAAAAATAACTAAATTTGAATTGAACCAGAATTTAAATCCTGAGAAATTTGGAAAGGATTTTAAATGTATCGAAAACAAAAGTTTGGAAATTTAAAATCTTGGAAATGTTTGAAATGTTTTCCAAAATGTTTAAAGGCAATAATGGAATATTATTTTGGGAAGTATTTTTGAATGAGAATTATTTTGGAAAGAATTTGGGAAAGTAAGGAAGCACTGAAATCACTTCAGTCGCTGGAAGATAATCCTGATGATGATAGCAACATCATCAGAATTCATTTTCGAGTTTCTAAAGTGATGGATTGCTACCATGTGAGTGATTATGATATTTGTTGGACTTGTTTGAGATACAAGTGGTGTTAGGAGTTTCAGAAAGGGAAATTGCTCTGGTAAAAACAGATTGTTTTAGAAATCTGGAAGTTTGATTGGATATACCAGGGGAGTATGAGTTATTTATTATTTCAAAGTGGTTTTAAAATAAAACTGGGTAATTGAATTCTGGAAAATTCTATTTAAATAATGTGTAAAATTAAAATGAATCAACTATTGGACTTATTTGGTGAAGTTGATATTAATAAGAAGGAAAATGAAAATTTTAATCTTGGAATTAAAATTTAACTTGAGTAAATGGAAGTGAATGAAGTATAATGAAGTGAATAGAAAATTTGAATTTAACTTGGATAAGTTAAATTAATTGGACTTAGAATTAAATTGATTTGGATTAAATTGAAATGTAAAATGACTTTGTATTTGTGGGTCATTGTGTAATAAATTGTACTCATAAGCTAGTAAGTGTTATACTTATAATCTGAAATTATGGATTTAAAGTTGTGCAAAGAATTAAATTGGAAGAAAAAAAATTTATCTTTAAGAATTCAGTGATACATATATATAGAAAATTTGGAATTGTGATTATAAGATGTAAATGGATTAAAATGAGAAATATAAGCTTTCAAGTGAATAAGTTGGTGAATTAAGAATAGAAAATTAGATTGTAAAACCAAGTAAAATGGAATTATAATCACAAATGGAAAATAGTTGAATGGTAAGGTGGATTCAAATCTAATCCTGAATGAAATGTGAATTGAAATAAGGCGAAGAAAAATATAAAAGATAAAAAGGTGAATGAACTTAAGTTAGTAAAATAAATTTTGAACTTGTATACGGAGGATTAAAATTGGATTGAATTGGATTTAACTTCGATTAAATGAAATTGAGTTGAATTTGGATTGAATTAAAATCAAAATCCAGTTGTGTTACAAATAATTTTGAATAGAATGAAATTCTTATTTAAGATAGTAAAAGAAATGGAATGGATTCAAGTTGGCTAAATAAAACTTAGTTGGACTTGAATTAAATTTGGAAAAGAATTAAATTGAAGCGAAATTTAATTTAGAGTAAGTAAGAATGATATTGTGTGAATAAATTTTTAACTCAACTAAATTCAAAGGAATTGTTGAGAATGAATTTAGAGTAAGCTAAATAAAATAAAAAGAAGCTTGAAGGTGAATTTAGCATAAACTAAATTAAATGGAATTTGTATTGGCATGGATGAAATTTTGGTGGTTTGTTAAGAGAAATTTGAAAAGAAAATAAAAACCCAGTTCTAGTATGGGATTTAATTTTGGCAATAAAAAGATAAGAGTGTGAATGAATAATGGAATTAGATTTTAATAGTGATGGTTTGAATTATAAATAAATTCAAGTGAGTGAAATAATTTAAAGTGGTATCATTTGTCAATAAAATAAATTTAAAATGGATTGAATAAATAAACAAATTGAACTAAAATTTGTAAATGGATTGGAATTTAATTTAATGAGAATCAAATTAAATAAAATAAAATTTATATAAGAAGATAATGTAAATATTGTGAAAGAACTTAAGCAAACCGAATAATAATTGTGGTCGAGCTTTATAATGTTGTCTTGGATAAATTTCTTTAGGTAATAAACATTGATATGCAAGTGAAATGGTTTTAATTAATTTTATTATGATAAATTAAAGATGTATGAATTGTAAATAATATAGAATGGGATGATATTAATTTAAAACTTAAGTTGAATGGTGAACTTGAAGTGAGGATAAGAAATTGAATTAAAACTTGCAAGGAAATAAGAATATTTAGGTTGTGAGAAATTTCGTATGGAATAAAATTAATATAAATTTGAACTGGAATTAATTTTAATGGTTATAAGCTTAAGTGATGGTTACTTGCTTTGATGACATTAAAATTTGCATAGAAATAGGATGTTTTGTTGTAAACAAAAATTTAATTGGCTTAAAGAAGCAAATGAAATTGGTTTTTGAATCAATTGGAATAGATTGAAATTTTATTAAGTGATATTGTATATTAACACAAGGGAATCATAAAGGAAATACAAATATATCAAATTTAAAAAAATAAAAATTCAATTGTAAATCAATGTGGAATTAAATGGAAGTAAATCGATGCAAGTAATACACATGTTAAACCAAAAGGATGTGAATATGAGCTTAATTGGTACTAAGATGAATTGGTTGTAATAAATATGAATGGTATATAGTGAACTTGAATGTAAATCATTCAAGTGAAATAAAATGAAGTTTGGACTTGTGTAAGAAATTTAAAAAGGTGATTGAAATCCTTGAATTGCAGATAAAATATGGTTAACATTGATAAATTATGAAGTTTACTTGTTTAAACTATGAAATTGAAGAGTTTGGCTATTTTAATGAAAAGAATGTTGATAAATGCTCACATTATTGGAAACTGATGTGTTTGTTTGAGTAAGTACAGGTATGGGAGGCAGTAGATAGAGTTGGAGTGTGTGTATGCAATTTAAATTAGCCGCATGCTGTTAAAATGCTAATAAAGGTACGCCTACGCAATAAAAATAGGAAATATGAACTGTTTTTTGTTTTTCCGACTGTGTGGCTCGATATATATATATATATATATATATATATATATATATATATATATATATATATATATTGTGATATTGCAAAATCTCCTCCGTACAGGTGAGACTCTGCCAAAAAAATTCGGAAATTTTGGGAGTTCGAAATTTTTTGAAATAAATTTGAAATGTTTTATTAACGACAAAGTGATTTCAAATAACAATTAAAATAAAAAGGATTTTGGAATAGGAATCGAAACTAGCAGTTTCAATTTGTAACTAAAGAATTTGAGCAAAGTGAAATTGAGATTTCACTAAGTAAGTTTTGCTATTGAGTTTGGAACATTCTTTCTACTTAGCAAATTTCGGGGACGAAATTTTTATAAGAGGGGAGGAATATAACGACCCGGAATTTTGGGTCGCTAGATTTGAACATTTAATTCATTTTAAATGTTGAATATGTATTATAATTTGAATTTTGAAATAAAATATTTTGGTTAAATTAATAAAATTGGTTAAACTTCAAATACGGTAATTTAATTGAAATTTGAATAATAATAATTTAATATTGGAATTGGAATAATGGGTGATTCTAAGTGTAAATAGATCTAAAATTAGATTCTAAAATTTATTTTAAGCCTATTTGGGTTTGAATTTTAATATCGGACCATTGGATGGAATTAAAAGTCGATAGATTAAATTTGGAATTTTATACTAATTTAATAATGGAATTTAATAATATAATAATGTAAATATTCAGATTTCGATTTAAAACGAATTAGAATGATTTCTAATGTGAATATAAATCCTATATGATTTATTTTTAAGTCAATAAAGTTTTAAAAGTGAAATTTTAAGTGATTTTGACGATTTTGAAAATCGCTCGAAATAATCGACGAGTTAAAATAGCCTTCCGGGGCACAGTTTTGGAATTCGACGAAACTAGTTCCATTGGATCCGTAATAGTTAGTTATTATCGGATTTCAATTTTCCTAGCAATCGGAGTTGTCGTTTGACCCCGGCAGCTTAAAACGCATAGAAAATACTTTAATCGGTTTAATTTAAAATTGATCGTTTATTTCCGTAACTCGCTCATATGACCAAATTAGCCTCCGAAACACGTTCCATTGTGTTCGGAACGTGGGTAAAACCTTGGAAACGCCTGTCGGCACGCGTTGTTTGGAATTCGTTTGTATAAGCTTGTTAAAATTGGAGATAATATTAAAATAATATTAATAAACATTTATATATATACACGTTTGACCCAAACCCTAGTCTATTTTCACCGGCCGCCACTTCTTTAACTCCAATGGCCGAAATTCATTCGCCTTCCACCTCAGATCTACCTTAATCCGTCGAGTTTTAGAAGATTCTTCCAACTGGAAAGTCGAAGAGCACCTCGACATCTATCTATCCAACGGTGGATCTTTGCCGACGTCGCCGTATGGAGCCAAAATTAGGTCGTGAGTCGCCGCCGTTCGTTCGTGTTTTCCCAATCATGGAGGAAGCTGAGTGCTTTGGAATCGAGGGCGTGGGTAAGGTTTGGGTTGGCGCACGTGAGGGCAGAGGCCGATCATACCCTGGGCAATTGATTGGAGGTGCGGCATCAAACCTTAGGCGTGATTTTTGGGTTTGACAATTCATCTGTAGCTCGCGATAGGGGAGAAGATGGGAACGGCCGAGATCTCCTTTTCTATTCGAACGGTTATGATGTAATAATAATAAGAAAAGATTTTTGTTTTAATTTTATATATACAAAATCTTTAAAACTAAATAACTTTTGCTTGTGTAATCAGAATTCAACGAAACGAAAAGCGCCATAATCGCAGCGACGCGATCTACGCAGTGGAGCATTTCTAGAGTTATTCGGAGAAAGTAAAATTTTTGGTTAAATTGAACGCCGTTCGATTTAATTTAAATTTAAACGCTCATCGAAAACCCAAGGTGAGTTTAACTCACTCACATCTGGAATATTAGTTAATTTAAATAGTCATTAATTGAATGATTGCTTGATTGGTTGAATATTATAATTTTTATCAAATTGAATCGATATATGTTGTTGTGCTAATATCTATGGATGTAGGGAAACAGGTTGGAGGGATCCAACTGGATTCCTCACAAATAGGAATTTATGTATATTCTGTAATATATCACATTTGTATTCCATGATAAAATTATTTTAGATCCTGCTATGCTATGCTCTGTTTGTTACAGTGATAGATAAATTGGAAATTTAATTGTCTTGTGCTCTGATTTGGTGAATACAACTCGGAAATTTTAAATATAAATAAAATGGGTTTCAAGCAAAATTAAAGAAATTCTTAAATAAAGAATTTAAAAGGAATTAAATTCAAGTGATTGGTTGATAATATGAGTGTTTGAATTTGTGGTTTTAAAAGGGAATTGAGAATTGTTAAAAAATAATAGCGAGATTTACTTTAAAGAATGGGAAGTGTGCTTTCTCCTGGTAATTTTATTTTGTTTTTAGAAAAGCTTTCAAAGTATAGATTTGTAGTTTAAATATGTTTAGAATATTTTTAGAAAGAAATATTATTTTAAGATGCTTTTAAGTGAAAGCAAATATTTGATTAAGTAATTATGGTATTTAATTATTATTATTTTAAAAAAGTAGTATTAAGTTTTCAAAAGGAAATTATAATATGAATATTTGATTTAATAACCGTATTTTAAAAGTTAATTTTTATTTAAAATACTTAGGAAACCCTTATATATTTCCTTAAGTATTATTTTCAGTTAAATAATTTCTAGAGCTTATTTTAAAATATTTTAAACGTATGTTTGAAAGTGATTTCCAGGAAATAGCAATGTGTTTAAAATAAAAGGAGCTATTCTTATAGTATGGAAAGGATTTTACGGGATGAACGTAAAATTGAATTGGGATAAAACATGTTAGATTGATAAAAAGAACTCTTTGGTTATTCTAAGATGGAAGTGTATTTCCCTGAAAGCCAAGTACGTTTTTAAAATAGATTTTTGAAACGTTAGAGTTTGAAGTTATATTAAAGAATGGTTTTCAGGAAAATTATTTAAGTTGTAAAAATTTTAATGGTGAACATATATCAAAGTAGTTATAGTAGTAATTAATTTAAAAGGGTAATTAGAATTATGTTTTAAAGAATATTATTATTATTTACACATATAAAATGGTTTTATTTTAAAGATAATCAATCAAAGTATTTTTTTATAAATTGTATAGAGTTTCATAACTTTATTTTAGAATTTAGTATGACTTAACTTTATTTTAAAAATAATAGTTTATATTTTATTAAGAGGTTTTACTTGAGATGTTTATAAATGTGTGTGTATATATATATATATATATATATTTTAAATCAAGTATGTAAGAAGTTTTAATATAAATGTTTAATGTATTTTCAAAAATAAAGAATTTAAATTATTTTAAACCTAAAACATTGGTGCTTGGATGTTTTCAAGGGAAGTAACAATTTGGGAAATTTACTCCATGGAAAGAGCTGGGATTGAAATTGTTTCAAAAGTGATTTGAAAACGAAAATATATCTTGTAAAGATATCTTTGAGGAAAATAAATAATGTGGGAATTATTTATTGTGTGATGGATGCTTATGGATGTTAATTGATAGTTAAATCATCGACTATCAATATTAGACAAATGCGTCAATCGTTTCGAAGAGATCGGGATAGAGATTTATTTCTCGAAAACCACTTCGATCCGGTTTGTACATTTCGTGGAAAAAACGAGTTCAGAGTCGAAGATGGAGCAGTGAAGTGCAAGGGCTAGTCGGTACTAATCCTAAGGATATTTCCAAAATGGATGTGGTAGGAATAGTGCCTTCGGTTCCGTTCGAACCCGGGACGGACTTGTATGGACGAATGCTTTCGGAACATCGTCAGGTGGGCGATAGGCATTCTAAGTGAAATGTTCTAAAAGGTAACGCTTAGCCTCAAGCCTCATAAACCGGGAATGACTGAAAATCAGGGGATATGCAGCAATGCTTGGTGGGCAGCACCCATTTCCGGGTAAGGTCATTCCTGTCTAGATGTCCCTTTTATTTCGGCTTAGTGGTGCGGTTGCTGATCCCAACCGCGGGGTGATCTTACTCGGGACTATCCAGTAAGGGGTAGTCCGGGCCTTGTGTTGTAGGGGATCGGGCGTAGTCCTCGGTACACTGATCTAGACCAAGTACTATGACAGGTGGTACCCCAGTGCCTAGTCATTGATGGAAATCCATTCTCCCTACGAGTCCTTTTGCTAGTTTGTTTGTATTACCCACTCTGAGGTTAGTAGCTGGAATTTAATCATGTAACAATTTCGGTTATTTTATAAGTATTTTTATATAGACCCTATTATAATATCAGAGGATTTCTATAAAAAGTGTTTTAGCTATCGTAAGGTAAAAACCCGACATGTTTATTTATGGCGTAGTCTTACGAGATGCTTTTGTTTTCAAAAGGATTTTTGAAATTTTAATAATCAATTTGGATGCATTATTATCAGCTGGTATTCCAGACTGACTCGGGTGTCATTTCATTATAATGCTCGGGTCAGACCGAGTATTATATGTTCAGGACAGGATGCTTTGGAGCAGGAGAGGAGCTAGAGTCCGAGAAGTATTATCCGTACTTATATATATCCGCTGCTGTGATTGTATGGAATTGTCTGACTGGTAAATGTTGTGTGTGTGAGATACTCTGATAATATGATGTATAAAACAGATATAGTTTCATTTTGTGTAAAGATCTATTATTTACTATTATATTTTATTCCGCTGCGACTGTGAGATTCTGATATTGTTTAGTTTCTCCTTCTTCTATCTCTTCTTCTTTAACCCTAATGGTTCGTATTTCTATTCCACTTAAGTAAATTGATGTTGAATAGTGTTGACTCAAGGGGTACGGATTTGCGGGCTGTTATAGTAGGCGACCTTTCCCCTGTACATGAACACTGCACCCAATCTAGTATCACAAATGTTTGTGTGTACTGTCATCTCCTCATTACCGCTCGGAATGACTAATACCGATGCATTCGTCAACTTCTTTTTCAGACTCATGAACACGTGCTCGCACTTCGCGTCCCAAATAAAAGCCTGATTCTTCTTTGTCAGGTTGGTTAATAGCACTGCGACCTTTGAGAAGTCCTAGATAAACCTTCTATAGTATCCCTCCAGTCTAAGGAAATTTCTAACATCTGTAGCAGTTTTGGGTCGATCCTGGTCTTGTACTGCTGACACCTTCGCGGGATCTACAACAATACTTGCTTAAAATAATGTGACCCAAGAATCACATTTCCCTCCTCCAGAAGCGACACTTCGAAAATTTCACCTTTAGTTGGTGCTTCCTCAACATATCAAGCACAATCCTCAAATGCTCCTAATGTTCCTCCTCCGTCCTCGAATAAAAAAGGATATCTTCCACGAACAAAATTACAAACTTATTTAGCTGATCCCTGAAAACGCAGTTTATGAGATCAATAAAGTATGTCAGCACGTCGGTTAGCCCGAACGGCATAACCAACCACTTATAGAATCCAAATGGCATACGGAACGCTGTAATCGACACACTCTCCTTCTCCACTCTCAGTTGATGAAGCCCCCGTCACAAGATCCAAATGAGAGAATACCCTAGTGCTACGGTGTTGATCAAATAAGTCATCAATAGGAGGGAGTGGTTACTTGTTCTTCTTTTTCACCTTATTCAATTCAAGGTAATCTATACACAACCTCAGAGAGCTATCTGCCTTGGTGGCGAATACTATAGGTGCGCCTCACTCGGATACGCTCCTACGAATGAATCCTCATCTCAACAGGTCAATCACTTACACCTCCAATTTCTTCTGCTCTCTAGGTGTCATACGTCTCAAAGGCATAACTAGCATCCTTTGCTAAGTCTACGCAGAACTCAATTTCTTAGTGTGGTGGTAATTCGCTCACCTCCTCGATTATGTCCAGATACTCTCTCGTTATAGGCATAGGTGACAACTCAATCTATGGAGTCTCAAGCGAATATAGAAAGCTAACTATAATCACACCCTCTTGTAGGTAGCCAATCACCACCATCCTCCCCTCCATAGCCCTAATCGTCACCAACCACCTCTCACAATCCACCACTACCAAATACTTCCTTAGCCAGTCCATTCTCACGAAGTAATCACAAGCAAACAAACATCCATGACTTGATAAAGCTAGGTCTCGACAAACCATGCACAAGCTAATGATCCTCCAATATGGTTTGTGGTAACCAAAGGTCGGTCAATTATCTTGTGTTTCAATCCCAATCTATCTACCAAATCACTAGATATGAAGGAATGTGAAGCCCCAGTATTGAATAAAACATGTACGCGTGTATCAAAAACAGAAAGCATACCCTACATAACAACGCCCTTCCCATTCTACTTCGTACATGGAGCACTCGAAGAAGATGGAACAGCATTCAAGGCGTAAGCAGACACAACGTTCTTGTTTCCTGGTCGTTCTGGGCAATCCTTCTTGATATGCCCACGCTTGTTGCAGTTGAAATGTCCATTCTTCTCGTTCTTGCAATCTTTGCTAAGATGGCTCCCCGTCCACAGTTCTAGCACGTATGCTCCCACTTGCCTTTCTCTCGGCCATCTTTTTGAAACTGCTACTTCTTCTTATGGTTCTCCCACTTCCTCTTGCCTTCCCCACTAGCTTGCGGCTTCGGCTCATTGTAACGACCTGCATTTTTGATCTTCGAATTTGAATATTTAATTTATATAAATATTCCTATTTGAATTTAATTATTATAAAATACATTTTTGAAACAAAGATTTGATTTTTAGAGATGTATTTCTAGTTTAATTTATAGAATTTTTCCATAATTTTTAATTTGAAAAATTATTAAATTTTTGTTTGACGTTTTTGCGGCAAACATCGGTACTTTTGAAAATTAACTGAATAAGTAAACTTGTCTCTTTTATTATTGTTTTATGATCATCTCAGATTGTTGGGTGCAATCATATTTTTATTTCCGTCGTCCGTGGTCCATGGTGAATGTATGTTTTATAAAACATAATCATTTGGTTTCTTATGTCTTAGTTATATATGTATGTACACGCATGAAATAGGAGAGGGAAGGAACACATTGTCCATTTTCATTTTCACGCATGCAGAAGTGACTACAACCACTTTCCATTTTAATTCATATTTCACTTTCACTCTTATTTAATAATTCAAATAACTCTCCAAATACTTGCTATTAATCAAGCCTTCCAACATGGAAGTTGTAGAGGATGAGGAGATCTAATTTTCCATTCTTGTCGCACTCGAATTGGTGGTGTATAGAGGTCGTGGTGGCCAGAACTAATGACGGGAAGGAAGATTGCACGGATGTGGTTAGTGTGTAAACGCATGCATACATGGCCATGTGAGGTAGTGTGCATTCATGTCTAGGGGAGAGACAAATCTATATAGAACGTGTACCAAATAGAAATTTTTTTAGTTCCAAACGCATGAAATGTTTCTGCATGCGAATCAAATAGGAGAAGAAGGGAGGAAGCTTTTGCGAAGTAGGGCCGCGGCTTTGTATGGGTTTGAGTAAGGAACTGTAATAGACTAGTTATTGTAATTTGTTAATAAAACGTTGGATTTGGGTTATCATGGTTGCATGTGATGTGCATGTAAATGTGCATATTTTTACCACCATATTTATTCTATTTAAATTAAATAAATGATCATATTGGGTATTTTAACTTGTTTAAACCAAAAATTCAAATTATTCCAAATTGTCACATATTCATCTTCATATATGGGCAAAACGGTCATTTGTGTGCATATATTTCTTTGAGAAAAATTAATTGAAAACTTGTATATATTTTTGTAGGAATTTGATCACAAATAGAAGTGGTTTCATGAAGATATGCATGCACAAAATTAATACAAAGGAATGAAGATGGAAATAATTCAAAGTGAACAACATGGAGGACCCCACCTACCCACCTACCTTAATGTACAAATTAAAGGCTAATGCACATGCTTTTGGAGTTAATGGCTTCATGTACACTTAATGGGGATTAAGACATGTTAATGATTACTTGGCCTCCACACTTCCTAAGGGGCATTTTGGGCATTCTCCAAAAAAATGAATTAGGGTTTTAACACTTGTATAAATGCCCCTTATGTTTCATGTATCCATCTTCCCTCTTAGTTAGTTAGTTTTAGTTTAGAAAATAAATCAAAACTCTCTTTCTTTCCATGGCTACTTAGCCATTTCTTCTCTTATGTAATTCTTTTCTTTTATGCAATGTTAATTATTGTTTCTTTTTAATTACATGTTCATTACCTTTTATGCAAGTAGTGTAGATTTTCCTTTATGCAATTAGAATAGTTTTCCATTTCACTTTGCTCTCTTTTCCTTTTCTTTTTCTCTCATGTTGTAAGCTACATTTGTTCATATGATAACAAATATGAGAGGCTAAACCCCTTCAATTTAGGGGTAATGAAGCTCTCCAATTATGTAGCTTCAACTTAATTTGATGTTTATGCTCTCTTTTTATGCTTAATGAGAATGAATGAAGTGGTTTAATGATGTTGTTTAGATTTGAATTTGATAGTCTATGTTGTTTATAACAAATAGGCTATGCTTAAACAAACAAAACACAAATTGCCTCTTCATCTACATATGATTATGGCAAAGAAGTGATTGTTGAAATTGAAATTTGATGGCTTATATTTCTAATTAATGGTTAATAGGCCATGCTTAAAATAAATTTTGCTTTCAACTTTGTTGTCATATTTTATGAGATTTAAAAATGTATTAGTGGTTGTGTTATAGTTTGATGGTTTATATTGAGCTAATTAATAGCACAAATATACCATACTTATGATAAACACATCAACTAATTCACTAATGACAAGAAAAGAGAGATCATAACTTCATTTTGTTGATTTATGTGATCTAGAGAGTGGAAATTGCCTCTAAATTGTCTTAACACTCTCATATTTTTATCTATTTTCTTTTGTCATTTTTCTTCCTTTTTTAGTTAATCACTCTTCCAACTTTGGTTAATTTGATTGTGTAGAATTTTAAAATCATCAATTCCCTGCGGATCGAACCGTATTCGCCACGTGCTACATTCGTACACCGTGCGCTTGGGGTATAAATTTTATTTCAAAATTCGTTAGACGGTTTTCTAAACCGATAGAACTTCCGTCGATGAACAGCATGCGGGTTGAGTATAGTGCATGTGTGAGCTATTAGGTGAGCATGCTTGCATGTGAATGTTGAGTTATGATAATTTAGTTAAATAATTAGTTTAATTAATTTTAGTCGATCAGTTTACTTAAACAGGAAGATGGTTTACAACAGTTTTGGGCAAGGGTTTGATTTACGGTAAATGGGTTTGGGCTAACTGATGTTGAGCAAGAACATTAGTTAAGCTTTATTTTGTTTAAGTTAAGTTATTAGTTAATTCATATAGTAAGGTTAAATTAGTTTGAGTAGTTTAATAAGTTTAAATTTTAAAAATGTTGGGCTGTTGAGCTTTTGCATGTTTAAGGTTGGGTAAAATTTGATGAATTAATTAGTTGTTTTGGATTTAGAAATTAAAAGGTGTTAACTTTAAAATTGTTTATCTCATCTATATGGAGTCTGTTTAACCCGCACTCTTCGACATTAGATTCAAATTAACGAATAGAACAAACTAGTGTAGTTTATTGACACGTTTAGAGAACTATAAAATATTGATAAAATATTAGTGATATGTTATTAGCAGAACAAATCCTCATTCTGCTATTATAAAATGGGTAGATTTATTATCATTCGATAATTGTTCTATTTGATATTGATGGATTGTTAATTATTTAATAAATAGATGTGTTGCCATTTATTATTATTGTTGATTGATGGTTTGGTTGTTTGGATTACGCTCAGCCAGTTTATGAGCACTGATTATTATTCATTGATTGTTGACTTTGCTCGATGAGTTTATAAGCAATTAATTGTACATATGCATGGGCTGGGTAGAAGATAATTGTAGGCTAACACCTTGTGATTTATTTCACGATTTGACTGAAAGGTGTTTAACAGAAATAATAGTTAAGCCGATACTATAATAAAGATGTTTATAATGATTTTGAAAATAAAAGATATTTTATCTTTTGAATTGAAATGATACTTTTTTTTTTGAATTGTAATGTTTTCCTTTAAAAGAAATATAAATAATTAAGAGTAAATATTTTGAAGTAATTTTATATAAAAGTGGTTTATATAAAGAATGGTTTTATAAAAGTGTTTTATAAACGAAGAGAATTTCGAGGACTGAAAACCCAGTATTTAAAATGATTTCGAAATGTTTTAGAAAAAACGACACTATGATTTGAAAGTATTTGTGAATGTTAGTGTGAAATGATTTGTTACTTCGGGATATAAAATGATTTGTTATGTTACCAATGATTTGGTTAGCCCATAACTAAAAAGTAGGCATATGTTTTGGTATAGTTCGCTCTTGGAATAGAGGGATGTACTTATTTATCAATTGTATGAAGGCTGGGACCCAGTTGCCTTATTTATGGGAGAAACCATCCGATCTGGTTGCATATATTTTGATATGCTTTTGTATTAGTATTTTGAGACTTCAAAATAAATATTTCAAAAGTGATTTGTTTAAAATCCGAAAGTAAAGTATAATTTGATACAAAAGACATATATATATTATTTCAAATGTTTTGATACAAAATTCGGGGGTTTGGTCCAAAGAATTTTTTGCGAAAATGATTATATTTTGAAAGTAATAAAGTTAGTTGGATTTCAGAAAATCTAAAAGTTAGGATTAAGCTAAGTCGGTAGATTTTGGAACCTAAAGTCGGTAGATTTTGGAACCTAAAGTCGGTAGATTTTGGAACCTACATTTGCATGATATATGCTATGTAGTTTGGGATTTGCATAGTTTTTTATGCATCATAAGCTCATTTAGTCCTATTTGCGATAGGAGAACTACGTTGGCTTGATCATGTATCTAATTGGTTACCTAATTAGATAGACGTACGTTGGAAGCCACAAGTGGTAGTAATGCAACTCCAATAATAATATATCATTTTCCTGTTTATTGTTTGATAATTATCTTATATTGTTGTTTCTTTTCCCAGTTACCATTTTATTCTGCATTTGACATGTTTATTGAGTTTGCAGGAATCACTATTGCTGCCTCTCACATCAGAGTTGTGCAGTAGTAGATTTATTGTATATCGAGTCTCCTTTTATTTAAGCACATGTGTCGAAAAATAATTGGAACTCTGATAACTTGTATAATTGAAAGTCGTATCCTTTACATTTAGTAATGTTGAATATTTATCAAATAATATTGTGTACTAAGTTGGTAGTTTTTGTTCATAGTTTTAAAAAAGATGGGTTTTCGGCGATTTTGACTGGTCCGATAACTCGGGTCGTTGAAGTCCTTAAGAGCAACAAACAACTTAGGCTTAGGGTATAGACTCTTATATCGTAAAGCCTTCTCCACCAGCCTCTCAAATGGCTCATCAATATACCCTACAAGCTTCTCTCTAATATAATCATCCAAGCCCATTATAAACTTCTCATTCTTCTTGAGCAGAGTATCGATAAAAGATAAACCACAGTTCGATTGCATGTCGAGCTCGGCTACATACTCCATCATAGACATATCCCCCTGTCTTAAGTCAGCAAATTTCCATAAGAGTACCAACTTATGAGCGGCCAGTATGCACTTCTCTTAAAATCTCACTTTGAATTACTCCAAAGTAATATGGTCCTCCGGAGTAGTAATCTTAGCGGCATTCCACCACCTCATAGCTCTCCTCTAAAGCAATCTAGATGCCAGCTTTCTCTTCATCGCATCCTCTAACTCTATATCCTCAAAGATGCGTTCGTAGGTGTCCGACCAATCCTGCATTTTAATGGCTTATTCCATTCCAAGAAACGGTTTTCCACCTAGAGAGAGAAATCCTTGCTCAACTTAGCGAAGTCAACCCTTGGCACTTGCACTAAAGCACTACCACCAACAGTTGCAGTAGGAGCAACATGGGCATTTTGAACCATGCTTCTCACCATCTCATTGAACATGTTTTGTAAGTTGGGGTTAGCAGCCCCCAATCCCCATTCCTCAACTCCAGAGATGGAGTTCCTAGCAACATTCCTTGTTTGCCAGCTCATTCTTACAAGTTGTAATAAGAATAATTGGTGTCTCTAAAAGGAATAAGCGGTGTCCATGAATGCAATGTGACTTATATGCTATATATACTACTACATAGTTTTGAAAACCTAAATATAAAAAGTACGCTCTCTCATATATCATTGGATCCATTCTAAGGCGATAGCTCCTTTTTTTCCTCCAATGGATCCAAGTATCAACTTAGGTCATCCACGCAACCTAAGCTCTGATACAAAATGAGATGATCACCAAAAACTATATACATATGTGATGCGCCGTGGAGGTACCCGGCCGATGTAGGACGGTATCTAAGAATGTAAAAAGTAGAAAAATCGAAACACAAAATTTGTAGAACATATTACAGTGTACAGATAAAATATAATATAACAACATAAATGTATGACAGACGAGACAGTGATATAATCAAATGAATCGTAAATAAAAACATTAGAGGGCATCAGGTTTACAGACTATACAAAAACTAAATTAAAGAGTTTGTACATCCTAATTTTCCATATTAAACTATATAATTATCTCCAATAATACAAGTACTAACATAGCTCCACATTACTGCATGTCGGAATATAACTGATAGTAAGCTCCAAGTATAAATCTATAAAGGCTTAGCCATCTGATCGTACTCTGTAAAACTCCATGTGTTATCCAGACCAACTATCCCTTATCCACTCATTTAAAAGTACCTCAGATAAAAAGAAGCAAATCTTAAAACCTCGGGTCAAACAACAATCTGGTGTGCACGATATATCATCTCAGAATACCATAAAACTCGTATATAGTAAATAGGGTATAGAGTACGAACAACCATACCTGACCTATCTCGGCATCAAAAGAGTTGGTGCATAAAGGTAATATATGCTACACCACTATCACAAATGTAAAATATGGGCTATAGGGGTATCGCACAGCATACCAAGCATACCGTAAACATATCATCCATCATATGGCCTTGCATCTCTCACTTAAGTGCTTCAAATATACGATAACTCTCTCAGATGCTCAACTCATTGCCTATACAAATAGCTAGAGACGGGACATATGAAGACGTCTGAAGTATGGATCCATATAGACTACCTTGGGCACACACAGACTACCCTATCCCGTTAGTGAGCATCACAACCATAGAGCTATCCATCAATTTTTTAGCACACATACCGATAGTAGAACTGCCTTATAGATGTTGAACTCTTACGCACACAAATGGCTGAAAACTGGACACACGCAGACGTCCAATACGTGGGTACACACGAACTACACTATCCTACTCACAAGCATTACAACCTCGTGTTCTGCTCTACGAGCCATTACATAGAACTCATCCTTTTGGTCCGTCACTAGATGCTATAGTCACTTGCCACATCGAGTCGTCGAAGTCATCGTACTTTGTTGGTTGCCATCCCAAAGTCACCTTGATCCATCCTGGAGTCATCCATCCCTACCCCGAACCAACTCCCAAGACTACCAAGTAACCCCGAGTCTTGCCCCAAAGTCCATAGCTAAACTCCATGCTCCACCCATGTCCGTTCATCCTATGACCAAGCTAAGTGAGACACAAATGCCGAGCTATACAGGCAATGCCACAAACTGAGCCAAGCGCCAATCATCAATACCGAACCACGCCCTGTGCCAAATCATCGAACATGCTTCTCTTCTCGGCCACTGACCATGTTCCTTCGCCTGACCACCAACCAATTTTCTCCGACCGACCACCGATCCAGTTTTACCACTTCCACCAACCAGAACCTACCATCGAACGGAAACCCACGATTAGCCACCAAACCACTACCGAGTCGAGCTTCTTGGCCAGTTGTGGCCCAAATTCCTCCACTAAACCATCAAATGGAAAACCGAGCACACTGAACTGAAATTATGTAGCTCCTTCCGTACTTAAACATCGCACCGATTCCATCACTACGCTTAATGTTTTGCCCCTCGTGCATTGTGTATGCAAAGATATGACTTCAAGCGCTCTAGAGCCAATCCATCAAAGTATATCTCTACAGTTCCTACCTCTACTTCGCTCTGATGAGCGTTTTCAACCATACAAACATACAAACAAATACCATACGTGAACCAGACAACATTCAAACATGTGAATCACAAAATCAATCATAGAAATCATCATATAAGGCGTATACAACATAGCCTAACATCTATCAAGGCAATCACATATCCAAATGACATGTTTCGAACACCAAAAATCTATTTATTCATGTTTTTACTACAGATTAGGTTTTAAAATAGCGTTAAAACTTAAATTTTATTTTAAAATGGATTCAAAACATGTTAAAACCTATATGTACGTATATAATAAGGTGAGAGATGATAAATATCTCACCAAAACCCCCAAAACCAAGTTTTGCATGCAAATCGAGGAAGATTCGAAAATGAACAGCAAAGGTGTAATTTTTCTTCACAATAAATGTAGTTTTGAAGATTTCTAATGAATCTCCTTGCTAATTTATCACTAATCCATGATTTAGACTTGATTTGGAGGAGAAAAGAGAAAGTTTTGGATGGAAAACTTGTTAATGGAGGTTTAGATCTATGAGAGAAGGTATAAAGTGATGGGGATGAGGGTTCAGCCATACAAGGACTCCAAACCCAAAATGGGTTAGTGGGCTTGCCCCTAAACTCAATAATTACCCACTAAATTGCTGCAAAAATTGTCAATCTTCAAACAGCCATATCTCTTAGCCAAAAAGTCTAAATCACTATTATAACCACTCTATGGAAAGGGAAACCATCGTATCTTTCAATGGAAATGGCCACGGAGGTTAATTCGGCTCGTATCAAAAGTTACAGTCGATACAAGTTTTCAAATATAAAATTGTATGGAAAAATTTCTAAAGATAGGAAATGTCACTAAAAGGCATTTTCCAAAGTTATAGAGTCATACGACCTCATATAAATTTAAAAATAATATTTTACGATCCTTCGATATGTAAAATATGGGTCTACATAATATTTGTTGGAACTGGACTGGTCGGGGCTTGTTGAAATGAGCGAATTTCAAAGAAAAATCCCTATCAGGATCTCAGTGGGCCTATAAAATCTTGTAGTAGATTCAATCTACTTGGTTTAAATAAAATCATGTTTTGTTTAATTTTCTTAATTTGATTAATTAATGTGTGTTAACTAATTTAACATTAATATGTTTTGACTTTTAAGTATACCAGTGTATACCCATGTGTATATAAGTGTAATGTGCAACGTTGCAAGGTGTACATATTGATTACATATGTAGATATTGGGATTTATATCAACTATGTAAGCATTGGCCATTTATATATTTGTTAATTTTCTCTTAACATTATTTAATAAAATTGTAAAATATATAAACAAAATATATACAGAATATCTAATCTAACTTTCACTAAGTCAATAAACTTTAAATTCAAATGTTTCATTTAGAATATCCAATTAAGACTTAGTAAAACGTTTTAAAATTAAACTAGATCATAAAAATATTAGTTAAATGTCTTTACTTAAATTTAAATATAGATATATATATTAAAAAATTATTACGGTCGAAAATAATATTTATGTACTTATAAATATTTATATATTTATATTTATTAATTTATTTGAAATACACAACACTATTTTAATATGTATAAATAATATATATAGTTATCGTAAATAAATATTTCAAAATCATATATTTGTAAAACATTATTCCTGTACGAAAAAATATATTTCTTTTCAATTTATATATTCTACTTATTTATTAAAATAAACAACATTGTTTAATATATGTAAACAATATATATATATATATATATATTATAAAATAAAAACTTTAAAATAATATATATGTAAAACATTATTTGGCCGGTAAGAAATTTTTCAAACACAAACTAGTTTTTTTACTTAAAGAATAAAAACACATTTATATTGAATAATATAAAAAGTAAGCATCGTAATAAATAATAAATTATATATATTATAACTAAATAAAATTTTGCTTTGGCCAGAGAAGATTTTTAATTTTAACAGCCTAAAATAATTCAAATAATTTAAGTGTACATATATATATGCTTACATATAGTTGTGATGTGCACGTAAATGTGCATTTTTTTACCACCATATTTAATCTATTTAAATTGAATAAATGATTGTATTGGGTATTTTAACTTTTTTAAACCAAAATTCAAATTATTTTCAAATTGTCACATATTCATCTTCATACACGGGTAAAATGGTCATTTTTGTGCATTTATTAAATTGTAAAATTTTACTTGGAATTTTCTATGTTGTTTTGTAGGAAATTTGATGAATTTTACAGGTGGTTTTATGATGAAATATGCATGCACAAAGAAGATACAAAAGAATGAAGATGGAAATAATTCAAAGTGAAGAACATGGAGGACCCCACCCACTTACCTTGATTTTTAATTAGAGGCTAATGCACATACTTATGGAGTTTATGGCTTCATGTCACTTAAATGATGATTAGTAGAAGCTATTAATTATTTGGCCTCCACACTTTCTCAAAGGTATTTTGGGCATTCTCCAAAAATATGAATTAGGGTTTAACACATGTATATATACCACTTAAGTTTCATGTAACCCTCCACTACTTTAGTCTCTCTTAGTTTTAGTTCAAGCTCAAAAATAAATCAAGCTCTCTTCTTTCTTTTCATGGCTACTTAGCCATTTATTTTTTCTTTTCATGTAACTTTTTTTATGCAATTAAATACATGTTCTTTTGCTTTTCTTGTTTATTTCCTTTCATGCTGTAGTGCAGACCTACATTCATGCAAAGTAGATTAGTTTTAATTCTTGTTAATTAGCTTCTCTTTTCAATTAGCTTTCATTTTTTTGCTTTTTGCTTTCATGTTGCTAGCTACATTTGTTAATCAAATGAAAAATATGAGAGGCTAAACCTCTTCAATTTATGGGTAATGAAGCTCTCTAATTATGTAGCTTCAACTATTTATTAATTCATGCTCTCTTTTTGTGATTAATGATGATCAATGAAGTGTTTTATTTGTTGTTCTTGCTTTGAATTTGATAGCCTATATTGTTAACACAAAATAGGCTGTGTTTAAACAATCACTAACACAAATGCATCTTCATCAAAATATAATTATGGCATGAGAAAGTGATTTGAAATTCAAATTCGATGGTCTATATTTCTAATCAATAGTTAATATGTCATACTTAAAATAGATTTCATTTTGTAACTTTGTTGTTATTTTCATGAGAGTTAGTAAGTGGGTTAGATGGTGCATTAAAGTTTGATGGTTAAGTGTGTTAATTAACAACACAATTAGGCCATGGTTATGATATATGCATCAACTAAACTCACAAATGACCAAAAAGAGATCATAATTTCATTTTTTGTTGAATTATGTGATCTAGATAGTGAATTTATCTCTAAATTGTCTTAACACTCTCATATTTTTATCAATTTTCTTCTCCTGGTTTTTCTCCTTTTCTAGCTTAACATTCTCTTCAATTTTGGTTTAATTTAATTGAATAGATGTTTAAAATCAACAATTCTCTGCGGATCGACCCGTACTCAGCACATACTTCAATAGTACGCCGTGTGCTTGCGGTACAAATTTTATTATAAATTTTTCAACGATTTTCTAACTCGATAGGAATTTCGTCTATTAATAAGTTTTTGGCACATTTGCCGGGGATTTACTTTGATTTTAATTTTCTATTCTTTGTATTATTTTTGTGTGATTTTATTGTGTGTTTGTATTTGTTTTGTGTGTTAACTTGCATTTAAAAAAAAGTGTTTTGTGCTGTTGTTTGATTTTTGTTTGAGTGTTTGTTTTGTATGCATTTGAGTTGTGTGAGTGTAGTTGTTCCATTTGTTTTCCATCTTGCATTGGCAATTTTCATTTCTATTCTACAAAAAATTTACATACAGTTCCAAAAAAAAAGGTTTTTATTTCCTTTTTCTTTGGAATTTTGTATTTACATTTACAATTACATTTTCCTTTTTATAGTGTCACATTTACATTGCCTACCCACTAATTTGCCATTGTTCCATTTCAACAATTCATCTCTGCCTGCACAGCGTAACGATTGTGCATCCCCTCAATTGCCCACACCTACATCATTTCCATCATCTTCACATCCTTGTTTGCCTCTGCATACATTTTCCTATAATCACGCGACTCCACTTTTTCCTTCAACTTTCAAACTCCTTTCACTTACAAACAAAACTCACCAAAACACCACCACATCATCTTCGACGTTCACACTGCCAACAGAACAGCCTTCACAATATCACTCCATAACAACATTTCCATTCAACAGTCACAAAACAACTCTGCAACTTCATCTACAACCTGCTACCACCAAACGAACCACTTCAATCGGTCCTGACTAACATCTCCACTATGCAACTCCCGCTGTCGCCATCCACTAAATTGCAGCGAACAACAACCAATACTTCATTTACAAACCCCACTTCATACTGTGCACTGTTGTGGTCGACACTTCATCTAACTACCGAATACCACTGTGCATCCCCTTTTCAATCCATAAATCACTGCAGTACAAGGCATTCTCCACTTTCTTGCTATCATATATAACAGTGCACACCTCCGTTTACTGCCTTAACTTCTCACATCACTACATCCATACATTTCACTGACTTCCTATTACCGCTAACCCGCCTGACGAAAATTCACTGATCAAACACATCCATACAGCTACCAAAAACAGCAAACTACTATCCTCTGCCTCATCTGATTACTGCGTCTACTGTGCATACACACTTAAGACCTCCCACAAAACCACCAAACATCTAACAATACCAGTCACTCAAGCTTGCACTGCCAGTCTGCCATTATCCTTGCCACTCCTTTGATATATAAGTGCAGCCACTTCTCTTCATACATCACTGACAACAATCTACATTTCACTTCCCTCTCCTCACAACAGTGCAAAACAACCAATCCACGTTCAATCTTGCTACTGCCATAATCCCCACGTCCCTGTCGACCTTCAGACCAACTCCCTTTAGTTAAAAACAACAAACCACTAAACTGTTACATCCTACCTCGTCCTTACTGCCTCACCGTGCAAGTAATTCAACATCATTTCATCCTCTAACATCAAAAACTTCCACCATACAACATTCACTGCATATGTCCAAACCTACTACCATCCCAACTCCACAACTGCTACTCTAACCCATGACCTTCAGAGTTGTCATACGGAGAACTCGAACGACCTCCTTCTGATTTGCAACTGCAATCACTGACAATCACCATACCACCATAACAGCAACTTAACATCCTAACCATCACCTCCTATCCAATTCAAACCTAAAAAAAACTTACTTCACCTGAAAAACTACCACCATATCCTCACCATTGTCTCGACCACCTCGCATTTTCCTTCTTACCTGCTAGAACAAGCTCCTTTGAATCCCAAATCAGCAAAATCGCCACGATTCACCTTCAAATCCTCCCAAATCGCCGCGGCCAGAACCCTATCGCAAACATCTACCGTGGTTGTGAAAATGGAGTTTATAGAATCGAGTTAGAATTCAGATTGTGAAATTTGTGCACGGTGGAATTTTTTTAGGATTGAAAACGAAATTCTTTTCTTTTCTGGCATCGCTTTAGTTTTGAACGAGAAAAAAAGGGGAGTGAGAATCTTCGTTTATCAGAGCAACTCCAACAAATGCAAAATTTTCAGATCTGCGCCCGCAAAGCTCTCCAAAAGGGTTCGAGAAAATGCAATAGTGCAGAATGAGGGGCCGAAGTGTTGGAAAGAAGGATCGGGCGAGGCGCCTGTTAAACAGGCACCCAATTAATCTCCCTCCAATGGTCGCCCCCAACGGCCATATTTCCCCTTCAAATACAACTCCCCTCCTCTTCTACCCTTCACAGCCAATATTCTTCCTCCATTACAACTTTTACTACCGCTAACCTCAACTGAAAATGTACTCCTATTTCGATGTGGATGCTGCAAGGTCCAGTTTTGAAAACTACGACTTACAATATGTTATGGTTCCGATTAAGGGAGAAGTAACTAATGCAAGTTGGAGAGCTACGGAAGACTACGATCTTTGCTACATTTACTGTGCACTCTCGGTTGATCCTATTCAAGGGACAGATCAAAGTGGTGAGACTTTTTGGGGCAAAATTACTAATTGCTACAATCAGAAGAATATTGATCAAAAAAGAACGCTATCTTCAGTCAAAGGTCATTATGGAAAAATAAATCGTGAAACGCAAACGTTCGATTCTCAAATTTTCAAGCTAAAGCAAACGAATCCTAGTGAGTTTGGAAATGAAACGCATTTGGTAAGCTTTGATATAATTTCGTTGTTCTACTTTTTATCATAGTTCTCTAATTATACTAGTGTTTTTTAACAGAGAATGGCCGCAAACAAGTTATTCAAACAAATCTATAAACTTGATAGTAAACAAGCACCACATTTTTGTCAGCTCATGCACGTTTATAACATGTTGGTCGAGCACGTTAAATGGAAATCATCGCTTCAGAAAACCGTTCAACAAGTTCAATCAAAGTGTTCGAGGTAAAACGCCTAGAGTTGGAGAAAGCTCTAGTTCTAGGGAATCGTGAGGAAGCTGTGGTTTAGGATCAGAAGAAGACCCAACCCCAACCGAAGATCATTTTGTTAGGCCATAGGGAGCAAAAGCGGCCAAAAAGAAGCAGACTGTTGGAGTGGATCAAGTAGAAATTAAAAAACTCCTACTTGAATCTGAAGATAGATTTAACCAGGCAATGGAAACTTGAGTGATTCAACACCAAGAAATGTTGTCAAGAATGGATCAACTTCTTGCTGGAAGCCGGCAAAGAGATGAAGATGCAATAATGTTCATGGATACGTCACACATATCTGCAGAACAACTGGAGTATACGCAGCAAAGAAGGAGAGAAATTATGAGGCGTAGACTAGAAGAGGGTCATTAAATGAATTACCGTTTCTACAACCTTTGTATCTTTTAATTAATGTTGGTTGTATTGTGTTCTGAATGCAAGCAATTATTAATATAAGTATTTTCATTGAAATTGCATTACATTGAAAAAAGATTATAACAACATTACATTAATTAAACATAAACAGATTACAATAACAATAATAAGTAACAACATAAACAATGGTAGGAAAAGTAACAACAGAAATATAGTTTCACTGATTTCCAGAAAAGCTCCAAAGATGATCTATGAGATCAATTTGTTGTCTTCGATGCAGTTGAACACTACGGTAGGATATTTGGCAAACTTGAGTTCTAATGCGCTTCCAATCATATCGTTGCGCCAAACAGGCGGTGGTGTTGGAGTACCCTCGTAAAAGTAATCTTCTTCCGTGTCTCTTTCATCCTCTATAATCATATTATGTAAAATAATACATGTGTATATTATTTGGTCATTTTAACTGGAGGCCAAAGTCTGCATGGATTACTGACTATGGCAAATCTAGATTGAAGAACCCCAAATGCACTTTCAATGGTCTTCCTCTGGCCTTCTTGCATCGCTGCAAAATTTGATTGTTTATTGTTTTGTAGGTTAGGAATTGTCTTGACAATGGTACTCCATTTAGGATATATACCATCGTCAATATAATATCCATGATCGTACGTGTTACCTCCTAAAGTAAAGGTACAAGGAGTTGATCTACCATTTGCTTAATCATTGAACAAAGTAGATCGTTTGACTACATTGTTCGAGCCCGACATTCCAAAAAATGCATGCCATATCCATAAGTCATAAGACGCTACGGCTTCAAGAATAATAGAGGACCTACGAAACTTATCCTGATAAGCTTCAGCATACGCCTTTGGACAATTCTTCCACTCCCAATGCATGTAGTCTATACTGCCTAACATTCTAGGCCAACCTCTACTACCATGCATATTTAATGACATCATTATATCCGCCTCGTTCGGTCTGCGTAAGTATTGATCACCATAAATGTCCACGATAGCTTGACAAAAATGCTCCAAACACTCCAATACCGTGCTTTCCGCCACTTTCATATTTTCATCAAGCACGTCCGCCGGTCCTGCATATACAAGCATTCTTAGTGCAGCTGTCATTTTTTGAATTCCAGTCAATCCCATTATACGAGATGCATTGGGTTTGAAGGTAAAATATTTGTCATTCTGCTTGATACATTATAGGATTCTTAGAAATAGAGGACGCCACATGCGGAATCTTCTTCTAAAATCAACATCTGTGTAAGTAGGATTTGGAACAAAGTAGTCTTCCATCAGTCTGTCATTAGGCCATGAATGTCTATGATTTTTACACCGACGACCAACAACTAATCCACCATGTTGCTTGCTCGATTGACCAACCTGTAGTGCAGCCATACTTATCAGTTCCATTTCGCGACGAAAATGATCTTCCATCATTTCATCAAATTCGTCGTCATCTAACAGGCTTTTTGTAGCTTAAATCACATGTTGGCTTTCATAACAAAACAAATAATCACATGCGGGTAGCATTAATTCAATTCAACCACCATCTATAAAGTAGATTCCATTTATGTCACGTCTACAGTGTCTCGTCCCATCTAAACACTATTGACTGTTGATGCAGTGTCTCGTCCCATCATACAATTGTAGCCATGTTCTTAACATACACTATTAACTGTTGGTCCAGTGTCTTGTTTGTAGTGTCATGTCTGGATTATCTTGTCCCCTCCACACACTATTGGCTGTTAATGTAGTGTTTCGTCCCATCATACAACTGTAGCCATGTTCTTAAGGAAATAATACAAAAAGAAACAAGACAATATTACCGCAACACTCAAATATTAATACAGTCAATGATAATACATACACAAACAATAATCCATAATAATACACTCCACAATAATACAACCAACAAAAATACCCCAACTAGGACTTAGAAATGAAACTAAGAAACTACCGGTTACGGTCAAATTGTAAGTTGTGCACGACATTTCGGAGACGTCTTTTTTCTCTTTCCAGCTCATTGGCATATGTTATGGCCATTTGGGCACATTCATTCATCAACCCATTCTGCATAATTGTACCCTTCAGTCTAGAAAGGACACAACTGGATTCGACGACCAATATCTTCGCCATCAGCTCTAACCACAACTGCAACCTTATACCTACAGTGGCAAAATACTGCGTAAGAGTCAACCTCTTATTCAACCGAAGGTTGCAACTTTGGTACTTGTTCAACCTCCTGTGGTTGTTGATGAACCAACTGTTCGTGTACCGGTTGAACATCTTCTTGAAGTGTGAGTTGGTCAAGGTTTGAGAATTCACGAGCAACGTCCTCGTAATGCTGGTCTTGGTAATTGATATTCCAATTTTCATCGGTATGTTCACTTTCCGTTGTAACTACCCAGCATTAGAGTTAATAGATGATGACCAGGAAGGCATTGATATGAGGATTAGAAGTTTGAAGGAGCGGAGAACTGAATTGTGTGTTTGACAAGAAAAGCTCTTACGTATATATTGAAGCATGTGAATGCTAAAAATTACTTATGTTTAAATATGAGCGCTGTATTTTGATTTGACAATACAGTAGAAAGTTAAATTACTCATAAACAAGACAATTATAAATCTACATACATTCAACAATAATACACTCAATAATAATACACTCAAATTATGGATATCCAAATCATTCTAGCCAATTTTGACGTATGATATAAGCCTCATGTCTAGTGAATGTGTTGTGATATTTGAGAAATTAACGACCTTCAAATGTGGAACGGGTTGGTTCGAACAAAACAATTACAACCTCATTGATAACTGTACTGTACCGCGTACAGGCGTTGCAGAAATGCCCATAAGCAGTCCTCAGCTCTACCTTCGTACGTCTACTTCTACACTCAACATTGCTACTGTAAAGTTCAGCAATAGTGTCCCAAAACTGAGTTGCCATTATCTCTTCATCGTCGCACATCTTATCAGTTTGTATAAAAAAAATTACTAACAGTTTCAATTCTGTAGCCGAAAATATTATGTTACACATTGATTGAATATACCGAACTTTTAAATGTTATGACGTTAGAATATAACACTTTATCTTAAATAAAGAGGTCGTGATCCGCATCAAAAAAATGAAGCATGAGATTAACGTCGACGTGTCAAACATCCATAAAAATTTTGACAAACAAACACAACTGTGTTTGTTACTTCAACATTTTGACTTCATATACGCTTAATAATAAACAAGCGTAAATTATAATCAACACAATGCAATACTCAACATAAAATATAATCGACACAATGCCATAACAAATAGACAATCACATATAACAGTAGCACCATCACCAAGATATTATGCAACCAACTAATGTAAGGTGTGAAGAATAATAACACAGTCTAAAACATATAAATGCAGCACATCAGTTTATGTGATCGGAAACGCTATCAATCTCCTTATAGTCTCCACTATCGTCATCACTGTCATCATTGACGCCATCAAAGTCGTGAGGCTCAGGTCTGATATGGAGCTGCTCCTGAAGCTGCTGAACTTGGGTCTGTAGTCCTCTATATGCGCATCATACTGAGTCTACTGCTGCTGGACCGTAGTTTGGTAACTCTGATACATCATCTGTGTATAATCGAGCGTCATACGCTCAAATAAAGCAATCATCCGTCTATCATAATCCATGTACTGAGAATACTGATATTCGCACAAGAAAAATTATACATAGGTGGAGAATATTATGATAATTAATTTAAAGAAAATTTAAAACTCGTACAAACCTGATGAGGCTGATACAATCCAGCGGATGGTATACCCGTAATAGCGTCATCTGTAGGATACTGCAAGGGATACTCCACCACCTGACCATATACATCATACGCTCTAAACGAATGAAGAGGGGGGTCGAAAGTAGGAGGCTGCGTGTACTAAGATGATGTAGGCTCAAAGGTGGAAGGCGGTAGTGGAACTCTGCCAGAAGAGGTACGTGGACCAATATGATCAGAGTTCAAGCACCGAATATAATCACGCAACACGTAAGCACGTGGGGCTACTCAAGCTCAATATGAATCAAAGTCTCTCAGAACTGTAAAAGGCTCACCATCCACCCATCCTGCACCCTTCATCGCAAGAATATAAGCTGGTCCAACCCTAATATTACCATACATATCATCCCATGGTAGCAGATCGGATGAAATGCGAACTATACCATACAACTGTAGCCAACACCGTTCCCCTAAATACCATATGAAAGGACATGCAGGAACCTAAAAGCAAATCCTGCGTCGCGACGTGGAAAACTGAAAAGTGAGTGGATGATCAGGACTGGGCTCTAGGAACTGTAGGTACTGATCCCATGGACGAACGATAATGTTAACACACTGCCTCATATCCATCTGTTGTCTATCCTCCATCAGCTCATTGTGCACCCCTTGTGCAACACGGGACAAATTCATAGGAGGACCCCAACGACGCAATCTAGGAAAGTAAATATAAGGTGTGGCATTCGCCTCTACAGTAAGTCAGGGGTGCATATGGGCAGTATACTCATAGTACCAAAATGGAAGAATGCACCAAATCCATACATCTGTCTAGATTGCTGAAGCGCATAAGTATCTAATGCTACGTACAAATAACCAATAATAGCATTACCGTAATCATATATATGTAGTCCATCCACATCTACTAATCCAGCCAAAAAACCAAGCCTAATAGTACCCTTATTGTTACTAAAAAATGTAGACCCAAAAGGTATAATATGAAGGCATGGATAACCAGAGTGTGCATATCCTCAATGACCTCCTATACAATTGATATCGAAAACAATCAAAATGGTGGTATGCGGTTGAGCACATAATTTGCTATTGGCCAAACAATTCCATAGCAGGCCATGCCGGCCTTCAAGAGGAAATGAACATCCTTTGTCGATAGCTTAATAGAATGCAAGCCTGGAACATTGAAGGCGAAGCTTTTTCTGAGATGAGAATAGTGAGCCATTATTTAAGGATATTTTGAACTCTTACAACCACTGGCAGTATGCCTTTCCATCCATTGACAAATATAATGGGAGAGTTGAACCATATAATCACATCATCACATTTAACTCCATCACCTGTGCCAGTTAGCTTTCCAACCAAGCGAAGTGCTTGCTCTTTCCCTCCACTCCTATAGGACTAGACTCCCATTGGTTCTTACAACTACGACCAGACAACATCAGTTCTTAGTCCCAGCTATGTGCAGATTCCAAGACTAGGTTCTTTACAATAAAGACCCTTGTTATAATGGCTAGTAAGCTAGGTAACATCAGACATGGTCCAACCGAGAGTCTTTGGTCATATGTCAACTATTTAAACAAAGAATCCACCTAGCCAAGGAGTGCTAACACAAATAGCCTAGTCGTGGCCCTCTATTCGAGGGTCAAGTATAAATCAAGAATATTGAGGGAACTTCAGAAGTAGCCAGCTATGTTCCTAACTTACTTCTATCAACGAATGAATGCCATTATGAGAATGGAGGATGCATATCTTTCAAACAGCAGTAATGAAACTAAACGTACCACTCATGTCGGTCCATGTGAAAATACTGATCGTCGACCCAATGGTCGGCAGAACAACACCAAGAGGCATGTAGAGCCTGACACCTAACACATATCGGGGTAATATGCTACTTTGAATAGGGATATATAGAAAATACATCTCGCAACCTGGGACCATGTGTAATTTCAAAGACCAAATACCTCCACAAGCAAAAGAAGGAAGAAACTGCACGACAACATCAAATATTGCAAGTTCCACCAAATCAGAGACCATTTCAACAATGAGTGCCGAGTGCTCAAGGATGAGATTCAAAGACTTATCTAGGAAGGGATACATTTAGAGTTTGTTTAAGATCAAGTAGAACAAAGGAAGAACTGCAACAACCAATGGGATCCACCCTAACAACCTAACAATAATATCATGGCAATAGCTGACATCTTGACCATACGCAGAGGCCTACATGTAGCTCATAGCAGTCAGGGAGCACGGTCCCGATATTAGAGGGAAGTGGGTTCAACTGGCCAAGTATATTCGTTAGAGCACAGATCATCCAAAGCATCTAGGCTAGAATTAGATCAGCCCATCATGTTCGCTATTGAAGATAGAGAAGCGGTCTCTTACCCCCATCACGGTCCTAGGCCATCGCTCTAGTAATAGTCAACTCAAATGTGCATCAAACTTTCATGGATGGGGTAAACTCAATCAAAGTCATGTTCATCCATGTTTTCAAGGCTCTCGTGCTTCTTGCCTCTAGCCTCACCCCTTGCACCCTGCCTATTTATAGTTTTGGTGGTGTGGGCATTGTTCCAATGGGTGTCACATTACTTATGATAGCATTTGGCCAAGAACCCCTCATCGCAAAGGTTTAAGTAAACTTTTTAGTGGTTAATTGTCCTTCTACTTATAATATTTTGATAGGAGGACTGATGTTTGAATTGAACGTAATAATTTCTCATAACTGGCTCATAATAAAATTCCCCACCTAAGGCAGGATCGACGAGATCCTGGGAAATCGATATAAGGATATAGAGTGTTATGAGACCTCTCTTAAACAAGCCAAGAAGGGTGTTCTTATGCTTCGGTAACGGATTGCAATACTCAACAGTGAATCATTCAAGAAAACCATCGAACCGGTCAACCACTAGTTCAAGCCGAGATTGCTTCCAACTTTAAAGTATCAACATCAACAACTCCTCCGTTCAGTGATATCTTACCTGGTCATATTATGGAAACCAATAATTTGTCATCTGAGAGTACCCTCTAGCTAGACAGTGCTTAACGTCATGCCAAGACTGTCCATGCCCTTGAGAGCCGACGGTGTGTTGCCCGAGGGTACCCTCGAACCTAACAATGCTTATGGTTATGCCAAAACCATCCAAAGCCTTGAAGCTGCATCGAATTTCTGGATGTCACTCGAGAGTACCCTTGAGCTCAGTAGCACTCAGGGTCAAAGAAGGACCGCGGGGCATGGTAAAGACTGGGGTGGTAGGAATCCATTGTCCTTAGCCACTCCCTAAAGAACCAAAGAGCTCATCACAACATGGAATGAGGGAGTCACTCCCCGTTAGCAAGCGTGGACATCCTATACAAGTCATCCTACCCTCTCAACACTGGAAGATTCATCTATGAGAGTCGGGAGCAATATCAACACCCCGACTCAAGCACAGATTTCTGTCCCGGTCAAGGATGTCATAGAGCGCATGATTTATGTGTTGGACTAATTGTAACATCCTATATTTTTAGTGGCATTATTTAAGGAATTTAATTAGTTAAATCAAATTAAATAATGTGGGTTGCTTAATGGATTGAGATTTGTGATTTAATTAAGGGATAGTCGTGCCATTCTAATGAGTAAACAATGAATCAAAGGATTAAGGTGTTAGGAAATAAGGGAGGGAAAATAATAAAATGATTAAACTTATACCCTAAACCCTTAGGAAACCAAAACACATGCTTATTTCATATTTTCTCAAACAAAAACACTTCTAAAGCCGGCCACCATTAGCAATCTCAATAGAAGATAAAGCTAGGATTCAAGTGAAGAATCAAATCAATTAATCAAGATCAAATCTCACATCCTTAATCACAAAGGTAAGGTGAATAATGTCTACATCTTTTTTTTTAATTATTTTTAGTTTTAAGGTAAAATCCGAATTATTCGCATGATTATACCATGTTTTTGAATGATTAAATGATTATATATGCTTGTTGATGATTTATGCTTATCCATTTAGATTTTATGATATGTTTTGATATGAAAACCCTATTTACTGAGATCTAAATGCCTTGTGATTTTAGGTATAGATCAAAAATGATATTTTAGAGGTGGGTTTCAATTTTCATAATTTTCTAAATTAATGTGGATTTTAAATTAATTTTCTAGTGAAGAAACTCATTTATTGGGTTACAAATAATTTACGGTTAAATTATAATTAATTTAGGCCTGAGATTTATATATGTTAGAAAACATATTAAAAAGGATTCTCTGGAATTTTTTTAAAATTTTCCAAAGTGATTTGATGAATATATAAAATTATTTAAGGTATGGGACTTAAATGTTTTATATATTTATAAAAGGAGAAGGGGTATTTTGCAAATAAACTAAATTTTTATTTTTGAAATTATGGCAATGCTTTTAGAAAACAATTAGCAATCAATAATATTTTGACAAATAAGGCAGGTTAGTTAAAAAGATTGTTTAAAAAGGTTAAAAATTAGATTTTCATGCCAAAAACATGTTTCGTAACTTTCGGCACCCTGCCTTCGACTTTGGCTGCTTTTGACTTAATGGTTCCGCCATTGTCACCATCGAAACCAATGCGTCTGGTATCAATTCATTGGTACGTAGCAAATTGGATAAGGGGTGGAAGGTACAAGGTCGAAACCAGGAGTTCCGAAGGGATTGAAGTACTACTTTGTTTTAAACGAAAATTGCGCCTGCTTTGCTTTCGACTGTGTAGCCTTCGACATAGTTAAAAGTTTAAAGAAATGGTCGTGCCTTTATTTTGAGCAAACTTCTTTCGACCTGGTTGGCTTTCAGTTAGGTCAATGGTTTAAATAAAATGGTTTTAAAGAGGTTGCGCCTTTATTTTCAAGTATAGACTTTCGAATGGGTCGAAGCCTTAGCCGCCACTTCTTATCTTTCGTAGCAATATCTTCGAAAGGGTATACTTGCTTTTATAAAACCCTATCGCTTCTCTAATGCTTTCGAAAGGATGGTTTCGAACCTATCACTTATTTGCTTTGATTTTAGCTTTCGAAAGAATTGCTTTCGACCCAGTTGTTGTAACTCGTAGAGGTTTTTAAAGATTAACCCAGAGGTTTTGAAAGAGATGGTTTTAAAAGGTGTTTCCACATGTTATAAAATCGAACCCAAATGCTTTCGAAAGGTTTAAGGTTTTGATACTTTCGATCGGTTTAAAGAAAGATTTCTAAGGGGTGGTTCCCCAATCCCAATGGTTTCGAAAGGTTTAAGAGGAAGATTTTTCCAATGTTTTTGAAAGGTAATTTTAAAGTGTTTTAAAACAAAGATGTCTATGGTTTTAAAACTTTCAAAAGGAAGGTTTTGGCCTTTCGGCCTAGATGAAGGAAAGGGTTTACTTGGTTATGAAAAGGGTACTTTCAATGTGATCGAAAGGGGTACTTTCAAATGTTTAAAGGTTTTCATAAACAAAGGTTTGGATAAAGTATATATATAACATGACAAGTTGATTTTGAATAAAGCATGGATTATAAGTGTTTTCCTTGTTTAAGTTTGATTTAAAATATTTTAAATCAATTTCAGCTGAAGAGGTTTTCAAGGAAAAATTTGGGAAGTTATCCCTAAATAAAATGACACGGATATTAGAATACCAAATGGGACCGGTATAGGGTAATGCCCTATACATTAACTATTAACCCCAGCTAATTTAGTCCAAAATTTCAATATGTAAGGCTTTGTCACATGTAAGACTAAAATTATGATTATACACAGAAGGGAGTATATATTTGTATACTAATAGGTTATGGCGAGCCCACAAAACCATTAGGATCGGGTGATCTTGGGAGATGTTAAGATAGGGACAGACCGTGCAAAAGAGAAGTACTTAACAGATATTTAAGGATAGATCGTTCACAAGATAAGTGTCTAACAGATGTTAGATAAATTTGTTTCATATTTTTTGGTAGGCTCAAGTCAGCCAAGGGTTAGTAGTTAGACAAACAATACTATAATGTTCATACGGATAGTCCATTTGTTACCTGATATGTAAGTTTACATATAATGCTTTACGGTTTTAACCAGTTTTGGGTGCAGGATTATGATTTTCAAAAGATATGTTTTGAAAGGATATTAGTGAGGGAAAACCCATTCCGCTAAGCAGCGTGGTTTCACTTAATATCGTATATCCGAGATGTATAGTATTATTCGCACCAGGCATTATGTCTACCTCGAAGTTTATGTTTTCCTCTTAAACTCTCGGGTGCTCAAAAATTGATTTGAGTAGGCTGAGGGTTAAGATTTTACAAGTTTTAGTAGGTTGACAAATAAATCTTCTGGAGGTAAGCAGGTGGCTGATGGATAGCTATTTAGGAGTTGCTATTTTGTTTTATTTTCCACTGTGTTATATTTAAGACAGTTATGTCTATGTTTTACTCTAGTCTACCAAGGGGGCATCATAATATGTCACTCTTGGTGTATTTATGTAATAATTGTATTTTATCTGAACTTGAGAAACGATTATGGGATTATGTAATTTGAATGTGAAACATGTATTTTGAAATGTAATTAGTAAAATGTTGTTTTTAAAGTCTGTGATTTTGTTTTATATTCAAGTGCTTCTTATATTATGGATACCATTAACATAGCCGTATTTTGTCGATGGAACTTAATGCTCTGGATGACTGTCGCGCCTATAGCGCTTAGCTTTGGGCCTCTAGACAAGGGAAGTTACAACTTGGTATCAGAGCATAGGTTTATGAAATACTTTAACTAAAAATGTTTTGAAAACATAATCCTTAGGAATTAGAGTAAAATCGGGGTATGGGATAATGCTATAGTAACGTACTTGTATTTGCTATATATAAGAATACGTTTTATCTCTATTCTCCTATATCTGTTAGGCTATTTGTCTGTATCTTACGAGGCTTGAATATAGATATGGATGCTAGAAGAGGCAGAGTAAACTTAGGAGGGGACAATACCACCACCAGTGGAAATGTCCGACCAAATACAAGGAGGACTCAAGGTCATGCTTAGGCTGAGAATGTAGGTATTGGAACCCCACAAGTGGATATTAGGGTTATGTACCATTTTTTCATAAACATGATACAAGTTGGGATTGCCGCTGGGGTTGTTGGAGGAAATGCTATAGGAGGAATCAAGAAGCTCCGGTGGTCAATCATTATGCTAACTTGAGTAGAGACTATACTAGGCTTGGAGGGAATCCATTTATTGGAACTGAGGATGCTATAGAGGTAGAAAATTGGTTGTTGCACTGTGAAAGGATATTTGCTAACTTAGGACTTAATGATGAGTAGAAGAGGAGGCTTGCTTCTAGATAGCTTCAAGGAGCAGTTTTGTTTTCGTGGAATACTGTGATGGCTGGAGTAAACGAAGAGGAGATGACATGGGCTGATTTAATGAGAAGGTTCTAGGAGAGGTTCATATCGGTAATGGCGCTGTCTATTTCGATCAAAAAGTTTGCTAAGTCAGAACAAGGAGAAATGTCAATTCTAGAATATGTTAGCAGGTTTGAAGAATTAGCTCGATATGGGTATGCCACTGTTGATACTGTGATGAAGAGGAATGAAAAGTTCATCAGAGGATTGAAGCCTGAGTTGGCTAGGGCTACCTTACCGCATATCAGAGATCCTTGTGATGTGGTAGTGGAGATGCTGTTAAGATATGAAGAGATGCATGCTTGTTTGGAGAAGAAAAAGGAGAAGTAGGTACAGGTTAGGCAAGGTCAGAAGAGAAAGTTCTTTCAAAAGAAAGGTGCTCAAAAAGATGGGGCAACAAAGAAAGGAAAGTCCGAAGTGGTCTGTTACAAGTGTGATAAGAAAGGTCATTATGCTCATGAGTCCCCAACAGGCAAAGGGAAGAAGGCTGTTGAGAGGAAATGAGTTGGGTGTTTCAACTGCGATCAAATTGGGTACTACAAGAACCAGTGCAAAGAGCTAGCCAAAAGAGATAAAAGCCAAGTATTTGCATTGGAGCCTACTATTTCAAAGCTAACGGCCCAGGAGAAAGGAAAATCAGTATTGGGAGGTACGCTTTAGATCCAGGATATGTATGTTAGCATTTTGTTTGATACTAGTGCATCGCATTCTTTTATATCTCGATGTTTGGAAGATAAGCTTAACCTGGAACCCACATATTTATTTACTTCCTTAAGAGTTGCAAATCCGATAAGAGGGTATGCGGTGCTTGGGATGAAGTGTGACCACTTAGAATTTGACTTGCTAGGTCACACCTTTGTTTACAGTTTGCATATATTTGACTTTGTAGGGTTTGAAATCATATTGGGTATGGATTGATTAAGTGAGTGTGATTCTAGGATATTTTTCCAAGATAGTAAAATATCACTTAGACACCCGAACTGTACTGATCGGGTAGTTTATACCGTAGAAAACCCTAGCTGTGAGGTGAATGTTTCGTTGGGTGTTATGGAGTGAGAACATGAGTTGAATCATGTTTTCATGGTTAGAGAATTTGCATATGTTTTGGAGCCGGTAGTTAGATTACCACCAAAATGAGCCATTGAGTTTCTGATAGATTTGGTGCCTGGAGAAGAACCGGTGAGTAGACCATCAAGCAGGATGATACCTACAGAGATGATGGAGTTGAAAGCTCAGTTGGTGGATTTGGAAGGCAAGAGTTTTATCAGACCGAGTAGCTCACCTTGGGGAGAAACCGTGGTATTTTTTTAGAAACCGGATGGATTTTTAAGTCTATGTATCGATTATCGTAAGTTGAATGAGAAAATGGTAAAGAATCGATATCTGTTGCCTAGGATTGACGGTTTGTTTGATCAGCTGAATGGAGCCAGGATATTTTCTAAGTTAGACTTAGCCATAGGCTTCCATCAGCTTAGAGTAGCAGAAGATGGTATACCTTTGATGGCCTTTAGAACAAGGTAAGGGTTATACGAATGGTTAGTTATGCCGTTTGGACTCACTAATGCGCTGGCATTCTTTGTGGATTTGATGAACCAGATTTTTCGAGTGCACTTGGATAGGTTCGTGTTGGTTTTCATAGATGATATTCTGATATACTCTAAGGATGGAGCATGAAGTTCATCTTAGAGTTGTGTTTGAGACGCCGAGGCAGCATCAGCTAAATGCAAAGTTTTCAAATTATCATTTCTGGAAGAAGGAAGTGAAGTTTCTTGGTCATATGGTTTCATAGAAAGGGTTATTAGTCGATTCAGATAAGATCGAAGCTGTTAATAATTGGAAAAGGCCAGAAACGGTAACTGAGATAAGAAGTTTTCTCATATTAGCTGGACATTACAGGAGATTTATTAAGGATTTTTCATGGATAGCAGCACTGATGACCAAGCTAATGTGAAAGGATGTGAAGTTTGTATGTGAAAATGCTGGGGGCGGTGTACGTGCTAGTATAGTACACACGGATCGTGTAATATGGATTACAATACAAATGCAGAAATAGATGATAATAGCATTGTAAATAGAAAATAGAAAAATCACACCAGAGATTTTTATACTGGTTCGGAGCACCGTCCTACGTCCAGTCCCAGACTTCTATCTGGATTTTCACTATTAACTACCTCGCTTCACCCGGAGGAACAGGTTTACAATACCCGAACAGCCGAACGGGATTTCACGCCTCTAATATACTGAGGACTTCAACACTTGCCTCTTACAACACTGAGGACTTCAACACTTGCCTCTTACAACACCGAGGACTTCAACAAAAACAATTACAATTGTTGTTGACAACTTGTGCTCTTGTAAACACGGATTTGTCACTTGTAGTACACTCTTCCTATAATCTTATCCTCAAATTGTGAATGATGTTTGTGAAGATTATGGAATTTATATTGCTTATTGAATCAAAATATATGAGATAGTGTCAATGATTCAATAAGGAATGAAAGTAGTTTAGAGCTTTTTGAATGCAAGTGAATTCAGAGAATAGATAGAAAGCATATATAATTTTAATAAAACTTGTTGTTTTAATCAATGATATTGATGTGTATTTATAGAGAGAAAATAGTTATAACCCTTGGTGAAAAGTTGCAGTCAAAAGTTATGATTATTGATGAAGAAGAAGAGACGCAACTATTGAAGAAGGATGTGTCTTTTGGAAGAAGTTGCTCTCTGTTTAAAAACGGTCGACAGGTCAAAAACTAACCGGTAGACAGGTTTTTAAAAATATAGTCGTTATGTGCATGTGTGCACGTTTATTGTGCACATCCAACAGGAACGGTCGACCGCCTATATTTGGACCGGTCGACCGGTCTCTGTTAAATTGCACAATAAAGTGCACAACCTATATAAATGTGTATATATATATTATATTTTGTGCATGATTATTTGAGGATAGATTTTGACAATTTTATTACTATTATAACATCAAATAATCAACCTATAATCTAGAGTACCATATGTAGGTCTTGATTTGTCGATTGCTTTAATATTGTTGTCAGCAATCAAAATCTTCATAGAAGCTGTGACTCAACATTCTCCCCCTTTTTGATTGATGACAATATAAAAACTCAAGTATAGAATCTCCCCCTGAATATGTGATTTCCTGCAGACAATTATTAGCTCCTTTCATCCTGCAAACAATTATTAGCACCTTTCTCCCCCTTTGTCATCGACAAAAAGGAGTAAACAATAGAAAATATAAACCAAAGAGAACAATGCATACATTCAAACACAGGATGTTTTGATGAAGTACAATGCAAGTCATAGTCTACTACGAATAAAAAGATGGACACTATTTAGTACAAGTGCCATAGATGTTTTTAAAGAAATTAAAAAAAAACAAACTAACTTCATTCCGACTGAATCTCTTCCTCATCATCATCATCATCGTCGTCGTCGTTATCATCATCGTCATCATCATCGTCATTTTCCCCACGTCCTTGTCCGCTTGTACCACCGGATTCCTCGGATGTCGACCAAGTAAAAGTTGGAGGAGCCGGACGTTTTCCGGGGTCTTGATGTGGGGTCGAGACGGATGTGCTACATGATATAGCATCCCATATAGCGCCGAAGAATGACTTTACCTTATTGAATCGTCTATCAATTTTCGAATCCATTCGTTTTAGTCTTGATTCAAGTAAAAATTGATTCCGAGCGATGGTTTCAAGAGATTCTCTTGTAGATGATTTAGATTTCAATAATCTAACATCTTCAGAACGACGACGAGATGGTGGAGCTTGTTGTTCTTGAGTATCGCGTTGTTGCCATTGTTCGAAAGGCATAATATGAACATATGGAGGAGGAAGCTTCATCCGTTTGATAGTAGTGGAGTCAATACACTTTGGTGTAGAATATGCCGAATCCGGGGGTGTGACTCCACATGCAAGCAACATACGCATAATATACTCGTTATAGAAGAAATGTGGACGAGTAGAGTTATTTACCTTAAGAATTTCATCGAAAATCATGTGAACCCAATTTATTTCGATATCACGGTAGATAGCATAAAGAGCCTTGAAATTCTCTTTGTAAACGGCATCATAGTTTCCTAATCGAGGAAATAGAGAGTGCATTAGGACATGGTGTAACAACCTTGCAGTCGGTCGTAGCCCAATCGATTTGGTGCCGTTACTATCATCTTCTATAAATTTATGACTCGTACTATTCCGGGTGAAAACTTCACAAAATGTCGATGAAAACTCTTCACCTCTATTCGGTATTCCCAAAATAGAAGCAATTCTATCATAAGTGAGATAGATTCGTTTGCCACATACTACTGACCAAATAACTCCATTTGGATTATCCGGTGTATATTCCTCTAAATTCATATTCGCGTAAAATAGCTTAATCATCAAATGATTAATTTGTACGCTATTTACAGAAAAATCAATAAGAGGAGAGATACGAGATCTATTTGCTAATCTTTGAATACCGTATGCAGTGAAATCGTCGAATTTGATGAATGAGCCCGGATGGAACTTGTAATTTGTCATTTGATTCCATCTAGTTACTGCAACCGGAGATTCTAGCCATTTTCTAGCAGAGAGAGTAAGAGAAGAAGATTCTGATGTTGCTCTTTTCTTTGATTTCTTCTGAGGAGGAGCCATTGAAGAGAATTTGAGAGTTTGTGAAGCTTGAGAATATGAACTAGGGTTTGGAAATGGGAAAGTTTTCAGTAGAGAGTAGAAAGTAAAGAGGGTTGGTGGCAAAATATATACGTGAAGTATATAAAAAAAAGGAATAACTGCCGACCGGTCGACCGCCTGCATATGGCCGGTCGACCGTTTTCAACCCGAGAGCAATTCGTCGACCGGTCATATTTCAGGGGGTCGACCGGTTTGGCTCTGTGTGCAAAAAATGCAGAATTTTGCAAAAAATTTGAAAACGAGTCGAATGAATATATTATATATTATGTTATTATTGCAAAAATATACTGTATTACAAGAATTATATATGAAAACAAAACAAAATACATTATTGAATTCTAATGAGAAGGTGAGTTGTTATTAGAATTCTTGTCGTTTTCAATGCGTTTAGCCCACGGACTCCACTTATATCGAGCTCCTTCATTCTCGTTATAGTTTTTATCCCAAGAGTTTGGAGTTGTTGAAGTCGATGGTCTTGACGGCATTGGTTCATGAACATCGTGTTTGTTTGAACCGCAGAAGAATGATGCCATTCGTTCTAAGGCGGATAAACGAGTTGAAGTACGTTGTTGTTCATGGTATAGTAGGTTTTGACCATAATGTAGTTGTCGTTGAAGATCGATTTGATGCTTTTGGTAGTGATGAATCTCATCGATTTGCGCCTTCGTGCGCGGAGAGCAGAATAGTGCTTTCTTTGCACGCTTGGATGTTGGAGTATGGCCAGGTGTGTGAAAACAATGGTGAGGGCATTCCGGCCTTTGTTTCGGTGTAATCGGAGAGTATTGTTCCTCCGACTCCGAGCTTGTGATAGAAATATGAGATTCCTCTGCGCATTTGTCGCAAATGTGTGCCATGGTAGCTTGTTTAAGATGATTTATAATTTTCAGCAAGAAGGTGAATGAATGAAAGTGTATTTTTCAAACGTTTATATAGGAAAAAGTTTGCCAATGAACTTGAGGAAGGATTTGTTAGAGATAATTAGCCGTAAACAAAAAACAATGATGCATAACAAAAAAGTTATAAAAATAGGTATAGTTTGTTATAGGCTGAAATTTAAGAATTATTTGAAAAAATATATAGCCTAAGTTTGAAGGTTACTTATTCTATTCTAGATCTTTCCGAGATACTAAGCCAAGCTCTCTTCGTAGTTTAATAAAACTAGATTCAAGTAATGGTTTAGTGAAAATATCGGCTATTTGATTGTCAGTGTGAACATATTCAAGATGTATATTACCTTTTTCAATATTATCTCTAAGGAAATGATGACGGATATCAATATGTTTGGTTCTAGAATGATTTACTGGATTTTTAGAGAGATTTATTGCATTCGTGTTATCACAGTATATAATAGAATTCGATAAATGTATATCGAAATCTTGAAGTGTTTGTTGCATATATAGTACTTGAGTACAAGCGAGAGCCGCTGATATATATTCAGCTTCACATGTTGATAGTGAAACACAATTCTGTTTCTTACTAAACCAAGAGACAAGTGATTTTCCAATAAAATGGCACGTACCACTTGTACTTTTTCTATCCGTCCGTGAGCCACCAAAATCAGCATCACTATATGATACTAATTCAAATGGACATTCTTTTGGATAGAAAAGACCAAAATCTTTGGTATTATTAAGATAACGAATTATACGTTTCACTGCTCGTAAATGTGATTCCTTTGGATCGGCTTGAAAACGAGCACATAAACAAACACTCATTAATATATCTGGACGACTAGCTGTAAGATAAAGAAGAGAACCAATCATGCTTCGATATAATTTCTGGTCAACATTCTTACCACTTTCATCTTTTTCAAGATGTGTAGTTGTACTCATAGGAGTTGGTTTACCAGATGTATTTTGTAATCCGAAGCGTTTGATAAGATTTTCACAGTATTTTTCTTGAGTGATAAAAATACCGTTTGAAAGTTGTTTGATTTGAAGTCCAAGAAAATAAGATAGTTCTCCCATATGAGACATTTCGAATTCTTTGGTCATAATACTTGCAAATTCCTTGCAGAGTTTTTCGTTTGTTGAACCAAAGATGATATCGTCTACATATATTTGGATAACCAGAATATCTTTTCGAGAATGTTTAATAAACAAAGTTTGATCGACTTTGCCTATTTCAAATCCTGAATTAATAAGATAGCTACGTAATCGTTCATACCAAGCACGAGGTGCTTGTTTTAAACCATACAGAGCTTTCTTAAGTTTGAACACATGGTCAGGATATTTTTCATGTACGAATAAAGGTGGTTGTTCGACATAGACATTCTCTTTGATAAATCCATTGAGAAAAGCACTTTTGACATCCATCTGATAAAGTTTGAAATTATGATAACAAGCAAAAGATAATAGAATTCTAATAGCTTCTAGTCGAGCAACTGGTGCAAAAGTTTCTTCATAATCGATACCTTCTTCCTGATTGTATCCTTGTGCTACTAATCTTGCTTTATTTTTGGTGATATTTCCTTGTTCGTCAGCCTTATTTTTATAGACCCATTTAGTACCAATTACTGACTGATCAGTTGGTCTCGGAACAAGTTCCCAAACGTCATTGCGCTCAAACTGATTTAGTTCTTCCTGCATGGCAATGATCCAGTAATCATCTATAGCAGCTTCTTTTGGATTCTTGGGTTCGATATTTGAGAGAAAAGCGACATGACCCATTTGATTGAGTTGACTCCTTGTTCTGACATGTGATGTTATTTCACCTATTATATTTTGGGCCGGATGGTCTCTTAATATTCTTGGTGGTGATTGTAATTCACATATTTGAGGAGTATTCTCAATAATTATTTCTGAGTCAGAATCAGTATTTGAGATGATTTGATTATCAATGACTATTGATTCGTCATCATCTGATATTGTGTGAGGATGCTGATAAATTTCATCAAAAGAGACATGAAGTGATTCTTCAATAGTTTTGGTTCGTTTATTAAATATCCGATAGGCCTTACTTCGTTCCGAATAACCGACAAATATTCCTTCATCGGCTTTTGGATCGAATTTTCCAAGCTGGTCTTTCGTATTTAAAATAAAGCACTTAGAACCAAAAACTTTGAAGTATGAGATTTTGGGCTTTCTTTTGTTAAACAATTCATAAGGAGTATTCTTGGTAAGAGGTCTTATGGACACACAATTTAAAACATAACAGGCAGTTGCAACAGCTTCTGCCCAGAAGTGTTTTGGTAAGGTGGTTCCATTTAATAATGTTCTTGCACATTCTTGTAAAGTTCGGTTCTTTCGTTCTACTACTCCGTTCTGTTGTGGAGTTCTGGGAAACGAAAAATTATGATATATACCTTTCTTTGTACAAAAATGTTCAAATTCATTATTTTCAAACTCTCCGCCATGATCACTTCTTATATTTTTAACTTTAATCCCTTTTGATTTTTGAATTCTTTTGACGAAAGATTTGAAATGATCGAAAGTATCACTTTTATTTTTTAAGAAAATTGTCCATGTATAACGAGAGAAATCATCAACAATTACAAGCACATATTGACTGTGATTTATTGATTGAACTCTAGTAGGTCCAAATAAATCCATGTGCAGTAACTCAAGCGGTTGTAATGTTGATATGACTTTCTTGGATTTAAACGATGATTTGGTCAATTTTCCTAATTGACATGCATCACAAATGTTGTTAACTTTAAAACTCATTTTGGGTAGTCCTCTAACTAGATTGTTTTTGGCTAGCTTGTCAATAGTTCTGAAGTTTATATGACAGAAACGTTTGTGCCATAGCCATGGATCATTGTCATTAGCCATAAGACACATATCTGAATTATGATTAATATTCATATTTAGAATATATATATTTCTGTCTCTATAACCTTCAAAAACCAAATTATGGTCTTTATCTAAAATACTACACTTATTATTTGAAAAGGAAATTATAAAACCCTTGTCACATAACTGACTAATACTAAGTAAATTGTGTTTTAAATTTCTAACTAGCATGACATTAGTAATAAGAGGTAAGTTAGATGTACCACAATTGCTCACATCGCCTTTGCCGATGATATAACCTTTTGAATTGTCTCCAAAAGTGACTGAGCCACCATCTGAGTATTTAATATTTGTTAGTAAGCTCTTGTCTCCCGTCATATGCTTTGAGCAACCACTGTCCAATATCCACTTTCCTCTTTTCTTCAGTGGGACCTGCAAAAAATAGAATTAAGTTCATGGTACCCACTTTTTATAGGGTCCTAAGAGTTAGGTCTTAGGAGTCCAAACCCATTTGGGTCCGGTATCCCCTTTATATATATAATTGTTATTAAAATGTACATTATTCATGAATTGCTGAATGTATTTGTTCCTAATCAAATTATTATTTGTTTTAGGAACCCATATTTTGATAGTCTTGACATTCCTCTTTTGAAATTTCATAACTGGTTTTGGTTTGAAATATAATAAACTAAGATTTTTCTTAGCTTCAGTTTTTTGTATTTTCTTCTTCCTTTTATTTCTAAGATGTTTCTTAGTTTCATGTTTGTTATATCCCAAACCTTGTTGATCTGAAATAGATTGTGAACTTTCAATGATTTTAGTCAAATTTTCTCGACCTTTGTTAAAGTTAGAAATATTTTGAGTAATGTCATCAAACTTTGTTTGTAAACTAGCTTTTTCTAGGTCTAGAATTTTGACTTTTGCTTTAAGTTCATGATTTTCAGTAGTGAGAGCATTATTTTTCTCTTTTTGAGCTTCTATTTCTTGACTCAAAAGAGATATTTGAGAGTCAACATTAGATGATGATTCTTGAATATTTTCAAGTTCTTCTTCTAGTATTTTCTTCTCGTCTTTTAACATATCTCGTTCAAACTTTGCTCTACTTAAATCTGCTTTGACTACTTTTAATTGACGTTTTAAGTCTTTATATTTGACTATCAATTCAGCATTAATATCAAGTAATTCATCAAATGTAGGAATTTGTACCTCATCTTCTGTTGCCATAAAGCAAACATTAGCTTGTTCATTCTCCGAATCACTTTCACTTTCTGATGAAGATGACTCTGAATCATCCCATGTTACTGAGAAGGCTCGTTTCTTTGATTTGTCCTTCTTATATTTGAATTTGTCATTTTCTGACTTTTTATTTTGTTCTGGACAATCCTTCTGCATGTGTCCCTTTTTATGGCAGTTGAAACATTCTATCGCAGATGAAGATGGTTTATTTGATCCAGGTTTCCTTTTATTGTAGCGACTGGCTTTTCGATATTTTAGGAATTTTTTGAAACCTTTAGCAATGAACGCCAAATCTTCATCTTCAGAATCTGATTCATTTTCATCTTTCTCAACATGAAATGCTACATTTTTCTTTTCTTCTTTCTGTTCTTTTCTAGCCTGCAAATTTGCTTCATAGGACATTAAATTTCCTATCAATTCATCTGGCTTCATGACGGAAAGATCATTAGCTTCTTCAATTGCTAATACTTTTCCTTCCCATTCATTAGTCAGAGAATGTAGGACTGTTGAAACAACATCAAAATCAGAATACTTTTGTCCTAACCCAATAAGTGCATGGTGAATAGTTTGAAACCGTGAATACATGTCATTGATTGTTTCATTTGGTTTCATTTTGAAATTTTGAAATTGACTTTTCAGCATGGCTATTTTGGCTTGTTTAACCTTGTTAGTACCTTCATGAGTGATTTTTAGCGTTTGCCAAATTTGATATGCAGTAGTGCAGATACTAACACGGTTATATTCATTTTGGTCTAATGCACAGAACAACATATTTATTGCTCTTGCATTTACGGCTGCTGCCGTTTTCTCAGCCACAGTCCATTCTGAATAATCAGTTGTTGGATTTACTATTTCTCTTTGAGTAGCATTCCAAGCATCATAGCTACTTGATTGCATAAAGAATGACATACGTGTTGCCCAATAACTGTAGTTAAGACCATTGAAAAATGGAGGTCTTTGTGTCGATTGCCCTTCTGTGTAAGTGGTGTTTTGAGTGCTAGTACTTGCGTTATTTGCCATATTACAAGAATATATCAAATAACTGTGTTACGGTTATATGATGACCGTGCTCTGATACCAAATGAAAATGCTGGGGGCGGTGTACGTGCTAGTATAGTACACACGGATCGTGTAATATGGATTACAATACAAATGCAGAAATAGATGATAATAGCATTGTAAATAGAAAATAGAAAAATCACACCAGAGATTTTTATACTGGTTCGGAGCACCGTCCTACGTCCAGTCCCAGACTTCTATCTGGATTTTCACTATTAACTACCTCGCTTCACCCGGAGGAACAGGTTTACAATACCCGAACAGCCGAATGGGATTTCACGCCTCTAATATACTGAGGACTTCAACACTTGCCTCTTACAACACTGAGGACTTCAACACTTGCCTCTTACAACACCGAGGACTTCAACAAAAACAATTACAATTGTTGTTGACAACTTGTGCTCTTGTAAACACGGATTTGTCACTTGTAGTACACTCTTCCTATAATCTTATCCTCAAATTGTGAATGATGTTTGTGAAGATTATGGAATTTATATTGCTTATTGAATCAAAATATATGAGATAGTGTCAATGATTCAATAAGGAATGAAAGTAGTTTAGAGCTTTTTGAATGCAAGTGAATTCAGAGAATAGATAGAAAGCATATATAATTTTAATAAAACTTGTTGTTTTAATCAATGATATTGATGTGTATTTATAGAGAGAAAATAGTTATAACCCTTGGTGAAAAGTTGCAGTCAAAAGTTATGATTATTGATGAAGAAGAAGAGACGCAACTATTGAAGAAGGATGTGTCTTTTGGAAGAAGTTGCTCTCTGTTTAAAAACGGTCGACAGGTCAAAAACTAACCGGTAGACAGGTTTTTAAAAATATAGTCGTTATGTGCATGTGTGCACGTTTATTGTGCACATCCAACAGGAACGGTCGACCGCCTATATTTGGACCGGTCGACCGGTCTCTGTTAAATTGCACAATAAAGTGCACAACCTATATAAATGTGTATATATATATATTATATTTTGTGCATGATTATTTGAGGATAGATTTTGACAATTTTATTACTATTATAACATCAAATAATCAACCTATAATCTAGAGTACCATATGTAGGTCTTGATTTGTCGATTGCTTTAATATTGTTGTCAGCAATCAAAATCTTCATAGAAGCTGTGACTCAACAGTATGGACTGATAGTGTGAGGAAGCATTCCAGAGCTTGAAACAATTATTGACACATGCACCTATGTTAGTGGTTACGGAAGGGAATCAAGACTTTGTAGTTTATATAGATGCTTATGGTGCTGGGTTAGGAGCTGTACTAATACAGAGGGGTAAAGTGATTGCCTATGCTTCTAGACAACTTAGACCGCATGAGGGTAGATATCCAACGCATGACTCGGAGTTGGCTGCAGTTATTTTTGCATTGAAGGTGTGGAGACACTGCCTTTTAGGAGAGAGGTTTGTGCATTATACAGATCATAAATCGTTTAAGTACTTGTTCTCTCAAAAGAACCTGTACATGAGAAAGGAGAGGTGGTATATGTTTTTAGCCGCTTATGATTTTGGGATTAAATAAACACCATGGAAAGGCAATAAGGTTGTAGATGCGCTTAGTAGGAAGCATAAGAATGCAATGTTAGATTTGATAGCAGAATGGAAAGATTAGGAAGCATTGTCAACTTGCAGAGTGCAGTGGAGATCTGAGGCTGGGTCTAGTGGAGAATCTGCAATGTTATCTTGTTTAGAAGTCTGACCGATATTGATTGAGAAGATTGCTTCTAAATAGGAAGAAGATACAGTGTTAGCTGAAAAGATTAGGAAATTAAGAGATGAACGGAGAGTAATGACTTGAAAGGCTTCATTCTTGACCAAACTGGGTGGTTAAGAAAGAAGGGTAGATTATGTGTTCCAGATGTAGGAGACATAAGGAAGGAATTTTCGGAGGAATGCCATCATTCGAAGTTCACAATTCATCCAGGAGGAACAAAAATATATCAAGATATAAAGAGAAATTTCTTCTAGGAAGGAATGAAGAGGGATGTTGAATTATGGATGAAATAGTGTTTGAACTGTCAGCAGATAAAAGCTAAGCATCCGAAGCCAATTGGGTTGCTTTAGCCATTGGATATTACGGTATGGAAATAGAATTCTATTTCTATGGATTTCATTGATGGGTTGCCGAGATCTAATATAGGGAATGAAAGTATATGGGTCATGTTGGTTCCTAAGATGGTGGTTTTGATGACAACAACCTTAGGACTCGTTATAAAATATAAATACTAATATCTTTGTCTAGATGTGTGTGTGTGTGTGTGTATATGCAGGTACTAAGAATGAAGACTGTACAATATAGAGATTCAAGACTGACAAATTCAAGATTGTAGAAATCAAGACTGAAGACTCATGAGTGTAAAGATTATCAAGAGTTCAAGAATTCAAGATATCAAGATAAGTAATAGAGTCTAGATTTATGTTAAAACTTCATAATAGCACTAAAATCTTTATTCTGATTTTAATTGTGGAATGGAATCCACCTTCTCCCTTAAATAGTGGGATGGAACCCATGACCTCTTTAGTGGGATGGAACCTACGACCTTCTCTAGTGGAATGGAACCACGAAATATTCAAAATGACTTATTTTTAGATTATTTTCCAAAGCTATCTTTTTAAAAAGACATCTCTCTCTCGATTTAAATATTTTAGCCTTAATTCAAAAACTATTTTTAATCATATTAATTTCAAAAGCATTTTTTTGAACTATCTCCTGGTTTTAATATTTTAGCTTTAATCTCAAAAAAAAAAATTATTATTACTTATATATTTTGTAAGATCACTTTTCGAAGGTTTTTATAATCATAAAGTATATTTAAAATAGTTTACAAAGTTCTAAGATTGTTTTGACAAACTTTAGAAAGAAAATCTCTTTTTTTTAAAAAAATCAATTTTCAAAAAATACTAGCGTATACCCCCATGTCGACATGGTAGCCGTAGATTTTAAAATTCAAATTTTAAAAGAAGTGCCTATTCGTCATAACCTTTCACAAATGGACATGGCTGTTATTATCCTATATATACCAGTAGTTTTCAACGAATTTTCACTTAAGATTTCTTTGTTTTCTCTCCTCTTTCTCTTCCATTCTTATTTTCAAACATTCTTAATAAAACTCTACCAAAATCCTAGGTGAATCAAACTTGATCATCTCTAGTTTGATCTCTGCCACTCTCTTAAAGATGCCAGTGCTATTCAGAGTTATAAGATCATTTGTAATCAAAGATTGAAAGATCGAAGTGTATCGAGTCTCTCTCTAACAAAGTGTGATTGGAAACGGTGTGATAGCGATCCGTAAATCAACTGAGTTTGATTGTATCACGTAAATCAATTGGGCAATCTTGTAGCCTGGTTAAATCAAGAGAGTTTGCCCTGGAACTCAAAGATAGGAGGGTGCATCTCGTGGCCTTAAAATCGAGGTTGTAATATCGACATTATATTTTAAAAAAATCTGCACAAGAAATTGTGTGGGACTAGATGTAGGATAACTTCGAACCAGTATAAAATTATGGTATGCTCTTTCCTTTACTGCTTTTATTTACTATTTGTATATGTGTCAGGTTCTGTGATTGTCTCTGTGTTTTTGAATTGCATCTGTTTGGGTTTAATTTGAAAAGATTTCAAAAAGATTCATAAAATTAATTAAACACTATTCACCCCCTTCCCCCTCTAGTTTTAATTCTGCCTTAAGATCTGAATTCCGCATTTTCTACATTTGGTATCAGAGCATTAGTTTTCAAAGTTATCATAATCTAAATTTTGAAAAGGTTCAAAATGGCAATTTTTGGAGATTCTGTTAACACTGGTTCAAAACTATCAAAATCATCATTGTTTCATAAGTCTGCATATTGTTATTATAGAAAATCAAGTTATCTACCGAATTGGTGTATTGTACAGGAACAGTTATGTTATATGGCTTTTGAAGAATCAACACTCAATGGACAAATGGTGCAAATCAAGAAAAATAAATGGATACTTGATAATGCATGTTCAAGACACATAATGGTAATCCGGAGATACTGAATGACATAATTTATGAAGATGGAGGACTGGTCAACTTTGGAGACAATTCAAAAGATATGTAATTTGCATTGGCAATATCAGTAACTCTAAAATTCCTACTATTTCTGATGTTTTGTTAGTTAGGAATCTAGAACACAACTTGCTTAGCATAAGTCAACTATGTGACAAGGGCTACAAAATTAAATTTGAAAAGGATAAATGTCACATCGAAGATAATAAATCAAATATTATCTTTGAACGAATTAGGAAGAAAAATATTTATATTCTAAGTATGAAAATCTCAAATGATAACCTATGTCTTTAGGCTATTACAAGTGACCCTTGGATTTGGCATAAAAGATTTGGGCATTTGAATTTCAAACTTTTATCTAGACTTTCAAAACTTGATCTAGTAAGAGGTCTTCCTAAAATGGATTTTAAAGTGGATAGTATATGTGATGCTTGTCAATTAGGAAAACTCAGGAAGAGTTTATTCAAATTGGAAGATATGATTTCAACTTCAAAACCTCTTGAGTTACTTCATTTAGATCTGATTGGTCCATCTCAAATTCATTCAATAAATCACAGTAAATATGTTTTTGTAATTATATATGGTTATTCTAAATTTACAGGGACAATTTTTCTGAAACATAAAAGTGATGCTTTTGATTTATTTAAAACTTTTGCAAAAAGAATTCAAAATCAACTTTCTTTAAAAATCAAAACTATTCGTAGTGTTCACGGTGGAGAACTTGGAAATGAAAATTTTGAGAATTTCTGTAATAAAAAAGGTATAACTCGTAATTTTTCTTTTTCAAGAACTCCATAAAAAAATGGAGTGGTAAAACATAAAAATAGGACGATTCATGAGTGTGTAAGAACTATGCTTTCAAATAGTAAATTACTAAGAAATTTTTGGGCTAAAACCGTCGCTACAGCTTATTACATTTTGAATAGGATTTTAATTAGACAACTAACTAATAAAACACCATATGAACTTCTTTTCAATAAGAAAAGAAAGGTATCTTATTTTAAAGTTTTTGGAAGTAAATGCTTTATTCTAAATACAAAAGAAAATTTGGATAAATTTGATCGTAAATCCAACAAAGGAATCTTTATTGGATATCCTAATAGAAGTAAAGCATACAGAGTTTTCAACGTAAAAACTAACACCATTGAAGAAACAATGCATGTATCTTTTGATTAGAATTTCAAAGATTTTGTTCAAATAAACGATGAAAATGATTTTGTTACTTTAAATAATGAATCAAATGAAACAAATTGTGAAACTGTTCATCCTAATAAAAGGATCAGGCTTTAAAAAAATCATTCTATAGAAAATATACTAGGAAATATTGAATATGTTGTTAGAACTAGAAATCAACTAAACAAGATGAGTAATATATCTTTTATATCAACTATTGAACCCAAAAATCCAAAGGAAGCATCATCAAATGATTCATGGATTCTTGCTAAGCAAGAAGAACTAAATCAATTCACTAAAAATGATGTATGGAAACTTGTTCCTAGACCTAAGAACAAAACTATATTAGGAACTAAATGGGTTTATAGAAATAAAATGAATGAACAAGGTGAGGTCATTGAAAATAAAGCTTGGTTAGTCGCGCAAGGTTATTGTCAATAAGAAGGAATAGACTTTGATGAAACCTTTGCACCCATAGAAAGATTAGAAGCCATTGGAATTCTACTTGCTTTTGCAAACCACAATAATTTCAAATTATTTCAAATGGATGTCAAAAGTGTCTTTTTAAATTGTTTAGTTAAAGAGGATCTTTATGTTGCACGACCTCCACTTTTTGAAGAAGAAAAGTTTCCAAATCATATTTACAAATTAAAGAAAGCTTAATATTGTCTGAAACAAGCTCCTAGCGCCTAGTATGACGGACTAAGATCTTACCGATTACAATCAAATTTTCAAATTGCTAGATTAGATAATACTCTTTTTATTAAAAGAAACAAAAATGATACCCAATTAGTACAGATTTATGTAGATGATATCATTTTCTAATCAACAAACAATGAAATGAATAAAGAGTTTTCTGAAATAATGGCAAAAGAGTTTGAGATGAGTCATATGGGTGAACTTACTTTCTTTTTAGGATTGCAAATAAAACAATTAGATTATGCTATTTTCATTTGTCAAGAAAAGTATGTTAGGGATCTAGTTAGTAAGTTTGATATGACCACTATGAGTGGAAAACCCACTTCTATGGCAACCAATGAAGCCTTGAATAAAGAAGACATGTCAAAAGATGTTGATCAAAAACTATACAGAGGAATTATTAGATCACTACTCTATATAACTGCGAGTAGGCCTAATATCAAGCGTAGTGTCTGTCTCTGTGCAAAATACCAATCTCAACCCAAAGAAACTCATTTAGAAGTTGTTAAACGTATCCTAAGATATTAGACTATGGCCTATTTTACTCTAAAAATGATTCATTTGATTTAATATCGTATTGTGACGCTGACTATGCTAGTTGTAAATCATTGAAAAAATACAAGTGAAACTTGTCACTTTTTAGGACATTCTCTGGTTTCCTAATTTAGTAAAAAGCAAAATACTGTCTCACTATCAACAACTGAAGCAGAATATAAATCTGCTGCTTTGGCTTGTTCTCAAGTTATCTATATGCAATAGACCCTAAATGATTTTGGATTAAATATTTCAAAATTTCCAATTTATTGTGACAATACAAGTGCAATAAATTTATCCAAAAATCTTATTCATCGTGCCAGAACCAAACAAATTGATATCAGACATCATTTTCTCAAAGATAATATAAGTAAAGAGAATATTTCTCTTGAATTTATCAACACTGAGAATCAAATAGCTAATTTTCTAAGCACCCTTAAATCAATCAACCTTTACTAAATTAAGAAGAGAACTAGGTATTTTTTCGATAACTAAGATATAGAATATAGATATGGTAACAGATATATTTAAATAAATAGAGAAAACAAAATTGCAAAATTTTCAAAGGAATGTCGACATGCCCCTACTCCTCATGTCGACATACAACGGTCAGATTTGAAATTTTGATTTTTCCTCTAAAATAAATTTGGTGGCTATATAACCATAATATTTCGAATTGATCTATCTTCTCACTTCATTTTCTCAGTAACAAACTTCTGAAAATACAAAGTAATAGCCTCCTCTTCTAAATCAAACCAAATGCAACCATTTCCTTCCCTTCTCCTAATTATAGTCCATTCCAACGTACTACATTGGCTCGAGTAATGATGATCGAGGAAATTATGAAGGATTCTCTACAAATGCTAACTGAATTATAAGTCATGCAAACAAGGATGGTAAAGGAATAAGAGAAACAAGGCAAGATTCTTGGAAATTTGCAAAAATTTCTAATGGATAATCATGCAGACCCTATTATGATTGAAGATGGTTCCTCTAATGTATTCATAATCTATTAGAGGATGATGACGAAGAAGAAGAAGAAAAGGAAGAAGCGCAAATGGACGTGGACGATAATGTTTTTTGCATTGTAGAAGTTTGCTTTGAAAAAAATGGTAATTTAGTCGAACAACATGAAAACTTTTGTCTCCACTACCTTAATTGTTCGATTCACAAGTCGCCAATTGTCAAGGACTCTCGTTAGATTGTTATTATATTAATGTTTTTACATTTTGTGTACTTGTATATATTTGTGCTTATATTTCATATATATGTGCAATGTAACATCATATATAATAAAATTAGATTTATGTTTCGCTTATTATACTTCGCTATTAGCATTTAGTTCCATAGGATTAGTTTAAGTGGGAGTTATGTATTTTAGGATATATTTTTTTTGATGACAAGGGGAGAATTATAAAATAGGATAGTTAGGCTTAGATTAAGGGGGAGTTATTAGATTAAGAGGGAGTTATTGGAATAAGGGGGAGTCAAACTAGAATCAGAGTTTGGTGCAGTATATTTTATAAACATAGGTTATCATCATCAAAAAGGAGGAGACTGTTAGTTCCTAAGATGATGGTTTTGATGACAACAACCTTATGGCTTGTTATAAAATATAAATACTAATATCTTTGTCTAGATATATGTATGTGCAGGATATATATATGTGTGTGGGCACTGAGAATGAAGACTGTACAGTATAGAGATTCAAGACTGACAAATTCAAGATTGTAGAAATCAAGACTGAAGACTCATGAGTATCAAGATTATTAAGAGTTCAAGATATCAAGATAAGTAATAGAGTCTAGATTTATGTTAAAACTTCATAATAGCACTAAAATCTTTATTTTGATTTTAATTATGGAATGGAATCCACCTTCTCGCTTTAATAGTGGGACGGAACCCATGACCTCTTTAGTGGGATGGAACTCACAACCTTCTCTAGTGGAATGGAATCCACGAAATTTTCCAAATGACTTATTTTTAGATTTTTTTCAAAACTATCTTTTTAAAAAGACATCTCTCTATCGGTTTAAATATTTTAGCCTTAATTCAAAAACTATTTTTAATTATATTAATTTCAAAATCATTTCTTGTTTTTAAGCTATCTCCTGGTTTTAATGTTTTAGTTTTAATCTCAAAATATTTATATATTTAGTGTCTATTACTTTTATATTTCATAAGATCACTTTTCAAAGGTTTTCATAATCATAAAGTATATTCAAAATAGTTTACAAAGTTCTAAGATTGTTTCGAAAAACTTTAGAAAGAAAATCTCTTTTAAACAAAAATCAATTTTCAAAAAATACAAGGGGATGTCGACATGCTTATCCCCCCATGTCGATATGGTAGCCATAGATTTTAAAATTCAAATTTTCAAAAAGAAGTTTCTATCCGTCATAACCTTTCACGAATGGACATGATAGTATTCTCCTATATATACCAGTAGTTTTCAATGAATTTTCACTTAAGATTTCTTTGTTTTCTCTCCTCTTTCTCTTTCATTCTTATTTTCAAACATTCTTAACAAAACTTTATCGAAATCCTAAGTGAATCAAACTCTATCGTCTCTAATTTGATTCTCTGCCACTTTCTCTCAAATATCTTAATGTTATTCAGAGTTATAGGATCATTTGTAATCAACAATCAAAAGATCGAAGTGTATCGATTCTCTCTCTATCAAAGTGCGATTGGAAACGGTGTGATTGTGGCTCGTAAATCAATTGGGTGTGATTGTATCCCATAAATCAATTAGGTGATCTTGTAGCCTGGTCAAATCAAGAGAGTTTGCCTTGGACTCGGAGACAAGAGGGTGTATCTTGTGGGCTTGAAATCGAGGTTGCAATGTCGACATTATGTTTGAAAAGAAATTTGTATAAGAAATTGTGTAGGACTGAATGTATGGTAACTTTGAACCAGTATAAAATTTTGGCATGTTCTTTCCTTTACTGATTTTATTTACTATTTGCATCCATATCTGGTTCTGTGATTGTCTCTGTGTTTGTGAATTGCATCTGTTTGTGTTTAATTTGAAAATAATTCAAAAGGATTCATAAAATTAATTAAACACTATTCATCCCCTTCTAGTGTTAATTCTGTCTTAAGATCCGTAATCCGCATTTCCTACAGGTCATAGTGAACAGATTGACTAAAAGTGCCCACTTCATTCCAGTTAAGTCAAATATGACGACACCTGTATTGGCTAGTTGTTTATGAAGAATGTGATGTTTGGTTTCATGAGATTCCTAGTATTACTGTTAGTGATAGAAATTCTTTATTCACCAGAGTTTTGGAAGAGTCTACAGGAGAGTTTAGGAACCAAGCTCAAGATGAGTACCGCTTACCATCCACAAACCGATGGGCAGACAGAAAGATTTAAGAAGACCTTGGAAGACTTGTTACGAGCTTGTGTATTAGACTTAGGGGATCATGGGAAGACCACCTACACCTAGTCGAGTTTTCGTATAATAACAGTTATCAGTCGGGTATATGGATTGCACTGTTTGAGGCTTTATATAGAAGACAATGCAAATCTCCCGTATATTGGTTTGAGACCGAAGATATATAGGTCCTTGGTCATGATATTGTAAGAGAAGCAGTAGAAAAGATTGAGATGATAATGGAAGGAATGAATGAAGTTCAGTCTAGGAAGAAAAGCTATGCAGATAGAAGACGAAAATATTTGGAATTCTCCGTTGGAGATCATGTTTTCATCAAAATATCTCTGATGAAAGATGTTATCAGGTTCGAGAAGACGAGGAAGTTAGCACCGAGGTTCGTAGGACCATTTCCTATTTTAGAGAGGATCAGGAAACTTGCGTACATAGTAGAGTTATCAAGTAGTTTGGCAGGAGTCTGTGATGTTTTCCATGTATCTCATCTAAGGAAGAGTGTTAGGGATCCAGATACTGCTATACCACAGACTGTGTTAGAAGATTTAGTAGTGGAACCAGACACGACTATAGTTAGGAATCCTATCTGGATAGTCGCGAGAGATGAGAAGAAGTCGAGGGACAAAACAGTCAGATTAGTAAAGGTCCAATGGAGTGACGATGCTAGAGACTGTACTTGGGGAACTGAGAGTAGAATTAGAGGCGCTTATCCTGATTTATTTGATGGTATGTTTTACCTTTGATTGTTTAGATGTGTGCCTTATCATAATTTCGAGGATGAAATTCTTTAAGGAAGGGAGATTGCAACACCCCATATTTTTAGTGACATTATTTAGGAAATTTAATTAGTTAATTAATTTAAATAATGTGGGTTGATTAATGGATTGAGATTTGCGATTTAATTAAGGGGTAGTCATGCCATGTTAATGATTAAACAAAGAATCAAATAATTAAGGTGTTAAGAAAGAAGGGAGGGAAAAATAGGAAAATGATTAAACTTATACTAAACCCTTAGGAAACCAAAACACACGTTCATTTCATATTTTCTCAAACAAAAACACCTCTAAGGCCGGCCACCATTAGCAATCTCAAGAGAAGATAAAGCTAGATTCAAGAGAAGAATCAAATCAATTAATCAAGATCAAATCTCACATTCTTAATCACAAAGCTAAGGTGAATAATGACTACATCTCATTTTTCTTAATGATTTTCTGTTTTAAGGCAAAACATGAATTACTTGCATGGTTATGCCATGTTTTTGAATGATTAAATGATTATATATGCCTGTTGTTGATTTATGCTTATTCATATAGATTTTATGATATGTTTTGACGTGAAAAACTTATTTATTGACATCTAAATGCCTTATGATATTAGATATAGACTAGAAATGATATTTTAGAGGTGGGTTTCAATTCTCATAATTTTCTAATTTAATGTAGATTTTATATTAATTTTATAGTGAAGAAAACGTTTTATTGGGTTACAAATAATTTACGGTTAAATTATAATTAATTTGAGTTTGAGATTTATATATGTTATAAAACATATTAAAAAGGATTTTTTTTATTTTTGTAAAATTTCCAAAGTATTTTTATGAATATATAATATTATTTAAGGTATGAGACTTAAATGTTTTATATATTTAAAAAAGGAGAAGGGGTATTTTGTAAATAAATTAAATTATTATTTCTGAAATTATGGTTGTGCTTTTAGAAAAGAAAAATTAGCACCCAATAAGATTTTGACAAACATGGCAGGTTAGTTAAAAAGATTACTTAAAAGGGTTAAAAGTCGGATTTTCATGCCAAAAACATGTTTCGCCACTTTCTGCACTCTGCCTTCGACTTTGATGGCTTTCAACTTAGTGGTTCTGCCTTTGTCACCATCAAAACCAATGCGCCTGGTATCAATTCATTGGTACGTAGCGAATTGGATAAGGGGCAAAAGGTATAAGGACGAAACTAGGGGTTCCGAAGAGGTTGAAGCGCTACTTTGTTTTAAAGGAAAATTGCGCCTTCTTTGCTTTCAAATGTATAGCTTTCGACATAGTTAAAGGTTTTAAAGAAATGGCCAAACCTTTATTTTGAGAAAATTGCTTTCGACCTAGTTGGTTTTCGACTAGGTCAATGGTTTAAATAGAATGGTTTTACAGAGGTTGCGCCTTTATTTTCAAGTACAGGCTTTCGACTGGGTCGAAGCCTTAGCTGCTGCTTCTTATCTTTTGAAGCAATGCCTTCGAAAGGGTATACTTGCTTTTATAAAATGTTTCCGCTTCTCCAATGCTTTTGGAAGATTTGTTTCGACACCATCACTTCCTTGCTTTGTTTTTGGCTTTCCAAAGAGTTGCTATCGACCCTGTTGTTGCGACCCTTGCAGATTTTTAAAGATTAATCCAAAGGTTTTGAACGAGATGGTTTTGAATGGTTTCAAAAGGTATTTCTACATGTTTTAAAATTGAACCCAAATGCTTTAGAAAGGTTTAAGATTTTGATGCTTTTGCCCGGTTTTAAAGAAGATTTCTAAGAGATGGTTCCCTAATGGTTTCGAAAGGTCTAAGAGGAAAGGTTTTTCCAATGTTTTTCGAAAGGCAATTTTGAAGTATTTTAAAAGAAAGATTTCTAAGGTTTTAAAGCTTTCGAAAGGAAGGTTTTTAATGGTTCCAAAAGGTTTATATAAATGGTTTCGAAAGGAAGGTTTTGGCCTTTTGGCCTAGATGAAGGAAAGGGTTTATTTGGTAATGAAATAGGTATTTTCAATGGGATTGAAAGGGGTACATTAAAATGTTTAAAGGTTTTCATCAACAAAGGTTTAGGCAAAGTATATATATAACATGGCAAGGTGATTTTGAGTAAAGCATAGAGTATAAGTATTTTTCTTGTTTAAGTTTACTTTAAAAGATTTTAACTCAATTTCAGATGAAAATGTTTCCAAGGAAAATTTGGGAAGGTATCCCTCAGTAAAATGACTCAGATATTAGAATACCAGATGAGACTGGTATAGGGTCGCACCCTATATACTAGCTATTAACCTTAGCTAATATAGTCCAATATTCCAATGTGTAAGACTTCATCATAGGTAAGACTAAAATTATGATTACACATAGAAGGGAATATATGTTTGTATACAAATAGGTTATTGGTGAGCCCGCAAAATCATTAGGATCAGGTTACCTTGGGAGATGTCAAATTAGGGACAGACCGTCCGGAAAAGAAGTATTTAAAAGATAGTTAAGGACAAATCGTCCGCAAGATGAGTGTCTAGCGGATGTTAAGTAAAATTGTTTCATATTGTCTGGTAGGCCCGACTCAGCCAAAGGTTAACAGTTAGCCAAACAAAACTATAGTGTTCGGACAGATAGTTCATTTGTTACCTGATATGTAAGTTTACATATAATGCTTTACAGTTTTAACCAGTTTTAGGTGTAGGATTATGATTTGAAAAAGATATGTTTTAAAAGGATATTAGTGAGGGAAAACCTGTTCCGTTAAGTGGCGTACTCTCACTTAATACCGTATATCCGAGATGTATAGCATTATTCACACAAGGCTTTATGTCTGACTCGAAGTTTATGTTTTCCCCTTAAACTCTTGGGTGCTTAAAAATTGATTTGAGTAGGCTGAGGATTGTGAATTTACAGGTTTCAGTAGGTTGACAATAAAGCTTCCAAAGGCGAGCAGGTGGCTGACGGATAGCTATTTAGGAGTTGATGTTTTGTTTTGTTTTTCGATGTGTTGTATTTAAGACAATTATGTCTATATAGTACTTTGGTCAACTAAGAGGTCATCATCATACGTCTCTCTTGGCATATTTTTATAATAATTATATTTTATCTGAACCTAGGAAACTGTTATGGGATTATGTAATTTGAATTTGAAACATGTATTTTGAAATGTAATCAGTAAAATGTTATTTTTGAAATATGTGATTTTGTTTCATATTCAAGTACTTCTGATATTATGGATACCATTAACATAGCCATTTTTAGTCACCGGAAATCAATACTATGGATGACTGCAGCATCTGTAGCGCTTAGCTTTGGGCCTCTAGATAGGGGATGTTACACTAATCCGACTTGGAACAAAAACCTTGGTCTTGATGACGATCCGCTCAAGCCTCGTATAGGGGACTCAAACAGTGAGGGTGGGCCAACTACTCCATTGCGATCGATATCCATAGATTGTGCTGACCCTAATAAGGTTGTTTAGATCGGCATAGAACTTAGCTCGGAAGTTAGAGATGAGATAATCAAGTTTGTACTTCACAACAAAGATTCCTTCGCATAGGGGTACACTGTCATGACCGACATTGGTCCCAAGATCATTTTCCATGCACTCAACCTTTATCCCAAAGCCACCCCCGTCTATTAAAAGCCTCGACCACTCAACCTACCGAGGTGTCGAGCTCTCAAAGAAGAGGTTCTTGAGAATCTACTAGCCAATGGCTTCATTCGGGAGGCAGAATATTCGATTTGGGTAGCTAACCTAGTGCTGGACAAAAAACCAATTGGGTCATGGACAACTTGAATTGACTTCTCCAACCTCAATAAAGTCTACCCCCAAAGATAGCCTTCCATTTCTTCGCATCGATCAGCTAGTGGATGCGACTGTGGGCATGACTTTCATGGATGCCTATTATGGGTATAATCAGATTTCCACGCATGGCCAAGACAAAGAGCACATCTACATTATCATAATTTTCTGTCTGCACTACTATCATGCCAAGCCATTTGGTGGACAAAATGTGGGCATCGCCTATCAGCGTCTCATCAACCATATATTCTCTGAACAGATCGAACGGTCTATGGAAGTTTATGCGGACAACATTCTGGTAAAGTCTAAAGGGTTGGGGGCATTGGCAGAACCTGGTCAGCACTTTCAGCATATTGCATTAATATAACATGAAGCTGAATTAAAAAAGTGCTCTTTTTGTCCGATCTTGTAAATTCCTTGGTTATGTTGTGAGCGCCAAGGGCATTGAAGCTAATCCCAACAAAATCCAAGCCATCCAAGAAATGTTAGTCCTTAGAACTATGAAAAAGTACATAGCTTGAATGCGATGGTTGCAGCATTAAGCTAGTTCATGTCAATGGCCACCGACCAATGTCTCCCTTTCTTCGACCTCATCAAGAAGGGAAAGTCTTTCACTAGAACGGTCAATGCATAAGGCATTCGAGAAGCTGAAGTAACATTTGGTCACTCCTACGGTACCATCCAGACCCTCGATGCAAAGGATTTGTATCTATATTTGGTAGTGACCAAGCATGTGATCAATGTTGCCCTATTCAAAGAAGACGATGATATCTAATGGCTGATTGATTATGTTAGCAAGAGGTTGTCTGGCCCAAAAACTGAATATACAAGACTGGTGAAGCTTGTCTTTGGCCTTCTCATGGCAGCCTCAAAAGTTCAATCATACTTTTAGGCTCATCCTATCAAAGTCTCGACCAACCAAACTTTGAAGCCAGTCCTTGTTGACCGACACAACGGGCCAACTATTGAAGTGGTCTATCAAGCTTGGGCACCATTACATATCATTCTAGCATCACACTTCTATTAAGGGATAGGATACAATAAATTTCATTGTTGAGTGCTCAAGCCCGGAAAACGACGAAGAGGAGACCATCACAAGCCAGAAAATTTGTCGCTTGTATGTAGATGGGGTAGTAAACAAAAAGAGGGAAGAGGCGGCATGGTCCTTGTCACTCTTGATGGAAAAGAACTATGTTTTATAGTCCACCACTCCTTCAAAGCCACCAATAATGAAGCTGTCATGACGGTCCTTAGGATGGAAAGAGAATTACATGTGGATTCCACCCACATATTCGGTGACTCGTTACTAATCGCAATCAGATTGGTGAGCGCTTTCAGGTCAAGGGTAAGGTATTAGCCTTGTATGTTGCAGAGCTCAAGAAAATAATCGGCACATCCACGGAGTTCAAGTTAGAGCAGATACTAACAGATTTAGGGGTATGCCCTTGGGGCAATTCTGTAATTTGTTACATCTGTCTAACTCGTTGACCAATCTTGTTTAAAATAAAGATGTTTTCTTTCTATTACATACTTGATATAATGTATTATATTAATAAATTAATTTAATTAAAAGTATATTAATAGAAAATCCATAAATAGTACATTTTGTGATAGTAGTTAAAAAGTGTTGTAATCATGAGTAATTTATCATAATGAAAACAAATATACCATTTTAAATGTTCCTAGTCAAGATGCATCGAGACTGGATATTGATGTATCCATTGAAACTAGAATACGTAACGCTCTCTAAATGTTGGATAGTGTATTACTTATGACTGTTGAGGACATCTAAGGGTTACGTACTGACAGTTATTGGATAATTATGGAATGACTCACTCGATAGTTTTCTGTTGGTTAATATAACCAAGATCAAACAGAAAATATCAGTGTGACTGATTTACATAGTTCTCTCGACTTAAGAATACTGATAATCTTTAATATGAAAGCTCCACTTTGGTTATAATAAAATCATGGTACGACATCCATCGAGTGATTACAGTTGGGTTGAGTGGAAGTATTGAAAGTGAAGTACTATTCAAGTGAGGATTCTTCTCCTCGATTATATGGGGTTAGTATCATGGTCAATTCAAGAACTTAAAGTCTAAGTCTTTGGCTAGAGCGGTTTGGTTAATAATAATTGTTATTATTGAACTAAGGACTTTTTGTTCGGACTATAGAGTTGAATATGGACGATATTGGAATTTTGACCATTACCAAATTCCTTAAGCCCAAAGTGATATAGTTTGGGTAAGAGAATTGGTGTAAATAAATGCTCCAACCGAGCAACGCTTTATAAAGTAAAATTGGATTTTACCAAAATTAAGTAAGCGATAAATTGGGTCAAAACGTCACACCACATATTAAGTAACATGTGGACATTAACATTTGAATAGTTCGATGTTAATCGCTGACCAAATTTACACCTGCTAAGTCACACAACCCGAATGATGAATTTCTTTAGACTAAACGATTTAATTAGTTTATAATTGTTATCAAGTAATTAATATTTATGAAATATTGATTATAAAATTTTGAATATGATTTTAGGAATAAATATTATTATATATATTTATAATAGTTATAAATATATCGATGCATTATCGACAAACAATTAAATCATATTTAATAAGTAGTATTTATTACCTAAATAGGCTATTAGTCTATGATATTATGGTGATATTTCAACAGCAATAAGGATGTAAGAGATGACTAAAAATGGGCTAGGGGTGTTTTAGATGGATTACTCGGACTTAGGAAGAATGGATATGAGATATGATCCACATTTCTCTATATTCCTTCCACTATAAAACGACTCATAACCCAAATGCAAAAAATGAATTTTTTGGCTGCCATGTTCCGTCACTACTGGTTGAATTTATTTACGTAGGAGCTCCAAAAAATTCATCTTAAATCAGTTTCAAAGCAATAACTACTGGACAGTCAACGATATACGATTCAAGGATTAGCAGTCCGTCGAATCGAGAAGATTTCCAAGGAGGAAAATTTATCATTACAAGGTGTACTTCAAGAATACCAAGTGAGACAGGTATAGGGCACGCCCTATACTTTAGCTAGTAGCTCTAGCTAAAATAGGTCCCAAATTCCTGTGTGTAGGGCTTTGTCACAAGTGAGACTAAAATTATGTTACACATAGAAAGGAATCTAAAAAGGAAAGACAGGTTATTGGTGAGCCTGCAAAACCATTAGGATCAGTTAGACCTAGGGAAGTAAACAAGGACATACCATCTAGAAGAGGAGTATCTAACAAATGCTAGATTTTTATGTTTTTTGGTAGGCCCAAGTCAACTAAGGGTTAGTACTTTACCAGACAAAACTACAGTGTATGGACAGATAGTCCATTTGATAACCGATATGTACATATACATGATACTGCTTCATATATTTAACCAATTTTGGTTGCAGAATTATAATTTGCAAAGGATATGTTTTAAAAAGGATATTAGTAACTGGAAACCCGTTCTGCTAAGTGGCATAGTCTCACATAATATCAGATAACCAAGATGTATAGTATTATTCACACCAGACTTTATGTCTGACTCGAAGTTTATGCTTTTCCCCTTAAACTCACGGGTGCTCAAATTTGATTTGAGTAGGTTGATGGTTGAGGATTTTCAGGTTTCGATGGGTGGGTGAATAAAGCTTCCAAAGATGAGCAGGTGGCTAACAGATAGCTATTTAGGAGTTGTTGTTTTATTTTGTTTTGTTCCACTGTGTTGTACTATGTCAGTTTGACTATATAGTACTCTGCTCAACCAAGTGGGCATCATCATATGTCACTCTTGGCGTATTTGTACAATAATTTCATTATCTGAACCTGGGAAATGTTTGGGATTATGTAACTTGGATATGAATTGTTATTTTAAAACGTAATCAGAAAAATGTTTTAATCTGTGATGCTTTATTCATATTCAAGTGCTTCTGATATTATGGATACCATTAATATTACCGTATTTGGTCATCGGAAGTTAATACTATGGATGCCTGCAGCATCTGTAGCACTTAGCTTTGGGCCTCCAAATAGGGAATGTTAGACTTGGTATCAGAGCATAGGTTTATTAAAAACCTTTACTAAAAAGATGATTTTTGAAAATATAATACTAAGGGATTAGCGATAAGTTGGAGTAAGGGATAATGTTATAGTAACGTACTTGTATTTGTTATATATAAGTATGCGCTTCATCTTTAGTCTCATATTTCTATTATGTTATTTTTCTATATCTCACGAAGGTTCGAATGAAGATATGGATCCTCGAAGAGATAATGTTGGAGGAGGAAGCACCACTGCAGATGGAAATGCTAGACCTAATACTAGAAGGAACCAAGGTCAGGCACGAGCTGGAAATATTGGTGCAGAACCCGCAAGTTGACATGGGAGCCATGTATAAGTTTTTCGTGAATATGATGCAAGTGGGGGTTGCTACAGGAGTAGTTGGAGGAGGAGCCCAGTGCTCCAGTAGTCAACAATTATGTTGCTTTGAGTAGGGACTATGTTAGGTTGGGAGGAAAACCATTCATTGGGACTAAAGACGCCTAGAGAACTGGTTACTGCATTGTGAGAGGATTTTTGCAGACCTAGGACTCGGTAATGAGCAAAAAGAAGGCTCATTTCGAGACAACTTCAAGGAGTAGCTTTATACTGGTGGAATAATGTGACGGTTGGTGTGGATAAAGGAACGATAACATGGGCTGAGTTTAAGAAGAGGTTCGAGGAGAGATTCATGTCTGTGATGGCGAAGTCTATCTTGCTCAGAAAGTTTGCTGAGTCAGAGTAGGTAGAGATGACTATGTTAGAGTATGCTACAAGGTTTGAGGAGTTGGAAAGATATGGTTATGCCATCATGGATACCGTGATTAAGAGAAACGAAAAGTTCATTATGGGGTTGAAACTTGAATTGGCCAGCGCTACATTACCTCATATTAGGGATCCTTATGATGTTGTAGTAGAGATGACTCTATGACACGAGGACATGATTGCTTTTATGGAGAAGAATAAGGCGAAGGAGGTCCAGGTGAGGCAGAGTTAGAAAAGAAAGTTTTTTCCTAAGAAGGCAGCCCAAAAGGGTGGAGCCATGAAGAAGGGGATGTCAGAATTTGTCTGTTTTAAGTGCGACAAGAAAGGGAACTTTACATATGAATATCGTTCTGGAGAGGCAAAGAAGGTGAATGGGAAGAAGAATATCAAATGACTCAAATGCGATCGGATGGGTCATTACAAGTGCCAATGCAAGACGCCTGCTAAGGATGGAAAGGGAAAAGTATATGCATTGGAGCCAGCTACCTCGAGGCCAACGGCAAGGGAAAAAGGGAAAGCAATGTTGGGAGGTACGCTTATGATTCTTGGTATGGCAGTTAGTGTTCTGTTTGATACTGGTGCACCGCATTCTTTTACATCTCGTGTTTGGTAGATAAGCTTAACGTAGAACCCTCATACCTAGTTACTTCCTTAAGGGTTGCAAATCCGATAGGAGCATATGCAACACTTGGGATAAGATATGACAACCTAGAGTTTGACTTGTTAGGTCATACCTTTGTTTGTAGTTTGCATATATTTGATTTCATAGGGTTCGGAATTATTTTAAGTTAGGATTGGTTAAGTAAGTACGGTGCTAGGATATTTTGTCATGATAGGAATGTATATACCGCAGAAAACCCTAGCTGTGAGGTAAATGCTTTGTTGGGTGTTGTTGAGATAGCAGATGAGCTGAACCGAGTTTTTGTGGTTAGAGAATTTGCAGATATTTTTGAACTCATGGTAGGATTGCCACCGAAATGAGCCATTGAATTTCGGATAGATTTGGTGCTTGGAGCAGAACCAGTGAGTAGACCGCCAAGTAGGATGACACCTATTGAAATGAGGGAGCTCAAGGTGCGGTTGGTGGATTTGGAAGGCAAGAATTTTAACAGACCTTCTAGGTCACCTCAAGGAGCAGCCGTAGTGTTTGCTAAGAAGCCGGACGGATCGTTAAGTTTACGTATCGATTATGGTAGGTTGAATGAGAAAAAGATAAAGAATCGATATCCGTTGTCTAGGATTGACGATTTTTTCGATCAGTTGAGTGGAGCCAAGATATTTTCGCAATAGGATTTAGCAACAGGTTTCCATCAGATTAGAGTGGCAGAGGATAGTATTCCTTTAATGGTGTTTAGAACTAGACATGGATTATACGAATGGTTAGTGATGCCGTTTGGATTGACTAATGCGCCAACTTTCTTTGTAGATTTGATGAATTGGATTTTCCGAGAGCACCTGGATAGGTTCGTATTGGTTTAATAGATGATATTTTGGTGTACACTAAGGATGAAAGAGAGCATGAAGTTTATCTGACAGTAGTGCTTGAAACGCCGAGGCAGAATCGCTGAAGGCGAAGTTCTCGAAATGTCATTATTGGAAAAAGGAAGTGAGGTTTCTTGGCCATGTAGTTTCAAAGAAAGCATAATTGTGGATCTAGCTAAGATTGAGGCCGTGAATAGTTGGAAGAGACCAGAAACGACGACTGAGATAAGAAGTTTTTTGGGTTGGCTGGTTAGTATCAGAGGTTTATTAAGGATTTTTGTGGATAGCGGCACCAATGACCAAGCTCACTCGAAAGGATGTAAAGTTCGTTTGGACCGATAAATGTAAGGAGGCATTCCAAAAGCTGAAACACTTATTGACTAATGCACCTGTATTGATTGTTCCAGAGGGGAATCAGAATTTGGTGGTGTACACGGATGCATGTGGGACTGGGTTAGGAGCTGTACTAATGCAGAGTGTTAGAGTAATTGCCTATGCTTCTCGACAGCTTAGACCGCATGAAGTCAAATACCCAACCCATGATTTGTAGTCAGTTGCGCTGATTTTTGCAATAAGATGTGGAGACGTTATCTTTTGGGAGAACTATTTGAGTTGTATACGGATTATAATTCGTTGAAGTGTTTGTTCTTTCAAAAGGAGCTGAACATGAGACAATGGAGGTGGTTGGAGTTCTTAGTTACTTATGATTTCGGTATTGAGTACACACTAGGGAAAGGTAACAAAGTTGCAGATGCACTTAGCAGAAAATATCAGAATGTGGTGTTAGCGATGATAGCTAACTGGAAAGATTTAGAAGTGCTAGCAACTTGCAGATTACTGTGGAGAACTAAGAGTAGTTCAAGTACAGAAACTGCTTTTTTATTATGTTTGGAAGTTCGACCAGTTATGATCGAAAGGTTGCTTCTAAACAGCTAAAGAATTCAGTGTTGGAAGAATGAATCATAAAGTTGAGAGAAGGAATGGAGATCAATGACTTAAAGGATTTTAGTCTTGACCAGAATGGGTGGTTAAGAAAGAAAGGAAGACTGTGTGTTCTGAATGTGAGAGACATTAGGAAAGAAGTTTTGGAGGAATGACATCGTCTGAAGCTCACTATTCATCCAGGAGGAACTAAGATGTATCAGGACATGAAGAGAAGTTTCTTCTAGGAAGGTATAAAGAGGGATGTAGGCTTACGGGTGAAGCAATGTCTGAATTGCCAGCAAGTAAAAACCGAACATCAGAAGCCAAGTGGGTTGCTTCAGCCTTTGGACATTCCAGTGTGGAAGTGGGATTCCATTTCTATGGATTTCATTGACGAGTTGCCAAGGTCTAATAGGGGAAATGAAAGCATATGGGTTATTGTGGACAGGTTGACTAAGAGCGCCCATTTCATTCCAATTAAGTCAACCAGAACAACACCTGTGTTAGTGAAGTTGTTTATGAGGAATGTAATTAGACTGCATGGAATTCTTAGTAGTGTAGTAAGTGGTGGAGATTCTTTATTCACTAGCGAGTTCTGGAAGAGTCCACTGGATACCTTAGATACTAAGCTCAAGATAAGTACCGTTTATCATCCACATATTGATGGAAAAACGGAGATATTTAACAAAGTCTTGAAGGATTTGTTACGAGCTTATGTGCTAGATTTAAGGGGATCATGGGAAAACCATCTACATCTAGTTGAGTTTACATATAACAACATTTATCAAGCTAGTATAGGGATGGAACCATTCGAAGCTTTGTGTGGAACACCATGAAAATCTCTGGTTTGTTGGTTATAGACTGGGAATAGGTTGGTTCTTGGTCCGGATTTGGTTAGCGAAGTTGCAGAAAAGATTGAGTTGATTCGATCTAGAATGAAGGAAGCTCAATCCTGGCAGAAGGGTTAAGCGGATAGAAGACGAAAAGACTTAGAGTTCTCTGTTGGAGAGCATATTTTCGTTAAGGTGTCGTCGATGAAGGGTGTGATTCGATTCGGAAAATAAAGGAAGTTGGCACCGAGGTTCATTGGACCATTTCCTATTATTGATAGGATGGAGAAACTCGTGTATAGAGTAGAGTTACCGAGCAGTTTGGTAGGAGTCCATAATGTTTTCCATGTTTCTTATCTAAGAAAGTATATTCAAGATCCGGAGACTACTATTGTACCGACTATGTTAGATGACTTAGTCGTAGAGCCGAATTTGACAATAGTTAGAAAGCCAGTTCGCATAGTTGCGAGAGATGAGAAGAGGTTCGCAAACAAGACGGTCAGATTAGTTAAAGTCCAATGGTGCAAGGGCGAGAGAGACAGTACTTGGGAGACTGAGAATAGGATGAGAGATGCTTATCCTGATTTATTTGATGGTATGTTTTACCTTTTTGATTGATTTGTTGTGTATCATATCGTAATTTCGAGGACGAAATTCTTTAAGGAGGGGAGTACCCTAATTTTTGATAACATTATTTAGGATATTTAATTATTTAAATTAAATAAAATAATGTAACGATTAGGGGATTGAGATTTGTTATTAAAAAGGGTGGTCGTGCTATGTTAATATATGAACTAAATGTGGATTTGAACTTAAAATAGATGAGGGAAAATAGGAAAGGGCACATCCTTATACCTAAACCCTTACACCCATTCACTTCACATGTTCATTTTCTATAAACAAAAACCATTGAGGCCGGCCACCATTAAAGGAAAAAGAAGAAGAAGATAAACAAATTATAGGAAGGAAGATTAAGCAATCAAATCCATTCTCGAATCTCAACTCCTTAGTCAAAAAGCTAAGGTGAATAATGAAAACATCTCAAGTTTTTAATGGTTTTCGGTTTTTAGTATGATATTCCAAATTATTTTCAAATGTTTTTCCATGTTTTGGATGATAAAATGTATATTTATATATTTTTGATGATTTATGCTGATTCACATAGATTTTGTGATATGTTTTGAGATGAAAACCCGATTATATGACATCTAATTGCCTTGTGAAATTAGATTTAGAATAGAAATGATAATTTATAGGTGGGTTTCAATTTTTACAATTTTCTAAATTAATGTGGATTTTATATGAATTTTCTAGTGAAGAAAATGCAATTTTGGGTTTAAAATTTATTTCATCCAAATTACATTGGCTTAGGATCTGAAATTTATATGTTGGAAAACATATTAAAAATTATTTACAGGAACTTTGGTAGAATTTAAGTTTTTTAATGGATGATAAAATTTAAGGTATGAGATTTAAATGTTTTATATATTTATAAAAAGAAGAAGAGGTATTTTGTAAATAATTAAAATTGTTATTTCTGAAAATTGGCAGTACTTTTGAAAAAAAAATTGCAACCAACCACAATTTGAAAAACAAGGCAGGTTAGGTACAAATAATTAATTTAAAAAGTCAAATCAACATGCCTTTTCCTGTTCCAATGCTTTCGGCACCAGGCTTCCGACTCCTTACCTCCGCCTCCGCCTCCATCGAAACCAATGCACATGGTATTGAATACCTGGCATGCATTTAATTGGATATAGGCGGAAAGGCACTGGGTCGAAATAAACGATTCCAAGGGGATCGAAGCATGCTTTGTTTTAAATTGAAAATGCACCTGCTTTTGTTTTCGAAGGAAGTGCTTTCGACTTGATTGGCTTTTAGCTGAGTCAAACGTTTCAAAGGAAAGGTTTTGAATAGGTTGCGCCTTTTGTTTTAAATGAATGCTTTCGAAGGGGTCGAAACCCTTGACTGCCGCTTTTTACCTTTCGACCAAGATTGGTTTCGAAAGGGTTACCTTGTTTTTAAAACCAAGCCGCTTCTCCAATGTTTTTGAAGGGATGGTTTCGACACCATTATTTCTTTACTTAGGAAATGCTTTCGAAAGGATGCTTTCGACTTAAATGTTTTAATGACCCTCTTGCTCAATAAAAGGAAGAACCCAAATGGTTTTGAAAGAGATAGTTTTAATGGTTTCGAAAGGTGTTTCCACATGTTATAAATTGAACCCAAATGCTTTCGAAAGGCTTGATGTTTTAATGCTTTCGAAAGGTTCTAAAGAAAGATTTCTAAGGGGTGGTTCCCAATTGGTTTATAAAGGTCTAAAAGGAAAGGTTTTCCAATGGTTTTGAAAGGCAATGTTTAAACGTTTTAAAAATAGGATGTCTAAGGTTTTAACGCTTTCGAAGAATATGTTTTTCAATGCTTTCAAAAGGATGAATATGAATGGTTTCGAAAGGTATGATTTCGAAAGGTATGTTTTGGCCTTGGCCTAAGGTTTCACTTGTATCAAATGGGGTACTTCCAATGGTTTCGAAAGGGATACTTTCAAAGGTATCGAAAGTGGTACTTTCAAAAGTTTAAGCATTTTCATCAACCAGGTTTTGTGTAAAGAATATGTAACATGGAAAGGGGATTTGAGTAAAGCAAAGAGTATATATAAATAAGTTCCTTGTTTAAAGAATGATTTAAAGGTTTAAATCAATTTGAAAGAAAAGGTTTTCAAGGAAAATTTTATGGGCAAATAACCCTAGGTAAAATGACTTGGATATTAGAATACCATGTGGAACTGGTATGGGGTCGTGCCCCATACTTTAGCTAGTAGCCTCTAGCTAAAATAGGTCTAAAATTTCGGTGTGTAGAGCTTTATCACATGTGAGACTAAAATTATGTTACACACAAAAAGGAATCTAAAATGGAAAGACAGTTTATTAGTAAGCCTGTAAAGCCATTAAGAATAATTAGACCTGGAGAAGTAAGGACAAATTGTCCAGAAGAGAAGTATCTAACAGATGTTATATTTTTATGTTTTTCCGATAGGCCCGAGTCTACGAAGGGCTAGTAGTTATCCAAACAAAACTACATTGTATAGAGCGATAGTTCGTTTAATAACTAATATGTACATATACATGATGCTGCTTCAATATTTAACTAGTTTTGGTTGTAGGATTATAATTCGCAAAAGATATGTTTTAAAAAGGATATTAGTGAGGAGAAACCCGTTTCACTAAGCAGCATGGCCCCACTTAATATTAGATAACGAGATGTATAGTATTATTCACACTAGGATTTATGTCTGACTCGAAGTTTATGTTTTCCCCTTGAACTCTCGGGAACTCAAAATTGATTTGAGTAGGCCGAGGTTTGAGGATTTTCAGGTTTTAGTAAGTTGGCGAATAAAGCTTACGAAGACGAGCAGGTGGCTAACGGATAGCTATTTAGGAGTTGTTTTATTCTTTTTGTTCCGTTGTGTTGTACAATGTCAGTTTGACTATATAGTACACTGGTCAACTAAGGAGGTATCGTCATATGTCGCTCTTGGCGTATTTATATAATAATTACATTTTATCTGAACTTGGGAAACGTTTGAGATTATGTAAGTTGGATATGAATTGTTGTTTTGAGCTGTAATCCGAAAAATGTTTTAATATGTGATGCTTTATTTCATATTCAAGTGCTTTCGATATTATGGATACCATTAACATTATCGCATTTGGTTACAATAAGTTAATACTATGGATGACTACAGCATCTGCTGTGCTTAGCTTCGAGCCTCCGGATAGGGGATGTTACAGCTGGACAAGATCCAACAAATACTCAGGGAGTAGAACACTAAGGCCGATTAGCTGGCCAAGGTAGTAAGCTATATAGAAGTTACTCCTTAGGTCCCCTTAAAGGTTCAAATTACCCTTACTACGAGCTGGAAGTAACAATGATGGAAATAGATGCATCGTCAACGGATAATTGGATGCGCCCATTATCAGATATTTAACAAGCAAGGAACTTCCTACCGACCGCAAGGAAGCCAGGAAGATTCTCTATCGAGTTCCCCATTACACGTTCATGGATGAAAAGCTATACAGTTTCCATTGACTATTTCACCAAATGGGTCGAGGCTGAGCCTCTTACTGGAGTCCCCACCCTCAAGATACTTAACTTTATCATAAAGAATATCATTTTCCATTTTGACCTACAAAAGAAGATTATTATTGAAAATAACACTCAATTTGAGAGCAACCTCTTTCATGACTTCTACGCAAGAAACATAATCGAGAAGTGCTTCTCTTCCATTGTCCATCCCTAAGCCAATGGACAAGTGTAACACCCTAATTTTAGTTTAACATTATTCAGGAAATTTAATTGGACAGATTAAATAGAATAATGTGGTGGACATGGAGATGAGATTTGAAAATTTATAAGGTTGAGCCATCACTAATCAGTTAAGCAATATTATTTAAATTTAATGTGAGGAGGAATAAATGAGAAGGGTATATTAAGAATATATCTACCTTTTTCCTCTAAAACTCCCACCCTGTCATTTATTCTCATTTTACAACATCAAAACAATCAAAGAAAAAGAGAAGACGCCGACCATTATCAAGCTAAGGAGAATCGAAATTAAATAAAGGAACTCAAGAAAGAGCTTAGGAAAACTAAAGCAACATCAAATCTCAACTCCAACATCAAATCTAAGATGAATAATAAGCAAACTAACTCTATTTCTTATTATTAAATTTGGTTATGGGTAATATCCTAACTGTTTTGATAGTTCTTACCAAGTTATGGCTATATAATCATTATTTGGGTAAAATAATGATTTATAGAATTTTTATAAGATTATTTGAATGGGTTTTATAAATAAAGTCTAAGTTTTTAATCTCCAATTGCTTTGGTTTTCTGATATGTTATGTAAACGATATTTTGGAGATGGGGTTTTAATTTCATAATTTTCCAAGTTAAAATAAATATTTTATGAATTTCATAAGAAAGAAATAGTGTTTATTCATGTTTTAATATTAAAAATAAATTAATGATGTTTTTGGTCCCGAAATTTTTATATGGTAAAGAATATGAAAATTCTAAATTTCTATGATTTTTGAAAAATTTCCCAAGTAATTTTGAATTATTATGAATGTATTACGCTAAATAAGCATTTAGATTAGTAATTAATTAAGAATTTTAATTATTTATTTTGTATATGTTTTGGGAAGGAAAAATCGGTTGTTGTAGTTTTCTGAAAAAGTTTTTGGAAAAGCTTAGCCTTAACCTATAGGAAATGACATGAGTTAAAATTTGGTGAAAAGTAATTGCTTTTAGTAGTAATAAATCAATTTTCAAGATAATTACGTTAATGGCATGCCGCACTTATCCATACGGAAGCTAAGTTATGTTGTAGCTATGAGAGTCGACGTTGATGTGGAGGGAGCTTACGATAACTACTTAGGTAGTTATGGAATGACTCCAACCAGGTCGAAGTGGACCTCGTCGGCAACCTAATATTGGCGGCATCGCAATCTCGTAATTCATTGAAGTGTTTAAAGTTGTAATTCCATAATTAATAATGCCGCATGTTTTCACCCTTTCTATAAATGACATCGGCGTCTTTGTGGGGTTGGGGATCGGGTACAAGAAGGAGAGAGACGATGAGCTGGAGTGGGAGACCTCCTCTCCCTATGCATAGAGGGCGATTGTGAATGATTGACCAGTCCCTCCCTTAATCTAATCCTAGCTGCACCATAATGGAATTGGGAATTCAACAATGGGTCCCTTTATTCCCCGCTGATGGCATAGGTACCACCAATGAGATGTCTATAACTCAAGTCTTGAGTTCCATTTGCCACCTAGAGGCACTTGAATACCGATAGCCATTTTGCTAAAGAAGAGCGGCGATGTCTCGGTTCCCTGTGTGTGGCTATCTAAGGGTTAACATTTATAATGAAACTTGGCACACATGCAATACGTGTCCTTGGATGGGCATGGTCATCCATGACCTGTGTTTCAAGTACAACCCGACATCGGGCCTCGGTGTTGTTGATGAGGTCATAAGCATTAGGAGGGAATGTTGGAGAGGAGGCGGTTCGACTATTGGAAGGGCGGTGGAAAAAAGTTTCTAGTCGCCTATGCATCCAACCTCATCCTTAATCCATTCACCTCACAGAATTCCCACGTTGGTCAAGCTTTGTAGCACGCTTCACCACATGTCATTGCTAAGCCTAGGGATAGGACTGTTAGAACTAGTGACTGTAATACTAATAGTTTCATGTTCATTAGAGTTAATGAGTTCATTCTCACCATTAGCATTTGACATGGTGAAACATGAAAGGAGTGTGTAGAGAAGAAAAAGTGAAGAAAGGTGATACTTTAAGGGGAGGCCCTCCTTTGAGCGCAAAAATATTGACTAATTGTCAACCTCGAAATTAGATTAATGTGTCCGTGAAAGCAAAGCTTACATGCTAATCACTGGGCTTACAAATATAAATTGAGGAAGTAAACAAGCAACATTAAATGATACAAATATGTAGAGTGGCTCGACAAGCTTGCCTACGTCCACTATGAAACCTCTTACTATGTTTCTCTCTTACGATTATAAGGAATTACAAGAGAATAGTAAGAAATAAAACACTTAAGACTAAAAAGTTTCTAATCTTAAGAGCTTAGGGATTTGATTTGCTATGGGAGAATTACTAAGTTGAAGTTCTCAATTAGTTTTTCAACCCCTTTGAAGTAGCATGACATGGGATATCTATAGTGGCTGTAGTGGATGATAGATGGTTGAGATTGCATAGTAAAACAGGCGGGAATCATGCTCAACCATTGATCTAGAACGTGGGCTTGTGGATGACGGTTGTAAAGGTAGAATGGAATATGTGATTAAGAGATACGCCAGTTGTCCCTCTCTATACCTGGCGCATGCATTGCATTTAATGGGGATTTATTGCTGATGGCATAACTAAAGGAGAAGGTATACTTTTGGCTGACTTGCTACATGTACCTACTATAACTGGCTGTAAGGTTTGTTGTTTACTTTTGCTTGCCTATGTGGCAAGGTAGATGAATGGCTTCTACCAGGTTGAGTTGGTCGGTTGATTGCTGCTGAAGCTTACATAGGAAAGCTGAAGGTTGTTAAGGACTAGCGTTGCACAGGAGGTGTCAAGCTGGGTGTAAGATGTTGAGATGGGTTGCTTGGGATTGGTTGAAGATGGAGTGTGATGGATTTGGGCCAAAGGCAGGTCACGCTTGAGTCGGTCTTGTCTAATGAATTGGCTATTGTAGCCCTCTTGAGTTGATTCGGCTAGTAATAAGCTTTGAGCTTGTTGAGTAGGCGAACTAGCCTGGAGCTAGATTGAATGTGGGCCATTATGAGTGGGCTTGTTATAGATGTGCTGGGCTGGGTCGTAAGGGGGTTGAGAGAGTCTGGCCATGGATAGGGTACTTTGAGCATGGTCGAACTATATGAGATGATCATATTACGTGCGTCGGGTCAGGCCAGGCATTGAAGTCTATGTTGGCCTATCGGTGACTTGCTTATTAGATTTGCTGGGATGGAACCAAGTTGACATGGATCAGAAATGCTAGTTGGCATGAATCAAGGCCAGGCCTTAATGTGATGGTGGAAAAACTACTTGGGATAAAATTGAGCAACATATATATATATATATATATATATATATATGAAACTTATATTTAATTTCATAAAATGTTTTCAAGTAATTAATATATGTATGTGTATATATAATATATTACACAAATATTTCAAGTGATTAAAATTAGTTCTAAATCTATTTTTTTATTAAATATTAATTTATAAACAATAGTAACCAATAAATTGGATGACATAGGCATAGATAAATTCGTTGTATAAGATATGGAATCTAAGCTATATGAACATGATGAAACATATAATCAAATGAGATGTACAAGATATGAGATTCAAACTATACTAACATGTTGTAGCATATAACGAAAATGAGATTGGATAATTAACTTATGATGTAGCCATAAATTTACACCTTTAATGAAGAATTCTCCTCGGATCTCTTAAATTTACACCTTTAATGAAAAATTCTCCTCGGATATCCAAGTTCCACATCCAATCCTTGCAATAGATGGATGAACCACCTATGTTTTATTTTATTTGATTTTTTTTTATTTGACGTTGATAAAACTTTGAAAATCCTTTTATATTTTTTTACCCATGGAAGGTTTGGGGGATAGAAGAGAAAAGTGAATGGAAAAATGAGTGTTTACAGAAAATGAATTAGTGGATTATTTTTAATTGAAAGAATGAAACATTTCATGTTCTTTAACTAAAACTACCCTAATCAATTCTCTTGATTTCACTCTCTCTCCACTCCTTTATTTTCACATGGTATAACCGAAGTTACTTTCCATCAAAGGGTATAAAACTTCCATAAATCCCTTCACGCGGTTATCTTTTATTTAAAATATGTTTAAAAATACATCGATACCTTATATCGATGTGCACAAATATAACATTTACATGTTCATTCAAATAATTACAAACAACTCCCACACATCAAATAGATTAAATAATAATCAATATTTTTCAAATAATAATTTATTTGATTAATTTAGAATATTTTATGAATTAATTAAATCATGTGGTTTTATGGAGAATTCATCATTTCGGTTGTGCAACTCAAAGGTGTCAACCAGTCAGCAATTAATATCGAATAATTCGAATATTAACGTTTACTTTAGCTAGTGGTGTGACAGCTTGGTTGAATTTACCGCTTATGCATCTTTTTGGTAAAATCTAATTTTACTATTACAAGAAATATATGATAATGACGATTATTTACACAATTCTCTTCATCAAAACTATATCACTTTAGGACTTATGAAATTTGATTTTTTTTGTCAAGATGCCAATATCATCCACATTCAACTCGGTTAGTCCAAATACAAAATCATTGGTTCAATAGTAACATTTATTTTTAACCATAGTACTCTAGCTAGACTTTGACTTTGAGTTGACTATAGTTGGCCATGATACTAACCTTTTATAATTAAGGAGACTGATTCTCCATTTAATAATGTTTCACTTTCAATGCTTCAACTCAGATCCAACTATAGTCCCTTGATGGATTTTCATACCATGATTTACTATAATCAAAGTGTGGTATCCACATTGAAGTTCCACGGTATTTTCAAGTCGAGGGAACAACGTAACATCATCACTTTGAGATCTCTTGTTTGACCTTAGTTATAATTGACCAACATGATACCCTCGAGTGGGTCATTCCATAGTTATCCAATAACTCTCGATACGTAACCTTTTGGTGCCCATAACATCCATAAGTAATACACTGCCCTACATTTGGAGAGCATTACATACTATAGTTTTAACGGATGAATCTGTATCCTATTTCGAAACATTTTGACTAGGAATATTTGAAATAATATAATTTTAATGTGAACTTTCTCCTAATTACAACACATTGTAATTACTATCATATAACATATCATTTAAGGATTTTTTTTATTTATTATACTTTAAATTAATTGCTTAATTAATTATATTACAATATAACAAAGTATATTATAGAAATCAAACAACTTTATTATAAACAAGATTAATTATCGAGTTAGATATATATAACAAATTACATAACTGCATCTAGGGCATACATCGAACTCTATCGTAAATCATAAAATACGCCCGCATAATTTAAAATTTTATAATTATACACAAAATTTTCTTTAATTTTTTTTACATTATTCTACATTTAGGTTTATAAAATTTCTTTCTTTCTAAAATTTATATTTCAATACAAAGAAATATATAAGGAATTTTTTCTTTCTAAAGTTTGTATTTTATTATAAACAAATATAAACGTAATTTTTGGTGTATCATTACAAACATATATAACGTTTCCTTTTTAAAATCGATATGTCAAGTGATTTCGTTGTCACTAATAAAATTTATTTTTGTGAAAAATGTTATTACAACTAATGATAAGGGATGAATTGGTATTCAATAAATTTATTTTTGTGAAAAATGTTAGTTTGTGAAAAATCATGGTATTCAGTAATGTTGAAAATTAAAAAGTATTCTCAATTGGTATGTTTTTGTAAAAAGTTACTTTTTAATTATTTATATTCGTAATTTATGTTAATCAATGGACAAAAATTATACCATACTTTGATTAGAAACATTTTTCTTTCATATTTTATCATCATTTGAGGTAAATGTAAGATATTTTTGAAAATTTTATTATAATTAAAATTATGGAGGTGTGAAACAATAGATTAAAAATCATTATTTTACCTAATTAAAATGACAATATGATCGGTAATTTTCCATGTCTTATTTTCACTTAATATTTATTTCAGTAGCTAAACAAATATTTTGTTTATCAATTCGATGATATTATATATTTATATTTGATAAATATGCGCTTCAAAAACTTTGAATGCATAAAAATATGTTCATTCATTAGTATGACAGTTTTATTTTTTGATATTTTCGTCTTTCTTTGAAGTAATATTTGAAATTCAATATATACATCATTTATCTTTTAGTCAAATATTTTAAAAGCTAAATGTCAATTTCAAAGTTGATGAATATGAATATTTATCTATAAAATTTTATAAAAATATAATTTTCAGAACTAATTAAGAATACTAATTTTTATTTATTTGTTTAACAGATATTCCTAAAAAATAATAAATCAATACATAACTCGCTTTTGTAAACAAAATAATTTTATTCAATATACAAACACAACATTCTCATAACAAAATTTACACACCTAGAAATATAGTAAATTCAATTTAGAACTGATTTATCTTTACAAATTCATCTTGTAGAGTAAATTTTATTTTTAAAAACATTTATAATATTATTTTTCTATAACTTGTTCAAAAGTTGATGTAACGCACGGATTACACATAGCACGTAGATTGTATTTAAATTAGTAACATGTTCCCATCTTTCTATGATTTGATGCTCCATGGTTATCCAGTAAAGGATAAACGATTGGGAAAGTGGACCGACCAACTTATTATACACCGATTGTGCATCAACATCGCTGTCAGGATGAGATTTTTTTCTATTTCGATAGATTTAAAATATTGAAGATTCCATAGCACATTTTAACATAAAGACAATGGAAAAAAAAATATGTCGACATCTGATGCTACAATAATATCTCCATTCCACAAATATTAAATTAACATTCCAAGTTGACAGAAGGAATAAGATTGCAACTTCTCTCCTTCTTCTCTTTTTTAATAAGAAAAGGAGCCGAAGATAAGAAGAAAAGGAGAAGCAAAGAAAATGTCAACTCCCGCAAAGAAAAGATTAATGAGGGATTTCAAGAGCCTGCAGCACGATCCACCTGCTGGCATAAGCGGAGCGCCTCATGACAGTAATATTATGCTTTGGAACGCTGTCATTTTTGGGTATCTTATTTTCAAAATTTTAATATTATCTCTACGTTACTGTTTGACAATAATTTTGAATTATGAGATTATAATTACCATTGGTTTTTTGAATTTGTTTGCAGGCCTGATGATACTCCATGGGATGGAGGTAAGTCTAACTTGATTTTAATAAAATTTATGTATAGCTCAAAAACTGATGTGATAGTATGAGTTCCCATATTTTCTGCTTTTACGTCTAATTCAGCTGTTGTATTTTTATTCCATACTTCTATTGTATTGCTTGATATATAAATCTGTAAATATTGCAAATCTTCTGAGTTTATGGTTTCCAAGTCAAGACATGAATTCGTAAAGTAAATTTACAGATATAAGCAAGCTTTACTTCAAATTTAACATGTGAATCTGATAGCTTTTCTTCATGTTGCAATTTAGGTACGTTTAAACTAACCTTACAGTTCCTTGAAGACTATCCTAATAAGCCACCAACTGTCAGGTTCATCTCAAGAATGTTCCATCCAAACAGTATGTTCAATCTTAGTCGAAATTAGTTTTTGTTTTTATTTTTATTTTATTTTATTTTAGTTTAATTGTGTTCCTTCCTTCCTTCCCTTTAACCCCCTCCGGTTAACAACTGATTATAAAATTCATGTTAGAGGTCTTAGTATTGGTATTTCTGAATGCTATAGTACTTGTATATGTTTTGCATAAGCAGTATATGCAGATGGAAGCATATGCTTGGATATACTGCAAAACCAATGGAGTCCAATTTATGATGTTGCAGCTATACTCACATCCATTCAGGTAAATTCTTGCAAATCGCAAAAACTTGAATGATGTTTTTATTTCTTTAAACTTATACCTGCACGTGCAGTTTTTCTTCTTATATGTTGTTATACTATCGGAATTCAATGAAGTTAACAATATGAAATGGATTTATTGTTATCAGTCTCTCCTTTGTGATCCGAATCCAAACTCACCTGCAAACTCAGAAGCTGCTCGGATGTACAATGAAAACAAACGAGAATACAATCGAAAAGTGAGAGATATGGTAGAGCAGAGCTGGACTGCTGATTAATATTAGCACAAATTACCTCCTGAAGGAAGAAAAACAATGAACTTGAATATTCCTTTTGTTATTAGGGATTAAGATTATTGTTTATTCATTTGCCTAAACATATTTATCAGGTGAATCTAATACTATGTGCCTTATCTTATTGAACATTGAGAACTTCAGTTAACAGTTGTTCAACAGTAAACATCATATAATGAATGTGAATCAACAAAATTCGGATGATTGTGTTGAGATTCGACATTCCCGCGTTTCGAACGCATTCTTTTCACCGTGTCTAGTGTTACGAGTCACTAATTTGGTATTGGCAACACATTGTAACAAAAAGAATCCTCAATGTTACGAGTCACTAATTTCATATATATACCACGATTATTTCAAATATCATAAGATGTGGGACTTTTAACCCGTTCAATCCACACACCCACTTCAGTTATAATGCAAGTCACACCTAACAATCTCCACCATGGCGAGCATAGCTCAACTCACCTTGAAGTTATACCGAGTCCTCTTCGCAGTAGTGCCAAGCTGCTACTCCGAGTTCTCATAAGCAGGGGGAAACAGGCAATTTAACCATATCTCCACTGAGCATCTCATGAAGTCCCTCAGGAGTCATGCTTCGGTCACGCTGCATCATACCGATCTCTCGAATCATGGAGCTCTGGTACTATGTTGAGTTACGGCATTTCCACGTTCGCTTCGCCGTGTCAGTACCATCAACAGTCAAAGCCTCCAATGCCGGCATCCCGATTGAACAGATTGCATATTCAGACACACATGGCATTTAAGAAACAACTGAGCAACCAAGGAGCACTTAAATATCAATCATGTTTATATATCATTGTATAGTCTACTGGTACAAAGAATTACAAGACCATATTTACCAACTTATGTTATGGTAGCAATATACAAATTGGCTGCTCTCTCGACATGCACAAATAAACTATACTGAAGACAAATTCAGCTGCTTGAAAATTGCTGCAAGAAAGAACTAAGCATCAACAAAAATGAATTTTTCATCTAAATATTACTATTATTACTCATGAACAGATTTCATTCTACAGACAAGAGAAATCACTAATCTACAAAACCAGTAACATCATCGTCCTTTTTTAGGTTTCAGCTTCTTTGATCGCCTTTTATTTAGTAGCTTCAGCATACTGTCAGTAATATCTATAGGGTTATCATCATCCTCTTCTGGATGAGACCCGGTACCATCTGCAGAAGTCTGGGTCAACCATCCTAGAGCTTCTAAAGCAGCATCCCTCTCCGCTAGTTGCTTGCTCTTTTTAGGTTTTCCAACAAATTGCATGCCTTTGAACTCCGCAATAGCCCTAAATTCATTTGTTTTTAGATGCTTGGTCTTATACTTTGGAGGGCTATGGCCTGCTCTCATGAGTAGAGTTTGAAGCAGGCTTTTAGGGTTCATCCCATCTTTAATGATTCTGCTCTTATTATCGGTTTCATCGGGAATTTTGTGCCTTATTCGTTTGGTTTCACGACCAAATACAAATCTACCTTCGCATAGATCAGAAGTGACCAGATCTTGAAGTGCGAGCATTAGATACCTTCCCTCTTTGTGCATGTCTATGTCCGGATCTTGTAACTGCAGTAAGTTAATGCATGTAACATGATATCGCACAAAATCTCTTAAATGCTTCCTTGGTAGTCGGTACAAATTTCCAAATTTAGAGACTGGTTTGATATGTGTGCTCAAGATATTAGAAAACATAAAGTATATACCTTCTTTTGAATAAGCTTATCAACTTCCTCCTTAAGTTGCCAATAGCATTCAGCCAAACTTGGATCCATGAAGAAGTCAATGTAACCATCCAACAGTTTCAAATGTCCCGCCTATGAGATATAAATAAAAATCTTATGACATAATCCAAAAACACAAGTGGTGGATGCATATCCAAAAAGGTGATTACCATTTCTCCCTTACGAATATTTCCCCCAAACAGAAGCAAAATAGAGTCCGACACCCCAGTAGAATCACGAATGAACACTGTATTAACTTTAACTTTCTCACCAAATACCAACCAAGGGTAGGGTATTGTCTGGTATTTTGCATTGACAGAGTTCTGCATCAAAAGGATAAATATCAATCAGAGTACTGCATATGCACCTTAGACCAGGAGTGTAGACTCAATATCTTTCAAAGAACATTGTTTCCGCAGCAGACTTCCAGTCACTATAACATAATTATGTATATCTCAGAAACTTACAGCATAAAGTAGAACTTGACCATCATCCATAGTTTTGAAGGACATGGACTTCTCACGGTGCTACATATATGGAAGTAAGGTATTTAAGTAGAATGCATGTTTATACTACGTATTCATTGTTGATAATGACAAGGTAATAAAATTATTTACCACGACAGATGCAATCCCAGGAAAAAGACCAGAGCATATAATAGCACGAACTAACGCTTGATTATGGCTCAAACTATTACTAATGCTAAGATCTGTATCCAGTAAACCAGAATCTTTCAAAATGAAATTAAACTGTTTCCTCAACGAATTGATAGCTTGAAGAGTTTGGGATGAAAGAAAATTTCTCCAACAATAGTCGTAACTAGTTCCTTCTCTTTCTGCATCTTTCCAGCCTTCAAATGCACGTACAAGCGCCATATGATCACTGTAATCTTTCGCAGAAAATCTTGCTTTCGCTGTTCCGGCCAGCTGAAAGAGGAAAATTAATTTATAGATTCATTAATGAAAATTCACAAGCAAACAATTTTCAAAGAGAAACTAATTTGATTTGAAAGTAGACACATGACTTAAACATCAAATATAGCTAACATGACTTCTTAGGAGCTGAACTAAGAATCAATAATATCAGTATTAAATGGGAGTCGCGCATTGGAGTACAACATGACTATTTTATCAATAACAATTCCATTATCAAATCTTTGGAAACTCCACAATCTCTCCTAAATAGAATATACTTAAAAATACAGTGTCAGGTAACAACTCGTCGGGTTGGAAGAATATATCATGCTGTGTTATGAGATATCCTAGACAGCCGTTATTATAGATAAATGGTCTGATTTCATTACCAGCAAAGATAAATTGGGGGATACCAAAGACCAGATTTTGTATATTATAGACTTCTTTCGGTAAGATACTATTTGAAACAAACTAGAGCTGCCTTGCCGTTGTAATATGGGGGATAAGGTTATAATATCCCTGCGTGCATGACAGTATTGGAAGCATGGGACATTATACCTAAATTTCATCATGTGGAAATTAGGATCCACCCCTTACTTTCAAATTTAATACATAAAAACTCTTCAAAAACATATTTTAAATTATCTCCCTAAAATTATTTTCAATAATTTTTTCTTTCAAAAATCAAATCTGCACTTCATCGAAAGTTGATATGCCCTAAAAAAAATTAGTTCTTTTGAAATGTTTTTGCAAAAGTGCAAATATTTGCAGTATACGTTGCAAATATTATAAACTGCAAACATTTGCAGCTTGACCGAAATAAAAAATAAGGGTATTTTTCAAAACCTGTTTTTGGAAGGGACGGATACGTACTTTGAAATTTAAAGCGGGTGTTTTACAAAAGTACCCTTTCATCATTCCTATCAATAAACTTTTAAACGAGCATTTATCTCCTTGAGCATTAACAAAGTAAAATAAATACACAACGTCAAATTTTGGCGGTAACGCGTATTTATAAAAACATTACTCACATCCTTCTTATCCTGAGGTAGTAGAAAAGGGTCCCGAACACTTAATCCAGAAACCACAGTAAGAATCGGATCAAGGCAGCGAAACACAGCACCCATTATTAACATTTTCCCAAGCTTTGGATCGACTGGAAGCATTGAAAGATATTTCCCTGTACATAAAATCCATATATATAACTAAGATACAGAGAATTTTACATGACTAAAGCAGAAAGAAGGGTAAGTAATCTTATAAGGATCACAATAAAAATATGCTGTTTGTGGTTTGTATACCAAGATTGGTAAGATTTTCATTCTCATCTAGTGCTCCAATCATCTTTAAGAAATCAACGGCATTTTGTACCTGCACGTTTTGGAATTCCTGAATATATTAGAATATATGCTTATATTCACTACTTCCAAAAGAATCATAGGTTACGAGCATCACGACACGCACTTCGAGTTGTTTTACAAACTGTATATGTATCAAAACACTCAAAAAAATAATTTTCAAAATATTTAGTCGTATTTTGCGTGTAACTCATGCATAGTTTGTTTAAATTTTTATTTTTAAGTTTCAGTGTCTAATTTTTTTTGGTAGTTTGAATTTATATTTCTTTTATTAGTTAATAAAGAAAGAATTTGTAAAGGAATTTTATTTCTTATATCCTATTTTAAAGTGACATTAAGATTTGATAATATTTAAGCATTCTGAATTTGTAAAAAAAACTATTTATCAGGTCCTATTTTCAAGTGATATTAATGTTTATTAATATTTGCAAAGGGTATTTCTGGAAGTTTGCAGTCGGACCAAAATTTTGCGCTTCCAAACCAATTAATAAAGATTAGTGTTGATTCATATGAACAAAACCACCAGTTATCTTTTGGAGATAAGGATACAGGTAGCATATCTCTTAACAAAAATAGAACACAACGTCTTCAGAAAGGCAGCTAGTTCTCTATAATTAATACTTTATTACATAATTCAAGTTAAATAAACTTAGGTTGGCAAAGGTTCCTAGCTCCCCAGTAGAGGGAGAGGGTTTGATTGGCCACTGCACTTTAGTGTCTTGTTATTTGCGGAGACATGTAATAATCCCTTAAATGAGTAGAAAAATCTTGGGATCGAGAAGTGCCTCTATGAGAGCCTAAGTTAAAAGGGGATGGGGTGGTGGCGGACCTTTTTTAACATCCTTAGCCTACAAAAGTAGGTTTTTTTTTTAAAAAAAATAACAATTAGTTAAATAAACTTACAGCTAATGATTCAGGAGGTTGTAAAGCAGAGGACAAGAACTCCCCTATAGTACCAATCTGCAAACTTTTAATTTGCAAGCACAAAGAATTCAGAGGTGTTCTGAGAAGTTCTGGAAGTTGATAGTCGGCAAATGCTTCGTATACACATCTAGGGTAGAGATGATAACACTCTCCAGGTTGAACACGGCCAGCTCTTCCTCTTCTCTGGAAAAATACATATGATTTTAGTTTCAAGCAAAAGATGTGTAAATTAAAAGTCTCGTCATATATAAAGCATGTTTCAAAAAATCCATTTAACAGAAATTAAAAGTCTCATAGCATTCTAAATCATGTTGTTTGTGAAAAATAAACCAAATGCATGACATGGCTATGAACAGATCTATCCAAATGATAGACAATAATCGCAAGAATTAACTTATGAAAAATAAAGCATATTACTTGGCGTGCAGATGCTTTTGATATCCAGGATGGCAGCAAGCAAGGCGTGTTATTCAAAGCATCATATGTGGTTTCCTTTGCTTTTCCACAGTCGACGACAAAAACGATATCATTGATTGTGATACTTGCTTCGGCCATATTAGTTGCAAGGACTATTTTCCGTATATTAGGTGGTGCATTCTCAAATATGAGTTTCTGTGGACAAAACAACAAATTAGAAACAATTACATTGTTTGGTTTTTCTTAATTCAACCAAATAAAGGCCAATAGTGGCAAAATCACTTGCTCTCGTTTCATTTAAGGATTGCTTTAGATTGGATTCATTCTTTATATCGATATAAGTTATGATTACCCAGAGTTAGCAAGAACCGAGGATGCCACAACAGCATAACCGGCATAAGAATAAAATTACAAAATCATAATTCCATACACTAAGTTAAAATGAATGGACTAACAACAATCAAACGCAATATGAGATAGTTATAACAAAGAAATCAACAGTTGTGGAAATGTAATGGACCTGTTCAGAAGTAGCCATTGAGCCATGACATGTGACCAGTAACACCCTGTTTGGATCCCCTAGTAAAGGATGCGCCTTAAGCTGATCTCTTAAGCAGCTAATATCATCCCATCCAGTCATAAAAACTAATACAGCACCCTGTCTTTCTTTTCGACATATGTGGCACAGAACAGCTTCAATAAGGTTAAACCCAATGCAATCAGGGGTCCAGTTGGCTAAGGAATCACGTGCTTTAGAGCTATAGCTGTCAAATGTTGTTTTTTTAAGAGCGTCCTGCAAGGAAAAAACAAAACTTGTGCCTCAGAATCTTTCTGGTTATTAAATGATCATATGGCAGGAGACAATAAAGTCTATCAAGTGTTGCACGCTGCTCTTTAATCAGTTTTTTAACCAGTGCACCAGAATAAGGAAGCCTGCATAATGGTTTCATTTATTGATTTATACCTCAACAAGCGTGGTAATATGATTCTTTCTTTTCCGTGGTAATAACTGGCGCTGAGTTTTCCATAACTTATCTTGACCATAATCATCAATTTGGTTGAATGAAGTTAGCCTGTACCCAGTCATTTCCAGTATGTCTTCCAGGAAATGTGCTCTGACAGGATGTGTAAATCCCTGATGCCAATAAAAGGTTAACATGTTTAACCTAAAAGATCTAGGTTGAACTGGTGTACCAACTTTCAAATAAAAAGTTAAATAGCTACTGTACTAAGCGAGAGCGGATACTGAAAAATACTTCATTGGTATATAAAACTTATTGGCACCATATTTAAAACGAATGCTGCAGATCACTGAATGCTTTTCGGAAGAGATTATTGCCCCTTTTTGAAGTTAATCTAGAGTATACAAAAAATATCTAAATCTAGAAAATATATACAAGTATACAACCAGTAATACTGAAAGCAGCACAAGGAATGTCTAAAAAATATGTTATTGGAAAAAGAAATACCCAAAAATTGAGCTCTTGTCAAACAAACTAAAAAAATGAAATCTTGGAAATTTTTACTGAGTGTTACTGTTAACATACTGGAATATGAATTGTAGGAGCTCCACCGAAGAAGTTGGAAAACAGTTCAGCATTCAACGTGGCACTCATCAATATTAATCTTAAATCTCTTCGCCGTGGAAGAAGCTCTTTCAGTACAATTAGTAAAAAATCTGCACATATTTAATGAATCTTTAACATACTGGTAATAAAAAATCAAAGCATGGTTGTTACAGGATTGCTAAATACCTTCATTCATTCCTCTTTCATGTATTTCATCAACAAAAACATGGGTCACACCATTCAAATTGCGGTCTCCAAGCAATCTTCTCAGCAAAATACCACTGGTACAGAAAAGCAGATGCGTATTTTTCCCTTTCATTCCCTCCAACCGAACTTTGAACCCAACCTAACACAAAAACTATAGTTGTATAGAAACGAGAATTCAAATTGTAACAAATATCTTCTGACATGGATATTAAGATTATGAAAGCAATAGCAGCACTACTCAATAAAATGCTTACTGCATCGCCAAGATTTTCTCCTCTTTCTGTAGAAACTCTTTCTGAAACTGCCATGGCCGATATTCTACGCGGTTGAGTGCATATTATGTTGCAAAATGCTCCGCGGCCAGATTCTATCTCAGACTCTAATACATATTGGGGAAGTTGAGTCGTTTTGCCACACCCAGTTTCACCAGAAATCACTATCACCTACTAAAAGTAAACAGTTAAATTTAGCAAAAAAAAAAAAAAAAAAAAAAAACTAATTCTGTAAAAAATTGAACATGCTCCACTCTGCGATCCTCTAGAAATAATGCACAGAAAGGAACGTCATTTGTGAAGTAAGCGCAAAACTTAGGGGTGTTTGTTTTTGCACTATATAATTCCCATATAATATAGCACTCAAGTAGTAAAATATACTTTTTAAAATATATAGTTATGAGGATTACACAGTCATGTTTTTCTGAAGTGCAAAACATAAAGTTGCGCTTTCTGAGCTTCATTGATTGCATTCCATCCTTGAGTACAATTTTCTAAAAAGTGGACAATTCTAGTCTCATCACCTGTTCATACCAACAAGTCTAATTTCTTCCTTGTTTTATTTTTCATTGAGTTTTAATAATGATTATGAAAAACCAACTGTGTTAAAAACATGGAGAAAACAACAAAATAAAATATACTTTTCATACATACATACAGTCTCTCCATATTTAGCCCTTAAAGATCCCTTCATATGGGTCATCGGATTTAACATCTGAATGAATGGATTACATGATGATGTAAGAGAGAAAAATGACAAAAGACAAGTGTTCAATAATTGTGTATCCCTTAATTTGTTAGATTCGATGGTGGGATCTTAGGGGCTAAATATAAAGAGGCCATGGTCCAAATTTTTGAAATCCAATTGCATACACGCATGCACCACAAGTATACGTGCATGCATGCACACGCGCGTGCGTGCGCGTGCACACACATATGAGAGGGGATTCATAACCTCTCCATTTTAGTCTTTGTGTAGCCTTCTAATATCAACCATGAACATTGGATCCATCAAATCAATGGTGGATTTGATAGTTTAGTTTCTTTTTCATTATTTGTTACTTTTTCTCTCCCTGCATCATTATTATATCCAGCCAGTGATTTGTTGGATCTAGTGGCTGATACTAAGGGATTTGAAGTGACTAAGAATGAAGTGGTTAAGGATCCCACTCCCACTCTCTCTCTCTCACTACACACATACATACATACGTGTGTATACACACACATATGTGTATACATATGTATATAGGACAAGGATCGGTTACATCTCAATCCACCGCCTCCGATTTCCACCACAAATTCCGAATTAATTAGTATAGTGTAGTGGGAAGAGAGAAACTGCTATTATTTAAATGTGGTGGAAATCGAGGGATTACAGGTGTAGCCGAATTGAGGTATAGTCGATCCTTGCCTATATATGTGTGTGCGTACGCGCACATATGCATATATGTGTGTATTTCTATCAAATTATTCTAACAAAAATTTATTCTCTTTTAATCTATATTTTAGTCTAATCGAAAGTTATTTTCTTCTTATTATCTTTCTACAGTTATTCAAACCAACATCAGCTATATGATCAATTACGTTACAAATCAACTAAAGAAACAACTTTCGATCAAACAAACGATTTGTCGCAGGTTGTATCTAACCAATTCAATAATTTTTTTATTTTTCTTCTTCTTATGTTTTCCTTATTCCCAAGTTTAAACTGTAATCAAGGGATTGAATTTTGAACCCAAAATGTAATTTCACCTCAAAAATTTGCATAAAAATGTTCGATTAAGTTTCTTTTACATATTTTAGCAAACAAAGGTCAGCTGAGATATACTTCTTTGTGTGTGTATATATTTACTTCTATTATATTTTAAATTTTAGTCATCACTTTTTAGTTGTGTACATACAACACATATAATCCCTTGTAAATCACAAACTAATCTTCAGTAACATATAAAATCAATTGGACAAATAATGTAATAGAAAAGGCATTGCACATATATTTTATTTTTTCCCATTTCATGATAGTTGATTCCTTTTACGATGACACAAATTTGTGCATTCATGGTAAACTAGTGTGCAACCATATGTTGCACATGATACATTGTAATATATATATATATATATATATATATATATATATATATAAGATTGAATTTATTATGCAATAAATGGTGAATTTGTTTAGAGAAATGAGTTATAGATTAAACATATTACAAATGTACTTTTTGTTATGCGATTAGTGTATTTTTATATTCGAAGAAAAATTAGGTTGTCATTTTTGCAGATAAAAATAAGTTATATACTAATTTATTTAATTTAAGGGTTTAATATTTAAAGCAAATAAATGGACGTTGGTATTCTTAAAGAATTTTAAAATAATGTGTACATGAATTTCCATAGATAAATGTTTGTGTGCATAGATATTGAATTTAACATTTAGCTTATAAAGGTGGAACCCAGTGCACAAGGCTCCAGCACGATAGCGGGTTCTGAGAAGGTCGATAATGTACGCATCATTTCTCTCGCATTGCGAAGGGGCTGTTTTCGGACTTGAACCTGAACGCGCAGATCACCATGCGGGTGAACTAACCATTGCGCGAAGGCTCCACCTCAAAACATTTAGCTTATAATACATTTTATTAAAAGATATATAACATATAGATTGATTTCAAATATTTCTTAAAAGAATGACAAAATACCTAAAAATGAACGTGTAATGCTATTGATCGATGTATTTTAATGCATTCAAAGCTCTTACCATCAATTTCAAAGCAAAAAATCAGCATATGATATTATTAAAGTAATAAAACAAAATATATATTTAACAAGTAAAAGAAATGTTGGTTGAAAATAAGATATGGAACGTTACAAATCATAGTTTTATTTTAATTATGTAAAAAACATTGATTTTTAATTCATTGTTTCATACCTCGGTAATTTTAATTTACAATGAACTTTCCAAAAAAATATTAGCACCAATCTCAAACGGACAATAAAGTACAAAAAAATCAAAATATTGTATATTTTTATATTATTAATGTGAATTAAATAAATAATTAACAATTAACATTTTCACAAAAACAAGTTAACTGAAAATATTATTATTTTTACAAAATATACTATTTATCATTAACTTTAGTATCATTCTTACCAGAAATAAATTTTGTCACGGGTAAAAAATCCACCCGACGTTGCAATTCTAGAAAGAAAAATATGACATGTTTGTAATATTTTATCAATTTTAGAAAGAAAAAATCGTGTATATGTTTGTTTGTAACAAAAAAAAACTAAAACTTTAGAAAGAAAAAAAAGTTATGCTAATGTTGTAATAAAAAACTAATTTTACGAAGGAATAAATTATATGAATTTGAATGTAGAAGAATATAAGAGAATCAAAGATAGTTGTGTATGATTGTGAAAAAATAAATTATATAGGCTTGAAAGAAAAAATAATTTTACGGTTTTGTCAATATAAATGCGGCAAATAGTACATTGAATTATTATTTTTAGGACTTACTAGACCAAATAAAAAATAATGGTCAATTGTATTTATTTAAAAAGTTTAAATTTAAGATATCATGATTAATTTAAATATATGTGGACTTGGATGTAAAAAAATAAGAGAAAGCTTTAAAAAAATATTTGTTGAAATCATTAAATGTTGGTATTTAAATGTAAAATGGTACGATAGAGAATTAGTAGAACATTGCAATAACTTATTACTTAAACTTAAAAACAGGAACTAAGATATGCTTCCATGTCCGCACTACTTGCCATTTTAAAATACTACATCACTGTACTTCTCACTTTTTTCCATTTAACCTAATACAAACTACTCCAGCCCACGTTTTCATTAATGTAACTAATTCTGACTTCCCCAAATTATTTATCCCTATCATTATTCATCTTCTCCCCTAAATCCTTTTTCACCTTTAATTCCATCAGTTAATTTAGATTGACGTCCAATTTCGTCGAGACTGCAAGCAGTGGAGAATCAACCAAGAGATGTTAATTTCTCACATTGTATTGTCAATTTTGATGAAGAGGTGATAATTTCTTCCAAAATATGCAATTCCACCCAAATTTATTCTGTATGATTACAATTATGACTGTCGTTGGTTGATTTTGCATTACACGGACCACCTTAAATTTTGTAAACCCTACGAAGGTCATCATAGATATTATCAGGGAAAAGAGTTATTTCCACTTGCTAAAAATAACATGTGCTATTTTTTGTTAAATTGGATTCAATTTTTTCTCTCTCATTTTTCAATTTAAATTTTTGTCCTTTCAGATTCTTATACCTGATACGTGTTACCTAACATTTGTTGGTACTAGATGTATGGAACAGAACCAGTTCATTTTATGTCCATCTGACAATTACAATCCAGCTAATAATAAATTTCAACTTTTGAGTAGTAATGATCCATTTCCACTTTACTTGAATATGTTGTAACCTGCTTCTCAAATAACATTGTCAATGCAGAATATATGAATAGGACTGTAAATGTAAAATTTTAATGCAAGATCAGAGGTTACACGTGTGCCTTTAATTATTATTTTTAAACAGCAATCAATTAAATATATTAACTTATTTAGTTTGTAATAATCATTAATTCTTGCAGTAAACTAAAACAAGTTGTAATACCCTCTTGACTTGTTTGAAAATTGGTATAACTTTACTAACATATTTGTAATAATATAACAAATATGTGCAAAATTTCTTGCATGGCATTCATGCATAAGGTAATATAAGAATGCTTAGACCAGCAAAGAGATATAAATATTTGAACTTTTTTACCTACTCCTCATATTAGCCAACTAAATCTGCATTTCCCATTCATCTCCCCCCCCCCCCCCCCCCTTCCCACAAACCCAAAAACAAAAAAACAAAAACAAATTGTAACCTCCATAAAGAAGGGCGCACCATCTATCATAAAAAATATAATGAAAAAAATAATTCATGCTGCCGGTTTTTAAATTGACTATTTTTTTCCTAAACCTGTATTTCTAATTAATTCATCGGCATGTAAGGAGTAGTTTCCAAATTTGGACAGGTAATATTAAGTACTACAATGAAAGTATTTATTAGTGGAAACATAATTTTTAATCAATTTTGGATTAGCCGTGCCAAAATTACATTGAAAATTTATAAAAGGGTGCCTGTTACCAAATCAATTATATATGTCAACTTATTTAGTTTGTTGAAATCGTTAGCTCCTGCAGAAAACTCGAATATCCCCTTGACTTATTTAAAATATAGGTTTAACATCACCAATATGTTTGTTACAACATAACGAATACGTGAAAAATTTCCTGCATACCATGCATATGGCAATATGAGAATGCTTAGACCAGTAAAGTGATATGTATCTTTGGATTGCTTTTCCTACTCCTCGTATTACTTCACTAAATCTACATATACCATTCATCTTCCAAAACACAAATTGTAACCTCCATAAATAAGGCAAATTATGTATCATGCTGCCAATATTTAAATTGATTGCCTTTTTTCCCCTCCTTAACCTGCATTTCTAATTAATTCAGCGCCATATTAGGAGTACTTTCCAAAATGTGGAAAAAATATAATAAGTAACACGATGAGAGTATTTATTTGTTCAAATATAAAATTTTTTTAAACAATTTTGGAACAGCGGTACCAAAATTATATTTCTAATTTACCAATTATTCCTGTCTCTAGCTACTTAATATTACAAATGTGGTTTTTGTATGTTACATAATTTTATTTTCATGATTTGGGCAGTGCCTGTCAATTAGTAATCCATGCTCAATCTTCTACACATATTCGCAGATTTTCACTCGATGGCCAGTAGTAATTGTCTTCCTAAGTAATCATAAAAAACTACTGATTGTTTAATTTTCAATTTTGTTATAATTCCATCCTACTACTAACATTTACCATCTCTAATCTCATGATCAGTTGATATCTAATAAATTCTATGTTAATATTATTGTCTTAACATATGTCTGCAGTTCAACCTTTAAATGTTGTGACCGAGTTGGTCCATATTAATTTATATTACTCCTTTTCCCCACAAAAATGAGATAGTCATAGGTATTTATAGTTAACAAATAAATAGGCACTGCTGATATTATCATAGGTATTTATAGTTAACAAACAAATAAGCACTGCTGAAAGTGACCATTTGATAATTAATAAACACGGAGATAAGGTGATCCAAATAATGCTTGAACATTGCAACAAGGATCTGAACTGGACAGTACAAAGGTACATTATTTAAGATATTTTCTCACTTTTATAACACCTCCTATCTTTAATATTAAAAAATCATTTCAAATGTTTATTGTATTAGTGATTTTTTGGCTTCAACTTTCCAGATTTATTTGTTCCATGTTTATTATTTCCACTATTTTATTTTTAATTTTCACAAGAACGGAGAATTTTGTTTTTATCTTTGTTCATGAAGGTTTTTCGATCACTTATGGAACAGGTGGCATGATCATGACACTCAATTAATACAATACTCCTCTCTTTGATAATAATCATCTTCTTCTATTTTCTATCGTCCAAACTACAACTTTTCTTCTTCTTCTTTTACTGCAAATGTAAGAATTCATGTGAGAAAATATTACATTTAATATTTTGTTGGTTTTTTCAAAGAACTGGCTATATATTAATAGCTTTTCTGGTTGATAGAATAAATTTTGATATCTAATCAACATTTCATGTAATCTTGAAACATGAGTACATCAATTTTTTAAGTATTATACATTTTATGGTTGTTAACTTTCAGCTAAGAATCTCCACATTCATCTCTTACAAGGCACATGGTATAATGTGAGGATTTGGTTGTGTCCTATTGCATTATAAAAAGTTTGTTGCCTTTATTTATAACTATACCATATGTTGCTCCTATGCTTGAAAATTCTCAACTAATGCTGCTCATATACGCATTTCGTACAAGAATCAACGGAATCTGCTCATATACGCACTGCCCAGTAGAAATTCTGCGAAGAGTTATGCGATTTCAATAAAAGAAAAATGCATCCTTTTTTAATGAAATTGGTTTCCATTTTCAGCTTTTTATTATTACTGGGATAACGATTTTGTCAAACATGCCACACATTGTGTGATGCTTTAAGCGATACATATAGTAATATTTACTCGATGGGTTTCGCGATATTATTAAAAGATTTATTGAATAGGTCATGTAACATTTTTAGCAACAATAACTGAAAAATGGACATGAAACTGTTCTTTGACTGGACATTTGAAGCTTCATATGGATTAATTTTCAAAATTCCAAAAAATCTTTTGATAAGTTATCTAAATGCAACAAATTGTATAAATTAGTTATATAAAAATGAACTATAATATCTTTTATTCTTTTACTAAATATGTAAAAATATACCAACGAAGAACAAATAACGTATAAACTATATTTATCATGATACAAAGATTCATATGGATTCATATAGCAAACCTTTTTTGTTTTCTTCGATTGGAAATATCAAGGTTCATATGGATTCAGTTTAGAAAACTGAAAAAAGCTTTTGACAAGTCTTTTGTCTGCAACGGTAGTTAATAAAAAAATGAATTATAATATCTTTTAACACTTTACTGAAAATGTAGAAGAATACCAAAATGAAGGAAAAAATTCGTATAAATTATATAAACCAGTATGGCACCATGATACAAAGATATTGTTCACCAAAGACTGGAAATAACCAACCTTTTTTTATTTTCTTTCAATTTTTCGCTGGTGCTTTATAGTATGATCAACTTTCGGATTGCCATAATGAGGTGTTTTGTCCAAACTTTATTCTAAATGAGTATAAATTTTGTGGTATTCTAATATTGTAGTTAGTGGTTAAAACTTATCTCATCAGATTAATGATAGGTATGAGATTGCTGCGATAAAAATAAATTTTGTTTTATATAATTCTCCTCATTCTAAGTTGAGCTTTTTTCCATGCTATATTAGATGCTACCATTCTTTTAATCATGTATTGATTTATCTTCAAGAATTGTTTGATCGTAGATAATTTTGAAATCATATTTGTCATCTGAAATTAATACATACATATCTGAAATTAACACACACATACAAATATATATGTATGTATGTATGTATGTATATGAGCTAGGATCTGCAGCCTCTCTTATTTAGCAACATCACAAAGCCTCATGATTTCAACCACATGTTTATATATTTAAATAATATGTCTTTCTCTCTCCTATCACATGGGCATGTTATTTATATATAAACATGTGGTTAAAATCAGGGGGCTGGATGAGGTCTAAGTGATGGTGCTAAAAAAGGGGACTGTGGATCCTAACTAATAAACTATACACACACACACACACACACATATAATGTGTGTGTCATCTTTGCATAAATGTTCTTTAAAAAATGAAATTATGTATAACTCGTAGTTTTAGAAAGTCATGGATGAAATTGTGAAGGGTGCAGCTCTAGAATGCTTAATCTAGAATATTCAAGATATTTTGGCAAAATAATTTGATATATATAATAAGGTTGTGAACATAGCGTATTTTTTTTTATTGGATCAATTCTCAGATCAATGTTTTAAAATTTTAATTCTAGGCTTGAACCATTTTCGATATGTAAACTTCCAAGGAAATTTACTACAACACCACCATTAAATTGCATTGTTCAAGTCACTAATATATGGATTTATTATGAGGTAGAATAGACAAAAAAGAAAATTGAAGAACTAATGGAGAGGAGATCATGAGGCAACGATGATAATCAAGTATACGATTCAGAAACCCTTTGTTACAAACATCAAGGCAATCTATGCACATAGGTATGGCCATTAGAAACAACAGAAACTTATGTCAAATAACAAGCGAAAAACTAAATCAGTAGAAGAATAAAATCTGCTAAAACATCAGTTTTCATAACCCTTTCTATATTGTACTAATTTGTCTCTCTTTTTTGCAATGCAGAGGAAATTGATATTCAGGTATGCTCACAAGTATAGGTTGGGCCTTTGGAGGCCTCAAAACCCAAGTATATTCACTCACAAGTAACCCCTGCCTCAATCTATATGAAGCTCTATTGAACTATTATTTTCATTATCCTTATCTTTTTGGCATGATTATATACCTTTGTACCACCTTGATCTTACAATTTTCTGGATTACTATGTTGTAGGACTTGCAATTGGTTATGAGAATGCCTTTGATAATTTACTCGTACACTATTTTGTTCAATGCATAGGCTGTTGTTTAGTGCATGGACTGTTCAAGTGAATATCAAGTACTTTAATCCATAAGTTGCCTTACTTCGAGGTGATTGACTCTTCACTGACAGTACTATCACACTACTGTACTCACTGTTTCTTTCAAGCATTTCGACATATGTTAATAAAACCTGGTATGCATAACCAACTTCCCTATGTATGCTGATGTTAGCTAGTACAAGTCAATTTGCCATTAGGATTTGTTTTCAGCGATTGTGACACTGATTCTTAGGTTGAATCTTCCATTATTATGGCTGAAAATTTATCAAAAGATTTTGTGAGGTCTTTTTGTCTATTTTGGATATGATCGATGTGAATGTACTTTTGTCTTTTAAAAAAAAACGATTACAGGCTTGTGTCTGGAAACTGGATCGAGTAGATTGAGTATCCACACATGGTAATGGTTGTATCCACACATGGTAATGGTTTTCTAATTGGACTAAGTAGATACGGCAGTTTGGGTGCTAATGACATATCCCTAAAGCTAAAATAATATTCTTAGGTAGAGTTTTAGATTTGTTGTTGCCCTACTTATGTATCTTCTACTTTGCAAGATGTTAGGAATCATTATGTTTACCAAGAATTCATGTATCATTGCATGTTCTGTTATTTCATTTTCAATTTTCATTGCATGTTCTGATATTTCATTAATTTCAACTTAGTAAGAAAGAATAAAGCTTACCATCTTTGTTTAGTATGTAGGTCACTGGAAATGGGTTGCTGAAAAATTATGATTTGCTGCCCTTATTTCTACATAATTTTTATCGTGCATGATGTTAGAAATCTTTTTTGTTTTTTTTCCTATGCTCACCGGCATCATGGACATGTTATAAAATTTGTTACCATTTGTAGTTTTGCAGGAGAGAACGATTTTTTTATTTAGTACATATGATTTCAAGGAAGGGATAGCTAAAAAGATATGATTTGTTCAGTATAAGATAAATTATTGAGTATATACAACTCATCAATTTTATGTCTGAATGATGGATTACAGAAACACTATCGTTTCCTAAGTTTTCATTCCTAAGCATATATTATTATATTATAGTTAGCTTTGTAGATAAATTTTCAAATGTACTAGTATTGAGCTACATATATGAATACATAAATTGCACGTGTATGTGTAATAAATGCATACATTTATGCAGAGCACATGAAGCTTGGGAAGTCACATGATTACAATTGATTATTAGTTACAAGTAATGTTTTAAAACGCGAAGCGTACGTGAGGCGTTTTCATGCCGGCAAGGCGAGGTGTAAGCCTCAAAACGTTGAGGCGTAAGTAAGCCTTTCAGGTGAAAAAAAAGGCAAGTTCTAGAATCAAATTTTTTTATTCAGTAAACTTTAATTTTTTATTCAACCCAATGCTATGCCTGCCTGCAGATGAATTAGTTCGATTTTCATTCAAGAGGAAGAACGAGGTATGTTTTTTAATTCAAATATAAAAAAATCGATTCAAACTGGAATCGAAATCGACGATTCCAGAACATGGAATCGAAATCGATTCCAGTAATTGAGATCGATTCCATGTTTTGGAATCGATTTCGGAATTCAAATACAATTGTTTTTAAAAAAAATTACCTCGCTTTTTTTTTTACCCTAAGCGTGAAGACTGAGTAGAAAGTTCAGGTGCGAAGTAAATAAACTGTGGAAAAAAAGTAAGACTCAAACGTTTTTACGTTTTTTTTTGCGCCTCAATCCTTTGAGACTTACTTTTTTGGGGAAAACGCCTCAACATCTGCGCCTTGATGCTTTTTTGGACACGCCTCACCTTGAGGCGCGCCTCACTCCCGTTTTTTAAAACACTGGTTACAAGTAATGGATAATTAATTCATACTTAATTTCCTATTGTTATAATTTAAATACTTTATTTTCTAACATGCTACTTAACGAGTCTAATTTTCAACCAAAACATTTATGCACATAACTTAACGCACATATTACATTGTATTTGCACATCTGTATTATTTTTCTCCGTTAAATTGTGTTTCGGCTTAAAATGGTAATCAGTGGAATCAAATCCACAATAACGTGTACTTCGATATATCGATGTGCATTAAACATTACTAAAGAAGTCAACCCTATTGACATAGAAGTACAATTTCGTTATATACATCTTTAATAATACTTGTAATACCTTTGTTGTCGTACTTTTTTTTGTCAGCATGAAATACCAAAAAATGCCCCATTAAATATATATAACATAGGAGGCGGCTATTTATACACAAAATAAGACACAAATTGGAGACACAAAACATCTCAGACGTTAGATATTTTTGTCTTTATATGGGAGGTGGAAATCAGGAGGCAATCTAATGGTGAAAATCAATCGTGTCACCAATTGTGTCCATATTTTGTGTTTAAAATAAATTCAAACTAACTACACATTGCTTTAATGCTAAAATATGGCTAAATATTTGTGCAAATCATTTTCTTTCGAATGTGCTAAACATATACAATTTGTAGAAACATAATTACTTTACAAATTAAATTTGAAAATAGGATCTAAAAATTAACTTTCCTTACCAATTCAACACACTACAAATCAAGGTTCGAGAACTCGTTATCGGTCTTGGTTTCGATCATTTGAAATTTTATTACCTTCGGTCAATTTTAAATTTCGGTTTTCGTTTCGATTTCGGTCCAGATATCGGATTTGTGTATTTTTAATAAAAAAAAGTAATAATAAACGTTGCAAATCCATATAAAAATATAGCTTGCAAAAAGATAATAATGCAACATACAACGCAGCTGCATCCAGAAACTATTTCTTCAAGCTACACAATTACATCCAAAAATTATTTCAATGTTTAGTCAAAGTCAAGTACAAATTCAATGTTTAAGTCCAAGTCCAATAATACAAGTCCAACAATTGGAAATACATTTGAGCCTCTAATAATTAAGTAAAAGTGGAATACTTAATTAGGTAATTACTTCAATTGGAAATGCATTGGAAAAGAAGCCTACTTAATAATTTCAATTTTATTAATCTCCAGCCCATTTAATAATTATTCAGCCCACACTTAATTACTTAACTCTAATTCTACCTCTATTCATCCATATGAAACAAAGGAAGAAAAATAAATGACATCACATCAAACGAAAGAAAGCGAAAAGGGGAAAAAACAGAAAACTACCTGCGATGTTCGAATTTCATCGAATCTCCTTTGCAACAAATTTGTTCGACGTTCTTCTGCTCAAATTTAAGCACGGTGAAGCTCAACTTTCCTCTGCGCATGAATTTGGTCGATGCTTATAGTGGGTTTTTTTGCTTAGATTCCACTTTCTTTTGTTTTTTCCTACGGCTTATCCCCTCTTCCTCTTACTACAGCTATTCCCTTTTTTTTAATAACAGGACAGGATTTTGATCTATTCTCGATCCGCCTCCGGCCGATGTCGATCCGACATGGTCGGAATCTCATGGTTCGACCGGAACCTTACATCATGCTACGAATATTATCAAATCTTAATATTGCTTAAAAATAGGTTTTAAAAATAAATTCCTTTAAAAATTTGTTCTATTTAGTGATACAACATCGACTAAATCATTATTCCCAAACAAGTTAGGATCGAATAAAGCCCAAAACTAAATGACAAAGTCAATTAATAACAACAATAACAATGATAATAAACCATGATAATAATAATAAAGCAAAGCAAAATAATTAAATAAATAATAATAATAAATAAATAAAAATAAAGATAAAAGTAAACATATAAAAAACTAAAAAAACCATAATGGTACCAATAATAATAGGGACCGAAGACCACACACTACGTCTTAGACTTCTATTCACTAGTCTTATAATCTAAAACTTATAACACTGTTCATAAACCAACCCTAAGCAAAAAAACTTCTAGCTCATGATTCTGGTACGTGGATCGCTAACTTCTACACGCTCCTGTTTGACACCAACTTTTCGGATATATTTCAATCCTTCAAGATCTTTTTTACTACTTTATCTCATGTCAATCTTGGTCGACCTCTATCCCTCTTTGAGCATTCGATGCGGCCTATAATTCTAATGCGCACAGGTATCTCGGAAGACCTCCGTTGGAGATGTCACAACCATCTTAAGCGGTGGTGGGCTAGCTTCTCTTCAATTGGTGCTACTCCAAGTTTGTCACGTATATCATCATTTTGAATTCGGTTTCGTCTTGTATGACCACAGCTTCATCGCAGCATACGCATCTTTATTATATTTATCTTCTGAGTGTGTTGTCTTGTAGTATGCCAACATTCTGCATTATAAAACATCACTTCTCCGATTGCCGTTCTGTAGAACTTTCCATTATGTTTTTATGTAACTTTCCTGTCATAGAGAATGTAAGAAGCTAGTCGTCATTTTACTCATCCCGATCGAATTCTAAAATTAACATATTCATCAATCTTACGATCATACAGCAACATTGATTCTAAATATCAAAAGGATTCTTTCTTACGCACTACCTGTCCTATTTTCGTCAATTAGTACAATATCATCAACAAAAAACATACACAAAGAAATCTCACCTTGAATATCCTTTGTAACCTCATCCATCACTATGGCAAAAATGTAGGTCCTTAAAGCTGACCCTTGGTGTAATCTTATGTTAATGAAAAAGTCACTGGTTTTATCATCGCATGCTCTAACATTAGTCACGTCATCGTGCATATCCTTGATGAGGCTATGTACTTTGTTGGAATTCTCTTCTTTTCCAGAACCCACCACATAACCTTTCTCAGTACTATGTACTAAGCTTTCTCCAGATCGATAAATGTCATGTGTAGATTCTTCTTTTACTCCCTAAATCTTTATATAAGTAGTATTATCAAGAAAAATGCCTCTCTGATCGACCTTCTAGGCATGAAACCAAATTAATTTTTTGAAACGCTTGTCATCCTTCTTAATCGATGTTCAATGGCACTCACAAAATTTCATTGTATGCCTCATAAGCTTAATTCCTCTATAGTTTGTGCAACTTCGAATATATTCTTTATTTTTAAAAATTGAAACTAATATGCTTCTCCTACACTCATCCGACATCTTTTTTGATTAGAAAATATTATCAAACAACTTAGTTGGTTATGCTATCCCTGCATCTTCAAAGTATCTCCACACCTCCATAGGGATGTCATCAGGCCTCGACGTCTTTGCCTGCTTTCATCCGTTTTAATGCTTCATTTATCTCGGACTTTTGAATTCTTCGAACAAAATGTCTACCGATGTCTTCAAAAGAGTCGTCCAGCTCGATCGTAGTGCTACCACCTTCTTCATTGAATAGCTTGTCGAAGCATTTTCTCCACCTATTTTTTATCTCGTCGTCCTTCACCAAAAGTCTATCACTCTCATCCTTGATGCATTTAACTTCGTTGAAGGCTATCGTCTCTCTCATGGAGTTTAGATATCCTATAGACGTTTTTTCACTCTCCTTCATACTTGGCTTTCGATATAGATCTTCATACACACAACCTCTTACTTCACTCAACGCTCTCTTTGCGTTCTTCTTTGCTGCTTTATACTTTTGCATGTTGTCCTCGCTCATGTGATGAAGCAAGCATTTATAGCATTCCTTCTCTTTGATAGTCTTTGCACATCACTGTTTCACCACCATGAATCTTTAAGTTCGCGTTTATTTACTTTTGTTATCCCAAACACCTCAATGGCCACTTTTCGAATGCTCGTTGTCATCTCATCTCACATGTCATTTGTTTCTCCTTCCAAGTTTCATGCCCCTTCTTCCATCACTCTATCCTTAAACACCCGTAAGGCATCTTCTTTGAGCTTCCACTATTTCGTCCGACTAATCTTGGCTCCTTTATCCTGTCAAACACGTATCCGAAGACGAAACTCAGGCATCAAAAGCTGATGTTGTGAGACGACACATTCTCCAGGTATGACTTTATAATCTACACAAGTTCGTTTGTCGTCTCTTCTTTTAAGGACAAAGTCAATCTGGCTTGAGTATTGGCCACTATTGAAAGTAACTAAATGTGATTGTCTCTTTCTAAAGAATTATTAGCTATCATGAGGTCATAAGCAATAACAAAATTAGATGTTGCAACTTAAAAATACATATTCAAACTAACTACACGTGTTTTCAATGCAAAAATATGATTAACTATTTGTGCAAATCATTTTCTTTCGAATGTATTAAACATATACAATTTGTAGAATATAATTACTTCACAAATTAAGCTTGAAAGTATGATTTAACAATTAAACTTTCTTTACAAATTTAAATACATTACAAATATTACCAAATCTTAATGTCACTTAAACATAGATTCCAACAAATAACTTTCTTTGAAAATATGTTCTTTATTGTTTAGGGATAGATAAAAATTCAAACCAACAATTTTGTTTAATAATAGTTGTAATACATTTGGTGTCACGCTTTTTTCTTGTCAACATGAACTACCAAATAAATGCCCCTTTGTATATATTTTCAGAACTTAATATCACTTGAAAATGGAATCTAGCAATTAAATTCATTTACAAATTCATAATGCACTACAAATATCAAATCTTGATATCACTTAAAAATATGATCTAACAAATAAACTTCCTTTGAAAATTCATTTTTTATTATTTAGTAATATAAATAAAAATCCAAACTAACACAAAATTAGATATTGCAACTTATAAATAAAATACAAATTACTACACATGGTTTCAATGCAAATATATAACTAAATATTTGTGCAACATTCTCTTTCAAGTGTGTTAAACATATACAATTTATAGAAAAATAATTCATGTGCGGAGCGTGTGTCGTAACGCTCTTAGAATACTAAAAAGAATTGAAGAGTTTTCATGCATCATTTATTACACCATAAAAGCAAAAAAATCACAGTTTATGGATTCCTTTTTGCCACACATTGTACGTAAGTGCATATAACATACCTTTATCCTCTCTATGCAAAGCATGGGCCTTATACTAATTATAATAATAATAATAAATTGTATAAGGATTTGAAAATGAAATATCTGAAGAGAATCAAAGAGCGAAGGAGAAATCCTTATAATTAATATATATATATATAAAAAGGAAATTCTTCTGCTTTGCTATTATTCAATATAAATGAAACTAGACCTAAAGACAAATTTAGTTTAAAAATTAGACATCGATGTTTTTTATATAAAATGGCATATATCCCTCTTTTCAAAAATTATTCCTTAAAACATTTCTTCTTTTATGTCGTTGTTTTCCAAATACTAGTGTTAACATCATCCACAACTTAAAACTTTAGCTAATTTTTTATCACTAATACTCCACAACCAACTACAACCATCTTATCCATCATCTTCAGTTAGTTTTCCGTCAAAATCTGCACCTTTCGGCACTCTTTTAAGCTTCTTTGGTCATTGTTCGTAGATGGTCAAATCTTGATCATCTTTTATTGAAATTGTCGAATTCGATCACGATAGATGTTTTGTCAACAATCATCACCAATTGACTCCACGTCGAGTCACACTTGGCGACATCATTCACCGCCATGAAAAACATTAAATTAGATATTGTCAAAATGTGCCGAGTCAATCGGATTTGAGTGTGCACAACAAACATCTATCATGCAAGTATTTGACATACAAATATTTGCACAACTATTTTCTCTGCAAAAATTTCGTGGAAATTTGTGTTGCACGATGCTTGTATATTTTGCAATGCAAATATTCTGCACATATTTGCACTTATTTTACAACAAATCAATATAATTATTTGCTGTGTACTATAATTTTCTTCGTGATAAATAATTACCCGATGATTATTCTCCACAACTCAACACAAGTATCATATCATGTATGACCCGCACTAAGACGTGCGTCGTAGTGCAAGGCGAGATGCGGCATTTGCGTCTTTCTTCCCTATGGCGTGACGCACTTGAAAAGGCGCAGCGAATGACGCATGTGAAGTTTAAGACGCAAAGGGGATGCAGTGCGAAAATGACACGTCTTTTCGTTATTTTATTGTTTTTTCACTTTTTTATTTATTCTTCACAATCCAAACTGAATAAAAGTTGGTATTTATCATCTGACGCTAAATATGAACTTGTATTTGATGATGATGATTTGACTTGGGATATTACTGCTAGAGCGGCAGGAGTGGAGCAAGCTAGATATCCAAGTAGAATAACATCCACATCGTGAGGTTTTTCAGCACCCGCTTAAGCTCATTTACATTTTCATGAAGAAGAAACAAATCTAAATGAGACAGATGCCGAAGCTTATGAATCCGATGATATAGATATTGATTTGAAAAATATAGTTGCTGAATTAAATTCAAATTTCTAGTTTATCAGTAATATTTACTATAATCGTGGATTTTGGCTTTTGAAGACGACTATCATGCTTGAAATTTCATGCTTATAACATTATATTTGATGTTACTACAAGATATCAAAAAATCTTCATTACATATGTTTTAGTACAAAAATATGAATTATATTGAATTTTATAAATTAATTGTTATGTATATTAAATTTATAAAAAATTATAAACATGTACAGTAAATTAAAAAGATGCGTGTCATTTGCCCCACAGTGCGCCAAATCTTCGACGAGACTTTATGCCTTTTGTCTGTGTGCCATTAATAACTATGTGTAAGATATAATAACTATGTGAAAGACATATTTACATTGCAAACTAGCATACATTCTAGATATATAAGTAACAGTTTTTTAGTACATTTGATTAAAAATTTAACATTTCATAAACATTTAGAAATCATAAGATTTGATAATGATTAAAAGATTTACACTATTGATTTAACATATTCTTGAACAACAATTTTATGTTATAAAAAGAATGAATTTAGTTATGTTATTTGTAAGAGAGAATGTAAAGCCAATGTTTTTTTAATAAAAACCTAAACCTTTATTTCCTACTTTTTTTAACCTCAAAGATGAAGTTTAATAGACCAAATTGTTGGGTTCAAGAGCAAGATTCGACTCAACCCTGATTCTCAACATGGTAGCTCTCCGACGAATGCTATAGCGGATGTTAAGAGAGAGCCATCAACAAGGAGGAGATGTCGATCGAGGAAGAAAATGATGCACTAGCAACGCAAAAGCATGCGGTGATGAATGAAGAAGGTGGTGAACCGTAGCAAGGAAGAGCGCATCGAAGAATGGTTGAGGCAAACGAGTAAGGGTGAAAACTAATGACGATCAAAGACAGAGATGGGTCAAAGATGGCGTTGACTTGGATGATGCCGATAGAAGTTATAGTTCATAATGTTGTTTGCGTATGATATTCTATGAATTAATATTTTATGAAGGCGTAATATTTAATGTAATTTCTTGATTGTAGATTTGGGTAATTATTGTTAATTTTCATTGACAAGTTTGTATCGATCCAAATGTACTAAATAGATATAATTCATGGTTGTTTTATGTAATCGGGCATAATCTCTTGACATTTTTTTACAACAGTTCATGCTATGTTTATGACACTATTTGCATATAGGATCTGAAGAACTAGTTGTTTTATGACGTTTTTGATATAGCATTTCAACAACTCGATTTATATGGCATTGTACACCATTAATATATCCAAACTGAGTTCGCACATCTACAAAACAACATCTATGCATGCATGCTCTAAAAATTAGTTTTTTATTATACTATATATATATATATATATATATATTCATAGAGCTCATCATGAAATATCTTCCTTCTATATTTCTACATAGCATTCCATATTATTAACATCTTTAAACTTCATTCATAATAACATCCTGGCATTATGTTCATTTAGTTATACACATACAATACTATTTCATTTTATTTAATGCTACTTTAATTTAGTAGTTTATGTACTGCCTTCACATTGTATTTTGGTAATTTGCCTTTTCAATATACTATAAATAGGAACAACTAGGTCCAAAAAGTATTGGATGCGAAAACTAACGGGGAAGAAGGGGAACCCATGAAATCAAACAATGGGATCAAATGGAAGGAAGATAACAGGTCAATTTTAGATCCATGATAGCATGCAATGTATGAGGGCGGCGACAAACATACTCATAAACTATACACAAAGTAATTTTAATTAACTCATGAAAAATTAAATCGGAAAATTAAATAAAATTGGATTTTATTTAAATTAATTAAACCCATTAGACTTCACAGGTCCACTATGATCCAAATAGTTTTTTATTTATTTTTAAATTCGCTCAATTTACCCACTGCATAGTGACGGGAGAGGTGGTAGCAATGAAAAGAAGGTGGCCATAAGACGGAGCAAACGGTTGTGATGAAATAGACATGACAAAAATATGAAAAGGATATTGACTTGGAAGATTAAAGTTGATTTGGACAGGTAAAAGAAAATTTGTCTTCTAGACATGTTTATGAAAGTGGTGTCCTACTTTAAGTTGTCTTGTGGACTAAATACCCCTTCACTATAATTTACATCTTATTTAATTCATCTGGATATTGAAAAACACAAATATGTTACGTAATTGTATTAATTAGCTAGGACATGTTTGAGATATTGAAAAACACAAATATGTTACGTAATTGTATTGATTAGCTAGGACATGTTTGATGTGATCAATACATTAGGATAAATTGCAGAAACTAAAATTTAAAGTGCACCATATAACAATGAAAAAACCAATATCTTACACTAGTTATTAAAAATAAACATGTAATATAGCGTGAAGTGGTCAAAACTACATGGTACATGGAATATCACTATGAAGAAAAAACACCCTAGAATGTATTTTATAATTCGATTCCTGATTTTGCTACCCAAAATTTGTATTCCATTCTACAAAATACAATAGTTGTCAGAAAATTATTTCATTCAAATTTGACTCTAGTCGTTGAAAAAATGTGTACACACAATGAATTGCCAGTTTATAACGTATTGTAATTATACTGGAGGGCTTCTAAGAAATCGCAAATTCCTCTGACTAACATATGTGAATTTAAATATGAAGAAGCTTAGATTGGTTGTCACTAGCTTTTTTAGATGCTTGTTCATAAGAATGATGATCAATTTTTGTTGATCCCGCATATTTTGGATGTGTCAATCTATCATTATAACATATGATCGAGAGAAATAAAGTATTTTTTCCAAAAAGTAAAATTCAGGTTTTTTGATGATAGACTTACTAGAGCTTTTTTTCTCAAATGTGTTATGCATTATTAACCTTAAGTTGTTCCATATACTACATAATGCGCCTTTTTTGTTGCACAAAACAGACATCATATGTTACCAATATGTTACAACTAACAAACAATATGAATGTATCTTCAATACTAGTTCGAATGTATGACCGCCTTTTTTACAGTAAGTAAAAAGGGGAAATACTCAACGCACAAGGGTCATCCTCGGAACTATATGTATCAAAAGGTCGATCCCCCAGGACTCCCACTACGGTTAAAGCACTACTTTGAAACTAAGTCTGCCCTTTGATAAAACAATTTTACGATCAGAAAAATAATAAATCTAGAGAGATAGATGTTACACGTTTTCTTCAATTCACAAAATTCAGTTACAATAAATAGCACTTGGAAAAGGAGTAAAAATGCAGCTCGTACATTAAGCCTTACCTGATTCCGTGCAATAGCTGCCAATAGTCCATCTTTTTCCTTGTATGAAGGAAGAGATTTTCTAAAACTGAGCATCCTTGCACCTTCAGGTGATTCCTGTGTGTGTTACATGCCAGGAGATTTAGTTCATTGTCCAACTAATGGCTACAAAAACAATTTCCATATACGTTTGCGTAATTGTTAGCTTTGGTAATGGAGCAAGACAATTAACCTGCCAAGCCCTTTGTGCATTCCGCATCCGACAACTTTTTCGTTGTAGGATCTTTTCCATGAGTGATGCATCAACCACAGTATCTTCATTTTCCTCTAGTCTTTTATTGTCAATAGTAGCATCATCTCCTATAATTTCTGTACTTTTTCCAGTTAAAAGTTCTGTTCTATCTATATGTTCCTGAAGTAGACCTTCAACTCTCCTCTGCAGACTTAGAGGAATAACCACCTAATGTGCAAGCTCTGCTTAGCCCCAAATTTAAAAAGGAAAAAAATTCTATATAAAATAACGGTGTAAACTGTAACCTCTCTTTGAGGCCTCTTGTCATCTAAGTCAGGTCTATAATTTGGAAGAGGGACTTTGCTTGCAACCACCACCTTCCCATAAATCTCACTATGAAAATGATGATGATGTTAAAGGTTATTTTTTTTATTAACAAAAAAAACATACGGACAAAAAATTCGTTATTATTTGGAGATGGGATAATACCTAATTGTGTGGACTTCTCCAAATTCTAATATTTCACTAATATCACATTAGATTACTCTATCACAGAAACAAATCTGGTAGCAAAAATATATGCATATGAAATCTGAGAAGTTTTGGAAACATATAATTAATAAAGGTATATTGGAGGGATTTCATGCTTTACAAACTACAGCATTGGATGATTTCGACAAAAAAATGGTTATAGCTCATTATTTAACCTACATGGAAAAATAAATTATCTTTACTGTTAATGACAGAAGAGATGGTACCATGCAGCTTATTCATCAAGTTGAGAGAGGAACATGCCACAATGCACGCTTTAATTTATTTATTTATTTATTTTATTTTGGCATACTCATCTTGTTTATGTTGTCTTGCTTTTTGAAATGTTTTTTAATGCTTACCTAGCTCTTACCAAGGTAGTCAATAGCGAATAGCAAAATTAGTGCAAGGCTTACGCTATGCGCTATAGTATAGCGCGCACAATTTTGTTCGTTTTTTTTTTAAATTTTGCATATTTTTACAATTAATCAACTATATTATGCATAGCCAAAATTTAATGTTATTTTTTGTAGATTTTGTGTCATATCCAAACAGTTCAAGACTACAAATACAAACACTACCACACTTCATGCATGTATTAAAAAAATTTGATGTAAAATGCAATTATTAGAAAAAAGTTGATGATTTCATATTGTACATTCAAAATAATTGATAGATATAACATGCCTTAAAGGATTTGAAATTTATTCTTATATTTGTGAGTTGTGAATCTGTGGTAAGATAAAAATTTATTAGAAAATGCTTGGAAAATACGATTTTGCATAAAATGCATGAGATTTTTCGCTTGAAACGATTTTTCGAAGTTTGATTGTACTTGATAAAGACAAGGTTTTGTAGTCTTTCGTGCTCAAGCATATTCTTTCTCTTGCTATGGATCTATTTCAAAAACATATTTTGGACCAATTTTGGGCTATATTCGGTATATATACCTAAAAGGAAAAAAAATATAGCGTGCTATTTTGGGCTATACGCTATTTTGCGCTATAGATGGCACGTGCGCTATTATAAGTCAAATACTGCACACCCTGCGCTATGCGCTATATTGCGCTATAGCGCGTGCTATGATAACCTTGGCTCTTACCATTCCATAGTAATCCATATCAAGAAATTATATAAACACGTAAACACAAGCATATCAATCAATTAAAAACACAGCAAACCAATGTTCTAATGCACTGCATAACATTTTATATCACATACATGAATCACACAAAATGATGGTTTACCATAAAAGATAAAAACAAGAATAATATATAGTGGTACCTATAGAGGCCCATCCGTTTTGCAAGATTAGATATTTGTTCATAATCACGACGGTCTCTTCTATCTTTGGAAATGATTTCTTGCTCTTCAGCATTACGTAAAAGCAGACTAAGTTTAAATCTCCATTCATCTATGTTGGCCACAGAGGAAGATGGCTGCATGTAAACAACCAAATAAACATTTAAAACTAAAATAAACTTAATTCGTATCTCTATATACTTACAATAATAACAATAACACAATAGTATTATTGACTATGAGTAACTTGCTTTTTCAGTCAAAAGAAACATGTACAAATTCAAACTTTGGTTTCACTTATAGTCCGACTCAAGTTACTGTGATACAAGATGAATAAATTGAGTTGCAAAAACACTTAAACCATTCTTATATATGATGATTCGCTTCTTCTTGTTGAATATTCTACACTTCAGCAAATCAGAAATAAACTGAACTACAAAGCACTAATTTCGAATCAACGGATGTATATTTAGATAAACACTGATAAAACCAAGAGGTTGTTGGAAATTGAAGTTAACTGAGCGAGTTTCTCCATTATTCTATGTTTCACCTACACACGCAAACAACAATTTAAGCTTTCTAATAAACGAAGCAGAGAATACCAACCTTATTATCAAAATCACACTCATACTCATCATCTGAAAACTGCTCAACCGCGTAAAATCCACAATATCCTCTCCTGTAATTTCTTCGATATAGCGAAGAGCTAACCGAGCGGCTCAACAGAAATGGAAGATAGCAGAGTAATCTTCTATCGAGTAGGCTTGAATTATAAAACCTGTTCAGATTGAGAAGAAACCCAAATCCAAAAGGCATAATTTTCATGGGAGCATGGCAGTAGGGTTTTTTTTGAAGCACTGGGTTTTATTGCCGTGACTGGTAGACCTTGACATAGTGAGAAGGTCATGTGCTTCTTTGTCCCGTAACAAAAAATAATTAGCGTTGTTATGCTAAGGGTTACCCGTCACTCCTCTACAATTTTAAAATAAGGTCAGTATATAATTATGATCAGCATGGTAACGGTAAATTTAACATTTTTTACGGTAAAACATCAATAATATTTTTTCAAAATCAACGGTAATAGTAATTTAGCAGTTCATTCATAATACATTGATATTCATGTAAGATGTTATATTACCGGCATTTAGAAGCAAGAAAACGGTTCAATTTGTTTCAATAATTCAACTCAAATGATGGTAAATACACTTCTTTTCTATATCGTTTGTTAAGTGACCCAATAAGATATATAATGAAGCATCGTTCGGTGTAAAAATATATCAATTTATTATTGTTCTAGACAAACCATTACTAGTGTAACGGTTACCAGTTTATCGGTATACCAGTTAATCAGTAATGGTAAACAATTTTAGTTTACCAATAAAAACGATACGGTAAAGGTATTTACAAAATGGTAACGGTAACCACTACCATAACAGCCCTAAAAATAATATATCAATATGATTACTTCTTTTCCAAATATAGCAACGTAATTCTTCACTGGACGTTCAATTATCGAATGTTCTTTTCCCATTTGTTTCTTGGTTTGACATGGGCATAGGGTACACGAGATTCTCATCAGCCGATGCGTTTGAATTATGGTGGTGTGTAACCACCGTACAATTATTGCAAGCGTTGAACAATGCTTCTCTAGTATTTAACATTTTATACAGTACTTTACCACTATTACATTTGAATTATGGTGGCGTAAAACCACCGTACAGTTGTTGCAAGTGCCGAACAGAGCATTACTAAAAAATTAATATTTTCTACGACATTTATTCACCATGGATTTTGAAATTGGGCATGTGTAACTACCATGTTGATTGTTTATAAAACCAAAACCCTAGCTTTTAAAACTCGATAATACCTTTCCCTATCGACAATTAATGGCAAACAAGTCGGAAAATAATGCTATAAGTAAGACTCATGTTGATTGTTTTTGAACAAATCATTATTTTTATTAATGGTTTTCTCTATTTTCAATCAAAATATGCAAGGTATTTATGATTGTTTTAATGTCATTACATTGAATGTTGAAAATATTGTACTCTATGTTGTTATTATTGTAATATGCATCTTATAAGAATTTAATGTATGTTGAATCAACATCAAATAAGTGATATTTTTTGAAACAAAAAAGCTGCTCCGGCTCTAAACAGTTTTTGGAAACCAAATTATGAATGACACATTGTGGTTTTGAAAACCGTTCGTTGTATTATTAACAATATCATTAAACTTTTGTTAATTTGGTGATTGATTTGTTTAGTCGTTGAAACCTTTTTCGTAAATGGTTATTAAGAGGTAGTACCTATTACTCTGTATTTACTATGTAGATGGTGATAGAGAAATTTGGTCAGTCTAGTTTAGTATTATATTATAATGATTTTCATGGTGAAAGGAATGGACACATACACAATGTTGAAGATATTAAAATTGAAGACGTGGTTATCCAAGGTAGTGATTTACTTTCTCAAATAGAAATGACCCGGAATCAAATAACGAGGAAGAAGTAAATGTTGATCTGACCGAGTTTTTTACTACCGAAGAAGTAAGTAATTGCATATACTATATGCATGGAAATAATTAAAATAGTAAAGGAAGATTAATATTATTGTATCGTCACTTTGTGTGCAGGTTTTCTCATCACCTGAAGCTATGATTCATTGTTGTCAATCGATCAAAAAGAAGTTGAAAACTGAAATTGTGACTACTCGATTCGATAAGCAATTGGGGAAGAAGCCGCATGTTCATAGGCCGTGAAAAAGATGGAAAATACAGGGAGACAAGGAGTGGAACACGCAATGAAATAAATAGTAAAAGACGTGAACATATTCAAGAAATGTCAATGCATGTTTTTACTTAAAGGTATATTCAGAGGAGATATAGACAAAGGAGATGATTTATGGGGCGTTGAAGTAGTTAACGGTATGCATAATCTTGAATTACCAAAATCTTTGATTGGCTGTCCATATGCTGGAAGATTTATTGCCGTGGAGAAAAAACGGTGTTTAGCTTTATCTGTTTTTGAAACCTAGGGATATGTTGCTTAATGTTAAAAAGAATTTTCCTAAGAATAATTCAACAATAAGAACGGTGTACAATTTTAAACAAAAGATGAGAGTTGAAGATTCAAGGTTAATCTGCGATGCAACATTTACTCAAGTTGGTTGTTGAGTCTCATTAGTTCATTGGGTTAGAAGGAACAAAGATGACGATTGCATGTTAGACATTATATGGGCTCATCCGAAATCCAATATATTGTGCACGTACTTTCCTTCAGTCCTAATTCTTGATTACACATACAAGGCTTGTCGTTATTACAGATGATATCATTCACATCCATAAATAAAAAAATATAACTGCATGGTATTTCTCAACACAAGAGAGAGAGTAACTATCAGTGGGCTCTTACAAATTTAAAGTATTTGTACGCTCCAGACAAATTGCCTAACGTAGTTATGACAGATAGAGAATAAGAATTAATTAATGGAGTGAACAAAATATTTCCACAAGCAACTTATTTGGCTTGTGAGTGGCACATGTTAAACTATGTTCTTACAAAGTAAAGGAAAAAATTTGAATCAGTTGAAACTGCAAAACTTTTTGTAGCGGAATGGATGTTTGTTGTTCGATCAGAGTTTGTGGGGAATACGAAGAATAATGAAAGCTTTTAATAATACTTGGAAAAACTATCCAGTGGGTTGAAGTATATAACGGACCACTGGATTTCTTATAACGAGCATTTTGTTCATGCATGGACCAATAAAGTTAGACATTTTGGGAATAGAACTTCCAACAGAGCGGAGTCAGCACATTCTATACTAAAATAGTATTTTGATACATCGTAGGGTTCACTTATGACTATCTGGGAAAGAAATGAATGAGTTGTTGTTTTTACAACACATAAAAATTAGTGGTACTTTTGAAAAAAGTTTGCGCAAAGTCCGTAAACAACATCGAGATCCAATATTCAAATGTATTAGATACAGAGTTTCTTTGTTTGCTTTGGATTATGATAAATTGATCCACATGAAAATGGAATTTTTTTGTTTTTTCTGCTTGTGATCGCAAACTTCGAACGATATATGGCTTACCTTATGCACATGAGGCAAACGAAAATTACAATGACACTATTGTAGTTCCACTTAAATGTAAGAACATTGGTGAATACTTGATTATGTTCCACAAATTCAAGAATATAGAAAGTTGGATCATACACCTGAACGCATAGAATTTAGAAAATGGCTTGAGAATGCTACTCCAAATGAAAAAAGAGTTATGTTACAACAGTTGAAAGAGATTGGAGTACCTTCGACGACATCTTTAATGGAACCAAAATCAGGATTCTGTAAAGGCGGACCACCTGGAAACAAAATGGAAAACCAAACTCGATACAACAAAGTTGTGGTCGACAAAACGTGATCTTTCGGAATTTGAACGAGTGAAACATTGTATGCAATAACAATCATAATCAAGCATTGCAAAAAAGTTACTCCTAAACGAAAAAGAAATACTAAACTTGTAACGGACCGTCTTTCTTACTTCGAAAGATGAGTCATTAAGGGTAGAAGAAAACGAAAGACAAGAAGAAATTTCACAATCATAGAATCTTACAACAGAACGAAACAACATGTATTAATCAACATATGATTTTACAGAGATACTGCCACAATAGTACATCAGAGTTATTACAGTACAGGTTCTAAACTGGGACAGTTATAACTACATGTTCTTACATCACTAATAAAAAATACATACATATATAAACAACGAAATAAGATAGTAGTTAGCTAATGTTGAAGCCACTTGCTCTAGCTCCTCCAAAATGCAATCGTGAGAAACCTGGATCACTTGGCTACTCATAAAAAAATTAAGCACCCAATAGTTTTAGGAAAAGAAAATAAAACTCCAGGTCAGACATGTTTCTGGTGTGAGTAAACTCAAACAACTGAATTATTACTTTTAAAACACTTTTAAAATCAAGGGTATCTCGTAAGACCACACCGCACATGAACACGGACGAGTTTTTACCTTACGATAACCAAAATGCATTATATAGAAATCCAATGATATTATTATAATGTATAGGTTTTTCAAGTAAAATAGAACATGACTGAAATGCTTGCATCTTACATTTCAACATATTTGTATACGACTAAAAACGTTCGGCACTTATTGGAGAATGATTTCATACAATGACCAGGCTACTAGGGTATTGTCCATCACGGTGCATCTCTACATAAAATAACACCAAGGACCTCGCTTGGATTCCCTGTCAATGCAAGACCGGCCTACCTCTGCTCGATAGTACCGAATAAGATCGCCTCTTGGTTGAGATCAGCAGTTGTACTGAAGCATACATGAGTTAATAGCAGGGACTATAGATAGGGATAACCTTACCCTAATGGGAGCAACCCACTTAGTCTTGCTGCATCTTCAATATTTTAGTCATTTCCAATTGATGTGGCCTAAGACTACGTTTACCTTTTATTATAGCACTGCCACTTGGATTGCTAACACTTCCTTTCACATGTTGACACGAAATCCGCAATCATCCATACAGGTCGTTCAAGGGATAAACGAACTAAGGCACTACCTCCACTACATCCATTTTGGAGTCATCATCATGATTAGTAGCAAGTAGCCCTTGTACTTCTAAGTCTTCATCTTGGATCATGACTTCCCAATATTTCCAATTCGAGCGCTTATGTTAGTTCGAAGTGGTTTTCAAATAACAAATGCTATCTGATCCCGGTCTTTCCGGACCAATGCTCTATAATCTTAAAATGTCAAGTTGTTTATAGTGGGTTATCCCACTGTTAGGGTGTAAAGATTTAGATATATGTTCCATATGCTTAGATATCATGACCTGCTTATCAAAATTAACCTCATTATAATCATCACGTTTTCGAAGTGCGGTATTTGTGATAAGTACAAGCCAAGTTACTTTCAACAAAATGTGCCACCATTTTATTACAACCACTTCAGTTTGTTTGGCTACTTAATAGCATGGGCAAGAGATCCTTTATGTTTAAAACAAACGACTAAGGAAAGAAAGTTAATTTAGAATAAATAACTATTGGAGTTTAAAATAATTAAAAACAATAAATAAGTCATCATTAAATCATAAATTTAAAGCTTAATTAATCCTTAATTAATTATACTTAAATCAAAATTTAAACCTTCGTTATCTTGGTTAAGTCTTAATTAATTACTAATAATTACCCTTTATTAATCAAAATAAAATAAAAATTAAACTCTAGTTAAATAATAATTAAACCCTAAGTAGTTAAAAATAATAGATATTAAACTTTATTTAATAAACATTTATTATATTAAACCCTAATTGATTAGTAATTAAGTAAATAAATAACTCTTAATTAAATAATAATTAATTAAATAATTAAATACTAATTAAATTATTAATTTAAAATAATTAACTTGATTAAATGGATCAATTAAAATAACTACCTCTTAACTTAATAAATCATTAATTAAAATTTTCTTAATTAACTACAAATGATTAATTTAGTTAATTGATTTTTAAACCCTAATTACTTAACTTAATTACTTAAGAAATAGTTATTTAATTTAAAAAAATTAATTATTAAACTGTCAAAATAAAAGTTAATTAAGTTTTATATTATTTAATTAAGTTTGATATGGTTTTAAACTATTTTAAAAGAAACTTAAACGAAACTTGAAAATCGTAAATTTCGAAGTGCGTCCATAGGGACTATCGCTATGGATGTTGTAACTTAGAATTGCTTTTTCTAATTTATCATCCAAAAATAAACTTTTCACTTATGCTTACTTTTTAAAAACATATTCAAGAAAGTTTTAAAACTTTAAATAAAGTTAGAAACTAAAAAAAATAAGACAAAACATTTTTCTAAATCAAAGAAGTAAACGGTTTATTTCCAAAAATGGATCTCAAGTCCTTCACAATATTCCAAGTTCAACTTTCCAAGCCATTTAACTACACACCAAGATTTTATATGTACACCAAATCATGTCATTGCCATAACACATCAAAGATCACAATTTTATAATTAACACACCACTTTAATCCATCGATTCAAGTCCAAAACAAAAACACAAGCTATCACATAAACACACACACACACACACACATCCAAATCATATCATAGATTCAAACATCAATACAATGCATAAATAACCACATAACCATCATATAAAAAAAGTAAGATCTTTCCAAAGTTAGGAGTTTTACTCACCGAATTCAATGAAATCTCTTCAAACTTTTTGCAAAACGACTTAGGATTTTTGAATTTTTTTGAAAAAGGCTCGGTCTTGCTTGAAACTTTGGAAATGTACTTAGCCTAAGCGCAACATGGTTTGGCCATAAGAATTAAAAGGTACGGCCTTGGTTAATTTGAGTGGAGACGTGCTTGATCTTGAAAGAGAAAGTGAAGTAGTGGAGGAAGAAGTGTTTTTAGGAACTTGGAAGTGATTTTAAAAATGAAACACTAAGGTAATGTTTAGTTTAAAAACGAATTTTGTGTTTTCGTTTTTCAATATATATGTCAAATATGATAAGAATGGACGGACGACGGAGGGGATAAAAGAAAAACGGATGGGAGGACGAAGGGGATAGAAGGACAACAAAAGAATGAATTGTTTCACGTGTGTGTTATTTTCCAAAATACGTAAAATAAAATAAAAGTTGTTTCTATTTATATGATAACTTCGTTTAAATTGATCATTTTAACAATATACATCCGTCATGCATATTTTTTTATGGACAAAAACCCAAAACTAAAAATAACAAACCAAATAATACCTTAAATTTTTTGAATTTTTAAAATGTGATGAGAAGCCATGAAAGCATACTTAAGAGCTTTAGGAAATTGTAAAGTGAAAAAGGGAATGAGAAAATGTAAAAAAATGGGAAGTTTGCTTTTATAAAATGTTAACAAGTGAATTTACCAAATTGCCCTTAGTACTTTACTCTCCTTTCACTCTTCGCCACCTCATCCCTCCTTTCCCCTCATAAAATTTTGCCCCCCACCCTAGCCTCCTTCATATCAAATCAAAAGAAACATATTTTTCCTTGTCTAAGGTGGTATCTTATATTATATAATATATATATACACATATATACATACACACACACTTTTAATAAAAATATCTTACCTTATTATATATGCATATATACTCAAGTGTACATGCATATTCATATGTACATTTTCATGTCCAAAGTGATTTATAAATATGTGCATATGTATACAAAAGTGTAACAACATTTTCGATTACTTTTAGTCGATGAAAAATCGAAAATTTGAAAAACGACTTCCAGGCACATTTTCAATTTTTCTTCGAACTAATTATTTTTGTAACAAAAATTAAAAATGATTTCACTATCATTTGTTATTATTTAAAAGGAATTTATTTTAGTTATAAAATTAATTAATTAATTATTAGAATTATATTTAAATATCCATATTTAAAGTGATCAAATTCTGGGTCGTTACACTCCCCCCTTCTTAAAAGAATTTCGTCCCCGAATTTGGCACATAAGAAGAGAACTCAATTACTTGAAAAGCTATATATTCATGTCATAAAACACATACAAAAGACCTACATTAAACATCTATAGCAAATAATGCCTAAACTATACATATAACAAACAACTAGTTATCCTAACATTAAGTAAGTATAGGCCTCCTTCATATGGTCTACAGTCTCCCAAGTGTAGTCTCTAGGATCCTCACTTCATTGAATTTTAACCAACTTCACTACCTTATTGCGCAACTACTTCTCATCCCGATCTACAATATAGACTTGATGTCTAACGACTGTTAAGTTTGGCTCCACTTCCAAATCCTCCTGCTCAGATGACTCTACAATCAAGGTCAGATCATGCATAAATTCCTTGAATGCGACACATGGAATACATTATGAACACCTGCCAATCTCTCCGGCAACTCGACCTTATAAGCAAGAGACCCAATCCTTTCAAGAATACGAAAAGGTCCAATATACCTTGGAGCCAACTTCCCAGCTTTCCCAAATCTAACAGCTCCTCTAATTGGTGAAATCTTAATGAACACAAGGTCTCCAACATCAAATTCCAAATCTCTTCGCCTCCTTTTAGCATAACTCTTTTGGAGATCTTGGGCTGCCTTCATCCTTTTCTTAATCATCACAACTTTCTCGATCGCCTCTTGAATCATATCTGGCCCAAGCAATAGACAATCTCCAGACTCTACCCAATAGGCTGGTGATTTGCATGGCCTTCCATAGAGAGCTTCATAAGGTGCCGATGCTTGCTTGGAAACTGTTGTTGTAAGAGAATTCCACTAGATGCGGATGATCTTCTCAAGACCCTCCGAAGTCCAAGATGCAAGCTCTCAACATATCCTCCAAGATGCGGTTAACCCTCTCAGTTTGTCTGTCTGTTTGAGGGTGGTAGGCAGTGCTCAGACTCAGCTTTGTTCCAATCCAACTTGTAAGGCTTCCCAAAACTGGCTTGTAAAGATAGGATCTCGATCATTTACTATACTCATTGGGACTCCATGTATTCGAACTATCTCCCTCATATAAATCTCTGCTAATGAAGCTGCAGTTCTAGTTGTCTTGATCGGAATAAAATGAGCATTCTTAGTTAACTAGTCCATAATAAACCATCTATGAAATCAATCGATATCGTCTTCCATTTTCAATTTGGGATTTCAAAGGTTGAAGTAATCCAGCAGTTTTCTGATGATCCTCTTTGATTTACTGATAGCTCGCACACCTACTTATAAAGATAAAGATATCCTTCTTCATTCTTTTCCACCAAAATACTCTTTTCATATCCTTGTACATCTTACGAACTCTAGGATGTATACTTAACTTAGATTTGTGGCACTCTAACAAAATTTCTTGTCTCAATCCATCCATATATGGAATGCATAATCGTCTACTCATCCTTAAAGAACATCGACTGTCTATCTCAAAATCTGAACATCGAGCCTTCTTGACTCCTTGAATTAATTCTTCCAGAATTTTATCCTCCTTTGATTGCTCACAATCCTTTCCTGAAGAGTCGGGATAACCTTAAAAGAACCAAGACTGCATTCATGCTTAAAGCGTCTACCACCACATTAGCCTTCCTTAGCTTATAGAGAATATACAAGTCGTAGGATGCCAGAAACTCAACCACCTTTGTTGTCTTAGGTTCAGATCCTTTTGAGTGAAAAGATACTTCGGGGATTTATGATCTGTGAAGAGCTTAAATTTTTCACCTAGCAAGTAGTACGTCTACATTTTCAATGCAAAGACAACATCCAACAACTCCAGGTCATACATAGCATAGTTCTTCTCATGAGGCTTCAACTGCCTGCTGCATACGCAATTGCTTTACCATGCTGCATCAAAACAACGCCTAGTCCCACTCCATAAGCATCTGTGAAACTGTGAATCCACTATTTCCATTTGGAATAGCCAAAATTGGTGCACCGGTTAATTTCTTCTTCAATTCAAAAAATGCTTCTTCACACTTTGGAGTCTATACAAACTTCTCTCCATTCTTAGTTCGCATTATCAGATAGGTGGAAATCTTAGAATAATATTGAATAAACCTCCTATAGTATCCCGCCAAACCTAAGAAAATGCGAACATCGGTAGGAATTCGCAGTTACTTCCATTCCTGAACAGCTGCCACTTTTACCGAGTCCACCGAAATTCCATCTCCCGATACAATGTTCCCTAGAAATCTTACCTCGGATTGCCAAAATTAACACTTCACAAACTTCGCCTCTAGGACATGTCTCCTCAATGTTTCCAACACTACTTCCAAATAATGTTTATGCTCCTCCTCGGATTTGGAGTAGATAAGAATGTCGTCGATGAAAACTAGCACGAACTTATTAAGAACTTCTATGAAAACACGATCCCTTAGATCAACAAATAAGTTGGTGCATTGATTAGCCCAAAAGGCATAACTAAACACTCAAAGAAACAGTTAGGGCCCCTAAACGCAGTTAAGGGTAAACTATCTTTAGCAACCCTCAACTGATGAAATCCAGTAGCTAGATCCACCTGAGAAAATACAGTAGCTCCATGAAGTTGATCAAAAAGATGGTCAATGAGGGGTAAGGGATACTTGTTCCTATGATTAGCTTATTCAACTTCCTATAATCCATGCACAACCTTAAAGATCCATTAGACTTAGCTGCAAATACCACAACAGACCCCCAACTTGAACGACCGTGTCTAATCCCCTCTCCTTAACATGTCTTGGGTTTAACTTACCAACTCCTCTCTCTCCCTCGGAGCCATCCTTCGCTTAAGTTGAACTACAGGCCTTGCACTAGGGACTAAATCAATGTGGAACTCTATCTCTTGGTGCGGGAGTAAACTTTTAAGCTCTTCGAATACATTGGAAAATTATTAACAACTTAAATAGACCCTAAATTTTATTGGGATGCTTCCAAGGCCTACAAGACACTACACATATGGATACCAGGTTCCTGACATGGTACTTTGGCAATTCTTCCCAAATTAGTTACTAATGATACAGTCCTTTCATTAAAATCTAGAACAACTCCATATTTCGATAACCAATCCATACCAAGAATAATGTCAAATCCTTTAAAGTCTAAGACATATGGATCGTAAGAAAATGATAGGAAAGGTATGAAACTGGCGCATTCTCACAAATCATATTCAAATGGGTTACCCCGCCTATGCGGTTAGTCACGCACATACGGTTTTCTACAATACTTGGAATAAGATGAAATTTATCTACTAATTCTAAGGAAATAAAACTATGAGAGGCACCAGTATCAGACAATGCTCGAATAAAAATACCATTAATCAGTAAGGTGCCTTCAAGGATGCCTTTCCCCTTCACATCCGTTGAAGTTGACGGTTCGTTCTTAATAGCGTACACTTTGGGCTGCTGCGCCTTCTTCATGAGTAGGTAGTCCTTCGCCATATGGTCGGGATGATGACAATTAAAACAAATAGTCTTTTGGATCATTGGAGAGATGGGTCCACTTTGCTGCTCTGGAACTTCATGATTCGGACCATACCTGGAAACATGTCCTTTCTACTTGCAAACATAACAACCACTATCCTTAGGTTTGCCTCCTTGACCTTCTCCTGATTCTCTTTCCCTTGCTTCTTCCAATTTTGATTAAACTTCCTTTTATTTGGATTAATAATACCGCCATTAGGTGCTGCTACTGCTGATGGCTTCCTCTTCAAGAGCACTTCATATCTCAAGGTCATGTCTACAAGATCCACAAACGATTCCTTTATATGAGTAGTCATCTTTTCATGGAACTCTTCTCTCATACCCAATATAAACATCCCATTCTTCTTTAGTGGGGTGTTTATAAGTCCAGGATCCAAACGAGATAACTCATTAAACTTCGTCTCATATTCAGCCACCGACAGGTCCTCCTGCTTGAGATCCATGAAACTTCTATATTATCGAGTTTCCCCCGCAACTGGCATGAATTGTTCTTCGAATACTTCTTTGAATCTATCCCATGAGAACTCATATTTCAGAACATTTGCCGTGATAGAATCCCACCATGCAGCTACGCCTTCTTGCAATTGGTAGGATGCCAAGAATCATTTTTGATCAACAAAAATGTCCAAACCTTTGAAAATCTTCTCTCATGAGTGTAGCCAAGCTTCTGCTTCAACGATAGATTCAGTGCCCTTGAAAGGTTTTCCTCTTTGATTTATGAAGTCCCTGCATAGAGTTATGAAGATAGGGATAATCTTACACTAATGGGAGCGACCCACTTAGCATTGCTGCATCTTTCATGTTTTAGTCATTCCCGGTTGATAAAACCTGAGGCTATGTTTACCTATCTTTATAGTACTACCACTTGAAATGCTAACATTGCCTTCTAGATGTTGACATAATGTCAGCAATCCTCCATACAAGTCGTTCAGGAGATGAACGAACCGAAGGCACTACCTCCACTACATCTATTTTGAAATCACCATCAGAGTTAGTAGCAAGTAGGCTTTGTACTTTTATTTCTTCATCTTGGATTATGATTTCCCAATATTTCCAATTCGAACGCTTGTGTTGGTTCGAAGTGGTTTTCGGATATAAACTGCTATTCGATCCCGGTCTATCCGGACAATGCTCGATAATCTAAAGGGTCAAGTTGTTTATAGCGGGCTATCCCACTATTAGGGTGTGAAGATTTACATATGGACATATGTTCCATATGCTTAGATTATTATGACCTGCTTATCAAAATTAACCTTTTTGTATTCATCATGTTTCCTAAGTGCGGTATTTACGATAAGTATAAGCCGACTTACTTTCAATAAAACGTGCCACCGTTTTATTAAACTACTTTAATTCATTTGGCTACTTAATAGCATGGACAGGAGATCCTTTATGTTTAAAAACAAATGAACGAGGGAAGAAAGTTAATTTAGAATAAAGAACCATTGAAGTTTAAAATAACTTAAAATAATAAATAAAGTATCATTAAATCATAAATTTAAAGCCTAATTAATCCTTAATTAATTATACTTAAATTAAAATTAAAATCTTTGTTATCTTAGTTAAGTCTAAATTAATTACTAATAATTAGCCTTTATGAATCAAAATAAATTAAATAATTAAACTCTAGTTAAATAATAATTGAACCTTAAGTAGTTAAAAATAAATAGATATTAAAATTTATTTAATAAACATATATTATATATTAAACCCTAATCGATTAATAATTAAGTAAATAAATGACTCTTAATTAAATAATAATTAATTAAATAATTAAATACTAATTAAATTATTAATTTAAAATAATTAACGTGATTAAATAAATTAATTATAATAATTACCTCTTAACTTAATTAATCATTAATTAAAACTTTCTTAATTAACTACAAATGATTAATTTAGTTAATTGATTCTTAAACTCTAATTACTTAACTTAATTAATTAATAATTATTTTAATTAAATTAATTATTAAACTCACAAAATAAAAGTTAATTAAGTCTTTATAATATCTAACTAAGTTTGAAATGGTTTCAAACCATTTTAAAAGAAACTTAAATAAAACTTGAAAATCGTAAATTTCCAAACTGCGTCCATAGCGACTATCGCTATGGATGCCGTAACATAGAATTGCTCTTTCTAAGTTACCATCCAAAACTTAAACATTTCACTTATGCGTACATTTTAAAAACATATTCAAGAAAGTTTTAAAACTTTAACTAAAGTTAAACTAAAAACAATAAGACAAAACATTTTCTAAATCAAACAAGTAAATGATTTATTTTTAAAAATGGATGTCAAGACCTTCTCAACGTCTTAAGTTCAACCTTCCAAACCATTTAACCATAAACCAAAATTTTATATGTACACTAAATCATATCATTACCATAACACATCAAAGATCACAACTTTATAATACACATCACTTTAATCGATGATTCAAGTCCAAAACTAAAACATAAGTTATCACATACATACATATATATATATATGTATATATCCAAACCGTAGCATAGTTCAAACATCAATATCATGCATAAATAACCACATAAACATCATATAAAAAAAGTAAAATCTTTCCAAAGTTAGCAGTTTTGCTCACCGAATTCAATGAATTCTTTTCAAACTTTTTTGCAAAACGACTTAGATTTTTCGAACTATTTTGAAAAAGACTCGATCTTGCTTAAAATTTTGGAAATGTACTTAGCCTAAGCACAATATGGTTCGTCTATAAGCATTAAAAGGTACGGCCTTTTAATTGATTCGACTTTGGTGCAAGAGGTCACAAGTTCGAAACTTGCTTTCGAACGTTTATTGATATGGGATATGTTGTCCCAATGATTTGTTGTATATAAAGTACCGTTTCAAAAAAAAAGGTACGGCCTTTGTTAATTTGAGTGGAGATGTTTGATCTTGAAAGAGAAAGTGAAGTAGTGGAGGAAGAAGTGTTTTTAGCAACTTGGAAGTGATTTTAAAAATGAAACAATAAGATTTTTGAATTTTTAAAATATGATGAGAAGCCATGAAAGCATGCTTAAGAGCTTTAGGAAATTGTAAAGTGAAAAAGAGAATGAGAAAATGTGAAAAATATATAGGAAATTTGCTTTTATAAAATGTTAACAAGTGAATTTACCAAATTGCCTTTAGTACTTTACCCTCCTCTCACTCTTTTGCCACCTCATCCCTCCTTTCCCCCCGCAAAATTTTGCCCCTCACCCTAGACACCTTCATATCAAATCAAAATAAACATGTTTGTCCCCTTTTTGTGCTTTTTGTCTAAGATGGTATATTATATTATATAATATAATATTTTTTTATAAAAATATCTTACCTTATCATATATGCATATATACTCAAGTGTACATGCATATTCACATGCCGTTTCCATGTCCAAAGTGATTTATAAATATGTGCATGTGTATACAAAAGTGTTACAACATTTCCGATAACTTGTAGTCGACGAAATCAAAAATTTGAAAAATGTTTTTCGGTCACATTTTCAATTTTTCTTCGAACTAATTATTTTTGTAAAAAAAAATTAAGAATGATTTCACTATCATTTATTATTATTTAAAAGGAGTTTATTTTAGTTATAAATCTGTTAATTAATTCTTAGAATTATATTTAAATATCCACACTTAAAGTGATCAAATTCTGGGTTGTTACAAAAATGGTTGAAACCTATTTTGAATCTAGCAAATTGGTAAATAAAGTTGTAGATAAATTATAGTTGATTGATATTATATACAGAGGCAAATTCCTTCATTATATTCCATATTTCCTTCACTCCTTTGTTGTTAAAATGGAGGATGTTGAGAGAGATGGTAATCATGGTTTCCATTATGGTGTAGAGCAGGTAGATGAAATGAATGGTGACTTTGTGGAAGTGAAAAATTATATGCTATCGGATCTGAGAACACATTGGATATGTATTGCAAGCACTTTAGTGTTGCACAATGTGAGAAAATGAGAGAGATACATAGTTCGCATGAAAAAAATGTTTAGCTTTTTATCCACTTCAGCGAGGTCCAACAGGTGAGAATCCTAATATGTTTATCACTTTTATTAATGTGAACAACTACCACTACATAAAGTTAGTATTGAAGGAAAATTCGTCAATTCCATCAGTCGCGAACTATTGAAGTAGATTTATAACAGAAGAAGCTAAATTGTGGGATGATTTTTATAAAGAAAGGCAAAATCAATTTGACCTCTTAAAGTCTGATGATATATGCACAAGGGATGTACCTATATATTTTGATAGTTCTTTTCTATATTTATGAAAATAACGTTTTGGATATTTAATATGTACCATTGAATAAGGGTCGGACATGGAATTAATGATAGGTTTTATTTTTATCGTAACATGGTTATCAAATACATCACTATATGTTTTTGTACTTTCAACGTATATTGTTATACATAACCGTGAATGTGCTAGATAACTTAAGTTTCCTAATTCGTTTGTTGAGGACCATTACCATTGTCTATTTGCATATGCTTTGACGTCAATCAGAAATACAAAACCGAATTTACCAAAGGTCGGGGCATGTTTAAAAAAACTATTTGAATATGACAATGTAGGTTATTAATAGAAGCAGTACAATTGGATTTACATATACGACATGTTGGATACTACGCGGTTTTGAAAAGCCGTCAGAGAATAAGAACTCTCTATTTTTGTTTGATGCTATTATAGTGAAGTAAAACCGCATTGTTTCAATGGTTATCGTAGAAACCAAAATCGAGCTACTGACTTTGATCTCTGTTTTCATTTATTATGGTTGAATGGTAGAGTAAAGTGGACCAACTCAAAATTTTGGCCTACAAAGCAAAACTGACTTAAAGGCGCTACTTTCTGTTTTCATTTATTGTGGGTGAAAGGTAGAGTAAAACCGACCATATTAAAGCTTTGGCATACAAAACAAAACCAATTATAAAATGCTGCTTTCTGTTATAATTTACAGTAGTTGGACGGTATTATTAAACCGATAAACATTTTTTTGGCATACATAACTAAATCGTTTAGCTGATAATACACTTTTTTAATACATCATCAGCGTACATAACACAGAGAAACATTTACTTAATAAGTCAAACATACCGTCAGCATACATATCATAACACAAAACATAGATAACATATTGTAACTATAGAAAGCTAAATTCCTAGGTACATCCGTATTTTGGATATCTTATTCACCTATACAGTAGTTAAACTTAATGATATTATTTATAGGTATACAACCAAAATACTACCTACATACCAAAATACAGATTAGGGCAAATAAGTTAACCAAAATACGGATGGATGTGCTTAGGTCCCTACTTTTTATTTTTTAGCTGAACGGATATAAAGAAATACTAGCTCTAGCCCACCCTTCTAGTGGTTCTGCATTTCCTCGTTGAGCCCTACATTATAAAATACACAGTTAAAACGTTAAACTTCATTCACTGTTTTTTTGGATTTGATAGCATCCTTCTTATGACCCGGTCTGGGAATGTTTCATTAACAGTCACTAAAGTGGTCTTCGGTATCTCGTTTGCATCTTTATCTCAACTTTCCTTCACCCTTGCAGAACTTCCACTAATGTTGGCATTTAGTAACAGCGGACCTCTTTCTGTAGCTTCAACCTTACGCAAAAATATAGTACAACTCAATCAAAAATAAAACTAACGCTACACCAAAAAAGGTCTTTCGTAGCATTGAAAAGATCAAAACTTTTAGTAGCGTTTAGATAAATGCTGCGATATGACATGCAACTAAAAGTCCGAAACTTTTTATAGCCTTGTAGAAAATGCAACCAAAACTTCACATATTATAGGGTTTTAGAAACGCTACAAAAAATTCAAACATTTAATAGCATGTCGTATAGCAGCGTTTACCTAAATGCTAGTAAAAGTTTTGGCAGTGTTTTTTCAATGCTACAACAGACGTATGAAAACTGTTTACATTTATTTCCATAGCATTTTTAATAGCTACCAAAAGTTTAACTGTTTTACAACATACTTTACACGCTACAGTTTCCTTCTAACTGCTTGTATCATTTCCATCCACCTCTCGCATAATAATCTTATTAAAACCAACAATTAATCATATAATCGTCGCATTCAAACCAACAATCAACCAATCACATAATCGTCATTCAAACAATTGAAAAACATGTTAATCACGTAATTAAATAGGATATCCATAACCATTCCGATAATAGTTTTTCGACAAAATGAGAAAATTCTCATAAACTCCATAACCATTCATAAACAAGTTTACACAATAAGTACTAACAAAATGTTATATATATATATAACAATTAAAGTCATGTTCATTATTTGATTACCCACAATTCTTTGCTGTAGCTGGTCTTTACTCCCAAAAAGTTAATTACCCGCTGACAAGTTTAACAATCAACAAATGATTACGAAAATGTTTTGCATATTAAAAGTATTTCACACTTCCTTAGTTAAATTTTTATTAAATTTAAATAATTTCTATAAAACTTAGTTAATTTAGTTAAAATTTTATAAAACTTGGTTACCTTTTATAGTAAAGTTATTTAAACTTATTGACTTAGCTAAATTCTAATTAAACTTAATTAGTTTGTATAAATATATTTAATTTTTATAAAACTTAGTCAAATTATATTAAACTTCGTTAATTTTTAAAATTTTGGTTAATTTTTATAAAATTAGTTTAATTTCTGTACAAATAGGTTAACTTGTTATCAAACTTGGTTAATTTAATCAAACTTTGTTTATTACTATTACTATTACTATTACTACTATTATTATAATAAACTTGGAAATTTTTATTATACTTAGTTAATTATTATAGACATATTTATTTTTTACAAAACTTAGTTAATTTATTCAAAATATTATTCATTATTATTATTATTAAACTTATAAATTATCTCAGTTGCTAAAACTTAAATGTCATAAATTATATTTTAATTAACTTAAGCTTATAAATTATATCAAACTTAAACTTCATTAACTTAGTTAATTTTTATAAATCATCTCAAACTTATAATTTTTTCATAAACTTAGTTAATTTATTATCATTTTTTGGAAAAAAGGTACTTTATTAACAAAACTGTATAGATATATTTCCACGACATGCCTCGTTAAAACTTGCAACCTCCTAACCTAAATAGGTGCCTTGCGAAAGAAAAGGAGTACATACCATATCCATATAAGCTATATATCATACAAAACAAGCCTGAAGCCAAGCCGTCAAACAGATGGAGGAGTAAAACAAAGTGGGATACACTCAAAACCATCCGTATGAACATTTTGGCTCAACAAACAAAAAAAAACAAAAAAATAAAGTCTCAAGGATAAAAATACATACAGCGTGTCACACACACGACCATAATAAAAAAAAGGGAAATACAAATGAGAGAAACGACTATCTTCAACCCCCTTCTAGAGAGAGAATGGTACTCATTTTACCAAATTAATCAAAGCACATCAAATCTGAATAAAGACTCATTAATTGTGGGCCTACAAAGAAGAAAGATTTCTTCTACAATGAAGTAAGGCTAAGTAGATTTGTAGCAATTTCTCTACTGATAAGATCGGTGGAAGATGCTCATTCACGGAGGGCGATGGTTGTGTCGATGGTCCACAGAGATACCAAAATTCGAAAGGATAAGTTCTAATTCTACATTTATTTTTGAATCATCCAATTTAAATAACATTGAATGTTTGCAATCTTGCTTTATGAGTAATTTTCCAACTTGAATTGGAATTTCGATCCCTTTAAAAATTCTAATGTTCCTTTAACACCATAAATGTCAAATTAGAGTAGTAATGGATATATTTATGAGACGATTATGGATTGAATTACCTTTTTGACTATTGCAAATAGTGTCGAAGTCATTCTCTATGTCAAAACAGTTCCCATAATTGACTTCAAGGTTAGCAATAATATCATCCAATAATTGTCTCGGATACTTGCAATTAAAGAACAAATGATCTCTATCTTCAACACTATTCAAGCACAGTACACAAGTTTGATTAATATCACGATTCCATCCGTGAATTCTATTTTTGGCATTTAGCTTGTTAAGTCTGGCCAATAATGCACAGATAGGCATTTTTGGTGCACAGTAACTGTCCCAGATGATGTTAGCCCATTTTAATCCTGTATATTTGCACCTGATATAGATCCACGCTAAGCTTAATTAGAAATATCCATTATTAGAAGGAGTCCAGAACCAAAAATCATTAGAATTTTGATTGTGAACTCTAATACTACGCATAGTATTATGCACTTGGTTAGTGATACAATCTAACTGTCTTTTCCAGACATTACCAGAAAGCAGAGGGGAAACTTTTCTGCTGTTACCTTACAAATTTAAGTAATTCCTCCCTAGAATATCCACAAGTGAATGACTATTTAACCATGGATCTAGCCACACATTTGTATTGTCCCCATTACCAATTTTTTTGTCTATAATTCCTTTGCACCAAATTCTTGCTCCGAGTAATGATTTCCAGGAATAGGATGCATTGTTATTAATATTTACCGACCAAAAGTTTTTTTCTTACAATACCTATTACACATCCACTTAGCCCATAATGAGTCTCCCTGTAAGAATTTCTAAACTAGTTTCAAAGCAACTGCTTTAGCTGTGTCCTCAATTTCTCTAATACCAAATCCCCCTTCTTTAGTAGTTTTACACACATCATCCCAAGACAATTTATGAGATTTTGATTTTCAAATAAAATTAGCAAAAAGAGAGTTAATTTTTTGAATGATAACAATAGGGAATTTGGAAATTTGCATCCAAAATTGAATCATTGGGTGGATAACAGTTTTTATAAGTTCAATTCTTCCACTTATATTGAGCATTTTGTTGTTCCAATGATTGAATTTTTCATTTATTTTGTCCATTAAGCACCTAAATTATCTTCTTTTGAGTTTATTGCTTGATAAAGGGATGCCTAGATAAACAATAGGAAGTTGACCAATCTTGATGTTTAATATATCTTCAATTTGATGTTTGTGGGTAGCGCCTTTGCTAACAAACAATGTTTATTTGTTCTCATTAAGGTCAAGACTAGATAAATATTTCAGATGTTGAAAATTGTGTTGATTGGTCTGTGCATTAGATGATGTAGCTTTGTCCATAATCAAAATGTCATTTGCATACAAAAGATATGTAATCATAGGCTTGACTTTGTATATAGGAGAAAGATTACCTCGCATATATTCCACATCATACTAATAGCAAGAAATTCCATTACAATAGAAAATAAGTACGGAGAGAGAGGGTCACCTTGCCTTAACCCTCTCGTACTTTCAATGAACCCGTAAGGAGAGCGATCAATGAACACTGAAAAAGTAGTAGTAGACATGCATTCATAAATAAGGTTAGAGAAGACCAGGGGAACCCCATCGAACTCCGCATGTGATGAATATACTATCTATTAATTTTATTATTAACTTTATTCAAATCAATTTTCAAACAAAAATTATTAGAATTTTTCCTATTAAAGCCTCTCACCATTTCATATTCTAGTAAGGAATTTTATAAGAAACATTGCATATAAACATTGCATAAGATATACGGGGAATGAATGCATTTTAGTCATATGAGATAAGATCATGCATATAATCTTTCATTCTGTTGCATAAGATGTTGGCTAATATTTTGTAAGAAATATTGCAAAGAGAAATTGGCCTATAGTCAATAATGTCAACTGCATCTGATTTTTTAGAATGAGACAAAGGAAAGTATGATTAATTTCTCTAATTATTTTACCTGAGAGAAGAATGCCATTCATGGTCTCTAGTATGTCAGATTTCAGCTGTTCCTAGTGAATTTTATAAAACTTGGCATTGATGCCATCTAGCCCTGGAGTGCTGTTGTCGTTAATTTGAAAAATTGTAATTTTTAATTCCTCTAACTGAAATGGTTTACATAGATTAGTATTCGCTTGGTCAGAGAGAATTTTCTTACAAATAATGTCTGGGTATTGATTTTTAGTATGTGATGAGTTAAACAAGTCCGAGAATTAATTAATTGCTTCATTTGCAAGTTTATTGATGCTGAAATCCATAATCCACTAGAATTAATCATAAGATTACTCCTCCTCTTTGATAAAGATTTATTAACCCTACTATAAAAGAAGTTTGTAGGCCTGTCCCCTTTTGTTAACCAGTTTAACTTCATTCTCTGTTCATTTTCAGTAGCAATATTTCTCATAATATAGTGAATCAGATCATTCAAAGAAGCATATTGTGCAATCGGTTCCCATTGATAGGGTTTTGAACTAATAGCTTGTATAATTCATCAGCTTCAATTTTGAGTTTATCTGCTAATGTATGCATATTACACTTGTTCTTAGTCAATGATTTCAAGGAAGCCTTTACCGCCTTGAGCTTACATAAGATAGAATATAGGAGATTGCCAGAACTGTTTAACAGAAGGGATTCTTGAATTGAAGAAAAATAGCCTTTTTGCTTGTGCCAGGAGTTGTTATATTTGAAAGGTATATTATACTTCAGATTATTATGAAGAATTAACTTGATATAGATAGGTGAGTGATCACTTAACGACGATGACCAAAATTTATACCAAACTGAGATAAACTATCCAACCATAGAGGATTAACAAAAACACGATCGATTTTTCTATGAATTGAAAATTTTTGACCACCTCTCTAAGTATAGAAGTCACCCATAAAATCAAGCTCTATCAAATTAGATAATTGGATACACTTAATAAATTATTGTTCACCCACAGAGTTAAACTTCTCATTGTTGACTCGATCTCTAGTCGATAGAATAGCATTGAAATCACCTGCAACAATCCAAGGGAGATTGAATAATTTTGATTGGTCCACCAAATAATTCCATTCGCTTAGTTTCACCATTAGAAGCGTAAACCGTGGTACATAAAATACTAAGGCCGCTGGGATTATGTAACATACATGTTGTAAATTGGTCATAGGAATGTAAAATGATAGTTGACCATTGGAAAGAGTCCTAAAGGATAAGAATTCTACAGTTTTGACCGTTCGAAATATTATGAGATAATTTCCAAACATTATTAATTCTGGACAGAAATTTGTCTATATTATTTAGGGATAATTTATTTTCTAAAATAACAAAAAAAAAAAAAATTCTACTATTAATCAATTGTAAGATTTCCAACTATTTAGCAGGGGCATTCATACCCCTTATGTTCCAGATTAGGAAGCTCATTTAATTCACATTTTCTGGGTTGCTACTATCAAGGGGAGAGCGAACCCCGAAAATTTAGCTTTTTTTTTTTTACTTTTTTCCTTTGCCTTTCAACTGACTAACCAACACGTTCCAAGCAGGGTTGTCAATAACATCTGCTGATGAGCTAGCTTTGAATTCAAACAACACTTCTTCTGGTCTAGTTTTACGAGTTGCACTTGATCTATTCGATGGTAGTTTCTCTGAGATGTTCTCCACTGTATCAGCACGGGATGGGGGCGCAGGCAACGAACCAGACGAGCCAGGATTATCGTCACATTTCTCCTTATATCAGTTAGAATAAGCATGGATTTCTATATTCAATTCTGCATTTATAACAGTCTGAATGTTGTTTGAATGGATTATTGTAGCTTCTATATCAGAATGAACTATTTGAATTACTTGATTTTGCTGTGACATTTCCATATAAATCTCTTCATTGTTTTGACTAATAGTAGGCATAGAATCCTGATTTACATTATCAATTTCTGCCACATAGTCTTGTTTATTTGCACTATTATTCAAGTTGCATTCAATGTTGACATTTATATTAATGTTCATGTCCGAGTTTTCTTTAGAGTGAAACTGCTGAGGTTCTTTTGGTACCCACATTTTTTGAAATTGACAATGATTTTCACTGTGACCAAAGCTAGATTAGTTTGGACAAATAAACGGCTTCCATTCATATGCCACTTCTTGCCAGCTGATTTCATCTTTCTCTGATAGGATTGGAATTTTATTCGGGAATTCGAAAGTGTTGGTGATCTCAATCAATACTCGAGCATATACAATCTTTATAATTCCTTCAGTGACTTCGTCTAGTTTATAGGAGACCCAAGAACTAAGACGATGCGACTAATTCCCTCCTCGGTTCAATAGTCGAGAGGTAAATTAGGAAAACGAACCCAAATCGGAATCGAGTTGAGTAGCTCTTTGTTAAGTTGCATACCAAGGGTCCACCTTTTCATCATAATTAATTTCTTATTATAATAATAGGGGCCACTTTCCAGGATACAGTCACAATCCTTCTTATTGTTAAATTTAATAGCATAAAACCCATTCTCTTTGGAATAAATAGCAAATTCGTCTTCCGATTTCCATACTCCGATAATATAGTTCTTGAAATATGGGTAATATGGTTTGGGTTCCACAACATAAATAACAATTGCGTTATCCCACTATTTCCTCGCATCCTGAACCATTTTAATGGACATTTTGGCACATTTCAAAGAGTTAAAATCACGTGGATGATAGAACTTTAAAAGAATGGAGACTGGAACATTGTTACCCTTAACCACTTCGTTCCGTTCCTGACTCGATAAAGATGAAAAGTTCCATCTGCTAACTGGATTATTATTCACTATATGGGTGACACGCTTGGAATTGTCTTTGCTCTTGCCAGAAATATATTGGGCATTTTTAGGTGGTTGGGATCAGAAGTTTCTATTTAGGGTCACGTTCTGTTTTTGGGTTGTCTGAGGGGTAGGAGGCAAGAATTTATGTTGCCTATGCCATTTCCTCGATTTGACCTTAGTAAATCCATCCTCCAAATCAATAGGGGGAGCAACGTGTGGGATGGGTGGAAAACCCGGTGGAGAGTCAAGGGGAATAGGCATTGGATTTGGGCGGATAGGTGGCTGAGAACTGCTTAGGGGTTGGGTTTCCATAGCTAAGATAAGATGAATGGATCACGAATGAAAAGGATGGGCAGATGGAAGGTCGCTGAGAGAATGCGAAATGAGAAATCGTAGGCGACGAGAAAAATCGTAGGCCGGTTAATTTATTATTATTATTGTAAACTTAGTTAATTTTATTATAAATAGAAACTTAGTTAATTTTTATTATAAATATAAACTTAGTTGATTTTTATAAACTTATTTAATTTTTATGAAACTTGGTTAACTTAGTTAATTTTTATAAACTTAGTTTTTGTTATTATTGTTATTATTATTATTAATTATAAAACACAGTTGACTTAGTTAATTTTTATCAAATTATAGTTTTACTATTATTATTATAAACTTAGTTAATTTTTTATCAAACTTAGTTTATTATTATTTTTATTATAAACTTGTTATTTTTATAATACTTAGTTAACTTTTATAAACATACTGATTCTTATAAAGCTTAGTTAATTTATTCAAACTATTTATTATTATTATTATTTTTAAACTTATAAATTATCTCAATTTCTAAATCTTAAAATGTAAAAATTTATATTTTAATTAAGTTAAACTTAAACATGAGAAGGGAGACAGTGTGTTATGATCAACTCTTACCGTGATATTAATAATGGAAATCACTTTATCGCTTTCCTTAAAGCTAGTCACTCCAGGACCAATGCCACACTTGGAAGTGAAGATAGTGTAAGCACTACTATCTAGCAATATTTTAAGTAGACATACCTTTAGTTAGCATTTATTGAAAGATACAAGAGAGATGCATCAATGTGCGTCCACTGTTAAACAAATGCTATGTTTGACACCTGTAATTAAAGTGCACTAAAGAAAAACATGCAAGCGTTAATTGAGCTAAAGCAAGAGTAGAAAAGTCCATCTGTAGATATAATGTCATGCAAATATGATGATGTGAAAGTATATATCAAATGCACCATGGTTCTTGATCCATATTGTAGTTATTTGAATGTTAGGGGAATGTAAACTTGGTTGATCTTCAAAAAATAAAACCACCCTCCCTATTTCTTATTTTAGGAGCATTCTCCTTTCATAGTGTAATGCATCACAAGTTATAAGTAATACTTCTTGCACCTCTCTGTAGTAAATCGATATTATCCGGTTTAAATTTGTTAGCCTAAAATAATATGAAATGTTATATAAAAAATTAGTATATGAAAATACTGGTATATCACATTAACATTTTTTCATTGGCTTTTAAAAAATTGCCAGTTATTTCCATAAGATATACATTATACTTAGACCACCTTGTATTCCAGAAATCTGACAAAAAGCAAAATATTTGAATGTTTAGTTCTATGAATGACCATGCAGGATACTCTAAAGTTACATAAAGTTTGATAAACATGACATGAATATTTTCATCAGTAAATCAAGATAGCCAAACTACTTGGCAAGCGTAAAAAGATTTCATGAATCTTGAAGGGAATATGGATCATAGTTTGAGGTTATGTCGCCCAGGATGGTATAAACACACACATTTAGATGTATCTCCCATGGTATACAACACATGAAGCACTACAAATGTGTATGGTACATCACCAGATGAAACAACATCAACAATATTTATGACAAGAAGAACAACATTCGAGATGAAAATGAATCTTGAAACAAATAAAAGACAAAAGATATTAAAAGATAATGCTTCACTAAAGGACATGAATATAGTGTAACAAGCTATACGAATTTCTTAATGAGGGAAAAAGAACATGAATGATAATTTAAAGATTGACTTCACGCTATGCTCACTTGCAAAAATATATTAAATAAACTACAAATGTGCATGGTAGGTACAACAAGATGGGCAAATTTAATATATGAATAAAAGGTTTGATGTTACAATTACTCACAGATTGGAGCCGATAGACCAATAACTGAAAATAAAGGATGCAGATAAAGGGTTGTAGAGCTTGTTGCTCGATATGGAATACCTAATCTTATCATGGGTGCTGTTGCAAATAGGTAATGCAGACAAATATTAGAATCACATATGCTACATGTAGGGTTTATAGTAGACTTCAATAAAACTGAATTATCACAACCCTTTCAAAATAAAGAAGAAATAAGCTAACGTTGATGCATTATGCATACATGTGATTCAAGGAAATAGCAAAAATAAAGCCCTATGTATTGAGTGGTACTCGAATAAAGCAATTGTGGAAGTGCATTCGATGCAAAGCAACTGGAACAGTCTTATCATTTTTTGTTGTGTTTTTTACTACATCAGTGATAGCTTGCTCTGCATTTGGACATGTTTTGGCATAGTAATTTTAACTAATGCCTAGCATATAAGAAAATGTAACAACATAGAGCATACTTGATTTATTGCACATGTAACATCCTCGATTGAAACCCCATAACAACATACTTGCAAAAACATTCTGAATGCTTCAAAATCAAGTTTTACAGCGCTAAATGTTTGGCCATACAATAAAATATGAATTTTACTACTAATATATACCTTAAACAAATTCAGCGGATCATGCAAACAAGCTAAACCTTGCGTACGGGTCTCTAATTCGCAAAACCTTTATTGGATCATTGGTTTTGATTACTGTCATGAAACAAAAATTCATGAATCTACAACTACTACAACATCTGGACTCAACGACTCAAAGTATGGTTCATATAGTTAATATATTTTAACAAGAGTCATCAAATATGTATATAGAGTCTGGTTTAGTGCTTTGCTAAAATCTTTCCTCAAGAATCATCATTCACAATCAAATAAACTTGCATGCATATTTTAATCAAAATCAAGTTTTTAAAAAATGCATGGAGCAAGGCTCGAACCCAGATCACTAGTTTAGAAGGCAAGTGCTCTAACTAAATGTGCCGTGGTGATCTTTGATTATCAACAAAATTCAGTCGACTGAACAAAGACATTTAGTCGACTGAATATCTATAAACAACATATTAAACTTGTGCGCATATGTATGCACGTTTATATTTTCAAATTCAGTCGACTGACTGAAAACAGCTAGTCGACTGACCACACTCAGTTCACAGATATGCACTATTTTTCACTATTTTTGAATATTCAGTAGACTTATCATTTTTCCTCAGTCGACTGACCGACTCTAGCAGTCATTTTTCCTGAAGAGACACTTCTATCTACAAAGAGTTACGATTCAAATTGAAGAGATATGGCTACATGTTTTGATTGAAACTCTTCGTGAATAGTTGTAACTATTTGTTCACTATATAAACACGTTAGAATCACTTCTCAAATCACCAATTTTTATTTTTATTTCTTGCCATATTCTATACTATCTATCTTTGCATTCTACATGCAATCACAATCTATATATTGCTTGAATCTTTGAATTAATTAACATATTCTTCGATTCTAAGCAATATCTTCCTTTCTAAACTTCACACACACAATATATACTTGAGGAAAATATTATAGGAAGGGTGTTCTATAAAAGACAAATCAGTGTTATCAAGAACACATAGTGTCGAATAACTTTATTGAAATTGTAGAAGTCCTGTTAGTTTGTATCAAGCGGAAAAATCCTCTTCGGCTGCTGAGGCGGAAAATCCTATTCAGTGATTCAAGTGTTGTTTACATATTCCTCCAAGTTAAGTGAGGGTTATTGAGTGAAATTCCAAAGGGAAGTCTGGGACTGAACGTAGAACGGGAAGTTCGAACCAGTATAAAAACTCCTAGTGTGCTTATTCTTATTTACTTTACTATCATTATCTATTTTTGCGTTTAGATTTTAATACATTTCATATTACACGATCCTAAGTGATAACTAGCCACACAATAGTCACTTTCATTTGGTATCAGAGCTTGAGATTCTAGATATCGTAACAACATCATAGAATAAATAGCTACAAAGAGATCTAGTCGAGGCAATAAGAAGAGAAAGAACAATAAAGAAAAATCAAAGGAGCAAACAAACAAATGCTTCGTGGCTAAACTAAGATCACAATCAGTATGCTTAGATTCTTTATATAAAGATCTTCTGTTAGCACATGATGAATTATTAAAAGATTGTAAAACTTTGAATAAAGTTAATAGAATTGCTTTAGCTAAGTTAAAAGATTGTGAGCAAGAAATTTCCAATTTAAAAGAGGAAAATAATTTTTTCGTAAAACAAACTAAATGTTTTGAAAATACCGTAGAAGAACTTGTTTTGCAAAAAGATTTCCTACAAAAAGAAAATAAGCAGTTAGAAGATAAAAACAATGATCTTTTGGAGGAAATCAATGTTTTGCAAAATAAAAATACATTTTTGGAAAATTCTTTAAATAATTCTAGTTCTTTTATTTTGTCTCTTGAAAAAGAGAATGAAGCTTTAATTAAAAAGAATCTAGAATTATCTAAAGAATGTGATATTTTAAAAATTATTAATAATATTTTTCAAAAAGAAGTTTCTGATTCTAAAGCACATTTTGAAAGATTAAATACAAAAATCATAAATTTTAACAAAGGTAAAGATATCTTATCTTCCTTAGATGCAAATTCTAAAGCTCACAGCGATAAAAGCAGTTTAGGCTATAAACAAGCTAAAAATAAAAATAGTACTAGATATGCACTCCTGTATAAAAAATTTAATGATAGTACTAGTAACAAAGATAGTTTTAAAACCACTTTTAATCATAATAATACTTTTTTTAGAAATGGTAGAAATTATTTTTCAAGTATTAAGCTAATGACTAATAGTATTGAGATATGGATTCCAGCTAATATGATTGATCATGACAAACAACTTTATATTAGAAATTATTATAAAAATGTAATTTGTAATGAAAACTATATCTATAAAGGTTCAACCACACCCAAATGGGTATGGTTTCCTAAAAACTAGGAAATTATAAGAACCATGGGTATCGCATGCTTTAAATGTTAATTTTTTTCTAGTACCTTACATTATAAGAGTAGTTATCTTGTTATATATTGCTATATGTTATACACTTATGTGGAATATAATTTATGTCATCATATAAACTCTTTTTTTTGTCGATGACAAAGGGGGAGAAAGATATTGCTCTAACGCTATTTGCAGGAATAAACGATGCATGCACAGATTATGGGGGAGAAAAGATTAATTATTTACAGGAATATATAGCACCCCAAATCAAGCAAACTGACGATCTCTCTTCTAATTAACGAGCTAATCATAATCAGCAATCTAGTTTGATTTGGAGATAAATCTGGATAAACAGTGATGGATTTAGAACAAATTAGAACTTAGCATGATTTGGAATGAGAGGAAAAAGTTTTAATTTACTTCTATAGCCCCTATTTATAGTAATATCTAATTAGACTAATAGGCCAACTAATGGGCTTAATTAATTACACACTAATTTTAACCAGCAGGTTTTAAAACTTAAAATAGACGTAACTTTCTAACCGTGAGTCCTTTTTATACTATGACCACTATATGGAAATGAAAACTATCATCCTGAAGCAACGGAACTGGTTTGAGACCTTAATTCGACTCCTGTCAAAAGTTATAGCACAAACAAGGCTTTCAAGGTCAAAATCACATAGAAATTCGAGGAAAAAAAATCACAAGTGTGTAAAATGTCCCTAAGTCATATCCCAAAACTATAGAATCATTCGACCTCGAACAAATAAAAATATATTTATGATCATGCGATACGTAAAATATGGGTCGTTACATTTTCTCCCCTTTAGGAATTTCGCCTGTTAAATCCCCAAACAAGCCAGTGTACGTGCAACCATGGTTATACTATATGCTTACCAATCATAAGCAACCATCACACATCTCAAACAAGTAGTCATGCAATCAATAATATAGTTAATCTATCATGGCATAGAAATACAAACCTATCAAATATAGTATACAATGGTGAAAGTAAACACGATAAATGATGGGCCTTACCATTCAAAGAGCTCTGCATAAGAAGTCCTTATGCTCTTCTCCATCTCCCATGTACAGTCGTCCTCACTTCCGCTCCATTATATCTTAACTAGCTTCACCGTTTTTCTCCTAAGTTGTTTCGTATCTTACCCATCAATACGAAGCGGTGTATGAGATATAAAAATTTATGGTTCCACCTCAACATCTTCTAGCAGATCTAATATAGTCTTTATGCCTGAGTCATGCACAAACTTTCGTAGATAAGTGACATGAAAAAAGTTCTGCTTGCCTGCCATCTTCTGAGGTAAGTCGATCCTATATGCTAGCTTTTCAATCCTCTTAATTATCAGAAAAGGTCCTACGCATGTTGGCGCAAACTTTCCCTTCCTACCTAATTGAACTACATTCTTTAGAGGAGAAATCTTCACAAATACCAACTTTGACAGAAAACTCTAAATCTCTTCATCTCTTATTCGTGTAGCTTTTAAGTCAATTCTGTTAGAAATGCAGATTACGGATCTTAAGGCTAGGATAAACACAAGAGGGGGGAGGGGTGAATAGTGTTTTAAGAAATTGCTAAATCTTTTAGAGTTTTTTTTAATTTAAACACAAATGTATGCAATATTCAAACACATATATGATCACAGAAACAAACACAGATGCAGGAATAAAGTAAAAACGGTAAAGGAAAGCACACACCGAATTTTATACTGGTTCGGAGTTACCCTACATCCAGTCCCGTACACAAGTACAGATTTCCTTTCAAAAGCAATCTTTATAACTACACCCTCGATTTCAAGGCTACGAGGTACACCCTCCAGATTCACAATCCTCTGGGTAGAGATACTTGATTTCACGGGTAACAAGTTCACCCAATTGATTTCCAAGGCTACAATCACAACTTTTCTCACTTGATTGATTTCCAAGGCGACAATCACACCTTTTCTCACTTGATTGATTTCCAAGTCTACAATCACACCTTTTCTCACAGAAATGATTATGAAGAAACCTATAACTCTGAATAGCATTGAGGATCTTGTTGAGATAGTGATAGAGAATCAAACCAAAAATGATCTAGTTAGATTCAATGTTGAATTCGGTTGAGTAATGTTAAGAATATGTATAAAGAAATGTGGAAGAAGAAGAGGAGTGAAAACCAAAAAAATATGATTAGAAATTCGTTGAAAACAGCCCCTATTTATAGAAGAACAACAGCCATGTCCATTCGTGAAGGGATGCGACGGATAGACACTTCTTTTGAAATTCAAATTTTTGAAATCAGCCGACACTATGTCGACATGGGTAACTTGGGTATGTCGACATCCCAAAGGAAATTTTGGTGTTTTGATTTTCTTTGAAAATAACTTTTATCTTATATTAAAACTATTTTAAACTTTTATAAATATACTTAACTGTAGTTAAAATACATAAATAAATATAGAGAATAATATTATGGTATATATAAAATTTTACTATAATTTTATATTTAAATCTAAGTATAAATATTTAAAAGTTAAGTATATTATTATTAAAAGATAGTTTAAAACTAAGGACAATTTGATTTTGAAATTAAAGATTATTTTGAGGCTAAAGTATTTAAAACCAGGATAGATGATTTTGATTCTTTTAAAAGGAAGGTTTTGAAATCATTTTGAAAACAAGATATAATTTTGTAAAAACATTTTGAATAAAAGGTTAGCGGATACAAAACGATGTTCCATTAGATTTTTTGTAGGTTCCATCCTACTTAGGCCTCCATCCCTTTAACGGCCTCGAAGTGGATTCCATTCCACGAATAAATTAGATTTTAAGATGCCAGTACTTTTCTAGGAGTTTTAACAAAATTCCTAGTTAAATTACTTATTATTGAAATCTTGAACTCTTGATAATCTTGATATTCTTGATACTCACGAGTCTTTAATTTTGATATCTTGAATCTCTATATTGTACAGTCTTCATTCTTGGTACCTGCATGGTTAAATCCTGCATATACATATATATCTAAACTATAATGTTAGTATTTATATTTTGTAATCCTATTCTAAGGTTGTTTTCATCAAAACCATCATCTCAAGGGCTAACAATCTCTCTCTTTTTGATGATGGCAACCTTTGTTTATAAAATATTGCTTCTATCCTAATAACTCCCCCTTAATCTATGTCTAACTATCCTATTTTATATTTCTCCCCTTTAGTCATCAACAAAAAACTAACTCCAAACTATATAATCTCGAAACTATATAACTCCGCCTCATTCTTGGACTAAAGTACCTGCATTTATAAACATACAATGGAGTATATAATAGATAGATTAAGAGATAATTATACTGATAGACATGATAATTAATTAAGGATCATATAAATATCGATGCATATTTATACATGTTTTTCACACCAAATATCAATCCAAATAAAATAAAATCAAAGCAAACAACTCAAATCAAACAAACCAATCAAATCAAACATTACGAGGAACTTCCACCTATCCTTCTTCTCCAAATATATGGTCTGCTTTAATGGCATCCCAATTTTCATTATCATTAGCGAGAGAGACTGGAGGATGTGCTTCGTTATCATCCTTGTCCAGGGAGGAAATCATCCATCGTATTGCATCGAAATGCCTTTCTTGCTCCTTGATCATCTGCATTTGACTCAACTCTAAGTGTCGTTGGTTTCGAAGAATGAACGAAAGAATATTCTTGAAAAAGAGTCTCTTCAAGATTCTCGGGTAAATTATGAATTGGATTGGCCATATTCGAGTTTGTGAGAAGAATGAGAGACAAAGTGGATAAGAAATAATATTGAGTGATGAATTCTGGAAGAAATAGGTATTTATAGATGTAGAAATTCGTTTGAAATGAATAGACATAAGGTAGTTATTCAAATTTCAAATTCAAAATGAAATGTCATTTCTGACCAGTACATGTCGACATGTGTCATAAGGGGAATGCCGATATGGTGTAGTGAATTTTGATGGCTTATTTTGATTTGATTTTGTGAATAATTGTGTGTGTGTGTGTGTGTGTATAATATACTAACATTTATTCTGAAGATAAGATAAGCTAGGTAATAGAAACGAAATTCAACTTCATTTCATGATAACACGATACAATGATTAAACACAAAGAACTACATGAACTTTTAAATCAAAACAAACTAAAGCTAATACAACAAGACATGAAAAGGTAAACTAGTTAGAGGATGATGAAGATGAAGATAATCCAAGCTTTTTTTTGACTTTAGAAATAAACCTGTTCATCTTAGATGAAATTTTGTCCAACTTCTTACTAACGGATCGTTTAAGAATCCGTTGATTCTCAATAATGGTCTTTTGGTTTTTGAGAAGGGTTTTGCTGGTTGGATTAGGAGGGTAATCAATGCTTTCCAATGATGTTTCACCTTCTTCCTCTTCAATTTCCATTTCATCCCCTTCCTCTTCTTCCTCTTCCTCCTCTTCCATCTCCTCATGAGCCAAACGCTCTTTTTTTCGGCAAGAGTCTCATAAGGTTGAAAAACAAATAGAATTTTCATAGGATAAATATTGGAATGATTTAAAACCTTTCTTGAAAAAAATTCTTCTCCTTTGAAATCTACTTTAAAATAGTTAAAAATCCGAGTGAGATAGATTTCATGATGCAAAGTATTCTCACCCATTTCAAGAGTTTTGGGACGAAGTTCATCCAAATCAACTTGCGCCCAATTAATATCATAATTTCCAAAATAGCAAAAAGTGCTTTGCAAACTTTTGAAGTATGATTGTTAAAATTCCTCGATCTTGAGGTCAAAGTATGTTGTAAAAGAAGATTGACAATTCTAGCTTTTGGTCGAAAGTTTCGATTTTTGAATTCAAAATCATCATTTCCTTCGAAAATGTGATGGAATGTCTCCCGATCATTTTCATCAATATTAAAACTAGAAAGATCCATTCCCGTACTCTTGCAATTGAGAATGGTACCCAAAATATCACAATTCAAAACAATTCTATTTCCTTTGACACTACTCCAAATTTCATCATCATTTCCAATATAAAATCCATAATTAAGATTTGCATAGAAATTTTTAACAAGATTTGGATAGCAAACAAAATCATTTTGAGAAGCATAAATAAGACTAAGAATTTGATTGTTTGCAAAAAGAGAATCAATTTCATAAGAATAAAAATCTTGAAATATAGCAAACTTTCGAGGATGGGCTTTTTCATAGTTAGCATAATTGACGTATGCTTTATGGCCTCCGGATCATTGAAGAGTTGCAATTTTATCTTTCTGAAAATTCTCATGGTGGAGGGGTTGCTTGAAGAAGCCATTAGAGTAGAGAGTAGAGAGGTTGAAGTTTTGAAGAGAGAGTTTGAATTTGAAAATGAGAGTGAAAAGATGTGATACAAGATAGCGAATAAATAGATTCTCAAAGGACATGTTCTCTGGTCAAAAGATGTCTTTTCAAAGAATTGAATGAAGTGAAAAGGTGGAGGGAAATTCAACTATTTGAATTCAAATTTTGAATTTCAAATTCGGTACCCATGTCGACATCATGGTGGGGACCATGTCGACACGTGTCTTTGAATTTCTATGATTTATTTTTCCTAAGAATTCTAATATATATATACTTATTATTTTTAATGTGTGTATATATATATATATGGAATAATTCTGAAATTATAGTATATTCTATAATATTATAATACTGTTAAAATTATAAAAAAAAACAATAATAGTAAAATAATAGTAAAAAATAAAATTTTCAAAATTCAAACAACACACTAATTCAAAATCAATCAATCAAGCAACCAATTCTAATAATGCAATTTCAACCAATTATATTGTAAATGTGTACCTTTTTCTGAGTCTGTTTCTTTGAATTCGTCGGAGTCGTGAACTGCTGTGAAACACATATTTGAATTATCCGTCTTCTGATCATCATCACTTGAGGACGAGTCTGAGTCATCTAGAGTAGTAGTAAATGCATGTTTTCGTTTCTTTACGGAATCTTTGTTTATATGAAGATTTTGCCTATCTGGATACGGACAGTCTCTTTTGATATGGCCTGGTTCGTCACAGTTGAAACATTTGACATCGTTTGGCACTATATTTTGATTTCCAGAATTCTTATAGTCGTTTCTCTTGAAATTATTCATCTTTCTATGTTTCAGGAATTTTCGAAAATTCTTGGTCATAAGAGCTATCTCTTCATCATTATCGCTGTTTGAGTCTGATCAATGCATTGAATGCCATTGATTTCTTTTGAGATGTTTTGCTTTCTCTTCTCCCAATCATTTAGACTTCAAACGACATTAGATTTCCAATTAATTCTTCTATCTTTAAGGTACTGATGTCATTTGTCTCTTCGATCGCAACTGTCTTTTGATCCCATTCTGGAGTAAGAGAATTTAAGATTTTTCTGACTTGATCTTCTTCTAAAAATTCCTTTCCCAAGGATATTAGAGAATGCACAATATCTTGAAATCTACTATACATATCTGAAATACTCATTAGAATTCATTTTAAATAATTGAAACAGATTTGTGAGCATGGAAATTTTGGTCTGTTTAACTTTGCTTGTTTCTTCGTGAGTAACTTGCAAAGTTTTCCAGATTTCATATGCAGACTTACAAACTGACACTCTATTAAATTCATTTCTATCAAGTGAACAAAACAGAATATTCATTGCTTTAGAATTATTTTGTACAACAGTCTTTTGCTCAGCAGTCCACTGTACAAAATCAGTTGTGGGTTCAGAATATTCTGTCTGTGTAATATTCCAAGTGTCTAATCGTACAGATTGTAAAAAAAATTTCATCCTACATGCCCAATATGCATAGTTACTGCCATTAAATAGTGGTGATCTGACAGTAGACTGACCTTCTGCAAATGAACTAGTGATAGGGATGATAGAACTAGTGTTGGTAGTGTTACAGTACTAGTGTTGGTAGCCATTTTGAAATTTGTACAAAATTCAGATTATGAAAACTTTGAAAACCTTGCTATGATACCAAATGTTAGAAATGCGGATTACTGATCTTAAGGTTAGGATAAACACTAGAGGGGGGTGAATAGTGCTTTAAGAAATTACTAAATCTTTTAGAGTTTTTGTTAATTTAAACACAAATGTATGCAATATTCAGACACAGATATGATCACAGAAACAAACATAGATGCAGAAATAAAGTAAAAGAAGTAAAGGAAAGAACACACCAGATTTTATATTGGTTCGGAGTTACCCTACATCCAGTCCCGCACACAAGTACGGATTTTCTTTCAAAAGCAATCTTTATAATTACACCCTCGATTTCAAGGCTACTAGGTACACCCTTCAGATTCACAATCCTCTGGGTAGAGATACCTGATTTCATGGGCAACAAGTTCACCCAATTGATTTCCAGGGATACAATCACCCTTTTTCTCACTTGATTGATTTCCAAGACTACAATCACAACTTTTCTCACTTGATTGATTTCCAAGGCTACAATCACACCTTTTCTCACAGAAATGATTACAAAGAAACCTATAACTCTGAATAGCGTTGAGGATCTTGTTGAGATAGTGATAGAGAATCATACCAGAAATGATCTAGTTAGATTCAATGTTGAATTCGACAGAGTAATGGTAAGAGTATGTATAAAGAAATGTGGAAGAAGAAGATGAGCGAAAACAAGAAAAATATGATTAGAAATTCGTTGAAAACAACCCCTATTTATAGAAGAACAACAGTCATGTCCATTTGTGAAGGGATATGACGAATAGACACTTCTTTTGAAATTCAAAATTTTGAAATCAACCGACACTACGTCGACATGGGTAACTTGGGTATGTCGATATCCCAAAGGAAATTTTGGTGTTTTTTTCTTTGAAAATAACATTTATCTTATATTAAAACTATTTTAAACTTTTATAAATATACTTAACTATAGTTAAAATACATAAATAAATATAGAAAATAATATTTTGGTATATGTAAAATTTTACTATAATTTTATATTTAAATCTAAGTATGAATATTAAAAGTTAAATATATTATTATTAAAAGATAGTTTAAAACTAATAATTTGATTTTGAAATTAAAGATTATTTTGAGGCTAAAAGTATTTAAAACCAGGATAGATGATTTTGATTCTCTTAAAAGGAAGGTTTTGAAATCATTTTGAAAACAAGATATAATTTTGTAAAAACATTTTGAATAAAAGGTTGGCGGATACAAAACGATGTTCCACTAGATTTTTCGTAGGTTCCTTCCTACTTAGGGTTTCATCCCTTTAACGGGCTCGAAGTGGATTCCATTCCACGAATAAATTGGATTTTATGATGCCAGTTCTTTTCTAGGAGTTTTAACAAAATTCCTAATTAAATTACCTATTCTTAAAATCTTGAACTCTTGATAATCTTGATATTCTTGATACTCATGAGTCTTCAATTTTGATATCTTGAATCTTTATACTGTACAGTCATCATTCTTGGTACATGCATGGTTAAATCCTGCATATAGATATATATCTAAACTATAATGTTAGTATTTATATTTTATAATCCTATTCTAAGGTTGTCATCATCAAAACCATCATCTCAAGGACTAACAAATTCTGGGCAGCTTTCATTCGTTGTTGAATGATCTCAATCTTGTTCGATGTTTCTCTTATCATATCTGGCCCAAGTAAGATTTCTCGCCCATTTCCAACTAACATGAAGTAGCATTACACGTTCGACCATACAATGCTTCATATGGTACCATATCAATTCTCGATTGATGACTATTGCTGTATGCGAACTCCGCCAAGTGCACATGATCACCCCACGATCCTCAAAAATCCATAATGCATGCTTGTAAAAGATCTTCCAATATGCAATTTACTTTTCAGTCTACCTATCTATTTGTGGGTGGTAAGCTGTGCTAAGATGCAGCTTGGTCGCTAGCGCCTCTTGTAAGCTCTTCCAAAACCCACTAGTGAATCAAGGGTCTCGGTCACTCGCAATGCTCTTCGACACATCGTGAAATCGTACTATCCACTTTACATATAACTCTACCAACCTAGATGTCGTTCTACTTAATTTGACGGTTATAAATCTTAAACTCCTGGCGAACCAATCAACTATAACCCAAATGCCTTTGTACACTGCTTGAGTCCTTGGCAGTCCATCTATAAAATTCATTGATACTTGTTCCCATTTCCACTTAGGAATTTCTAATGGTTGCAACAATTCACTAGGATTCTTCTGCTCTACATTTATCAACTGGCGGTTCATGCACTTGGAGGTGAATGCCTACACATCCCTCTCCATACCTTCCTAGTAGTAGGCTCGCTTCATGTTAGCACCAAAATTGGTCACTAACACCCTTGAGTAGAGTTATGTAGAGAGATTAATGAAGAGAGTAAGTTAAAACCGAGGAATTACAAGGTAGAATGCAATAATAACAGTAAGAAACAAGAACACAAATTTATAGTGATTCGGTTTAACTGACTACATCCACTTTAAGTTTAATCTTTATTGCTTCTTCAATCTATTGAATACAGATACAATTCGTACACCAATGACTTGATTACAAGTTTGAATCAAAAATATACGAGTCTTGAAAATGGCAGAGTCACCCCAATGTTCTCCAAATCAGGTCAATTTCACTGTGCTCCTGCCCTTCTATTTATAGACGAAGATGGGTTGGACTTTCCTCGCGGGCCTAGGAACAAGGTATCTCGGCTCGTGGTAAGTAGCTTCTACGTACCGAGCCAGGTATGCCGAACAAGGCTTGTGCCGAACAGGGCTTGCCGAACGAGGCTTGCCGAATGAGGCTTGTGCCGAACGAGGCTTGCCCCGAACGATGCTTGCCCCGAATGAGGCTTGCCGAACAAGGCTTGTCGAGCCATCTATACCGAGCGGCGTGTGCTGAAATGTGCTTGCCGAACCATGCCTAAATGCCAAGCACGTCGACTGCACCAAACCCATATACTACCAGGCTCCTCTTGGTCAGAACCTTGTCTCATGCTCATGATTATGTCTTTAACTGTCGCCTTGTAGCCGGGCCAAGGTGTCGGGTAACATTTTCCCTATAAAGTGTGTCAGGTGAAGCAACACGTCACGCTTTGAATCAGCGAGTATTCCTTATTTGCAGAAAGAAATTCATCATGTTTCCTGAATAGTCATTATCCTTCAATTTTATCCTCCCAAGGTGTCATACCCTTCCTTGGTCATCATGATGCTTGGTCGATTCCCAATATTATAAATCCACGGTTGTAGTTCATTAGTGGCCATCCGTGTTCGATTCTACAGGGTTAGTAAGCTTCGGCTATCTGATCCAATCTTTTCTTAATGACCTTAAGTGAAAATTCAATCTCTGTCCATTTCAAGAAGTCAAACTTTTTCGGATGTACACATGCATGTTCGGGTACATGTACTTGTCATTGGCTGTCGGATGCGTTTTATATGCTCATAAGTCATTACCAATTCCATCTAGTTTAATTGCAGTTCAATTGCGATTCCTTGTTTGTATTTTTTTTCGAAATAAGGGTTGTAATCAGCCACTTGATGAGAGGGGACTTCAAGTTTTACATGGATGACGACCTAGAGCAGTAAACAAGGACGAATGGATTACGACCAGTCACGGACTCATTGGTAGTTCTATAAGCCCATAATGCTGTTGAGAGTTCATCCACCCATTTACCTGTAGCCTTTCCCAAATCTCTCTTCAGAATAGACTTTATGATTTTGTTCACAGCTTCAACCTGTCCATTTGCAGTTATAATGGATCATGGAAGGTCATAAGAACAGATGACGTTACAGACAATGAAGTTGATTATTTTCTTCATCTTGGTCGTGGTTAAAAGTTCTTCATCTGCCCATTTGGTGAAGTAATCAACTGCTATGATGGCGTATTTCACACCACCTTTAGGATCGGCAAGAAGATGATGTCAATGCCCCCAAGTGGCAAACGACTATGGACTAGCCATTTGAGTAATTTCCATCGGCAGTGCTCCCGGGTTTTTTGCAAACATCTTGCGCTCATCGCATTATCTAGCATGATCAACCCCATCTGGATTGATAGTTGGCTAGTAATACCCGTAGCAGAGTATTTTCTTTATCAAGGTTTTCCCTTTGATGTAATCACCGCATTCTTCTTCATAGACTTCGCTCAAGACACATTTGATATCATCATAGGTGATACACCGAAGCATGGGAATGGATAAACTCCTTTCTACACTTGACTTCTTCTTGGATGATTTGGTGTGGTTCTTTGAGGATGATCTATCGTTTTCCATGCCTTCGTTCGGTAAGAATTCCTCATTGTAGATAGTCTTTGATAGGAGTCAACCATGACCCCTTTTCTAGCTCTGTCTTCAAGATCTAGCCGATCTCCATCCGTCAATGCTTGGAATATTGAGTATTTCAACCGAAACAATGTATGTCCGTTGCGCATCCTCAAAGCTGGCCAGCTTACCCAGTTACTGGACTCTTTTCATTTTGTTCGCTGAGTATGTATGTAATGATGTAATACGTGAAGTCGCCTAGTAGCTCTTGGACCTGGCCGAGATAAGGAGCAAGATAATGCCCCTTAGCAAGATCAACCTCCTTAACTTTGCATACTATCAATCAGGAATCACAAAAGATATGCAAAGTTTCCACTCCAAGTCCTCTAGCAAGTTTGAGGCTGGCAGTCGAGGCTTCATAATAAGCATCATTGTTTGTTACAGGGAAATCGAGTTTCAGGACGTAGCAGATCGATCGTTCCTCGGGAGTCATTAACATGACTCCTGCGCCATAACACTGATCACTGGATGCTCCATCCGCGTACATTTTCCATTTGTCAGTTGGTTCTCTACTACCCTTCGAGTAGTCATCCGATGTGGTGAATTTGGCTTAGTTAGATATTCTATTTAAGTAGTCTTTCAGACATCTCAGGTCGTTGTATGCTCGGTTGCAACGGCTGGTAGGCATAGACGTTAATGGGGTGAGCCTAAAAGTAAGAGTGGAGCTGTCACGATGAAATCAATAGACATTGCGCTAGCATTTGTAGCTTCGGGTTGATATCCAATGCATGGCTCATGATAGTTAATGAAATCACATATGCATGTCGGAATGGTTCCAAGGGAACATATCATCACTTATTCAGAAAAATACAACTAATTCTTTTATCATCATTGCACTGAGCTATGATTCGATATTCAGCACCTGGAAAGGATCGCCATGGCTGGCTGTAATGTCGACTGTCAGCTTAGCAGGTGCAATCCCGGATTCTTTGAGTTCGGATGTAACTATTTTGCACAACATTCAACGTGAAATATGGTTGGGACGGTCAATGTTGATGGTTATTCTAGTCAAATCCTAGAGTCTTATCATGAGTTATTAAGTCTAATAGTGAAGAACTCTGAATGCTCTAATCGATTATAAGCAAATGGCCAAAGATCTGGCTTAAAAGCACATTGAAGGAAATGTCGAGTAGGGGTCAGCCTCGAGTTGTATGCAGCTGTATAGTTGGATCTTGCTATGGGTTTGAATATGCTTGTATATTCGAGTAACGCACTTTCTATTCAATGCATTCATGATCCTTTACCCATCCTTCGGGTTGGAGTGATGGTCAGTTGCCCACGAGCTAAGGTATCGATTTAATGATTCTATCTCTAGGCATTCTTTCGGTCATAGCCTCGAGTAGCTGTAAGCACTATATATAAGTTTCAATATCGAGCTATCGCAGCTAGTCTTTGGATGACCATGTGTCTGTTCCCAGTCTCGGGTTGATAAATGTACCACTTGGACGGTTGAGCCTTGTCCTAGCAATATTTATATTCCCACCTAAACTCCAAAGACATAGAGTTGATCGATGAATAGTCGGTTCACATTCATCTTGCTTCTCGCTCGTGCCCCCAGGTCTGGGTCATATATCGATAAGTCGGAAGGTCAATCATGCCCACTTTAGCTTTACTCTTTTTCCCGTTGAATCATGGGTTCAGGTCAGTCGATGGGAGACTAAGTCTCGCCTATCATGGATTGTATTATTGTTTTTCATTCCAAGAGGAATACTTCGATGCCTCGTTAGTTTCAAGGCATAATTTGGACACTAGACGGTCAACCACGTCCATTTTGGTTCATGTTCTGTAATCAGATCTTGAGGTAATGTTGGTGTGAATGCGGTCGGGTCATGCTTATCCAATTTCATACTCCTTCTAACGGATCGAAGGAGGGTGCTGGAGAATTTTTGACCAAATCTTCGTGGTTTACTCTCCTTTCCACACTCTGGAGGTCATAATTTTTCAAGGAACATCTGAGTGACATTCATATATGCTTGGTGCGGATCGGTATTGACTCTCGATCTAAGGTATGATACAGTCGGTCGTCCATAGCTTTGGATGCCATTTTGATTGGTTCTATATTGAGGCCTCCCAATAGTCGTTGCCTTAAGTTGTAAAGAATGCCAAGCTAGAGCTATAATAGGCTGTCGTATTCAACTTTTAGTGATTCGTACCCCTGCTCCTAGCATTGATTTGGCCGGGCTACTAGTCGGATGGTCGAACTCCATCCTTAGCGAGTTAATGCTCCTCCTATCGATCTCAAGCCGAAGTTTGCGAAATAGAGAACAATTGGAATCCACTCGTCAATTTATCGATGTTTATACGCCACTCTGCATTTTGGCGACTTAGTGTTATTCTCCCCCCGGTCGACTTACGCCCATTTCGTGTTCATGCTTTGGTCCACGCTCCGGGGACTTAGAGATTTGTCGAACGGTTTATGCTTTAGTCCACAGTTCGAGACGTGGAGATTTCGTTAATTCGTTTATACTCTAGTCCGCACTCTGGGAAGTTAGAGTACTCTAGTCCGCTTCTGAGACTTAGAGATTTTTCTTAAGTCCTTTATAATCTAGTCCGCGCTCTGGGGAATCAGAGTACTCTAGTTCGCACTTTGGAGACTTAGAGGTTTTGAAGTCGTTTATACTCTAGTCCGCACTCTGGGGACTTAGAGTACTCTAGTCCGCACTTTGGGGACTTAGAGATTTTGAAGTCATTTATACTCTAGTCCACACTCAGTGGACTGAGAGTACTCTAGTCTGCTTCAGGGACTTAGAGGTTTTTAAGTCATTTATACTCTAATCCACGCTCAAGGGACTGAGAGTACTCTAGTCCGCTTCAGAGACTTAGAGGTTTTTAAGTCGTTTATACTCTAGTCCACGCTCTGGGGACCGAGAGTACTCTAGTCCGCTTCAGGGACTTTGAGGTTTTTAAGTCGTTTATACTTTAGTCCGCACTCGGGGACTGAGAGTACTCTAGTTCACACTCAGGGGACTTAGAGGTTTTCAAGTCATTTATACTCTAGTCCACACTTAGGGGACTTAGAGTACTCTAGTCCGCACTCAAGGGACTTAGAGGTTTTTATGTCGTTTATACTCTAGTCCACGCTCAGGGGACTGAGAGTACTCTAGTCTGCTTTAGGGACTTAGAGGTCTTTAAGTCATTTATACTCTAGTCTGCACTCAGGGAACTTAGAGTACTCTAGTCTGCACTCAGGGGACTTAGAGGTTTTCAAGTCATTTATACTCTAGTCCGCACTCAGGGGACTTAGAGTACTCTACTCCGCACTCAGGGGACTTAGAGGTTTTTAAGTCGTTTATACTCTAGTCCGCACTCAGGGGACTGAGAGTACTCTAGTCCGCTTCAGGGACTTAGAGATTTTTAAGTCGTTTATACTCTAGTCCGCACTCAGGGGACTTAGAGTTTTTCAAGTCATTTATACTCTAGTCCACACTCAGGGGACTTAGAGTACTCTAGTCCGCACTTAGAGGACTTAGAGGTTTTCAAGTCGTTTATACTCTAGTCTGCGCTAAGGGGACTTAGAGTACTCTAGTCCGCACTCAGGGGACTTAGAGGTTTTCAAGTCATTTATACTCTAGTCCGCACTTAGGGGACTTAGAGTACTCTAGTCCGCACTCAGGGGACTTAGAGGTTTTTAAGTCCTTTATACTCTAGTCCGCACTCAGGGGACTGAGAGTACTCTGGTCTGCTTCAGAGACTTAGAGATGTTTAAGTCGTTTATACTCTAGTCCACACTCAGGGGACTTAGAGGTTTTCATGTCGTTTATACTCTAGTCCACACTCAGGGGACTGAGAGTACTCTTGTTCGCACTCAGGGGACTTAGAGGTTTTCAAATCGTTTATACTCTAGTCCGCACTCAGGGGACTAAGAGTACTCTAGTCCGCTTCAGGGACTTAGAGGTTTTTAAGTCGTTTATACTCTAGTCCGCATTTAGGGGTCTGAGAGTACTCTAGCCCGCTTCAGGGACTTAGGGGTTTTTAAGTCGTTTATACTCTAGTTCGCACTCTGGAGACTAAGAGTACTCTAGTCTGCACTCTGGGGACTTAGATATTTTTATTGAGACCGGTCATATTTCCACCCGTTTAATTTGTGTTTCATTTACCGTATCGAGGCTAATGCTGTCGAATGAATGATCAGACCACGTTTTCTCATGGAATAGGACTCTGCCCCCAGCATGAAGGATGAAACTTAAAGAATGGATGGTCGATTCTCGTCCACTTGGTGATTATAGCTCTTCCAATCAAGTAAAGGAAGGAGGTACATGACAGATGGTTAGATCACATCCATGATGGGTTAGATAATCAAGTCTCGCACAATTTGCTTCGTATCTCATTCTAGAAAATAAGGATAATATATTATTGGGTATCAAAAGTAAGTTCAATATGTTTCAAGGTGTAGCCATGTCCATGTATTGAAAGCGATGGTTGGCGAGTAGGTAGTCCATCACAGCTACTCCAAGTCGGGCTTTCGAACAACCTTTTGTGTCCAGGGTAGGATTTGATGTGTAGATGATCAAATCACTTCTACTCTAGATAGATCCCGGTGTCACTGAGCTTCAGGAGAGGCATTTGTATTTTGTCGAACGTTGTTTTATGACTCTGAGTGGATGATCGGGCCATATTCATTTCAAGCCTTGCTTAGGTCTTCAAGTCAAATGTAGAGCTCGACGAATGAACGATCTGTCGTGTTCACTTTGTATTGGGCTCTGATCGTGACGAGCTTTTCAATCTCTAGTCCATAGCCCCAAATCGAAGGCATATGGTTGATGGTGAGTGGTCAAATCATGCTCATCTTGATGAAACTCCACAGGTCCGAACACGGTCTGCGTGGATTCGTTGGTGGCCAAATCTGAGTACTTGGTCAAATGCATGGTTTGGAAAGAAGTTTAGTTCAAGTCGATCGTAATTCAAAGCACAACTGAAATCAACATATCCAAAGAAGATTGGTAAAAATCTCATTGATAAAGGAGGTAGTATCATGTGATCGCTATTCAACTCTGCCCCTAGCCCCTTCTAGTGGGATGTCAACTACCAACGGTCTAATTGATAATTGGAGTTCTTTATTGATGGGCATGCGAAGGTCCTGGCTCGCCATTCTTCAAGTCTTGCACGTACTATTGAAACTTTTCTTTCTGAATCCGCTTTCCGATGACACCTCAGAGGTGTTTGTAATCGCCAGTGTTAGGATCAGTGTGCATCTTGGAATATACAACATTCCCTTGATTTCCTATGGACTTTGATGGACTCTCTCGAGGTTAGTTTTCATTACCACTTTGAGTCGTGAGTCTCCAAATAGAGGCTATCGATTGAATCTTTCAAAGAGAAAATGAGTTGAATTTTGAGTTCTTGTTTTGTCTACTAGAATCAGTGTCCATAGCCGATGAGCCTGCATTGTTATTTTTCCTAGTCCGCTCCACTCCTCATCACCTTGGTTCTGATTCATTTTGTAATAGAAACAATCCATGGTCGTAGGAGGCTCTCCAGCTAACTAGCTGCCAAAATATATCTGGGAGGTCGACTCTCCTCAAACGCGATCAGTATGATATCCTTGATAGCATTTGGAATAAATTTCTTAGAGCCAAAGATTGGTCTGCTTGTAGTCACTAAACTTGAAGTGATGGGTCAGTGAAGAATGGTGCTTGGAGTCATCTTGGTGTTTGTCTAGGGTCATATCATGTATGTTCTCCAATCTTTGGGAGTATCGTTTGAGTAGCGGTTGCTTGTCCATTCACTTGTTGTCGTTTAGAAGCTATTGTTGGATCCTTTATGCCCTGACAGATCATGGGATGTAAGGGAAGTGGATAGAATATTTCTTTTTTAAGTTGAGTTTTGAATTCACTATCCGGAGGCACTGCGCATGGCCGACGTAACTTAAGTTTGGATCAACTAAGCATGGCTCGGTCTGGATGCCGCTCGACATAGGGATGCGGCTCGGCCTGGATGCGGCTCGGCATAGGGATGCGGCTCGGCCTGGATGCCGCTCGGCACAGGGATGCGGCTCGGCCTGGATGCCGCGCGGCACAGGGATGCGGCTCGGCCTGGATGCCGCGCGGCACAGGGATGCGGCTCGGCCTGGATGCCGCGCTCGGCCTGGATGCCACGCGGCACAGGGATGCGGCTCGGCCTTTATTCAACTTGAGTGCAAACTTCAACGTTCAATCCCCAGATCTTGCGTAGATTTGGCTTCTCTGACTACGGCTATCAGCTTCCTTTAGATTTCTTAAAAATCTGATTAGAATAGGAAGTTTCCTAGTAACAACTGGATTTATCTTACGAAAATGGAAATCCACTAGTAGACGATGAAATCCAATCAAGCTGAGAATTCAATTCTCAGTGAAAGCACCAAAATTGGTCACTAACACCGTTGAGTAGAGTTATGTAGAGAGATTAATGAAGAGAGTAAGTTAAAACTGAGGAATTACACAGTAGAATGAAATAATAACTGTAAGAAACAAGAACACCAGATTTATAGTGGTTCGGCGTAACTGCCTACGTCCACTTTAAGTTTAATCTTTATTGCTTCTTTAATCTATTAAATACAGACACAATTCGTACACCAATGACTTGATTACAAGTTTGAATCAAAAATAGACGAGTCTCGAAAATGGCAGAGTCTTCCAAATGTTCTCCAAATCAGGTCCATTTCACTGTGCCCCTGCCCTTCTATTTATAGACGAAAATGGGTTGGACTTCCCTCGTGGGCCTAGGAACAAGGTATCTCGGCCCATCGTAAGTAGCTTCTGCGCACCAAGCCAGGTATGCCGAACGAGGCTTGCCGAACAGGGCTTGCCGAACAAGGCTTGCCGAACGAGGCTTTCCGAAGGAGACTTGCCGAACGAGGCTTGTCGAACGAGGCTTGCCGAACAAGGCTTGCCGAATGAGGCTTGTCGAACGAGACTTGCCAATCGAGGTTTATGCCGAATGAGGCTTTCCAACCGAGGCTTGCTGAACCATCTATATCGAGCGACGTGTGCCGAACTGTGCTTACTGAACCATGCCTAAATGCCAAACATGTCGACTGCACCAAACCTGTATACTACCAGGCTCCTCTTGGTCAAAACCTTGTCTCATGCTTATGATAATTTCTTTAACTATCGCCTTGTAGCCCGACCAAGGTGTCGGGTAACACTTCATATCATGGTACATCTTGTTACCACTAGGATGAATAGTCAATCTAAAATGATGATCTCTCTTAGCATTTCATCCATAATCCGTCAAAATTGAGAATAAATAATTTTCCGTCCTTACGAAGCCAACCTTCTCGGTTAAGTTCATATTGATATGTCTTCAAACTCTACTCCTTTTATCTTTGCGATGATCTCCACTAGCCTAGCATCCTGCTTCTAACCAGTACCGATACTTTCAATTAGAGTAGCTCTAATTGATAAGCTTGCAAACATTTCAGGTTCTACCTCCCAATAAGGCCTGAAATTCAACTCAAAAATATACTCTATTTGCTTCCATTTCGAGAACATTGCTCCTAAGCCAGCATGTCTTCTACTTAATGCATCGACAACCGCATCCCCTTTTGCTTGGAGTATAGGAAATACTGAAATCATAAGAGGCTAAGAACTCCAACCACCGTTGCCTTCGAAGGTTGAGATCCTTCTGAGAGAAAAGATACTTCAAGGATTTTGGGTCCGTAAATAGCTCAGACCTTTCTCCTAGAAAATAGTGCCTCCACATATTCAAAGAAAAAACAATTACCACTAATTCTATATCTTTAGTTGGGTAATTCCTCTTATGTGGCTTTAGCTGTCAACATGCATAAGCAACCACCGTTCCCTTCTGCATTAACACCATACCCAATCCAGTACCACAGACATTAGTGTATACTATTAACTCTTCATTTCCACTTGGAACGGTCAACGCCGATGCACTCGTCAACTTCTCTTTTAGACTCATAGATGCATGCTCACACTTTACATCCCAAACAAATGTATGATTCTTGTTTGTCAAATTGGTCAACGATGCTGCTATCTTCGAGAAGTCCTTAATAAAGTGTCTATAGTATCCTGCTAATCCTAGGAAACTCCACATATCTGTAGCATTTTTGGGCTGATTCCAACCTTAGACCACTACCACCTTCGCAGGGTCCGCTGCTATACTATGTTCCAACACGACATGACCGAAGGTCTCACTTCGTCTCTCGAGAAGTGACACTTAGAAATTCTCTCTCAATTTATGCTTCCTCAATATCTCTAGCACAATTCTCAAGCGCATCTTGTGCTCCTCTTCAGTTCTAGAGTAGATCAGAATATCAACTACGAACACAAGCATAAACTTATTCAACTGATCTCCAAAAACCCGATTCATGAGATCCATAAAATATGCCAGAGCGTGGTAAATCCAAATGGCATCATCAACCACTTATAGAAACCCGATGGCATACAAAATTTAGTAATAGGCACACTCTCTTTTGCTACTCTAAGCTGGTGAAATCCCATTGCCAAATCAATTTAAGAGAACACCTTCGCACCGTGAAATTGATCGAACAAGTCATCTATCCACCGAAGTGGGTACTTGTTCTTCTTTGTGACTTTATTTAGCTCGTGATAATCCATACACAATCTCAAAGAGTCATCCACCTTAGTTGCGAATAAAACAGGGCCCCACTCAGATATGCTTCTTCAAATGAATCCTTGCCTTAATAGGTCATTCACTTGCACCTCTACTCCTCCTACTCTCTAGATGCCATACGTTACAAAGGCATAACTATTGGTCTGACTTTCTTCACCAAGTCAATCCGAAACTCGATTTCTCCATGCGGGGACAATCCAATCGCTTCCTCAAAGACGTCTAGATACTCTCCAGCGATAGCCACTGATGAAAATCCCTCATGTTGAACCTAAAGCGAATGTAGAAAGCTAACCATCACCCCATCCTCTGGTAGGCAGCTAATCATCACCGTTTGTCCATCTACATCTTCAATTTTCACCAATAGCTTCTTGCAATCCACTATAGTTGCATACTTCTTTAGCCAGTCCATTACCAAGATAATCCCAAACCCGATGAAATTTAAAACAAAGAAATCACAAACAAAAGAACATCCATGACTCGATAATACTAAATTACAAATAATCATGAAAAGGATCGTGGATCCTCCAATTGGGTTTGTCACAATCATAGGTTGGTCAACTATCTAGAGTTCCAATCCCAATCTATCTACCACGTTTCTACAAACGAATGAATGAGAAGCACCGGTATCAAACAAAACTCGAACATGAACATCACCAATAGAAAGCATACCTTGAATGACGACTCCCTTCCCCTTCCCATTCCCCTTCATCGAGGGAGCACTTGACGTAACTGCGTCCAAAGTACACGCCCTCGCCATCTGCTTGTCCTTTACTGATTTTGGACAATTATTCTTTAAATGCCCCGGCTTATCCCAATTATAGCATTTCTTCTTCTCACTCGTCTTGCGGTCTCTAATTAAATGACCCTTCATATTGCATTCGAAGCAAATAGGTCCCTGTTTACCCTTTTTCTTACCACCCTTTCATTGGGATCGCTTTCTCTTTCTATTCCAATTCTTCTTGCCTTCACCGCCTTGTTACGGCTTTGGCTCCTCTCTATTAGCAGAAACAATAAAAACAATCTTATTCTTAGGGTACAAACTATCATGGCGAAGCGCCTTCTCTACTAGCTTTTCAAAAGGCTCATCAATATAATCCACTAACTTCTCTCTGAGATAGTCATACAATCCTATGACGAACTTCTCATTCTTCCTTAAGGAATTGTCGATGAATGACAACCTATACTTAGACAAATCATCAAATTCTACTATATATTCAGAAACCGTCATCACTCCTTGTTGGAGATTAAAAAATTTCTGAACAATACCAACTTTTGAGCAACCAAAATGAACTTCTCCTTAAAACTGATCTTAAACCGATCCTAGATGAACCGATCCTAGATGAACTAATCCTCTAGAGCAGCAATCGTAATGGCATTTCACCAATTCATGGCTCAACCCTGAAGTTGTCTCGAAGTCAACTTTCTCTTAGTAGCATCTTCTACTTCCATATCACTAGAGACGCGCTTGCATATATACAACCAGTCTTGAACTTTTATGGCTGATTCCATCCTATGGAATGGCTTTCCTCCAATAGTAGAGTAATCCTTACTTAACTTAGTGAAATCAGCCCTAGGCGCTTACATGGGAGCACCTCCACTTATCCCATACTAGGAGTACTTCTCATCATATTTCCCATCATAACATTGGAAATGGCTTGGAAATCAGGCGTAGCGGCTCTTTGATCCCCTTGTTCCTCCACCCCTGAAGTAGAGTTCCTCACAGCATTCCTTGTATGTTGGCTCATTCTTATCTATAACAAGAATGCTCAGTCTCTCATAAAGAAAACTGTGTCTACAGTGTTAATGTGCATGCTGCTTATACTATATAATATATTATTATATAGTTCTGAAAACCAAACTTATAACAAGTACGTACTCACTTGTACGTATATATAAACTCTCGGTCCAGTCTAAGGCGATAACATCTTCCCTATCTCTATCGGATCATGGTATCTACTCCAGTTAATTGTGTAACCAAAGCACTAATAGCAAATGCGATGACCTCTTATACCACCAGCACCAATAGTATATAAATAGAATGTTGTTGTCGTGCCCAACAGATATATAATAACAAATCCACTAAAATAAAAGAAGAGAAGAAAAGGAGATTTGAACTAAAGGACAACTGAATTCTGAAAAGCTTTCAGGCATTTTTGTTTTCAAAGAGAAGAAGATTTAATCTGAAATGCTTTTTACACATTTCTATCTATTTAATTTTGAATTCTAGGCTTGTTAATGGGTTAAGATCTAGCTCCTTTTAACTAAAATAATTCTGTCCAAAATTATAATTTGGATCCAAACCCGACCTGGTCGGTCGGACGGCAACATGCGCGTGTGTGGTGGCTGTGCATGACCTCCCTCCTTACAAAAGAGCAAGCATTGGGTCTTCAAGGGCCCAATCTTCTCTTTAAAAATCTATATTTAAATAAATATAATTCTACTCTTCTATGATGTGGGACTATTCACAGTCCCACTTCTTCTATACTTTCTCTTATTCTCATTTTAAAACAAATAACTCACATAAATAATTTTTATAAAATTTATACTAGCACACTTAAGGTTGAAAGATTTGAATAATTATAGAAGTTTTTGCTCAATTATATTTAGAACAAGGTGAATTCTATTTAGTGTGTTTAGTCTCAAAGAAGGGAGAGAAAAAATGAAGATGAAATGAACAAAGATTTTTTTTATCACTTTGAAACAAATTAGTCATAATAAAAAACCATTATAGAAAGCCCATAATATTGAATACAAATGGTCAGATAGTTGAAAATACATTGAGTTTTATTGTAGTTATCTAACTATATTAACTAAAAATAACCTTGTGAAAATCGAGGGGGATGAAAATTTTAGTTGTGAAAATATGAAGATCCTACAAATTGAGAAGGACAAGGGAGATAATGAGCTTAATTTATCATGTAAAAATACTTTTTATATTATGAATTGAAAGACTTGGTTGATTTTGATAGTTTTGATTTTACATATTGAGAATGATGATAAAAAAATTAGAATATGAAGTTTAAAATATATAACTGTAAGTTGAATATTACCATGGAAGGGAGGTTGTGGTTGGTTATACAAGACATATCTTATAATCTAACTTTTGCACTCTTCAACGACTGTATTTGCTAATAGGTAGTTATTTTATGTGAAGGAAACCTTCGATCATCGTTATTGGAGCCTTTCCATAATATTATTTTAATAAGGAACCCGGTGACATTATCGACTAATAACTTACATTTGCACCAAGCATGTTTTACACTTCTCTAGGTTTCAAAAGGTAACTTTATAAAAACAATCAAGAAATATTTGATGTTTTATGGAACCTATTAAAAAATGGATAAATAATAAGTAAACTCTTCCTAACTAATTTTTTTTCTGTGTATTGGTGAGACCACTATTTCTATACTTCATAATACCACCATAGGGTGTTACAATGGCATTGGGTAGTGGTGATGCTAAGGGCATCAAGTTTTGTGCTTCCTAATATCATATGGTGGTATTAAAAAGCGTAAAAGATGATGCTTTTAGCACTACTTTTCTTCTTGCTGTGACAATATATAATATTATAAACATTCGAATATTTCTCGAATACGAGATTTAGTACGGTGACTGAGCAAAAAAAGGACGAGTAAAAGGTGTTTTAAGATCAATTTTTCGGCATAATGAGAAATGAGGTGTATTGATATGATGTGGCTGTTTATCATAGGTGTAGACTTGCACCATCCATTTTTGCTTTGATCAGAAGACATATGATATATATTTTTGGCACAAAAGTATTTATGAATTTGGTTTTCTTTTGACTTCAATTTCCAGAAAATAGTATAGATTCCCAAGATCTTTAATTGAGAACTGGTTGTCTAAATACTGAATGATGTTGCTGACTTCTACCTCATTATCACCTGTAACAATTAGATCATCGGCATATTAAAATGTAAATAGTAGTGTCTTTGCTCATTTTAACAAACAAAGAGTTGTCTGATTTGGTAGGCTAAAAAACCAAATTTGATAAAGTGGTTTTCATCTTATCAAACCAAACTCTGGGTGCTTGTTTGAGGCCATTTATGGACTTATTCAGCCTGCATACATATTTCCTGCCCTGTTTATAACCTTGAGGTTGCCCATATATACTTTTTCCTGTAATTCACCATTCAAAAAGGCATTATTAACATCTAACGGTCTAATGCTTCAGTTTTTTTGTAATGCTATTGTAAGAATAATTCCGATAGTTGTTAGCTCTACTACTGGAGAATATATTTCATTAAAATCAAAACCATGTTGATATGTGCATCCTTTGGCAACTCATCTTGCTTTGTATCTAGCAATTATTTCATCTTGATTCTTCTTTAATTTATATGTCTATCTGCAACCAACTATATTTTTATGTTCAAGTGGTAGAATAAGACTCCATGCCATGTTTTTTGTAAGTGTGTTATATTCATCACCCATAGCAGCTTTCCAGTTTCTGTCTTTTATAGCTTGATAAAATGTATCTGGCTCTTTTGATATAATTGTAGCGGCATATGTTTTTGGTTTCAATATTCCACCTTTTGCTCTGGTGATCATATGATGCCCAGCTTTAGTATGTAGTTCATTATGCGACGACCCTATAGTGTTGACTTTATCTACATTGCTTTCTGATTCATAATGCTTTGTATTTGAATATTCTTGACCGATGCTTTGTGCTAGACTAATTAAGATGTTTGGAGATTGATTGAAGGGACCAGATGACTCTACCTGCCCCGGTTCACTGGGCACCATGTGTTGTGGAGCAGAGAGCTTTCAAGATTCTTTTCAGCTCCTTCTTGATTCCACTCGGTTAAATACGAAGGCATGGGCGGTATAAAAACTATTAGGTTATAAACCTTTTTGGTTGTTTTCATATCCTGGGTAGAAAAATAAAGATAATTCATTAAATATAACATGCATACTCATAAATATTTTTCCATTACTATCAAGACACTTATAACCTTTCTGATTTGTAGCATATTCCAAAAATGTACATGGTGTAGACCTAAAGTTTAGTTTATGAGTATTATATAGTCTTAAATAAAAAATCACAGACATTTAAAGGTTTTTAAACTTTGATACTCAGGCTTTATATTGAATAATTTTTCCACTGGACTCTTATTTTCTAGTACTTAGTTGGCAGTCTATTAATTAAGTATACTGATGTACTAAAAGAATTAGGCTAAAATTTTAAAGGCGAGGCATGAGCAAGGAGTGTTAAACCGGAGTTAACTATATGTCTATGTTTCCTCTCTACTAACCTATTTTGTTCAGAAGTATAGGGATAAGTAGTTCTATGAACTATTCCTTTTTTACTAAAATAATCACTGAGTGATTTGTACGCAATACCACCATTAGTTTGAATAATTTTAACTTGATGGTTGGTTTGTTTTTCTGCTTGAGTAATAAAGTGTATTACTGCATTATAAGTTTATGATTTTTCCTTCAGAAAATATATCCAGGTGTATCAAGAATAGGCATCAACAAATTATTAATAATATTTAAACTTGTAGTCAGAATTAATGGGCGCTGGACCCCAAAGATCAGCAGTTATTAATTCTAAGGGTTTGTCATACTTGGTTAAAGAATCAAAAATGTAAGTTTGTAATTTTGCCCATTTGACGCATGTGTAAACATATGGTAAAGTGATACTTTCAAAAGGGATTTTATTCTAAGTCAAGACTTCCTTTACAATACTTGCATTAGGATGACCTAACTTGAAATGCCATATATCAAAATTACGTATACTTTTCTCTATTTAAGCAATTTCAGAGAAATCATGGTATTTATGGAGTCAACAAGATTAATCTTGTACAGGACTTGACCACCTTACCATAGAAATAATATTCTCTAGTTAGAATGTCTCTAACCAAATAATACATATGGCAAAACTCAAAATAAATATTATTGTCACTTTCAAATTATGATACACTCATAAGATTCTTCTTTATTTGAGCTACTCTTAATAATTTATTAAGATAAAATTTTCTTTCACCTTTTATGCAAACAATTCTAGTATGTGTTATCTTAATAGACTCACCATTTCCCATGTATATGGACTGATTACCTTTGTATGCCTTATTGCCTAAGTTTAGATTATCAAGATTGGTTGTGATATGATTGGCTGCTCCAGAGTCTGGGCACCAATTTTCATCATGAATGTGCTTAGGTGTGGGGTTCATTCAGGTAATGAATTCTTGAATTTTTTGATTGATTATCTACTTCTTATTGAACTTGTGCTATGTTTGCACTAGGATTTTTTTGTTGATTATTTGCATTCTAATTTGGTGTGTAGTTGGCATTGAATATGAAGCAGCACTTCATTGTTGTATGACCAATTTTCTCACATATTTGACATCTTGGCCTATTATTATTATTCCATCTACCTCTGCCTCTTACTCTACTATATTGTCCTCCTCTTTGATAAGATTGATCACCTTTATTATAGTTCTTGTAGTGAAATTTATTTTAATTTAAGCGAAAGCGAATTATTTGATCAAGATCTAGTATTGTCTATTTAGATATCAATGGAACTTATGCAGTCTCATAGAAACAATAGCAGAAATAAGAGACACAGAAGATTTAGCATGGTTCAGATATGAATATCCTACGTCCACGGAGAACCAACAACTTCTTTTATTCCATTGAAGAAAAAAGTAGATAGAAGGATAATGGTGGACGCTCTCACACACTCACATACATATGAAGATGAAATTCCTTCATTTAAATAGACTTGATAATGAAGGGTTACTTGGAGATTAAGAAACTTAATTTCCTGATTACCTAAATATCTTTCCAAATTACATGATTTGTTTTTAGTACAAATAGATGGAGTAATCTTGGTTTCCATATCTTTCCTTTGATTGATTGATTCTTCATGCCTAATCATTTATTTCTTCATATAATAAATGAATTGACTAATTAATTGATTGGCTAATTAATCAGTTTTCTTCCAAAATATCCTCTCATATCTTTCCATATGCAAGCCAAATTAATTGATTGATTAAACTAATTAATCAATTTCTTTCCTCCTCAATAAATATTTGAATCATCCAAATTTAACACTCCACCTTGATTCAAATATAACAATCTCTCTTCATCACCTCATCATCAAGCAATCAACATAGAAGTTGTTAGGTCTAGCGCCCCATGGTGCTTAAGTAACAGGAATTAAACCGATCAAGTTTGAGCAATGATCAAACTTGTCCTTTGGAAGTGACTTTGTCATCATATCTGAAGGATTATCCAATGTACTCACTTTCAATAATTTGATCTTGCTTAGTTCTTCCTCAAGCATAAGAAAGAAACCTATAATATCAATGTGCTTCGTCCGTGAACTATAAGCTTGATTCTCTACAAGATGAATCGCACTCTGACTGTCTGAATATATCTCTACTGTCTGCTGCACCATTGAAAGATCATCCAACAAAAGAAGTAAGTATAATCCTTCCTTTGTTGCTTCCAAAATCGATATCAACTCTGCTTTGGTACTCGACAAAGCTACAATAGATTGCAGCTTTGATCTCCATGAAGTTAAGCCTATGCCAAGTGTAAAAACATAACTCGACACTGACTTCCTAGCATCTCTATCCCCAGCATAATCAGAATCACAGTATCCTTTGTGAGAGATGTCACCATCCACTCCACCATATAACAAGCCCACCAAAGAAGTGCCTCAAAGATATCTAAGAATCCACTTCACTGCTTGCCAATGCTCTTTGCCTGGGTTAGACATATATCGACTCATAACACCCACTGCATGGGCCAAATCTGGTCTTATGCACACCACCACATACATAAGACTACCAGCAGCACTAAAATAAGGTATATCAGCAATTTACCTTTTGTCTTCTTCCGATGAGAAAGATAAGTCTTTTGACAACTTAAATGAGAGCCTAATGAAGTGCCAACTGGTTTGGTTTTCTCCATTCCAAATCGAGCGAGGACCTTCTCGATGTATTACACCTGAGTGAGCCTTAACTCTCTCCGCTTCCTATCCCTGCTTATCTCCATAACCAATATTATTTGTGCCTTTCCCAAATCCTTTATGTCAAACTCTTTTCCGAGCTCTGCTTTCAACTCCTTAATTCTGACCATACTCCGAGATGCAATCAGCATATCATCAACATATAACATCAAATAAATCATATCACCATCACATCTTCTGAAATAAACACGCTGGTCTTTGAAACTTTTGGAGCATCCCTGTGAAAGCATAAACTTATCAAACCTCTTATGCCATAGTCTAGGAGACTGCTTCAGTCCACATAGAGATTTGTTGATTTTGTAAACATAATCTGGTCTGCTACTATCAATGAACACTTCCGGTTGCTTTAAATAAATCTCCTCATCTAGATCAGCATGCAAGAATGCAGTTTTGACATCTAGTTGCACTACACCAGAAAAGGCTTTTGGTAACTTGAAAAAAACGCTACTGTAACTTTAGGTAGCATTTTAGAGAATGCTACGATACGACATGCAACTAAATTCTAAAACTGTTGCATTGTAGTAAACGCTATCAAAAATACCATATTATTGCGTTTTTGAAATGCAACCATAAGTTTTTCTGCTGGGTTTACAAAACGCTACCAAAATGAACATTTTTTGGTTGCGTTTTTGTTTGTATTTTTTTTTTGATTTTCTGTAGTGTTTATAAAATGCAACTATATAATTTTTTATATTAGTTTACATTTGTTTTTGTAGCATTTTTAAAATGCTACTAAAATTTGTTGGTTGTTTGGCACCATATTTTAAATGCTATTATTTACAGTTGATAGCTTGTACCATTTCCCGCAATTGCTTATATAACATTCATATTAAAACAAGCGATCAATCACATAATTTTCATATTCAAACGAAAAATTAAATCACATGATTAGCATATACAAACAATCAATCAATCAATCATATGATCACAATATTAAAATAATTGAAAAAACACGCTAATCTCATAATCAAATAATATCTATAATCAATTCGGTGTAGTTTTTCAACAAAATAAGTCACGTACTACAAGCATTCACAAACAAGTTTACAAAAATAGTACTAACAAAATGTAACAATATACAAAACAATTAAAATCATGTTCATTGCTTGGTTACCAATAATTCTTTGTTGCCAGCAGTCTTTACTTCGAAATAGCTAATTACCTACAAATGAGTTTAACAATCAACAATAAGAATTGCAAACCAAAACTGAATGCTAAATTAGAACTTGATTGTTAATTCCATTGCACCGTGTTTGCATTAAAATCTATTTTTTCTCTCCTTACTGTGCATTTCTATGTTACAGTATGCTTTTCTTTGTTTATTGCTGCTACTAGCTCTTTAAATGTGCACCTTTGAGGCCCTTTTCTTTCTCAAATTCTCTTTTAATATCTAAATCTTCTTGCTTTTTTCATGTCATGCATGTATATACAAACCAACCCCTAGACAAAATAATCAGTATTGTACCAAATGAAGCTGCTAGACCTGCTATTAATCCAACTTTACTTCTGTCCTTCTTTTCTGCATTTTTTGGCTTTTCTGGCTCTTCTATCTTTTCGTCCAGGTTAGAACTGAAGCTTCAATATATGATTTCATGTAACTCTGCTGCCGAACTTGTAGAAGCTGAAAAACCAATGGTAACTTTTGAAGGTAAAATTTTTCTTAGATCAACATTATATAAGAGGCTTGAATTTTCTCTATATATTCGACTTTCATCATATGTCAGGAAAACTGACAAATTTTGGGTGTTTGAATTGTAGGTAACCCATGCATTTGCAGTTCGGCCATTTTTGATGCTACTGTTCCATGTTATATTTGCAACTGAAATGATTGAGCCAACATCGATTCCTACATGTCTCGCCGAAGGATCAAAGGAATCCCTATGGCTGTCAAACTCAATAGCGGCAACAGGGCCCATAAAATCATTTACAAATCTAAACCAAGAAGGTAACCTTCTGATCCTACCAGAATTGTTGGAGTATAATGTGCAAGGAAAAGGGCCAAGCCCTCACTGCAAAAATTCTGATTTATGCATTTGATAATGAAGGAGAAATGCACAGTGAAGTTGTAAGTTCTCTAGATTTCTCATCCCACAGAAAAACTCTTTGTTTGCATTAAAATCTGTTTTTTTACTCCTTACTGTGCATTTCTGTGTTATAGTTTGCCTTTCTATATTGGAATTTCTGTGTTGCATTTCTGCTCCTTTTTTACACTTTGTGAATATCTATTGTAAAGTCAACTATTTACCAACATAGCTACACTCCTCCTACCCACACTCAAGCAACATCAATTTCTACCATCAACTACCAAACATAACCACAAACCACTGCCATCAAAATCCACACTCCGCCATTCTCACCATACAACCACAACCCTTCCAAACCCACATCACTTAAGTCCAGGTTCCTCTGCCACTTTCATCTCTCCATCACCCTTGCATTCAACTCCATAACCCCACACATCAATCATAAATGACCACAATCATTCCACTAAACAATATTGAATATCACACACCTATCACTCCATGAACCTTCAAGCAATCAAGCTCACTGTAACCGCCGCTCCTAAACCACCTTCTTCATCACAAAGCCAACCTGCTCTTTCTTTCTTTCCGCAAACTACCATAAAACTATCACCACAACAATATATTTTCATTTATTTTAATGCAAACACAGTGTAATGGATTTTTTGTTTCATATTATGTTATGCATATACATCAGAAACATGTTGTGTCAGTGAGGAGAGTGTCTAACTTTACTAAAATTATATAGCAAAAAGTGTCTGTGTGTAAAAGTGAAATTGACCGAGCTTATTGTTTAATAAGCTATTTCACTACAATAAATTAAGATGAAATATTTTATTTGAAAGTTATGACCTGTAAAGATATAAACATGCATCCTTACTGTATCCAACTCATCTGATTTTTTATTACCATAAATTCGTTGTCTTTCTGTAAAAGATAGTTAATGTGATTGTTAAAACGTTTAATATATTGGCTGTCATGGATGGAAAATTAAATTTGTTACAATTGTTTTTATAAGTCTTTTTTACCAGCTAATGCCATAACAAAGCATAATATGTAGAAGAATAACTATTTTATTAGAAACCATTCCATGTCACTAATTTTTTAACGCGTACATTTTAAGCAAGAGAAATAAGAATTGTACAAATCTGACCATATTTAGCTATGCCTAGATACATGATCATATTTGAAATTTAATGTTATATCCCTTTTTATTGATTTTAACTGTACATTTCATTTTAATCCCCTTGTAACTACAATGCTTTATCAAAAGTCAAGATCAAATATTACACATGCTCTTACTCACTAAATTAGTTTATTATTTTAGGGATTTATACTACAATGCTTTATAAAAAGTTTATTATTCCCATTCATATTTAAATAAATAACAAGTTTATTATTCTAGGCATAGACTTGTAGTAATTAGCAAATATATAAATAAAAGAAGAAGAAAAATAATATGATGTACTGAAAAATAATACTTATTAGAACTTGATTCTCCAATGACATATGTTATTGGCCAAGCTATCGTAGTACCAAAGGCATTTCCATGTATGTGCACTCCAATGTAGGTCTCCATAGCAATGCATCATTAACTCTCACAAAGTTTACCCAAACTTTTACTGCACCTTTTCCTAGTGGAACACAATGAACCATCGTTGTTGGATCAGTTGAAGTGATAATTCCTTCAGCCACTATTTGTCCCGTTTCACCCACATCAATCAGCTTGCATCTATTACTTGGTACCAGATTTGCACTCTGTTGGATAAGCAAATAAGTAATCTTTCTTATGCGATGAATTGTTAAGAAAGCACCATCTTATTTAGAAAATGTGTTTACATAAATAACATATGCTGAAACATGCTTTTTTTCAAACAAATGTGTGAACTAGCATGTAAAGAATAAAATAAGTTATAAGAAAATGCATGATTTTTTTAAACAAATGTGTAAATTAGCAAAATAAATTTTCAAATTGCATCAAAATAAAAGGAAAACTTCTAAAACATTATTTTACAACTAAATTTTATGAAAAAATATTTAAGACACACAAAGTTACCTGAGGAGTTGCTTTAGCCTTGCAAGGAGAAGTCAAAATATTTGCTCTAGCCATGCAAGAATAAGTTGAAACACCTGTTTTTTCAGCTATAACTTTTGATTTCGGCCACGCTATTTTCCTATCGATGGCATCTTCAACGCATGACATATCAATAGTGGATCGCCACAAGAAAGCATCTCCTTTTTTTGCATTGTCTACCAAAACCACAACGGCTAACGGACCAAGCGGAATACCATTCATGATCATTTTTGAATCAACGGAGCATAATCTTCCTTCAGCAACCAAAACTTCACCCTCATTCCAATCATAAATCTTGCACTTGTTATTTGTGCTACTAGATTTACTCTAAAACGAACAACATATTTAATGTTATAAAGTATGTAGAAAACTAAAAATGGTTACCGTGATTATAACAACAATGTGCAGTTTAGGTATTCATAACCTATCCTGCGATTTCACGTAAAATCACACAATAATGTCAAGTGTACAACTACTAAACATGTTTTCCAATTGGAAATGAGAAGTAGTTTACTATGCAAGTACTAAATAGAAAACAATATCATATTGGTACTAAACCTTTAAGCCATTTCATCATAGCCACTTATGTCTTGGTAAATTCGTAAGTAGAAACAAACAATGGTTTACCCATGATATTTTTTAGGCAAAAGCACCCATAGGTGAAACTACATGCACATCAACTGTAAGTAAACATTTGCATCCACGCACTTTAGGAGGACAGGAAAGCGAGGTTCCATCTCATGCCGACAATTGCAAAAACAGTTCCATCTACATACATCCATGATTCCAATATCATAAGATTATACTTAAAATTGTATAAATAATTAAAATAAATAAAAAATTTAGGATTATAGAAATAATTAACTAAACTCAAATAAAAAATATTCTATATAATAATAATAAGTAATTTCCTAGTCTTTATGAAATTAAAATAATTATAATTTGTATACAAATTGCTTAAAAAATCCTTTCTTTTCATTTCATAACCTGAAATTGATTGTAAACAAAACATCTGTTTATATATAAAACTGATTATTCATAAATGATTAGTTAACTTATACAATAAGATAAAATAAAATAATTTTAAAGAGTTATGACTTATGAATATTAAAACATATCATAACTTATAAGTGTATGTGTGTGTGTGTCCATATATATATATATATATATATATATATATATATATATTAGACCAAATCAAAGATAGAGCATTGCAAAAACATGGTCCATTAAGTCAAAACATGATTCATAGGAATGACACTTATAATTTAATACATAGAGAAGAATATATATGTATAAACTTGAAATAGAAGCCGAGTAAAAGAAATGCCAAGTATAGCATTGTAAAGTAGTGTACACAAAAGGCAGTAGGTAAATCAATTCTATCAAAAGTAAATCTCATACAAAACATATATCGGCAAATGCCCAAACTACTCAACAAACATATACCCACATATACGCTAATGCATGCATGTATGTTGAATCTATTACTGACAAAGCCTAGATTATAAATGCTCCTACCTACAACCATTATATTTACTGAAATGTTAATGGATAACTCTTGTTCAAACTTATAAAGTGTTTCAAATTAAACATAAATGAATACATTTGAAAGAATAAACCACCGAGAACAAAAAGTAAATAACCTAAATAAGTTTTTTTACTGCCATCAACTTAAAAACTCTTTTTTCTAAGTAAAAACACAGATATAGGTAGGTAATAATAGGATTCCAAAATTAACCATAGCATTATAACCAAAAAAGCCATACCAGTAGACAAAAACAGACCCTAAACGTCTGCACTTGTCCCTTAAAAGCACACATCATATTAACCTAAGGGCTAGCCCAAAATGAAAACATAATTCAATCCAACCAGCTAGCACATGCTGAAATCCATGCTGCTGGGAGCCTCAAATGAAGTTATATGAACCGGGCCCTGCCTTATCAACTAGTTGCTAATAAACATATGGGTTGAGCCTAACACTCCTATTGCCTGGTGCAAGACTATACAAGTCGAGGGCTTATACTATTACAGCCCAACCTAAAACCATATAAGCTAGGTATGCTAATTTTTAAAATATCATAAACTGTAAATGACGGTTTAATATCAAACACAACTAGTTAAACATAAGAAGATAGGAGTCTAACCTCGTTTGGAGGATGCGCTACAGAAGACCGGTAAAGCAAATATGTTAACTTCAACTCACAGATAACTGTATTAATACATTAGACATAGTTAAAAAAAAGAAACAAATAAAATGAAGACAGACATAGTTAAAAAGTGAAAACAATCATATTAGTTTGTAAGTGTTTTCTCATAGCTAATTTTGATAGTTATGTTTATACATCAGTCTTTTCCTCCCCTCGGCCATCTACTTTAAGTATCAATGATTTTTTTGAGTTACAAAAAGCTTACATGTTGAGCTCATTTGTTTGTGCAAATCAAATAAAAAGAATTAAAGTTTGGCAAATATGATTCACGCGAACAAACATAAAACTGGAAAAAAGGGACAAATAAGAAAACAAGAAAGGAAAGCATTGATAAATGAAAACCATACGCGTGAGAGACGAGACATATATTTTGGACCAGTTTTTATAAGAGCTAGCTATATATTTTACGTTCGGTCAACAAATCAACCTAATATAAATAGTCTCTTGTTTCCTTACCAGACTTGAATATATATCAATAAATAAACTAAATAAGGAAGATGAACTTATATATCACATTAATTCTCTTTTCAATATTTCTATAGAGGCATATACATACATTGATAATTTAATCCTGAGTTATAAATATAAACATGTGATCTAACGATTGTATTTATATTCTTCTACAACAATTCATTCATCAAATGCCTATAGTTGTTGTCTGATAAAAGACCAAAACTGAAGACTACTATTGTGCTTAAAAGATTTTTGGCCTATTGAGCTCGTTAAATAGTGACCAAAATGTGAAAAATAAAATAAACAGAGTCTTATAGTACTAATATCTCAGCATACACAAAATATGATAACTAAATGGTAACCATCAGTGTTAGCCTACCATGCTAATCTTGTTCGTTTGAATTTTGTTCTAAATATTCATTTACCTTCCTATTTTGTAACACTCAATATCACTAAGCATAATCCCACCCTCTTTGTAAATTTCATATGTATCATTATGCAAAGCTTCACTATGTACTAATATCTCAACCCAATACCACTAATATCTCAACCCAATAAATAAAATAAATAGAGCCTTATAGTACTAATATCTTAACTCAATATCACTAAGCATAAGCCCACCCTCTTTGTAAATTTCCTATGTATCATTATGCAAAGATTCTATGTGTACATTGACAACTTCACAACCCTTTGTCGTACCATTTCAAATTGAAAACAAAAAACAATTTATGTACCTTGAATCAGTTGTACAAAAGCAAATCCTCAGAGAAAAGGGTATCGACGGTGGGGAGATGCGGAGCAGTAGATCTGAATTGTTAAGGAGTGAAGGCGAAAATTTTGTCAGCGGATTCGATCGATCTGATTTGTTAAGGAGCTGTAGATCGATCTGATTTGTTAAGGGTATCGATGAGGCAGAGATGCGGAGCTGAGATCTGAAAATGGAGCGTTAATGGAAATTTTGATGAAGACGAAAATTTTGATGAAGGCGGAAATTTTGATGAAGTAGAAATTTTTTGGAGGAGCGAAGGCGAGGGAAGCTGAAGCAAGGGGAGTTTTGATGAAGGCGGAAAAATTAGGTCAGTGGAGGGAAGGGTTTGAAAAATAAATGTAACGACCAGCAATGTTTCACAAAAATTAGAATTGAACGTAACCAAGCCCCCCAAAACAAAAGTAAAACATTATTGGCTGCATTCACACCACAAACGCTACTAATAAATGCAACTAAATATAGGTTTTCTTGTAGTGTTTCTCTAATCCCATATCATAGTGAGCAACTACTGCCAATAGAATATGAATAGAAGTATGCCTATCCACTGGAACAAAGATATCATGATACTCTACCCTCTTCTTTTGAACATACTCCTTTGCGACTAATCTTCCCTTTTATACGAGATCACCATTTTTACCATATTTTACTCTATAGATCCACTTGCATCCAATAGTTCTCTTGTCGGTGGGAAGAGACACCAAATCCCAAGTATGATTTCTCTGCAATGATTCAATCTTCTCCTCCATAACAACTTATCAACTGGAACTGTTAACTGATATGATAGCTTCTCTATAATCACAGGGCTCATCATGGACAACATTCAAATCATATGTTGCCATATCATCGAAGTTAATGTCTTCGATGCTCAATCCAACAAACTCATCAAGCCACATAGACTTTCTTCTTTGTCTGACAGGCCTAGGTCCTGAATGAGCTCCATCTTGAGTCTGATCCTCTGTACCAATATCAGTATTACACTCATCAATCACGTTGTCATCGGAAACACCATCTGAACGTCAATGGAAAGAATTAAAAGATGACTTGCTTTGTGTCTGGTATTCTTCGCATGTTCTCTCATTGTCATCCGATGAGGAAGGCTCCACCTTCTACTTAGCCTTCTCATCAAAAGTCCATGCCCGCTCAGAACGATCTTCTTGCTAATAGGACACTACAGCCTATATCCCTTCACTCCTCTCCTATAACCTAGAAAGAAACACTTGCGAGCTCTAGGTTCCAGCTTCCCTTTACTCACATGCACATAAGCTGGGAAACCAAACACTCTGAGAAATGAATAGCTAACAGGCTCTCCTTTCTATATTTCTTAAGGGATCTTCATGTCTATAGCAATATAAGATGTGCGCTTGATGAGGAAAGCCGTCATAGATAAAACTTCACCCCAAAATTCCTTCTTCAATTTAGCAGTCAGTCTGAGGCATCTTATTCTCTCCAATAATGTCTGATTCATCTTTTTTGCAACTCCATTAGACTGAGGATCGCCTGAAGTAGTGTAATGCCTTTTAATGCATTCAGGCTCACAATAATCGATGAATTCCTGTGATACAAATTCACCGCCGTTATCTGAACGGAGAACTTTCGATTTCTTCACTCCTGCTTCTCAACCGTAAATTTTCACTTTCAAAACCTGGAAAAGGTTTCACTCTTTGACTGAAGAAAGTATACTCATACTTTACAAGAGAAATCATCTATAAATGAAATGAAATACCTAGCTCCACCTAAAGATTGACAAGGGGAGGGACTCCAAACATATGTATGAACATACTGCAGGACAACTTTTGCTTTATGCTCTTTTATACCAAAAGAAATCTTCGTCTGCTTTCCAAGAACGCACTCTTCACAAAAACTTAGTTTTGAATGATAAACTCCATCAATCAATCTTTTTTTTCTCAACTCATCAATGTTGCGCTTACCGATGTGACCCATTCGTAAGTACTACAATCTGGAAGAATTCGAATCAACAGATGTAATAGAAGCTGATTCACCAACTACAGTAGTGCCCTTTAATAGATAAAGGTTTCCTGCCCTCACACCTCTTATAACAATCATGGAACTCTTCGATATCTTCATTTTCTCTCTTTCTACTACAATCTTCAAGTCAAGTCTACTCAACGCCCCAACAAAAATCAAGATCCTCCTCAAATCAGGTACATGTCAGACATCAGTGATCGTACAAATAAAACCGTCAAACATTCTAATCATCACACTACCAACACCAACCATACAGCAAGAAGGATCGTTACCCATCAGAACTTTTCCTCCATCAATTTCACGGTAGGTAAAAAAACAGTTCCTATCAGGTGTTATATGATAGGATGCGCCAGAATCAATTAGCCATAAGTTACTCTTTCCATAAGAGCCAAAAGCTGTAAATACATCGATGTCACTCTCTGTATCAGATTTCTCTACTGTTGAAGCTGAGGTTTGCTTTGGATCTTTTCTTTTACCTTCAAGCTTGGGACAGTGTGGTATGAAGTGCCCTGGTTTCTTACAATAATGACAAGTCAACTTCTTAGGCCTCCTAGATTGAGACCGCAAAGAATTTCGTCCTTCATCTTTCTTCGACCTCCTTTGGCCTCTACCTCTCTGAACAGATAAGCCTTCGGTATCACTATCCAAGCTAGTGCTCGTCAATCTACCTTTTAATACTTCATTATGAAGACCGACTTTTACATCAAACAGGCTAATTTTACTGGGGCCGTAAATCATGGAATTAACAAAAGCAGTATACTCCTTAGGCTAGGAACATAAGAGGATTACAGCTTGAGCCTCATCAGTAATATCAACTTCTACTGCCTTCAGGTTCATAATCAAAGTGGTCAAAGAATCTACATGCTCCATGAGATCGGCTTCAGGCTTCATCTTGAACGAATAGAGTTGTTGCTGAAGAATAATCCGATTATTGAGAGACATGTCTCGATATGCATCCGATAATGCATCCTATAGTTCCTGCGCGGTCTTCTTCTAAGAGAATTCTCTAAGAACTTCATCTGAAAGACTCAACTGTATTGTTGTGAGAGCTTCATCTTCTATCTCTTCCAAATCAGCTGCATCAATATCTTTCAATTTCTCAGACGTAGAAACAACCTTATAAGTCTTCTCCTTCTTTAATACAGCCTCCATCTTCATCTTCCAAGTATCAAAATCTCCATTTCTGTCAAAACGTCTTACTCCATAATTGACATCAGATTTACCAGTAGAATTACTAGAAGTAGCCATTAATATCCAAACAGAAACGATAATACTAGCTCTAATACCAAACAGTAGTGAACTTTTAATTTGAGCGGAAGCGAATTATTTGATCAGAATCTAGTATTATCTATTTAGATATTAATGGAACTTTAAAAAAAAAGCAATTATGCAGTCTTACAGAAACAATAGCAGAAATAAGAGACACAGAAGATTTAACGTGGTTCAGATATGAATATTCTACATCCACGGAGACCCAAAAACTTCTTTTATTCCACTGAAGAAAAAGAGTACAAAAGAGAGAGAAAGATAATGATGGATGCTTTCACACACGCACATACATATGAAGATGAAATTCTTTCATTTAAATAGACTTGATAATGAAGTGTTGTTTGAAATTAAAAAAAATCAATTCTCTGATTATCCAAATATCTTTTCAAATTGTATGATTTGATTTTAGTACAAATAGATGGCATAATCTTAGTTTTCATATATTTTCTTTGATTGATTGATTCTCCATACCTAATCATTTATTTCTTCATATAACAAATGCATTGACTAATTAATTGATTGGCTAATTAGTTAGTTTCCTTCCAAAATATCCTCTCATATCTTTGCATATGCAAGTCAAATTAATTGATTGATTGAACCAATTAATCAATTTCTTTCCTCCTCAATAAATATTTGAATCATCCAAATTTAACAGTTCTGATTCTTGTTTCTGAAGTTGGCTGCATAGTTGATAGATAGGTCAAAATCTTGTGGTTTCTTTTGATCAATTCTTCCTTCATGTGCTTGTAAAGTTAATCGAACATATTGCATTGATGGTAGAGTTTCTTTAGATGATATTGCTGCTACTACAGCTTCATATTCTTCACTAAGGCTACTCAAGGTTGTCAAAACTTGCACTTTTTCTGACATTTTGTGTCCAATTGCTTCCAATAGATCACATGTTGTCTTGATTTTTGATATGTACTCTCTCATTGGCATATTATCCTTTCTGTTTTGCGATTGTCTCTTGTAATGCATTACTTTAGTGGTTGACTGTGAATTGAATAACTGTTTTATAGTTGTCCAGATTTCATTTGATGATCTACATCCCACCAGATGAGGCAATAGATTTGTGCTTATGGGAAGATGGTAACCACGAGCTTGTTAGACTATCTTGTCTTTGATGCTTTGTATATTATATATCACTGATCACTTTATTTTCTCGATCCGTGATGAACTTTGGTGGGAGTGAAAGTGACCCAAAAATGAATCCCCCAGACCGTATCATCTGATGACCGTTTCAATCTGAAACTTCCAAAGAGATAGTTATCTTATCTAGATGAACAGTAATAAGATGTCTTTGGGGACTGATTGTCTGGATCAAATTTTCTGTTGCAGATTGATCTTGAGAGTTTGCAGTATCTCTGATGTTGCTGAGTTCTCACTTCGTTCAACCATGATGCAAATATGCTATTAGAAGCCTCAAATGATTCTGAAACAGAAACTGGGCAAGAAAATTCTTCTAATAAAGAACTAATCAGGTTTGTTGCAATCAAGAAACTCAGGTGATGACACTGTTCTGATGAGTTCTTGGCGCGGCACTTACTTTCTTGATGCTTTATGACGATATTCTTGCTTTCTAAGATCTGTTCGATGATTTCTTTGGCTATGAATTTGCTTGTTTTGTCATTGAAGGCACGATGCAACCAAAATTAATCGGTTCTTTGGAAGGGTACTTATTCTTTAAAAGAATAATCTCAGATGATAATTTTTTTTGATGAGATTCTGAAATATCAAATGATGAGATAACCTCTTATAATATTTCAGTTTGTTGCTGTTAAGCTTTCTCCGATACCAAATTAGAGAGTTTGATGTTTAGATTTTGTAGAAGTTGAACAGTTTGGTTATGGACCTGTTTGGTGAGCCCATGAATCTGAACTCGCAGGCTGATACCCGCTTTTCCTTTGAGATAAACAGCCGCATCATTACAATACATCTCATTTCTCATTAGGGCACATGAATTTGGTTGAGTCAATAAACGAAGCAATATCAAGTTACTTTGATTATTTTTAGTTAAATAATCTTACATTGCATTAGTCGATCTTGTGAAAGACCCAAATGCTTTTACTTTTGAACCAAGAGATACATTAATTGAGAATTTTTTTCGCACCATCTAATCACAGCATGTATAAACGACCAACATAAATTTTACATCTGATTCGCTTTCCTATTTCATTTTTGTAATAAATAAATCGGATGTAAGAGAACAGAGGAATACAGCGTTTAATGTGTAAACAAGAACCTATTTGTTTAAGACAGGTTATGGTCTCACTTGCAGCATTCGTGCATTGTCCATTTTGAGCAAGAATTGAATTTTCCTAAAGGGAAATTGCTTTGTAACAAACAACATAGATTACCTATCTGCAGATCGATATTCAGTAACATAAATCAAATAGATGGTAGTTTGTGTTAGTACACTAATAAACAGCCTCTCTTTTTGTATATTTGAATATACAACCATTACAAGTATAAGAATGCAACAAATTGTGCAGAATCATATCAATTGCCATCCTTGTCTATGGTCTTCTTCAATTTGTACGACACATAAAATGTAAGTCCAACTAACATCACAAAAGCCACTCCGACATTAACCATTAGCTGCCTTTGTTTTTTCATCAACTTCATTCCAATTCCACTTCCATCTTCAAATTTCCTTTTCCTCGTATTTTCATTTTCCTTTTCATATTCTTTTTTGCTAATCCTACTCTCACCATTTCCAGTCTCATGGTCTTTTCCAACACTGACCTTCTTTTCCTCTTGAATTTTCCGTGTATTGCTCAATGCACCAATATCTTCACTTGCCTTTTTGTTACTTAAATCTGACTTATTCATGTTACTTTGAGCAACTCCTTGATTTTGTGCAGTTGTAATTTTGCTGGTTGGTCGATCAGGTTCGGTCAGCTGTGTGCTCTGATCCTTGCCCTTTGCACTTCGTTCGATTTTTGGTGATTTTGCGGAAAGCTTAGGAAACCTTATGTAGAGATTTCCATCTTCAATTTTTGCACGGATATCAGCGGCACTGGTGTTTTTAGGGACACGGAAATCTTTGCGGAAGATGCTCCATTGATCACTTGTTAAAGGTCGCTCTCCGCTCACTTTTAGATTACCAAAGTTGTCCATTTGAACCTTCAAGTGCTCCTTCTTGAACCCTGCATTCAAGTTTACCACATATGTTATCATATTAAAATTTTACTTTAAACAGATAATCAAATGAAAGATATTCGAGAAACACTGTATATGTAAGTACCAGGGAGAGAAAGGATTAATGTTTCAGAATCATCTTCTTCTTTAGTCCACTTGAAGGCAGGATCGAGTTTCACATAGAAGCGTGGAGGCGATTGCCTTGTATTCATCTGATTAGGATTCTTAATTTCTATTTATTTGGATGATAATTGTAAGGTGCTGGAATGCAAACAAAGGGAGTGGAATGGTGTTTATATATGCATTGAAAATAGAGTTCCCTACTTTTTTAAGTAGTACTCAAAAGGGGTTTATTCCTTAATTGTAGGCTTCTCTTGAATTAGTAGCTTTGATGGCAGTTTTATTCTTTTTTCTCAGTAGCAGCTCACTACGTCACCTCCTATTTTAGGCAAAGGAAATATTCTTCCCTCAACGTAGCTGGCTATACTTGTTTGTTTCCACTTCTTTCCATAATACTACATTTTTCAGGTGAAAAGCATGGTTGTATATTTCTGCTTGTTCAACAAGAATTCTCTTATGCTCAAGCAATATTACCATTGAAAGAAATTAAGGATATACTACACATATAGTGCATCCTTGATTTTTTTTTTTTTTGTTTGTTTGTTTCTGAAATGGCAATATTACTTGAGCGTGATAATTTTATAAAACAGCGTACTTCTGCGACAAACCGTCATTAAACATATACGAAACAACCTACGTTTGATATTTCACATGATGCTGAAATCATTCATACAAACTCAATAACAAACAATAAGAATAAACATATATATAAACGAATTGTATAAATATTTTAGATAACGAGTTACTTTGCATTATCCTAGGATGAATATAATAGAATCAACATGATAATCTTGTCTGCCCAAAAGTTTATGTATAGCTGAATGTTTTACACAGGCAAAGGAACTGTATTTGAATTAAAATCGACACTGAATTAAGATACAACATATAGCACACTTTATGCCACCACAACTAGCACCACCATCTTCACAGTTGAATTGTCTGCGAAGATTAATATATCCAATAAAACTCTCACCAAACTAATTCTACAAACAATTACACACCAAGTTTTCACCACCATATTCAACTGAATTGAGTTGGTTTAAGCAGCAATTACTGAATCCTGAAGAAAACACCCAACATAAAGGTTAGATATTAGGATACTGAAATAAGCACAAATGCTAGGCACACTATTTATTATATAGGACAATGTTACCCTATCACTCTCTAAAATAACTACATATAGGCAATTACATAAACATGCAGCGTACTATGTCTTCTTTAAAGTAATGTTTCAATTATACCTGCAAGCAATTAATTTTAACACACAATCAAAATCACTAGGCGTCTTTACTTGTCAGCTGTGCAAAATAATAATTCATTAGAGGTTCGGAAGCTATTATTTGACACATGAACAAGCATGCCCTGCTTCAAAACACATGTTACATAGCGCACTGTAAGTCAGCTTCATAGAATCACTATCTTCAGATATATGATTTATGAGCATGCAGGTAATTTCCGCAGATATTATGGTAAATATTATATTTTAAAAAAATGATTTTTTTTTTAAGCAAAACAAATCTGAGAAGTAAAACTGTATTTTAAATAGTTTGATTTCAATATAATTGTCTGGTGTTCTTCGTATATTTTAAATTCAAAATTATTTCATCGATATATGAAATTTGAAGACAATAATAGCAGGAAAATGTAGAAGAATTACTTTTACCGTCAAATTTGCGACGGCTAACTGGAACCTCTCTTTTGTTTTTGCCCCGGCCACATGACTAGCCTTTGCTACCTTTCCAAACGCACTGCTCAACCAAGTTGTTCCAGCAGTAACGTACCTGTTCGCTAATAAAATTAGTTTGAAAGATAATAGTACAAAATTTATTCATATTTAGTAATTTGACAAAAAATGGAGTTATAAATACAACAGTTTCATTATTGGTTACTTACTCACATCCAGTTTTAGCAAAATTAAAAAATGAATGTTCAGCATTTACACAATGAATGTGGACATTGTTGCATGGGTATTATTACTTCCAAACAACGAAGAATAATAAGCAACCAAAGCACCTATAAGGCTATAACTGACATGGTTATGTATACATTTTATCACAAAATATTCAGCGTAACCTAATTAACCAACAACATGACAGACGAATCACAGTTAGGGAAAAAGAGAAATCGCGGCTGGATGTTTAAATATTAAAAATTAAACAAGTTTGAAAGTAATTTACCAGATGAAATAGATCATCTACCGACGACTTCATGCTATAGAACATAACATTGTTGAAAATGTGTGCAGAAGCAGTTGGTGTGAATATAGTAAAATATTGATGTTCAACGAATAATTGGTTGCATGGTAGTTCAATTCAAGACTACAATAAACACTTATAAATATCAAGATCTAACCAACGATTTTATGTAAGAAACAAATGACAACGTGAAAATAGCACACTTTTTTGTATAATTGTTTTACCATGTGCATCACTTCTTCAGATTAAAAAACGACATCATATTATAAATGATGACTTCTCCATGACTCGTGCTTTAGCTTATTGCGCTAGTTACATTTACATCGGACAAAAGGAAAAAGACAGTGAAGCTACCCTAACCAAAAACATTTACTATGAACATACAAAATACACGTATGTATAACCTGTTTGTTTTGACAGTTGTTCCAGTATCCATCAACTTCCGCTCTGCTACAGTTAAGGCAGCCAACGTTTTGTCAGAAACTTGTAACCTTTGATCAACAGATTTCACTTTCTCATTGACAACCGTGATTCCAACATTAATCTTTTCAGTAAGTCCCACACGCTTGTCAAAGGAAATAACTTTAGCTGATGCGTTGGCAGTCAATTGATGCTTTTCATCGAAAGCTTTGGCCTTGCTAACTGCGTCCTGTTTTATGGCTGAACCTTTTGCTAACATTTCATTCATAACTTCTTGTGCTTTACTAACATACATTCGCCCACTGCCACGACTATTTATAGCCTAAATGGTTAAAGAGCTTTCAGGCAACATTGATTTGTGAGACGTAACAAAATGCAGAAAGTGAAAAGAGAATAAATACCTCAAAATTTGACACATCATCCCCAGGAGTAGATACACTAGCTATGTCCTCGGCAAAAGCTTGCTATATTAATTGGAAGAAAAACTTTCAGGGATTTTTAAAAAGAAAAGATGAAAGCAAATCTTGTGAAATGTAATTAGTCAAGAAAATGTTAAATACCTCCTCAGCTTTAAGTACATAATTTTCTGCCAAAGTTATGCTTACTATCTGGTCGACAATTGTAGCTCCCTGCAGAGACATGGTAATATTTATATTTTACTAGTAAGAGCTCAAAACTATTCCACTTCTAGGTCAAAACTAAATCTCCTTATGCAATTGAATACATATGTCAAATGCTAATCTTCTTACGAAAACGAAAGCTCGGTCGCATCCGACATCGTTAAACATACAATGCAGCATTTGATCTCCAATTTCTCTACAGAACAATATCATTTAAAAAGGTCTAATTCACAACAGCATATATACTAAGCACAACTATATCCTACGGAAACTGATTTGACAAAACACTCGTGTGCTAAATTTCTCACAAGCACTATGTACTATGTACATTATGAAAGGTTATAGAACGCCATCCTTATATGTTAGATGTAAACCCATTGTTCAAAGCAGCATAAAGTTTTACTTTTGATAAGCTGGTGGGTTACTAGAGATATAATACAAAGAGAATAAACACAGTTCACTATCCACATATGAAGGCATGGAACATAACTATGGGTAACATGTAAAAGTGCAACACTACGAAAAAAAGTACACACTTCAACTGATGGCTCTATAACTTACTTTCATTGGTCACCAGTTTAATTTTTCCATTATTATCAGTGCATCTACCATCTATCTAAGTAGATTACCTATAATTTATCCACTTTAAATCACTGGCATATCATGTAATCAAGTATCAAAATTACTTTTCTAATGTTGGGCAGGACGAGTGTGGGTGAGTGTTCGTTTTGAATTGATTCAGTGCCTATGAGTATGCTTTAAGCATGAGGAATACAACGTTATAAAAGCTATGCATCTAAGCACCAAATGTTTTAAAGTAAATCAAAAGCGGTTGGTATGATAAGACTACATCTATTTTAAGTGAGAACTTTTGTAAAACAACTCTTTGAATTTCAAAATACACAGATGTCCCTTCTAATAAACAAATTTTAAAGTACACCCCTAGGTTTGCTCATGAAAACATGCAATTGAGTCCAAATCTAATTATTTTTTTAAAACGAAAAAAGAAACTACTGAAAATAAAATTAGAGGTGTAACCTAAAACGTGCTTTTAAGTATGTTTTTCCGCGTATGAAACTTGAAAACAAAGGATGGATACATTTAGGAAAGCATGTTTTGAAATATTGCTCGATTGCAAACACGCAATTCCTTGGCTTTATTTCCATATTAGATGACCATAAATTAATGCATTAATGTGGCAGAAAAAGGTATTATCTGCTTAACAATGTCACTCAATATTACCAAAGCATGACAGCGATCAGCATTCAGCTCTAACAAAATCACAAACAACACTAACGCACATCGTTTTTGAATACGTTAGCCATCTTCATGCAACATCTATAAAAAAAGGGATTAATAAGAAATACCGAAAGCAATAAGGCAATTTCAAGTGCTTTGGAATCTTTGAACGTAACAAAAGCAGTCCTCAATGCACCAACTTCACCACTACACGAAACACGCCCTAGGTCAAAAAAAATTCAACAAAAAGCGTCCAAAAAAAACTGATTTTTCATACTCATTTCTACCTACGAATTTCGACATGCTCAATCTCGCCTGAAAACGAAAAAAACTCTCGAACCTCTCTCTCTCCAGCAAGATCTGATATATTCCCAACTCTAACAGTCTTTTTCTGCAAAATAAAAAATTGAAAAACAATAAATTAAAAAAAAAACAAAGAAAAATAATAATCTGAAATTGATTACGAGATTATAAACCCAATATAATTTTGATTTATCATAAGTTACCTCAGGGTTCATCTTCAAATTTTGAATTTGAATTTCACTTTTATTTTTTGAACTTATTTGTTATCGACTGGGAAAAAAAGATTTGACTGAAGCTTTTATTGACGCCAAAAAGAATAAGAAGGCGGAATAAATTAAAAGACACTGAGCTGTCATAATTACAAAAAAAGCCACCTAATATGCTGTCTTGTTATTTTCAATTTGGGTAGTTTTGTAATGTATTGGATTTTGGAGCATAGCCTTACAAACATCCAGAGACTCTGTATTGACCATATATTTGTTGCTGGTCGCCGGCTGCTGTACTGCCGATGACGGATGGACTTTAAACTTGCCAGCCGAAGCTTGAAAAATTCAAAATCCATCTACATTTATATACGAAAATCGAATAAATATCCGATATTTGAAAAAATGAATGCGGATGTGACGATATTTATATTCGAAAATTATCTATCCGGTTTTTATTAAGATTATAATTTAAATTATGTGTATTTTAATATACAGGAAATTATCGTCAAGGACAAAATTTCACAGCTTTTTAGACTCAAGGACAGACATTCAATATTTTATCCTAAAGGACAACTTTCTGTAGGTATCAGTTTTTACTTATTGATAGCAGTTTTTAGGTATCAGTTTGTAGTTATCGGTAGCAGTTTTTAGGTACCAGTTTTAGCTCGGTAGCAGTTTTGTTGTCCTTATGAATAATTTTGAAAAATGTTTGTCCTTATGAATAATTTTTAGAAGAATGTTTGTCCTTATGTTAAAAATACTGAGGTCGTGTCCTTGAGACAAAAAATATACAAATTGTTGTCCTTTAAATTAATTTCCCCATGCTCAAAATTATTTATCATTATTATATTTGTTTATTATTAACACTTTTTTAATCAATGAGATTGAAAAAAATTCCTGTTAAACTAAAATTTTCTGTTCATGTCTCATGATTTATCGGTCGTCGGCGGATATGATAATTATTCGACATCCTTACGTATCTACGGATGTGGATATCCGATATCCGAAAATGGTTTAGGATGCGAATGCGGACGCGGAGATGCGGATATGACACTATCCGCATTCGAAAGTATTCATTGACAGACCTATTGTTTGCCTTAAGCTAAACCTTTTTTTTAAAGCTTGTGCTCAACGAACTGTGGTGACCAACTGGTACCACATGTTTTAGGTAGTACATACATACTACAAATCTAAATGTGTTCAAGGTTCGGATCAAGCTATGCAAGATTCAAACTCATGACTTTAGAACCTATGCCTGAGCATTTTACCACTGAAAAGTGGTTTTGGACTAAGCTAAACATATTTTAAAACTAAATAATTTTTTCTTTTTTAAAACTAAGGAGTTAAAATAGTATATAAAGAATTTATTAGTAAAACCACTACCAACAACCGAATTGTTCGGATACTATTTTTCCCCTACTTTTTATTTAATGAGCGAGCTCTACATCTAAAAGAAGAAAAAGCAACTACGGAAATAGTTTTAGAAAAGAAATCATAAATAGATAAAAAGGAATTTTTTTTTTTTGCCTTTTTATTTAATATGAAACACAACGGCAAAGAATTTGCCTTTTATTACAAAAAATAAATAAAATGGCAAAGTGTTTGCTATTTTATTTCAATTTACGGTAAAAGGCAAAGACCATGTCGTTTATTGCAAAAGTGAATTAAAACAATAAAGGCTATGCTCTTTTTAAAATGGTAGAGACTTTACCGTTTTGATTTATTTTTGCAATAAAACGACACTCTTTGTCGTTTTATCAACTAGTCTTTTGTTCAATTTACTTGCCATAGAATCGAATTGAACCGGTCATGGGCAAGTGAACAAACCATACTTGTTACATTATGGTCAGTCCAGTTCGGCTTTTTACTTAACAAGTCGTTGCTGAGGTGCACTAAATGTGAACTATATTTTAGAGATAATTTCTATTAAGGATGATTTGGAATTAAGGTTGTAAAAACACTAGGTAAACGCTAGGCAGTTAGATTATGGATCAACTGATGATCAATCGAAGCTAGAAATTTTTGATAACTCATGCATTTTGGATAAATTTTGATGTTTTGTTTAGTATCGATTGATATAAATTAGATTTAGAATTTGAATATGATTAGAAGTAGCCAAAGAGGCAGGATCATCTGAAAATAGCATATCGATGCTTATATATACCATTGAATCTTAAATAATGTTTAATCATTGTCTAAATACATGCTTTGATTCTTACATGAGACGGTAAATCTTATCTAGACGGGCCTAGACAAATCACTAGACAATATGCCTCGCCTAACGCCTAGACATGACCTAAAGTAGGCCTCGACGGATTTTTTTACAATATAGGTTTGGATATGAGAAAGTAATTTGAATGACAAACTTGAGGCCTTTTTTGACCCTAAGGAAAGCCCGCTTATTTCTTTATCTCAAGAAACAAAATTATCGTTCGAAACAGGAGCCACAACGTAACAATAGGAGGACACAACGACATCTGTCAAAAAGTTAGGGCTTCTTTGAAGAGGTTGTGTAACATTCCCATTTTGAAATACAAAGATGGAACCCAAGGTAATGTAGTCATCTTGAAATTATCTTTCAATGATAGAATGAGATCGGCATATATGTAACATCTGAAGTAAACAGAGTGACTAAATGCATTTCATTACACATAAATGACAAAATAGTTTTTGACAAAGCTATCAATACATTTTCATTAACCCATGCCATGCTCGTGTTGGGATCAAATATAATTAGAACATAATTATTAGTGCAATTCTCGACGTATAAAGATGTCGACATGAACACTTAAAACAACAAAAATAAAATAACTTTTATTTGCAACCAAGCCTCTAGTTTAATCTTCAATATATTTTATTCGTCTTTTAACAGTAACTGTCCTATAAACTCAGCCTACTCAAACGAGCACCCATGAGTTTATGGAAAAAATATAATAAAAACACGAGTTAGACATAAAACCTAGTATGAGTAATATATTACCCTAAACATAATATATAGTGAGACCACGCCGTCAAAACACAGAAGAGTTTTCCCCTTACTATTCAACAACATCAATTCATCAATATGAATAGAAGTACAAATCGTTTTATCTTTCTCAAGTATTCCCTACGCTTACTACCATATCAGTACTGAGTATATAGTCAGTTCATCTAGCTTTCCCTTAGGCCTTATCATGTTTCTTTGGATTATCAAGGCAACCTTATTTTCAGCTGTTGCGATGGCCTTATGCCATTACCATTATTTAAAGTCATATCCCTCTTTCTTTCGGCTATAAGGGCTTATGCTTTTCTTGCACGTCATACTTATTCTTCGTTCGGCTGCCACAAAGACCTTATGGCTTTCTTCTCCGTATAATGTCGTGAATGGGCATCTAGGCTGACACCTAAGGCCTTATCCTTCTTCCTTTATCTAAGGTTAAGGCAGTCGTTTGGTCGTCACACTTGGCCTTACACCATGTTTGTTATTTTATGTCATGAGTTCGGATGCCAGTTATGGCCTTATATTAAATCTATCATCTACTGCCGTGAATAGGATCTCAGATACCACATATGGTCTTACAGCAATGATTTCGTTTAATGTCATGAATAGGCTTTCGGATGCCACTTATGGTCTTGCACCAACGTCTGCGTTTGATGTTATGAACAGGCTTTTGGATGCCACCTTTTGGATGCCACCTGGCCTTATATCGAATCCATCGTTTCATGTCGTGAATAGTATTTCAGATCCCACTTATAGCCTTATACCAACATTTTCATCTAATGTCATAAATAGCTTTCAGATTATACTAAATCCATTGTTTCATGCCTTGAGTGGGCTTTTAGATGCCACTTACGACCTTATTTTAGAGATTTCGTTAAATATCAAGACTAGGTTTTCAGATACCACTTATGACCTTACATCGAATCCATCATTTCAACATTGACTTTCCTCCGAAAGTCAACAAGTCTTAACTAAACTACCCTTGAGCTAGTCTAGGGAAGCGGGGTTTACTTATGGGTTCATTCTGACACCTCATCTCGATACCACACCAGGTCTTGACATACCCCTTTCATCCTATTACCTACTTCAGCTTTCGTATTTTTCTCTTGCATTGATCTTTGTGTAACGACCCACTATTTTGGACTATTCAAATCGACAATAATCCACACATGTCAAATTTGAATAATTCAAAACAACAGATTGTAATAAGATTTGGAGCAAATAAAATCAATTCACAGAATCATAGACATAGAAATATCAGAATAACTCGCAACGGAAATAAAATACCATAGTAGTTCATGAAGCTACTATAACAAAGTCTCAAACAAATACATGATATCAGTTTGAAAACAAACACAATAAAAATCCAAAATACATAGAAGTTCACTAATACAAGAGCTGAAATAGAACAACTGAAACTAAATAGATAAATAACTAGATAAGCCCAACGATTCCTAGCTCCAGAAAGAGAAATCCAAAGCTATAAATACTCAGGCTGACCCAAGCGTAAATAAAACATAAATACTCGAGTCAGGACATGCATACTTATACAATGTAAACCAACTCAAGTGAACTATAATAAATGTACAAATAACTTAAAGGATGCTTGAGACTGCACATCCTCTAAGGATCCGTTAAACTATTTACTATGTAGTAATATTCGCTATTATAATAATGTCTAATAATAAAATAAACATACTTTAAAACAGCGTCAAGGGGTTACCCATATAGCCCTTAACACGTAATAGTGCCAGTAGTCTATACAACACCTGCATATTTCCTAATCGGGAGACTATGAGAAGATAATCCATAGGTACGACACAAATCAAACTCATAGTAAGGCTCGCTATGGTAGGTGACACGTCACACAAGGCAATGCCAGGGTAGATATACCAATTACGCACACGGGCGGGTAGTAACGTAGCAGCCACTACGCCCCCTCGGAACACACTCCCAAATCAAAATTGGAGGATGGCCATCAAATCAATCATAGGTAAGAGTATAGTATCGAAGAAATGTGTCCGATAGGAGGAATGATCTCACTTGGCCCGAGATCGCTCCTGTTTTAGCCACCTTATGCCAACTCACGGGAGTCGGGTCCACGTTCATACCTCAGTAGGATCGTCGCCACCATCCTACTTCATTCTGGAAACTCTACCACATACACAGTAGTTAAAGTGGTTTTCGGTATCGACAGAGTGTATGTCCATATCTGATCCCAGTCTCTTTAACAACCAATCGTTAATATAACCCATGGTTATACATTTCAAAATGGTATTTTATACTTCAAAAATCAAATCTCATTTCAAATTCAAATCTTTATCGGAATAAAGATCAAATCACTTCCAATCCATTTCAAAATATCAAAATATCATATCCTTTCAAAACCTCATTCATTTTATTTATTTTAAATACCATTCCAAATAACATTTCAAAATGGTTTATATTTTATATCAAAATACTCCATTTAAACTATTTAAAAGTGAAGTCATTATTCTTACCAATCAAATTTTCAATTCCAAAAAATTTAGCATTTTCTGAGTTGATTTATTCAGTTAAAAACTACAAAACATTGAAATTTCAGCTTTTCACAGCACTTCGAAAATGCCGCGCTAAGTTATATTTGAAAACGATTCATTTCAGCAAAGACAACAATCATAACTACTGTAGTAGTTCAGTTACACTTGAAAAATCTCATTTCAGCAAACTGCAGCACTTATCAAGTGCTACTGTAGCCTTTTTATTAGTTTCAGATTTTAGTTTTCATTCTGCAACCACAACACTTACCAAGTGCTGTAAAATCTCTTAGTTAAATTTCAGCTATAGTTTATTTGCATCAACCACAGCACTTACAAAGTGATGTAGTATCCTCTACTTCAGATTTTAAGTTAACTTCAAAAATGATAGCATTTCTGACGTGCTATTAATTCAAAATTCCAGATTTTCAATAAAATTTCAAAAACAATTAAACTTTGATTTTAACCCTTTTAATTTATAAAAATCATGTTTTTCCACTCAAAAATGTTCATTTAAATACCCTTTAACTGATGATTTTTATAAAGTTAAATTTTATACATAAAATCAAAATTTTAAATAATTCACTTATTACATTCAAGCGTACAATTTTCTATTCTTTGCATTTTAAAAATTAACTTAACACTTAAGTTTTAATTACCATTTCAAAATATAAACTTAATTTCCATTTTATTTACTTAACTTAAACTTCATTTTTGAACAACATCTCAAATTTAAATTTTAAGTTATATTTCAAATTTCAACTTAATCATTCATTTATTTAACATATTAACTTATCGAAAATTCACTAATCCTTTATTTAAACATTTTACATTCAATTTAAATCAAATTACCATAAATTTACATTTTTAAAATACTTGAAAATTTCCAGAAAAATATATAAAATAACCATGAGTCTGTATAAAATTTTCTAACCTAAGTCAAGTGATACGGATAATATATCATTTCAATCCGCAATTTACAAAGAAAAATCCAGGTTCTATCATTTCAAACCCGCAATCCCAAGTTAAATTGTAGGATCGATTTCACCCTAGAGGGGGGTGAATAGGGTGATAGTGTTAATTATAAAAATTAATCGCGGAAGCTTATAAAATAATTTCAACACGGATCACAGAATATTACCAGCACAGAAATAAATAACAGAATAATAAAATGCAGAACAGAACAACACAGAATTTACCCAGCTTCGGCAAAACCCTGCCTACGTGCTGCCCCCAAGGTTTCTACTAGAAATTAGAAAGTCCCTCGCTTACACACGTAAACTCGCTATACCCGCTATTGACTATTCTAACTCTACGCTCAAAACCTTGACCACAACTCAACTACCGAGTTGCAAATTCCCAAACTACACACCGTAGTTTGCACCCTAGTCACACGACTAGAAAATTAAAACCGTTTAAAAAAGAAAATGCAAATTAAAAACAAAATAAAATAAAATAACCCTATTTAAACAATTAAAAAACCCTTTGTATAACAAAGAAAGAAAAACCAGGCCGGCCCAATATTTATTCCTTTTATTTTCTTCGGCCCTATTTCTTTTGTGATAATGTCGGCTATCTCTGTTTCTTCCTTCGTTCCTCCTGATTGCAAAATTAGGGCTTTTGTTTCTCTGATCCAAATTCAGGGTTATTGAAGCGCCGCTTCAGGTTGGTCGAATCGAAACTAATAATTTTTAGTTGCTTGCCTTTTCGATTCGTTGTTGCTTTGAATTGTGGACGGCTACTTCGAGTTCGGCTGAGTGATATGGTATGTGATTTCCTTTTTATTTGTTCTTCTTTGTTGTACTCGAACTCTCTGCGATGCCGATGATGATTATTGGGTTTTATATAGGATTCGAAATCCTATTTTTGCGTTCGTCTGATGTTTTCCAAAATTGTGCTTTGGCCATACGATTTTGTTTGGATGATTGTGATAAATTTTTGGCTAATTCAAATGCGTATATATCACTGCTCCGATCATTTCTCTGTTGACTTGTTCAATTGTGACTTCGGCTTTGAATTTGACGCGTTCGAAGAAGTTTGATTCATTCACCTTCGGCCTTGACTTGACTTTGCACACTGACCTATACATATTGTTGCTTGATTCTGGTCTCTAATTTTATCTTGTTCGATATTGCTTTTGGTCAGTATGGTTGTTGATTTTGTGGCCGTTCTTTATATCAAAACTGCTACTTGATATTGTAATTGACATTCTTTCATGTTCGACCTGATGCTGCACTTGGTTGTATTCTTCTCTGTCCACTGTGATTTCACTGATGCATGGTTATTTTGTTCATAGCTACTTCATTTGAGACTGTGAATTGCATTCGTATCCTTGCTTTAGATGCTTGAGTACATGCTGTTTAGTCTTCATGTATGTGCATTTGCTAGTTCGAGCTTGCACTTGTATTGTAGCTGTTTCATATTGATTGTACACTTGAAGTTCTGACGGCTTTAAGTCTCTGTTTGATCATTGAAGTGTGCTCGAGTCTGCACTTTGTTATGCAACAGCTTGGTCATGCTTTTGTTTCTTTGCTGCCTCTATTATGTATGCATTTGCATACTGCTTGTTGTTTGAATATTTTTGGATGCCATCTTCATGATTATTGTATATGTTCTCTGATACATGTTTATGTTGTGGGCTTCGTGTAACTTCGACACTTTCATCTTGAGCTTGTGTAATTTGAACCTTGCTGTGCATTGCATTGATGATTTTGGCCTTGACCACTTTGATACTGTAACCATTTTGCAACAGTTTGGGCTTGCCTTCTGGTTTATATTATTGTTGCCTTGAGACTATTGACATGTGCACTTTGGTCTTCATTTGTGTTGCATGTTAGTGTGCTTCTGTCTTTGGCTATCTTTCTTTCAGTGCTTAGTGTCTTGATGCATTGCTTGTTGCACTTACTTACTTGCTGTCGTAGACGTTTTGGACTGCATACTTCTTGTTGCAGTCTTGTAGTTTTCTTTGACATTTGCTGTGACATGAATTTGTTTATCTGCACTGTTGTATATTCGAACTGCACCTGTGTTGAATCCAGTTTTATTTGGATTTGACCTTGTGCTGAAGTCGTGATATATTGCATGTTGCACCTGAGTTGAATCCTGCTTTTTATTTGGATTTGACCTGTGCTCACCTGTCCCTGTAAATCAATCAAGTGTATATATCGGTGTGCACGGCCTTGTGGCATATACAGTGATACACTGTGTATGTCACAAGTTGTTCGTGTATGATGAATTCAAATTTAAATTATGACGAACAACCCAAATAACTGAGGCAAATCATATTTTTAAAATCATCTTTTAATTTATATTGCAAAAATATTTTCTTTTCAATTTTACTGCGTTAGTGAATATTTTTGCAGATTGCTCAGATGCTGGATTCAAATTGGAATGCAGTTGAAGATAAATACGAGTGTGAGTGATATGTAGTGAGGTGAACTGTAAATATGAAATGTAATGAAATTTGTATCAAAATTGTATAGTGAATAGTGAGAGTTTGAAATTGTACTATCAAAGTTGTAATAAATATTTGTTTGAATAAAATATTCATTTGAATTCAAAAACTGTGTTATTTATTTTTATTCAGCAAATATTTATTTATTCTGTGAAAATTAAAATAGTACGTTAACAAATACATTTAAGTGAATGTATATATGTTTATTATCATCAAACAAAAATCATATAAGCGCATATTCAACAATCTCCCCCTTTTGATGATAACAAACATATATTTAAGATTTTGAATATATTAAATGTATTTGATAATTTCAATTGCTCCCTCTATTTGAATGCTTCCTTTCTATATGATACTCCCCTTACATATATGACTCCCCCTACATATATGCATACAAATAAAAATGTGCAAATGAGTCTATATGCATATTGAAAACTTCTTTGACCTTTTCTCTTCCTTTTTACAAAATCTTAACTTTTCTCTCCCCCTTTTGTTATCAGCAAAAGAATAATAGTAATAGAAAAAGTAGAGTTATAGTGATCGATATTAATTCAACATTAAAACTCAATTGAAAAAATTAAATTTCGATAAAAAATCAAACAAAAATCATAAATCCTTTAATTGACGCATATTCCACTTTAGAATGATATGAATGATTTCATCAAATAAAACCATATAGTCGTGTCTATTTGTGGTATATTTATTTCAGGAAATTTGAATATCTACTAACCATGCATAACCGTTAGGACTTTTAAATGAGATTAGTAGTATTCACAATTTTTATTTTTATTCTAAAAATGAATTCAAGTATCTTCTAACCACGCATAACCGTGAGGACTTTTAAATGGGATTAGAATCAACTTGTCTATTTAACCAATTAATTTTGATATGCGTTCCATACATGCATAACCGTGAGGACTTTTAAATGAGCATGGAAGCACATAATCAAAAATCCAAGTAATTCACCCATGCATAACCGTGAGGACTTTTAAATGAGAGTGAACACTTTGGATATTTATTTTATTGCTAAAAATATAATAAATTGAAGCACAAATGATTTCCTGTTTAAAATACCACATATTGACATACTATATAGAATTTTGATGAGTGATGGTCGATAGAAAAATGAAAGAATTAGAAATGATCATGAAATATTTATCAACAGAAAGTTTTTATAACTCTTGTTTAAATTTCTAAAGAAATTTACTAATTATACCATCTTGAGTTATAATGTATGATTAATATCAACACTCATCTTATTTTCAATCACTATTCATCTTTTTGATAATTATTAGGGGGTTAGATTAGTTAATATAGTTATTTAAAATCGATTTCAAAAATAGTTATAAAATCAAGTTTTCTTAAATAACTAATTCGATACAAGGTCAAAAAATGTTTTTCTAGAAGGGGTTTTATAAGAAAATTTTCTGCTATTAAAAAATTATTTCAAATGAAAAATATGCAGACATTTTCTTTGAAAAAATGATGCAGCAAATGAATGTGTCAAAAATTAATCACGTTCCACTAGTAATTTTTCTATCAACTATATTACCAGCGTAATCTGCATCTGAATTTAAATTTCACTCAAAATTCACTCGTTGAATGTCAAGGACCAAATCATGAATTTTGCAAAAAAAAATTTCAACAAATTATCTCAGAATAAAGTTCTCTTGAATTTGAAATGAAGCCATGTTGACAATCAAACAGATATCAAAGTGTCAATTTTAGAAGCTATCCAACATCATTTTTATTTCAAAGCAATTTCTTGAAATCTAAAAAAAATTAAAATCCTTTCTACAATTTTTAAATAGAATTCATTAGGATTTTAAATCGAGGCCGTGTCAAACCATGAATAGAGATTTAGCCAAAAATATTATAACAAAAATATTATTATCCAATCAAAACACTATCTTTATCCCAAACTTATATATCAAGTAATTCTAGAGAAATTTATAGTGTTTTGGCATAAGAAAATAATTGGCTAACAATTTTGAATAAGTCAGAATCATCATCTTTTCATCATCTCAATATTGGCTGATTTTAATTCAAAATACGGTGCAGATTATCACAATTAATATATCGTTCAAAGAAATATACCATTACCTATTTTACCTTTACGATATTTTTCGTCGTTGTCCATTGTGATTCTGTCACCTTTATACTAGGCTAAGGAACTTAGCTTTGTCGCCCGTTGTGTTTCTGAAACAGCCAAAATCCAGAGAACACTATTGTTGTTCCTTAGCCTGCCACCACACCTACACGGAAAAGGATTTATGTGACCTATTTGTTTTTATAGGTCCATGGTTGTTAGTGGCAGAAAATTTTGAAAAATAATTTTGTGTAGACCCAAAACTATTTATAATTGTTCCCTTTGGCACCCAAATTTGTTTAACTTTGAGAGATTTTATATTTGTGCCTTTTGGAACCCAAATCGGTATAGTTTTCACATGTTTGGGTCTATACCAACAATTATTGTGGTCGTGTCCAAATTTTCTACAAATTGTGCACATAGAATTAACTTGATTAATCTTGTTTTCAACAATTTTCGAATTATTAAATCCAAGTCCTTGTCTAACCGTATTAACAGTTTGCTTTCCTAATAGCATATTCAACGATTTTTCACTTTTTGAAAATTTATCTAAAGTCGTAGACAATTGTTGGACTTTTGATTTGAGAGATTCATTTTCGTTTAACAATTGTGTGCACTTTTTAATAGAATTCTCTCTCCTAGTATTTTCATTCTCCTTTAAAATCAGAATTTCATTTTCAAGCGATTTTATTTTAATTTCTGATTTTTTAATTTCCTCATCAAATGTTGGACACTTATCACACTTAGGGATCCTACTTTGATAGGTTTTAACTAATTGATCAAGTTGTTTATTACATTCTATCAAAGTATCCTTTTGAGATTCAAGTTTGGCGTATTTTTCCCTAAGTCGTTCAAAACAACCGTTTACTTCATGAAAATATATAAGCAACTCAGAATGGGTAAGTTTTGATACCTCACTTGGCTCGTCATCGTCACTGTCAGTTGTATCACCTCGAAGACACAATTCTGCCTTTTCGCTTTCACTGCCAGTGCTTTGATCATTCTCGTCTATTTCATCCCAAGTGGCTGCAAAACTTTTCTTTTTCTGTTTCTTTCCGTGGCTGGATTTAATTTGTGGACAATCGGGCTTGATATGGCCGGGTTTGTTGCAATTATAACAAATAAACTTTTGTTCTTCTGAGTAGTCTAGTGCTTTGGCTATTCTGCTTTTTGCCTTTTGAATTCGAGCTGAATTTCCATGTTTTTGATTCCATTTTTTGAATTTCCTTATTAACAGCTCCAATTCTGCTGCTCCATCATCTTCATCGTTATCATCACTTTCGGTTGTTCCTTTGAGAGCTATTGATTTCTTTTGAGTGTCACCTCCTTCACGCTCTTCTTTGAATTTCATTTCAAGCTCATAAGTGGTGAGATTTCCGATGAGTTCCTCAACTTTAAGTTGTTTTAAATCTTTCGATTCTTGAATGGCAGTTACTTTTGCTTCAAAGCTTCGTGGAAGAACTCTGAGAATTTTCCGGACTATTTCCAATTCGGTGTATGTTTTTCCGAGAGCTTTTGATTTGTATACGATATTGGAAAGTCGACCGTACATCTCTTTGACATTTTCTTCCTTTGCCATTGTAAAGTTCTCGTATTCGCTGCTTAGCATGGCAAGGCGAGATTCTTTGACTTGAGATGTTCCTTCGTGAGTCACTTCTAGTATGTGCCATATTTCCTGCGCAGTTAGACAATGTGAGACACGATTAAATTCAAATTGATCCAATGAACAAATAATAGAATTCATAGCTTTAGCATTAGTATTCTGTAATTTATTTTCTAGTTCTGTCCATTGTTCCTTTGGTTTCTCTATCTCCTGATTATCTACAATTATAGTTGGTATTCTATAACCTGTCTCAACAATATTCCATGCGTCAATGGTTTTTAGAAAAATTTCCATCCTATTTTTCCAATAAGCATATTCACCATTGAACATTGGTGGTCTAACTATCGACTGCCCCTCTGCAAAAGCGTTATTAAAAGAAGCCATTTAAAAAATTCAAATTTTTAAACAAAAACTGGTTTTTGAAAAATCGAATTTTTTTTTTCAAAATAAATTGACTTCTAATCCTAGCTCTGATACCACTTGTAGGATCGATTTCACCCTAGAGGGGGGTGAATAGGGTGATAGTGTTAATTATAAAAATTAATCGCGGAAGCTTATAAAATAATTTCAACACGGATCACAGAATATTACCAGCACAGAAATAAATAACAGAATAATAAAATGCAGAACAGAACAACACAGAATTTACCCAGCTTCGGCAAAACCCTGCCTACGTGCTGCCCCCAAGGTTTCTACTAGAAATTAGAAAGTCCCTCGCTTACACACGTAAACTCGCTATACCCGCTATTGACTATTCTAACTCTACGCTCAAAACCTTGACCACAACTCAACTACCGAGTTGCAAATTCCCAAACTACACACCGTAGTTTGCACCCTAGTCACACGACTAGAAAATTAAAACCGTTTAAAAAAGAAAATGCAAATTAAAAACAAAATAAAATAAAATAACCCTATTTAAACAATTAAAAAACCCTTTGTATAACAAAGAAAGAAAAACCAGGCCGGCCCAATATTTATTCCTTTTATTTTCTTCGGCCCTATTTCTTTTGTGATAATGTCGGCTATCTCTGTTTCTTCCTTCGTTCCTCCTGATTGCAAAATTAGGGCTTTTGTTTCTCTGATCCAAATTCAGGGTTATTGAAGCGCCGCTTCAGGTTGGTCGAATCGAAACTAATAATTTTTAGTTGCTTGCCTTTTCGATTCGTTGTTGCTTTGAATTGTGGACGGCTACTTCGAGTTCGGCTGAGTGATATGGTATGTGATTTCCTTTTTATTTGTTCTTCTTTGTTGTACTCGAACTCTCTGCGATGCCGATGATGATTATTGGGTTTTATATAGGATTCGAAATCCTATTTTTGCGTTCGTCTGATGTTTTCCAAAATTGTGCTTTGGCCATACGATTTTGTTTGGATGATTGTGATAAATTTTTGGCTAATTCAAATGCATATATATCACTGCTCCGATCATTTCTCTGTTGACTTGTTCAATTGTGACTTCGGCTTTGAATTTGACGCGTTCGAAGAAGTTTGATTCATTCACCTTCGGCCTTGACTTGACTTTGCACACTGACCTATACATATTGTTGCTTGATTCTGGTCTCTAATTTTATCTTGTTCGATATTGCTTTTGGTCAGTATGGTTGTTGATTTTGTGGCCGTTCTTTATATCAAAACTGCTACTTGATATTGTAATTGACATTCTTTCATGTTCGACCTGATGCTGCACTTGGTTGTATTCTTCTCTGTCCACTGTGATTTCACTGATGCATGGTTATTTTGTTCATAGCTACTTCATTTGAGACTGTGAATTGCATTCGTATCCTTGCTTTAGATGCTTGAGTACATGCTGTTTAGTCTTCATGTATGTGCATTTGCTAGTTCGAGCTTGCACTTGTATTGTAGCTGTTTCATATTGATTGTACACTTGAAGTTCTGACGGCTTTAAGTCTCTGTTTGATCATTGAAGTGTGCTCGAGTCTGCACTTTGTTATGCAACAGCTTGGTCATGCTTTTGTTTCTTTGCTGCCTCTATTATGTATGCATTTGCATACTGCTTGTTGTTTGAATATTTTTGGATGCCATCTTCATGATTATTGTATATGTTCTCTGATACATGTTTATGTTGTGGGCTTCGTGTAACTTCGACACTTTCATCTTGAGCTTGTGTAATTTGAACCTTGCTGTGCATTGCATTGATGATTTTGGCCTTGACCACTTTGATACTGTAACCATTTTGCAACAGTTTGGGCTTGCCTTCTGGTTTATATTATTGTTGCCTTGAGACTATTGACATGTGCACTTTGGTCTTCATTTGTGTTGCATGTTAGTGTGCTTCTGTCTTTGGCTATCTTTCTTTCAGTGCTTAGTGTCTTGATGCATTGCTTGTTGCACTTACTTACTTGCTGTCGTAGACGTTTTGGACTGCATACTTCTTGTTGCAGTCTTGTAGTTTTCTTTGACATTTGCTGTGACATGAATTTGTTTATCTGCACTGTTGTATATTCGAACTGCACCTGTGTTGAATCCAGTTTTATTTGGATTTGACCTTGTGCTGAAGTCGTGATATATTGCATGTTGCACCTGAGTTGAATCCTGCTTTTTATTTGGATTTGACCTGTGCTCACCTGTCCCTGTAAATCAATCAAGTGTATATATCGGTGTGCACGGCCTTGTGGCATATACAGTGATACACTGTGTATGTCACAAGTTGTTCGTGTATGATGAATTCAAATTTAAATTATGACGAACAACCCAAATAACTGAGGCAAATCATATTTTTAAAATCATCTTTTAATTTATATTGCAAAAATATTTTCTTTTCAATTTTACTGCGTTAGTGAATATTTTTGCAGATTGCTCAGATGCTGGATTCAAATTGGAATGCAGTTGAAGATAAATACGAGTGTGAGTGATATGTAGTGAGGTGAACTGTAAATATGAAATGTAATGAAATTTGTATCAAAATTGTATAGTGAATAGTGAGAGTTTGAAATTGTACTATCAAAGTTGTAATAAATATTTGTTTGAATAAAATATTCATTTGAATTCAATAACTGTGTTATTTATTTTTATTCAGCAAATATATATTTATTCTGTGAAAATTAAAATAGTACGTTAACAAATACATTTAAGTGAATGTATATATGTTTATTATCATCAAACAAAAATCATATAAGCGCATATTCAACATAAATAAAATAAGTAGAAATCACTCAGGCCTATCATTTCAGCCCATAACGATTTTTCCCTATTCTAAAGTCCGTTCGGGTATGTATCATTTCAACCCATAGTGATTCTATTCTAAAGGGAACTTGCACCATGAGAACGGAATAAAATAAACAATATAGCAACATATAGCAGTATCAGATGATGTGACAGGTTTATAAACAGGGTTAACATCATATGATTCATATCATAGGCAGGTATAACATGATATAATATTTCTACACATTCACTTGTTATCACTTCACAGTTCTATAAGTATGAATGTTAAGTGTGAATACTCACATTTTCAAGCTGGAGTTAGCAAATCAAAACACACAGAAAAATCCAGAAAGCACGATACAACATGACTTTTGATTCAAGTGAGTAGAGAGCCAAGATGTTGATCTTGTAAACAACAAATAAAACAAGACAATATAAACATATATTTTCAACACAAAATATTATTGAAACAACTGGAAATAAAAAGCAACAAGGAACAAGATGACTTGACCATGCTTAAACAACTCAAGTGCTCGGCCTAGGAGATTCATATGCTCGACCATAGTGGTGTTTTGGTGGTAAGTGGCTCGGGTTTGGCATCATATAGGCATGGCTACAAGGGGATGTGAAGAGTTTGGGAGTTACAACATGAAGAAGGCCAAAGGACAAGGCACAAGAGGAAGGTTTGGTGCACCACTAGGCTCGGCCTAGTCATCATTTGGGCTCGGCCATGCATGGTATACGCCAGGTCAGTGGTCATGTTGCGGCCAAGGTGAAGTCAGTAGGTGGTGGTGGTTAGGTACTGGCCGAGGCAAAAAATGAAGGGGGATGGTTAAATTATGGCTCGGCTAGGCATTTCAAGGAGTGTTTTTACAAATTTTATGGTGCTTGCTTCATATGGAGGCCACGGCCACATCTGGACAGGGGAAGAGGACGTAGTTGCTTCCATGGATGGTGATGGTGGTGGTCGGTGGAGATGATGGTGGTAATGGCCTAGCAAAGCACAAGAGAGATCAAGGCAAAATCAATAGAAAAAAGGAGAAAAAGTAAGAAAAGAAGCCATTAAAACTTACCAAAATATTTTCAGAAATGGAATAGCCGTGAGAAATGAAAGTGATGAGAAAGTTTCTCACGTGAATAGCAAAGAAAATACACGGTTATAGGATAAGAAGTGTATGGCCAAAGCAAAGAAATGAAAGGTCAAAAGAAATGAAAAGACAAGGCTAATGAAAAGTCACAAGTTGTAAACGCTTTGTGTCTTCAAATTTCCACTTTCTTTTATTCAAACTAAACAAATAAAATTTAAGTAAATAAAATAGAAAATGAAAACAAAATAAAGTAGAAATGAAAATAAATAAATATTTTTAGGAAAAATAGAAAATAAATAAAAATATAGTTTATTAAATTGGAACTAGAATTTAAAATTGTAAACAAAATACAATTAACATTAGAAAATTACCACAACACTTTTAAACCGTTTTAAAAATAAAATCTTGAAATAAAATCAATTTTAAAAATATTTTCAAAATGAAATAAAATCTGATTTAAAAATATTGTCAAAAATCTAAGGTTGTTACACTCTCCCCTACTCAAATCTTTTCGTCCTCGAAAAGAACGAACAAGGAAAATGAAGAAAGCAAGATAGAAAGGCAATTAGTACCTGAAACAAATAATTTCGGATTCGAAGCACGAATGCTCTCCTTCGTCTCCTAGGTACAATCTCGATCATTAGTACTCCACTGTACTTTGACCAGACTAACAGTTTTCCTTCTTAGCTGCTTCGTACCTTTGTCGACAATACGAAGTGGATTCCTCTCGACAGTCGGATTAGGCTCAATATTCAAACTATCAACAGTAGAAGGCTGAACAATAAGAGATGGGTCATGAAGATACCAACGAAGATGTGAGACCTGGAATACATCGTGCACTCTAGAAAGCTTCTCCGGCAAATTCAGACGAGAAGCCAAAGACCCAACTCTTTCCACAATACAGAAAGGACCAATGAACCTAGGAGAAAGCTTCCCTCTACGACCAAGGCGAATGACATTCCTTAAGGGAGAGACCTTAAGGAACACCTGATCGCCAACAACAAACTCTAAACTCCGCCTACGCCTATCAGCGTACTTCTTCTCCCTATCCCGCGCAACCCTTAACTTCCTCTTAATCTCCTCAATTCTGTCAGAAGCCTCCAAAATCAAATCAGGACCAGGAACCAAACGATTACCAGATTCAATCCAGCAAGATGGAGATCTACAAGGTCATCCGTAAAGAGCAGCAAACAGAGGCATTTAAATATTGGCCTGGATTCAAAGATGGAATGAGATAGATAAATGATTAAGATAAGCTTAAAACAGAAGATTAGATTATACCTGATAACTATTATTATAGGTGAATTCGACAAGATGGAGATGATCTTCCCAAGATCCTCCATAATCAAGCACACAAACACGAAGAAGATCTTCGAGAATCTGATTCACTCTTTCTGTTCGACTGTCGGTCTGTGGATGGTAAGCAGTGCTCAGATTCAGATGAGTACCCAAAGATTCCTAAAAAGCTTTCCAAAACTGATTGGTAAAGATATGATCACGATCATAAACAATACTGAGAGGAACACCATGGAGATGAACAATCTCTCTCATGTAGATCTCAGACAAGCTAGAAGCAGAGCCGGTAGACTTGGCCGGAATGAAATGAGCGGACTTGATCAGTCTATCCACAATAACCCAAATAAACTTACCATTCTTACGAGTCAAAGCAGTAAGAGGTGCAGCAATCCGAGCAAAATTCTCAATGAATCTTCGGTAATAACCAGCAAGGCACAGAAAACTACGAATCTCAGAAGGAGTCTTAGGAGTTTCCCAATCCTGTAATAGAATAGGGAGAAATAAGAACAACAAAAAGGATAGAATAATTAAATGACAAAGGAAAAAGAGAAAGAAAGACTTACATTGATCGCAGCAATCTTGACTAGATCAACAGAAACTCCATTACTAGAAACAATATATCCAAGAAATCGGATTTCATCTTTCCAAAAATGGCATTTAGAAAATTTAGTCTTCAATTGATGATTTCTAAGAATTTTCAAAACAGATTTCAAGTGCGACTCATGCTCTTTCTTGGTCTTAGAAAAGACAAGGATATCATCAACAAAGACTAGAACCAATTTATTAAGCACATCACGAAAAACACGATTCATTAAATCAACAAAGAAAGTAGGAACATTAGTCAAACCAAAAGGCATGACTAACCATTCATAGAACCCATTCTCAGTATAGAAAGCAATCTTAGGAATACTTTCCTCAGCAACTCTGAGCTGGTGGAAACCTATGGCAAGATCAAGCTGAGAGAAAACAGTGGCACCATAAAGCTGATCAAACATATCATTGATACGAGGCATTGAATATCTATTTTTCATAGTGAGGTTGTTCGGGTCCCTATAATCAACACATATCCTCAAAGATCCATCGGACTTAGTGACGAAAACCACCGATGCTCTCCATTCTGAATGGCTAGGTCTGATCAGACCATTGGAGAACAAGTCCTCAATTTGCTTTCCCAACTCAACCTTCTCGCTGGATGCCATTCTTCTAGGAGGAAGAACTACAGGTCGAGCTTCAGGAATAAGATCAATACGGAAATCAATATCCCTCTTAGGAGGAAAAGCGGTGACTTCACCAAATACATCGGGATAGAATCTAACCACACGGGTCAAATGAAGATCACCAGGAGAAGAATCCAGAGAATAAATAAAACTGCCAGCAAAATCCTGAGGCATGCGATACTGAATAATCAAGGGATTTCCTTGATCATCAACAAGATAAATAGACCAGGCTTTACAAGAGATATGGGCATCATGTCTACCCAGCCAATCACTTCCAAGCAATAAATCAAAAGCATCGAAGCCCAAAACATAGAAATCACCACTAAAGCGATGATCAGAATAGAGAAGTTTCACTTGCTTACAAATCCTATCAAGGTTTGCGGTGCCCCCAATGGGATTTGAAACACATAATTGTACAGAAGCATACTCAGGAGAAAGGAGATGCTCGAACTGATCACACAAATCAACAAAAATAAAACTATGGGAAGCTCCCTTATCAAATAAAACATGAACATGATGCTGAAATAAAGAAAAGGTCCCTTGAAGAGTACCTTGGTCATCACTATGGGCAGGAGCTGGAGAAGGTGCAGAGGTGACAACAAATATACCGAAAGGCTTACCCTTCTGCTGGGTAGGGCAATCCTTTTTGAAATGACCAGACCGAAGACAGATATGGCATAGATCACGCCTCATCAACCGAGTTGGAGGAGGAACAGCAGCACCAGCTAAAGTAGGGCAACTATTGGCATAGTGTCCCTTCTGATAACATTTGAAGCAGGTGATGGCAGAAAGGTCAACAGGCTGCTTCTGAGAAGGAGAAGATGATAAAGATCCCAAATCCGGATGCTTGAGCCAATTCTTCTTCTGCTGTTGGAAATTAGGCTTTCTCTTCTTAGAGTTAGCAGAGGAAGATTGAGATAAAGGAGCACCAACAATAGCAGGACCCTTAGAAGTAGGGTTCTCATAACGAATAGCCATATCCATAAGTCCAGTGAAAGGGATGTGAACATGGGCAATAAGGCGATCATAGTACTCAAGACGAGCACCAACAATGAACTTCCCATTCTTCTTGAGAGGTGTGTCTATCAGGCCATGACCGAACTTAGAAAGTTCGTTGAACTTCCTCTCGTACTGTGAAAAATACATGCTTCCCTGCTTGAGAACCATGAACTCCCTATAAAGCTGGGATTTCCCAGCCTCGGGCATCCACTTAGCAACGAAAGCATCCCTGAAAAGATGATAGATAAGCTTAGAAAAGGCACAAAAGAGATAAAAAAACAGAATTCAAAGAAACACAAGAAGATACCTAAACTGCTCCCAAGTAAGATCAGCCTCGACGGTGTTAGCCGTAACAGACTCCTACCAATCTTGGGCAGCCTCCTGCAACTGCCATGCTGCTAACTGACGCTTCTGAGCATCAGTAATCTCAAGACCAGTAAATATCCTCTGCAAACTCCGTAACCATTGCTGGGCTTCAATAATGCTCTCTGAACCGGTAAACTTGGTTCCACCAAGTTGAGAGAATTCCTTACAGAGAATAGTAAACCTAACAGGTGCAACAGGCCGAGGACACGACCCCTACCTCTGGCATTTCCATGATTCATCCTAAAAAGTCAAGAATGAATTTTAAGACAAAGGTAAAGAGAAGACAAAGATAAATTAACTTGGAAAAATATCCTAAAGAAAGAAAATACTAATAAGGTAGATAAAAAAGGAAGGAAGTTTAGAAAAAAATTCCTTTAAAACAAGAAAAGTTTATATCAAAAATAATCTTTGAAAAATCCTTTGAAAAATCATTTTAAAAATAAGTTTATACTTTGAAAATACGTTTTCTCACAAAGAAAATGATTCTGAGGTTGATTTCACTCATTCTAGGGTATTCACAACACCAAAACAGCCATTTTATAACACTTATTTTTTAGAAATTGTAACGGTTATTTTCGTTATAAATTAGTAACGGTTAATTTCGTTGTTAAAGAGTTGCCACGATTATTAGTGTGACAAAATTCAGCACTTATGTAAATGGGGTGAACTACCAAGGACAATTTTGTAAATTTGTTTTTGTCGTCCGTTCCATGGTTGGTAACGCTACTAACACTCTTCTCATTGATGGCTAGGGTTTCCCATTCAGCCCCAACTGAACTGTTATTTTCTTTTTTCAGGTTCAAATCCACTATTTTTGAATTTCAAGCTGAATCTCTAGCATCGATTGAATTTCAAGCCCTGATCTTGATCGGTTAACGTCGCCAAGCTTTTGAATGAAGAATCTAAGCTTAATATCTTACCAGGTACTGCGAATTAAACTGTAGTTGCCATTTATTTGATTGCGTTTACTTGATTTATAAATGAATGCTATATATTTTTGATTAATCGTTTTTTATCCAAGTTTGTTTTGATTTTGTTAACGATTATGGAAGATTGCATTTTTTGAAATTAGGTTTATGAGTTGCTTATTAGTACCCAAATTTTGTATACCGCTGTCGAATATAGAATCCATTTTAGTAATCGTGCCTGTATTTAGTTGAAGTTAATCCCTTATTTGCATTTGGGAGTAATTACATCTATAGAAAAGATGATCCTTGTTTTTCCATATTTTTGGCATAAATTAGATGAATATTGTTTGGGAGTAATCACACTTTGATGCTGCACGTATTGCTGCTGGGCTTCCTTTTGTAGTGAAGGCTTTTTACTAATGTTTGCTCGTTGGAAAAAACTGGAAAAAGATCTTTACAATGAACGCAAAGAGTAAATATCTTTTATGCTTCAACTAGTTTGTTTATATCTTTACGGTATCTTTCTCGAATGGACCCACCTGTTTGTGAATTAAATTTATGGCTTATTTGTAATGCAGTCGATTTGATGTTAGTCAGATTCCAGATGTTTACGACTCATGCAAGTAAGTGACAATATGAATTAACTGTTTATCTTTTAACATGACAATGTGGTAACAAGATTTTTAGTTTATATATTCATTTTGCAACACGACTTTTCTTGAATCTAAGCTATCAGTTATAACTTGATAACTATATAACAGGTATGATCTTTTGCATAATGCACATCTCAATCTTGATGGTTTAGCTGAACTCTTTAAAGTTGCTCAGGTATTTCTATTACATACAGATCTTAAAACATACTGCTCCCAGGAGAAGTAAGATTAAATTAATATTGAAGTAAAACTCCGTTCCTTAATGAATTAAAGTAATATATATCATGATAGCAATGATGACATTGTCAAATAGTGTGAGGTTCATTATATGTTAGTTTAGTTCCCAAATACCTTTTATTGTCACATTTTTTTATTGCAGTTTCACTACCACTTTGTTTTCTCATATTCGATTGATAATACTCCAAAATTCATAATACTGTGTTACCAGAGTTTTAGGCTCATAATTTTATGAACACATGTTTCTCTCAAACACATTTTCGTCTTCTAACTAAGATCTGCATATTTCCAGTTACTTGCAGATGGTGTTATTCCTAATGAGTATGGTATCAATCCAAAACAGAAACTTAAAATTGGCTCAAAGGTAACCTTACTTTAGTCTTACTTCAAACAGCTGTTTAATATTTATCAATTGAATCCTTCTTTGATAAAATAACTTTATTTTCTGCTACAGGTTGCTCGTCGTTTATTAGGAAATTTTTTAATTGATTTACGTAATACTCGAGAAGAGGCTCTTAATGTCGCTGAACTGAAATCAAAGGAAGATAAAAATACAAAAATTCCCAGTCCGAAGAAAGAAGAGGTTTTTAGCAGTCCTAGACGTGCAAACAAGAATGAAAACAGAAGGACCAGTTCAGCTAGTGAAAAATCACTTGAGGACGATGATGAAGACAAAGAAACCAAATACAGATTAGATCCCAAGCATGTTTCTGACTTTTAACATTTAATTATGATTATAGATTATCAATCGTTCTTCAACTAAGTTTTCAATATCATTCCCGTTTCAGGTATGCAAATGTAAAAACTCCCGAGCGGCATGTTCGCACAAGGCTTTATTTCACATCGATATATATTTATACACACACACACACACACACTTTTTCCTCCTTTTTTCTTGTAGCCCAAAACAAAAAAAACAAAAAAACTTTAATGTACTTATTAGATGGTAATAAACTTTCAATCATTGGTTACTAGAAATTCAGTGTATTACCATATTGTGTGCAGGAATCACATATACACTCTTTAGTGAATGTACTGCGGTACTGCAACCTTGATGAATCGTTGCAAGGAGAGGAAAGCCTTGTTTGCAAAAGTGCTCTAGAGAGGTTGTTTAATACAAGAGAGTTGGACTACATGAGCAACATTGTTCTCAGAATGTTTGAAAATATGGAGGCAAGAATTTAAAATCTATTTTTGTATGGCGTTTTAAAGTCAATGAATCTATGTCTAATATAAGATGAAATTTAAGTTAATGTTTTTAAAATGGTCCGGAAGCCTGTGGGAAGAGGATTTACATTTTGATTGCCAAATTTAAGTACCTTTCATGATCTGAAATGATTTAATGTGCAGGTACCTTTAGACGATCCAAAGAGGTTTCGAATAGAAATGACATTCAGTCGTGGTGCAGACTTAAGTCCTTTAGAGGTATGCTAATCTACTTTAGTTCATTCTTGCTGATTTCCATAGGGGTATTTATTAGCAGTAAAAAGAGCACAATATTTTTCTCTTCATTTTTCTTGTAATAAGAATGATTAAGTGCCTTGGCGACAGGCTGTCCTTATCTATATCCATATTTCACCACTGAATCTACCATATTTTGCTTTCTCTCTATTTAGTTGGAGGGAAAAAGAAGAAAAGGAAAAGAGATATTGCAAAGCTTTAACCATTCAATATTGAGTTCGGCTATGCATAAGTTTAGACACTCCAAAGATTAACAACCCCTACCCCCTCTTCTTTTTTAATTGGGCATTAGAAAATTTTAACATGAACTAATCAATACATATGTTCTTAATGCCTATTATATTGGAAATTTTTTGATAGCATAGATGATGTTAAATGTTGCCCATTATATTGATTGAAAAAAAATGCGTTCTTTACTGACAGCAGCGTCTAAACCTGTGAGACAGGCTGCTCAAATACTAAGCAAACCTGATTTCGGTCCAGCTGCTTGGGTTAAAAGATTAGTTACATTACCCTTCTTTACATAGCCTATGACTGGCCTGAACTTAGCGGAAAATTTTGTTCAAGTGTGGAGGAGCCATCCTTGCATGTTCTGCCTACCATCCTTGCATGTTCTGCCTATTTCGTTCTTGCGACATCTGGTCTGTTTTATCATTCCTCTTTCTATTTAACAAACTTAATAACAATATGATGCCTTACTGGCCAACATTGGTGTATACAGAACTTAGAAGACTACATGAAGAATCTGAACCAAAATCACAATGCTGTTTTAGCATTTAGACCAACAGGTACGATACTTCATTGTTGTTATTTATAAGTTTTAGAGTTGCAATTTCTGATCATACCCCTCATCATTTATCAGGTTGGACTTATTTTGAAAAGACCGAAAGCCAGCTTAATCTAATCAAACCGAATTGTAAAGGAAATGTAACCATAGAGAGGTGATGAATGGGGAAATAGTTGTATGGGTGGAGAAAGTGTTTGATCTATAAGCACCTATTTATGAAGCACCACAAAATGGTAATTACAAGCTATTTGATATAATTGATGGAGGTTTTGTTATTTGGCCTGAGTGTCGTGTTCGTTGTTTGTAGGATCTAGAATTTATTTTGGAGTAATGTTAGAACTTGTAATATTTTGATTTCATACTCTTTAGTTATGTATGATGAACTTGTGAAATTTCGAATCTTCCTTTAATTTGTTGTCAAATATTTGTGCAATTTAAGTTGTATGTTTGGATGCGTAATTGCTTATTGTTATCGAAATTCTGTAATTTTTGATATGTATGTATCTACTGTATTATAATAGACAATTCTGTAGTGTAAATGCTAGCAAAAATGCAGCTCTACATGGTTTGGTAGCTGTAACGAACATATTCGTTACTAAAGATGAAATTTATAACGAGCATAGTCGTTACTATTGATGAAATTTGTAATGAACAAGTGCGTTACTAATGATGAAATTTGTAACGGACAAGGTCGTGATAATTTAGAATGACAACCCCTTCTTCTACCATGAAAGGGGAAACTAAGTAACAGAAAATACCCGTTACAAACCGATGCAACTAATAACAAACTTTTTCGTTACAAAAATTTAGATTTCTAACGACAAAGTCCGTTGGTAAGTGATATATCTAATAACGGGTAGAGGCCGTTATAAATATTTGTAACGACATACCTCACGCCTGTACCGCTCACGACTATATCTGTTATAAATTTCATTTGTAACGACTATATTCGTTATAAATACACCTTTTTGGTGTAGTGATTCCTACCCTATCTCTAATGAGTTTTTGCTCCGTAGGCTAAGGTTTGCCTAAAAATCAAAGCTCTGATACCAACTGCAACGACCCTCTATTTTAGACCATTCAAATCGAAAATAATCCACACATGTCAGACTTGAATAATTCAAAATAACATATTGTACTAAGATTTGGAGCAAATAAAATCAATTCATAGAATCACAAACACAGAAATATCAGAATAACTTGCAGCGGAAATAAAATATCATAGTAGCTCATGAAGCTACTATAACAAAGTCTCAAACAAACACATAATATCTGTCTGAAAACAAACACAATAGAAATCCCAAATACATAGAAGTTCACTAATACAAGAGCTGAAATAGAACAAATGAAACTGAAATAGATAAATAACTAGATTAGCAGAATCTCCAGCGATTCCTAGCTTCAGAAAGAGAAATCCAAAGCTGTGAATACTCAGGCTGACCCGAGCGTAAATAAAACACAAACACTCGAGTCAGGATATACATACTTATACAATGTAAACCAACTCAAGTGAACTGTAATAAATGTACAAATAACTTAAATGATGCTTAGGACCGCCCATCCTCTGAGGATCCGTTAAACTATTTACTATGTAGTAATATTTTCTATTATAATAATGTCTAATAATAAAATAAACATACTTTAAAATAGCATCAAGGGGTTACCCATATAACCCTTAACACGTAATAGTGCCAGTAGTCTATACAGTACCTACATATCTCCTGATCGGGAGACTATGAGAAGATACTCCATAGGCACGACACAAATCAAACTCGTAGTAAGGCTCGTTATGGTATGTGACACGACACACAAGGAAATGCTGGGGTAGATATACCAATTACGCACACGGGCTGGTGGTAATGTAGCAGCCACTACGCTCACCTCGGAACACACTCCCAAATCAATATCGAACGATGGCCACCAAATCAATCATAAGTAAGAGTATAGTATCGAAGAAATGTGTCTGATAGGAGAAATGACCTCACTTGGCCCGAGATCGCTCCTGTTTTAGCCGCCTTATGCCAACTCACGGGAGTCGGGTCCACGTTCATACCTCAGTAGGATCGTCGCCACCATCCTACTTCATTCTGGAAACTCCACTGCGTAGACAGTTGTTAAAGTGGTTTTTCGGTATCAACAGAGAGTATGTCAATATCTGATCCCGGTCTCTTTAACAACCAATCGTTATTATGACCCGTGATTATACAATTCAAAATGGTATTTTATACTTTAAAAATAAAATATCATTTCAAATTCAAATCTTTATCGGAATAAAGATCAAATCACTTCCAATCCATTTCAAAATATCAAAATATCATATCCTTTCAAAACCTCATTCATTTTATTTATTTTAAATACCATTCCAAATCACATTTCAAAATGGTTTATATTTCAAATCAAAATACTCCATTTAAACTATTTAAAAGTGAAGTCGTTATACTTACTAATCAAATATTCAATTTTCAAAAATTTAGCCTTTTCTGAGTTCATTTATTCAATTAAAAACTATAAAACATTGAAATTTCAGCTTTTCGCTGCACTTAGAAAATGCTGCGGTAAGTTATATTTGAAAACAATTCATTTCAGCAAAGACAACATTCATAACTGCTGTAGTAGTTCACTTACACTTGAAAAATCTCATTTCAGCAAACTGCATCACTTATCAAGTGCTACTGTAGCCTTTTTATTAGTTTCAGATTTTAGTTTTCATTCTGCAGCCACAACACTTACCAAGTGCTGTAATATCTCTTAGTTAAATTTCAGCTATAGTTTATTTGCATCTACCACAACACTTACAAAGTGTTGTAGTACCTTCTACTTCAGATTTTAAGTTAACTTCAGAAATGACAGCATTTCTGAAGTGTTATTAATTCAAATTTCAGATTTTCAATAAAATTTCAGAAACAATTAAACTTTGATTTTAACCCTTTTAATTTATAAAAATCATATTTTTCCACTCAAAAATGTTCATTTAAGTACCCTTTAACTTATGATTTTTATAAAGTAAAATTTTATACATAAAATCAAATTTTTAAATAATTCACTTATTATATTCAAGCGTACAATTTTCTATTTTTTGCATTTTAAAAATTAACTTAACAATTAAGTTTTAATTACCATTTTAAAATATAAAATTAATTTCCATTTTATTTACTTAACTTAAACTTCATTTTTAAATAGCATGTCAAATTTAAATTTTAAGTTATATTTCAAATTTCAACTTAACCATTCATTTATTTAACATATTAACTTATCGAAAAATCACTAATCCTTTATTTAAACATTTTAAATTCAATTTAGATCAAATTATCATAAATTTTCATTTTTTAAATACTTAAAAAATTTCCAGAAAAATATATAAAATAACCACGGGTCTATATAAAATTTTCTAACCTAAGTCAAGTGATACGGATAGTATATCATTTCAATTCGTAATTTACAAAGAAAAATTCGGGTTCTATCATTTTAAACCCGCAATCCCAGTTTAAAATAAATAAAAGTCGCTCAGGCCTATCATTTTAGCCCATAACGATTTTTACCTATTCTAAAGTCCGTTCGGGTATGTATCATTTTAACCCATAGTGATTATATTCTAAATGGAACTTGCAGTGTGAGAATAGAATAGAATAAACAATATAGCAACGTATAGTAGTATCAGATGATGTGACAGGTTTATAAACAGGGTTAACATCATATGATTCATATCACAGGCAGGTATAACATGATATAATATTTCTACACATTCACTTGTTATCACTTCACGGTTCCATAAGTATGAATGTCAAGCGTGAATACTCGCCTTTTCAAGCTAGAGTTAGCAAATCAAAACACACAGATAAATCTAGAAAGCATGATACAACACGACTTTTGATTCAAGTGAGTAGAGAGCCAAGATGTTGATCTTGTAAACAACAAATAAAACAAGACAATATAAACATATATTTTCAACACAAAATGTTATTGAAACAATTGGAAATAAAAAGCAACAAGGATCAAGATGACTTGACCATGCTTTAACCATTCAAGTGTTCGGCCTAGGGGATTCATATGCTCGGCCATAGTGGTGTTTTGGTGGTAAATGGCTCGGGTTTGGCATCACATAGGCACGGCTACAAGGGGATGTGAAGAGTTTGGGAGTTACAACATGAAGAAGGTCAAAGAACAAGGCAAAAGAGGAAGGTTTGGTGCACCACTAGGCTCGGCCTAGTCATCATTTGGGCTCGGCCATGCATGGTATAGGTCAGGTCAGTGGTCATGTTGCGACCAGGGGTGAAGTCAGCAGGTGGTGGTGGCCGAGGCAAAAAATGAAGGGGGATGGTGAAATTATGGCTCGGCTAAGCATTTCAAGGAGTGTTTTGAAAATTTTGTTGTGCTTGCGTTATATGGAGATCACGGCCACATCTGGGCAGGGGAAGAGGAGGTGATTGTTGCCGTGGATGGTGATGGTGGTGGTCGGTGGAGATGATGGTTGTAATGGCCGAGCAAAGCACAAGAGAAATCAAGGCAAAATCAATTGAAAGGAAAAGAAAAAGTAAGAAAAGAAGCCATTAAAGCTTACCAAAATATTTTCAGAAATGGAGTAGCCGTGAGAAATGAAAGTGATGAGAAAGTTTCTCACGTGAATAGCAAATAAAATACATGGTTATAGGATAAGAAGTGTACGGCCAAAGCAAAGAAATGAAAGGTCAAAAGAAATGAAAAGACAAGGCTAATGAAAAGTCACAAGTTGTAAAGGCTTTGTCTCTTCAAATTTCCACTTTCTTTTATTCAAAATAAAAAAATAAAATTTAAGTAAATAAAATAAAAAATGAAAACAAAATAAAGTAGAAATGAAAATAAATAAATATTTTTAGGAAAAATAGAAAATAAATAAGAAAATAGTTTATTAAATTTAAACTAGAATTTAAAATATAAACAAAATACAATTAACATTAGAAAATTACCACAACACTTTTAAAATGTTTCAAAAATAAAATCAATTTTAAAAATATTTTCAAAATGAAATAAGATCTAATTTAAAAATATTTTCAAAAATCTAAGGTTGTTACCCTTTGGCTATAGCCTCTTCCTTCGGCACTCACCCTCGGTTGTCTTCTTTATTTTTATCTAGCATATTATTTTTAGACTTTATTTAGTCTTCTACTGGTTCATATCACACTACTATAATATAAACAATATAATTTTAAAGGGTTATCGACGATACATCGGCGATGTAAATGGTAAATTCGTTGGTTAGTCGTCGGTTAATGGTCAAAAGAAATAAGTCGTCGATAAGTCATTGAAATGTTCAATGATATAACAATTAGTACTTGATAATAAATAAAATATTTTACCTAGGTCATGATAGTCGTTGTTATGTTGTCGTAAATTTCAACAACTTATCGACGACTTATGTCCACTAACATAGAGCCATACTCGAATACTTTCCCATTTCATTTACCCCAAATCAAAATCCAGAAATTGAAACCCCAAATGGAAAATTTCACCCCAAACCCCAACCCAGCTCAGTCGTTGTGCTCCGCTGCCTCTTCGATGACGCTCCAAAATCCCATCTGTAGAACAATGCTCCACTACCTATCCAAATCTGAACCCATCTTTTTGACGCTGCTCCAATGCCCCTATCTCTAATGACATTGGTTCCAAGGCCCCACCCTATTGATGTTGTTCCAATCTCCCAAGCCTCTATTTATGTTGTTCCAATCCCCTAAGTCTCTTTCGGCCTCCAAAGCATCAAAGTTATAGTCCTTTCATATTCATAATATCCATTTATGATTATGTAGTTTAAGTTTATAATAATGAAAATATTTTGGTTGATATGGGTTGGTTAGGATCAAAATATGTGTCGTCATAAATGGTTGATTAAAAATGTATGTGTATTCGAAGGATTTTGGAATTTCGTTGTACCTTGATTTGGTAGTTTTAGTTCAATTGATGAGAGTACATAGAATTGTTGATCCCATTTGACAAGATTTGTATATGACCATTACATTGATATTCATTTTTACTAAAATGAAATCATTATTCATCTGATATAATATTTATTGGAATTTTTTCCAGTATTGGACAAGTTATGAACATAAAAATATATACGTAAATTAATATTTTATCTTAGAGGGTCATAGAGTTTCGATAGCAGTTCCTATTTTATTCTCCATGTATGTTTTTTCATGCATGATAAGGAGAAAAGGGGGAAATGGTACCGAAATTTTGTGAATCACTAAAGTATTGATTTATGAATTATGTATATATTTTTATGTTTGTAATAGGCAGTAGGATAGCAGGCTATTCAAATCAAGGTTTACTTTTTTCATTATCATTTACTTAGTTTTAAAATTCATGATACAATAATAAATGATAATAAAATAAAAATTAATGATGAATAAATAGTAACATATGATTTTATTAAAAATGAATATTATATGGTATTAATTATAAAAATAAAATTAATGGTATTATCAGTAATATATTAATTAATATGTTGTAAAAATTAGCGATTGATATAAATACTAGTAAAAGAAAATTTTATTATATAGTACAAATAATAAAATAAAATTTAACAGTATATTATATGAATAATATTGCACGGCATTAATAATAAAATAAAAATTAACCATACACGATATTAATACAAAAGTTAGTAAAAGAAAATAATATTGTAATATATTAATTAATATATTATAAAAATTAGTGATTTATAAATAGTAGTATACGATATTAGTAAAAGCAAATTTTATTGTATGGTTTTAGTAATAAAATAATAATTAACCATATATGATATTAGTAATAGAAAATTGAATGTATGCGATATTAATAACAAAAACTAGTAAAAGAAAACAATATTGTGTGGTATTAATATTATAAAATGAAACTTAATGGTGTATGATATTATTTTTTGCTTATTTTCATGGAGTACAAGATGAATTATTTGAAAGCTCGAAGTCAAATACATAAGAAGTTTGAAAAATTACCATTGTAATTTAGTGAATGTGTAGAAGCATTCCTAAAGGCGACTTCCGATGATAAAACAAATATGAAAGAAATCCGATGTCTGCTGTAGTAAATGTCGTTGTGTTAAAACTCAAAGAATATAAAATATAGCTTTACATTTTCATACAAAGGGTTTTGTTCCAGATTACTACATGTGGAAATTTCATGGTGAAGTCGAGACAAGATTTGAATCGACGGTGATAGTTGAAGATGAACCTGAAAACGCTAATGTCGATTTTAAAGAACCTAATATAAAAATATAATGGCAGAAATAGTTCATGATGTTGTTGGTCCAAGTACATGGACTAATAAACCTGAATTAGAATAGGAACTTGACCTAAAATAAAAAAATTCTATCTGTTAGAAGCATAAAAAAGATTGTTGTACAACGGTTGTAAAATAACGTATTTATCATCAACATTTAGGTTAATTATTATAAAATCCACGTACAACGCATCAGAAAGTCTGACAAACTTAATTCTTAGTCTCTATAAAGAAATGCTTCCACTGGATAAGTCTTGGTAGAAAATTGGTATTTAAAAAAAGTACGTGCCTTTGATTTGTTACGTGAAAAGATTAACACATGTTGGATGCATGATATATTTGAAGGAAGATAAAAACCTTACAAGCTGTAAATTCTACAACAACCAAATATATAAATTAATAAAGAGCAATGGTAAAGGCGTGCATTTTACTCATACACATTACTTATAACACCCCATAAATTTTAACAATAAATTAAAATAATGATAGGGATAAAATTGTAATTTTTCATAAAAGAACAAAATAATTAATTTCTATAAACATTGAAACGGAGCTATAGGATCTATTTCATTGCATCCAAAATATAATTTACAGCTAGAAAACATATATAACTTGTTAAATTTGATGAAACGTGTGGAAAATAGCAGAAAATATGGCCACTGACACTTTTGTAATATGAATTTTGAACCTAAATAAGAAAACTCTAGTTTTCAGCTATAAATTGGACCCTAGCCTGCACTATTTTTTATTCCAAACCCTAGCCACCACTTTGTAGGATCGATTTTACCCTAGAGGGTGGGGTGAATAGGGTAGTACTAATAATAATAAAAATTAATGCGGAAATATATATAATAATTGCAACATAGACAATAGTAGAATAATAAAAGTAAATATAGAACAACACAGATTTACCCAGCTTCGGCAATAACCTGCCTACTGTTGCCCCCAAGGTTTCTACTAGAAATTAAGTAGTCAGACACTTACACATGTAAAATTGCAACACTCACTAATGACTAACCAAACTCTACGCTCAAAACCCTACCACAACTCAGCCACTGAGTTGCGCATTCTTGAACTACAGCACCGTAGTTCATAACCTAGTCACACGACTAGAAAGTTACATGAGATAAAAAAGAAAGTTACACAAATAAAAATAAACTAAAAAAATAGAAACAAAACCCTAATTATTTAATTTAAGCCTAATAATAATATAGAGCCGACCCACTTCAAAGTATAATTGGAGATAAAGAGATGAATGCATTCCTTTGTATTTTGTTCGACCGTTCCCCTTTGTTCCTCTTCAAAAACTAGGGCTCCATTCGATTGAAGCCGCCGCCTGATTTTGTATCAACTAAAGTGATTAAATTTCTTTGCTTCGTCAATCGTCTCTTGGCTTTGATTGGCTTTCGGCTGCTTCAATAAGTCAAGTTGGATGTTGATTGATTCGTACGTGATTTTTCCCTTTTTAGTTCTCAACTTTGATTCGAGTTACGAATTTGTTTGTGATTTATTTCAAGACTTGCTCTGGCATTTTTGTTTGAACTCAAATGCACTTTATGCCGATGATGTAACTAGGTTTCATAAAGATTAAAGCCCTATATTTTCGTTCGTATTTGTTTTGATTTAATTCTTCGTGGTTTTTGCTTGACCATTAGATATTTGATTCAATGCTTGTGACACTTCTGACTTGTTCTTATTTGATATGTTGCTTGAATAGTTTGAGTCGGTTCCATTATTTTCTATGATGCGTTTGCAGTTGCTCTGTGAATTTCTTTGGCTCGGTTCCTATGACTTCGACATTTGAAATTGTGATAATCTATAGGGTTGACGTGATTTTGGACTTCGACTTGTTTATTTTGAAATACCCTTGACCGGTTCACCGCGATCTACTAGTAATCGATTGTGGTATTTGAATTTTTAAGATTTTTTGGACTTATTCTATTCATGTTATCACCAGGCTATGACTTTGGTATTTAAACTTGACATGTTCATTTTGAAATCCTATTCAACTGCTGCTTATTCAACTCCTCCATTTTGTTACTCGAACTGCTACTGATCATGTTTGGTTATTTCTTTTGTAACTGTTGAGTTTGTTGACTTGTTCGATTGTCGCTTGATCATTATCACTACTTGCTTGAAGTTCTATGTCCAGTAGCTTGTATTGGTTTCATCTGATGTTCATTATGTGTATACATACATACATATATGTATATATGTGTATGTCCCGAGCATTTTGAGCCGTTGTCTACATTGCTTTAGAAAACTGTCTGGTTCAGTTTAAGTTTGGTTGTGTTGCATGTTTATTTCAAGTTAAACTCTAATCTGTCCTTATTGCAACCCTTGTGTGTTCGTTTGAGCATTTCATTGAACTGGATTAGCTGTTGTTGTCTTAGTTGAGCATCACTTGCATGCTCTCTAGTTGTATATGAGTCTAATATTAGTCTGGATCGAAATCATTGTATGTGTGGTCTGCACTGTTGAACATATCTTCTAGGCATCCCTGAAATGCCTTGTATTCATGTTCATGTTGATATTTGAATGTCTGGATGTAGACTGGTCTGGTTCAATTTTGAATTTCAGTTTGCACCCAGTTGTATGTATGTGTGTATGTGTTGTTGCAGTCCTTGTGTTTGCCTTTGAATTATGCAAAGTAGTATGGTTCTTTAATGATCTGGTTCATCCCTGAATGTTTGTATTTGTGTATACTTCTCTCTTGTGCCTGAATGCATGTTGTATTGTGACTGGAAGGTTTGATTTGGTTGAGTCATTTCATGTGTACATGTGTGGGTTGTTGCAGCCATTTGAATCTAGTTTCATTAGAGATCATGTTTGTCGAGCCATTGAACTTGTGTAAGGTTATGTTGATTTAGTCGAGACTCATATGCACTTGAGTTGAATCCAGCCTCGGCTCGGGTTTGACCTTGTGCTCACCTGTCCCTACGATTTCAACAAGCAGGTGTATATCGGCGTGCACGACCTTATGGCACGTACAGTGGTACATTGTGCATGTCATAAGTTGTTCATGTATGATGATTTAAAAGAATATGATGACAAACAACCCAAATAACTTAGGAAAACAACATTTTCAAGACACAAACTTCATTTTGCACTGCAAAAATTTTTCTTTTTCAATTTTACCGCATTAATGTTTATTTTGCAGATAGCTCAGATGCTGGATTCAAACTGGAATAGAGTTGAAGATAAAAATACGAATGTTGAGTGAATATGTAGTGAGGAGTTAAATGTAAAATGAACTTTATGTTGTAATCAAGATTGTAATGTAATTGAAAATGTATATATGTAGTGAGAGCTCAAATTTGTACCATTCGAATTTGTAATAAGATATTTGCGTGAATAAAATATTTGTTTGAATTTGAATTCTGTGTTATTTATTTTATTCAACAAATATCTTTTTAATTATATGAAAACTAAAATAGTACAAAAACAAATAAATATAAAAGAATATATATATATATATATATATATATATATATATACTATCATCAAACAAAAATCATCTATTAGCATATTCAACAATCTCCCCTTCTGATGATAACAAACATATATTATGATTTTTGACTATATTAAATGTTTTTGACTTTGATGAATTCCATTAGCTCCTCCTACTTGAATGGTCGCCCCTACAACAAGGCTCTCCCTTCATATATGCATGAAAATAAATAAAAATAAATTTTCAAATAAAAAAACCATGCAAATGAGCCTAGATGAGAACATGCAATTAAAAAATAAATTATTTGAACTTTATTTGCCAAAATCTTAACTTTTCTCTCTCCCTTTTGTTATCGGCAAAAGAGTAATGGTGTTAGATAAATATGAACAAAGTGATAGACATTAATACAACATTAATACCTAATCGAGCATAAATATTAAATTTCAATAAAAAATCAAACAAAAATCATAAATACTCTGTTTGGCGCATATTCCACTTTGGAGTGATAGGGGTGATGTCGATATATAAAACTGTATAGTTGTATCTATTTGTGGTATATTTATAACAGAAATTTGAATACTTACTAACAATGCATAACCGTTATGACTTTTGAATGAGATTAGTAGTATTCTTAACTTTTATTCAAAAATGAATTTCAAGTGTCTTCTAAGTACGCATAATCGTGAGGACTTTTAAATGGGATTAGAATCAACTCGTTTATTTAATAATCAATTTTGATATGTGTTCCATACATGCATAGCAATGAGGACTTTTAAATGAGCATGTAAGCACATAATCAAAGATTCCAAGTAATTCACCCATGCATAACCGTGAGGACTTTTAAATGAGAGTGAATACTTTGGATGTTTTTATTGCTAATTAAATTAAAAAATGAATAATTTTCCGTTTAAAATACCATAATTTGACATACTATATTGGAATTTGATTAGTGATGGTCGTTAGAAATGTAATAGAAATAGAGATGGTCATGGAATTTTTACCAATCAAAGTTATTATAAATTTTGTTTAAATTTTTAAAGAAATTTACTACATATTACTGTCTCAAGTCAAATGTATGATTAATATCAATACTCTTTTTTTTTCAGTCGCTATTTATCCTTTTTGATAATCGGTAGGGAGTTGGATTAGTCAACAAAAAATATTTTCTGAAAGAGGTTTTATGAAGAAAATGTCTACCAATTGAAAATCAATTAAAATGAAATTATGCAGATATTTTATTTGGAAATGTGATGCAACTAATGGATGTCTTAACATAAAACACTTCCACTTGTAATTTTTCTATCAACTAGACTACCAGTGTAGTCTGCATCTGAATTCCCCTTTGACTCAAAATTATAAGAAGGATACCATAGACCAAACCGTGATGTGTGCAATAAATACCTTCTAATCCTTTTATAGCTTTAAAATGTGATTCCTTAAGGATTTTATTGAAAACATGCACGTAAACAACTAGTGAACATAGTGTCAGATCTAGAAGCAGTAAGATAAACAAATATATCCACGTGTGCCTAGAATAATCATCAACCAACAAAAGACACTATCTCTTACCACCTAAACTTTCGATATCGTTAGTCCAAATGAATCTATATGAATTAGTTCAAGGATGAAAAGATGATTGGTCAACATTCTTGCATAAGTCAGAATCAAAATCAACATTCATTTTCTTATCACATAACTTGCTGATTTATATCATATTATGTGCAGATTTTTAACATATAATATATTGTTCAAGAGAAATGTACCGTTACCTATTTTACCTTTACTGGTAATATTTCATTTATCATTGTTGCCCATCGTGACTCTACCGCCTTTGTACTAGGCTAAGGAACTTTGATTTGTCTCCCATCGTGTGCCTGGAATAACCAGAATCTAGGTATCACTCTTGTTGTTCCTGCCACCACACCTACATAAGGAAAGATTTTTGTGACCTATTTGTTTTTATAGGTGCATGATTTTTAGTCATAAATGATTTTGAAAAATAGGTTTGTGTAGAACCAAAACAGTCTATATTTGTTCCTTTTGGCACCCAGATTTGTTTATTGTAAGGGATTTTACAGTCATGCCTTTAGAAACTCAAATTGGTATGGTTTTCATGTGTTTGGGTCTAAAACAACAATTATTTTGATTGTATCCAATTTTTCTACAAATTGTGCACTCATATTTGACATGATTAGTTTCACTTCTAACTCTTTCAGATTGGGTATACCCAAGTCCTTGTCTAACAATATAACAGTTTGTTTCCCTAATAGCATATTTAGTGATCTTTCTCCTTTGAAGATTTTTCCTAAAGTTGTAGACAATTGTTGGACTTGTGATTTGAGAGATTCATTTTTATTTAATAACAAAGCGCACTTCTTAATAGAATTTTCTCTCCTTGTGTTTTCACTTTCTTTCAAAATCAGAATTTCATTTTCAAGCGATTTAATTTTAATTTCTGATTTTTTAATCTCTTCTTCAAATGATGGACACTTATCACACTTAGGGATCTTATTTCGATAGTTTTTAATAAATTAATCAAGCTTCTTATTTAGTTTAATCAAACTATCTTTTTGTGATTCAAATTTAGCGTACTTCTTCCTAAGTCTTTCAAAACAACATTTATTTTATGAAAATATATAAGTAATTCTGAATGAGTAAGTCTTGATACCTCGCTTGGCTCTTCATCATCACTGTCCGTTGTTTCTCCTTGAAGACATAGATTTTCTTTTTCACTCTCACTGCCAGTGCTTTCATCAGCTTCATCAGTTTCATCCCAAGTAGCTGTAAAATTTCTCCTTTACGGTTTCTTTTTATGGTTGAGTCGATTCTGAGGACAATTTGGTTTGATATGACCGGGTTATTGCAGTTGTGACAGATGTGTAGGATCGCTTTCACCCTAGAAGGAGGTGAATAGATGATACTAATAATAAAAATTAATGCGGAAATATAATAATTGCAGCATAGATAATAGAAGAATAATAAAAGTAAAAATAAAACAACACAGATTTATCCACCAATCGCAAAAACCTACCTACGTGCTGCTCCTAAGGTTTCTACTAGAAATTAAGTAGCCAGACGCTTACACACGTAAAGTTATGACACCGCGATCTACAAACCTAACTCTACGCTCAAACTCTGTCACACTCAGCCACTGAGTTGCGAATTCTCAAACTATGCCCCGTAGTTGGTACCTAGTCACATGACTAGAAAATTATACAATTTTAGAAGGAAAATTACAAAATAAAAACTAAAACAAATCAAAACCCTAATTATTTAATTTAAGCCCGCAGTAATTATATAGAGGCTGGCCGAAATCACTAAAGAAAAAATAGATGTCATCTCCTTTTTTCGTATATGCCTGCCATCTCGTTCCTTTTTCTCTTTATCTGAGATTTAGGTTTTTTCCAATTGAAGCCTTGCTTAAAAATTATTCGATCGAAATATGCTTTCACTTGATTGCCTTTGTCGACCGATTCTCTTACCTTGATAGTTTGCAGCTGCTTCAATTTCTTGAGCGCGTATACTTGGTTTAAAATTGGTACATGATATTCCTTTTCAATTTCGATTGTGCTTGACTTGATTCGAGTTTTTGGTTTTGTTCTTAGTATTTGCATGAACTCGAATCCTTTTGAACTTGATTGAAGTTTATTGGTATTTGTTCAAAGCATGCTTTTTGGATTTTCTGTTTCAAACTCCAATACCTTTTGCCGATGATGTTAATGGTATTTGTAGGAATTTAATCCCTTAGTTTACGTTCGTATAATTTCAGTTTGAATAATTTGTGATTTTGCTTGGCATTAGATAATTGATTGAATGATTGTGATATTTTCTGACTTGTTCATTTTATCACCAATTGAATTTGTTTTCGGTATATTTAGATTTGCTTAAACATATTTGAATTCCTCCGTTCTTTAATCCTTTGACTTCGACATTTGATGTATTGTGATAATCTGGACTTTGATTTGTTTATCCCGTTACTCTTTGTTCCTACGACTTAGGAGATAAAACTTGACTTCGACTTGTTCAGTTCGAACTTGTTAGCACCTGGATTTGACTTTGGCATTTAAACTTTACTTGGTTTGAAACTACTGCCTTGATTTTTGTTCGAACCGCATCACTGCACTGTTTTATGATTTTTGAACATATGTACAAATTCGACTAGAACTTCACATGTATGCTACCACTGTTTTTGACCATATCATCTGAACATTCTTCTGTATTTGACTGGAACCACTTGAGTTTGTATGTGTGTCACCATGTATATATGTTTTTGGCCTGCATTGCTCTGGTCTCTTTTCCTTTGAGTTGAATTCTGGTTGACATGTGATCTGGTGGCTTGTTGCATTTTGAGTATGGTCTAAAGCTTTGCATTTAGTTGAAATTGGAGTCCGATCTTCAAATGTATGTTGTACCCATATTTACAATTTGTTATCCTCTGTCCACTGTTTCATACATATCACTGTCTGGTTGCTTGCGATTTTACTTCGCCTCCATTTAATCTGGTGGCTTGGTTCCATATATACTCTAGTTATGTTGTAACTGAACATATTCCACTTGAGTCATTTAGTTCAAGTTTTCCATTTGAAGTGGTTTGTTTCCATATGAATTCTTCATTATTTATGCCTCTATTCTTGTAGTCTTCTCTGATCTGATGAAGTTCTGGCTTTGGTCCCACTTGAGTATAAGCTTGTGCCTTATCTGGTTCACCTGAACTTTGAACTAGCTCATGCCTGATTTTGTTATCTCCTACATATTAGGTTGACTTTTTGTCCACTGCTCTATTGCATTTAATTGCACTGCTTTGTACTTGAGTTGTTGATACATTTGGTTGAACATATGCTTGGTTGGGGTTTGTAACTGAGCTGTACTGCATGTATATGTATGTATACATGTGTGTAAACATATGTGTATATGTATGTGGTCATGTTGTTCTACTAGATTGTTTTGTTTGGTTGCTTTGTGTAGTTCCCGCCACTTTATCCAAGACTATTTGCATCCCTTGTTTCTGAACCTGCATTTTTATTTTGGAATATGGTTTTAGACTTGAGTCTTGTATATGCCTCTGAACTTGTTTGAGGCATTTCATATTACCGCCTTCTCATACTTGCATTTCTTGTTTCCTTAGAGTTGCATTCATTTTTATGTTATGTATGGTGGCATGTTGTATGTACTAATTGTTCCTCTTTGATCATTTCATTTTGATGATAACTGTGCACATACAAACATGTATATACATACATATATATATATGTATGTATATATGTGTATAATTATTGTGCCTTTGTGTACATTCTGTTTGGAGCAGTTCTTCATGTGTACTGAACTGTTGAGGCTACACTTGCACGCTCTGTTGTCACCTCTTGAAATCTGGTTTGACCATGTGTATATTTGTAGTGTTGTATGTTATTTTGCATGCACCTGAGTTGAGTCCACTATTTGGTTGGACCTTGTGCTCACCTGTCCCTATAGTTTTATCAAGTGTATATCAGTGTGCACGGTCTTGTGGCATGTACAGTGATACACTATGCATGTCACAAGTTGTTCGTGTATAAATGGATTCAAATGAAAATGATGACGAACAACCTAAATAACTGAGGCAAATAATATTTTTCAAACACACAATTTAATTTATGCTACAAAATATTTCTTTTTCAATTTTACCGCGTTAGTGTTTATTTTAAAGATAATCCAAATACTGGATAGAAGCTGGAAACAAAGTTGAAGATAAATATGAGTGTTTAAGTGATATGTAGTGAGGTCAACATTATAAACTGAAATTTGTGATGTAATCAAAATTGTAATGTAATTGAAATTGTGTATATATAGTGAGAGCTTAATTTTGTACTATTCAAAATTATAGTAAAATATTTGTTTGAATAAAATATTTGCTTGAATTTAAATTTTGTGTTATTTATTTTATTCAATAAATATTTATTTAATTATGTGAAAAATAAAATAGTACAATAAAAAATACATTTAAATATATATATATATGTTTGTTATCATCAAACAAAATCATATGGTATATTCTATAATCTCCCCCTTTTGATGATAACAAACATATATTAAGATTTTGACTCTATTAAATGTATTTGGTTTTGATGGATTCTATTAGTTCTCCCTATCTGAATGCTCCCCCTATAACAAAGCTCACCCTACACAGATGTATGTTGTTAAAATTGAAAAATTAATTAAAAATAACTTTGAATAGAAACACTCTCAAATATTAGTAAGGATACCGCTCAAAAGTCAAAATCTTAACCTCTCTTCCTCTTTTGTTATCATCAAAAATAATAATAGTAATTGAAATAGCTACGATTTTGATTAAAAATATAAAATCAAATCAAAAGGGAAATATTAATTTCAAATTCCAATTAATCAAACAAAAATCATAATATTTTATTAATTGGAAACAAACTCCATTTTAGAGAAATGATAGGATTATGGAAAATTTTATACAGTGACAAGAGTTTGATATTTTCAATAAAGGAATAATTTGTGCATTTTCTCTTTTCAAATATTATACAAAAAAATGTGAAGCACTTACTAACCATGCATAACCGTTGAGACTTTTAAATGAGGTTGGTAGTTACCTTTTTTTATTTTTAAAAAACATGTCAAGTATTTTCTAACCATGCATAACCTAGAGGACTTTTAAATGAGATTAGAAAATACTTGATATTTATCCCTTTCTTATTTGCGTCCCATCCATGCATAACCACTAGGACTTTTAAATTAGAAATGGAAGCCAATATAAAGAAATTCAAGTGATTCACTCATGCATAACCGCGAGGACTTTTAAATGAGAGTGAATAATTTAGGGTATAATTATTTTACAAAAAATAATAATATTTCCTTATTTTGAAATACCAAATTCTGCACATTATATTATGATGCATGGATTGACAAAAAAGTGAATATGATAGAAATGATCATGGAATAAGTACTAATCTAAAAATATTATAAAATTTGTTTAATTTTCTTGAAATTATAAAAATATACTTTCTCTTGTTATGAAATATAATTTAATCATTATCCATCACTTTTCAAGCATTATAATAATTTTGATGAGCTCCAAAAGATTCAAGTAGTCAATGATTATCTTTTCTAGAGCACATCTGTTACCAAAATAAACTAGAGTATTTTTAACATGATGAAAAACCAAAGTTTCAAAATTTAAACTAAAAAAAATGAAAATCAATTTTCTGTATGAGGGTTTTGTGTAAATAACTTCAAATTGAAAATCAATATAAATAATTAAATAATTGCAAAAATGATTCAACATGAGATGATATCAGATACCATTTGTAATTGAGATATTCATGGTGATATAAAGTGGTATATAAGAACAACGTGTACTCCTCAACAGATAAATTGTTTTTGAAATTTTCAGCACGTATGTATATATCAAGCACATGTAATCTATATTGAGCAAGAAAAAACACATATTAAAAAAAATTCATTAAAGCCGTTTTTCATGACATTCTAAATTAAATAAAAAATAGAGAAGTTGTAGCATTATCGATTAGTTTTCCAAAACTTCAATAATTTTACAAATCAAAGTTGAGATGTTCAGGATATGGCAAAAATACTTCAACAGTGTCGATGTGAACAAAATTGAGTTAAGAGATCATGCCTCACTTTTGTTCGATTCTGTGATATTTGAAATCTGATGATATCCATTTAATCTTTATAGGCTAAGGAACATTTAAATTTTAGTTTATCAATCACCTAGAATTACTCGAAATCTATCTCTATCAAATTTGTTTCCTTGCCCACTTATGTGTCTAAATTTTGAAGAAGGCAAGTAGTCTAATTAAGGCTGTGGGACCACTATTATTATCTATTGAACTCTTTGGTATCCAAATTTGTCTATACAACAAACTGTTAACATTTACAACTTTACTCTTGGAAATCCAAATTTGTTTAAATTTCAAACCATTTATATTCGTACCTTTTGGAAACCATATTTTTTTAACGGTTTTGTGTTTGTATATATTTTGACAATTATTCTTGCCATGTCCAATTTTTCCACACTTTACACATTTGGTATCACATATTTCCCCTTGACAGTGTTATTAGCCGTTTGTTCATATTTTGACACCTTTTCAAATCCAAGTCCTTTCCTTTTTTCATAAAGAGTTGATTTTATAAAAGCATATTGAATGATTTTTCTCCAGGGAATTTTTTTTGAGTAATCAAGTCAAGTTTATTAACTTTGGATATTAAAAGTTTATTTTCATTTATTAGCTTCAAACAACAACTAATGGTACTATCTCTATTTTCAAAACTATTCATATTTAATATTTTCATTCTGAAGCTCTCTACTTTTATTCTCAATTTCTAGCATCTCAGTATCAAAAGGTTGGAGTTTTTTAAGTTTGTTTTTTTCAAAATCCTTGATTTTGTTAAATCTCCTTTTTAAACTCGTGATTTAATCGAATAATTTCAGATTTGCTCAAAATCACGTTTTCTTTCTCCAGGGTTTTGAAATTTTTGTTTATCTCATTTAATTTCTTTTCAAAAGTCACACATTTAGAAATTTCTGACTTATTAAAGCTATCCAACTCTTTTTGCAAAATACTATTTTTACAAATCAACTCAGTTATGTTTTTCTCTTAATTAAACTTTTGTTTTCTTACTTCTGAAACTTTTCCTGAAAACGAGCAAATTCTTTTTAATGGTCCAAACACCTTTTGCAATTAGAATTTTTATTTCTCTTAGTATTTTTAGGCTCATTTTCCAAATCGTTATTTTTCTGATGAAGTTTAGCTTGTTCCCTTTTCAACTTATTATTTTTCCTCTTAAGAGCTTTATTATTTTCAATTAATTTTCGGTACAAGAGAACTAAATCATTGAATGGAAAATCACTTATCTCATCGGCTATTGAATCTTCATCACTATTGCCTTTTGGCAATCCTGTTAAGCACATTTCTTTAACTGAGTCAATTGTGGATGATTTCTCATCGTTGTTGACTTTTGCACCATATATTGCATCAAAAGTATTCCAAATTCCTATGCACTTTCAAATGAGGGATAAAGTTAAGATTTTGTTGACTAATATGAGATATAGTATATGCATAGCAAGAGCATTAATTGAAGTATTTTTCTTGTCTATTATATCATACCCATTTTCAGTAATATCCTAACATTTAAAATTAACAGATTTTAAGTAAAATTCAATTTTTAATTCCCAATCTAAAAAATTTGTTCCATCAAAAATAGGAGGAATAATACCGGACTAACTTTCGCTAGATTTGCAATTAGGGTTAGACATCCTTGCAATTAACCTTGCTCTGATACCACTTATTGGATCATTTTCACCATAGAGGAGGTGAATATGGTGATACTAACAATAAAATTAATGCAGAAATATAATAATTGTAGCACAGATAATAATAGAATAATAAAAGCAGAAACAGAACAACATAGATTTACCCAGCTTCGGCAAAACCCCGCCTACGTGCTGCCCCCAAGGTTTCTGCTAGAAATGAAGTAGTCAGACGCTTACACACGGAAACTTACGACACACGCTATTGACTAACCTAATTCTACGCTCAAAACCCTACCACAACTTGGTCACTAAATTGTGAATTCTCAAATTACACTCCGTAGTTTGTACCTAGTCACATGAATAGAAAGTTATACAATTTTAGAAGGAAAATTAAAAAATAAAAACTAAAACAAAGCAAAACCCTAACTATTTAATTTAAGCCCACAGTAATTATATAGAGGCCGGCCCAAATCACTAAAGAAAAAAATAGATGTCTTCTCCTTTATTCGTATATGCTGGCCGTCTCGTTCCTTTTTTCTTCGATCTGAAATTTAGGGTTTTCCAATTGAAGCCTTGTTTAAAAATTATTTGATCGAAATATGATTTCACTTGATTTCCTTTGTCGACCGATTCTCCAGCCTTGATAGTTCGCAGCTGCTTCAATTTCTTGAGTGTGTATACCTGGTTTAAAATTGGTACGGGATATTCCTTTTCAATTTCGATTGTGCTCGACTTGATTCGAGTTTTTGATTTTTTTCTAAGTATTTGCTTGAACTCGAATCCTTTTGAACTTGATTGCAGTTTATTGGTTTCAAGCATGCTTTTTGGATTTTTTGTTTCGAACTCCAATACCTTTTGCCGATGATGTTAATGGGTATTTATAGGAATCGAATCCCTTAGTTTATGTGTCTATAATTCAGGTTCAATAATTCATGATTATTTTTAGCCATTAGATAATTGATTGAACGATTGTGATATTTTCTGACTTGTTCATATTATCTCCGGTTGAATATGTTTTTGGTATATTTGGATTTTCTTAAACACATTTTAATTCCTCCGTTCTTTACTCCTTTGACATCGGCATTTGATATATTGTGATAATTTGGAATTTGATTTGTTTATCCCGTTACTCTTTGTTCCTGTGACTTAGGAGATAAAACTTGACTTCGACTCGTTCAGTTCGAATTTGTTATCACCTCTTTGACTTTGGCATTTAAAATGACTTTGTTTGAAACCGCTGCCTTAATTTTTGTTCGAACTGCGTCACTGCATTGTTTTATGATTTTTGAACGTATGTACAAATTCACATAGAACTTCACATGTATGCTACCACTATTTTTGACCATATCATTTAAACATTCTTCTATATTTGACTGAAACCACTTGAGTTTGTATTTGTGTCACCATGTATATATGTGTTGTGCCTACATTGCTCTGGTCTCTTTGCTTTGAGTTGAATTCTTGTTGACATGTGATTTGGTGGCTTGTTGCATTTTGAGTATGGTCTGAAGCTTTGCATTTAGTTGAAATTGGAGTCTAATCTTCAAATGTATGTTGTACCCATTTTCACAATTGTTATCTTCTGTCCACTGTTTCATACATATCATTGTTAGGTTGCTTGTGATTTTGCTTTGCCTCTATTTAACCTGCTAGTCTGGTTCCATATATACTCTGGTTTATGTGGTAACTGAACTTGTTCCACTTGAGTCATATAGTTCAAATTTTCCATTTGAAGTGGTCTGTTTCCATATGAAGTCTTCATTGTTTATGCCTCTATTCTTGTAGTCTACTGCGATCTGATGAAGCTGTGGCTTTGGTTTCACTTGAATCTGAGCTTGTGCCTTATCTGATTCACCTGTACTTTGAACTTGCTCATGTTCATGCCTGATTTTGTTATCTCCTACATGTTGGGTTGGCTTTGTGTCCACTTCTCTATTGCATTGACTTGCATTGCTTTATACTTGAGGTGTTGATACACTTGGTTGAACATATGCTTGGTTGGAGTCTGCAACTGAACTGTACTACATGTATATATACACACACATACGTGTGTGTTCATGTATGCAAACATATGTATATATGTATGTGGTCATGTTTTTCTACTGGATTGTGTTGTTTGGTTGCTTTGTGTAATTCCTGCCACTTTATCTAAGACTGTTTGCATCCCTTGTTTCTGAAACTGCATTTGTATTTTGGAATATGGTTTTGGACTTGAGTCTTGTATATGCCTCTGAACTTGTTTGAGGCATTTCATGTTACTGCCTTCTCATACTTGCATTTCTTGTTTCCTCAGAGTTGCATTCATTTGTATGTTTATGTATGGTGGCACGTTGTATGTAGTGACTGTTCTTCTTTGACCATTTCATTTTGATGATAACCTTGCACATACAAACATGTATATACATACATACATATATGTATGTATATATGTGTATAATTATTGTGCCTTTGTGTACATTCTGTTTGGAGCAGTTCTTCATGTGTACTGAGCTGTTGAGGCTACACTTGCATGCTCTGTTGTCACCTCTTGAAATCTGGTTTGACCATATGTATATTTGAAGTGTTGTATGTTGTTTTGCTTGCACCTGAGTTGAATCCACTATTTGGTTGGGTTTGACCTTGTGCTCACTGGTCCCTATAGTTTCTCAAGTGTATATCGATGTGCACGGCTTTGTGGCATGTACAGTGATACACTATGCATGTCATAAGTTGTTCGTGTATGAATAGATTCAAATGAAAATGATGACGAACAACCCAAGTAACTGAGGCAAATAACATTTTTCAAACACGCAATTTAATTTGTGCTACAAAATATTTCTTTTGCAATTTTACTACGTTAGTGTTTATTTTGCAGATAATTCAAACGCTGAATACAAGATGGAAACAAAGTTGAAGATAAATATGAGTGTTTGAGTGATATGTAGCGAGGTCAACATTGTAAATTGAATTTAATGATGTAATCGAAATTTAATGTCATTGAAATTATGTATATATTGTGATAGATCAAATTTATACTATTCAAAATTGTAATAAAATATTTTTTGAATAAAATATTTGTTTGAATTTAAATTCCGTGTTATTTATTTTATTCAATAAATATTTATTTAATTATGTGAAAAATAAAATAGTATAATAATAAATACATTTAAATATATATATATATATATATGTTTATTATCATCAAACAAAAATAATATGCTATATTCTACAAGGTGATATCCCGCTCTTCTGAATTGTCTAGAACTTTACCTATTCTACTTTTCATTTGTTGATTTAGAGTGGATTTCCATACTTGTGATTCCACCATTTAAATTTATTTATTATCAGCGCCAGTTCTGGTGCTCCATCATCATCATCATCTTCACTTTTAGTTGTTCCATTGAGAGCTATTGATTTCTTTCGAGTATCATCTCCTTCACATTCTTCATTGAATTTCATTTCTAGCTTATAAGTGGTGAGATTTCCAATGAATTCGTCAACTGTAACTTGTTTCAAATCCTTTGATTCTTGAATGGCAGTAACTTTTGCTTCAAAATTTCGTGGAAGGACTCTGAAGATTTTTAGAACTATTTACAATTTGTATGTGGTTTTTGAGAGCTTTTGACTTGTATACGAGATTAGAAAGTCATCCATGCATCTCTTTGACATTTTCATCCTTGGCCATTGTGAAGTTCTCGTATTGACTACTAAGCAAGGCTAAGCGAGATTCTTTGACTTAGGAGGTTCCTTCGTGAGTCACTTCAAGCGTATGCCAAATTTCCTACGTAGTTAGGCAATGTGAGACACGATTGAATTCAATTTGATTTAATGAACAAATAATTGAATTAATAGCTTTAGCATTAGCATTCTGCAGTTTATTTTCAAGATCTGCCCATTGATCCATCAATTTTTCAATTTCTTGATTATCTACCACTATAGTTGGTGCCCAATATCCCATCTCAACAATATTCCATACATCTATGGTTTTTAGAAAAAAAATTCATTCTGTTTTTCCAGTAATCATATCCACCATTGAACATGGGTGGTCTAACTATGGACCGACCCTCAACAAAAGCGTCATTAAAAGAAGCCATTTAAAAAACAATTTTTTTTTAAAACAAAAATTAGTATTTGAAAAATCAAATTTTAAAAAAAATGGTTTCTGTTCCTAGCTCTGATACCACTTGTAAGATCGATTTCACTCTAGAGGGGGGTTGAATATGGTGATACTAATAATAATAAAAATTAATCTAGAAATATATAATAATTGCAGCATAGACAATAGAAAATAATAAAAGCAGAAATAGAACAACACAGATTTACCCAGCTTCGCCAATAACCTGCCCACGTGCTGCTCCCAAGGTTTCTCCTAGAAATTAAGTAGTCAGTCGCTTACACACATAAATTTGTGACACCCACTAACAAATAACCTAATTCTACGCTCAAAACCCTGCCACAACTTAGCCAATGAGTTGCGAATTCTCGAACTACACCACTGTAGTCCGTAACCTAGTCACATGATAAGAAAGTTACACAATATAAAAATGAAAATTACATAAATAAAAATAAACTAAAAAACAAATAGAAACAAAATCCTAATTATTTAATTTAAGCCTAATAATTATATAGAGCCGACCCACTTCAAAGTATAATTGGAGATAAAGAGACGTCTCCCTTTTTCCTTCTGTCCGGCCCAAAAGTGATGAATGCTCCTTTATATTTTGTTCGACCATTCCCTTTTGTTCCTCTTCAAAAATTAGGGCTTCGTTCGATTGAAGCTGCCGCTTGATTTTCGAATGTACTTTATGTCGATGATGTAACTGGGTTTTATAATGATTAAAGCCTTATATTTTCGTTCGTATTTGTTTTTGATTGAATTCTTTGTGGTTTTTGCATAACCATTAGATAATTGATTCAATGCTTGTGATAATTCTGAATTGTTCTTATTTGGTCTCTTGCTTGAATAGTTTGAGTCGATTCCACCATTTTCTCTGATGCATTTGCATTTGCTGCGTGAATTTCTTTGGGTCGGTTCCTATGACTTTGGCATTTGAAATTGTGATAATCTATTGGGTTGATGTGATTTTTGACTTCGATTTGTTTATTTTGAAATACTCTTGATCGATTCACCACGATCTACTGGCAATCGATTGTGGTATTTGAATTTTTAAGATTTTCTAGACTTGTTCTATTCGTGTTATCACCAGGCTTTGACTTTGCATTTAAACTTGACATGTTCATTTTGAAATCCTATTCAACTGCTGTTTTCAACTCCCTATTTTGTTACTCGAACTGCTACTGTACATGTTTGATTATTTCTTTTGTAACTGTTGAGTATGTTGACTTGTTCGATTGTCGCTTAATCTCTGTCACTACTTGCTTGGAGTTCTATGTCCAGTAGCATGTATCGGTTTCATGTGATGTTCATCATGTGTATACATATATACATACATACATGTATGAATGTATGTGTATGTCCTTAGCATTTTGAACTGTTGGGTGCATTGCTTTAGAAAACTGTCTGATTCAGTTTAAGTCAGGTTGTATTGCATGTTTATTTCAAGTTAAACTTGACTCTGTCCTTATTGCAGCCCTTGTGTGTTCATTCGAGTATTTCATTGATTCTAGATCAGTTGCTGTTGTCTTGGTTGAGCTTCACTTGCATGCTTTCTGGTTGTATATGAGTCTAATATTGGTCTGGGTTGAAATCATTGTATGTGTGGTCTGCACTGTTGAACATGTCTTGTAGTCATCCCTGAAATGCCTTGTATTCATATTCATGTTGAGATTTGAATGTCTGGATGTAGACTGGTCTGGTTCAATTTTGAATTTCAGTTTGCATCCAGTGGCTTTGTACATGGTATTGAACTTATTTATCACCATATATTTACATACATACATATGTATGTGTGTGTGTGTTTGTTGTTGCAGTCCTTGTGTATGCCTTTGAATTATGCAAATCACATTTTCAAAACATACACTTCATTTTGCACAGCAAAATATTTTCTTTTTCAATTTTACTACATCAATGTTTATTTTGCAGATAGCTCAAATACTGGATTCAACTAGAATAGAGTTGAAGAAAAAAATACGAGTGTTGAGTGAATAGTAGTGAGGAGTGATATGTAAATTGAACTTTATGTTATAATCAAGATTGTAATGTAATTGAAAATGTATATATGTAGTGAGACCTCAAATTTGTACTATTCGAGTTTGTAATAAGATATTCGTTTGAATAAAATATTTGTTTGAATTTGAATTCTGTGTTAATTATTTTATTCAATAAATATCTATTTAATTATGTGAAAATAAAATAGCACAATAACAAATAAATTTAAACGAATATATGTGTTTATTATCAACATACAAAAATCATATAGTAGCATATTTGGCACACTTGCTTATGCATTTCTTCTCTCTCTTAAACTCCTCAACTTCTTTATCGCTACCAAAATTTTCTAAATCAAAACAAAAACCAAAATAAAGTAGAATTTAGATAGCGAGAGAGAATCCAAATTTGAAGAGAAAATGAGGAGGAAGGTGAATCAATCAATGAGATTTAGGTCCACATTAAGGTTAGGAAGAGGAAAGCTTCAAAAAGTTAAGTGAGTTAATTACTATGTTTGTGATGATTTTAAGTAATTGAATTCCGTTATAATTCTATATGATTTGAAAATAATTTTTTTTAATATGAATAATAATTCCTATTTAAATCTATTTTGAATTACAATTTTAATTATGAATTAAAATGAATGGCGAGGATGGGAAACCCTTGTTGTTAGTTTAATTATTTAAAAAGAGAAAAAATAAATTAGGTCATATCAAATTCTATGAATGTTTGGATACACGAAAAATCAAATACCCATTTATTTTACCTTGATTTGGTTTTGTAATTTGAAGCATACGTAGAATTTTCATTAGAAGCACATGCATAGTTTTAACTAAAATGGTAAAATACACATATATAATCATGAAATTAACATCGTGTAAACTAAGCTATGAACTATACATAAAAATCTGGTTGGAAATAAGTCCTTGGACCTATATTCGAAATCATGAAGAAGACAAATAGAAACAATAAAAACAAACAGCTTAAAATCTGGAAATACACGAACCAAACGTCTAAAAACACGTCATGCATGTAAAAATTAAAACCGGATGTCTAAAATAAGAGTTAGAGATTTGAACTGCGGGAAATAAGAGTCAGACGTTATGAAATAGTGCATAGAGGAGGAGACTTAGCACCAAGAGATATATTATTTATAGTTACTCTCCATGTACTATTTATTATATTATATTATCATGTAGACATCATGTTGTTATTTGGGAACTTTATTATATTGGTTATTGTATGGACTACATTACGTGGAGACTATTATTCGTTTTGCTTATTTTCAGTATTTATAGTATATTTCTCTCCATTGTGAGATTCTAAAGTATAGAATGATTTAGATTTTATATTAGTCTATGTATCATGTAATGTTTTAAAACCCTGATGACTCATACTTCTTGGTATGACATGAGTTCGAAAGTCATTATAGGCTTTAAATCGAAGTGTCCGGAGATATGAGTTATCATATGACTTTCCACTGAAAAATAGAATACAAAATTGTATGCATCTTTTGCTACTGCAAAACACATGCGATGGCATAGCGAAGGACAGTGAGCTAAAGATGTTTTATGTCATCCATCATATGGCAAAGCTGGAAAGCATTTCGATAACATATATCTTGATTTTTCTAAAGAATCTTGTAATGTATGATTTGGTTTATGTACTGATTGGTTGATGCCATTTGCTTTTTTTAGTAGTATATTTTACTTAACTTGACCGATGATTCTAACACCTCAAAATTTCCTATCGTGGATGTGTATGAAGATCCGTACATATTTCTAACTGTAATAGTTACAGGACTAAGTGATCCTAAAAATAGGATTGACCTATATATACAACCTTTAGTGGTTGAACTGAAAAGAAGATGGACAGAGGGTATTGTAACTAATGATGTGTCAAAAAATGCTTTTAGAATGTTTTCTTCATTATTGTGGGTGATAAGCGATTTTCCTGCATATGTGAGCTTTCTGGATGAAGTAAAACTAGGAAATTTTCTTGTCATGCTTGCATGGATTAAACAAACTTTTTGATTAAAATTTTGTAGCAAATAATGTTCATGTGATCGTCATCGTCGAATCTTGCATGAAAACGATTGTTTTAGATCTGATATGAAAATTTTCAATGCAAATAACATTAATACTTTAGAGCGACCTAACATTCTGAGTAGTGAAGAAGTGTATGAGTTCGTTCAAGATTATCCAAAAGTACACGAGTTAAGTAAAGAACCAAAATTCCCTAGTAAAGGTCAAATTCATAATTGGTGCAAATAGAGTATATTTTGAGAGTTAATTTATTTGAAGCTTGAAAAAATTTAGTATAGTCTAAACGTAATGCATAACGAGAAGAATGTTTTTAGAATTACTTTAATACGATGATGAATGTAAAAGAAAAAGTGAAAGATGATTTGAAGTCTAGGAATGATATTTTATTGTACTATAATCATACGGAGCTGGAAATTGATAATAAGCGTCTAACTCTTAACGATTTGCTTGTTATGAGTTGGAAAGCAATCAACGTATGAAACTGTTGGAATAGGTATTTCTTTAAGGTTCCCAGATGGGATTGCTTCTAACTTATAGCACTGCGTTAGTACGAAGGACCATCAGCGGGCGGGTATGATGAGTTACGATTGTCATGTATCTCTCGAAACTTTATTCACGATGGTGTTTAAAGAATCATTGCCACAAAAGGTTTAGACGCCAATAAACGAACATAGTTTATTCTTCAAAGATATATATGCTCGACTATGCTCACCATAACTCGTCTACAACAACTAGAAAACGACATACCAAAATATTGTGTAAATTGGAAAAAATATTTCCTTCTACAGTTTTCAATTACATGGAACATCTATCTTTACATTTATCAACCGAAGCTTTACTGCAAGGACTAATACAATACAACTAGATGTATCTATTCAAAAGGCATGCATAATATAAACTAAACTCGATTTTTTATTAATCATCATAATATTGTAAATCTTCATATTACAAATCTTTTTATAAAGGTATCTAAGTCACCTAAAAAGAAGGTGAAACAAAAAGCATGCAGTGAAGGTTTTATTTGTCAAGCGTATATTGTAGAAGAAGCATCCATATTTAGTCACTATTTTAAAGACCATATTAAGTTAAATTTTAATAGTGGTCCTAATAATGATGAGATGATTAATTCATCCAATATTTCTTTATTAATTTTTTAAAAAACAACAACATCCATCTAGTAAACGAAGAATGGAGGTTTTGAATTAACCAAAGATTTTAATTAAGAAAAGTTAACGGTGCACCTCAATCGTGAAGAGCTATCAGATCTAACTTGGTATGCAACACAATATTATCTTCATGTTATATATTTTTCTTTGACGTTATTAATTGTTCAACAGTCAATTCAAAGAAGCAAATCCAACTATTGCTCCCCAATAAAGGATTTAAGGAGTTGTTCACGAAATATGTAAGAATGATTCAACGTATATCGTTTTGTCATAATAAATGGTCATATATATAACTTAAAGCCTAAAAATTTAGGTTATTAAAAACAAAGTTACAGTTATTGAACTTTGTTATTTAGACCAAAGATTAGATACAAGAAGTGTCCAATTTTGTACATAAACGATTTCAAATTTCACACAGCTCGGTTTGAAGAAAATAAAACAACATACAATAGTGGAGTCTGTGTTACAGGCGGTAAAGAGTGTGATGATTTACAAGATTATTATGGTATTTTACAAATAATTGAACTTATTTACTCAATGGAAATTAATGTGTACACAAAGAATATCCACTAATTAAATCACAAAGGCGATATCAAGATTACGATCCATTTATGTTGACGACACAAGTAACACACGTCTATTATGCACCTTATTCTGCTATGAACAATAGCAAGGCAGATTGATGGGCCATTCGTAAAACAAAACCAAGACGGCCATTTAACTTGGACATTCATAATTGACGATCAACCATACCAACATGATCCTAATCCAAACGAAGTAATGAAAATCATAAAAGATGCAGATGATATGGGACCACCTAACAACAAAGTATTCGATGGAATGAATTAGATGAAGATGTTGATATGGATGAACAAGTTAATGACCAAGGAAATTATGATTACCAACTCCGAGGTTGAAGTCAAAGTTGAAGTGGTTGACTTTGAAGATGAAGATAATAGTGTAAATAATGACATTGATGATGAAAATGTGAACTCGTGGTATGTACATTTGGTTATAAAGATTTTAATACTTTTGACAGTGTATGTATTTTATTGCTATAATGAATATAAATTCAGTTTAGACAATTTAGTCGATATGTATTTTTCCTTGGGACTAATCTTCATCATGAATTATTTATTTCACTATTACTTGACTATTCTTCGTTATGAATTGTTCCACTATTTCTTTCTTTTTTTCAAATTTACTTGGATCGTAATTTGAAGCACCACCACACTTAACTATTTTCTCTATTAAATAATACATAATTTATTATTTCGCTATTATACGCTAAAAGATTTAATATAAATTGATGTTTTAATTTTAATTTAGTTAGTATTTTTATTTTATTGTGCATTTGAAATTTTAACATATAAGAGTGCTTATGAGGATAATAGATGCAAAAAAGTGGTGTCGAAATGCATCATTAGCAACATACGATCTCCCCAGCATATCATTCCATTGGGACATCTTTGTGTCGAAATGCATCACTTAGTACCATACGATCTCCCTAGCATATCATTCCATTGGGACATCTTTGGACCAGGGTCTCAATCACCTATTATAGGCAATGATCCTTTTCCCATGTTATCATCACTCATCGGTTCTGAGCATATTGATGAGCACGATGATGTAGGTGCATCTGTTATGGATTCCAGTGCATCCGTATGCCGAGTCATTATTATTCATTATGCCAAAGGAGCGTAAGCGATAAAATTCCTTTTATATTTGTTTTTAAATCATTAGGTTATCATATCAAATAGGTTCACATTACTATACAAATTATGTCGAGCCAACTTTATCAGCAAAATCACGAGTGATAACATTCATGATTTGATTCTTGCTAGGGTGAATCAATTCTAGCCTAGATTTTCCACTTGATGTCAAAGGCGTTATGTTTAATGTTTTTTGGTAAAATAAATTTAATTCATACATGATTTTTCATATATTCATTCATATGTTGATAGTATATATTTAAATACAAATGCAGAGTAAATATAAATGGAAACCCGTCACATCTCAAGTACTTATCAGAAAACTCTAGGAGCAGGAAGCAAGCATAAAATAAAAAGAGATGGTATACGTGATGGAGAAAAGTAGGAAGAAGGTTAAGATGCTTGCTTGGGATTTCTATAACCAATTTGAGTCATATTGGAAGATGTGAAGGGGCATGCAACAATAAACGTAGCAAATAGGGTACAAAATCAAAGGTTACACTGCAGCGGCTCAAGATCTTTTGCAGACTATCAACAGGATTTGGTATATTTAAACTAAATTTTAAATCAAATTATAATAAGTCGTTATTGATGCCTATTTTCCATTTTTTTAAATTAGGCTATAAACTATTGAAGAGAGGCAACTGCTTGGGAGGTGTATGTTTAGGCTCACAAGTTTGTGTCGAGTGATGGGTCATTTGGGTGAGTTGATTTTGTTGCTACTGAGTTTACTGTAAGTTGACCACACAACTTTAAATTATAAACAACAAAACATGTTTCTAGGATTTAAGAGCTGATGGAGAAGGGTATTACGATCACTCCTAAGGTGGAAGTACAACTGTTTCTTGATTTGTCTGATTCATTGAAAGAGGAGAGATCATATACCCAACCTTAGTAATATCCTCATAGTAAGTTATAATACAAACCAAAATTTCTTTTAAAAAGCAAACATTTGCAAGCATCCTATATTTTTGTTTAAGATCATTTTTTTTGGTTTTTTAAGACATGGAACTATTTAACTTATTTTTTTACTAAAGCAAAATAAAATGTAGAATTTAGTCATACAAATTTAAAGATTTCTATGATATGAAATGTTTAGATGTTGCAAAAATAACTCTTAAGTAGAGATTAATATTATTTAAATTTTATAAAGCACATCGATTCTCATTTTTTTTATTTTTCAAGACACGAAACTATTTAACTTATCTTTTTACTAAAGCAAAATAAAATGTAGAATTTAGTCATACAAATTTCAAGATTTCTAAGATATGAAATGTTTAGATGTTGCAAAAATAACTCTTAAGTAGAGATAAATATTATTTAAATATTATAAAGCACGTTGATTCTCATTAAATAATATAAAATTTCAAATATTATAGTTATAAACTCAAAAAAATGTTTGTTTAACATATATATGGTTAATTTATGACTCAAAACAATGTTTTATCAAATTATTGTATAACATCACAAGTCAATCTTCATGGAAAACATAAGCCAATCTCTGGTTCATGATTTATTTTGCTACAATACTATGTTGATTTAAGACATCGGTCATTAATAACATGACATATGAATATATGCGTATATGTTATCGTATATATTAAAACTTAGTCAAAATCGATTACAAAAATTCAAAGTGAAATGGATATAACCATATTTCAAACAAATTTCTAATATATTGCTCATGAAGTAAATGTAGTAACATATATTATCTAGTCTAGACTCAAAGATGAAGATACAATAAATGTAAACATATTCCTTAATGCTTATGAGATATTATTCATTTCTTGTCATGTCCAATTCATTTTTCAAAAGATCTTAATGTATCTTTCATCTCATGCGACAAATTTATTGACATCATTTCGAAGAGAGAGTCTCCTCCTACGATGCTACCTATAATAAAATGCAAACCAAAGTATAGGCTTAGTTAGAGGAGATTTCAAAAAAGCATGCAAAGCTACTTAGGAAACATGAGGAGAAGATGATGGCATAAAGGAAGATAATGAGGCATGAGAAAGAGATGACTGCATGGAGGAAGCAAGTCGAAGTCTTGTACCAAATGTTCAGCTAGCATTTCAGAAGTAGTGTGCCACCGACAGTGCTACCGTCATAATGGTGAGCTTTTTTCTGTAGGACACAACCATTTATGATAATATACTTATGATGTAGTTTATTTTATGGACATGATATTATATGGATGTGTATGCGATTTTCTAGGTATACATTTATTTATGTGTTGTATTGAATTTTTATGGTGTTATTTTACCTTTTTTCTATAATTTTTTGTTACTTATTGTTTTATGTATATTTGATAAGATATTATGTTGGTATAGTGTTTTATTTATCAGTATGGCATTGCTGGAATGGATGATTTGGAACTGTTGATTGAAGGGAATAGAAGAAGCGTAAATGTTGCAACATTCCTTAGGTAAGCCGTAGGTAAGGCGTCAGCAAGTCATCGGAAAATCCATAAACCATTTTTAATAAGTCATCTACAAATCATTGGAAAGTCATCAAAAACCGTGTCATTGGCAAGTAATCGGAAAAAATAGCATTGGCAAGTCATCGCCTTACGAAGGTCGTCGACAAAGATTTCGCCATAAGGGTTTTACCAACAACCCGGTACGTCATCAGTAAACTGTTTATCAATGACATTTTATTGTCGATGAAACACTGAGTTCCTAGTAGTTTTAGCTTTTGGTCCTAGTCTAGTCCTTATGCGACCGTACCCTCGTTTGCCACTTCAGCTCTAGTACAGGCATTAAAGCCTGACACTTGCATGCGTATATCACTCTCCTTTACATATGTCATCTCTGGAATATTTCAACCTCCACTTTTATTCAGTGACATTGTCTTGGGTATTCTTTTTATAGAACTTTTCAAGGATCATGTCCCCTTATTAATTAATCATGTAAATTGCATGCATAATTTGGTCTTGGTTGACTTAGCACAAAGTTTTAGCCTTTATATTCAGCTTTTGGAAACGATTATCTATAGTTAGGAAAATACTAAAAAAAATTCTAGAAACTTTAAATAAACTCTTTTGCATATTTTTCCCATCATTTGTATTTTAAGTCACTTTTCCTTTGTTTATTTAATATATGGTTTCTATTCATAATAGAATTGGAAAAAATCTTCAAATTTAAAACTCTTTCTAAAATTATGCTGAGAACGCCATGTTAAATTTCTATATCATTCTGAAATCATTAAAGTAGGGAATCATAACTAAACATCCTCCAACAAAGCTATTTTGTTCTAAAACATTCATTTAAAAACTATTTGTCATATAAGCAGTTTATGCATATAATCTCTATCATACTTAATCAAAGCTGAATTAATCTACTATGAAAATGATTGAAAGTTTGTTGTATTACTCACCTAGCTCTTTGTATTTACTAGATTTTTTTAACCTTCCTAGGTTTCTGGGCATTTTCTCTTCTTTTTCTTTCTTAGATCGTTGCCACCATTAACGAGCTCTTTTAAGCTTTTGTTTTTGTTTGTAAAATAGGAATGCATGAGGGTTATTTTGTCTTACCGTATCCTCTTCGCATAATGAGTTGGAATGCCTGCCTGATGGCTTGTTCTTATTTTAATTTATTATCATGTCGTATTAAGTTATATGATAATAAGATAATGTAGATCCAAATTCTTATTAAGCCACTCTTTGTTTTAATTCTAAACAACAATAAGTAAATAAATGTCCTCCAAACTGACAAGCACTATTGTCCAAGTGGTTAAGTGATTCGGCTTTGGTGTGAGAGATCACAAGTTTGAAACTTGCGTAGCGTAATTCGAATGTTTATTGACATGTGATATTTTGTCCAAGTGACACACTTAGTAAAATTTCTAAGCATGCATAGGTTATGCCCTAAACTAGCGTTTAAATGTCAAATATTTAAATTTATACAACTCTCATTTCCATATTAACAAATATATACCATAAATCAAACGTCCAAAATCAAATCAGTAGATTTGTATATAGAACCCAAGCCAAACTTATTTTATACTAAAATAATGAAATAACTCAATAATAGAAACTTATTATTTAATTACATTTACGCTTTATTCAACTTCTTTTTACATGAAATTAGACAGAGGGAACTTCTATTCAAATTGTTAGACATAAGTAATACAAACTATGAATAGGAATTCATATCTTACACACCATTCTCTAATCAAAACTCTTAATCAACTCCAAAGAAAAAGGATAAGAAAGGGAATAGAAGGTAAAATGATTAAAACTTCAAAATCTACACAAATTCTATTACATTAATATGTAAACAATTAAGATTTTAACCTGAGAATTAACATTTCTCTTTGGGGGAATTTTGGGATTTTTGCTGTGATTTTTTCATAAACCAAAATTCCTCAAGGTATATTAAATCCAAACAATGCTATACAATTACTAAAATAAAAAGACTAAGATTTCCACTCATAACAGGTTCTTAGCTTTGATTCTTTTTGTATTTAACATACCTACAATAATCTTCTACAGATCTTTTTTTAGAAATGTGCAACAAGGGAATTGCATATGGATTAGATTCTGTAATTTAGGAGTTGGAGGAGAAAAGGATTAGAAATAGAATAATAAACACCTAAAATTTCTTAACTAAAACCCTGGGAATTTCTTGAATCTTTTGAATAGAGAGACCGACAAAGTTCTATTATGTTTTAAAAATAATTTGTGAATAAAAGTGAGGGGCTAGATTCTTATTTATAGTGGTTGAAATGCACCCGAACCGTCGGATTTAAGTCAGTTTAAATGAAAAAATCCAAACTGTTAACTATTGCAACAAACCCTAGTCGTCACTCGACAGTCAGTCGACTGACCCAACCCTATCAATCGATCGGTCCAGTGTAGGTGGTCGACCAGCATGCTTATTTCGGAAAGAATTTTTGCGCCGCTGTTTCATTTATTTATTGCCCTAATTAATTCCTTAACATTAACATTAATTCTAAGTTACTTAACCCCCAAGTCTAATTGCTGTTAACTTTTGAATTTCAAATTTGAAAATTATATATTTATTTGAATTCTAATTCTATTTATTTTTTTTGAATTCGAAAATTTGAAAAGTCCATAATTTTTTCACTGGAGCTTCGTTTTCGACATATTATACATGAAAATTGATCAAAATTTCACCACAAATGTAACGTCATAACTTCTGTAGCCAAATTATGATATTTTTTGCAAAATTTCTATTTTTAGCTTTGTCTTATTAATTATTTATCAACTTATTTAGTTCTTATTAATTTTTACATGGTGTTACATTCTCATCCTTTAAAAGGATTTCATCTTCGAAATATTTCTAAACCCCGAACAACGTAATGCACGATAAGCGTCCTTGTTATATAACCAAGTTATCTACACAACCATCTACTCAATCAAAAATGTAATGTGATTATGTATGTAGACATGCTATAAGAGAGATCAACACTAGTTTGAGTGCATGATCACGATATATAAGTATGTATGCAAGCATACTAAATACTCATAAAGTTTCTGCATGTGTGCAAAATGACGTTGAAAAAGTGTAGCAACTATCTCCTACAATCTAATCTAGAAACCATGATGTAACCAAAATGTAATTTTAGAGAGAAAAGTTTGACATTGTAAAGCTCGGGATGAGAGATCCTCATCTTCTCTTCAGTTTTCCATGTGCTTTTCGCCAGGTTGTCTCCACATTGCACTTGAACAAACTTAATTCTTTGCTGTGGAGGTTCCTAGTTTTATGCTACATAATGCATGCGGCGGCATGGAATGATATAGGCTCTGTCTCAATATCTCAAAATTGTCAGGCTTTACCATAGTGGCCATGTCACAAAGACATTTCCTTAAGTATGAGACGTGAAAAATGTCATAGACTCCTACCAATTTATCCGGTAGCTCCATAAGGTTAGCAAGCCTTCCAATTCTCTCCAATATTTGGAAATGCCTATTAAATCTTGGTGGCAACTTTCCCGTTTCCAAATCTCATGACTTTTTTAAGAAGGGAGACTTTGATAAAAACCATGTCCCCAATCTCAAACTCTTATTCTTTCCTTTTCTAGTCTGATATGATTTCTATCGGTCTTGCACTGCCTAGTCAACTCTATTTTTCCCTAAGTATCACGAACTATGTATGGTCTGAGTAGAATTTTTTCGGTGGTTTCCAACCAATAATTTGGTGATTTACATGGCCTATCGTAAAGTGCTTCAAATGGGGCAGTACCAATCGTTGCTTGGTAACTATTGTTATACATAAACTCGACTAGCGTAGGTGCTACTCTCAGTATCCTTCAAAGTCCATGATGCAAGCTCTCAACAAATCCTCCAAGATCCAATTCTCCTTTTAATTTTTCCATCAGTTTGTGGATGGTAAGCAGTGCTATGATTCAACCAAGTTTCTAATGTTGTATGCAAATTCCTCCAAAACTCCCTAGTAAATAAAGGGTCCATATCATTGACGATGCTCACGGGGATTTCATGAAGTCGAACACTTCTTTAATATAAATCTATGCTGCAGATGCTACAGTCCTATTTTTCCTAACAGGAATAAAGTGGGTGCTTTTAGTGAGTCTATCTACTATGATTCAAATTGCTTCATTTCCTCTTTTAGGAAACCTATCTATGAAGTCCATCGATATATCCTCCCATTTCCATGTCAGAATTTCTAATGACAATAACAATTCCCTATACTTCCCTTGTTTTGCCTTTTTTCTTTGACATGTCAAACATCTAGCAACAAATTCAACTACCCTCTTCTTTATCCCAGGCCAAAAGAAAATTCTCTTCATACCCCTATACATATTTTCTCCTCCGAAGTAAATGATCATCTTCGAATGATGACACTCCGCAAGCACTTCCTCCAACACACTATCAATCATTAGGATGCAAAGGCATCCATCTCTTCCTAAACATCCCTTCTCGTCAACTGCATATCTACTAACATGGGGAAATTGCTCCCGTTTACTTGACTTGTCCAACATATCAATTATCTCATCATCCTTCTTTTATTCTAATCTAATGCGATCCATCAATGCTGGTCTAACCTCCATAGCTGCAAATAAGTTTTGAGCGGGTTCAACTGGTGGTTAGAGGTTGAAATTTGAGAGGAATTCCAACTGCCTCCACTCATATATAATACCTAAGGTAGCATGCCTCCGACTAAGGAAATTGACAATAATAGTCCCTTTTTTGAGGGTATACTATATACCAAAGTCATAAGATGCTATGAACATCATCCACCTCCGCTGCTTCATATTTAAATCTTTTTGGGACAATAGATATTTATGAGTGGTGAACTACTCAAACCTTTCCTTAAAAGGTAGTTTCTACACATCTTCAAGCCAAAAACAGTAGCTGCCAACTCTAAGTCATAAATTGTCTCTTTTCATGTCCTTTAATTGTCCACCATCATATATATAAGAACCGCTCCCAATCCTACTCCACATGCATCAATGTAAACTACAAAAAGCTTTATTCAATTGAGAATGATGAGTAATAGCGCACTAGATAACAGTTCCTTAAGATTTTCAAATGCTTTTGTGCATTTCTCATCCCATGCAAAGATTATATTCTTTTTGGTTAAGCAAGACAAAGGGGTCGCTATCTTTTCAAAGTCCTTTATAAACTTCATATAATAGCCTGTCAACCCCAGAAAACTCCTAATCTTAGTAGCGTTCCTTGGAATCTTCCAACTCTGAATAACTTCCACTTTTGTGGAGTACACTTCTAACCATGCTTGGAAATAATATGTCCAAGAAATCTCTCCTCCTTCCTCCAAAAGCGACATTTTGATAATTTGGCTTTAAGTTAGCGCCTTCTCTAAGTCCCTAGTATCTCCCTTAAGTGATATTTATGCCCTCCTTCACACTTGGAGAGTACTAAGCTGTCATCAACACAAAATACGATATACTAATTCAACTGTCCCCTAAATACTCTACTCATCAAAACTACAAAGTATGCAGGGGCATTTGTCAATCTAAAAGGCATCACTCCCCATTCATATAAATCCATCTAGTGTGTGAAGTACAGTCTTTGGTTGTTATCCTCTATAATCCTCAACTAATGAAATCTGGTTGCCAAATCTAATTGAGAGAATATTTTGGCTCCCACAAGCTAATCAAACAAATCATTTATCCAAGATAAGGGGTGCATATTCTTCCTTGTCAACTTGTTGAGTTCTCTATAGTCGATGCATAGCCTCAATGATCCATCTGCTTTAATAGCAAAGATAATGGGGGCTCCCTATTTTGAAGTACTCCATCGGATGAATCCTTTGTGCAATAGCTCTGAGATATGCTTATCTAACTCTTTCCTTTATTTGAGGGGCCATGTGTTTGAATGGCAGGGCAATCGGTCTAGCGTCTTTCTCTAAATCAATCCTAAACTTGAACTCCCTCTAGGGTGGATGACCTGATACTTCTTCAAAGACATCAGAAAATTCCCGAACTATGTGTATGGATGAAAGCTCATTTTGATATATGCTCAGCGAATATAAATAGCTTAACCAGACCGAGTCTTGGGGTGTACAATGAATCTTTATATCTCTTCCTTTGCATCTCTTTAACCATATAACCCTCCTATCACAATCTAAGATCGCCCCATAATTCGACAACGAATCCATACCTAAGATTAATCCATACCACTCGAAATTAAGAAAATATGCATTACATATAAAATCAACATCATACATGTCCAACACTAGGTCTTTGTAAATTATGAAAAGATATGTCGAACCCCAATAGGATTTGAGTACTATTGGGTTAGTGACAATTTAGGTTTGAAGATCTAAGCAGTCATGTACATTTCTAGCTACAAATGAATGTGATACCCAGAGTCGAATTGGGTATGAATTTCATTTTCAAAAATAAGAGTTAAAACTTCTATCATCACCTTTCCTTGATATCTAAAGGGTGGTCTACTCAAAACAAGTGTACTTAATGGCGTAGGCTTGTCTACTCTGCCCTTCATTCATAAGCTTCGGGCATTAGTTCTTGAAGTGCCTTTCTTCACGGCAGTGATAACACTTTCCCTTAAAAGCTTCCTTCAATAGACTTATCCGATAATCTTTAGCGATGTGACCCTTCTTATGGAAATTCTTGCACACTTTTCCCTCCTTTTTGAATGTTCCTTTTGCATTCTTATTTACCTAAAGGTTTTCCTTCTTGGATCCTCCTTGATTTTTAATTAGTCCCGCCTTCTCCTTCTCTAGCTCTCTCTCTTCCGCACTAGCTGTCTGTAACAAAGTCATCTCAACCAATGTCTCATATGTGGCGCCAGTGGGCACTTGGATCAATAAAAATTCCTTAAGCGGTGAGTTCAGGCCCTTTATGAAATTCATGGCCTTTTTATAGGTGTATCATCAGACTCAACCCAAATTTGGCTAACTCTATGAATTTACTAATATACTCCTTCAAAATGGAGTCTTTGTGCCTAAGCTGTATAAATCTCTCTAGTTGCAAAGTCACTTCTGCTCTTGACATAAACCTCAACCCAAATTGATCCTTTAACTCATCCCAAGTGACAATCCTATCAACACTCTACTCAGCCACAATATTCTACCATTCTGAGGCCTCTCCCTTAAGGTGCCAAGCTACCATCGCTTATACTGATCCTCCCATTCAACGTCCCATAATATCTTCTTGCAGTCATTTCTCCTTGCTTTTGTCTCTGAGAAACTTTCGATTCCCGAGTACATTATTCCTTCTATATTTAAAAAATCCTTGCATAATGTGGAGAAGTCAATGGGGCGAGGTGTTGCTTCGGCAGGTGGGGAAGCAGATTCTGCCGGTGCAGCTTGTTAGGGAACAGGGACTTGTCCTATATGCCTGAGGTACTATTTAAACAATTCGAGCATCCCTCGAATGGTGAGCATTCCTTAGGAAAGACTCCCGGTAGTAGAAGTAGAAGGGTTTTCAACTATAATATACTATCTGTAGTTTAAACTTTTAGTTAAAATGGCTTAAGTTAGCATTATCTACTGAAATCAAGATCTGCCTAATGTGTTAGCGTATGTTCAAAGATAGTATACACACACACACACACATATATATAGTAGGGGTTTATGAAAAATTCTTTATAAAATAAAAAGTATGCCTCTCATATGTATATTATCCCTGTTTATGGGGAAACCTAATTTCTGATACCAAATGTAATAGCCCACCCTAAAACAGGCCTAAATTCCAACCTAGAAAAGGCTCATTGGAACTTAAACCCATTCTAAAGCTGGCTGCTAGTTGGTATAAAGAATTATACACAAAGCTATTTATCTACTCAATTTGAAATACATAACGGAAGGATAAAATATAATATCAAAACAGTATCCATTTATTCAAAAATTCCAATGTCATAAAAACAACGTACAGTATCACTAAAATATCCAGAGTACAATATTCCAAAGTTACAACATTATTCTTTTCATGGGTACATCAGAAAATAAAGGAAACAACATAAGTAAAAATATAAACTAATGCCACAAGCTTCCTTATTGCCATCGCCATCTTCCTTCCTAACTTATGTTGTAATGAGGAAGGAGTCAAAACTGAAGGAACTAGGTCAGCCCGCAGCGGAAGAAATGGAGAAATTTCACAAAATAAACCATTTGGATCTTTAATGGGCCTATGAAGTCTAATTCGCTTAAAACTTTTCTATATTTAGTTTAAATAAAATCGTGTACATTATTTAAATTAGTTAAAGGGATGTTTAAAACAAATTTAAATTACTACTGTTCCAGCAAATTTTGATGATATTCCTGATGTTTCTGTTGTTGATGATCTCCATGTTGAAGATGAAGTGGTAACTTTGAATGCTAACGTGAACCCTTTATTACCATCTTCTCCTTCCAAATCTAAGCATTCTGTGGATTTGGATATAGGTATTGAGTTTGGATTAGCAAATTTGTTACTAGCTTAATTTGCTATCCTATTTGTATCTTTCTATGTTATCATGATATGTATCTTGTCTTTGTATTAGTTTGTATGGTTTTGTGTAAGTCAGTTGCCGTCGAGGCATCTTTCCTCTCACATGTTCAAAATTAAATAATATATAGTGGACGGTCCACTATAAAAACCGGCTTGCCTTGCCAAAAAAAGAATATATATAAAAAAATGATAAAAAATTATTTATAGCACTTATAATTCATAATAAACAAAAACAAAAGTTAAGAAAATTTCAGATCAATTTATACAATAAAAATGAAAACGTATGTTTTAATTCAAATTGTATGTAAGAAAAATGTGTGTGTGTGTGTGTGTGTGTGTGTTTATATATATATAAACACGGATATAAAATTTTAGACAAAAATTTATTTTAATGTTCAATGTCAGATTACAAACATAAAACATGAATTAGATCTAAAAACTTTATACACATATCTAATTTCCATTGTGACAACAACAATGCATATAAAAAACTCGCATAACTAATGAAATAACAATAATCTAATTTATATACATAAGATTAAATGATTAACAAGTCTTAAAACCGCAATAATATGATTAACATGTAGAAAAACATTACTTGGAATAGATGCCCTAAAATCCACTTTGAAATAATGAAATCTTTTACTTGCTAGTCTAGAATTAACAACCATTCATTATCAAATAGTTTTGTTTTTACTTGAATTGTATTTGAGATTTTGGGATATTTACAGAGGATAGTTGTTGCTATTAGAAGCGAGAAGAAGAAGAAGTAGAAGGTGGTGGCTCAAAAAAATGAATTAGCACGTAATTAAGGTTTGAAATCATAATTTATATGGTAGGATAAGAGAGAAGTAACTAGATCTCCACCACACATCTCCAATCCCTAATCACACACATAATAGCCGCCCATTTCTCTCTCTAGACCAGCCGCCTATCACTCTAAAATGCATGGGTTATGAGCCCATTAAACCCAAATTAAATATACACAATTATATTTAAATTTATTTGTTATTGATATCTCATATTGGTCAATATATTTATAACTTTTATAAATATATGCAACAATTTTATTTATCAAATCATATCCAAATTTTATGTTTAATATTTCATAAATATTAATTTATTTGTAACAATTATAAACTAATTAAATTTTTTGGTCTAAAGAGAATACATCATTTCGGTTGTGTGACTCTTGAGTGTAAATTCGATCAGCGATTAACATCGAACTATTCAAATATTAACGTTCATGCTTCACTTAGTAGGTGATGTAACATTATGGCCAACTTTATCGCTTACTCGGCTTTGGTAAAATCTAATTTCACTTTATTAAGTGTTACCCAGCTGTGACAATTATTTACACCAATTCTCTTCATCAAAACTATATCACTTTGAACTAATTGAATTTGTTAATGGTCAAAATTCCAATATCATCCACATTAAACTCTATAGTCCAAACACAAAGTCCGTGGTTCAATAATAACAATTATTATTAACCACGGTACTATGACCAGAGATTTTGACTTTGGGTTGACTTTAGTTGACTTGATACTAACTCCATATAACCGAGGAGACGAATCCTCTCTTAAACATGCTTCACTTCTAATACTTCCACTCGACCCAACTATAGTCACTCAATGGACATTGTGCCATGATTTGAATATAATTAAAGCGGAGCTTAAATAGTAACTCCCAGGTGCCCCTGCAGTTGTGAGTAATACGCTGCCTAACATTTAGAGATCTGGAGAGCATCACATACTCTAGTCTTAATGGATATATTGATATCCAGTCTCGATGTATCTTGACTAGGAACATTTAAAATGATGTGTTTTGAAACATTATGATCCATTATTTATGATTACAACTATTTATAATTACTATCACAAATACACCATTTATAGATTTTCTATTAAATATATTTTAATTAAACGCCTAATTATTTATAAATCATTATAACGAATATATATCAGAAAGAGGAAACACCTTTATTTCGAAAGATAATCAATTTCATAGTTAATTAATTTACACTAAATTAAAGATTTTCCCTTAGGGCAGACCACTAACTCTATCAATCTCCCATTTGCAATTAGAGCCAATTATAGAATCTTAATCCTATCCCTTATGTTAGTTTCTCGAGAATTGATCGAGCTAAACTTTAGTGAATAGCTCTGCTATATTGTCCTCGGTATCTACCCTTTGAATCACAACTACTTTATTCTCAATGAATTCTCCAATCAGGTGGAACTTTCAAAGAATATGTCATGACTTCTTATGTGCTCTTGGTTTCTTTGCGATATGTATCACCACATTGTTCTCACAAAAAAGTGTAATAGGATTCTTGGTATCGGGAATCACTTCGAGTTCACTCAAAAATTTGCGCATCCAAACTGCCTCTTTTGCTGCTTCATTAAGGGCGATGTACTCGGCCTCCATCACAGAGTCAGCAACTATTTCTTGCTTGGAACTTTTCCAGCTAACAGCTCCACCATTTAGTGTAAAGAGATAGGCAGATGCTGATTTACTATCATCTATATCAATTTGAAAGCTCGAATCCATATAGCCCTTTGTAAGGAGGTCTCCATTCACATATATGAGGAATAAGTCCTTAGTATTTCTCAAATACTTAAGTATACATTTTACGGCCGTCCAATGCTTTTCTCCTAGATTAGACTGGTATCGGCTTACACATCCTAATACATATGACACATCTGGTCCAGTATATAGCATAGCATACATTATCGATCCTATGGCCGAGCATAAGGAATCCACTTCATACGTTGTCTCTCCTCATTTGTATGAGGGGTGCCCTTTTGAGATAGGACGATTCCATATTGCATTAGAACACTTCCACGCTAGGTATTCTCCATACTAAACCTTTTTAACAAGGTGCTTATGTACAGATATTGAGAAAATCCTAACAACCTCTTAGATCTAATTCTATGGATCTTTATACCAAATGTATAACTACTTCTCCAAAATCCATCATGGAGAAGTTTTTGAAAAGCCAAGCTTTCACTGATTCCAATAATGAAGTATCATTGCCAATCAATAATAGATCATCGACATAGAGTACTAAGAATACGATACCGTTGCCCCATTCCTTTTTGTATATGTATGCTTCCTTTATGTTCTAATAAAAACCAAATTGTTTAATTACTTTATCAAAACACTTGCTCCAACTCCTTGAAGCTTATTTAGTCCAAATGGACTTTAACAACTTGCAAGCTTTGCCTTCACTCCTACTGACGACAAAAGCCTCAGGCTGCGATGTAACATCCCTGAATTTCAACTAAGATAATTTGATAATTAAATTAATTTTTGAAATTAAATTGTGAATTCATTTGTAAATTAATTAGAAAATGTCCAGAATAAATAGAATTTTGGTTTGAAATTTAAGGATAAGTATTTTATAAATAAAATTGGATTAAAATAAATAAATATTGGATTTAAAGATAAATAGGATTTAGAAGCTTTAAAAGTTAATGATAGTTTGTTTTCTAAATTTTTAAATATATTTATGTTTGGAAGATTTACATTAAGAATTTAGGTAATATTTTCAAAAGATTTATTTTTAAGATTGAATTCTCTTATATATACATATATAAATAAATATAATTATTTGTTAATATGTAATAAAGATTTCTAAATCATTCTTTTCTTTTAAAAGTTGTGTAAATATAAATGATAAGAAATGTATGAATGTAAAAATATATAAATGTATATATGTAAATATATTGAAATAAGTTAAGTTTGAATGTGAAAACTGATTGAAATAAAATTTATTTGTGCAAATGTAAAAATATTAAAGACATAAACAATTTAAAATAAAAAGCATATGTTAAAATACGAAATTTTATTTGCAATAAGGGTTAAAAATAAATTTATGAATTTTTTTTGAAACAAGGATATAAACATAAAAATGATTTTTGAGACATTTGTAAAGAGATTAATATATGTAAAGACAAGTGTAATAAAATGGGACAAGAGGCATTGAAAGCATTTTCTTTTGAATTAAGTCTTTGAGAAACATGCACAAGAAGAAAATTTGAGATCAGGCTATTTTCCTTTTTCTCAAACCTGAAAAGAAAAAAAAGATTGGGATTAAGGCAAGATTCAAATCTAATGCAAGTTCCAGAAAAAAAAAACAGCAATCAAGTATCAGAGCAAATAAATGGATTCAGATCAGAGAAAAAGTAGAATTTCCAGATCAACAAAAACAAAGCCTGGCTCTGTGTATCCCTGTTATCATCAAGCAGGTGAGCAAACTTTTGAACTTGTATACTTGGATTTTTGATTTGTCTGTGATCATGGATGTATGATGATATTTTAGTCATAAATCTTAATGCATGTGTAAAAATAAAATAACAATATACCTGTGCATGTCTATATAAACATAAATAACATTACTTTATAAATATACAAACTCCAAACCATCAAAATAAAATTTAATTACTCATTGTACAATCAAATTTAGGCTTTAATTTCTAAAAGGAAAATGTTTGCAATATGTTAACATCATTTTTAAAAATAAATTCAAAAGGATTATTTGAGTAATTATCCCAAAATATATGAATTACAGTAAAATAAAACAAAGGCAGGGAAATTCGATTATTAGATTTTTGTAATTGGATTGCATGATTAGAATCGTCATCAAAAATGATGAATTTTAGAAATAAAACGATGATTATTAGTTTGTAATCAAGGGTGAAATTCAAAGTTAACCAGAAAATGGATTTTTAAGTTTTTCTGGTGATCAATGAACTCGAGGTGATCGGGGTTCGTGCTGGAGGAGATGAAGGTTAGGCGATGAAGGGAAAAATAATCAAAGCTTTTCTGGTTCGCCGTGGTTGCCGTATGTGGTTGAACTAGGGTTTAACAACCAAGTTTAGTCGATGAAGTTTTGGGAAAAATTCGCCAGCGTTGGGGTACGAGAGGTGATCAGTCGGGGGAGGGAGGGAGGAAGGACAAGAAGAGGAGGATCTGACGAACTTCTAGACGCGGCGGCGAGTTCACCAGTAATCGGAGGTGGTGGCCAGAGGTGGTTGTTTCGACTGAAAATGGGTTCAGTTTGATTCTTGTGTGCTCGATTTTGATTCTGGGTAAATCAATCGGAACTGGGTGGCGGTGTTCATCGACGTGGTCAAGGGGGACTTGTGGGTGATCGCGGCATCGATCAGTGATGATCGGAACAGTAGTGCAAGTGCACGCGTGCACTTGTGTATCTGGCACTGTTGAGATGTTGATATTCTCAGGTTGTTACTCGAGGAAAGGCAGTAGTGACTCGAGTTAATCTCGAGTGTGTTCTTGTGTGTTACAGTGATTAAGAAGTTTTAAAAATTTAAAATACTAAAGACAAAGTATAAAAAGGAAGAAGAGGAAGGAACCGGGGGAATGCTCGGGGAAACCTAAAAGTGGGTCGGGTTTTAGATTCGATCAACGCGGGGTTTCTTTTGTGAAATTAACAAGTTAAAAGATCAAGTTTTCAAAGGCAATGTTAACCCAAATTTTCAAAGTAATTTATTAAAAACAAGTTTTTAACAAGTTTTTCGAGGGTTTTAAAATTTAAAGTTAGATGTTTCAAAGATTATTTATTTGGGTTTAAAAAAAAAGATTTATACTAAGTAATGAATTAAAGGTTAATTAATTTATTAAAAGGTAAAAAACTTGTAATCAATCAAAGGTTGATTTATTAATGTAAGTAATAAAAAGGGTAATTACTTAATGTGACTACTTAAAGTTTTAACTATTTAATCAAAGTAATAAAGGATAATTAATTAAGAAATGATTTTGAATTTAAATATTATTTTATTTAAAGGTTGATTGATTTATAAATTGAGATTTGTGTATTAAGTTTTAATCAAAAGGTACTAAGAAATTATTTAATATAATTAATTTAAAAGATGATGATAATTGATTAATGTGATTATTTTAGAGATAATTCCTCGATGTAATTAATTTGTAATTAATTAATATAAGTTATTGGATATAATCACTCATTTTAATAAATTAAAAGGTAATTAATTAGTTAGTGGTAACTAATTACAGATTAATTAATGAATGTAATTAATTAAGGATAATTAATTTAAGGTTATTTAATTAATGAAAATGATTAAGAATAATCACTTATTATAATTAATTAAAGGTTAATTAATTCATAATTAATTAAGGATGATTAATTACTTAAAAATAATTACTTAATAAAGGTAATTAAGGATGAATAATAAATGATTAAATATTAATTAATAAAAGTGTTTAAGGATTAATTAATTTAAAGAATAACTAATTAATGAGGTTAATTAATTAAGGTAATTAATTTGAGAATAATTAATTAACTAAAGGTTAATTAATTAATGAAAGTAATTAAGGGATGATTATTAATTAAGAATTAATTAAATCTTTGTAATTAATTAAGGATAATTAATCGAAGGATTATTATTAATTAAAGGTTAATTAATGATTAATTAAAGGATAATTAATAATAATGGTTTGTAATTAATTAATTATTAGTTAACCATGATTAGAAATTTATCTATAGGTAATGATCTGGTTTAAAATTAATCAGATGACTTGATGATTATACTTATGAATGTATGAATGGTATGGAATGCCATGAATTATGTGATATCCCTTATGTGTAATGTTCTGTGATATGTTTGAGCTGTGAAATGTAATTTATTTATTTGTAATGCATTTATGTTATCTATCTGTGATTCTGTGTATATATAGATAAGCGTTATAGGATTATACCGCTTATCAATATTGCTGTGATTGTATCTGTAATGATTGATGATGTGATGATTGATGACGTTGCACTACTGTGTAAAACCCCTGGACTACACTATATACACAAAAATATGGATTGCACGTGGAAATTGGTTAAGTCACAGATTTTTAAAATAGTTTTAAAATTGAATTTTTGAATCCAAATGGTTTTGGAAATGGATTGGGTTTAAAGTGAAAAGCTTTTGAAAAGGAATTTCAAAGATAAAAGTTATTTTTGAATAACTTTATTTAGTTTTGAAATTTGATTTAAATTTGAATTCAAAATTTGAAATTGAATTCTATGTTAAGAATTTATGATTTAAAAAGGTTATACAAGTTTATATGGGTTTCAAACCATTTTAAAGTGTTGTTTTGGGAATTTGAATTTAACCCAAAGATTTTAACCTGTATAAGTGAAATCGGATTTTTCTGAAATGAAAACTATTTGTTTTCAAATAATAAAAGATTTCATATAAGGAAGGAATTTCCAATTTGCGTAAAAGGGATTTCAAATTTGAAATGAAAATGGTTTTCCAAGTTATGAATGAATCTTTGGAAACGGGTTTTGAAAGCTATAAGTTAAATCTTTGATTTAAAGATTGAATGAGTTAATCCAGTTGAAATAGAAATTGTTTTGAAATCCATGAATGGATCTTTGTGAAACTGGGTGAACTTTATGAAATAAATCTTTCTGTTTAAAGATTTGAAATGGTAATTGGGTTAAACCATTTGAAAGGAAAGTTTGGATTTTAAAGTTGTGACTTAACTGAAATCCCTATCCATATGTTTTTAAAATATTACGCTCATTATTCGATTTAGCCAGAAGAGGACCTTGTGTCATATAACCTATTCCGAATAATGATACGACGTTATGGATTGCATTTGAAGACCGATGGTGAATACTGGATATTTACGAGAACGATGGGATAACCTATCGGATGACTCTGCACTGAGTAGCTACGGTATAGAGTTCTCCTTATGTGATGGGAAGTCCGATCGGGATTGTGAATATCCGAATTGCAAAGGCTTCTTCGGAAGTGCCTTCGGTTCTGTTCGAACCCGGAACAGACTTGTATGGATGTGTGTCCGACATTACGCTTTGAGATGTAAAGCTGGTTTCTATCAAATACATTTCCGTTTGGTGGCGGAGATTTATTCTCTAAGCTTAACACCCTTCTCTGAGACGTGCGAGCTCATGAGGTTATGAAGTTGATGGTTACTAGTGATACATTCCCAATTTGGTAATGTGACATACGAAGTGATGCTGATCATTTGTTGATTAAAGCATGACTTTGTGAAAAAAAGTGTAGCTTTGTGGACGAGACCTCATCGAGCCTCACAACCCGATAATGGTCGAAACAGGAAAGATGCGACAAGGTTTCAGGGGTCGCACCCCTAAGGTATGTCTATTCCTTTTGGAAAAGGGTGGTATCATGGCATGGAGCCCAGATACTTACTCATGTGGACACTGTATATTTATTACTGTGTGATGTTGTTGGTGTAGAGCACCCTCGGATAAAGGTCACAAACGACCGGGGGTGGTACATCTTAGGTTTTACTCTCGAGAAGGGAGTAAACCGGCCTTGTGTTGGCAGAGATCCGGGTAGGTTCTCGGGGCGTCCCTCCAGAGGCGTTTCATATGGCAATAGGAAGTTCCTTGGCCTGACCATTTGTTGCAAAATCCAATCTCCAATATGTGCCCATACGATTTTAGTTGTATAACCTGCCATCTACTTATGGTGGCGCCCCACTGTTTGGATGGTAGCTATAGTAGGCATAGTTCGAAATGTCTATGCTGGCTAAGATTAATATTGTACTTTCGAAAGGTTTTCTGCACTATGCACTAATAATAATATCAAAATGGTTTGCGCTTGTCAAGCATTTTTGACTGTCATAAGGAGAAATCTTCTCCAATACTGCGTTTGCATGATCTGTGTGGCGGGAGGCCTTATGGTAGTTTCATTTTCCAAAAAGCCTTGCGGATTTCAACTTTTAAAGATCTTTTGTGGTTGTTTTAAAAGATAAACTGTTTTTGCTTGCTCATACCAGTCCCACGACTGACCTGGAGTTTATTGTTCCGTTTCTAAACTCTGGGTGCCCACAATTTCCCACACGGACAGTCTAGAGTTTGGTTTTTTTCAGATAGTCAGATAGTAGATATCGATTCAGTAGCTTTCAGCTTTCTCTTTGGAGTTATTTGGAGACTTTGGATATTGAAGTCTTTGGTTAGGATGATTGACCTTCCTTAGCTTGGTACAACTTAATGGTGGTTCGAGTTATCTCCGGAGATCGCTGATATTGATGTTTCTTCTGGAGTTTCAAGTTCTAGTTGTTTCCGCTGCTGGTTCATTGGTGTTTCTGCTATAGCATTTCATTGTATCTTTGATATTGATCATTGTTGTATATTTGGATATTGTATCATTGGAGTTGTATATGATATATACTATTCATTTCTTCCGCTGTGTTGTGCTTAATGTGTTGTAAGCTCCAGCACGAGTCAGATTTCAATGGTTGAATCTACGGCATTCGAGTACAAGTGAAGTACGGGTGTCGATTTTCGAACGCTGAAATTTGGATCGTGACATGCGACATATAAATGGTTTCTTCTAAATCATCATTAGAAAAGCCGTCTTTAAATCCATTTTTCATATTTAGTTGTCATAGAATGAAACAATGGCTAGGATGTTCTAAATAGATTTAAACATGGCTACAGGTGAAAAGGTCTCATCATAATCAATACCTTGAATTTGATAAAATCCTTTCGCAACTAGCCTTGATTGATAAGTCTCCACTTCTGCATCTGCATGTAGCTTTTCCTTGAAAATCCATTTAAAACCAATGGTTTTATCCCTTCAGGTATGTCTGGAAAGTCCAAGCCTTTTCTTCTTACATAGAGTCAATCTCGAATTTCATAGTTTCAAGCCAGAGTGTAGAGTCTTTACTCTATAGTGCTTATTGGAAAAATGGAGGAGTATCGTCATCTAAGACACGATCCTCCTCTTCGCCATTCGTGAGAAAACCATAGTATCTCTCTGGTGCGTGAGATTCCCTACTAGACATTCTAATAGGTTGCATGTTTTCGTATCTTGGTGAACTTGATTCTCCCACTGGTTCAGTCTCACTGTTAATTTCTTGAATCTCATCCAAGTCTACAACCTCGCTATTAATTTCTTTTTAATAGAAATACATTTTCTAAAAAGACAACATGGCGGGAAATAATGACCATTTGTTCCTTGGTGTTGGAGAATATATACCCCATCAAGTTTTTAGGATATCCTATAAATTCACACAGTACCGACCTTGCCTCTAGTTTCAATCCAGTGTTCTTAATGTATGCCGGACAACCCCTTGCTTTGAAGTGCTTGAGTTGGGGTTTCTTATCATACCATATCTCATTTGGTGTTTTAGGCACAGATTTGATGGGTAACAAGTCCAACATATGTGCTTCGATTTCTAGCGCATATCCCTAATAGGAAGCGGTAACTCAGCCTTACACATTATGAAAAGAACCATGTCTAATAAGGTTCGGTTCTTTCGCTTCAACACACCATTGTGTTGCAGCCTATAGGATAAAGTAACCTGAAGGATAATGCCATTATCTTTTAAGTATTTTTTGAAATTCTATCCAACATACTCACCTCTCGATCTTATCAAAGAATTTTAATCATACGGTCTGTTTGATTTTCTACTACATTTTTGTACTTAACAAACTTCTCATAAATGTCGGATTTTTTCTTCATAAGGTATACATATCCTAATATTGAGAAATCATCAGCGAAGGTAACAAAGTAAGAACTATGACCTTTGATAACTATAGGCATTGAGCCACATACATAAATTATGTACCAGCCCTAAGAGTTTATCAACTCTTTCGTTGCTCATACTAAAAGGGTGCTTGGTCATTTTTCCTTTGAGACGGAAATCACATATGTTAGAAGATTCAGAATTAACTTATGGTAGAAAACCTTCGGTTTTCAATTTGTGAAGTCCTTTTCTCACTAATCTAACCTAGTCTACAATGCCAAAGACAATTTCATTTATATTATTAGAAGCTTTATTCACAGAACACACATAATTAGTATTGATCATGTAAATGCCATTTTCAAGGACTCCAACACAGACCTTATTTCCATTCAAACTAATATTTATAACATTGTTTGCACAATGGAAAACATATTCAGTCGCAACTAGAAACATACATAATTCCACAAATAAAGTCTTTCATAGAAATAGTAGTTAATTCATATCAATACTACACCACTAGACAAAACTAAATGATAATCTCCTACTTCCGTTGCATTTGTAATAGATCCTTCATCAACTTGGAGGCTAATTTCACCTTTTTCCATGCGGCACCAGCTCCAAAGCCCCTATATCGAATTACATATGTGAGTTCCAAATCCATTATCTAAAACCCAATATATTATGTTGTTTGCAAAATAATTTTTGAATCATAAATGTACATGATGGACCCTTAGAATCATTCTGCTTCCTTTGCCTAAAATTGTTCAAGTACTTAGGACATTTCCTTTTCCACTGACCTTTCTTGTGGCAGAGGTGACATTCACTCTTGTGTTCAGCCTTCTTACTTTTTTTTTCTTACCATATTTTTTCGCTTCTCCTAACTCTTCGAAGATGATGCACCGCCCTTTATAGCAAGTACAACCCCTTGATCTTTAGATTGTGTCTCGGCCGACCTTAACATATTGAAGAGCTAAATGACATTCACATTCAATTGGTTTAGGTTATAGTTTAATATGAATAGCTCATACTAGGGAGTAAGAGATCCAAGGATCAAGTCTACTCACATTTCGTTACTTATCTCTACGTCTAATTATGCAAGTCTATCAATATGGCCTTCATTATTAGAACATAATCATCCACAATCTTTCCCTTGGTCATTCTGGTGTTAAACAATTTCTTTGAAAGTTCATAACTTGAGAACGAGACTGTTCACCAAAAAGATCTTTGAGACTATCAAAAATCTCATGGACATATATGTTCTCATGTTGCCTTTGCAATGGTTTGTATAATGTAGATAGCATGAAAAGTTGGGCGATCTCTAGGTAATACACCCATTTCTCATAAGCAAGTTGTAGTTCAGGGTCCACATCATTGGTGGGTTATTCTTTAGGATCATATGTAATAACAGTCCAAAGGCCCTCGTAAGTTAACGCTATCTTAATTGCTCTTAGTCAATTTGTACTGTTAGGTCTAAAAAGCTTGTCACTTTTAGAAAAAGTTTGGAGTTGACATATTCAGAAAGTTAAATGGCAGATTATTAGGACAAATCATAGTGGATGTTCTTACAATATTAATAAGGTTAAACTTTATGTTTCATTTTACTAACAGGCTCCCACCAGTCTTTTATTTTTCGCAAAACCCTAAGTCGAAACATAGAAGTCATTTGACTTCACTAGTAGGTGTTAGGACTTGTCCATCTTGAAATTCTGACCTCGAGTTTGTTAAACAAGTCATAGTTCCATAGATGATGGATAACTGTTTATCGGTTGTATCATATACAACTCGTAACTCTTTGGCATTTTGTCCTAATTTCGTTTCGACCTTGAGTATGCTCAACAAATTGAAACGAAATTATTCACTCGTACCTACCATATCGCGATGGCCTAAGTGTAGTATATGTACCTTGAGTCTACTCAACAAATAAATATAGTTATCTTACCTCGTTTATTTAGTATATTAGTAATACTACCCATAGTATCCCTAGCTTGAGTCTGCTCAACAACTAAAGAGTTTGCAAGTAATTTATTAATATATATATAGTAGATGACAACATTATATTGAGTGATATTGACTTGTGATATAATGTAATTCTTATGAATTGCCTTTGTGATTCAAGTGTCGGACACATTGGGAATAACTGTATATGTACGATTAAGTATGTATTTATTTCTTAAGTCTATTATGGGTTTCTTTAAGGTTACACCTTTAGTTATACTAATTAAATCATATTTAATTAATTTTATTTAATTAACATTTTAATTAATTTTTGTATTGATATAACATTTATATTTGTATGTACTATAAACTTATAATATAACACATATATATCATATACATGTGTGTATTATTTAATTAGTTAACCTACTAATTAATTTAATTAATTAACCTTTTAATTAATTTATTTAATAAAACTATTTTAATTAAATTATATTAATTTCAAACTTCAGTTTATAAGCATAGATGTATACTTATGTTTTCTTAAATAATTTAAAACAACATAACATATATCACTATATATAATACGTGCACTTGTTTATTAATCAATTTATTTAATTACTTAATTTACTTTTATTAATGTTATTAATAAATTTAAATTTTGAAACTAATTTCGATTGTTTTTCAAACACTCTAAAAAATTATGTTATATTATAAATTTTACAATAAACATATTTTATTTTAAATCTAACTATTAAATTTAAAACCTTTGAATTTAATTTTCAAAACGATCTTGAAAATTAGCCCAAGGCCCAATTCAAGTTGGGCCTTTTTTTATTAGGGACAACCTTTGAGTTCATATCACCTTTTAGGTTAGGCCGGTAACTAGATAGGGCAAAGTACTTGATTACCAATTTCAGTCCTTGACATTACCTTTCTAGATACTGCACTAAATAGACAAACTTAATTAGTTATCCCTAATATGACTTATTTAGACAGCATAGACTATTAGGCTCTGATACCATTGAAGGAACTAGACCAGCCTGCGGTGGAAGAAATGGATGAATTTCAAAAAAATGAACCATTTTGGATCTTTAGTAGGCCTATGAAGACTAAATTCATTTAGAACCTTTCTAAATTTAGTTTAAATAAAGGGTTAGTTTGGCTCACATCCCTGATAAGTTTCAAAATAGAGAAAACAATCTTCCTAAACTAAACTTACATTTTCGGTCCCTATTTTCAAAATCACGCGCACAAAATGACCAAAATACCCTTTATGTTTTTAACATTTCAATGCGCATAACTTTATGTAGAAAAACTGAATCAATATACCGTTTTCACCAAAAAATCACAAATTTTGTGATCTTTAAAATAAGATCCATTGTTGATACCAAAAAAGCATATTTTAAGTAAGAGAGCAATTATTGTGATAACCTGGATTTTTGGATAGCTGTTAATTTGTAATTAACAGGGTTTAATTTATTAAACACTAATTTATTAATTTGAACAAATAAACCTGATTATATATATATATATATATATATATATATATATTTGGATGTGTATATAGATAAATTAGAACTAGTAAATTCTAAATTATAAATATCTGGATAAATATTCATTTGATAATCTTCTAATATAATTATTTAAAAAGGGGCAAACTTATTACCTTCAAACATATTAAATATGTGTTTGTTTAATATTTGATTATTATTAGTATATGATTGTGATATCCCGGAATTTTTGGCAATATAAATTTAATAATCTGTGTTAAAAATTAAATTGATTTGACAATTTTTGATAATAAATTTTGAATTGATCTAATAATCATCTTTTAATAAATATTTAAATTGGAAGATTGTATCTTTTTAAAGCTAATATATTGTTTTCTGTTTATAATATATATATAATTGTATATATTGCAAATAGATAAGCTTTGGTTTGGAATTTAGTAAATGAATCGATTTTCTAATTCTAATTTATTTCTGGTAAATTGGAAATTTGATTTAAATTTAACACTTAGCTTTTCAAAGCAATTTAATAAATAACTATATGGTTTGTAAATACTTAAAAGTGAATGTTATTTGATTAAAATTTTATTTAATTAGCTTAAATATGAATTTAAATTAGATTAATATAAAAGTTTTATTTTATTTTCTTTTTAGATATTGCTTGAAATTATATATAAGAGTTTAAAATACAATTTACAAATGATCTTGATATATTGAGTAACAAAAGTGATTTATAATCTCTTTTATAAATTATTTTAATATTGTTTATGTAACGACCCAGACTTTTTAGAAATTAAAATTTGAATATTTAATTAATTTTAAATATTATTAAGTTAATTTTTAAGTCAAATAAATTTTTATTTGAATTATTGGATTTAATTGGATTATTAAATCGATAATTTAATATGTGAAATTATGGAAATAATTGAAAATTGGGTTAAATATGATTGAAAATGATTTGTAAAATTTTATTTTATCATATTGAAGTTAGAACGATATTTTAGAACTTTTAAAATTGAATTAAAAGTTAATTTGTGAAAATTGAATATTTTAATATTTAAATCGACTAGTGAAAATAGTCAATTTTTGAACAGTCTCAGAATTTAACGAAACCAGTTCCATTGGATCCGTAATAGTTAGTTATTACCGGATTTCAAATTTCGTGTCAATCGGAGTTATCGTTTGAGTGTGGCAGCTCGAAACGCATCGATTTATTTTTAATTTAAATTTGACGAGTGAAAATAGCCATTTTTCAAAAAGTCTCGGATTTCGACGAAACCAGTTTCATAGGATCCGTAATGTGATATTATTGTAAGGTTTCAAATTTCAAGTCAATTGGATTTACCGTTTGTCCTGTACAAATTAAAACGCCTAGAAAATCGCTTAAATCGGTTTAATTCAAATTGAGCGTTTATAGCCATAACTCGCACATACTTCCGAATTAGCTTCCGAAACCTGTTCCATTGTGTCCGGAACGCGGGGTAAACCCTAGAAACGCTGGTTACGGCGCGTAAATCGAAGTTTGGAATTTCCGGGATGAATAGTGTTTCGGTTTTCTCTATAAATAGCCCCCCCCACTTAAAAAAACAAAAAAAAACTAAAAACCCTAATATTAAACCCTAGCCGCCAGTTAATGCTATCAATGGCCGAGAATCTCTCGTCTTCTTCCTCAAATATTCCTCAATCTATGCATTTATACGAAAAGTGTTCAACTGCAACTTCGTAGAGCACATCCTCCTCTACGAATTCAACGGTTATGATCGCGAACTTCATCACCAATCAACGGCAATCGTTGTTTGAAGGGGCCGGCTTTGTGCTCGAATTCCGTGCTTGATATGAGGCCGAGCTCCAAGCTGTGGCGGCCGTAGGTGGAGCATGGGGAGGCGCACGACATGGAGTAGTTTGATCGAGTTCAAGTGCGATGTGGTGATCGAAAAAATTAAACCCTAAATTGCTTATGGGTTCGGTTCTTTACTGTGTACGTGCGTGAGTAACGTGGGGAAGGAGAAGATGATGGGCGGCCTGATGTGGAGGTGAAGAGAATCAAAGGCTAGGATTTGCTGTAGGTTAAAATTATAAAATTAAAGTTGTAATTTATAAGTTAAAATTCGAGTAAACTTTGAAATTGTATAACTTATTCATACGAGGTCGAAAATGCGCGAAACTAGTTGCGTTGGAATCGTATGGACGAGCACTACGCGATGGAGTTGGTTTGGAGTCGATTGGAGTTAGTGAGAATTTTGGGTAAAATTAAACGTCCGTTTAATTTTATTCGAAATAAATCGCTAAAACGGAATTTAAAATCAAGGTGAGAACTTCTCATTCAATCGAATCAGTTTCGATTTTATTTTAAATAGTTAGATTTAAAATATTTGAATGCATGTTTGAATGTTGATTAATATCTATTGATTGTTAAAATAGACATTATACGCCGTTAGTAAGCGGATGTTATTTATTAAAAACATATACCGCGAATATTTCATAAACAGTGAAATTGGTATTATATATAATAGCAATATATATATATATTGGCATATGTATATATTGGAGTTATTGATTTCCCGCATTTTTTGTTTAGCGGATGAGACCCTATTGCGCCGTTATTAAGCGGATAATATTTAATAAGAACATATACCACGATAATTTCGTACTGGAGCGAAATTGGTATTGTGCTAATGTTTTTGGATGCAGGAAACAGGTTGGAGGGATCCAACTGGATTCCTCAACAGTTTTTATTTGATTTCAGATATTTTGATATTTGATGGATTATCATATCGATATATGATATCATTGTTAGTCGTGATTGACTATTTGGTGTGTAGCATCATTGGACCCAAATTTTGGGATTTTAAAATGATTTTAAAGTGATTTTAGAAAGTATACGTTTTATAAAATAATTTTGGAATTGATCCATTTTAAATAAATAAACGTTATAATTTTTAAAGTTATAAAAATTATGATTTTTGAGAAATATAGTTAAAAACTGATTTTTGAGAATATGATGCTATTGAGTTTATAAAATAGTTAAATCGGAATTTTTGAATTTATTATGAAAAGTTGAAATATAGGATTTATAAAATTTAATTATTTTATGAATCAAAAGGAAGAAGTTTTTAAAGGAATTTAAAGACGTTTAAAAAGAATAATATAAATTGATTTATATTAAGAGATTTATAAATGGATATTTATAAATTGAAATGTTGACATTATAAAACGAGTTTTTATAAGTGTTTGAATGAAGTGAAAATGAATTTCATTAAAGAATGAAATTTATAGAATTATAAACGGTGAAGTTATAAATGAAATTTATAAATAATAAGAATTATAAATTTGTGAAGTTATTTGAAGAATAGATTTGGTTAAATAAATGAATCTTATAAGTTATAAGATTTATGGTTTGGAAAGTCTTTAGAGGAACGATTTTGTAAAATAATCGTTTTATAAGTATTTAACTTATAATATGAACTTTTAGTTTATAATTGAGTTATAAACTGGAATAGGTTAATAAAAGAATTTATAAAAGGAAGTTTTTATAAATAAATAGAAATGGAATTTATAAACGTTGTTTTATAAATTCGCAAATGACTTATTTTGATAAGTTAATTGTTATAACTTATAAATGGAGTTATATTCACGTTTTAGACTGTGAATAATCCTTTAGAATAAGATGTATAGAATTGATGGAATCTGTTAACAAAATATATTCACGTTTCTAAATTGTGAATAATATGTTAAAGAAAATGTTTAGATGTGATGTTTTAAATAGAATTAAAACGATCTAACGAAGTTTTAAAAGGTGTTGAGATTCGAAACCATAGATTTCAACATTTATTGTTGAAATAGATGTTTCGAGAAATAAAAGGAAATGGTGGACTATAACACTGTTGTTATAGTAAATGATTTCCGAAAGGAATTGTTTTGTATAGTATTGGGATTTATATATCTATTTTAATTTCGAATCCCTATACTAGTGATTTTGGGACGTCGTAACGATGTTCTACGCAACATTCGTTTTGGCCCAAATAAATATGTTTAAGAGAATGATTTCCTTAAAGAATGAAATATATACTTAATTTCGATTGAAGTATATTGAATATTTTCTAAGTGTTGAAAATAAATAAAATTTGTGAATTACTTATGAATAAATAAGTATGGAAATGTTTTCCAATATAAAGTGAATATTAGAGAATTTATCTCTTTTGAAGATAAATTGAAAAGAAATATTGAAAATGAATAATTGAAATCGAATATTCATTGATATTTTGGAATTATAAATTCACTAAGGAATTTATAAAGAAAGTGGAATTGGTTTAAAATAAAAATAAATATTGATTTATTTTTGAAGTGTTGAAAATTATATATCTAGTGAAGATATTTTGGAAAATAAATATTTTGGAAAATTATTTGGAAACTGGTGATGTGTGCATATCCAGTGATAGTTCAATAACCGACTATCAATATTTCCCTTTGAATGGGTAATTGATGTGATTTGATTGAATGTGGATGTTACACTTATTTTTAAATAAGCGCTCACTATTCGGGTTAACCGGGAAAGGACCATGGGGTCGTATAACCCATTCCGAATATGTGATACGTCGTTATGAATTGCATTGAAGATCGGTGTTGAAGACCCGGTATTTGCGAGAGCGATAGGATGACCTGTCGATTTACTCTGCACCGAGTAGCTACGGTATAGAGTTCTCCATATGTGATGGTGAATCCGATCAGGATTGTGAATATCCGGATTGCAAGGACTTCTTTGTAAGTGCCTTCGGTTTTGTTCGAGCCCGAAACAGACTTGTATGGATTGTATGTCTGACATTACAAGTTGAGATATAAAGCCGATTTCTTTCAAATATATTTCTGTTGGTGGCGAAGAATTTATTCTTTAGCTTAACACCCTTCTCTGAGACGTACGAGCTCAGAGGTTATATAGTTGAAGTTATCAGCGATATATTCCCAATTTGGTAATGTGACATGCTGAGTGATGCTGAAATGATCATTGTGTTGATTATTGTGATAGGATCGTTTATTTGATCGTCTATCTTGGTGATCATTGTGTTGATCATTTGTTGACCCAAAGCATGGCTTTTGTATAAAGTATGTTTTTGTGGACGTGACTTCGTCGAGCCTCACACCCCGGAAATGGTCAAAACATGAAAGATGCGGCAAGGTTATGAGGGGTAGCACCCTTTAGGGTATGTACATTTCCTTCTGGATAGAGGTGGTATCATGGTATGGAGCCCAGATATTTAACCTATGTGGTTACTACGAATTTATTACTTTGTGGTTGTTGGCTATCGGGATCCCGTGAGAAAGGTCGTTTACGATCGGGGAATGGCGTGCTCGTGTCAGTAGTTACCCAGTTAGGGGTAACCCGGCCTTGTGTTGGCAGAGTTCCGGTTTGGTTCTCGGGGATGTCTTTCCATAGGCATTCTCATGTGGCAATGGGAAGTTCCTTGGCCTGAGCATTTGTTGGAAATCCAATTCCCAATACAAAACTTGTACGGTATTAGTTGTAGAACCTGCCATTCACTTATGGTGGTCACCACTGTTTGGATGGTAGCTATAGTAGGCATAGTTCGAAATGTCTATGTTGGCTAAGATTTATATTCTACTTTCGAAATGAATTTTCCACTACACTATGCACTAGTAATAATATAAAATGTTATTTTGAATGCGTATCAAGCATCTTTGACTATCATAAGGAGAAATCTCCTCCGATTCTGCGTTTGCATTGTGTGTGTGTGCGAGAGGCCTTATGGTAGTCTCATTTTTAAAAGCATTGCGAATTGAATTTAAAAATATCTCTCTATTTTGATTTTAAAGATAAATAAACTGTTTTGAGTTCTCACACCAGTCTTGTTAAGCTATTGGGCTATGTGATGGGGGGTTCTCGCTTCGCGGTTAGGTGGCGAACGAGAGACTCTTACTCCCACACATCCTCTTTTAGGGGGTTGGTTAGGTGTAACCTGAGACAGTCGAGAGGCTGGCCGTAAAAGCAAGGTCTGGGGTACCAGTGTAAGCCACGGTGGGGCTGGGATGGTTGAAAAGCCTACCGGTTGTGACTGCTGTCGACGGTTGAAAAGCCTAGATCTTTACAGTTGGTATCAGAGCTGATGGTTAAGCGACAACCATGGTTCTGTTGGGTATAATTCATTAGAGATAGAGTCAGTAGTACTCTAGAATGAATTTGAGTGTAATAATAGCTATGAGAGCGTATTTGTTAGTGAATATAAAAATTGTTTTATATTGTGATGATTGGTTTATTGAGTGGTATATGAACTTTCGTCAGCGTGGTCCGCAAGACTATGCCGAAGGGGTTTCTAAACACTTGAATGAAACAATTCGACACAGTATTGTTTAAAATTTGGTAAATAAAATAATTTTACCTTGATTATATTTTATATATAAAAGAATAATTTTTCAAAATTATTAAAGTAGATTGTTGATTGTTTAAGTGTTTGAATAATCTAAATAAAAGAATAATTGTATAAGTATAAAGAATTATAAGAATTGAATTATAATTAAAGTGATTTACAATTGTGAAATAAACTTATATATATAAGAAGTGAAACTATATGAATATATTTATGAATATGAGTTGTAAATAAAAATGAATTTAAGTTATGTAAAACAAGTGATGTTTATTAAATGGAATATAACTTAAGTGATATGGAATGAAGTTGATATTGGTATCGAAGTAAATAATCAAGTGGATTAAATAAATGTGAACTTGAGTTATATAAATGAAATTCAACTTTTGTAATAGAATTGAATTGAATGAATGGATTGAATATTAATCAATTAAATGTGAATAATTGATATGGAATAATGAATATAAGTGTTAATTCATTAAAATCTAATGTTATTAGAAAGTTGAATAATAGAATGAAAATCAATTTAATTTAAACCAATTGATAAGCAAAGGAAATTTGGTTGTATTTAATATACATTGATTGTCATATGATTGTTAGTTGATTGTATATAATTCATTAAGTGTTAATGAAATTGGAAGCTAAAGTAGATTGAATTTGAATTGGAAGTGAACCAACTTGAATATGAATTAGTGAATATAAACTAATTGAGAATGAATGTTAGTAAGAACATCCACTGTTAATGAATCAAATGTGATTAAATTGAAAACCATTTCATTGAATATTAATGAGAATATAAATGAATATATATTGATTATGAATTTGTTGAATGCTAGTTGGTTGATGTTTGAATATGTTGCATTTGCTATGTTAGCATATATAGTTATTATGTTGCTATATGTTGTATATTGAGATTATTATCTATATGCATGATTCTCATGTTGTTTGTTGAGTAATTAGTAGGTGCGGATCGCGTTTGCTTCGCATTTGGAGCTCGCTTTAGCGCTATATTAGCCGTATATGCTTGCTAATAAAATATAAGGTACATATCTCGGATTACATACCGTACTTTTACACTTTTTTCCCTTCGGGATGCCTCATTACTTGATGAGATGTATATTTGTGATATATATACTGTCATTTTTTTTTTCGGATCGAGCCGCGCAAAGGAGACTGTGGCGAATTTTTCCGAAAATTTAAGGCGTTAGAAAAATTTGAGAAAATTGGAAAATTTTGAAAACTTAAACTTTGATTTGGGAGTTGAAAGTTAAACAATAGTAGTTGTTTTTGAAAAGATAACTAAGAATGATTTTGAAAACTTAGTAAGTTATTGTAAGAAGTTTAACTATGAATTTTTGGAAAATTAATAAATTCTATAACCTTTCTTACTTGATAATTTCGAGGACGAAATTCTTTTAAGTGGGGAAGATTGTAACGACCCAGAATTTTTAGAAATTAAAATTTGAATATTTAATTAATTTTAAATATTATTAAGTGAATTTTTAAGTCAAATAAATTTTTATTTGAATTATTGGATTTAATTGGATTATTAAATCGATAATTTAATATGTGAAATTATGGAAATAATTGAAAATTGGGTTAAATATGATTGAAAATGATTTGTAAAATTTTATTTTATCATATTGAAGTTAGAACGATATTTTAGAACTTTTAAAATTGAATTAAAAGTTAATTTGTGAAAATTGAATATTTTAATATTTAAATCGACTAGTGAAAATAGTCAATTTTTGAACAGTCTCAGAATTTAACGAAGCCAGTTCCTTTGGATCCGTAATAGTTAGTTATTACCGGATTTCAAATTTCGTGTCAATCGGAGTTATCGTTTGAGTGTGGCAGCTCGAAACGCATCGATTTATTTTTAATTTAAATTTGACGAGTGAAAATAGCCATTTTTCAAAAAGTCTCGAATTTCGACGAAACCAGTTTCATCGGATCCGTAATGTGATATTATTGTAAGGTTTCAAATTTCAAGTCAATTGGATTTACCGTTTGTTCTGTACAAATTAAAACGCCTAGAAAATCGCTTAAATCGGTTTAATTCAAATTGAGCGTTTATAGACATAACTCGCACATACTTCCGAATTAGCTTCCGAAACCTATTCCATTGTGTCCAGAACGCGGGGTAAACTCTAGAAACGCTGGTTACGGCGCGTAAATCGGAGTTCGGAATTTCCGGGATGAATAGTGTTTCGGTTTTCTCTATAAATAGCCCCTCCCCACTTAAAAAAACAAAAAAAAAAAACTAAAAACCCTAATATTAAACCCTAGCCGCCAGTTAATGCTATCAATGGCCGAGAATCTCTCGTCTTCTTCCTCAAATATTCCTCAATCCATGCATTTATACGAAAAGTGTTCAACTGCAACTTCGTAGAGCACATCCTCCTCTACGAATTCAACGGTTATGATCGCGAACTTCATCACCAATCAATGGCAATCGTTGTTTGAAGGGGCTGGCTTTGTGCTCGAATTCCGTGCTTGATATGAGGCCGAGCTCCAAGCTGTGGCGGCCGTAGGTGGAGCATGGGGAGGCGCACGACATGGAGTAGTTTGATCGAGTTCAAGTGCGATGTGGTGATCGAAAAAATTAAACCCTAAATTGCTTATGGGTTCGGTTCTTTACTGTGTACGTGCGTGAGTAACGTGGGGAAGGAGAAGATGATGGGCGGCCTGATGTGGAGGTGAAGAGAATCAAAGGCTAGGATTTGTTGTAGGTTAAAATTATAAAATTAAAGTTGTAATTTATAAGTTAAAATTCGAGTAAACTTTGAAATTGTATAACTTTTTCATACGAGGTCGAAAACGCACGAAACTAGTTGCGTTGGAATCGTATGGACGAGCACTACGCGATGGAGTTGGTTTGGAGTCGATTGGAGTTAGTGAGAATTTTGGGTAAAATTAAACGTCCGTTTAATTTTATTCGAAATAAATCGCTAAAACGGAATTTAAAATCAAGGTGAGAACTTCTCACTCAATCGAATCAGTTTCGATTTTATTTTAAATAGTTAGATTTAAAATATTTGAATGCATGTTTGAATGTTGATTAATATCTATTGATTGTTAAAATAGACATTATACGCCGTTAGTAAGCGGATGTTATTTATTAAAAACATATACCGCGAATATTTCATAAACAGTGAAATTGGTATTATATATAATAGCAATATATATATATTGGCATATGTATATATTGGAGTTATTGATTTCCCGCATTTTTTGTTTAGCGGATGAGACCCTATTGCGCCGTTATTAAGCGGATAATATTTAATAAGAACATATACCGCGATAATTTCGTACTGGAGCGAAATTGGTATTGTGCTAATGTTTTTGGATGCAGGAAACAGGTTGGAGGGATCCAACTGGATTCCTCAACAGTTTTTATTTGATTTCAGATATTTTGATATTTGATGGATTATCATATCGATATATGATATCATTGTTAGTCGTGATTGACTATTTGGTGTGTAGCATCATTGGACCCAAATTTTGGGATTTTAAAATGATTTTAAAGTGATTTTAGAAAGTATACGTTTTATAAAATAATTTTGGAATTGATCCATTTTAAATAAATAAACGTTATAATTTTTAAAGTTATAAAAATTATGATTTTTGAGAAATATAGTTAAAAACTGATTTTTGAGAATATGATGCTATTGAGTTTATAAAATAGTTAAATCGGAATTTTTGAATTTATTATGAAAAGTTGAAATATAGGATTTATAAAATTTAATTATTTTATGAATCAAAAGGAAGAAGTTTTTAAAGGAATTTAAAGACGTTTAAAAAGAATAATATAAATTGATTTATATTAAGAGATTTATAAATGGATATTTATAAATTGAAATGTTGACATTATAAAACGAGTTTTATAAGTGTTTGAATGAAGTGAAAATGAATTTCATTAAAGAATGAAATTTATAGAATTATAAACGGTGAAGTTATAAATGAAATTTATAAATAATAAGAATTATAAATTTGTGAAGTTATTTGAAGAATAGATTTGGTTAAATAAATGAATCTTATAAGTTATAAGATTTATGGTTTGGAAAGTCTTTAGAGGAACGATTTTGTAAAATAATCGTTTTATAAGTATTTAACTTATAATATGAACTTTTAGTTTATAATTGAGTTATAAACTGGAATAGGTTAATAAAAGAATTTATAAAAGGAAGTTTTTATAAATAAATAGAAATGGAATTTATAAACGTTGTTTTATAAATTCGCAAATGACTTATTTTGATAAGTTAATTGTTATAACTTATAAATGGAGTTATATTCACGTTTTAGACTGTGAATAATCCTTTAGAATAAGATGTATAGAATTGATGGAATCTGTTAACAAAATATATTCACGTTTCTAAATTGTGAATAATATGTTAAAGAAAATGTTTAGATGTGATGTTTTAAATAGAATTAAAACGATCTAACGAAGTTTTAAAAGGTGTTGAGATTCGAAACCATAGATTTCAACATTTATTGTTGAAATAGATGTTTCGAGAAATAAAAGGAAATGGTGGACTATAACACTGTTGTTATAGTAAATGATTTCCGAAAGGAATTGTTTTGTATAGTATTGGGATTTATATATCTATTTTAATTTCGAATCCCTATACTAGTGATTTTGGGACGTCGTAACGATGTTCTACGCAACATTCGTTTTGGTCCAAATAAATATGTTTAAGAGAATGATTTCCTTAAAGAATGAAATATATACTTAATTTCGATTGAAGTATATTGAATATTTTCTAAGTGTTGAAAATAAATAAAATTTGTGAATTACTTATGAATAAATAAGTATGGAAATGTTTTCCAATATAAAGTGAATATTAGAGAATTTATCTCTTTTGAAGATAAATTGAAAAGAAATATTGAAAATGAATAATTGAAATCGAATATTCATTGATATTTTGGAATTATAAATTCACTAAGGAATTTATAAAGAAAGTGGAATTGGTTTAAAATAAGAATAAATATTGATTTATTTTTGAAGTGTTGAAAATTATATATCTAGTGAAGATATTTTGGAAAATAAATATTTTGGAAAATTATTTGGAAACTGGTGATGTGTGCATATCCAGTGATAGTTCAATAACCGACTATCAATATTTCCCTTTGAATGGGTAATTGATGTGATTTGATTGAATGTGGATGTTACACTTATTTTTAAATAAGCGCTCACTATTCGGGTTAACCGGGAAAGGACCATGGGGTCGTATAACCCATTCCGAATATGTGATACGTCGTTATGAATTGCATTGAAGATCGGTGTTGAAGACCCGGTATTTGCGAGAGCGATAGGATGACCTGTCGATTTACTCTGCACCGAGTAGCTACGGTATAGAGTTCTCCATATGTGATGGTGAATCCGATCAGGATTGTGAATATCCGGATTGCAAGGACTTCTTTGTAAGTGCCTTCGGTTTTGTTCGAGCCCGGAACAGACTTGTATGGATTGTATGTCTGACATTACAAGTTGAGATATAAAGCCGATTTCTTTCAAATATATTTCTGTTGGTGGCGAAGAATTTATTCTTTAGCTTAACACCCTTCTCTGAGACGTACGAGCTCAGAGGTTATATAGTTGAAGTTATCAGCGATATATTCCCAATTTGGTAATGTGACATGCTGAGTGATGCTGAAATGATCATTGTGTTGATTATTGTGATAGGATCGTTTATTTGATCGTCTATCTTGGTGATCATTGTGTTGATCATTTGTTGACCCAAAGCATGGCTTTTGTATAAAGTATGTTTTTGTGGACGTGACTTCGTCGAGCCTCACACCCCGGAAATGGTCAAAACAGGAAAGATGCGGCAAGGTTATGAGGGGTAGCACCCTTTAGGGTATGTACATTTCCTTCTGGATAGAGGTGGTATCATGGTATGGAGCCCAGATATTTAACCTATGTGGTTACTACGAATTTATTACTTTGTGGTTGTTGGCTATCGGGATCCCGTGAGAAAGGTCGTTTACGATCGGGGAATGGCGTGCTCGTGTCAGTAGTTACCCAGTTAGGGGTAACCCGGCCTTGTGTTGGCAGAGTTCCGGTTTGGTTCTCGGGGATGTCTTTCCATAGGCATTCTCATGTGGCAATGGGAAGTTCCTTGGCCTGACCATTTGTTGGAAATCCAATTCCCAATACGAAACTTGTACGGTATTAGTTGTAGAACCTGCCATTCACTTATGGTGGTCACCACTGTTTGGATGGTAGCTATAGTAGGCATAGTTCGAAATGTCTATGTTGGCTAAGATTTACATTCTACTTTCGAAATGAATTTTCCACTAAACTATGCACTAGTAATAATATCAAATGTTATTTTAAATGCGTATCAAGCATCTTTGACTATCATAAGGAGAAATCTCCTCCGATTCTGCGTTTGCATTGTGTGTGTGTGCGGGAGGCCTTATGGTAGTCTCATTTTTAAAAGCATTGCGAATTGAATTTAAAAATATCTCTCTATTTTGATTTTAAAGATAAATAAAATGTTTTGAGTTCTCACACCAGTCTTGTTAAGCTATTGGGCTATGTGATGGGGGGTTCTCGCTTCGCGGTTAGGTGGCGAACGGGAGACTCTTACTCCCACACATCCTCTTTTAGGGGGTTGGTTAGGTGTAACCTGAGACAGTCGAGAGGCTGGCCGTAAAAGCAAGGTCTGGGGTACCAGTGTAAGCCACGGTGGGGCTGGGATGGTTGAAAAGCCTACCGGTTGTGACTGCTGTCGACGGTTGAAAAGCCTAGATCTTTACAGTTGGTATCAGAGCTGATGGTTAAGCGACAACCATGGTTCTATTGGGTATAATTCATTAGAGATAGAGTCAGTAGTACTCTAGAATGAATTTGAGTGTAATAATAGCTATGAGAGCGTATTTGTTAGTGAATATAAAAATTGTTTTATATTGTGATGATTGGTTTATTGAGTGGTATATGAACTTTCGTCAGCGTGGTCCGCAAGACTATGCCGAAGGGGTTTCTAAACACTAATAGAACAATTCGACACAGTATTGTTTAAAATTTGGTAAATAAAATAATTTTACCTTGATTATATTTTATATATAAAAGAATAATTTTTCAAAATTATTAAAGTAGATTGTTGATTGTTTAAGTGTTTGAATAATCTAAATAAAAGAATAATTGTATAAGTATAAAGAATTATAAGAATTGAATTATAATTAAAGTGATTTACAATTGTGAAATAAACTTATATATATAAGAAGTGAAACTATATGAATATATTTATGAATATGAGTTGTAAATAAAAATGAATTTAAGTTATGTAAAACAAGTGATGTTTATTAAATGGAATATAACTTAAGTGATATGGAATGAAGTTGATATTGGTATCGAAGTAAATAATCAAGTGGATTAAATAAATGTGAACTTGAGTTATATAAATGAAATTCAACTTTTGTAATAGAATTGAATTGAATGAATGGATTGAATATTAATCAATTAAATGTGAATAATTGATATGGAATAATGAATATAAGTGTTAATTCATTAAAATCTAATGTTATTAGAAAGTTGAATAATAGAATGAAAATCAATTTAATTTAAACCAATTGATAAGCAAAGGAAATTTGGTTGTATTTAATATACATTGATTGTCATATGATTGTTAGTTGATTGTATATAATTCATTAAGTGTTAATGAAATTGGAAGCTAAAGTAGATTGAATTTGAATTGGAAGTGAACCAACTTGAATATGAATTAGTGAATATAAACTAATTGAGAATGAATGTTAGTAAGAACATCCACTGTTAATGAATCAAATGTGATTAAATTGAAAACTATTTCATTGAATATTAATGAGAATATAAATGAATATATATTGATTATGAATTTGTTGAATGCTAGTTGGTTGATGTTTGAATATGTTGCATTTGCTATGTTAGCATATATAGTTATTATGTTGCTATATGTTGTATATTGAGATTATTATCTATATGCATGATTCTCATGTTGTTTGTTGAGTAATTAGTAGGTGCGGATCGCGTTTGCTTCGCATTTGGAGCTCGCTTTAGCGCTATATTAGCCGTATATGCTTGCTAATAAAATATAAGGTACATATCTCGGATTACATACCGTACTTTTACACTTTTTTCCCTTCGGGATGCCTCATTACTTGATGAGATGTATATTTGTGATATATATACTGTCATTTTTTTTTTCGGATCGAGCCGCGCAAAGGAGACTATGGCGAATTTTTCCGAAAATTTAAGGCGTTAGAAAAATTTGAGAAAATTGGAAAATTTTGAAAACTTAAACTTTGATTTGGGAGTTGAAAGTTAAACAATAGTAGTTGTTTTTGAAAAGATAACTAAGAATGATTTTGAAAACTTAGTAAGTTATTGTAAGAAGTTTAACTATGAATTTTTGGAAAATTAATAAATTCTATAACCTTTCTTACTTGATAATTTCGAGGACGAAATTCTTTTAAGTGGGGAAGATTGTAACGACCCAGAATTTTTAGAAATTAAAATTTGAATATTTAATTAATTTTAAATATTATTAAGTGAATTTTTAAGTCAAATAAATGTTTATTTGAATTATTGGATTTAATTGGATTATTAAATCGATAATTTAATATGTGAAATTATGGAAATAATTGAAAATTGGGTTAAATATGATTGAAAATGATTTGTAAAATTTTATTTTATCATATTGAAGTTAGAACGATATTTTAGAACTTTTAAAATTGAATTAAAAGTTAATTTGTGAAAATTGAATATTTTAATATTTAAATCGACTAGTGAAAATAGTCAATTTTTGAACAGTCTCAGAATTTAACGAAGCCAGTTCCTTTGGATCCGTAATAGTTAGTTATTACCGGATTTCAAATTTCGTGTCAATCGGAGTTATCGTTTGAGTGTGGCAGCTCGAAACGCATCGATTTATTTTTAATTTAAATTTGACGAGTGAAAATAGCCATTTTTCAAAAAGTCTCGGATTTCGACGAACCAGTTTCATCGGATCCGTAATGTGATATTATTGTAAGGTTTCAAATTTCAAGTCAATTGGATTTACCGTTTGTGCTGTACAAATTAAAACGCCTATAAAATCGCTTAAATCGGTTTAATTCAAATTGAGCGTTTATAGCCATAACTCGCACATACTTCCGAATTAGCTTCCGAAACCTGTTCCATTGTGTCCAGAACGCGGGGTAAACTCTAGAAACGCTGGTTACGGCGCGTAAATCGGAGTTCGGAATTTCCGGGATGAATAGTGTTTCGGTTTTCTCTATAAATAGCCCCTCCCCACTTAAAAAAACAAAAAAAAAAACTAAAAACCCTAATATTAAACCCTAGCCGCCAGTTAATGCTATCAATGGCCGAGAATCTCTCGTCTTCTTCCTCAAATATTCCTCAATCCATGCATTTATACGAAAAGTGTTCAACTGCAACTTCGTAGAGCACATCCTCCTCTACGAATTCAACGGTTATGATCGCGAACTTCATCACCAATCAACGACAATCGTTGTTTGAAGGGGCCGGCTTTGTGCTCGAATTCCGTGCTTGATATGAGGCCGAGCTCCAAGCTGTGGCGGCCGTAGGTGGAGCATGGGGAGGCGCACGACATGGAGTAGTTTGATCGAGTTCAAGTGCGATGTGGTGATCGAAAAAAATTAAACCTTAAATTGCTTATGGGTTCGGTTCTTTACTGTGTATGTGCGTGAGTAACGTAGGGAAGGAGAAGATGATGGGCGGCCTGATGTGGAGGTGAAGAGAATCAAAGGCTAGGATTTGCTGTAGGTTAAAATTATAAAATTAAAGTTGTAATTTATAAGTTAAAATTCGAGTAAACTTTGAAATTGTATAACTTTTTCATACGAGGTCGAAAACGCGCGAAACCAGTTGCGTTGGAATTGTATGGACGAGCACTATGCGATGGAGTTGGTTTGGAGTCGATTGGAGTTAGTGAGAATTTTGGGTAAAATTAAACGTCCGTTTAATTTTATTCGAAATAAATCGCTAAAACGGAATTTAAAATCAAGATGAGAACTTCTCACTCAATCGAATCAGTTTCGATTTTATTTTAAATAGTTAGATTTAAAATATTTGAATGCATGTTTGAATGTTGATTAATATCTATTGATTGTTAAAATAGACATTATACGCCGTTAGTAAGCGGATGTTATTTATTAAAAACATATACCGCGAATATTTCATAAACAGTGAAATTGGTATTATATATAATAGCAATATATATATATTGGCATATGTATATATTGGAGTTATTGATTTCCCGCATTTTTTGTTTAGCGGATGAGACCCTATTGCGCCGTTATTAAGCGGATAATATTTAATAAGAACATATACCGCGATAATTTCGTACTGGAGCGAAATTGGTATTGTGCTAATGTTTTTGGATGCAGGAAACAGGTTGGAGGGATCCAACTGGATTCCTCAACAGTTTTTATTTGATTTCAGATATTTTGATATTTGATGGATTATCATATCGATATATGATATCATTGTTAGTCGTGATTGACTATTTGGTGTGTAGCATCATTGGACCCAAATTTTGGGATTTTAAAATGATTTTAAAGTGATTTTAGAAAGTATACGTTTTATAAAATAATTTTGGAATTGATCCATTTTAAATAAATAAACGTTATAATTTTTAAAGTTATAAAAATTATGATTTTTGAGAAATATAGTTAAAAACTGATTTTTGAGAATATGATGCTATTGAGTTTATAAAATAGTTAAATCGGAATTTTTGAATTTATTATGAAAAGTTGAAATATAGGATTTATAAAATTTAATTATTTTATGAATCAAAAGGAAGAAGTTTTTAAAGGAATTTAAAGACGTTTAAAAAGAATAATATAAATTGATTTATATTAAGAGATTTATAAATGGATATTTATAAATTGAAATGTTGACATTATAAAACGAGTTTTATAAGTGTTTGAATGAAGTGAAAATGAATTTCATTAAAGAATGAAATTTATAGAATTATAAACGGTGAAGTTATAAATGAAATTTATAAATAATAAGAATTATAAATTTGTGAAGTTATTTGAAGAATAGATTTGGTTAAATAAATGAATCTTATAAGTTATAAGATTTATGGTTTGGAAAGTCTTTAGAGGAACGATTTTGTAAAATAATCGTTTTATAAGTATTTAACTTATAATATGAACTTTTAGTTTATAATTGAGTTATAAACTGGAATAGGTTAATAAAAGAATTTATAAAAGGAAGTTTTTATAAATAAATAGAAATGGAATTTATAAACGTTGTTTTATAAATTCGCAAATGACTTATTTTGATAAGTTAATTGTTATAACTTATAAATGGAGTTATATTCACGTTTTAGACTGTGAATAATCCTTTAGAATAAGATGTATAGAATTGATGGAATCTGTTAACAAAATATATTCACGTTTCTAAATTGTGAATAATATGTTAAAGAAAATGTTTAGATGTGATGTTTTAAATAGAATTAAAACGATCTAACGAAGTTTTAAAAGGTGTTGAGATTCGAAACCATAGATTTCAACATTTATTGTTGAAATAGATGTTTCGAGAAATAAAAGGAAATGGTGGACTATAACACTGTTGTTATAGTAAATGATTTCCGAAAGGAATTGTTTTGTATAGTATTGGGATTTATATATCTATTTTAATTTCGAATCCCTATACTAGTGATTTTGGGACGTCGTAACGATGTTCTACGCAACATTCGTTTTGGTCCAAATAAATATGTTTAAGAGAATGATTTCCTTAAAGAATGAAATATATACTTAATTTCGATTGAAGTATATTGAATATTTTCTAAGTGTTGAAAATAAATAAAATTTGTGAATTACTTATGAATAAATAAGTATGGAAATGTTTTCCAATATAAAGTGAATATTAGAGAATTTATCTCTTTTGAAGATAAATTGAAAAGAAATATTGAAAATGAATAATTGAAATCGAATATTCATTGATATTTTGGAATTATAAATTCACTAAGGAATTTATAAAGAAAGTGGAATTGGTTTAAAATAAGAATAAATATTGATTTATTTTTGAAGTGTTGAAAATTATATATCTAGTGAAGATATTTTGGAAAATAAATATTTTGGAAAATTATTTGGAAACTGGTGATGTGTGCATATCCAGTGATAGTTCAATAACCGACTATCAATATTTCCCTTTGAATGGGTAATTGATGTGATTTGATTGAATGTGGATGTTACACTTATTTTTAAATAAGCGCTCACTATTCGGGTTAACCGGGAAAGGACCATGGGGTCGTATAACCCATTCCGAATATGTGATACGTCGTTATGAATTGCATTGAAGATCGGTGTTGAAGACCCGGTATTTGCGAGAGCGATAGGATGACCTGTCGATTTACTCTGCACCGAGTAGCTACGGTATAGAGTTCTCCATATGTGATGGTGAATCCGATCAGGATTGTGAATATCCGGATTGCAAGGACTTCTTTGTAAGTGCCTTCGGTTTTGTTCGAGCCCGGAACAGACTTGTATGGATTGTATGTCTGACATTACAAGTTGAGATATAAAGCCGATTTCTTTCAAATATATTTCTGTTGGTGGCGAAGAATTTATTCTTTAGCTTAACACCCTTCTCTGAGACGTACGAGCTCAGAGGTTATATAGTTGAAGTTATCAGCGATATATTCCCAATTTGGTAATGTGACATGCTGAGTGATGCTGAAATGATCATTGTGTTGATTATTGTGAAAGGATCGTTTATTTGATCGTCTATCTTGGTGATCATTGTGTTGATCATTTGTTGACCCAAAGCATGGCTTTTGTATAAAGTATGTTTTTGTGGACGTGACTTCGTCGAGCCTCACACCCCGGAAATGGTCAAAACAGGAAAGATGCGGCAAGGTTATGAGGGGTAGCACCCTTTAGGGTATGTACATTTCCTTCTGGATAGAGGTGGTATCATGGTATGGAGCCCAGATATTTAACCTATGTGGTTACTACGAATTTATTACTTTGTGGTTGTTGGCTATCGGGATCCCGTGAGAAAGGTCGTTTACGATCGGGGAATGGCGTGCTCGTGTCAGTAGTTACCCAGTTAGGGGTAACCCGGCCTTGTGTTGGCAGAGTTCCGGTTTGGTTCTCGGGGATGTCTTTCCAGAGGCATTCTCATGTGGCAATGGGAAGTTCCTTGGCCTGACCATTTGTTGGAAATCCAATTCCCAATACGAAACTTGTACGGTATTAGTTGTAGAACCTGCCATTCACTTATGGTGGTCACCACTGTTTGGATGGTAGCTATAGTAGGCATAGTTCGAAATGTCTATGTTGGCTAAGATTTATATTCTACTTTCGAAATGAATTTTCCACTACACTATGCACTAGTAATAATATCAAATGTTATTTTAAATGCGTATCAAGCATCTTTGACTATCATAAGGAGAAATCTCCTCCGATTCTGCGTTTGCATTGTATGTGTGTGCGGGAGGCCTTATGGTAGTCTCATTTTTAAAAGCATTGCGAATTGAATTTAAAAATATCTCTCTATTTTGATTTTAAAGATAAATAAACTGTTTTGAGTTCTCACACCAGTCACATGACTGACTTGGAGTTTATTGTTTTCCTTCCTAAACTCTGGGTGCCCACCAATTTCCACACGGGCAGTCAAGAGTTAGGTTTATCAGGATATTCTGGATATTCTGGAGTTGCTGGAGGCAAGCTGGATGGCATGGCATATTACTTATATAGTATTTCTTTTTTCGCTGCACTGTTTGTTGTTGTTGTACACTCTGATGATATGATGTAATATAATGAAATGTATAAAATGTAATAACTGAGATAGTTCTTTGTTTAAAGATTATTCATTTATTATTATATGTTGTTCCGCTGTGAATTGTGAGATTCTGATGTTGTTCTGTTGTTTTCTGTTCCGTCCTATTTTCTTCTGTTTTTCTTTTTCCTCTATTCTCTTTTCTTTCAATTTTAAAATTTTCTATCTTCTTTTCCCTATCTAAATTTTCTATCTTATGTTTTCTCTTCCCTCTATTATCTATTTTCTTCTTCTTTCTTCTTTTTCTCTCTTCTTCTTTTCTTAAATTTTTCTTAAAACCCCTAAGGGTTCGTATTTTCGTTCATCTTGAATTAAACAAAGGAGATTAGTGTCTATTCAAGGAGTACGGATTTACGGGTCTTTACAGTTTAATTTGTTATTTTTAAATAATAATTATAATACTTAGTTCTTATGAACATAAATAAATTTTGTACGAAATAAGATTTGATATTTTTAAATTTAATAAGAGTTATATATGCATATATATAATTTTATTTTTAAATTGTATTTTATAATTTAATTTAAATTTGAATTTAATGATTTGAAATTTAATAGAATAAATATTTAAAAATATTTGAATAGGCTTTTATTTATAATTTGTTTTGCTTCATTTCTCTTTAAATTAACAAGGAAAGAAATTTATATATACATAAGAAATAATAAATTAAGATTTAATTTTTTTTATAAACAACTTAAATTAAAATAACAATAATAATACTTAAATTACAAGTGTAAGTTTCTTAAGACACTTATAGACATGTGTTAAGCCATAAATTAATCAAGTGACAAAATTTAGAAATTAGAACAAGTGTCCTAATTAATTTTTCATTTTATTTAAATCATTTTGTGTTTATATAAACATTACTCCTCATTTTATCTTCTTTTCTATTTTTTTTTCTTTCAAAACTTAAGTAATCTTCAGCTGGAAATCTGAAAATCTTCTTCTTCAAATCAAAACAAAGATCTGTAATCAAAATTTAAACCAAGATCTAAAATCTGCAAAATTCCCTTAAAAAAAATCTTCTTCAAAACAGAAAACCCTGTTCAAACATAATCTGTAATTCCCTTCAAAGATCAACCTGAAACTCTTTTCTTAAAATCTGGAAATTAGAACCTGATCATCAATTCTGCAATCTAAGACCTGCACGCAACTGCAGCTTCATCCAAAAGCCTGCATTTTTTTTCTTTTTCTGGAAAGCATTCAATTGTTAGCAGGGAGCAAAGCATTACAGTGAATCAAGATTTAAAGTTTTTAAAAAAGCAAACTGTAGTTTAAGTTCATAAGCGAAACATGAAGCACCATGAAGTTTTCAGTTCAAAGCACATTCAGGTTCAAGCTTTTCAAAAACAAAGGCTCTGCTCATAAAATTACCGGTGAGTAACACTTTTATTTAAAACTAATTTAAGTAAATAAGTTGTTGATTGTTTCCTGAGATAATCATGGTTTGTGTGTGGATGAATATGATGAAATTCTTTGTATATATGTATGGGTTTTTCTGAATGTATGCTTGCTGTTGAAAATGTGTTCTGGTCTGTTCTAGAATTCCAGGTTTAAATCCTGATCGAAAATCATGATATCATAATCTAATCTATGTTAAGAATTAAGATTTAAACAAAAAAAGGGATGTGAACATAACATAACATAACATAATAAATTTCCGTACTGCCTATGGAAACATAACATAACAGATTTTATGGAAGTAGAATTTTAATTTTCCAGATTCATTGATTAAAGATTTTAAACCGATTATATTAACAAAAACTTGAATTTTAAAACTAAAATTAGAATTTATAGTTTGAATATGATCAAGTATTTCTAGTTTAACCAGAAATCCTGTTTTGAGTTGGAACTGTCGATCTAGGAGGTTGGGGTGGCCAGCATCGTTTCTGGTGATGGAGTGATGATCGAAGATGCAGGGAAAATTATTGGAAAATGAATTAATGTATTGAGGCAGTGGTGATTTAGGATTAAAGATTTTAACCCTAGTTTCTTTGGTTGTTTAGAAATTGATCACCGCAACCCCTATGAATGATCGAGTTCTTCCGGATTCAAGTAGGTGATTGATGGGGTATGAAAGAGTTCGTGGCCGGAGGTGAAGCCACTCTGGTGATCGGAGGTGAGAGATTTTGGTAATTTCCAGGTTTCGACATTGATCCAGTTTTGAGCTCGAAAGCTCATTTTTGATTTTGGGGTTCTGCGATTTGATTGAGGGTCGGAATCGAGATAGGAGGTGTTCGCTGACTTGCGCGTGTGGTCGCGAGTGGTCGGAGTTGACGGCGGGGTTGGTGCAGGTGCACGGGGGAACTTTGTGTATCAGCTTGTTTTGGGGAAGATGATTACTCGTGTTTTGTGTCGGGTTAATTCATGATTTGCTCGAAGCTGTAGGTTGTTGGACTCGAAGTCAACGTGATGTGGGCTCGGGTATTTTGTTGATGCAGGTTTTTGTTAAACCTGACAGCACCTTAAGATCTAAATGATTTCAAGATGAAAAGGTTACTTGAGTTACTCAAGTTGTTTTGAGTTTTGATCGAGCTAGATTAGGTTAGGCTCGAATAATTTAATTGTTGCTCGGGTTAGATTTGTTACAGGTTAGAAATCCTGTTATGTTTTCAAATTTAAACTGAATTCTTAAAAGTATAAAGCAAAAAAGATTTAAAATATGTTTTAAATCTAATTTTAAATTATGGATTCAAGTTTAATTTAAATCTTAAACTGGAAATGAATAAGTTTTTAAATTCAAATTTGTTTAAAATACTTTAAAGGGGTTTATTGTTTAAAAATGTTTTTAAAGAAATTTGAATTTAAATTGGATATTGAAATGTAAAGAAATGTTTTAAACAAAGTTTAAGCTAATTCAAATCTGAATTTGAATCTTTGGTTTAAAATAAATTTAAGTTTTATAAATTTAAGTGTCTTAACAATTTTGAATGATTAAGTAAAATTTAAATGTTTGAATTATAAAAGAAATCTGTTTTAAACTCTTTTATACGAAAAGTATTATTTATCATGTAAATTTAAAGGTTTTAAATTGATTTTAAAACTTGTTAAAGATTAAATTATAATTTAATGATTTGTTATGCATTTAATTATTAGGGTAATTAAATGAATAATTAATTTATTTAATAAATTAATGAAATGGATAATTACTTAAATTAATTAAGGGTTTTAAACTTAAAAGTTTAAAGATTAATTATTCTTAGAATAATTAACTTGTAATTATGAATCATTAATTAATAAGATTAGATTTTAATTAATGATTAGTAATTAATCAATCAAGAAATAAAGGATTAATTATGTTACAGTTAACACTTAATTAATTAGGGGTTAATTAATGGATTATTAATGGTTAATCAATTTGTAATCAATAATGATTAAAATAAGTTAATCACTGTATAAAAATAATTAATGAATTGTTAAATAGTTAATAAGGGTTATTAACTAAGGATTATTTAATAATTAGTTAATGTGATTAATTTTTAATAATTAATTAGATTAATTAATTTAAAGATAATCATTCGTGTAAATTGTTAAGTATAATTACTTATGGAAGTAATTAAGGAATTAATTACTTATTGTAATTAATTGAGTTTAATTTGATTAGATTAAGTTAATTAATTCAGTTTAATCAATTTAGAACAATCATTTGATGATTTGTGAAGTATAATTACTTAATGTAATTTAATGAAGAGAAATTTGCTTAGGAAAGTAATTAATGGGTAATTACTAGATGTAATTAATGAAAGGTGATTTGATAATGAAGTAATTTGAGTATAATTACTTTGTGAATTAATCAAGAGATTAATTAGAGATAATTAATTATGGAGTAATTAATTTATTTGGTGAAATAATTAATGGTAGTTAATTACTGAACGGAGTTAATCAAGGGTGATTAACAATTATGGTTTAAATAAAGATTAATTACTTAATGTAATTAATTTAAATAGAAAATGTAACTAGAAATCATTAATTATTACAACTAATGATGTGATTAAGAATAGATTTATTTGGAAATAATTAATAAATGAAGGGATTAATTAATGTAATTAATTAAGGATCAATGTAATTAATTATAGTTAGTTAATTAATGAAGTAATTAAAGGTTAATTACTGTAATTGGTTAAGTATAATTAATTTGAGAAATTAATTAAAATTACTTGAATGTAATTAAAGGTTAATTAATCAGGGATGATTAATTAAAATGAATAATTGGTTGATGATTAATTAATTAATTGATAATTAATTAAGGGTTATGTAAGCAGGTTTGATAATGGTAATTAATTTAATTTACTTTAAATTAATTAGAAATGACGTAATTAATTTAATTCTTTTAAATTAATTATATTTGGTGTGATTATTAATCATTGCTTATATGGATGGTTGATATTGTTTGCCTTGGATGGTTTGAATCTCAGATATGAGATAACTAATGTTGAGTGATATGGATGCATTGGTTGCATTGTGATGATGATTTGGATTATCTTTTGATAATGATAATATGGATTATCTGTTGTGATGATTACCTATTAGAATCTGTGAATTATCTGGATGTATACAGATAACTGAATTGTTTTAAACTTTTAAAACAACTTGGCCTTAAAAGATACGCTTTGGATTTCGATGAGACCGGGATCGGGTTTCCAGATTTGGATATCCGAAAACCACATCGATCCAAATTGATGATAGGTCGTGAATCTTGTGTGAAGAGCGAAGACTCGAGGTGTAAGGACTATTCGTCAGTATAACTCTGAGGGTGATTCCGAGGTGAGTTTGACGGAGCCGTACTTTCAGATTCGAGATAAAGATTCAGAGTGCAAGGGTTATCATCGTTAACTCTGAGGGTGATTCCAAAATGAGTGTAACGAGATGATGCCTTCGGTTTCATTCGAACCCGGAACGAACTTGTATGGATTGAATGCTTTCAGAACATCGTCAGGTGGACGATGAGCATTCTAAGAGATGTGTTCTCTAAAGGTAATCGTAGCCTCAAGCCTCATCAAACAGGAATGGCTAAAACATGGGAGGTGTAGCAAGGCTAAGTGGGTCATGCCCAAGTAGGACGAGATTTTCCCATGTCTAGAAGTCCCTTTTTATTTCGGTTGTGTGGGTGGTTGGAATGTACGCCAACTGTGGGGTTGTCTTGTTCGGGACTATCCAGTAAAGGATGGTTCCGGTCTTGTGTTGTAGGGGATTGGGAGTGATCCTCGGTACGATGATCTAGGCCACGTACTGTGACGGGCGGTACCCCTATAGCCCTGCCATTGATGGAATCCAAAATCCAATAAGTGCCAACGGTTTTGATTGTATTACCCACTTTTGTGACTAGTAGCTGGAATTTAATAAATGTAACAATTTCGGCTATTTCATATTTACTTGAAAACCCTAGACCTATTATAATATCATTGGATTTCCTATCAAATGTTTTGGTTAACGTAAGGTAAAAACTTTTCCATGTTTATGTGTGGAAAATCTTACGTGATACCTTTCTTTTCAAAGGTTTTTCAAAGTTAAGCAACTTTAACCTGTTATTCACACCAGACCTATGTCTGACCCGGAGTTTATCTTCTGTTTTCTTAAACTCTTGGGTACTCAAATTTTTACGAGTAGCCAAGGGATTCAGGTTAGCTTTGACGAATTCTGGAGGAGCAATGGAGCAGGACGCTTCGGCGTTAGACATATAGTTTCCGTTGTGTGTTCTTTGTGTTGGTATCTCTTTGTTGAGTTGTAATGACTAGACATGTGTTTATAACTGTCTAGTATGTGATGTAAATTCTGTGTAACTCTGATTTGTGTTGTATACTATGTAATATTTTTGTTATTAATATAATTTATTCGTTCCGCTGTTGAAATTTTGACGTTGTTTCCTTTTTTTTCTCTCTTTTCTATCCCTTTCTTTCTTCAAGATGATGCGATTTTCTATGGTGAGAAAGTCGGGTCGTCACAGGTGGCATTAGAGCACTAGGTTGAGTGAATACCTAGGCTTTGAAGTGATTTCTTTCTTGAGAGAGCGTATTTGTAATTATATATATATATATATATATATATATGTACTTCTACCTATATGTTGGGTTACCTGTTCAGGTTTTTCAATATAGGTTATAAAGGTAGATAAGTTAGTGGGGTGTGTAACACGACTACTACCAATGGTTGGAGTTTGAGTGTTGAGGTTGGAAGTGTATCTATCGAAACTGTTGACCTAATACCGTCTCGAGTAAGTTTTGCAGCTGGATGTAAGAATTTTATCGATCTTCGAAGGATACCTTTTAAAGGGTTGGAGTCCATCTTGGTAGTGCAAGTTGGATGAGTTGAATTTGGATCTGTCGGTTGAGAAGAAGAAAATAAGGGTATCTTGATACCTCAGGAATTAGTAGCTGTGTGATGAGACGTAGTGACTATGGATGTCTCTGAAGATTTTTCTTTGGAACAAGTTTAGGAAGTATGTCTGCTTCGATGTTGTAGTTGGGCTTAGCAGGATGTTTCTGTCTAGTATGAGGTCTGAGTTTCTCGAAGAGCTTTGGATTAGGAAGTCTTTGGCATTGGTGTCAGCAGTGCAGCTCGGAGTATTCTGTGTGCCAGCAAGGAAGGTCTTCTGGTTAGCAGTTTTTTGAAGGTGGAGTTCAGAAGCAGCAGAGTGGATCCATTTCTTCGATGGATTATGATTGGTATAGAGAAAACAGTTTTTCTTTGGATATTGGACAGGTTGATCGCAAAAGTGACTTGCAATAGTTTGAGTGTTCTCTTAAGATTATCAGAGATTTGTCCGCATCTGGAGGTTGAGTTTTCTTATCGACTGGATTCTAGGAGTGCTACCGGTGCTTCAGTTTAGTAGAAGGATGACTTCTAGAGAGAGGTTTGGTGAAGCAGGTTAGGATCAGGTCTGAGTTTTCTTTTATGGATCTGTTGAACCACATTCCTGAGAAGCGTTGTCCAGTTTGTGTTCGTGTTCTTCATCAACATTTTCTCATCTACTTCAGATCAGAGTTGTGCAGTGGAAGAAATTTGGAAGTGCTTTAGTTTTGTTTTTCCAGATAGGAGAAGTAACTTAGTCATCTGATGTTTGTGGAGTAGAGTTGGTGTTCTTGGTTTGGGATTGATCTTGAGGAGATCATACTGTTGGGTTGTTTTAGTCCAGTTTATTTCTAGAGGCATCAGCGAAGGTTGAGCTAATCGGGAGAGATGAAGGCAGCCCAGGATCGTCCGATGAGTTTTGTGGATCGGAGACAGAGGAATTTGGAATTCAAAGTTGGAGACTTCGTTGTTGTTGGGGTTTTCTCCGATCTAAAGAGCTTTAAGATTGGGAAAGACTGGGTAAGTCAGCTTCGAGATATTTTGGATCTTTTTGTGTTCTTGTGAGAATTGATGTTTGATTTTCAAGGTTGAATTGCCAGTTTGGATGACTGGGATTCGATGTGTTTCATGTATCTCTGAGGGAGTACGTGTATGATCTATCTCTGGTTGTGGAATCAGCAATTCAGGAGGATGTGATTGTTGAGTCAAACTCGTCTGTAGTCTGATATCCTGTTTAGTTTTGTAGATCTAGTTGGATAGGAGCTCTGTAGCTTAGTAGTATTGATTTTTTGGATTTTGTAGAGTGAGTATCCCGGTATTTATATTTGAAACTCTAGGGAATCCTAACCAGAATTTGTCTGGATAGTTAGATTGGTTTGTTTGAATGAATTGGTTGCTATGATTGTTAGCATACGATTAATATATGCTTGTGTTTTAAAATAAAATCTTAAGATAGATTATTAAATTACCTTTTCTTTTAAATTTCGGGGACGAAATTCTTTTAAGGGGGGGAGGAATGTGATATCCCGAAATTTTTGGCAATATAAATTTAATAATCTGTGTTAAAAATTAAATTGATTTGATAATTTTTGATAATAAATTTTGAATTAATCTAATAATCATCTTTTAATAAATATTAAATTGGAAGATTGTATCTTTTTAAAGCTAATAAATTGTTTTCTGTTTATAATATATATAATTGTGTATATTGTAAATAAATAAGCTTTGGTTTGGAATTTAGTAAACGAATCAATTTTCTAATTCTAATTTATTTCTGGTAAATTGGAAATTTGATTTAAATTTAACATTTAGCTTTTCAAAGCAATTTAATAAATAACTATATGGTTTGTAAATACTTAAAAGTAAATGTTATTTATTTAAAATTATATTTAATTAGCTTAAATATGAATTTAAATTAGATTAACATGAAAGTTTTGTTTTATTTTCTTTTTAAATATTGCTTGAAATTATATATAAGAGTTTAAAATACAATTTACAAATGATCTTAATATATTGAGTAACAAAAGTGATTTATAATCTCTTTTATAAATCATTTTAATATTGTTTAATTTGTTATTTTCAAATAATAATGATAATACTTAGTTCTTATGAACATAAATAAATTTTGTAAGAAATAGGATTTGATATTTTTAAATTTAATAAGAGTTATATATGCATATATATAATTTGATTTTTAAATTGGATATTATAATTTAATTTAAATTTGAATTTAATGATTTGAAATTTAATAGAATAAATATTTAAAAATATTTGAATAAGCTTTTATTTATAATTTGTTTTGTTTCATTTCTCTTTAAATTAAAAAGGAAAGAAATTTATATATACATAAGAAATAATAAATTAAGATTTAAAAGTTTTTATAAACAATTTAAATTAAAATAACAATAATAATACTTAAATTACAAGTGTAAGTTTCTTAAGACACTTATAGACATGTGTTAAGCCATAAATTAATCAAGTGACAAATGTTAGAAATTAGAACAAGTGTCCGAATTAATTTTTCATTTTATTTAAATCATTTTGTGTTTATATAAACATTGCTCCTCATTTTATCTTCTTTTCTATTTTTTTTCTTTCAAAACTTAAGTAATCTTCAGCTGGAAATCTGAAAATCTTCTTCTTCAAATTAAAATAAAGATCTATAATCAAAATTTAAACCAAGATCAAAAATCTGCAAAATTCCCTCAAAAATAAATCTTCTTCAAAACAGAAAACTCTGTTCAAACATAATCTGTAATTCCCCTCAAAGATCAACCTGAAACTCTTTTCTTAAAATCTGGAAATTAGAACCTGATCATCAATTCTGCAATCTAAGACCTGCATGCAACTGCAGCTTCATCCAAAAGCCTGCATTTTTTTTATTTTTCTGGAAAGCATGCAATTGTTAGCAGGGAGCAAAGCATTACAGTGAATCAAGATTTAAAGTTTTTAAAAAAGCAAACTGTAGTTTAAGTTCATAAGCGAAATATGAAGCACCTTGAAGTTTTCAGTTCAAAGCACATTCAGGTTCAAGCTTTTCAAAAACAAAGGCTCTGCTCATAAAATTACCGGTGAGTAACACTTTTATTTAAAACTAATTTAAGTAAATAAGTTGTTGATTGTTTTATGAGATAATCATGATTTGTGTGTGGATGAATATGATGAAATTCTTTGTATATATGTATGGGTTTTTCTGAACGTATGCTTGCTGTTGAAAATGTGTTCTGGTCTGTTCTAGAATTCCAGGTTTAAATCATGATCGAAAATCATGATATCATAATCTAATCTATGTTAAGAATTAAGATTTAAACAAAAAAAGGGTTGTGAACATAAGTTAAAATTTGAAGTTTTATTTAACATGAAAAAATTTCTGTACTGTTTCTGGAAACAAACATAACAGAACAAATTTTATGAAAGTAGAATTTTAATTTTCCAGATTCATTGATTAAAGATTTTAAACCGATTACATTTACAAAACTTGAATTTTAAAACTAAAATTAGAATTTATAGTTTGAATATGATTAAGTATTTCTGGTTTAACCAGAAATCCTGTTTTGAGTTGGAACTGTCGATCTAGGAGGTTGGGGTGGCCAGCATCGTTTCTGGTAATAGAGTGATGATCGAAGTGCAGGGAAAATTATTGGAAAATGGATTAATGCATTGAGGCAGTGGTGATTTAGGATTAAAGATTTTAACCCTAGTTTCTTTAGTTGATTAGAAATTGATCACCGCAACCCCTATGAATGATCGAGTTCTTCTAGATTCAAGTAGGTGATTGATGGGGTATGGAAGAGTTCGTGGTCGGAGGTGAAGCCACTCTGGTGATCGGAGGCGAGAGATTTTTGCGATTTGCAGGTTTCGACATTGGTCCAGTTTTGAGCTCGAAAGCTCATTTTTGATTTTGGGGTTCTGCAGTTTGACTGAGGGTCGGAATCGAGATAGGAGGTGATCGCTGACTTGCGCATGTGGTCGCGAGTGGTCGGAGTTGACGGCGGGGTTGGTGCAGGTGCACGGGAGAACTTTGTGTATCAGCTTGTTTTGGGGAAGATGATTACTCGTGTTTTGTGTCGGTTTAATTCGTGATTTGCTCGAAGATGTAGGTTGTTGGACTCGAAGTCAACGTGTTGTGGGCTCGGGTATTTTGTTGATGCATGTTTTTGTTAAACCTGATAGTACCTTAAGATTTAAATGATTTTAAGATGAAAAGGTTACTCGAGTTACTCGAGTTGTTTTGAGTTTTGATCAAGCTAGATTAGGTTAGGCTCGAATAATTTAATTGTTGCTCGGGTTAGATTTGTTACAGGTTAGAAATCCTGTTATGTTTTCAAATTTAAACTGAATTTTTAAAAGTATAAAGCAAAGATTTTAAAATATGTTTTAAATCTAATTTTAAATTATGAATTCAAGTTTAATTTTAAATCTTAAACTGGAAATGAATAAGTTTTTAAATTCAAATTTGTTTAAAATACTTTAAAGGGGTTTATTGTTTAAAAATGTTTTTACAGAAATTTGAATTTAAATTGGAAATTGAAATGTAAAGAAATGTTTTAAACAAAGTTTAAGCTGATTCAAATCTAAATTTGAATCTTTGGTTTAAAATAAATTTAATTTTTATAAATTTAAGTGTTTTAACAATTTTGAATGATTAAGTAAAATTTAAATGTTTGAATTTTAAAAGAAATTTTTTTAAACTCTTTTATAAGAAAAGTATTATTTATCATGTAAATTTAAAGGTTTTAAATTGATTTTAAAACTTATTGAAGATTAAATTATAATTTAATGATTTGTTGTGCATTTAATTATTAGGGTAATTAAATGAATAATTAATTTATTTAATAAATTAATGAAATGGATAATTACTTAAAGTAATTAAGGGTTTTAAACTTAAAAGTTTAAAGATTAATTATTCTTAGAATAATTAACTTGTAATTATGAATCATAAATTAATAAGATTGGATTTTAATTAATGATTAGTAATTAACCAATCAAGAAATAAAGGATTAATTAAGTTATAGTTTACACTTAATTAATTGATTAGGGGTTAATTAATGGATTATTAATGGTTAATCAATTTGTAATCAATAATGATTAAAATAAGTTAATTACTTTAGAAAAATAGTTAATGAATTGTTAAATAGTTAATAAAGGTTATTAACTAAGGATTATTTAATAATTAATTAATGTGATTAATTTTTAATAATTAATTAGATTAATTAATTTAAAGATAATCATTTGTGTAAATTGTTAAGTATTATTACTTATGGAAGTAATTAAGGAATTAATTACTCATTGTAATTAATTGAGTTTAATTTGATTAGATTAAGTTAATTAATTCAATTTAATTAATTTAGAACAATCATTTGATGATTTGTGAAGTATAATTACTTAATGTAATTTAATGAAGAAAAATTTGCTTAGGAAAGTAATTAATGGGTAATTACTGGATGTAATTAATGAAAGGTGATTTGATGATGAAGTAATTTGAGTATAATTACTTTGTGAACTAATCAAGAGATTAATTAGAGATAATTAATTATGGAGTAATTAATTTATTTGGTGAAGTAATTAAGGGTAGTTAAATACTGAATGGAGTTAATCAAGGGTGTTTAACAATTATGGTTTAAATAAAGATTAATTACTTAATGTAATTAATTTAAATAGAAAATGTAATTAGAAATCATTAATTATTACAACTAATGATGTAATTAAGAATAGATTTATTTGGAAATAATTAAGAAATGAAGGGATTAATCAATGTAATTAATTAAGGATCAATGTAATTAATTATAGTTAATTAATTAATGAAGTAATTAAAGGTTAATTACTGTAATTGGTTAAGTATAATCAATTTGAGAAATTAATTAAAATTACTTGAATGTAATTAAAGGTTAATTAATCAGGGATGATTAATTAAAATGAATAATTGGTTGATGATTAATTAATTGGTTGATAATTAATTAAGGGTTATGTAAGCAAGTTTGATAATGGTAATTAATTTAATTTACTTTAAATTAATTAGAAATGATGTAATTAATTTAATTCATTTTAAATTAATTATATTTGGTGTGATTATTAATCATTGCTTATATGGATGGATGATATTGTTTGCCTTGGATGGTTTGAATCTCAGATATGAGATAAGTAATGTTGAGTGATATGGATGCATTGGTTGCATTATGATGATGGTTTGGATTATCTTTTGATAATGATAATATGGATTATGTGTTGTGATGATTACCTGTTGGAATATGTGAATTATCTATCTGGATGTATATAGATAACTGAATTGTTTTAAACTTTTAAAACAACTTGGCCTTAAAAGATACACTTTGGATTTCGATGAGACCGAGATCGGGTTTCCAGATTTGGATATCCGAAAACCACATCGATCCAAATTGATGATAGGTCGTGAATCTTGTGTGAAGAGCGAAGACTCGAGGTGTAAGGACTATTCGTCAGTATAACTCTGAGGGTGATTCCGAGGTGAGTTTGACGGAGCCGTACTTTCAGATTCGAGATAAAGATTCAGAGTGAAAGGGTTATCGTCGTTAACTCTGAGGGTGATTCCAAAATGAGTGTAATGAGATAATGCCTTCGGTTTCGTTCGAACCCGGAACGAACTTGTATGGATTGAATGCTTTCAGAACATCATTAGGTGGACAATGAGCATTCTAAGAGATGTGTTCACTAAAGGTAATCGTACCTCAAGCCTCATCAACCGGGAATGGCTAAAACAGGGGAGGTGCAGCAAGGCTTAGTGGGTCATGCTCAAGTAGGACGAGATTTTCCCCTGTCTTGAAGTTCCTTTTTATTTCGGCTGTGTGGGCGGTTGGAACGTATGCCAACTGCAGGGTTGTCTTATTAGAGACTGTCCAGTAAGGGATGGTTCCGGTCTTGTGTTGCAGGGGATTGGGAGTGATCCTCGGTACGATGATCTAGGCCACGTACTGTGACGGGCGGTACCCCGGTTGCCTGCCATTGATGGAATCCAAAATCCAATAAGTGCCAACGGTTTTGATTGTATTACCCACTTTTGTGGCTAGTAGCTGGAATTTAATAAATGTAAAAATTTCGGCTATTTCATATTTACTTGAAAACCCTAGACGTATTATAATATCACTAGATTTCCTATCAAATGTTTTGGTTAGCGTAAGGTAAAAACTTTTCCATGTTTATGCGTGGAAAGTCTTACGTGATACCTTTCTTTTCAAAGGTTTTTCAAAGTTGAGAAACTTTAACCTGTTAGTCACACCAGACCCATGTCTGACCTGGAGTTTATCTTCTGTTTTCTTAAACTCTTGGGTACTCAAATTTTTATGAGTAGCCAGGGGATTCAGGTTAGCTTTGACGAATTCTAGAGGAGCAATGGAGCAGAAGGCTTCGGCGTTAGATATATAGTTTCCGCTATGTGTTTTCTGTGTTGGTATCTCTTTGTTGAGTTGTATTGAGTTGTAATAACTAGATAGGTGTTTATAACTGTCTAGTATGCGATGTAAATTCTGTGTAACTCTGATTTGTGTTGTATACTATGTAATATTTTTGTTATTAATATAATTTATTCGTTCCACTGTTGAAATTCTGATGTTGTTTCTTCTTTCTTCTCTTTTTTTCTCTTTTCTATCCCTTTCTTTCTTCAAGATGATGCGATTTTCTATGGTGAGAAAGTCGGTTCGTCACAATGATTAAGATTTTAAAATTTTCTCTTTTAAAGGTTATATATGTGTAAATATCGAGGAAGGTATGACTATAAAAATAAAATATAAATTGAGAAAAAGGAATGTATTTATCTAAAATATAATTAAAAGACAAGGGTAAATATAGGCCTTAATAAGATTTAAGGAAGGTTTTATACATTTTTAGAAAAATAATAATAAATAACATATGATAAAAAGTAATTTGTATATATGTGCAACATTTATAAACAAGGTAAAATGCATTTAAATAAATGTGAGGCAAATACATTATAAGATTAACAAATGTAATCATCTCATCAAAGTTTAACATTTGTTGAAATAATGACATGATATTTAACAAGTGGCGTATCTCATCTTCCTGTTGAACTTAAAAATGTAAATTAAAAAAAAAAATCTGAAACTTAAAAAAAGCCTGTAAGAAACCAGGGAACAAATCAAGAGGTAAATAAATTCCAAAACTACAATCATGTTCTTTTTCAATCTTCAACCTGAAGCTCAGAAGCCAGGTTCAACATCAGATCATCTCAATTCCAAAGGCAATTCCAGATTAACAGAGCAAATCAAACCGTTCCCTGTTTCTTCATAAATAGGTGAGTAAACTAATTCCGTTTACACTTTAATCTGTGTTTATGCTTGTTATTTTTGAATTAAGAGGTAAACGTTGTTTTGCAGAAAGTTAAATATGTTGAATATATGTTTATATCTTTGTAAATAATGATATGCATGTCTAAGGAAGGCAAAAGAATGTCGCTGACTGTGTTTACAGGTTTGCAAAACCAGACCAAAATTGAAATCATCCCATTTAGAAGAATTTAGATTTCGACCTCTAAATGGAAAAATGACTACACCAAGTAATACCAATTTCAAAATGGATCTTAGTGTATTTAATTGAATAAATATTTTAAAATTTGAAATATCAGTAATAAACAATTTAGAGCTGAAAATTCAAATATTAAAATTTGTATTTTTGAATGCATGATTGAATTCAAGCTTCGAAACCATGATTTTTGGTATGAATTTCAATATTTTTAGGTTTGTGAATTGGGGGAAAATTCTAGTTGAACGAAATTGAGTAATTACTCAATTCCTAGCGAACGGCGAAAGGTTGTAAATCAAGTCTTTGGTCGGAGCAAGTTTAGAGATCATGGATTTTGGGAAAAATGTTGATGGGCTTTATAGATCACCATAGATGACGAACGTCGATGAACTAGGGTTTAAAGTGTCTGTTTGGTCGACGTTTTACACGATGCAATTTCATCGTCGAGGCACACTGGAGGGGATCAGAGGTGGGGGAAATTGGAGTATAGGCAAGTGTTGTAGTTTGGACGTGAGGGGCGATTCCCCAGATGGCCTGTGACGGCGATGTTGGGAAGTTTCTGGTGATCGTCGTGTTTCAGGGTTCAAGCGAGTTGCTCGTTTTTGTATTGACGAGCCTTTGAGTTTTCTGGATAGTCGATCAGGTTGTTGACATCGACGTCAACGTGATGATGGCTGCAACACCGGTAGGTGATGGCCTGAATGTTTGTGCATGTGCACATGATCATCTTGTGTCACTCGCGTTGCTGTGCTTTGGGAAAGAAGGGAAATGGCTTCGTGATGTTCTTGAGTTTTTCGAGTTGATGGGAACCTCGGGTGAATATGGATTGGGCTCGGAGCATTTTTGAATATAACAGGGTTAGGAGCAAGGTAACTTAATTAGGGAAATAAACCCATTTTTTTTTAAAAAGGGGGGCAAAGTAAATTTCCAGCAAGGGTTTCAAAGCAAATTTTGTTCTACAAATTTAAATAAGGTATTGCCCTAATTGGTAAACAAGTTCAAAACTTGATTTATTAGGTCAAATGTGACTGAGTCGTTTTGTTTTGAAGATATTTGTATTGGTGAATCTGTTAAGTAATTCCTAGGTAGTTTCACACTAGAATATAATGGGTAGATAAGAGTATTGAATCTTAATATTTTTGGGACTTAAAAGATTTAATTTAGTTTAAAAAAATAATTAGATCTTAGATTAATTAAGAATTTAAGTGATTGAGAGTTAACTATTAAACTTAGGAATACATAGAATAAATAACCAATGTAGTTAAATAAGATAATTACTTAAGGGAAGTAATTAAAGAATAATTACTCAAGGGAAGTAATTAGAAGATAATTATTTAAGGGAAGAATTAAATTACTTGGTGTAATTAATTAAGGAATAATTAATTACTGAATATGATTAATTTAGGACAATTATTGAATAAGATTAATTAAAGATTAAATAATCTATGTTATGTATCAACGTAATTAATTATAGTTTTATTTATTAACAAGAGTGATTGAAGGTTAATTAGTATGGATGGTTAAGAATAGTTAATCTATGAGTAATTACTTAATGTAATTAGGGATAATTTATTAAGAAGGATAAATTAAGATGGATAGTTAAAGATGAGTTATTTATTGGTTTGAAATTAACTAATACCGAGTAAGCAAGATTAGAGATAATTAGAGTAATTAATTTAATTTAATTGGATATTAATTAAATTAATTAGGAACTGTCCAACTTATAAATCTTGCTTATGAATGGGAAGTTGTATTGGGTGATCAGATTAATATCTGTCTGATAATTTGTGATATTATGTGATATGATGTGTTGGGATTAAACTATGATATATGGGCTATCTGTGGATGATGAATGTGACAGCTTATGTTCCAAATGGAAATTTAATTCACTTAAGTAATCTGAATTAAATATGAATTTGGTTTCGAAGAGATCAGGTTCGGATATTAGAAATACCCGAAACCACTTCGAAGTTGTAATTGTATTTCTCTAAATTTGATGTGTGGAATCAAACAGGCTGTAATGGTATATAATTGAATAACATGACCATTTAAACCTAAGAATAACATTTCTCAGATATCATTTTATAATATGAGATTGACTTTAAATAAGATGAGCACTCGTAGAAGGTACAAGTTACATTGGTTGTTCACTTAAGATTTATAGTTTGGATAGTTCATATAATATGGGTTTACTCACGCTGGTTTCCAGCCTGACCCGGGTGTTACTTTGATGTAATGCTCGGGTCAGACCGAGTATTACAGATTTTCAGGTAAGGACCTTCGGGAGCTCAGGAGATGAGATGGATGACAGGAACGTATGGAGTGTTCCCGCTGTATTATTTTGTTTTATATATCCGAGTCATGTTGATTGTACCTGTCCAGTGTTTGTATATATGTTGTAACTCTGATGTATTAAAGTGAAATTTGACAAGTACAGTTTTCCTTTATATAAAAGTTATTATTTCTTATTATATTTTATCCGCTTTGAATGTGAGATGTTGGTGTTTCTGTTCTTCCTTTTCTTCTATCCTTTTCTTCTTTTCCCCAACTATCTAGAATTTTCGGGATCGAAAATTCCGAGTCGTTACATTTGGTAACAGAGCGAGGTTAAGCGAGAACATTGGCTCTGGTGGGATACTCATTAAGGATAGGGTCAATAGTGCCCTAGAATGAGTTGTGTGTAATATTTATATGAGAGAGCGTGCTTGTTATTTTCTTATATAATGGTTTTAAAGGTAAATGATTTTTATATAAGTTTATATATAAAGCAATGATTCTTCTAATCATTATATATTAAGGTAATTGGTTGTTGTATTATTTGAAAAATTTAATAATGAGAATTAAGTGGTAATAGAAATACAACCAAATTAAAATTAAATAAAGATAAGTTTGAAATGGATTCAAAACTGAAATTAAAATCTTAAATTTTGGGAAGAGTTTCAGAATAAGATAATAATGAATTGGTTTCCAGATATAATAATCTTGGTTATTATCATAAATGATTGATTTAATAATGATATGTGTATTAATGAGTAAGTAAAATGAAATGTTTTAAGGAAGTATAACATTTAGATAAGTATGACTTGTAAATTTGAACTGAAGGTGATTTAATTTGTCACCAGAAATTTGAAAATTGTTTCGAAAAGATAAAGATATAATAAATAATATTATTTAATGAATTTGAATGAAAAGGGTTCTATTTCAAACAAGAGTTGTTTAAAAATTTAAAGGAATTTGTTTTGAATTCAAAAACCAAAGGTGGTTTAAAAATTAAGGATAATTTGGTGTGTAAAGGAAATAAATTTGTATAAATGAGGGATATACATTATATCAAAGGTGATTTGAAATAAACTCTAAAGTAATGAGTTTTGATTTTCCTTGTAGTGTAAAAACCCAAGGCAAAATAAGTATTTGAACTTTAAGTAATAGGAATTTGAAATGGAGAATTCAAATTTTGAGTGGGATTAATGGGATTAAATTGAATTTAACTTGGAAGAAGTTAAATAAGTTTGAATGAACAACTTGATTTGGAAATTTCAACATGAAATTGAGATTTAACTTGTGAAGTTAAATGGTTGATTTGAATGGGGAGTTTGTGTGATCTCAAAATGGGTTTGAGATCTGGAAATTGGAAATGGATGGATGTTTTAAAATAATTTGATTGATACCATCCTGTTGTTATTAATAATCTTTAAGCTGAAATTAGACTTGCTTAAATGAATGAAGAAATGAGGTGTGGTAATATATATATTATTAAGATAAAATGGAATCATTTTTGATTTAAGATTCGAATGTTTAAGATAAAACTTCAAAGGTTTGGTTTCAAAAATTGAAATTTGATTATAAATTGAATTTCAAAGATTTAGTTGTTTAAAAAGGATTTGAATTATTATTTGAACTTTGAAACAGGTTAAAAATGGAATTTGGATTCAGAATTAAATGGTTTAAAGATATAAAGGATTAAATCAACATATAAAAATTTAACTCGAATTTATATAATTCGGGATGGTTTAAATTTGAAATTTGAATTGAATTGAATTAGTTCAAATTGAATTTGATTTGAATTAATTGGAATTGTGATTGAAGATGGATAATTTCAAAAATTCAAATGATAAATTTGAATTGGATTAATTTGAAATGAAATTGAAGTTGAATGAGTTCAAATTCAAATGGGAATTGGGATTAATTCAAACTGGAATTGATTCGAAATTGAAATGGGTTCAATTTGAAATTAGTCCAAATTGATTTGAATAATTTGGAATTGTGATTAAAGTTTAATAGGTTTAAAATTCAATTGGAATTTGATTTGAAAATTGGAAGGAAATTGAGAATTAATTCAACTTGAATTGGAGATAAATCAATTTCAATGGAAATTGAAGCTATTTAAATTGGAATTGAGTCAATTTAAATGGAAGTGGTAAGTTAAATTGAGTTGATGAAAATGGAGGTTGGGAATTGAATAGTTTGACTCTGGACTATTTTCAAAATAAATTATTTTAATATAAATCTATTTTTCCAAACTATTTACTATACAACTTTTCTTTTTAAACCTAAACTATCTTACAATTGTTTTACGATTATTTTTGGAACTATTTAACAATTTTTCAACTGTTTTATAAACTAATTACTGTTTTTCAACTACTTTATAACTAATTGCTATTTTACAACTATTTTGCAATTATTTAAAATTTCTATAACTATTTGACTATTTTCCAACTATTTTACAGTTGCTTAATTATTTTACAGCTACCTTACAAATTAATAATTATTTTTCAACTACTTATCTATTTTAAAAATTTTCAAGCTATTTTCTAAATTTAAACTGGACAGAGTTTGAACTGTTTATGATTAAATACCTAATTGAGATAAGAATTGAGGTGATAATCCAAATGGGGTTGAAACAACTGTGAATAGGTGAATAGAAATTAAAGTGAATGTGAATAGAAAATAAGGTTGATTTGGCTAATAGTCAAAAAAGATAATACGTAGGATGTACGTATATTATTCTATTCGCATAGTGATTTGATTCGGATTCGAGCATAGAATTTCAAGATAGTTTATCGATCTGAGTTGGGATTTTTTCACTCGGATTTCGACAGCGAACCTGGATATGTATTGTTGACTGGTTTTGGATATTCTCTATCATAATTATGGCTATGCAAGGAGAATGACGGTTTCTGATCAAGAAACTAGATTTTTGTCCGCACTAGGAAGTCGGGTGGACGATACTAGTTCGGAAGAGAAATTGTGTGATCGAGTGAGCGATCAGATTGATATTGCATACGGATGATATGTGTATATTGTACTGATTGGAATGAAATTTATATTGAAAGTTTGTGGATAAGAACTGTAAAATGATTTTTGAAGTGAAAATATATTTTCTGATATATATGATGAAATAAAATAGAAATTGGATATTTCTATGGTAGAAATTTACTTTATGGAAGTAAGTAAACTGGTAAGTGACTTTATAGAGAATTTTTTTTTTGAATATTTTGTTTGGAATAAACAAAGTTATATACATCTTTGTTATATTAGATAAATCTCCCCTTGTTGAATCTATTGCCGAAATAAAAGGATTTTTGAAAATTATTTAAAGGATAAAAGGAAATTTATACAAGTTTGAAGTGGTCCAAAGATTTTTTTTCAAAATTATATATATCTATGTGTGTGTATATATATATATAAAGGATTTCATGAGGATGATTTTGGAAAGGTTTTTGGAACCTTTGGATTTGGAAAGGCTTTTGATTTTTGGGTAAAATCAATATTGGAATTTGGAAAAGCCTAATTTGAGAATTATCGATTTTGGAATAATCGATTTTGAGAAAGGAGATTTATTTGAGATTCATACTAGGCGTATGATTTGGAAGATACTATATGTGTATAGTACAAAGTGTTTTGAAAATGGCTCTGGGGAAAAAGGCGCTCCCTTGAAATGAACTTCTCAGGAGTGTCGTAGGTTGGTACTGCCTTGAACCTGAAGGAGGTTCTAAAGCTGATCCTGTGAGGAGTCCGGAAAAAACTAGTTCCTGAGAATTTTGTGTAGTGTGTAGCAAAAATCGAGGACGCTAATGCCTGCAGAGGCATTTGGGTTATGCTGTGATGACAGTGTAACTCGATGTCACTGCGATCTACTGCAGACCATAGCGAAAGTCGTGTGTGCCGCAGAGAGCCAACAGTCTACGTTTGATTTTATATCAGCAGACTGCGACCTATGGTGACATAGCGAAAGTCGTGTGTGCCGCTGAGAGCCAACAGTCTACGTTTGATTTTACATCGGTAGACTGTGACCTATGTGGGAGTGGAGAAGTTTCATTTTTGGTAGCGAAAATCGATGGCGCTGATGCCTACAGTTACATGGACTTTTGCTGCGATGGCAACGTACCTAGGATGTAACTGCTACCATGGATGGGGGTGATGATTTCCAGAGCATTCTCACGAAAGATGTTTCCTCGATTTCAAAAATGTTTTCTATATTTTCAATAAAATTATATTTTCAAGTATTTTCACGGGGTGTTGAAACTGGTTTACCAAGTACTTATAGATTTTCAGTCCTACGCCTGATCAACGTATGACCGAATTTCTGTGAGAACGAGGATGGACTGGTTGAGACATCGAGTTATAAAAAGTATTTTTAAAAAAAAAACTATTTTATAATATTATATGGATTTTAAAAGTGCTTTAAAAGTAATCAAAGAATAATTTTTATGATAACAAGCATTTTAGTAAATTCTGACTTCGTTCCTTTTCGGTGATGAAAAGATTCAAAGGGGGAAGAATGTGATAACCTAGATTTTTGGACAACTATTAATTTGTAATTAACAGGGTTTAATTTCTTAAACACTGATTTATTAATTTGAACAAATAAACCTGATAATATAGATACATACATACATACATACATACATACATACATACATACATACATACATACATACATACATACATACATACATACATACATACATACATACATACATACATATATATATATATTTGGATGTGTATATAGATAAATTAGAACTAGTAAATGCTAAATTATAAATGTCTGGATAAATATTCATTTGATAATCTCCTAATATAATTATTTAAAATGGGGCAAACTTATTATCTTCAAACAGATTAAATATGTGTTTGTTTAATATATGATTATTATTAGTATATGATTAAGATTTTAAAATTTTCTCTTTTAAAGGTTATATATGTGTAAATATCAAGGAAGGTATGACTATAAATAATAAAACATAAATTGAGAAAAAGGAATGTATTTATCTAAAATATAATTAAAAGACAAGGGTAAATATAGGCCTTAATAAGATTTAAGGAAGGATTAATACATTTTTAGAAAAAATAATAATAAATAACATGTGATAAAAAGTAATTTGTATGTATGTGCAACATTTATAAACAAGATAAAATGCATTTAAATAAATGTGAGGCAAATACATTATAAGATTAACAAATGTAATCATCTCATCAAAATTTAACATTTGTTGAAATAATGACATGATATTTAACAAGTGGCATATCTCATCTTCCTATTGAACTTAAAAATGTAGATTAAAAAAAAAATCTGAAACTTAAACCAAAGCCTGCAAGAAACTAAGGAACAAATCAAGAAGCAAATAAATTCCAAAACTACAATCATTTTCTTTTTCGATCTTCAACCTGAAGCTCAGATGTAAGCTAGGTTCAACATAAGATCATCTCAATTCCAAAGGCAATTCCAGATTGACAAAGCAAATCAAACTGTTCCCTGTTTTTTCATAAATGGTGAGTAAACTAATTCCCTTTAGGCTTTAATCTGTATTTATGCTTGTTATTTGTGAATTAAGAGGTAAAAGTTGTTTTGCAAAAAGTTAAATATGTTGAATATATGTTTATATCTTTGTAAATAATGATATGCATGTCTGAGGAAGGCAAAAGAATGCTTCTGACTATGTTTACAGGTTTGCAAAACCAGACAAAAATTTAAATCATCCCATTTAGATGAATTTAGATTTCAATCTTTAAATGGAAAAATGACTACAACAAGTAATACCAATTTCAAAATGGATCTTAGTGTATTTAATTGAATAAATATTTTAAAATTTGAAATATCAGTAATAAAAAATTTAGAGCTGAAAAATCAAGCATTAAAATTTGTAGTTTTGAATGCATGATCGAATTCGAGCTTCGAAACCATGATTTTTGGTATGAATTTCAAAATTTTTAGGTTTGTGAATTGGGGGAAAATTCAAGTTGAATGGAATCGAGTAATTACTCAATTCCTAACGAATGGCGAAGGGTTGTGGATCAAGTCTTTGGTCGGAGCAAGTTTAGGGATCATGGATTTTGGGAAAAATGGTGATGGGTTTTATAGATCACCGTAGGTGACGAATGTCGATGAACTAGGGTTTAAAGTGTTTGTTTGGTCGACGTTTTACGCGATGCTATTTCGCCGTCGAGGGCGCACTGGAAGGGATCGGAGGTGGGGGAAATTGGAGTATAGGCAAGTGCCGTAGTTTGGACGTAAGGGACGATGCCCCAGATGGCCTGTGACGACGATGTTGGGAAGTTTCTAGTGATCGTCGTGTTTTTGGGTTCAAGTGAGTTGCTCGTTTTTGATTGACGAGACTTTGAGTTTTCTGGCTTGTCGATTCGGTTGTTGACATCGACGTCGACATAATGATGGCTGCGGCGCCGGTAGGTGATGGCCTGAATGTTTGTGCATGTGCACACGATCATCTTGTGTGACTCGCGTTGTTGTGGTTCGGGAAAGAAAGGAAATATGTTCTTGAGTTTTTCGAGTTGATGGGAACCTCGGGTAGTAGCTCGGGTGAATATGAATTGGGCTCGGAGCATTTTTGAATATAGCAAGGTTAGGAGCAAGGTAACTTAATTAGGGAAATAAACCTAGTTTTTTTTTTAAAAAAAGGGAGGCAAAGTAAATTTCAAGCAAGGGTTTCAAAGCAAATTTTGTTCTACAAGTTTAAGTAAGGTATTGTCCCAATTGGTAAACAAGTTCAAAACTTGATTTATCAGGTCAAATGTGATTGAGTCATTTTGTTTTGAAGATATTTGTATTGGTGAATTTGTTAGGTGATTCCTAGGTAGTTTCACAATAGAATATAATGGGTAGATAAGAGTATTGAATCTTAATATTTTAGGGACCTAAGAGATTTAATTTAGTTTAAATAATAATTAGAGATTAATTAAGATAATAATTCATCTTAGATTAATTAAGAACTTAGTGATCGAGAGTTAACTATTGAACTTAGGAATACATAGAATAAACAACCAATGTAGTTAAATAAGATAATTACTTAAGGGAAGTAATTGAGGAATAATTAATTAAGGGATGTAATTAAAATATAATTATTTAAGGGAAGAATTAAATTACTTAGTGTAATTAATTAAGGAATAATTAATTACTGATGTGATTAATTTAGGACAATTATTGAATAAGATTAATTAAAGATCAAATAATCTATGTAATGTATTAACGTAATTAATTATAGTTTTATTAATTAACAAGAGTGATTGAAGGTTAATTAGTATGGATGGTTAAGAATAGTTAATCTATGAATAATTACTTAATGTAATTATGGATAATTTATTAAAAAGGATAAATTAAGATGGATAGTTAAAGAATGAGTTATTTATTGGTTTGAAATTAACTAATACCGAGTAAGCAAGATTAGAGATAATTAGAGTAATTAATTTAATTTAATTGGAGATTAATTAAATTAATTAGGAACTGTCCAACTTATAAATCTTGCTTATGAATGGGAAGTTGTATTGGGTGATCAGATTAATATCTGTCTGATAATTTGTGATATTCTGTGATATGATGTGTTGGGATTAAACTATGTTATGTGGACTATCTGTGGATCATGAATGTGACAACCTATGTTCCAAATGGAAATTTAATTCACTTAGGTAATCTGAATTAAATATTAATTTGGTTTCGAAGAGATCAGGTTCGGGTATCAGAAATACCCGAAACCACTTCGAAGTTGTAATCGTATTTGTCTAAATTTGATGTGTGGAATCAAATTGGCTGGAATGGTATATAATTGAGTAACATGACCATTTAAACCTGAGAATAACATTTCTCAGATAACATTTTATAATATGAGATTGACTTTAAATAAGATGAGCGCTCGTAGAAGGTAAGAGTTACATTGGTTTTTCACTTAAGATTTATAGTTTGGATAGTTCATATAATATGGGTTTACTCATGCTGGTTTCCAGCCCGACCCGGGTGTTACTTTGATGTAATGCTCAGGTCAGACCGAGTATTACAAATTTTCAGGTAAGGACGTTCTGGAGCTCAGGAGACGAGCTGGATAACAGGAACGTATGGAGTGTTCCCGCTGTATTATATTGTTGTATATGTCTGAGTCATGTTGATTGTATCTGTCCAATGTTTGTATATATGTGGTAACTCTGATGTATTAAAGTGAAATTTGACAAGTACAGTTTTCCTTTGTATAACTGTTAGTATTTGTTATTATATTTTATCTGCTGCCAATGTGAGATGTTGCTGTTTCTGTTCTTCTTTTTCTTCCATCTTTTTCTTCTTTTCCCTAACTCTCTAGAATTTTCGGGACCGAAAATTCTAGGTCGTTACAATTATTCCATATATTTGCAAAGAATTCTGCAAATTTTGAACACCATCGATTTTTCTTCAAATGTCAGCAACTATTGCATATAGTTGCAGACATTCACGCAACTATTGCATATAATTACAGATGTATCTGCAACTGTTGCATATAGTTGCTGAATCGTGTGCAATTGTTGCATATAGTTGTAGACATTTCTGCAACCATTGTATGTAATTATAGAAATGTCAGCAAATATTACATATAGTTGCTGAATTATCTGCAAATATTGCATATAATTGTAGATATTTCTGCAACTATTGCATATAATTGCAGACATATCTGCAACAATTGCTTATAGTTGCTGAATCGTCATCAACTATTGCATATAATTGCTGACATTTCTATAACTTTTGTATATAATTGCAGACATTTCTGCAACAATAGCATATAGTTGCTGAATTGCCTGCAATCATGCTATATAATTGCAGACGTTTTAGCAATTATTGCGTATAATTGCACGCATTTCGACAATTATTGCAAATAACTCATACTGCCATTTTTTTATATATGGATAATGCCACTCATTAGAAAGATAATAAAATTTGTGATTTAATGGTGAAAACAGTATGTTAATCCGTCATATCTAAAAAAACTTATTGCGTTTTAAAGATTGATAATTAATGGGGTGCAAATGTTAAGTATGGATGTGAGAATAACATCCACATATGAAGAATCAACGTTGCTGCAATGGAGGAGAGGGGTATTATAGGGAAGAAAATTGTAGTATTTGAAAATAGGGAATTATCTTTTTGTTGAGGAGAACGTTTTGTATATTAAGTTTGATTTTAGGGATGCGTCCCTTATTTTCACTTAAATAAAATCATGTATTTTATTTAAATTAGTTAAAGGGAAGTTTAAAACAAAATGTATAGTTTATCAAAACCCTTAACTGTTATTTATAAGAGTTAATTTAGGGAAGGAAACTGTTTGCGCCAAAAATGATCACAAACACCCAATTGCCGATGAAAGCACCCGTTTACCGTCAAAGATAACAGATGCAAGTATATAGAGAACATGAATATGAAGAACATACAAAATTTCAAAGAAAAGCAGTAGAAACACATAATTTATAGTGGTTCAGCGTTGTAGCCTATGTCCACTTTGAAGGATTTTCTATTTTATTAATGGTTCTCGCTGGTTACAATTGATTACAATAGTAGAAGGGAAGTATAAAAGTGATTTTAGCAGAGTCTGGATGTAGAGAGCCAAAAGATCCCTTTACTATAGACTCTGGGATGCTATTTATAGGCGTAGGATGCTAATATCTTGCTCAGATCTCGGGAGACCTCTTCTGGCACGTGAATGGCCCACATGATCGATCCCATGTCATCTGCACTCGGTCCTTGATCGATACGAACGAATTTCTTATCGATCAAGATTTGATCTAATCAGGTCGAAATTTAGCATGAACGTTCTTTAGGTTGTAAGTAAGCTCCTATGAAAATTTGGTGGCATTTGGACTTGTAGTTTGTGAGTTATGATCGATGTAAGTTTGGGCTTTTCGGTTGCCGTTCTCTTCGTGTCGATGCGGTTCGTATTCGCATCGTTGATTCTACACGTGATGCCAGTTGACGTGGCGCTAACCTGTAGGATCGATCCACTTTTTCCGCTGAGTGACTGAGTCTTCTACCCTTTTTGGCTTTGTTCATATCGATAGGCGCTACCTTGTTCGTTTCCATCTAGTGTGTATCATTACGTATCAATAGGCAACATTTATTCGTATCAATCGTCCGGTTGCTTGTTCGTAACGACCGTAGGCTGATCGATACGAATAGTACAAATGGACTCGACACGAACTAGCCTCGGTTGACTTCGTGTCAATGACTCCTATTCGTATTTGTATCGATATGTTCTTGAGCATTTCGTACCGATGGAAGAATGTTGTTTCGTATTGTTCATGGGATGCATGGTTCGTATTGATCTTTAACCGATCGATGCGAATTCTTGAGAGGAGCGATACGTATTGTATATTGGTGGTATCGATACGAAATACCCCCAGGTGATGGATACGAATTAAGGCAGGCGTGATGGAAACGATCTGATGGGTGCACGATGGACACGAAGAGAGGTGGTTGGCGACCGATACGAACTAAGTCATCTGTGCTTGATGGATACGAACCTGGTGTGGTCTTTTGTAATGACCCGTAGATTTTCGATAATTTAAATTATTAATTTAATTAAATTTTGTTATTAAATATTGGAAGAGATAAAAATTTGTAATTTAATAATGAATTAATAACGGAAATGAAATGTAAGAGTGTAATGCAAGTTAATAAATAACTAATTTAGTGCAATCCCAATTAATTGAAAACAATTGTAGGGTTATAATTGGCTGTAAATAGTAAATGGGAAATAGATTCAAAGTTATATTAACTAATAAAATAATACGTAATAAATTGCAATTTGATAGGATCAATGCTAGAAACTGATTATAATAATTGCTGTTTGATAATAAATTAACAATGGAAATTCAATATTTATTAATTCATTGGAATTTAAATTTAATAATTGGATTAATTGCAAATAATTGAAATTTAATATTTAAATATTACGTTAATAGAGATTAAAATGAAATTTGAGAATATTAATGTAATAGATTTTGAATCTAATGTTAATTTCATTCGTTTGATAATAAGGAATTTAATAATAGAATGAAAAGTAAATTTAATAGAATTATTGAAAATTAAATTTATAATTTTGAATTTAATGAAATTGAGGTTAATACTGAAATTGATAAATTAATCAACTCTAAATTGACATTTAAATTTGTTTAAATCATTGTAAATGATTGAGAAATCAAAAATGATGAAAATTTTCAATTAAAGAATTGAAATTGAAAAATTGATTTAATTAGTTAATTTATTAATTAAATTAATTAACTAATTAATGTAAAAATAGAAATTTTGGCCACTGACTAGGATTTTGATGAAACCAGTTTCATCGGATCCGTAACGGTGAATTATTATAGGATTTCAAGTTCCGTGGTGGTCGGAATTGTCGTTGGATCGTACGAATGTGAAACGCCTTGAAATCAGTTAAATTGAAATCAATTTGAAATAATTTTATTTTAGCATAACTTCTTCATACGATGGAATTTGGACCTGAAACCCTTTCCATTGATTTTAAAATATTTTAAAACATCTATTTTGATATATGGGTTGACTCAATTTCGTTCCGGAGTCGAAACGGGCTTTTCGGGCCATTTATCGTTCAACGGTCCAAATCAATCGTGTCCATCCATTTTAATTTCAGCCTTGCATATATATACCTCGTTATAAACCCTAATTGTTCCTTATTGTCATTTGTCCGTACGTACAATTCATTCCGTTCCTCCTCTTCCTCAATGGCAGACAAATTCCCAGAACCCTAAATCCCAAAGTGCAATTCCAAATCAAATTCAAAGCCAAAAATTCAAACTCCTCAATTAATATCAAATTTTATATCAATCTGAAGCCCTCGAAGAGCTTAATTGTATGGTGTGGTTCGTTTTTCAATTCGACGCATCGTTTATCCATAAACTCAAGTTGAACCTCAGCCGTCCATTGGGTTAGGGTTTTGATCCTAGGTGGATCTGTGTCGATAGGATGATCGGACAGTTGCGCTGGGAAGGTGTAGTCGTGTAGGTCACAATGGTGGTGGTCACTTGTCTCGAAGATGGCTAGAGCCATGGTGATTTAATGATTTGGGAGGCGGCGGTCGTGAGTCAGCGGTGGCGCTTGGGGTGGTCGCGACTTGGCAGTGGGGTCGGCCTGAGATGAGGCGAAGGTTGGCGGTGTTGGATCCGGTCGTAGGCGAGCGTGGGTGACTCGATTTCTCAACCAGGTGATCGACAACATGGCGACTAGGGTTCCAATTCTCTGTAGGGATGCGCGTATGTGCAGAGACGAAGAGAGGTGACGTGGTAATTAATGTATTAATTTAATTTAATTTAAAATTTGAAACTTCTAATTTCAATAGCATTCACATCCGAGGTCCGTTTCATACGCGGTTTTCTCTGCTAGGTTCGTATTGGTATTCCGGACATTTTGGCGCTGGTTTGGATGAATTTGGAGACTGTTCAAATTTTGGGTTTAAATTGGATTTAAATTCAATTTAAATTCAAAAAGTGAGCGTTTTAACCCACTCACGACTTCTAAAATTTCTTATGTGTATTAAATTAATTTATGATGTAATTATAAATTTATTTATGGCTGTTTGGTACATTTTTATCATCATTCCAGTTAAATTGAAATTTATTGAATTAAATTGTTATTTAATTTATTATTGCATATAAACTATCAATTAAATTGTTATTTAACTTATTATTGAATATAAACTGCCAGTAAATACCTGTTATTTATTATTTTTTATATATTGATGTTATTATTTGAATTTGATGATGATTGTGATAAATGGTTGATGATTGATATTGGATGAATGGATGTTGTATTTATATTGTTATAAACTGCAAGTTGTTATGCATTTTTATTTCATTCAGGATTGCGGTTTGAAATGATATATAATCGTATTTTTATTTTAAATTATGGGTTGAAATGATAAATACCTGTATCACTTGACCATTGGGTAGAAAATTATATCAGACACCGTGGTTTATATATAAAATATTACGAAAATGATTTCTATGGTTTTGGAAAGAAATATATGGTTTAATGAATATTGATTTTTTTTGATATTATATAAATATTATTTTATATATAGTTAAATGCTTGAACTTAAGTTATGTATAAGTTTGTTAAATAAAAATTTAAGTTAATAATAGAGTTTGATTTTTACTAAAATAAATGTGAGTAAGTATTTACATTTTATTTTAATATAGAGTGTACAATGATTTAAATAAATTAAGGATGGGAGATAAATTGGAGATTTATTTGAAATTAAATTTATTTAAGAATTAAACTCTAAAGGGTTGATGTGAAATTCATTAAATTGGAAATTTTAAAAAGTATAATTATTATAACATGATTTTGGGGTCAAGGTGTATTAAATGAGTATTTCAAGTATAACTAAATTGAAGGAAATATTTAGTTATTTGTAATTTTATCTTTTTAAGGATAATGGATTTATTATGCAAATATTTCAAAACTAAATAATAGAATATTGAATTGCTGAATCGTAATTATCAACCTTAGTTTTGAAATTATTTAATACTCGAAGTTTGAAATATATTGAAATTGAAATGGTTTATTGAAATTGAAAGTGAGTTGAAAGTTATGAATTGAGATTTAATTTAAAGTGAATAAAATTGTGAAGTCCAGGAAATTATTTTACGTTATAAAGTGATCTTAAATTCAAACTATTTTATTTTATATATTGTTTGAATATCCAGACCATTTAAGTTTTGGAAGTTATGGTTTAGAAGCTATGAAATTCGAAGTATTATGTTTTGAAAGGTTATATTTCAAGCATTTGGTTTCGAAATATTATTATTTTGAAAGTGCTATGATTTTAGAAAGAATATATTTGAAATAAAATGATATTATATTGATTTGGGTTTTAATAAAACGATATCATATTGATGGGTTTTTGAAACGGAAATGATATCGTACTTATATGGTTTTGAAATGGAAATTATATTCTGGTTTTAAAAGTATAAAATATTTTGAAAAGACCGCGGTGTTATAATAACGTTTGGTTGTTAAAGAGACCGTGATCGGAAGTTGTCATACTCTCTGCCAACTCCGAAAACCGTTTTAACAACTATGTACGTGGTGGAGATTCCAGAATGAAGTAGGATGGTGGTGGCATTCCTTTGAGGTATATACGTGGACCCGACTCCCGTGAGTTGTCATAAGGTGGCTAAAACAGGAGCGATTGACGGGCTAATGAGGTAGCACTTTTGATCGGACACATCCCTTCGATATTATACTTTGACTTTTGGATTGATTCGGCGGCCACTTTGATTTTTTTTTATTTGGGGGTGTCGCTCGAGGTGGGCGGTAGCTGCGCGCTACGCGTTACCACCGGCCCGAAAGCGTAATTGGTATATCTACCCTGGCATTGCCTAGTTGTGCCGTGTCACCTACCCTAGCACGCCTTTTACGATTTTGGATTTCTCCCGTAGCACGTGGAGAATTTAGGGTGGTCTCCCGATCTAGAGATGCGCTGAAACTGGATGGACTACTGGGACTATTATTATGCTAAGGGGAATATTGGGTCACTCCTTAATGCTATTTAAAAGTAAGTTTATTTTTCTGTAGACATTATTATAATAGCGAAATATTACTATATAATAAATAGTTTAACGGATCCTTAGAAGATGTGAATCCCGGGCATCTCTTAAGTTACTACACTCACGTTAGACAATGGATAGGAGATGTCAAATCCCGTAACATCTCTGATGCCGTTACAATCATATTTGTTTTTATTGATTTAACTTACATAAGATCTTTTGGTTATGACTCGAGTTTTTTGTCTTTTCAATTCGCACGGGTCAGCCTGAGCATTTTAGGATTTGAAGATCTTGTTTATGGAGGACGAAGAGGAAGATTGTATTATTACTATTATTTATTTTATTCCACTACATCACATTGTTCCACTGCATTGTTATTGATTATTCTCTGGTATGTGTAACTATGATATGTATTGTATAAGTATGATCAAATGTTTGTAAAACAGCTTCATGAACTGTTTATTTGATTATTATATTTTATCGTTCCGCTGCAACATTGTATTTTTTTCTTTCTCTGCATTTTCTTATTCACTCCAATAACAATCTGCCCTTCTGTATGGTTTAAGCCTGACATGTGGTTTATCGTCGATTTAAAACATACGAAAAGGCAGGATGTTACATCCGTTATCAGAGTTTTGGTTTAGCAATAAACCTTAGCTTTGTGGGGTCTGACTCTTTATCAATAGGGTAGTAATACCCTGTGATGAGTCACTGAGAGTGTGTGTGTGTATATATATGTATATATGAGAGAGCGTATTTGTTAGTGTTATAAAAAGGTTTTGATATTGTGTTAATTTGTTCTGTTTTGTATTTATAAATTCTGGTTGGTGCGTAAGACGCTATGACATCAATAGAGATTTCTAAACACTTAATAGGATAGATCGACACAATATTTGTTTAGGTGAATGAACTAATTTTGTTTATTATATTTTCTACATATAAAGTAATAAATTTTATAGAAGTTATATTTGGTTGCAATATATTGATGGTTAGGTAGTGAAATTTATAAATATTCATTGGAAAATAAATTGAAAGTAAAATAAATGAGAATAAACTAGAAATTTAGAACTTGAGCCCAGGGTTTTGAAAATTTCTTTCAAATGATTTTGGAATATAATAATGATATTATTTAGAAGTATTTTCTGATATAAATATTTCAGTATAATTTGAAAGAAGTGTTTTAAAGAAACTTTGAAAAGAGATAAGTTCTGTACTTCCCTCTCTGTCGCTGGAAAATAATTTCGGTGATGAGTGCATGCATCATCGACATTCATTTTCGAGTTTCGAAGTGGGAAGGTCACTGTAGCAGTTTTACTACAGATTTATTTTGATGAACAAATGGAAATTTCAAATTGTTTTAAATATAATCGGATATATAAATTGTAAGTGTATACATTCATCTATTATTTTAAAATGATTTAAAATTTAACCCGGTGTTTAGTTCTTAAGTTTTCGTTAATTAATAGTTTCAATTATTTTGGTGAAATGGAATCTAACTAATTAATAATTGGAACCTCTAAATGAAATAAGTTGAACTTGTGTAATTTTCAATTTGCATTCTTTAACATATATATAACTTACCAAAGGACGTAAAAAGTTGAAATATTAAAAAGAAAATGTAATGGGAAATCTTACAAGTAAAACCTGAGTAATGAAAGTATTCAATGAATTTGCTTTTATAAATAAGAATTTAACGATATAATTGTGTAAACTTAAGTATGACTGAAAGGCCACTAATAAAATATAATAGAAAAGTTGTAAGAAATGATAATAAACTTAAGTAAATATTGAGGCTACCTATAATGAAAATAAGCAGAAAGATGAATACTGAAATAACTGAAACTGAGAAATGAATGAATGTAATGCAATAAAAAGAAAATTTATGTTATGTGAATAACTAAAAAAATGAATTCATGTAAGTATAAGTGCAAATAAGTGAAATAAATACTGAATCAATGGATGGAAACAGAAATTTAGCAAGAAATAAATGTAAATTAAAAAGATAAATCATTATATGAAAGAAAATAAATCAAACAACAAATAGTATGAAATGAAATTAATAAGAATGAACTTAATTTATTGTTTGGGGTTGTTGTTTGTTGGCTTATGGTTGTTTGGGAAAGGATACTTTAAAATTGCTCGGATATATGAATAATCTATTCAGTTTCATCTAAGACTGTTGAGTAAATGGTGCACTTAGTTGTTTTTTTCATTCTGTACAATTTAAAGTTTTGAGCTCGAACAACTATTAGTTTTGTTGATATGAACGGATAATTGATTGTGCTGATTTTTGATTGTGTATTGGTTGCAAGTGATTGTTGTTTATTTTGGTTTGTTTGTTAGTAGGTGAAATAACCTAAATATTTTATTTTATATAATTATTAAATCTTTTTAGATTATATAAGTGAAATATAGGTTATGGAAGCAATTGCTACTTCTTTTGGTTGCATAATTTAAGCGTTGTTTGCCCGACAAATAGGTACGTTTTCGGATTACGGTTTATAGCGTTATTATATTGTTTTTCCCGTGTTGGGATATATATCATTTTGGAAAATATATGTTGTATATTGTTTTATTTGATATTATATTTTCTCCTAAGCCTCTCCGTACAAAGGGGACTTTGCCGAAATTTTCCAAAAATTTTGGACATAGAAAATTTTGAAAAATGTTTTCCAAACTTTGTTAATTTGAGTATGAAAAGATTAAATGGTTATAAATTGGTGTATTTTATTTAAATTAATTTATTTTGTAAATTTATTTGTTTATAAATTTAATATTTTAAGTAAGATATATTGATTCCTAATTCTTCTTTTTCCCCTTCCTTTTCTTTTCGGGGACGAAAAGTTTTGAGTGGGGGAGAGTGTAACGACCCGTAAATTTTCGATAATTTAAATTTCTAATTTAATTTAATTCTGTTATTAAATATTGGAAGAAATAAAAATTTGTTATTAATAATGAATTGATAACAGAAATGAAATGTAAGTGTGTAATGCAAGTTAATAAATAACTAATTTAGTGCAATCCCAATTAGTTGAAAATAATTGTAGGGTTATAATTGACTGTAAATAGTAAATTGGGAAATACATTCAAAGTTATAGCTGATAAAATAATACGTAATAAATTGCAATTTGATAGGATTAATGCTAGAAACTAATTATAATAATTGATAATAAATTAAGAATGGAAATTCAAGATTTGTTAATTCATTGGAATTTAAATTTAATAATTGGATTAATTGCAAATAATTGAAATTTAATATTTAAATATTACGTTAATGGAGATTAAGATGAAATTTGAGAATATTAATGTAATAGATTTTGAATCCAATAATTTCATCCGTTTGATAATAATGAATTGAATAGTAGAATGAAAAGTAAATTTAATAGAATTATTGGAAATTAAATTTATAATTTTGAATTTAATGAAATTGAGGTTAATACTGAAATTGATAAATTAATCAATTCTAAATTGACATTTAAATTCGTTTAAATCATTGTAAATGATTGAGAAATCAAAATGATGAAATTTGTCAATTAAAGAATTGAAATTGAAAATTTGATTTAATTAGTTAATTTATTAATTTAATTAATTACTGTAAAAACAGCCATTTTGGCCACTGACTCGGATTTCGACGAAACCAGTTTCATCGGATCCGTAACGGTGAAATTGTAGGATTTCAGTTTTGTAGCGATCGAACTTGTCATTTGATCGTACGAATGTGAAACGCCTTGAAATCAATTAAATTGAAATCAATTGAAATCAATTTGAAATAATTTGATTTTACCATAACCTCTTCATACGATGGAATTTGGACCTGAAACCTATTCCATTGAGTTTAAAATATTTTAAAACATCTATTTTGATATATGGGTTGACTCAATTTCGTTATGGAGTCGAAACGGGCTTTTCGGGCCATTTATCGTTCAACGGTCCAAATCAATCGTGTCCATCCATTTTAATTTCAGCCTTGCATATATATATATATATATATACACACACACACACACACACACACACACACACACACACACACACACCTCGTTATAAACCCTAATTGTTCCTCATTGTCATTTGTCTGTACGTACAATTCATTCTGTTCCTCCTCTTCCTCAATGGCGGACAAATTCCCAGAACCCTAAATCCCAAAGTGCAATTCTAAATCAAATTCAAGCCAAAAATTCAAACTCCTTAATTAATATCAAATTTTATATCAATCTGAAGCTCTCGAAGAGCGTAATTTTATGGTGTGGTTCGTTTTTCAATTCGACGCATCATTTATCCAGAAATTCAAGTTGAACCTCATCCGTCCATTGGGTTAGGGTTTTGATCCTATGGTGGATCTACGTCGATAGGATGATCGGAGAGTTGCACTGGGAAGGTGGAATCATGCAGGTCATAGTGCTGGTGGCCGCCGCTTGTCTCAAAGATGGCCAGAGCCATGGCGATTTGATGATTTGTGAGGCGGCGGTCATGAGTCAACAGAGGCGTTTGGGGTGGTCGCGACTTGGCCTTGGGGTCGACCTAAGATGAGGCGAAGGTTGGCGGTGTTGGATCCGGTCGTAGGTGAGCGCAGGCGACTCGATTTCTTGGCCAGGTGATCGACAATGTGGCGGCTAGGGTACCAGTTCTCTACAGAGATGCGCATGTGTGCAGAGACGAAGAGAGGTGACGTGGTAATTAATGTATTATGTTTATTTAATTTAATGTAAATTCTGAAACTTTTAATTTCAATAACTTTCACATACGAGGTCCGTTTCACGCGTGGTTTTCTCCACTAGGTTCGTATTGGAATTTCAGACATTTTAGCACTTGTTTGGACGAATTTGAGGCTGTTCAAATTTTAGTTTTAAATTGGATTTAAATTCAAAAGGTCCACAACTTCTAAAATTTCTTATGCGTGTTAAATTAATTTCTGATGTGATTAGAAATTTATTTATGGCTGTTTAGTACATTTTATCCTCATTCGAGTTAAATTGAAATTTATTGAATTAAATTATTATTTAATTTATTATTGCATATAAACTGTCAGTTAAATTGTTATTTAATTTGTTATTGAATATAAACTGCCAGTAAATACTTGTTAATTATTATATGTTCTATATGGATGTTATTATTTGAATTGGATGATGATTGTGATAAATGGTTGATGATTGATATTGGATGAATGGATGTTGTATTTATATTGTTATAAACTCTAAGTTGTTATGCATTTTTATTTCATTCGGGATGCGATTTGAAATAATATACAACCGTATTTTTATTTTAAATTACGGATTGAAATGATAAATACCCGTATCACTTGACCATAGGGTAGAAAATGATATACAGACACCATGGCCTATATGTAAAATATTTTGAAAACGATTTGTATGGATTTGAAAAGAAATATATGGTTTAATGAACATTGATTTTTTTTGATATTATATAAATATTATTTTATATATAGTTAAATTCTTGAATTTAAGCTATGTATAAGTTTTTTAAATAAAAATTTAAGTTAACAATAGAGTTTGATTTTTATTACAATAAACGTGAGTAAGTATTTAAATTTTATTTTAATTTAGAGTGTATAATGATAAATAAATTAAGGATGGGAGATAAATTGGAGATTTATTTGAAATTAAATTTATTTAACAATTAAACTCTAAAGGGTTGATGTGAAATTTATTAAATTGGAAAATTTAAAAGATATAATTATTATAACTTGATTTTGAGGTCAACGTGAATTAAATGAGTATTTCAAGTATAACTAAATTGAAGGAAATATTTAGTTATTTGTAATTTGAGTTTTTTTTAAGGATAATGGATTTACTATGCAAATATTTCAAAACTAAATAATAGAACATTGAATTGTTGAATCATAATTATCAACCTTAGTTTTGAAATTATATAATACTCAAAGTATAAAATATATTGAAATTGAAATGGTTTATTGAAACTAAAAGTGAGTTGAAAGTTATGAATTGAGATTTAATTTAAAGTGAATAAAATTGTGAAGTCGAGGAAATTATTTTACTTTATAAAGTGATTTTAAATTCAATCTATTTTATTTTATATATTGTTTGAATATCCAAACCATTTAAGTTTTGGAAGTTATGGTTTAGAAGCTATGAAATCCAAAGTATTATGTTTTGAAAGGTTATATTTCAAGCGTTTGGTTTCGGAATATTATTATTTTGAAAGTGCTATAATTTTAGAAAGAATATATTTGAAATAAAATGATATTATATTTATTTGGGGTCTAATAAAATGATATCATATTGATGGGTTTTTGAAATGGAAATGATATCGTATTTATATGGTTTTGAAATGGATATTATATTCTGGTTTTAAAAGTATAAACTATTTTGAAAAGACCGAGGTGTTATAATAACGTTTGGTTGTTAAAGAGACCGGAATTGGAAGTTGTCATACTCTCTGCCAACTCCGAATACCACTTTAGCAACTGTGTACGCGGTAGAGATTCCAGAATGAAGTAGGATGGTGGCGGCATTCCTTTGAGGTATATACGTGGACCCGACTCCCGTGAGTTGGCATAAGGTGGATAAAATAGGAGCGATTGACGGGCTAATAAGGTAGCACCTTTGATCGGACACATCCCTTCGATATTATACTTTGACTTTTAGATTGATTCAGTGGCCACTTTTGATATTTTTTTGATTTGGAGGTGTGGCTTGAGGTGGGCGGTAGCTGCGTGCTACGCGTTACCACCGGCCCGGAAGCGTAATTGGTATGTCTACCCTTGCATTGCCTAGTTGTGCCGTGTCACCTACCCTAGCGCGCCTTATACGATTTTGAATTTCACCCATAGCCCGTGGAGTATTTAGGGTAGTCTCCTGATCTGGATGCGCCGATACTGGATGGACTACTGGGACCATTATTGTGTTAAGGGGAATATTGGGTCACTCCTTAACGCTATTTTAAGTAAGTTTATTTTACTGTAGACATTATTATAATAGCGAAATATTACCACATAATAAATAGTTTAACGGATCCTTAGGAGATGTGAATCTCGGACATCTCTTAAGTTACTGCACTCACATTAGACACTGGATAGGAGATGTAAAATCTCGTAACATCTCTGATGCCGTTACACTCATATTTATTTCTGTTGATTTAACTTACATAAGATCTTTTAGTTCTGACTCGAGTGTTTTGTCTTTTCAATTCGCTCGGGTCAGCCTGAGCATTTCAGGATTTGAAGATCTTATTTCTGGAGGACGAAGAGGAAGATTGTATTATTACTATTATTTGTTTTATTCCACTACATCACATTGTTCCGCTGCATTGTTATTGATTATTCTCTGGTATATGTAACTCTGATATGTATTGTATAAGTATAATCAAATGTTTGTAAAGCAGCTTCACGAACTGTTTATTTGATTATTATATTTTATCGTTCCGCTGAAAGATTCTATATTGTTTTTTGTATTTCTCTTCTTTTTCTTATTCACCCCAATAACAATCCTTCCTTTTGTATGGTTTAAGTTTGATGCGTATGGTTTATCGTCGATTTAAAACATACGAAAAGGCAGGATGTTATATCTTTGGTTACCAATCGATCCGCGGCTTCGACTCGAAGCAATTCATCTCTTTAGCCCAAAGAAAACCTTCTGAAAACTCATAGCAGACATCAATATGGCTTGGAGCAGACTCCAAGCAACCTGAAATGACTCCACCTTTGCGAAACCATATTTTAGATATATTACGCTGTTTGTTCACCGACTATGCTATGTTTTGGCTTCGTTATCATGCTTGTTACTCGTGAAATCCAACTTCGACCTTTATGCAGTTGATTGGGTTAAATCCGCCTGTGTGTGGCCTTTCCTAAAGGCAGTTTAATACTTTGCCCCCCAAAACTTGGCTTGTGATAGGAAGATGTGTTTTGTAATGACACAGGATGGACATTCATATCCTATTGATGGCCATCAACCTATAAAAGAGATTGCTAGTCTTACTTAACTGTGAACGATGATCGTTCGAGATCGTATGTCATTCGGGGTGGTAGGTTCCCGCTCAAGGTTGGGTGCCGTTCGCGGCGAATGGTGACCGTTCGCGATCAGCTTTCGTTTGAGGCGAATTGTGATCATTCGTGATCGGGTGTCGTTCGAGGTGAAATGTGACCGTTTGCAGTCGAGTGCCTTTCGAAGTGAACCGTGACCATTCGTGGTCGGGTGTCGTTCGAGGCGAGTGGTGATCGTTCGCGGTCGGGTGCCGTTCGAGGCAAATTGTGACCGTTCGAGGCAAATTTTTACCGTTCGTGGTCGGGTGCCGTTCATGGAAAGTTGTGTGTGCTTGGGGAGGACTTAGTATCATTAATGTCAGATTTCACATTCGAATGAATTTCTGAATAATTTGTTATGGCGGTTTATCGCCATCTCAGAGCATGCCTAAGGACTGTTTGCGATCCCGTACATGTGTAAGTGGCTTAGCCATTATGGAATCACAAATAGTAGATTTACATTCAAAATGAGTCTTTTAACAAAAATGTCCAACAAAATCAAGTCCAAACATGAGAAATAACAAACAAAAGAAAAACAGATATGTCAAAGTGCAAACACCTACACTGATGCAATTAATAGTAATATCAGAGCATGTCTAAGGACTGTTCATGATCCTGTACATATGTAAATGACTTAATCGTGTTGATGTGGAGTTTTTCGCTTATTCGTTATTATTTCAAGCAGTTGATGACAAGCTGATGCCTCGATCTTGAGTCGTTCCCAGTTGGTGCAGGTGGTGGTCGTTCTTGCTCCACCGTCGCGGTTCGCCTCCTCACGTACTATAATAGCATGCCATACTTAATATGCCCTTCTATCTCATCCCTCAAGTGCCTACAATCATTGGCATTATGGCCGCTGAGCTCATAGAATAGGCAGTACTTGTCTGATTTCCTCTCATTGTTGGTCGGATCCCTCCTCATTGGCTTTCGATAAGGAACCTGCCCCTAGTGTCTTGGTAGATCCATTCCAAAGTTTCATTCAACTCCGTATAAGAGGTGATTCTCGGTTCTTTTCATGGTCGCTTTGGTCCATCATCGTTATCTTCACCTTCATTTCCCTTTGTCTTTGCCTAAATCCTTTCTGGGAGGATCTCTACTTTTGACCGCATACACATTTACTCCCTCTTCTTCCTCTCTTTCAACGTTTGCATCCTCTAATTGTAGAAATCCTTTAGCCTCATGATAAAAATCCCCTATATCCATAGGTGGATCCCTTGTTAATGAATTTTTGAACTCTGTTCCATCAGCTATGCCAGATACAGCTGCCATTAAGACCACGGATGGATCTGGACGATCCACCGATGCTGCTGCTGCATTAAATCATGTTAAGAAGTTCCTCAAAGATTCCCTGGTCTTTTGCTTCAGTGCCGCTAGACTCATCACATTTTTGGGCCTCGAGATGTGAACTCTGAACTACCTCATGAACTTTTCAGTCAGCTCGGTCTATGTTCTAACGGAGCCGCTTTCCAATTGCCTGAATCATAATGCTGCTATGTCTATCAGATACAACGGGAAACACCGGGCCATGACTTCCTCCGATGCCCCTAGTACTTACATATGTATCATATATCTTGTCAGATGAACAGCTGGATCTGTCCTTCCATCATATGTCTCCAATATGTCGGTAGCTTGAATTCTGTTGGATTCCTAGCCTGCCTAATTGCGAGAGTAAAGGGGCTCCTGTTAACATATTCCAAATCTCTGTTCACCAGTCCGCCTTTCAGGCTCCTCTGACCATCTCCACTAATCTGTCACCATCGCCAAGTTGTAGTCCTTGTCTGTTACCTCCGATCTGTCCCCTGAGTTCGTGAGGGAATCTTGGAATCTGCTCTTCTAGATGGGCGTCCATTCCTCTATCAATGTCGTGTTGAACAGCTCCACCTGGTATCCTGCCTGAGGTTGGATCAACATGCTCCTAGGTAGTTCCCCTAGCTTTGGGGCTGCTCCTGATGGTCCCGCTCTATTCTGGGTTCTGATTGCTCCATGCTCCTGACCTCTGTCTCTAGAATCTCCTGCAGTAGTGTTCCCTAGACTCTGCACTCTAGTTTGTCCAACTTGTTGGAATAGGTTCTGCATCATCTCTTCTCGCCTTTCCAGCATTCCCTCCTACATAGCTTCCATCGTCATCTCCAGCTCATCTCGGGTGATGAAGACTGGGGCTTGATTCGCTCCCGAGGAAGCCTCTTGGCTTCCTTCATGCTGGCTCCTTTATGCTCTTGGTCTCCTTGCCGATTGCCTCACCGTTGCTTTCCAGATCTAAGTCCTTAAGTCTTCAGATCCAAGATCCAAGATGTAGAATCCCTAAATGCTAGCCCTCTCATGAAAGCACCAAAATGTTTGCACCAAAAATAGTCACAAACACCCAATTATCGATGAAAGCACCCGTTTATCGTCACAAATCACATATAGAAAGTATATAGAGAACACAAATATGAAGAACACACAAAATTTCAAATAAAAGCAGTAGAAACACACAATTTATAGTGGTTCAACGTTGTAGCCTATATCCACTTTGAAGATTTTCTGTTTTATTGATGGTTCTCACTGATTACAATTGATTACAATGATAGAAGTGAAGTACAAAGGTGATTTCGACAGAGTCTGGATGTAGAAGAGCCGAAAAATCCATTTTCTATAGACTCTGAGATGCTATTTATAGGCGTAGAATGCCAATATCTTGCTCAGATCTTGGAAGACCTCTTTTGGTACGTGAGTGGGCCTACGCGATCGATCTCATGTCATCTGTACTAAGTCCATGACCGATATGAACGAATTTCATATCGATCAAAATTTGATCCAATCGAGTCGAATTTAACATGAACATTCTTTAGGTCGTACGTAAGCTTCTGTGAAAATTGGTGGTATTTGGACTTGTAGATTGTAAGTTATAATCGATGCAAGTTTAGGCTTTTCGGTTGCCGTTATCTTCATATCGATCTTGTTCGTATCAATAATTTCACATTGGTGATTCTATACGTGATCCCAGTGGACGTGGCGCTAATCTTTAGGATCGATCCACTTTTTCCGCTGAGTGACTGAGTCTTCTACCCTTTATGGCTTTGTTCGTATCGATAGGTGTTACCTTGTACGTATCCATTTAGTATGTATAGTTTCGTATCGATGGACAACGCTTATTCATATCGATCGTAGGCCAATCGATACAAACTGTACAAATGGAATCGACACGAACTAGCCTCGGTTGACTTCGTATCGATGACTCCTATTCCTATTCGTATCGATAAGTTCTTGAGCGTTTCGTACTGAAGGAAGAATGTCGTTTCGTATTTCTCATGGAATGCATGCTTCGTATCGATCTTTAACCGATCGATACGAATTCATGAAAGCAGGAGCGATACGTGTCGTATATTGGTGGTATTGACGCGAAATGCCCCAGGTGATGGATACGAATTAAGGCAGGCACGATGGATACGATCTGATGGGTGCATGATGGATACGAAGAGAGGTGGATGGCGACCGATACGAACTAAGCCATCTGTGCTTGATGGATACGAATTAGGTGTGGTCTTTGGTTGCCGATCGATCCGCGGCTTCGATTCGAAGCAATTCATCTCTTTCACCCGAAGCAAACCTTTTGAAAACTCGAAGCAGACTCCAAGCAACCTAAAATGACTCGATCTTTGTCGAAATAATGTTTTAGACATGTTGCGCTATTTGTTCTCTGACTATGCTATGTTTTGGCTTCATTATCATTGCCTGTTACTCGTGAAATCCAACTTCGACCTTTATGCAGTTGATTGGGTTAAATCCGCCTGTGTGGGGCCTTTCCCAAAGACGGGTTAACAAAAATATTTGGTTTCTTTCCCAAAATTAAGTAATTAATTAAGAGCATAAGTTGCATTAAATGGAGAGAGAAACCTTTCATTTTATCTCTTTAATTAAATTGGTTGATTCATTAAATGACATTAATTAACAACTTGTTCATGGCATGAAAAATGGAAAAGTCCAAATGTATTCTAAGTGTAATATATCAGGTTGTGTGCAAAGATATATTTAAACTGTAATTTGAGATTTATTAAAATTTTATTTTGCTTACTTATATGTATGTATGTATATATGTATCATATACAAACATACATGCGTACATGCATACATATATGCATACACACACACACACACACATATATATATCTGTGTTGTATGCAACTGTAATATAACAATCCATGCATGATATTATATGCACGTATATGGTGTTGGGATTTACATCGATTCGTATACATTAGTACATTTGTGTGTATTGTATGTTGCCAATTATGTGCATGAACATATAGTTATAAATTTCAAATGATAATATGTATGTATGTATGTATGTATAAAATATATATATTTTTTCTTTAGAATGTTGTAAAAATATATTTATTTATTTATATAACTATATATTGTACCACAAATAGAAAAAATCATATATGTGTGTATATATGTATATATATTAAAATACTTTTTACTAATCAGGAAACATGTCAGATCAAAATTTACAATGATTTTAACATTTAATACACACATACAAACACACACACACATATATTATATTGAATATATATATTGAATTAAACAGTATTGACTATGATAAATTATTATAAAATAATTATATGATGAAAATTCAATTTTTATAATTTTAGAAAATCTGGAAACATATTTTAGGGATTAGAATTTTTTTTGGAATTTTCTCAATAAAAATAACATTTTTAATTAAATAATAAATAGTAACCCAAAATTAAATTAATTTTGAAAAATATAAAATTAAATTGAAAAAATCTGAATTTTTTAAAAGGCACCTGACATTAAGACGTAATTTAAAAAATATAAAAGTTAATTTTAAAAACACAAATTATTTTACATGGATTTATTGAATAAGATAATTATTAAATAATAATAATATATAAATAAATAATAGTTTTTTACAATAATTATAATTCATAATAGACATAGAAAAGCGTTAAGAGAATTTTAGATCAATGTTATATAATAAAAATGAAAATATATGTTTTAATTCAAATCGTGTGTGAACATTTAAATCATAAATTAACATATACAATTTTACACAAAAAATTATTTTAACGTTTAACATCAGATTACAAACATAAAGCTTGAATTAGATCTATAAACTTATACACATATCCATTGTCCAATGCATACATAAATCTCTTATAACTAATGAAATAACATAATCAATTTATATACATAATATTAGATGATTAACGAATCCTAAAACCATAATAACATGATTAACATATAGAAAAACATTACCCAATGTCCATTATGAAATAATGAAATCTCTTTCCTAAATTTTTTTGATTCTTGAGATTGCTAATCTAGAAACAACGACAATTCACTATGAAGTAGTTTTGTTATAACTTGAATTGGATTTGAGATTTTGGAATATTTCTGAAGGATAGTTGCTGCCATTAAAAGGATGAAGAAGGAAAAGGCGACGGCTCAAAAAAATGAATTAGCATGTAATTAAGGTTTTGAGATCATAATTTATAAGGTAGGATAAGTGAGAAGCAACTAGATCTCTACCACACATCTCCAAGCCCTAATCACACACATAGTAGCCGCCCTTTCCTCTCTCAAGGCCAGCCGCTTGTCACTCTAAAATACATGGATTGTGAGCCCATTTAACTCAAATTAAATATATACAATTATATTTAATTTAATTTGTTATCGATATCTCATATTGATCAATATATTTGTAACTTTTATAAATATATGCAACAATTTTATTTCTCAAACCATATCCAAATTTTATAATTAGTATTTTATAATTAGTATTTTATAAATATTAATTAATCATAACAATTAAATATTAATTAAGTTGTTTTGTTTAAAGAAAATTCATCATTTCGGTTATGTGACTCTTGAGTGTAAATTCGGTCAGCGATTAACATCGAACTATTCGAATGTTAACGTTCACACTTCACTTAGCTTGTAGTGTGACATTATGGTCAAATTTATCACCTACTCAGCTTTGATAAAGTATAGTTTCACTTTATTATGCGTTACCTAGTTGCAACAGTTATTTACACTAATTTTCTTGTCCACCAAAAAGTCTTTGTTTCAATAATAACAATTATTATTAACAGTACTACTCTAACAAGAGATTTTGACTTTGGGTTGACTTGAGTTGACTGTAAAACTAACCCCATATAACCGAGGAGATGAATCATCTTTTGACTGGTGCTTCACTCCCAACACTCCCGCTTGACCCAATTACTGTCACTCGATGGACGCCATGCCACAATTTGACTATTATCAAAGAGGATCTTTCATATTGAAGATTCAAAGTATGCTCAAGTCAAAAGAACTATATAAATTATTCACATCGATATTTTCTATTTGACCTTAGTTATATTAACCAACGAAAAACTATCGAATTGGTCATTCCATAGTTATCCAATAACTACTAGTATGTAACTTCCTGGCGCTCTCAGTAGTCATGAGTAATACACTGCCCAACATTAGGAGAATGTCATGTACTCTAGTCTCAACGGATACATCGATATCCAGTCGCGATGCATCTTGAATAGTGTAACGACCTGCCATTCATCTCCACAGAATGACGCATCATTAATAAGAAAGAAAGGGATAGAAAAGAGAAAGAAAGATAAGAAAGAAGAAACAACATCAGAATCTAAACAACGGAATGAATAAATTATATTAATAACAAAAGATATTACATAGTATCATATACAACATCTATCAGAGTACACAGATAATACAACACATACTAGACAATTATAAACATCTGTCTAGATATTACAACTCAATACAACTCAGAGACAACACAGAGATACCAAACACAACGGAACATTATACATATCTACACGCAGAAGCCTCCTGCTCCATTGCTCCTCCATAATTCGTCAGAGCTAACCTGAATCCCTAGGCTACTCGTAAAAATTTGAGTACCCAAGAGTTTAAGAAAATAGAAGATAAACTCCGGGTCAGACATGGGTTTGGTATGAGTAACGGGTTAAAGTTGCTTAACTTGAAAATCTTTTGGAAAGAAAGGTATCACGTAAGACTTCTCACACATAAACATGGAAAAGTTTTTACCTTACACCAACTAAAACATTTGATAGAAAATCCAGTGATATTATAATAGGTCTAGGATTTTTAAGTAAATAGAAAATAGCCGAAATTGTTACATGATTAAATTCCAGCTACTAGCCACAAAAGTGGGTAATACAATCAAAACCGTTGGCACTTATTGGATTTTGGATTCCATACAATGGCAGGGCTACCGGGGTACCGCCCGTCACAGTACGTAGCCTAGATCACCGTACCGAGGATCACTCCCAATCCCCTGTAACACAAGGCTGGAACCATTCCTTACTGAACAGTTCCGAACAAGACAACCCCGCAGTTGGTGCGCATATCCAATCGCCCACTAAGCCGAATAAAAAGGGTCCTCTAGACAGGGGAAAATCTCGTCCTACTTGGGCATGACTCACTTAGCCTTGCTGCACCTCCCCTGTTTTAGCCATTCTTGGTTGATGAGGCTTGAGGCTACGATTACCTTTATAGGACACATTTATCTTAGAATTCTCATCGTCCACCTGACGATGTTCTCAAAACATTCAATCCAAACAAGTTCGTTCCGGGTTCGAACGAAACCAAAGGCATTATCTCGTTACACTCATTTTGGAATCACCCTCAGAGTTAATGACGATAACCCTTGCACTTTGAATCTTCATCTCGAATCTGAAAGTACTATCTTATCAAACTCATCTCAGAATCACCCTCAGAGTTATACTGACGAATAGTTCTTACACCTTGAGTCTTTACTCTTCACTTAAGATTCACAACCTATCGTTAATTTGGATCGATGTGGTTTTTGGATATCCAAATATGGAAACCCGATCCCGATCTCATCGAAATCCAAAGCGTGTCTTTTAGGTCCAAGTTGTTTTAGAATTTAAAACAATTCAGTTTCAATATCTATATACACACACATAGATAATTCACAGATTCACAATAGATATTCAACATTACACTACAACAAATAATCCATATTATCAGTATCAAAAGATAATCCATATCATCCAACATTACTAGTCTCATAGTTGAGATTTCAAACCATTCAAGGCAAACAATATCATCCATCCATACATAAGCAATGACCTATAATCACATCATCTATAATTAATTTAAAATGAATTAAATTAATTACTTCCATCTCTAATTAATTTAAAGTGAATTAAATTAATTACTACATCAATATAAATCTTGCTACATATTCATTAATTAATTACAAATTAATCATTCTTTAATTATCCACCTTAATTAATCACCCTTGATTAATTATACTTTAATTACATTCAAGTAATTATCCTATAATTAATTTTACAAATTAATTATTCTAAACCAAAATAGTAATTATCCTTTAATTACTTCATTAATTAATTAACTATAATTAATTATATTAAACTTTAATTAATTACAATTAATTAATTACACTTAATTACTTATCATTGATTAATTAATCTTAATTAATCAATTTTCATTGCATCATTAATTATTGTAATTAATGATCCTTAATTATATTTAATTAATTATCTCATCTAAATTAATTACATTCAGTAATTAATCTTAATTAAACCATAATTATTAATCACCTTTGATTAATCACATTCAGTAATTAACTACCCTTAATTACTTATCAAATTAATTACTTCTTAATTAATTATTTTTAATTAATCCCTTAATTAATTATATAAAGTAATTCAATCTAAATTACTTCCACAATTAAACCATCTTCCACTAACTACATCCATTAATTATCATTAATTACTTCACTAAGTAATTACATTCCATTAATTACATTAAGTAATTATTATCAAACCAACAAGTGATTAAAATTAATTAAACTTAATTAATTAATTTAAATCAATCACATTAAACTCCATTAATTACATTAAGTAATTAATTTCTTAATTACTTTCATTTAGTAATTAAACTTAAATAAATTTCACAATTGATTATCATTTAATTAATTAATCTAATTAATTATTTTAAATTAATCACATTAATTAATTGTTAAATAAACTTAAGTTAATGATCATCATTAACCATTAACCATACTTAAATTACTTCTCTTAAGTAATTAACTTTCATTAATCATTATTAATTTCAAATTAATTAATCTTTAATATCCAATTAATTAACCTTTAATTATTTAGCTAATTAGGTGTTAACTATAACTTAATTAATTCATAATTACTTGATTAATTAATTACTAATCATTAATTAAATCTAACTAATGATCCTTAATTATGGATTAATTATCCTTAATTAATTGATTAACTTAAACTTTAAATTAATAATTTAAAACCCTTAATTACCTTAATTAATTATCCATTCCATTAATTAATTGAATAAACTATTCATTTAATTACCTTAATAATTAAATGAAATTATAATCATTAAATCCTAAATTTGTTTTAAGATAAAACCTTTCTTATCTATGGTTAAATTATCATTCATAAATACTTTTGAAATTATTTATTTCAAATTCAATTTCAAATTTCATTTTAAATTCAAGTTTTAAAATGAAAAACCAATTTATCTTTAACCAAATTAAAACTTTGAAATCCACATGTTAAAGAATACTTATGTAAAAGAAATTTAAAGATTTTAAACTAAATTCCTTTTTATTTTCAAATCATTAAAGTATACTTTAACTTTTGAACTTATTTACAATATTTAAATTTATAAACTTTACTTTATTTCCAAAACTTAAGATTCAAATCAAAATTTGAATTCAAATTTAAAATTCTGATTTAACTTTGTTTAAATCCTCTTTTACATTTCAAACTCCATTTAAATTCAAATTCTTTAATTACGCTTTAAACTTCTTAAACACTTTAATATTATTAAGTCAATTTGAATTTAAAAACTCATTTATTTCCAAACTAGATTCAAATCAAAATTGAATTTATTTTAGACTTAGATTTAACTTAAACTGAGATTGAAAACTAGATTTAAATCTCATTTAAAAACTTTACTTTCATTTGAGCCCAAAAGTGCATGGTGCACATGCACCGTGCCTCCGACCAACTCCAGTCACCTTCGGTGGCCTCCCCACATCAGCGACCAACTCCTCATTTCACCCCAGTCATCATCTAGCTTCCACACCACTCGAATTTGAATTCGAGTCAAATTCTGAAACCTGGAACAGAAAGACCAAACCCCCCCCCCCCCCACCAAACCTGTCAACACTTCATCCACGACGCTCCAACCACCAGGGAGCCTCCACCACCGGCCACAGCCTCGTCTATGACCAAGCTTTCAAATCCTAAAATCTAGTTGCACTCGATCAAACATTAAAGCCGTGACGACCAATTAACTAAGCATTCCAAAAACTAGGGCTACACACAAGAAATCATCACCGCTGCTGCCATGGTGATTTGCATCACCATCAATTATTTTTCCTAGCTTCATTGATTACTCCTCTACCCACAAGAAGAATCCCGACCCTTCAATATCAATAGATCACCAGAAATCACAAGTTTTCCCTTCTGTTCATTTCAGAACCGCACCTATTCCTCATTCTTAAAAATCTAGATTTTTATGCTAAAAATCATGATTTTGTTTATATATTCATTTCCTAAATAATGAATCTATAATTTCACAATTTGAATTTTACTTTATTTAGAGCATGTACTGATATTTGGTTTAAGAGGGAAACACAGGCTTTAATTTAACTTGATTAAATTTTTAAATCTTAGTTTATGATGAATCAATCAACATTTACTTGTAAATTAAGTCCTAACAATAATTTGTACCAGAGAAAATTGAATTCAAATTTAAACAAGAAAATCTGGGCTATAAATTGAGTAGGAACAGTCAAGCGTACTCTTAAATATATATAAATACAGCAGGTTCACATAATTCATCTCATCATCAACTAACATGCAACCATATTTTGTACTAGATTTTTTTTAAAAATAAAGTTACTCACCTTTTAAATCAGAAGACAGAGCCTCCAATGCTTTGCTTGGGTTAAAACTTGAATGTTGAGATGCCATCGATTTTTGGAAAGCTTTGATCTTTTAAAACTGAAAATTTTATTGCTTTAAATCTTGAGTTGTTGATGCTTTAAAACTGATCTTCAAATAAGAATTATATACATGCAACAACTTTGAAATTCCAGATTCTAAGTGAAATGCAGGCTGCCTTGATTGAATATGCAGGTTTCTTTTAAAAAAAACAGATCTGCTTTAAATGCTACAGATTTGCATGTTTTGATTTCATGCATTTGATTTTAGTGGAGGTGTTTTTAGATTTTAGTTTTGAGGTGGTTTATTTTTATTTCTTCTCTGGCTTTGAATAAAGGAATAGAAAAGAAATGGAGTTAAGGAAATAAATGGTTTTATATATAATGAACATGTGGTTTATTAAAATAAAGAAAAATTAAAGTTTTTAAAATGACACATTTCATTAATTTTAACATTTGTCATATAAGTATGTTATTTAGTTAACACATGTTCTTTTAATTTGTAAAATGTTTACATTTGTCTATTAAAGTTAACTAGTTATAATTATGTTAATTTGTATTTAAATGTTAATATAAGGTAAATGTAAATCTATGTTTAATTAATGTATTTATTTACATGTAGATAATTTTGGAATGAATAGATCCAATTATATTTATAAAATAAAGTTTTATACAAATATTTTAAAATCCAAAATCAAATTAAAAATATTTATACTTTAAACTTCAAAGCTTTGAATTCAAATTCAAATCAAGTTATATATATACATATATAACTACACAATTAAATTTTGAAAAACAATTATTTTTATTAAAAATCTATTTGTTAAAAACAATGCATTATTATAATTTTGAAATAACAAATTTGATAACTATAAATAATTTATAAAAGAAATTATTTCTTTATTAATAAATTATTTATTTTATCCAACTATATTTAAATGAAAAATCAAAATAAACCTTATATTAATTTTATTTAAATTTAAACTTAAGTTAAAACATATTTTAAGCCATTTAAATATTTACCTTATGTATTTAAAATTATATAGTTATTTATTATATACTTTTAAAAAGCTTAATATCAAACTAATCAATTTAAACAAATTAAATTTTATCTTATCTATTTAAAACCATATTTTATTTATTCATTAGCTTTTAAAAGTTTAACTTAAATAATTTTACCAAAGATGTGTGTGTGTGTGTGTATATATATATATATATATTTAGAAAACAGGATTTATTTATTAAATTAAAAACAATATCTATTTACAATATATACATATTCTATATACATTATAAATAGAAAACAATTTACTAGCTTTTAAAAGATAAAATCTATCAATTAAATATTTATTCAATTGAATTATTAAATTAATTCAAATCTTATCACAAAGATTATCAAATCAATTTAATTTTTAATTCAGATTATTAAATTTATATTGCTTAAAATTCCGGGTTAACACATTCCTCCCTCCATAAATGAATTTCGTCCCCGAAATTTAAAACAAAGGTAATTTAATAATCTATTTAAAGATTTAATTTTAAAACACAAGGATATATCAATGATAAGCTAACAACTATAGTAATCAATTCATCCAATCAAACAAATCTAACTATCCAGACAAAAATCTGGATAGAGTTTCCTCGAGTTTCCCAAGTACATATATACTGGGATACTCGCTCTATAGAATCCAAACAATCAACACTACTAAGATGCAGAGCTCCTACTCATCTAGATCTACAGAACTAGACAGCATATCAGACTACAGACGAGTCTGACTCAACAACCAAACCTCCATGAACAGTTGGTTCCACAACCAGAGATAAATCATACACGTACTCCCTCAGAGATACGTGAAACACATCGAATCCCAGTTATCCAATCTGGCAATTCAATCCTGAAACCCAACACTGATCCAACCAAAACACAGAAAAGATCCAAAACATTTCGGAGCTAGCTTTCCAGCCTTGCCCTATCTTATAGCTCCTTGGATCAGAGAGAACTTAACCAAAACCATATCTCTTACTCCGGAATCCAAATTCCTTCGTCTCTTATCCACAAAATGTCTTCGGACGATCCTGGGCTGCCTGCATCCAAACTGATCTGCTCAACCCTTGCTGATTCCTCTAGAAACAAACTAGACCAAAAACAACCAAACCCAATTATCTCCTCAAGATCAATCCAAAACCAAGAACAAACTTTACTCTTCAAACATTAGAAGACAACAAACTTCTCCTAATCCGGAAAAGACAATCAGAAACACTCCCAAACTGCTTCCACTGCACAACTCTGATCTGAAGTAGAAGAAAATGCTGATGAAGAACACGAGCACAAACTGGACATCACTTTCAAGAAATATAGTTCAACAGATCCATAAAGAAAAACTCAGAAATTCCTCCGAAACCTGAGTTGCTTCATCAAACTCTATCTCTAGGAACCATCTTTCAACTAAGCTGAACCACCGGTTCCACTCCTGGAATACTAGTCGATAAGAAAACTCAATCTCCGGATACGGACAAACCTCTAACTTCCTTGAAAACATCTGGAAAATCTCCAACAACCCAAGAGAACACTCAACTATCGCAAGTCACTTTTGCGATCAACCCAGATCAATTTCCAAAGAAAAACTGTCCTCTCTTTACCCAATAGAACAGCTTACACTGGTTTAGCCAATCCATCGAAGAAACGTATCCACTCTACTGCTTCTGAACTTCACTTCCAGAAAAACTAGTCAGCTAAGACCTCCCTGTCGGTACACAGAACACTCTGAGCTGCACTGCTGACACCAATGCCAAAAACTTCCTAATCCAAATATCTTCGAGAAACTCGGACTTCAAAGCAAACGGAAACACCATACTGAACCCAGCCACAACACCGAAGCAGATCCGCTTCCTTAAACTTGTTCCAAAGAAACATCTTCGGACACAATCCATAGTCACTGCATTTCATCACGCAGCTACAACTTCCTGAGGTATCAAGATACCATTACTCACTTCTGCCCAACCGACAGATCCAAACTCAACTAATCCAACTCTGCACTTCAAAGATGGGCTCCGAAACCTTAAAAGGTTTCCTTCAGAGATCGATGAAATCTCTACATCACTGCAAATCTCACTTGAGACGGTATTCGGTCTACAGTCTTGACAGATACACTTCCAACCTCAACATCAAACTCCAACCAATGGTAGTTGTCGTGTTACACACACTACTACCTTATCTACCTTTATAACCTATATCGGAAAACCTGAATGGGTAACCCAACAGATAGGTAGAATAAATAAATAAATAAATATCAAAATTACAAATACGCTCTCTCAAGAAGAAAACATTCCAAAGCCTAGGTATTCACTCAACCTAATGCTCTGATACCACTGTAACGACCAGCCATTCATCTCCATAGAATGACGCATCATTAATAAGAAAGGAAGGGATAGAAAAGAGAAAGAAAGAGAAGAAAGAAGAAAAAACATCAGAATCTAAACAGCGGAACGAATAAATTATATTAATAACTAAAGATATTACATAGCATCATATACAACATCTATCAGAGTACACAGATAATACAACACATACTAGACAGTTATAAACATCTGTCTAGATATTACAACTCAATACAACTCAGAGATAACACAGAGATACCAAACACAGCGGAACATTATACATATCTACACGCATAAGCCTCCTGCTCCATTGCTCCACCACAATTCGTCAAAGCTAACCTGAATCCCTTGGCTACTCGTAAAAATTTGAGTACCCAAGAGTTTAAGAAAACAGAAGATAAACTCCGGGTCAGACATGGGTCTGGTGTGAGTAACATGTTAAAGTTTATTAACTTGAAAATCTTTCGGAAAGAAAGGTATCACGTAAGGCTTCCTATACATAAACATGGAAAAGTTTTTACCTTAAGCTAACTAAAACATTTGATAGAAAATCCAATGATATTATAATAGGTCTAGGGTTTTCAAGTAAACAGAAAATAGCCGAAATTGTTACATGATTAAATTCCAGCTACTAGCCACAAAAGTGGGTAATACAATCAAAACCGTTGGCACTTATTGGATTTTGGATTCCATACAATGGCAGGGCTACCGGGGTACCGCCCGTCACAGCACGTGGCCTAGATCACCGTACCGAGGATGACTCTCAATCCCCTGCAACACAAGGCCGGAACCATTCCTTACTGAACAGTTCCGAACAAGATAACCTCGCAGTTGGTGCACATATCCAACCGCCCACTAAGCCGAATAAAAAGGGACCTCTAGACAGGGGAAAATCTCGTCCTACTTGGGCATGACCCACTTAGCCTTGCTGCACCTCCCCTGTTTTAGCCATTCCCGGTTGATGAGGCTTGAGGCTACGATTACCTTTATAGGACACATTTAACTTAGAATGCTCATCGTCCACCTAAGGATGTTCTGGAAGCATTCAATCCATACAAGTTCGTTCCGGGTTCGAACAAAACCGAAGGCATTATCCCGTTACACTCATTTTGGAATCACCCTTAGAGTTAACTACGATAACCCTTGCACTCTGAATCTTCATCGCGAATCTGAAAGTGCTATCTCGTCAAACTCATCTCGGAATCACCCTCAGAGTTATACTGACGAATAGTTCTTACACCTCGAGTCTTCATTCTTCACTTAAGATTCACGACCTATATTTAATTTGGATCGATGTGGTATTCGGATATCCAAACATGGAAACCCGATCTCGGTCTCATCGAAATCCAAAGCATGTCTTTTAGGTCCAAGTTGTTTTAGAATTTAAAACAATTCAATTTCATTATCTATATACACACAGACAGATAATTCACATATTCACAATAGATAATCAACATTATCACTACAACAGATAATCCATATTATCAGTATCAAAAGATAATCCATACCATCCAACATTACTAGTCTCATAGTTGAGATTGCAAACCATTCAAGGCAAACAATATCATCCATCCATACATAAGCAATGATCTATAATCACATCATCTATAATTAATTTAAAATGAATTAAATTAATTACTTTCATCTCTAATTAATTTAAAGTGAATTAAATTAATTACTACATCAATATAAATCTTGCTTACATATTCATTAATTAATTACAAATTAATAAATTAATCATTCTTTCATTATCTACCTTAATTAATCACCCTTGATTAATTATACTTTATTTACATTCAAGTAATTATCCTATAATTAATTTTACAAATTAATTATTCTAAACCAAAATAGTAATTATCCTTTAATTACTTCATTAATTAATTAACTATAATTAATTACATTAAACTTTAATTAATTACAATTAATGAATTACACTTAATTACTTATCATTGATTAATTAATCTTAATTAATCAATTTTAATTGCATCATTAATTATTTTAATTAATGATCCTTAATTATATTTAATTAATTATCTTATTTAAATTAATTACATTTAGTAATTAATCTCAATTAAACCATAATTATTAATCACCTTTGATTAATCACATTCACTAATTAACTACCCTTAATTACTTATCAAATTAATTACTTCTTAATTAATTATTTTTAATTAATCCCTTGATTAATTATACAAAGTAATTCAATCCAAATTACTTCCACAATTAAACCAACTTCCACTAATTACATCCAGTAATTATCATTACTACTTCACTGAGTAATTACCTTCCATTAATTACATTAAGTAATTATTATCAAACCAACAAGTGATTAAAATTAATTAAACTTAATTAATTAATTTAAATCAATCACATTAAACTCCATTAATTACATTAAGTAATTAATTTCCTAATTACTTTCATTTAGTAATTAAACTTAAATAGATTTCACAATTGATTATCATTTAATTAATTAATTTAATTAATTATTTTAAATTAATCACATTAATTAATTGTTAAATAATCTTAAGTTAATGATCATCATTAACCATTAACCATACTTAAATTACTTCTCTTAAGTAATTAAGTTTCATTAATCATTATTAATTTCAAATTAATTAATCTTTAATATCCAATTAATTAACCTTTAATTATTTAGCTAATTAGGTGTTAACTGTAACTTAATTAATTCATATTACTTGATTAATTAATTACTAATCATTAATTAAATCTAATTAATGATCCTTAATTATGGATTAATTATCCTTAATTAATTGATTAACTTAAACTTTAAATTAATAATTTAAAACCCTTAATTACCTTAATTAATTATCCATTCCATTAATTAATTAAATAAACTATTCATTTAATTACCTTAATAATTAAATGAAATTATAAATATTTAAATTCTTAATTTGTTTTAAGATAAAACCTTTCTTATCTATGGTTAAATTAACATTCATAAATACTTTTGAAATTATTTATTTCAAATTCAATTTCAAATTTCATTTTAAATTCAAGTTTTAAAATGAAAAACCAATTTATCTTTAACCAAATTAAAACTTTGAAATCCACATGTTAAAGAATACTTATGTAAAAGAAATTTAAATTTTAAACTAAATTCCTTTTTAATTTCAAATCATTAAAGTATACTTTAACTTTTAAACTTATTTACAATATTTAAATTTATAAAATTTACTTTATTTCCAAAACTTAAGATTCAAATCAAAATTTGAATTCAAATTTAAAATAACGATTTAACTTTGTTTGAATCCTCTTTTACATTTCAAACTCCATTTAAATTCAAATTCTTTAATTACACTTTAAACTTCTTAAACACTTTAATATTATTAAGTCAATTTGAATTTAAAAACTCATTTATTTCCAAACTAGATTCAAATCAAAATTGAATTTATTTTAGACTTAGATTTAACTTAAACTGAGATTGAAAATTAGATTTAAATCCCATTTAAAAACATTACTTTCATTTAAATTCAGGGTTTTAAATTTTATTTTAAAATTTTTAAACAGAATAACAGGTTTCTGTTTAAACTGGTTATCATACTTAAACCCATGCCGAAGCAAAACTTCTTCGAGTCAACAAGCAAAATCTTCGAGCAAAACACAACAATTACTCGAGTAATTCTCGAGTTCCCCCATTGCTTACACCCAGGCAATCATCAGAACCCAAAAGTGCACGGTGCACATGCACCGTGCCTCCGGCCAACTCCAGTCACCTCCGGTGGCCTCCCCACATCAACGGCCAACTCCTCATTTCACCCCAGTCATCATCTAGCTTCCACACCACTCGAATTTGAATTCGAGTCAAATTCTGAAACCTGGAACAGAAAGACCAACCCCCCCACCAAACCTGTCAACACTTCATCCACGGCGCTCCGACCACCAGGGAGCCTCCACCACCGGCCACAGCCTCGTCTACGACCAAGCTTTCAAATCCTAAAATCTAGTTGCACTCGATCAAACATTAAAGCCGTGACGACCAATTAACTAAGCATTCCAAAAACTAGGGCTACACACAAGAAATCATCACCGCTGCTGCCATGGTGATTTCATCACCATCAATTATTTTTCCCAGCTTCATTGATTACTCCTCTACCCACAAGAAGAATCCCGACCCTTCAATATCAATAGATCACCAGAAATCACAAGTTTTCCCTTTTCTGTTCATTTCAGAACCGCACCTATTCCTCATTCTTAAAAATCTGGATTTTTATGCTAAAAATTATGATTTTGTTTATATATTCATTTCCTAAATACCGAATCTATAATTTCACAGTTTGAATTTTACTTTATTTAGAGCATGTACTGATATTTGGTTTAAGAGGGAACACAGGCTTTAATTTAACTTGATTAAATTTTTAAATCTTAGTTTATGATGAATCAATCAACATTTGCTTGTAAATTAAGTCCTAACAATAATTTGTACCAGAGAAAATTGAATTCAAATTTAAACAAGAAAATATGGGCTATAAACAGAGTAGGAACAGTTAAGCATACTCTTACATATATATAAATACAACAGGTTCACATAATTCATCTCATCATCAACTAGCATGCAACCAGATTTTGTACTAGATTTTTTTAAAATAAAGTTACTCACCTTTTTAAATCAGAAGACAGCCTCCAATGCTTTGCTTGGGTTAAAACTGGAATGTTGAGATGCCACTGATTTTTGGAAAACTTTGATCTTTTAAAACTGAAAAATTTCTTGCTTTAAATCTTGAGTTGTTGATGCTTTAAAACTGATCTTTAAATAAGAATTATATACATGCAGCAGCTTTGAAATTCCAGATTCCAAGTGAAATGCAGGCTGCCTTGATTGAATATGCAGGTTTCTTTTAAAAAAAAAAGACAGATTTGCTTTGAATGCTATAGATTTGCATGTTTTGATTTCATGCATTTGATTTTAGTGGAGGTGTTTTCAGATTTCAGTTTTGAGGTGGTTTGTTTTTGTTTCTTCTTTGGCTTTGAATAAAGGAATAGAAAAGAAATGGAGTTAAGGAAATAAAGGGTTTTATATATAATGAACATGTGGTTTATTAAAATAAAGAAAAATTAAAGTTTTTAAAATGACACATGTCATTAATTTTAACATTTGTCATATAAGTATGTTAATTAGTTAACACATGTTCTTTTAATTTGTAAAATGTTTACATTTGTCTTTTAAAGTTAATTAGTTATAATTATGTTAATTTGTGTTTAATTAAATGTTAATAGAAGATAAATGTAAATCTACGTTTAATTAATGCATTTATTTACATGTAGATAATTTTGGAGTGAATAAATCCAATTATATTTATAAAATAAAGGTTTATACAAATATTTTGAAATCCAAAAACAAATTAAAAATATTTATACTTTAAATTTCAAAGCTTTGAATTCAAATTCAAATCAAGTTATATATATACATATACAACTACACAATTAAATTTTGAAAAACAATTATTTTTATTAAAAATCTTTATGTTAAAAACAATGCATTATTATATTTTTGAAAATAAAAAATTTGATAACTATAAATAATTTATAATTTTTTTTCTTTATTAATAAATTATTTATTTTATCCAACTATATTTAATAGAAAAATCAAAATAAACCTTATATTAATTTTGTTTAAATTTAAACTTAAGTTAAAACATATTTTAAGCCATTTAAATATTTACCTTATGTATTTAAAATCATATAGTTATTTATTATATACTTTTAAAAAGTTTAATATCAAATTAATCAATTTAAACAAATTAAATTTTTATCTTATCAATTTAAAACCATATCTTATTTATTCAATAGCTTTTAAAATTTGAACTTTAAAATTATACCTAATTTTACCAAAGATATATATATATATATATATTCAGAAAACAGGATTTATTTATTTATTAAATTAAAAACAATATCTATTTACAATATATACATATTCTATATACATTATAAATAGAAAACAATTTACTAGCTTTTAAAAGATAAAATCTATCAATTAAATATGTATTCAATTGAATTATTAAATTAATTCAAATCTTATCACAAAGATTATTAAATCAATTTAATTTTTAATTCAGATTATTAAATTTATATTGCTTAAAATTCCGGGTCATCACAAATAGGAACGTTTAAAATGATGTATTTTGAAACATTATGATCCATAATCATGATTATGACTATTTGTAATTACTATCACAAACACACCATTTATGAATTTTCAATTAAATGTATTTTAATTAAAAATTTAATTATTTATAACATATTAAACAAGTATAACAGAAAGAAGAAACATCCATTTTCCAACAAGAATTAATTTTAGAGTTGATTAATTTACAATAAATTATAGAATTACCTCTAAGGCATACCCCTAACTATATCAAGAACAACATTGTCTGGTGAATAAAAATCTCGAGCCTTCTTATAATAGTATTTGGGTAGTATAATTTAAATAAAAACATGTCTTATGATTCTAACTATGTTACAAACCTTTCCAATTATAAGCCCCAGGCTTTCTCATCCCAATAGCCCATAACTATCGTTAATAATGTCTTATTAATACAAGAAATAGTACCCACGCTACTTAATGCCTTTTTAATAGAAAATAGGCATACTCTGACAATTTAAGATCTCATTTGAGGTAGGACCCAATCGTTTACCATCTATCCCCAAGGCGGACTCCTCTCAAGTACTATCTAGTTGACATTATATATAATCTCTTCAAGCCACTTAATACTTTTTTTATGGGAGAGGCGAACCTTTCAATAGCCACTTAATACCTAACCTCAAGCGGACTCACCCCGAGATACCTTCTACCGTACCTAACCACTAGCCCTAAACATTTAATACTTCTAACAAATCATAGAGCCGGGCCCTCAAATAGACACTTAATACCTTCAACCCAGAAGTAGGTCCTTCGCATTGTAACAACCCGCACTTCCCAAGACATTAATCCAAAGCCTAGTGTGATGTTCGGACTCGCGTCATACCCGAAAGCACAAGTTGTTGGGTTTTTAAACATTATGGAGCATAATTACAAGGGTAAATTCTAAGACATTCTACACTTTTATTTAGTAATATTCATTGACAAAATTGTACTGTTTTTAAATATATTGGTATATTCTTTCTTCTGTAAATTCAACCTCTAAAGTACATCAATAATTAATGCTTACCCCTTTTAAGCATTTCACATTTGTATGCAAACATACTTTTCCCTTTTTTTCTTTTAAATGCACATTCATCATTATACCCTCTCTTTACTTTTCTTGGGGTAATTCATACATATTCAATTTGTTTCTTAACAAATAAATTTTCCTTCATTCTTGCACTAATTCTTAAGCTTAATTTCAAAATAGCTGCAAAACACAAAATGTATGCTAGGTAAACATTCCTTGTCTTCTTCATACTATATCCGTTTCTAACAACTTATATATGAATTTGGGCTAGACAAATCTACTTGATACAATGGAAAAGTCAGACTCTCCAAATTCTTTCCTTTATAGAAATTTACTAGTTCATTCTTCTTACATGAAGTTACATTTTTACTTTTATTAATATTTTAATTTATTATTAAAATTTCTAGGCTGATACATTCTCACCCTTAAAGGATTTCGTCCTCGAAATATCTAAGGCCGAAAAAATATAACTTACACACACAACAATCAATAGCCATAACCATCTACTCATCCATCATCCACGGACAACCATTATCCTTAGGAATTTTCTAATGCAATGGTATGCACATATGCAACGTGAGATGTAGTGAACCTATAGTAATGCAAAAAGTGGGCAATCTCTAGATCTAGTCGCTTCATGTCCTTCAAATGCTCATGCTATGAATCCAAACATATGAAATATCCTAAGTAAACATACTTGCAATTCTATATATATATGCGCTACCTATTCATCCACATGTAACATCCATATGCATAATGCTTAATAAGGTAAAAAAAACCACCAAATATCCATATGTATAATATAAAACAAGCTAACAATCGATAAGAAATAATGTGATTGTGTGTGTACCACCTAAAGCATATATTGTCTTAATGTTTAAAAGAAACAATCCAAACAATACATCCATGAGCATCCATCGCCCATAACACAACCTACTGACATGTTTACAACCATTCCCATCATCCAAACGTTCTTACCTATGGTGCTCCTACTTGTCTCTTCACTATATTTCCATTTTTCCATGCGTTTATCAACCTAGTGATTTCTAAGAGCATAACCTCTTTTCAATTTGACTCAACTTAAGTCATCTCACTTTACTTCTAAATTGTTTTTCAGTCTTTCAAAAATCATGGTACCTTATTCGCATACGATTGTTATGCAACATAATTGTGTATTTCAAATTAGTCTTCCATTAATCTTCTTAATTAAATAGTTTTATTCAAATTCAAGAGATGATTGAGAAAAATCCTTTGATCTCTTCCTCCAAAAAAATTCTCTGGTCTTATTTTTTTGTTAAAATCGCTTTCGCATTCTCAATGCGTGCAAATAACAATATCATTTTTTTGATGGAGACCCAAATTCTTAAATTAACCGTCCCTTGCACAATCTTGACTAAAATATTATTTAGGATACCATTTGTAGTTTGAACTTACAATTTTTTTCTATTTGTTGATGTCATCCCAGGGATGAGAACTTTTTATCTAGCATAGCCTCTTAGCACTTTATTCCTATTATTTCATGGTTGAGATAACTCAATGATGCCTTACCATTTTAATCCAATAAACATAATGACCAATACTTTGGTTTATACTTACGATATTTTGTAGTTTAATGCATTGGAACTACATCCCTCCCAAAGGAAAGGTTGACGATGTAAATTTCTATCTTATTTAAAAGGGGAATTTGTGTCTTGTTTAGAATTACAAGGAATTATATTTTTCGAAGTTATTGATTGGACAGTATAAGATACATTAAATATTCATGTTTTATACATCTCTTTCTTTTTGGGCGCATTCCTTTTCATTTCAAACGATGCACTTTTATTTATAAATATGAACTTGATAATCCATAGGTATTTACATTGCAACCCTTTTATGTTCCAAAGAATTAAAACACTTAATTAAATCCTATTTCCAATTTATCACTACTTTCATTTATGTCTAGCAACCCATATCAAATATCCAACAATATTTGGGATCATCTAAATCCTAACAATTTACTATGATGACTAAATTTATATTTACTTGCACATGTCATTCAAATCTACAAATTTGGCACTATTACATGATCTATAAGTTCAGAGACTTCTACAACCTAATGTTTTCCAAGTCTAAATATCTGCAAATTTCTAACCATACGATTGTATGAGTTACATAAGCATAATTGGAACACATATACAATGATAGAATCCAATAAGCTAAAATCGCACGCAGGCTACCGTGGAAAAATATTTCCATTAATACCACCATATAATGCTACTGTGGGGACTGTCCTCCCACTAACACGACTTCTCACTCATGTCATCGTGGTATGCCTGTAGCCTCCACTAAAACAACACAATACATAGACCGTCCGTAGCCTACAGTTATCCTATCTTTACCTATATGGTATTGACCAATGTCTAGATAACCCCTTCGCCATTTAACTTACTGTTGGAAGTTTAACCTAGTACTATGTCCTTAATTTAACCATTGACTGAAAATGTCATTAACTCCCCATTTTTCCTTTTTATCTATGTCCCTGCCATTTCAAGACTTCCAAACTCAGTAGTCAAATTCTTTCCTACTGGGCTGTTTAATCTTATTTGTCTATCTCCGATATATTTCTTTCCTTTTAAGTTTAAGTGTTAGTCATGATATCTTCGCCCTTCCCTTTTTAAATCAGAACTTTGATTTTAACTTTATTTCCACAAAACTAGTAAGTTTTAAAACTATAAAACTCTCTTTTCTTTTTTAACAAGCGTTTACTTCTTACTAAGATTATGATATCTTTCTATAATTAAATTATCAAAAACAATTAGCTTAACTTAGAAAAATGTACATAAAACACCACTTTAATTTTTCTTTCCTAAATAAGAAATTTTCAAAAACTTATTCTTTTAAACAAAATGTGATATTTTTGACTTATTACTATTTTTACTTTAGAGTTTGACAAAACATCGATAAAATACGTTTTTAAGTACTAAAATTTCTATTTATAAAAAGGGTTCAAAAGTCGGATCTTACATACTTCTCAATTTTTATCCAAAAGTTCTATTGTTAAAAGCAAAGTGCACATTGAGGGTAAGCGCAACAATGTGCCTAAAAGAGAAAACAAAAGCTTTCAAATAGTTATTGAAAAATTGCTTCTTATCCAATTCTCTGCTTTAGTTTTTAAAAAAAATTCCATAAAGTTTTACGATTAGTTTATATAAAATCAAAAATCAACTTTCTCTTTCTATTTAAAATATTAGACATCTACAGTTTCTAACTTTTATAAATCATTTTCATTGGTTTATCACTTAAATCGTATTAGACAATAGCAACCTAACTACCTAAGCCCCCTCGTACCTAATATGCTTAAGTTCATATGGTTTCGTCCTTTTCAACAATGGTTAACTCAAGTTTATTTCCCAATAGAGCGTCCAACTTCAAAATGGAAATACTCTAGCTGTACCTTTAAATAGGAGCCCTTGCTGCTACTACTACCAATATGAGAATAGGGTTCTATTTTAATTGGGAAATTTGTCTTTAATTTGTAAAATCCTCCATATGTCTCCCTTATTTTATCAACATCATATTCCTATTATATGCATCTCATATTACTAATCTTCTTCATCCATCCTTAAATCCATAATTTACTTGCCACTGCTAGTTAGTATAGTAAACCTCCACTAACCTTTCTAGATTCATTCCTCTAAACTTGTACTCATTTTGCGATTGAGAATTATTTTCAACTTTCCCAAAGAGGGTATAGGCACGAATAAGGAATTTCAATATATAGATAAAATCTTTGGAAATATTTTTGAAAATTTATATATATATATATATATATATATATGTATATGTATATATTTCAAAACCTATTTTTGAATACTTTTTGGAAAACATGTTGGAGAAACTTTTGAATAACCACTTTGTTTTCAAAAAAATTTCAAGTATGCTCGCTCAACACATGCCTAAATCCAAAAGGATCTTAAACTAAGCTCTGATACCAAATGTAACAACCTGCACATCCTGACAAACCAATCCAAAGTCTAATGTAACTTTCGAACTCCCATCTTTCCAATAAACACGAGCTGTTGTGCTTTTAAAATATTATAGAGCGTAATTAGAAGGTAAATTCTAAGACATTCTACACTTTATTTATCAGTGTTCATTGACAACATTGTACTCTTTTTAAATATATTGGTATATTCTTTTTTTTTACTATATTCAACCTATTAAGTATAGAAATAATTAATGCTTTTCCCTTTGAACCATTTTCACATTTGTACGTAAACATACTTTTCGCTTCTTTTCTTTTAAATGCACACTCATAATTATACCCTCTCTCTTCTTTTCTTAGAGTAACTCATACATATTCAACTTATTTCTTAAGAAATAAAATTTTCTTTATTCATGCATTAATTCATAAGATTACTTTCAAAATAGATGCAAAATAGGAAATGTGCACTATGGTAAACATATGTATCTTCTTTACATGGTATTTGTTTTTATGTGAAATTACATTTTTATCCAATTTACTATTTTAATTTATTATTAAAATTTCCAAAGTATTACACGCATTATAACCTATACCCCACAGTAATTTCTTTCATTAGCCTGACTATTCATAGGTACTAGTAGTCAGACTAGTTGGGCATGTTTATCCGATAGAACTTAGGACTAACCTCGCATCATCCATGGTTAGATGATGTCTCATATTATCTCCGAAGTCACAGTGCTGTAGCTAGATTAGCTAGACAGATTTCCGTATGCTTTTGACCGACCTCGCATCTCTATAACTTAGTTATATTTTACCATACTCTCTTAATATATTATCCCGCACCTCACCGTATTCCAAAATAAGGCCTTATAAGGAAACTCTCATCGTGCCTTTATAAATTTAATTTCTTTAGGGATTTAATTGTAATTACTAGCCTGTTAACTACGCATTTAATACGTTATAATTATACGTTATTTACGCTAATGCACACACACTCTTAGTAATTTCTAAGCATGCAGAGATTAAGCCCTAAACTAGCATTTAAATGTTAAATCTTTAAAATTACACTAGTCCCATTTCCATATTAACAAATATACCATAAATCCTATATCCAAAATCAAATCAGCAGACTTGTATATAGAATACAAACATAACTTATTTTATACTAAAATAATGAAATAAATCAATAATAGAAACTTACAGTTTAAGTAATTTTACGCTCCATTCAACTTCTTTTTTCATGAAATTAGACAAAGGAATTTCTATTCAATTGTAGAAATATGTTGTGTAAACTATGAATAAAAATTTGTTCCTTACACACCATTCCCAATCAAAACCCTTAATCAAATCCAAAGTAAAGGGATAAGAAGTGGAATAGAAGATGAAATGATTAAACTACAAAATCTACACAAATTCCATTATTTTAATATATATAATTGAAATTCCAACCTAAGAATTGGCATTTTGTTTTGGGGAATTTTGGGGTTTTTAATACGATATTTTCGAAAATGAAAATTCGCTAAGGCATATATCAAACCCCAAATAATACTATACAGTTACTACAAAAAGGACTAAGGTTTCCTCTCCCGACGGGTTCTTAGCTTTGCTTCTTTTTAGATTTGACATGCCTATAATAATCTCCTTCATATCCGTCATTTTAGAAATATACAGTAAGGGAATTGCATACAGATTAGATTCAGAAATTTAGGAGTTAGAGGAGAAATGGATTAGAAATAGAATAATAAACACCTAAAATTTCTTACTTGAAACCCAATTTTTTTTATTAAATCTTTTGAGAAGAGAGGCTAATAGATATCCATTGTGTTCCTAAAATAATTTGTAAATAAAAGTAAGGGGCCTTGACTCTTATATGTAGTGGTTGAAATGCACTAGAACTGTCGAGATTAAGTCGCTTTAAAATAATAAAATCTGGAACGCTAACTGTTGCTACAAACCTTAGCCGCCAATTGAAAACCAGTCACTGCCCCCACAGGGTAGGCGGTTGACCAATACATTTATTTCGGGAAGAACTTTTGTACTGTTGTTTTATTTATTTATTCCCCTAATTAATTCCCTAACACAACGATAACTTTAATGTTACTTACCTCCAAATCTAATTGATATTAACTTTTTAATTTCAAATTTGAGAATTATTTATTTATTTGATTTTAAATTCTATTTGAATTATTTTGAATCCAAAAACTTCAAACGTCCATAACTTTTCATTTGAGCTCTGTATTTAACATATTATAGATGAAAATTGATTAGAGTTTCACCATGAACGCAAGGGCATATCTTCCATGGACAAATTCCAAAATTTGTAAAATTTCCATTTTTAGCCTTATTTAATTACTTATTGACTTTTTTATTTCTTATTAATTTCTACGGGTGTTACGCATAATATTTGTGAAAATTAATCTATGCATGAAGCATATGCCATAATTACACGTAAAGCGCATAATGTTATGCTCATAGTTTACTTTGGAGAAAGTGGAGGTGAAAAAGTGGGGATAACTTAGATATATTCTAGCTTTTTAGACGATATAAATTCCACCTTACCCCCTTCATTTTTTTCATATAGTTCCAAGCAAATGCTCTAGCTCCCATGAAAGAATGTTGAAGCCTATAGCTTAGTCTTGCAAGCCAATCTAGGGTGGGAAAGAAGGAAGACTCCAAGCATAACGGGCCATATTTTACGTATTGGAGGATTGTAAAATATTTTTATTTTGTTCATAGAGGGCCGTATGATTCTATAATTTCAGAATATGACTCTTAGGGACATTTTACACACCTATGTATTTTTTTGAATTTCTACATGACCATGTTGACCCTAAAAATATTGTTTGGGCTATAACTTTCAATATCAGTCAAATTAGGGTCTCAAACTAGTTCCATTGCTTTAAGATGATGGTTTTTCATTCCGTACAGTGGTCATACTAGAAAAACGGGCTTATGGTTAGGAAGTTATGGTTGTTTGAAGTTTTAATAGTTATTGAACAAGATTACTGTGTAATTTTTAAGCTCATAAATGGCCACGTTACCACAAAAATCAACTCAATCCTGTTGGAGCCAGAGAGTGGCGAAGGGAAATGTCACGCCATCAACAAAGAAGCAATGGTGATGCCATCGCAAGTAGAGTCCTTACCCAAAGGTTGGTTCCACTAATGCTTTCCTTTCGTAGGGGTTGGCTCCGCCAGCATTGTCCTTTCAAAAGCCTTATCCTTCCGCAGGAGTCGTCCTACCCCAACTATTTCCTCCTTTCGTCAAAGTTCTTCCTGCCGCAAGTTTTACTTTACCGCAAGCATTGCTTCAATACGAGCTTCCCTGCAACAACATAGCTCGTGTCATCAACATTGCTCCATCCACCAATGTATCATCCTCCTTCGGCATACTTTCCTCTCTTGTACATCTTCCCTCTGCATGTATGGCGCTGTCGCATTCGGCAATTATCGCTCCTTCAAACTCTTCTGCATCTATCCAAATAAGTACCATTCCATGGTAACACCAAAGCTCAACAACGACGAAGGGATTCAACATGCCTTCGCCTACTTTCTAGCAACATAATACCACATTAACTCCCTTCCGACAACATCGAAAGTACCTAAACAAGGGATATTGATAGGGTATGTTGTCAACAATCACAAAGACTTTGTTGTCAACAATTACGAAGGGGTCAATTCAATCAAGGCGGAAGCATTATATAAGACACATAACACGACTTTAACACCTACACTAAGCTCATTTCGACGTTGTTGACACCATGGAGGCAGAAGGGCTTCTATAAATACGATCCTAGGGGCCATATTTTAGGGGATTTTTCTGTCCTCAAATCCCTTTTGTAATCAAATTCTCAAAAACCCTAAATCAATTTGGGGGATTTTAGTGACTTATAATTTGTGTAATTCATATGCATAAGAAATAAAGATTGGTTATTTTTTAAACATGAATGAGTTCAATACTTGCGATAGGGTTGCGTATAAGAAAATATTGGTTTCGCCAAGCTTCATTAAAACGTCTACCTGAGCATCTTCCCATCTCCACACTTTGGGGTGTTAGACCATATTTTGGTTTAACAAGGCCTATTAATATAATTTGTGGTTACTATAAATAGAGGGTTAAAAAGCCAAATTAAAACCTTTGCTCCCACTCGAATTAGATCTAAACCCTATTAACTCTAGTCCATCCAAAATCACCAAAATTACTCTCTAAATCAAACCGAATAGAAGATTAGTGAAAAGATTATTGATTTGAAGATAGAGATCATTGATTTGATTGAATTGCATTGCTTTTAATCATTGTCCATTTTGGATCAATACTCAAATTGGTTGAATTTGGTAATTGGTGAGTGGTTAATGCCTTCTCACTATCCTATGTATGTTTATATGATAAAATTATAGGTTTTAACATGATTTTTAGCTATGAAAATCCTTTTCTATCTTTAATCACATGTTGACATATATTTATGACCTAAATTGAGAAATTCTATTATGATTTGTAAAAGTGACTTTGAAATCCACCTTGTTCATATTCATATGTTCATTGATTGTTTAGATTTGGATTAGGATTTTTTTATTTCTATAATTCTATGAATTGCTTATTTGAGTGGACGTAATTTTAGGTTATTCTATGATTATATGTTGTGCTTTGATATGTTTTGTTAGTATTTTGGATGTTTAGGAAGATAGGTTGGAGAATTTCGAAAATCAGAGGCAAAGATGATCGAAATTGGACGGAACTTGGAGGAGAGGCTCTGGAGCAAGGGAGGAGCTCACAAAACAAATAGTAGGTCCTAATTCACCAAGAAAATAAGTCGATATCGGCTTATTAAAGTCGGTACTAAGTTATTTTTATTGGTCAAACGAGAAGGTGGTTGGCATGGTTGGATAAAGCTTGGAACCTGTAACTTGTCCATGGTAAGTAGTAGGAAATTGGCTAAGTGCTTCAGTTTATGCCAAGTTGTTTCCTAGAACTTGAAGATAGATGTTATGAGTTGGAACGACATGTTTTGAGGAATGGATTGGGGTCTGAAGCATCTAGGAATGGAACACAGAAGCAAGGAAGAAGAGGAAGAAAACTTAACCAATAATTGGCTAAGGAAGTTAGTTGGTATCGACTCGTTTAAGTCGGTACCGAGTTATTTTGGTAGGCCCAGTGAAAGTGAGACTACAGAGGAATGGAGTAAGGATCTTATAGATCTTGTAGGAGGTGTTGGCTCGTTCGCATTTTGGTTGGATGGCAATATAACAACATGATAAAAGCTATTTATCTTCGGTTTGTGACTCGTGATGTGATTAGATACCAAATAACGGCTCAAAAAAGGGAAGAGCTATAGAATGGGGAACATGGTGGGATCTTGGATAATAGAAATTTGATTAAGCAAAAAGAAGGGGTCGGATGTTTATGCTTAGGAATCATTAATAGTGTTTTTCTGTTATACTCGAAGCGGGGGTATTGTATGTGGGGATTCCCATGGGCCAATAGGGGGACCACTAAACCCTGGACCAGTGACTTTGGGACTGAGCTTTAGGCTAAGTAATATGAGATTACAACAAAAACTGGGATTTTCATTAGTCCCTGGCATGGGGCTATATGAGTTATCATATAATTAAAGCATAGAGATGAGTGGCTATGACTATTGTTTGATGGATGCGATGGTTGTTATGGGTGCTTTAGTTGCTTTCTTTAGTGGGCTATCACTCAGGGATATCATTGGAACTAGGTGCTCGAGATAGGGATATCTGGATATCTACCCTTCTGTGTTGTATATTACCTTTATGATATTGTAAATTAGCATATCATATCATTATGTGCTAACTCTTCAGTTGTAGTGATAAGTCAGGTATGATTCATGTACCTCTGTTCCTTACTATATTTACCTATATAGTATTTTGAGATTCATTTACCGCTCACACTAGACAGTTGTCTGACCCAAGGTTTTATGCTTTTCTTCTTATTATCTTGGGTACTCCTAAATGAGTAGGCTAGATAACAGGTCTAGGTGATGCAATAGCTATTCGAAGGGCAAGCTGGATGGAGCTATCTGTGTTATATACGTATATGGATTTCATTGCTTTTCTGCTGAGCATCACTATGGAGTCTATGGTAGTACTTGCTTATTTCAATTTGTTGAGATAGTTTATCGAGTTGATCCTATTATATACTCTATGACATTTCATGTATTACTCTATGGATATTATACTCTGATGATTAGTTCACATTGTTATTATTGTCTCTTTTGTTGTATTTGTGATATTCTATTTTATTAATGCATTGTGAGATATACAACATTTTATATGCTCTTGTTATTATTTATCTTGATAATCATCCTATATTGACTGAGCATGGCAGCATCGCATATTTATACTATTCACGCCATTGGTATAAAGCGGTCATCACATTTGGTATCAGAGTTTATATTACATAATTAACCCGAGCTGACACTGTGATCCTGTAAAGATAAGAAAGAAGTTATTACCTTAGACTGCATTAAGAGCATGTATATATATACATAAGAGAGTGCGTATTTGTTATGTACTTTGGTTTTCAAAAGTATATAATAATATTATATAGTATAATTCGCATGCGCTTGCACTATAGACATAGTTTTCTTATGAGTGACCGATCATTTTTGTTATAGGTAAGAATGAGCCAACATACAAGGAATACCGTGAGATCTGCTTTAGGAGTTGAAGAAGGAACAGGAAAAGGAGCTGCTACGCTTAGTTTTCAAGCTATGTTCAATATTATGATGGAAACGATGATAAAAATTCTCTTGGTATGGCTGTTGGTTGAGGTGCTCCTGTGCAAGTCCCTAGGGATAATTTCACTAAGTTGAGAAAAAACTATTCTACTTTGGAAGGAAATACATTTTTTGGAACGGAATCATCCATAGAAGTGCAAGATTGGATTGGCACTTGTGAGAACATCATCAATGATATAGAAGTGGATGATGTTATGAAGAGAAAGTTGGCTTCCAAACAGCTTTCAGGGCGAGCCATGAACTTGTGGAATGCTATTACCATGTTACCCTAGAAGATCGGTTTACTTATGACTAATTCAAGGCAAGGTTCATAGAGAAGTTTATTCCAGCTGCTCAGAAGTCGGTGATGTTCAGGAAGTTTGATAATCTTAAACAAGGGGAGATGTCAGTTTCTAAGTATATTGCAGAATTCGATGCATTGGCGAAATATTGGATATCATTTATCGACACTCCATCGAAGAAAAATGAGAAGTTCATCGTTGGTTTGGAGAAGGCTAGGACAACTATGGCTATTTCCATTAAGAAGGAAGAGCCAAAACCACAGCAAAAACGGAGGAGGCAAGGAGAAGTTAAATGGAAAGAGGAAGTAGTCTTGAGGAAAGAATGGTCGGAAAAAGGGTAAATGGGAACCTACTTGCTATGAGCGCTAGGAGAAGGTTCACTTGATTAAAGACGGCAAAGTGAGCGACAAGAGAAAGTGCTAGAATTGTGATAAGCCTGGACATTTGAAGAAGGATTCACTGGAATGGATGAAGGATAAGCAGGGTACGAAAGCTTAAGCTTTGGATGCAGCCCCAACTTCGTCGAGTGCTCCCTCGATGAAGAAGAAGGGAAATGGAGTTGTTATTCAAGGTATGCTTTCTGTTAGTGATGTTCTTGTTTGAGTTTTGTTTAATACTTGAGCTTCACATTCATTCATAAGTAGCGACCAAGTAGATTGATTGGTATTGAGACTCGAGATAGTAGACCACTCTTGATCATGGCAAACCCAGTCGAAGGCTCAACTAGCCTGTGCATGATTTGTAGCGGTTTAGTTTTATAGAGTCATGGTTGCTCTTTTGTATGTGATTGCTTTGTTTTGAATTTCATTGGGTTTGGGATTATCTTGGGAATGGACCGACTTAAGAAGTATGTGACAATAGCGGATTGTGAAAAGCTACTGGTGACAATCGGAGATATGGAAGGGTAGATGGTAGTGATTGAGTGCCTACTAGATGATGTGGTGATGGTTAACTTTTTGTATTCACTTAAAGTTCCACAGGAGGGTTTTCATCTATGCTTATCGTTTGGGAGTATCCATATGTATTTTTGAAAGTGATTGGATTGCTGCTGCATAGAGAGATTGAGTTTCAAATAGACTTAATGAAGAAAGTTACACTTATATTTATGCCTTTGAGGCGTATGGAACCTAGAGAGCAGAAGAAATTATAGGAGCCAGTGAATAACCTATCAAGGAGAGGGTGAATTGAAGTACTATATCTGAGTGGGGTGCACCTATAGTATTCACGAATAAAGCGGATGGATTTTTGATGTTGTGTGTGGATTGACTCGAGCTAAATAAAGTGACAAAGAAGAGCAAGTATCCACTCACATGCATTGATGACTTGTCTGATTAGCTTTAGAGCCTAAGATGTTCTCTCGAATGGATTTGGCAATGAGTTTGCACTAGTTGAGAGTAGCACAGGAGAGTATACCTATTACTGCATTTCGTATGCCATTTGGTTTCTATGAGTGGTTGGTGATGCCATTTGAATTGACCAATGCTTCAGCATACTTTATGGATCTCATGAATCAGGTTTTTAGGACTAGTCGAATAAGTTTGTACTTGTGTTCGTGGATGATATTCTAATATATTCTAAAACGTAAGCGAAGCATAAGACGCACTTGAAGATTGTGCTAGAGATATTGAGGAAGCATAAGTTAAGTGCGATGTTCTTTAAGTGTCACTTCAGGAGAGAAGAAGTGAGATTCTTAGGTTATGTCATTTCAGGAGAAGGCATGGCAGTAGATCATATGAAGGTGATGTAACAATGCGTAAAATTTGGTAATTAAAAATAGTTGATTTAATAAGATTTTTGCAATTAAAATATTAAAAGAAATAGAAATTGGTTATTTAATGTGGATGTAATAATTATTTTGGATGGTAAAGAATGTAATTTAAGCTAAATTATTGATAGATTGAAGGAGATTACAATAAATTGAAATAATGCAAATGTTTAATTTATGAATGAGATATAATATAATGAATGGAAATTGAGTATGGCCATGGTCCTGTAAGTAATTGTAACTTTGCTCTGTAGACAATAAACTTATAAATGTAGTTAAAAGTAAACAGTGACAATTATTATGTATTACATGTTTATTTAGTCTATTAAATTAAAATGAGAAGTCAATTTTTAATAAATATAAACAAAAGTTACATTAATGTGAAATGTAATACAATGTTTAGAAGTTGTTAAATTGGAGTATATTAAGGAATGAATGGTTAAATAGGTTTGCAGAGTACTAACGGACTTAATAAAAAGATTTGGAATTGAATCAAATTTATGTATTGAAATTCAATCTATAATAATTGGATCTATTGTAGTAAATGAAATTAAATATTGCATTCTTTGAAATTAAGATAAAATAGGAATATTAATGCACTATGGTATAAACCATGATCATTTTACCGTATAATGAAATGGATTGAATAACTAGATGGAGTTAAGAATATGGATTTATTGGGAATTTAAATCTTATACTTTTTAAACTGGATAAATTACAGTGTTTTACACACAAAAAATTTCTGTACTTTTATTATATGCGTATTTTATATTTTTCTTATATCCATCTCTATTTTATCTTTCTATTTTTATTTGTCTAGGCTTTTATTGTATTTATTGGAGTTAATTTGTGCGTATTCTTTTATTTAATGGCTTGAAAACAAATTAATTAGACATACGTTACTTTGTTTAATTAGGCATAGGTAACGTTTGCTTTATTTCTTGCCTTTTATTTACCTATCTATTTAATTACCTGTCTGTATTTTTTTCTAGCTGTGAGAAATCATTCCAAAAATCGAAATCATTCCAAAAATCACGTACAAAAATTTATTTCCCAATTCTCATATTCATTTGCAATTAAGAATAAAATATATGCAAGTTTATTTCTCCTTAGCTTATGCCTTTTTGTTTCCTATCATTTACTCCTCCTTAGCCGTTTCTTTTTTTCTTCCATCTTTAGCCATGTATTTCTTTTGATAACTCACGCACAAACAATTCTCAAAACTCCTCATTATCATTTGCGTGAAGAAAAAATACAGCAAGCTCTAATTATTCCATGGCTTCTTCTTCATCTCTTTCTATTTTCTTTTCTCTTTTCTTCTGTTCTTTTTCAAGCATGGCTTGGTCTCCACCTATTGCCAACTACACCACCTCCTCCTCACCACCAAAGCCTAGCCGTGACCACCATGGAAGCATACATCACCAAAGTTGATAACAAACCTTAACCAAGCCATGTATTGATCACCTTGCTTTGATTTATCAAGGTTGGGTCATTTTATTTTTTATCTTTTCATTGTTTTTATCTATATTCTTTTGTATTGAATCATTGCTTATATATGTTATATTTTATGTTGTTTAGGCTCTCCATCCATTCAAATCTAATCGTGCTTGTCGTGCTTTTGAAATCATTCTTGAGTGTTGTTTTGGATCTCTAGCTTTGATAAAGGTGAGTCCTTCTCACTCTAACATTATTACTTATGAAATGGTAAATGGATGACAAGTGATTAGTAATTAAAATGTTTATGCAAGTTAATGATGATTATATGATAAGTATTTCATGTTATTACCATGTTAATTTTGTTAATTATCACCTGACATATGATATATGACAGTATATTGTGACATTGACATGTTAGTATAATTGTTTATATTGTTTATGCATATTTATGCATATATTCACACTGCAAGTTCCCTGTTAGAATAGAATCACTATGGGTTGAAATGATACATACCCAAACGGACATTAGAATAGGAAAAAATCATTATGAGCTGAAATGATAGGCTCAAGTGATTTTTATTGTATTTTATTTGATTTGGGATTGCGGGTTTGAAATGATAGAACCCGGGTTATTCTTTTTAAATTGCGGATTGAAATGATACATATCCGTATCACTTGACCTAGGATAGAAAATTATGTATGGACCCCATGGTATATTTTAATTTTTTATATAAATATGTTTTTTAAAGTGTGAAATTTTGATTTAAATATTTTTATTATATTTTATGAAAGTTAAATATTTGAATTAAATTTAAGTATGTAAATTTGAAGTGAATGTGATTTTTGACTTTAAATTTTATTTTAAAAATGTAATTAAACAATGGAAATTAAATTCAAAGTTTTGAAAAGATATTTGAAGTAAAATGTTAAAGTTTCGTTAAATTAATAAGTTAAGAAAACAGTGAAATTTTGACTTAACAAATGAATTGAGTTTTAAATTAGACATTTAATTATAAAATTTTATTGTGATAAATCATATGTTAAATTGATTTAAATATGAAGTTTTGAAGCCTAAAAATATGATTATAAGTTTAAAATTTGCTAAAATTGAAGTTTTATTGTTTTTGAAGAGTTATAATAAAATCTCGAATTTTATTGATAGTGTTTCCAAAATGCTGTGGTTTTACGATGTCATTTGTTAAGTGCTATCATTTCTCAAATTTAACTAAGTTCTGACATAACTAAATATCTATTACGGCATTTATAAATGCTGTTATTTCTGACTGAACTATTTTGGAAATTAAATACCTACCGTAGCACTTTATAAATGCTGTCGTTACTAAAATTTGACAATGTATTGAAATGTTATAAATTTTAACACTGTTTGAGTTATATTTTAAAGTGATAATGATTTAACTTTTGGAATTGATGAATTGTGAACTATAAGGAGTTTGAATATATTTTAATATTTAAATTTGAATTTTCAAGGAATTTAAATTGAATTTGAATTTAAATAATGGTTATTTTGTTATGTGTTAAATGGAATGAAATGAAATGAGATAAACGGATTTTTGAATGGAATTTTGAAAGGTGTTTTCTAATGATATTTGTAATAAAAATTGAATGACATGTTGGATTTTAAAATGATATTTAATTTGGATATTTGAATTAAAGAGTGATAATGAATTGATAAAGGATTTGAAAGGAAATGATTTCGAAATGGTTTTAGTTTCGAAGTATAAACTATTTTGATTTGAATATAGTTTTGAAATAAAAATGGTTTTGGTTTCGAAGTATAAACTATTTTGAACGGAATATAGCTTGGAAATGAAATGATTTGATTTTGAAGTATGAACTATTTTGAAATGACCATGGCATTATAATAACGAATGGTTGTTAAAGAGACCGGGATCGAAAGTGGTCATACTCTCTGCCAACTCCGAAAACCACTTTAACAACTGTGTACGCGGTGGAGATTCCAGAATGAAGTAGGATGGTGGCGACGTCCTTTGAGGTATATATGTAGACTGGACTCCCGCGGGTTGGCATAAGGTGGCTAAAACAGGAGCGATCTCGGGCCAAGGTGGTAGCCCCTCTTATCAGACACATCCCTTCTATATTTTACTCTGACATTTGGATTGATTCAGTGACCACTTTTGATTTTGATTTGGGGGTGTGGCTCAAGGTGGGCGGTAGTAGCTACTACGCGTTACCACCAGCCCGTGTGCGTAATTGGTATATCTACCCTGCCATTGCCTTGTGTGCCGCGTGTCACCTACCCTATCGCGCCTTGTACGAGTTTGGTTTTCTCCCTTAACCCGTGGAGTATTTAGGGTAGTCTCCCGATCTGGAGATACGCTGATACTGGATGGACTACTGGGACTATTACGTGCTAAGGTGGAAAATGTAAAGCCTTAACGCTATTTAAAAGTAAGTTTATTTACTATAGACATTATTGTACTAGCGAATATTACTATATAGTAAAGAGTTTAACGGATCCTTAAAGGATGGGCGATCCCAAGCATCCTTTAAGTTACTGATGCATTTTGTTACTATTCATTTGAGTTGATTTACAGTTCATAAGTATGTATGTCCTGACTTGAGTGTTTTGTGTTTTGTTTTACGCTCGGATCAAACTGAGTGATTCAGCATTCAAGAGTCACCTTCGGAGTTGGAGCTTTGCTTGAAGATCCAACCATCTATTTTACTTTCAGTATCCAGTGATTCCACTGATGTATTCTGATTTGTACCTGATGTATCTTGTTACTCTTCTGTTGTATCTTGTTTAAATCTGATGTATCCTATATATATATATATATATATAGTAGCTTCATGAAATACTATCTCTTTTACTTCCGCTGTATTATTATTTACTCTGTGTCCGTGATTATGTGATTATTTATTTACTGTATATGATGAGATTGCCAAATTTTGTTTACAACGCGGTATTTTGAGCTATTCAAGTCCGACACGTGCGGATGCAAGTGGTTGAAAATATCGGGTCGTTACATTTGGTATCAGAGCTTTGGCTCTAGGCAAAACTTAGCATATATGGTAAGTTTATTTATAGAATCACTTTCATTCGAGCTTGAATATTTTCTTTTTGACTCGATTTCCTTTGAATGGAACTTTCCCTCGGTTCCGAATTCATTCTTGTCCCTCACTATTCATATTCTTTTGATTCTGGAGTATCCTATAACTCCACTTCAAATGGCTTGTAAAGGGGTGGAACTCCTTTACAATAGGCATTTATTCACCGGAGATTTTATATATCCTTGGTTTAGATGCCAGTGTCTCTTGATATCCCAAGTTCTTTCTCTTGAGATCTAATGTAGAATTGCCTTAGAATTCCACATCGATCTGATTCTTGAAGTCACGGTTGACCCGGTTAAGGTTGCCCACGATTTATATAAGCTTACCTATTTCCTTATTCGGTTAGTTAATCATCTTATCTTTTGTTCCAACTTATTTTCAAATCAAAATTTTCTTTGATTTGAGTTAATCGAATTTGAATCTCTATCCTTGCTTTGAAAATCTATTCCTGTATAGTGTATTTGTAAATCTATATTTAAAATGTTTTATACATTGTGTTTTTTGAGTTGTTGATGTTGATTTGGATTTTCGATCGATTCGTCTGATCAACGCTATCGATAGGGTCTCCAAAACACTTGAACATAGCAAACTAACACTTTATTATTTTCAAATTTAGTAAATGAATAAATGTTTTATAATTATAGTATATATAAGTATAACTTTTTGAATTTTGATATTTAACTGAATTTGATGTTTAGAAATAATATTTGACTTTGTATATAACTTGTAACCATTAGCTTTTGTTTCATATTTAAGTAATTGAACTATAAAAAATGGTTATAAATTAATTTGGAAATTAAAATGAATTTAAATCAAGAATTTGAGATTTAATTTTCAAAGATTTCGAACTTTGGTTTTAAAGTTTTAAAAGATATATTATTTGAAGTATTTTCTGAATAGAAATCGTTCTCAAAGAATTTTAAAGTTTTAAGGCAGTGCTCTTCTCTTTGTCGCTGGAAAATAATTTCGGTGATGACTACAGCATCATCGACATTCATTTTCTAGTTTCGAAGTGAAGAGACTATCCTGTAGTTTTACTATAATTTTGCTTTAGAGAATTAAATTGATTTGAAATTCAAAAATATATGCCTTGATTTACAATACATATATTAGTATATGATTTCAAAGTTGATTTGATATAAATTTAGTATACATATTTATGTACCTCTAAAATAGTTGAAGTTAATCGAAAATTTGATTCTTAAATTTCATCTTAAAGAATGATTTCAATTGTAAAAGAAAAAAAAATTTGAATAAATATTTAAACTTGAGATAATTGAATTAAAAAGTTTCATTTGTATAATATTCTATTGCATTCCAATATAAATTACCTAAATTATTCAGAAGTTGAATATGTAATTGGATAATATACAATATAAAAAGATATTATAAATAAAATTCGAGTGGTTATAATAAATGTTATACACATAAATTTTAGTTATAAAAGATTAATAGAGGTAAATAGAATAAAAGGTTAATTGAATAATATAAAGTATAAATGATGTTAAAGGAATTTTTAAATAAATTGGTATATTTTATTGAAATTAATTAATTTTGTAAATTTATTTGTTTATAAAGTTAGTGTTTTTGAATAAGATGTATTGTTTACTTAATTCTTTCTTTGCCCTTCTTTTTTCTTTTTCAGGGATGAAATTTTTTGAGTGGGGGAGAGTGTAACAATCCATAAATCTTGGTAATTAAAAATAGTTGATTTAATAAGATCTTTGCTATTAAAGTATTAAAAGAAATAGAAATTGGTTATTTAATGTGGATGTAATAACTATTTTGAATGGTAAAGAATGTAATTTAAGCTAAATTATTGATAGATTGAAGGAGATTACAATAAATTGAAATAATGCAAATGTTTAATTTATGAATGAGGTATAATATAATGAAGGAAATTGAGTAAGACCATGGTCCTGTAAGTAATTTAATTTTGGTCTGTAGACAATAAAATTATAAATGTTGTTAAAAGTAAACAGTGACAATTATTATGCGTTACATGTTTATTTAGTCTATTAAATTGAAATGAGAAGTCATTTTTAATAAATATAAACAAAAGTTACATTAATGTGAAATGTAATACAATGTTTAGAAGTTGTTAAATTGGAGTATATTAAGGAATGAATGGTTAACTAGGTTTGTAGAGTAGTAATGGACTTAATAAAAAGATTTGGAATTGAATCAAATTTATGTATTGAAATTCAATCTATAATAATTGGATCTATTGTAGTAAATGGAATTAAATATTACAATATTTGAAATTAAGATAAAATAGGAATATTAATGCACTATGGTATAAACCATGATAATTATACCGTATAATGAAATGGATTGAATAACTAGATAGAGTTAAGGATGTGGATTTATTGCGAATTTAAATCTTATACTTTTAAAATGGATAAATTGAAGTGTTTTATCCGCAAAAAATTTATGTACTTTTATTATATGCATATTTTATATTTTTCCTATCTCCATCTCTATTTTATCTTTCTATTTTTATTTATCTAGTCTATTATTTTATTTATTGGAGTTTATTTGTGTATATTCTTTTATTTAATGGCTCGGAAACAAATTAATTAGACATACGTTACTTTGTTTAATTAGGCATAGGTTACATTTGCTTTATTTCTTGCCTTTTATTTACCTATCTATTTAATTACCTATCTATATTATTTTTTCTAGTCGTGAGAAATCATTTCACAAATCACGTACAAAAAATTATTTCCCACTTCTCATATTCGTTTGCATTTAAGAATAAAATATATGCAAGTTTATTTCTCCTTAGCTTATGCCTTTTTGCCGCCTATCATTTACTCCTACTTAGCCGTTTCTTTTTTTCTTCCATCTTTAGCCGTGTATTTCTTTTGATAACTCAAGCACAAACAATTCTCAAAACTCCTCATTATCATTTGAGTGAAGAAAAAATACAACAAGCTCTAATTATTCCATGGCTTCCTTTCTTCGTTTCTATTTTCTTTTCTCTTTTCTTTTGTTCTTCTTCAAGCATGGCTTGGTCTCCACCTATTGCCGACCACACCACCTCCTCCTTACCACCAAAGCCTAGCCGTGACCACCATGGAAGCATACATCACCAAAGTTGATAACAAACCTTAACTAAGCCATGTATTGATCACCTTACTTTGATTTATCAAGGTTAGGTCATTTTATTTTCTATCTTTTCATTGTTTTTATCTATATTCTTTTGTATTGAATCATTGCTTATGTATGTTATATTTTTTGTTGTTTAGGCTCTCCATCCATTCAAATCTAATCGTGCTTGTCGTGCTTTTGAAATCGTTCTTGAGTGTTGTTTTGGGTCTTTAGCTTGGATAAAGGTGAGTCCTTCTCACTCTGACATTATTACTTATAAAATGGTACATGGATGACAAGTGATTAGTAAGTGAAATGTTTATGCAAGTTAATGATAATTATATGATATGTATTTCATGTTATTACCATGTTAACTTTGTTAATTATCACTTGACATATGATATATGACAGTATATTGTGACATTGACATGTTAGTATAATTGTTTATATTGTTTATGCATAAGTTCACACTGCAAGTTCCCTGTTAGAATAGAATCACTATGGGTTGAAATGATACATACCCGAACGTACATTAAAATAGGGAAAAATCATTATGAGCTGAAATGATAGGTCAAGTGATTTTTATTGTATTTTATTTGACCTGGGATTGCGGGTTTGAAATGATAGAACCCGGGTTATTCTTTTGAAGTTGCGGACTGAAATGATACATATCCGTATCACTTGACATAGGATAGAAAATTATATATAGATCCCATGGTAAATATTAATTTTTTTTATATAAATATGTATTTTAAAGTATGAAATTTTGATTTAAATATTTTTCTTATATCTTAAGAAGTTAAATATTTGAATTAAATTTAAGTATGTAAATTTAAAGTGAATGTGATTTTTGAATTTAAATTTTGTTTTAAAAATGTAAGTAAATAATGGAAATTATATTTAAAGTTTTGAAAAGATATTTGAAGTAAAATGTTGAAGTTTTGTTAAATTAATAAGTTAAGAAAACAGTGAAATTTTGACTTAACAAATGAACTGAGTTTTAAATTGGACATTTAAATATAAAAATTTTGTTGAGATAAATGATATGTTAAATTGATTTAAATGTGACGTTTTGAAGCCTAAAAATATGATTTATAAGTTTAAAATTTGCTAAAATAGAAATTTTATTGTTTCTGAAAAGTTATAATAAAATCTAGAATTTTATTGATCGCGCTTCCAAAATGCTGTGGTTTTACGATGGCATTTGTTAAGTGTTATCATTTCTGAAATTTAACAAAGTTCTTACATAACTAAATATCTATTACGGTATTTATAAATGCTGTTGTTTCTGAACTGAACTATTTTGGAAATTAAATACTTACTGTAGCACTTTATAAATGCTATCGTTGCTAAAATTTAACAATGTTTTGAAATGCTATAGATTTTAACACTGTTTGAGTTATACTTTAAAGTGATAATGATTTAATTTTGGAATTGATGAATTGTGAAATTTAAGGAGTTTGAATATATTTGAATATTTAAATTTGAATTTTTAAGGAATTTAAATGGAATTTGAATTTAAATAATGGTTACTTTTTATGTGTTAAATGGAATGAATGAAATGAGATAAACGGATTTTTGAATGGAATTTTGAAATGTGTTTTATAATGATATTTGAAATAATAATTGAATGACATATTTTATTTTAAAATGATATTTAATTTGAATATTTGAATTAAAGAGTGATAATGAATTGATAAAGGATTTGAAAGGAAATGATTTTGAAATGGTTTTGGTTTCAAAGTATAAACTATTTTGATTTGAATATAATTTTGAAATAAAAATGATTTTGGTTTCGAAGTATACACTATGTTGAAAGGAATATAGCTTGGAAATGAAATGATTTGAATTTGAAGTATGAACTATTTTGAAATGACCACGGCGTTATAATAACGATTGGAGACCGGGATCAGAAGTAGCCATACTCTCTGCCAACTCCGAAAACCATTTTAACAACTGTGTACGCGGTGGAGATTCCAGAATGAAGTAGGATGGTGGCGACGTCCTTTGAGGTATATACGTGGACTCGACTCCTGTGAGTTGGCATAAGGTGGCTACAACAGGAGTGATCTCGGACCAAGGAGGTAGCCCCTCTTATCGGACACATCCCTTTGATATTATACTCTGACTTTTGGATTGATTCGGTGGCCACTTTTGATTTTGATTTGGGGGTGTGGCTCGAGGTGGGCAGTTGTAGCTGCTACGCGTTACCACCAGTCTATGTGCGTAATTGGTATATTTACCCTAGCATTGCCTTGTGTGCCGTGTCACCTACCCTATCGCGCCTTGTACGAGTTTGGTTTTCTCCCGTAGCCCGTAGAGTATTTAGGGTAGTCTTTCAATTTGGAGATATGCTGACACTGGATGGACTACTGGGACTATTACGTGTTAAGGTGAAAAATGTAAAGCCTTAACGCTATTTAAAAGTAAGTTTATTTTACTATAGACATTATTATAATAGCGAATATTACTACATAGTAAATAGTTTAACGGATCATTAAAGGATGGGCAATCCCAAGCATCCTTTAAGTTACTGATGCATTTTGTTACTGTTCGTTTGAGTTGATTAACAGTTCATAAGTATGTATGCCCTGACTTAAGTGTTTTGTGTTTTGCTTTACGCTCGGGTCAGACTGAGTGATTCAACATTCAAGACTCACCTTCAGAGTTGGAACTTTGCTTGAAGATCCAGCCATCTATTTTGCTTTCAGTATCCAGTGATTCCGGTGATGTATTCTGATTTGTACCTAATGTATCTTGTTACTCTTCTGTTGTATCTTGTTTAGCTCTGATGTATCTTATATATATATAATAGCTTCATGAACTACTATCTTTTTTACTTATGCTGCATTATTATTTACTCTATGTTTGCGATTATGTGATTATTTAATTACTGTATATGATGAGATTGCCAAATTTTATTTACAGCGTGGTATTTTGAGCAATTCAAGTCCGACATGTGCGGATGCGAGTGGTTGAAAATATCGGGTCGTTACAAGTGGCAGCGGTTCAAGATTGGAACTAACCCAAAAATGATACGGATGTGAGGAGATTCGCTTTATCAAGGACTTCTCGAAGGTAGTTGCACCATTAACTAATTTGATAAAGAAGAATAAGACTTTTGTATAGGATACAAAATGTAAGCATGCGTTTGTGATTCTGAAGGAGTGGTTGACAAGTGCACTGATATTTACTATTCAAAGTGATATTGAGGAGTTAACAATATATACAGATGCCTATGGTACGGGATTGGGTGCTATATTGATGCGGAAGAGAAAAGTTTTTGCCTATGCTAGTCGACAACTAAAACCACACGAAAAGAATTATCCGACTCATAATTTGGAATTAGCGACGATAGTTTTTGCTTTGAAGTTATTGAGGCATTATCTGCTAGAAGAAAGGTTTGTGCTATTTATAGACCACAAATCCTTGAAGTACTTTTTCTATCAGAAGGATCTCAACCTTCGTCAGCAACGATGGATAGAGTTCTTAGCCTCCTATGATTTTATAATTTCCTATACACCAGGAAAAGGAAATGCAGCCGCTGATGCATTAAGTAGAAGACATGCTAGTTTGGAAGCATTGTTCTTGTAATGGAAGTAGATAGAGTATATTGCTGATTGTGATTTTCGATCTTATTTCCAGTTGGAACCAAAAATGTTGCCAAGTTTGTCGATCAAATCGACTCTAATTAAAATGATCAGAACTAGTCAGAAGTGAGATTCTAGGCTAGCAGAGATCTAGTAAGGATAGAATGAGTAGAATCAGAAGACATGAAACAATACGAACTCGACCGAGAATGTTGGCTTTGTAAGGATGTAAGATTATTTGTTCCCATTGTTATGGATCAAAAGGTGAAGTGTTACAAGAGTGTCATTATTCTAAGTTGACTTTTCATCCCGACGTTAACAAGATGTACCAAGATAAGGCAAACTTATTATTAGGAAGGCATGAAGAGGGATGTTGGGGCATTCATCTCGAAGTGTATGAACTACCAGTTGGTAAAGGCAGAGCATAAGAAACATAGTGGATTGTTGTAACCGCTAGATATTCCTAAGTGAAAATGGGAGCAAGTATAGATGGATTTTATCAATCGACTACAAAGGACTCGAGCAGTGTATGATGGCATTTGGGTCATAATTGATCAATTGTCCAATTGTGCAAGATTTATACCCGTCAAATCAAGTAGAACGGCATCCAAGCTGGCAGAGTTATATGTAAAGTGGATAATGTGATTTTGTGGTGTGCCAAAGAGTATTGAGAGTGACCGAGATCCATTGTTTACCTGTGAATTTTGAAAGAGCTTAAAAGAGATGTTAGGGACTGAGCTGCATCTTAGTATAGCTTATCACATGCAAACGGATGGGCAGACCAAAACAATAAATCACATATTAGAAGATCTCTTGTGGGCATGCCTTATATATTTTGGATGATCATGGGATGACCATCTACGTTTGGTGGAATTTGCATACAACAATAGTTATCAATCGAGTATTGGCATGGCTCCGTATGAAGCATTGTATGGCTAAATATGTAACGCTCCATCATGTTTGTTGGAAGCGGACGAGTCTGATACTTGGATCAGATATGATTAGAGAGACTTCAGAGAAGATTGAGGTCATTCGATAATGAATGAAAGTTTCTCAGGATCGCCAGAAATGCTATGCTGATAAGAGATGAAAAGATTTAGAGTTTTCTATCGGAGGCATGGTATTTTTGAAGGTTTCTTCTCCGAAGAATGCAGTTCGATTTCGTAGAAAGAGGAAGTTTTACCGAGATTCGTAGGTCTTTTTCGGATGGTGAGAGGATTGGGAAGCTAGCATACATGTTTGACTTACTTCAGAAGATAGCGGGCATGCACAATGTTTTTCATGTCTCTTATCTATAGAAGTTTGCGCATGACTTAGGCGTGATAATTACACTGCGTCAACTAGAAGATGTTGAGGTAGAAGTAGAAGTTTCTAAATCTCAAAGGTCGCTACACATTGTTGGGTACAATAAGAAATAGCTTCAGAGAAAGTTGGTGAAGCTAGTGAATATACAATGGAGTGGAAGTGATGATGATTATAAATGGGAGACTTAGGAGAGCATGATGACTATGTGTCTGGAGCTGTGTGAATGATAAAATCCATCATTTAGCATAACTGCTTTCACCATTGTATATTATATTTGATAGGTTATATTTTGCATGTTACGATAAGTTTGCATATACTATTGATTGCATGGCTTCTTGTTTGAGATATTTGGTGGTTGTTTATGATTGGTAGGCACGTGGGATAAGTATGGTTACTTATTCTTTGGTTTGTTTAGGGATTTTGGGGATGTAATTCTTAAAGGGAGGAGAATGTAATGACCCGTATTTTATATATTGGAGGATCGTAAAATATTTTTATTTTGTTTGTATAATGTCGTATGATTCTATAATTTTAGGATACGACTACCAGGAACATTTTACACACTACGATTTTTTCAAATTTCTATGTGACCATTTTAACCATGAAAATATTGTTTGGGCTATAACTTTTGATAAGAGTAGAATTAAGGTTTCAAACCAGTTTAATTGCTTCAAGATGATGGTTATCCATTTCGTAGAGTAGTCAAATAGAAACACAGACTTACAATTAGGAAGTTATGGCTGTTTGAAGTTTTAATAGCCACTGGTCAAGATTGATGTGTAATTATTTATGCCCATAATTAGGCCCGTTAGCCTAATTTGAGAAACTATAAAAAGAGGGTCGAAGAACTAAATTAAAACTTATCCCTTTCTTCCAAATAAGATCTATACCCCCATTAACACTAGATTCCTCCAAAATCACCCAAATTACTCTCTAAATCCAATCGAATTGAAGATTAACGAATAGACCATTGATTATAGAGGTTATCTATTTGGTTGATTTGCATTTCTTTTGATCGCTATCCATATTGGATCTACACTCAAATTGGTTGAATTTCGCAATGGTGAGTGGTTTATACCTTCTCACTTTTTTATGCATGTTTATATAGTAGAATTATAGGTTTTAACATGATTTTTGACCATAAGAATCATTTTCTAACTTTAAATATGGTTTCTAGAAATGGCTTTTAAATCCACCATGTTCATATTCGTATGCTCATTGATTGTTCAGATTAGGATTAGAATTTGATTGATTGCTACAATTCTATGAATTGCTTATTTGAATGGATGTAATTGCATGTTATCCTATGATTGTATGTTGGAGTTTGATATGTTCTGTTAATGTTTTAAATGTTTGAGAAGATAGGTTAGAGAATTTGGCAAATCAGAGGCAAAGATGATCGGAATTGGATGAAATTTGAAGGAGAGACTCTAGAGCAAGGCAGGAGCTCATAGAATAAATCATAAGCCGGTATTGACTTATTTTATTGGTTAAACGAGTAGATAGTTGGCATGGTTGGATAGAGCTTGGCTAGAGGAGCTTGTCTATGGCAAGGAGTAGGAAATTGGCCAAGTGCTTGATTTTACACCAAGTTGTTTCCTAGAACGTGAAATAGATGCTGTGAGTTAAAACCGATATGTTTTGAGGAATGGATCAGGATCTGGACATCCAGGAATGGAGCACTAGAAGCAAGGAAAGAGAAGAAAACGATTAGCCAATAATTAGCTAAGGAAATAAGTCGATGCCAACTTGTTTAAGTTAATACCGAGTTATTTTGATAGGTCCAGTGAAAGGGAGACTTCCATGGAATGAAATAGGGGCCTTGTAGATCGTGCTAGAGGTTTTGGCTCTTTTGCATCAAGGTTGGATGACAATGTAACAGCATGGTAAAAGCTATATGTCTTCGGCTCGTGGCTCATGGTGGGTGTAGATACCAAAAATAGCAGCTCTATAAAGGGGAAAGCCATTGAATTGGGAACGTGGTGGATTCCTGGATAATGGAAACTGGATTAAGCATAAAGGAGGGCTCATATGTTTGTGCTAAGGAATTATGATACTCGAAGTATTTTTTTCATTGTACTCGAAGCAGGGGTATTGTAAGTGGGGACTCCTATGAATCAATAGAGGGACCTGTATACCCTAGACCAGTAGCTTTGAGTCTAGTGTCTAGCTTTGTGCTATGAGACATGCATCGAGCTTTTGACTGCATAATGCGAGAGTACAATGAAAACTGGGATTTCCATTAGTCCCTGGCATGGAAGTCGTATGAGTTATCATATATTTAGAGAACATGGATGAGTGATAGTGAGTATTACTTGATGGAAGCTATGCTTGCAATGGTTTCTTTCTTTAGTGGGCCATCACTCGGGGATATCATTGGAAGTAGGTACCGGAGATAGGGATATCTGGACATCTACCATTCTATGTTGTATAATACCTTTATGATATTGTATAGTAGCATATCACTATGTGCTGACTCTTCATTTATAGGGACAGGCCAGGTATGATTCGTGTACCTCTGTTCCTTACTATATTTGCCTGTATAATATTTTGAGATTGATTTACCACTTACACCAGACCGTTGTTTGACCCAAGATTTTATGCTTTGCTTCTTATTATCTTGGGCACTCTTAAATGAGTATACTAAATAGCAGTTCTAGATGACACAATATATATTTGGAGGATAAGCTAGATGGAGCTATCTCGTATTATATACATATATGGATTTCTACACTTTTTCATTAAGCAACACTGTGGAGCCCATGGCAGTGCTTGCTTATTTTTATTTTTTGAGACATTTTATTAAGTTGATCCTATTGTATACTCTATGACATTTGATATATAACTCCGTGGATACTATACTCTAATGATTAGTTCATATTGTTATAACTATCTCTTTTGTTGTATTTGTGATATTATATTTTATTCATGCGCTGTGAGATATATGACATGTTATATTCTGTTTTTGTTATTATTCATCTTGATGATCATCCCATATCGACCCGCACAACAGTAATGCACTATTTGTATACTATCCATGCTGGTGGTATAGGGCGATCGTCACACCAAGGAGGAAATAACTTGCAATACGACATGTGATCAACTATTGTGCTATGTGATAAGGTCCTGCTATGTTGCTGATGATGTTTTGTGCTATGAGATGAAGTCTTGATATGCTACAGATGGTGTTATTGTACTATGTGATGAAGTCTTGCTTTTATGTAGTACATGTTTGTATTTGGTACCTTGTTAGGGTATAATGTAAGAGAGTTGTTTATTATAATTGTGAGTTTTCTGTTCCTTATGATCTTAAAAGTTCAGTGAATTTGTAGGGTGATTATATGAGGGATTGCATTGTGCAAATTTGTTTAAGTGATTAGTGCTCCTAAGATGTATGTGTCGAAGTTGCCGAGGCTTGTAGCCTCATACCTATTTTACTTATGTATTGTAGTTTCTGAGGCATCTTGCCTCATACTTTTAAATAATTGCTATGAAAAGTGGTACGACCATCATAAGCTAATTGCCTACGCAAAATAATAATATTTCGTATTTCCTGAAAAATTCATAATAATATGTATAATATATATTCAATGATGAATGTTAAAATAATAATAATAATAAAAGATTTCTTTAGTTTAACAATAATTAAATAACACATATGTTATTGGCAAAATAAAAATCTACAGAAATTAACATATATATATATATATATATATATATATATATATATATATATATTAAGTGGTGTTAAATGTACTACATTAAGCACTCTATTTTATTAAAGAAATTCTTTCAATAGTATACCTTGAATGGTTGTGAAGTAGCATGGCATCATAGTGCCGAATGAAGTAAAATTTTCCTTTTCTTAAATCATATTCCAATTGGCAGTATACTACCAAATCAAACAGGGCAATTTAGGCATTGTAATGTGGTTCATTTAGCACCACTTATATATGTATTTATGTGTGTATTTTACAATTAACATATGTGCTACTAGATTATTTAACGAATTTTATAATGGTACTTTATAACTGAGTAAATTAAATCTTGCAAATGTAATTTTGCTTCATAAGAAAGAAAGTAGAGGAAAATGAACTAAGGACTTTAGGACAATATAATATTAACTGTTCCTTTAAAATTATTTTAAAGATTTTTTCTAACATAGTAAGTACTAAAATGAATAAATTAATCGATAGTATTTAAATTACGTTCATTAAGGGTGAAAACATAATGGATGGGGTAGCTGTAGTTCAAAAATTTGTTAATTACTATAGTAAAAATAATAGCACTTGCATCATTTTAAAACTTGATTGTCCAAAAGCATTTGATTTAATAGGCCGCGGTTCCCTTAATATCCTATTGTTAGCTAGGGGTTATAGTGCTAGAGGGTAAGATGAATCATTTCTTTATTAAAACCAAAAACTCGGGTATAATGGCTAATGGTATATTTGGAAATAAAATTTAATAAAAATGTGGACTTACGCAATGCGATCCGTTGTCGCCTTTATTATTTAGTTTAGCTACTGGTGTTTTTGTTAGGATCATTAAGTTATCTTTTATAAATGAGGTCCTAGATAGTTTAAGAAATGATATTATGAGTTGTGACTTCCTAGTCTTTTAATTTTCTAATGACACTACGATTTTTTTCTTCTCATTTGCCATCGCGTATTACAGCTCTTAAATAGTTTTGATATACTTTATGGTCTTAAAATTAACTTTAATAAGAGTTTGGTTTTAGTTTTAAATGATTTAGAAAACACTAAGAATCCTATTGTTAGCACACTTAATTTTAATTTATTAAATTTTCTACCAAATAATTAGCTTATTTGATTAGACCAACAAAATTTAAGCATAAAGATGGGTAAATCATAATTGATAAATTGAATAAAAAGATTATCTAATTAGAACGAATTTTTTTATCTAAAACAGTAGGATCATTCTAATAAACTCTATCTTACCAGTTTTATCCATTTATTAGATGTCGTTTTACCATTTCCAAAATTGATAATCGATAAAATAGATAAATTTAAAAGGTATTTTCTAGGGTGTAGGGAAAACTCCTGTAGTAATATTAATTTTCTAGTAAACTGGGAAAGACTCAGCAAATCCAAAGAAGATTATAGGCTAGGAATAAATAATTTACATAATTTTAATGCGTTCTTATTAGGAAAATGGTTATGGAAATTGAACGATAACAATGAAAGCCTCATTTGGAAAGAAATGATTTAGAATCAACTTTACGGGGAACCTCAAGTCATTACCATATCACATCTACTGGCACTAACAACATGTCACACTTTTGAAAATCTATTTCAAAATTTGTAATATTTTCAATCTTGGGATCAATGATTTTTTCCACTCATGTAATAACACATCTTTCTGACATGATTGTTGGATATTGGTTATCTCTTTTAAAGTGGAATATAAGGAACTTTTTGATATTTAAAATTTTAATAATGTTTTAATTTCTAAAGTCTTTAGCCATATTGATGCTTTTCATTGGAAATTTGATTTCAACCATGCACTTGAAGGAGTTACTTTAACTTAGTTTGTGCCACTTTGTACAAAATTGGAATTTTATAACATGGATAGTGAGAGTGATACTAAAATTTATTGCTAGGATATAATTTCTCCTTCAATTCATTTTATAATTTTTTTAACCCTTAGGGACTAGATCAAATCTATTCAAATATATTTGAAAAACTAACGCACCACATAATAAAAAGTTACACATGTCATTGATTTTACATTAGAAAATAAAGAATTTTAAAATAAAAGACTTAGTTATAGATAAAAAAATGTATTTTTCGCAATTGAAGTTTGAAATTTTTGACAGATATATATTATGGTTTTCCTCTCATAAATCTAGTCTTTTAAACACTTGGTATTTTTTATTTTAATATGATCAATAATGACTTTAATTGTGACTTTTACTGGGGTAGCTTTAGGTTTTTTATACAAATGGACACAAGATTTTACTAGATACCATCCTCAACGTTACCTGTTTGTATTTATGCTTTGAAAGATGGAAAAGAATGTTCAACAATATTAATATTCATCAACAAAATTGCTTTATGCTATTACTTTATTTACTTGTGACTGAATAACTAATCCTAGTTATAAATTGGCTAAAATGCCTTTCTAAGGAGTTTTTTAATAAAGCAAAATTCCATATAGATATTTTAAAGGAATTTTTTTAAAAATAGAAAAACTACCAATGGTTTGAGTTCTATTTTAATGGATGTTTTTAATGATAACTCTTTAGATTCTCTACTTTTACCAGAAAACTAACCTCGATTCACTTTGTTTTTTGATTCATCTTTTAATTCTTTATTTTTCATAAATGCTTTTACTTAGTTTGTTCGATTTTCTAAGCTTAACCATAATATATTTTTCAATTTTTTTATTTTTTGTTCCTTATCCTACTTATTTTTGTCCGATAATGTAGGTGTAGTCACGTTATAGCCTTTAGTTCCTTTATTTTTCCCACTACTTAGTTTGTTCTGCGTACCTAGTTTAGTCTTATTTCATCTTTATATTCTTTTATTTTCCCTATGCTCTTACTTTTTTAAAAGAAAATAATGTTAGTTATTTTTGCAAAATAAAATAGTATTAAGGAAAATTGAATTACTAATGAAAAATGTAGTTCTTTGTCAAACATATTTAGTGATGAACATTACATCAAACTTTAATCTTTGCGATTTTAAAAATAAAACTAGTTTCAAGCACGTATGATTTTTAACTTAAAGATTGAATTATCCCAAATTTGATACTTTTTACTGTAATTATAATCGTACCTTTTCGTTTATGATCCGATTTTAGAATTATTTATTTCTTTTGATGAATGATACTTTTATAAGAAACAACTTTTGTGTGATATCTCGGATTTTCGAGGAATTTAAAATGTGATAATCTTCTTATTAAATTATCTAAAATTGATAAAATTATTGTTTTCAAATATAAATAACCAAAATAAAGGATAATATGATGATTTTAAATATAGTTATAAATAGATTTTTAAATGGGATAATTATTTTCAAATTTAATTGGTATTGCCTTATAAATAGATTTTAAAATAGATTTTTTTAAATAAAGTTATTATTTTCAAATTTAATTTGTTATTGTTCAAGATTAATATGAATTGATATTAAATTTGATTTCGAATTGAATTTGAATTTAAATATGAATTTAAATGAATATTTATATCTTGAAATTATTTTGGATATTTAAAGAAATATGTGAATGAGTTTTTATTTAAATTTGATTTGTTTTCCTCAAAAAAGGATTTATTTTTATTAATTAAGATAGTGTTTATAAAATTGTAAAATAAATACAAAAAGTTTATTTTAACATTCTAAAATGGATTAAAAATTTATATGATTTTATTTAAATTATAATTGGTTTATACTTTATTTTCTTTAAAGATTTTACAAATAATTTTAGAAAGCATTTATCAATTTAGAAATGTATTTATCAACTTAGAAATGTATTTATTAATTTAGAAAATTAATGTAAAAGCTTTTAAAAATCTTTTAAAAATAAATAAATATAAAATTATTACAAGTGTTAAGTTGATGAAGCTTATAAGAACACATGTAAGTAAATTAATTATGAATGATGACAAGTGTTGGCATTGTAAAAAAGTGTCAAATTTTATTTTTATTTTCTTTAAATTCTAAAATAAATCCAAATCTACATTTGTATAAACTATCTCCTTCTTCTTCTCATTTTCTTTTTATCTTCTCAAATTTTTTTAGAACCCATCCATGTTAAACTCTTCTTCCAAAACCAGAAATGATCATAAACCTGAAAACTGTTTTTTTCAAAACCAAAATCAAATCTGAAACCATTCTTCAAATAATCACCTCCTCAAACCCAAAATCAAACAATTCAACTCTGTTAAACCTTTCACCATTTTCAAAAATCTATGAAACAAATTCTGTAACCATTTCCTCTCAGGTAGATTTTCAAAATGCATAGCCTGTAGCAGATTTTTTTTTAAATGCAACCTAGAAGTACAATGTTAAGCAATCCTCTCAAGCCTATAAAACACTTTTTCATTCAAAAACCAAGTCTGTAGCCATCTTTCAAGTGTTCAGAAGCTTCAACTTGCATCAAAGTCTCGGCATGTCTGTTTTAAAGTATCCTCTTTAGATTTTCAAGTTTTCCAGTTTCAAGTGATTAAAGCTTTTTGAAGTTTTTCAGTCTTCAAATCCCAGAAATCAAGCCTATGCCTCTTTAAAATTGGTGAGTAAACTTTTTAAAATTCAAATCTAAGTATATATATATATATATATATATATATATATATATATCTGTTTGCTTGTGATGTCTGAGAGGAATGTTACTTGTTTGTGCATAAATATGAATTATATCTGTGTTTATGAGTGATGCAAGTGTGCATGTTTGTTATATTTAATCACCTCTGTTCTTTGTTCTGTAAATTAAAATTTTGATCAAAAATCCAAACTTACTCACCTGGTCTTTATTAGGATTAGAGATTCAAACATTGCATGTCTGTTTATTCCTAAGTTAAAGTTTAAAATTAGTTTCAAGTAAAATAAGTTGGAAATACATCTGGAAACAAAATAGAACAGAAGAAAATTTGAAAGTATGATGAAATCCATCATCATGGATTTCCGATTCAGGTTTATAACTTGAATTCATATTGGAAATGAGGAATTTTAAAACAAAAATCAAAATCTTTAAGTGGGTATTGGGAGTGCATTTCGGTGATGTCTAAAATGAGTTTTCTGAGCAATAGATGATGATCGAAAGGTCTAGGATGACCAGGATGTTTGCTGGAGGTAGAGGAAGGATAGGGGTATTCGGGAAAAATGGTTGGAAAGGTGACCGATCATCCTGGTGTTGGTGGTGAGGCAATCTTGTTTCTAACCCTAGTTTTGGTCGAGCTGGGAGATTGGGATTCTTCTTTTCTCTAGTGCATCGAGTTTAATGAGATTCTGGGAATTGGTTCGTGGAAGACAAGCGATGATGTGGCTGGAGTTACAACGACTCAGATGGTTGGAGGGAAGGTATTAGAGGCGTTTTCTGGTGGGTTGTGGGTTCCAGTATTCGTTCTTCCTAGCTCGATTTTGAATTGAGCCTCGTGTATGTGTTTGGAGGATCGGGAATTGACGTATGGGAGATGGTCGGAGTGTGGAAGCCTTCAGCGATGGTCATCGCCGTCGAAATCAACCGTGTAGGTGCACGATGATACTTTGGGTGTTTGGTGTTTCGATTGGAAATTGGCTCGAAGAATAAGTCGTGCCTTTGGGGTAGTGACTCGAGTTCGAACTCGAGTGAGTTACGTGAGTGTAGCCTGTGAAGTTTAAACCTAAAATAATTCTAAGTTTTTGAAAAAATTGGAAAGAAGGGATTTTACTCGGGATTTAATCCGAGTTGATTTCGGGTTTGACCCGAAGTTAAGTAAAGAACAGATTTTAAGATTTTAAGATCAATTTATTTTGGAATTTAAATTTAAATCAAGTTTGAACTTCTTATTTAAACTTACTCTTTTATAATTGTTTCTTTAACTATTGATTAAGAAGTTTTGGAAAATTTGTTTAGCCTAAATTTTATAAAATAATTTTAAACCTTAATTTGAAATGGAAGTTTATGATTTTTATAAAAGCAAGTTTTAAGATACAAGTTGAAATTATTTTCAAAACTTCTACTTGATAATGTTTTAAAAGGAAATTATGTTTTGTTAAACTTCAAATTTAACAAGTAAATGATTATTTATTCTAAAACTTAATTAATTGTTTAATTAAGTAAAGATTAATTATGAAGATAAAATGTTATTAACAATTAAGGCATTAATGAGAAAATGTTTTACCTTAAGGTTAATTAAAGCTTATAATGAATTGAGATTAACTAAGTTAATTGTGGAAATTAAGTATAATTAATTAATTTGATTAATTAATTATAAAGGATTAATTTAGTGATTAATTAAGAGTAATTAATTGGTTTAATTTAATAAGGGTTATTATTTAATTAACTAAAGGTTAATTAATTATAATTTAGGATTATTAGTTTAAGATTATTAATTAATGATCAGAGATTAATTAATTGAGTAATTAAGTAATTAAGAATTAATTAATCAAGTAATTAAGATTTATTAATTTAGTAATTAGAGAGTTGTTAATTAAGTAATTAGAGGTTACTTAATTAATAATTAAGATGTACTTAATTTGTAATTAAGTTTTATTAATTAATAATTAGGTTTTATTAATTAATACTTAAAGGATGATTAATCTATAATTAAATATTAATTAATTAAGGATTAATCAAAGGCGATTAAGGATTATTCAAAGGCGATTAAGGATTAATCAAAGGTAATTAAGGATTAATCAATGTTAATTAAGGATTGATTAATTGATAATTATAGATTAATTTGTAATTAAGGTTGTTAATTAATAATTAAGTTTTACTAAGTAATAATTAAGGGATAATTAATTAGTTAATTAATGATTAATTAATTAATTTTAAGATTAATCAATTTGTAATTAAGAGATATTGATTAATAATTAAGGTTATTAATTAATAGTTAATGGATAATTAATCAGTTAATTAAAGGTTAATTAATTGATTATAAAAGTAATTAAAGGTTGATTACTTTATATTGAAGGAGATTAATTAATAATTAAGGTTACTAATTGATAATTAAAGGATAATTAATTTGTGACTAGAGATTAATTAATTGATTGATAAGATAATCAAGAAGTGATTAATTAATTAAATGTTTGTAATTAATGAATGATTGTTTAAGCATGATTAGGTGATTAATTCTTAAGTAATTAATTTAATTTAAGGTGATTAAATTAATTATAACATGGACTAATAATTCCTGTTTATGGATGATTGTTTGTGTAGAATATCTGTATTGGATGATATCTATTGGATGATATATATATGGGATGATATCTATTGGATAATATATATTGGATGATATCTATTGGGTGATATCTATTAGATTATATCTATTGGATGATTATGCTGTGATATTCTGTGATGTGGTATTGGATATATCAAAGGTAAATGTGTGATATTTATCTAAATGCTGTGTGAATTCAATATGTTGAATTGAATTGAAATGAATTGTTTTAAACTTTAAAACAACTTGGACCTAAAAGATGGCATTTAGGATTTCGATGAGACCGGGACCGGGTTTCCAGATTTGAATATCACATCGATCCAAATTAACGATAGGTTATGAATCTTAAGTAAAGATGAAGATTCAGAATGCAAGGGTTATTGTCGTTAACTCTGAGGGTGATTCCAAAATGAGTGTAACGAGATAATGCCTTCGGTTTCGTTCGAACCCGTAACGAACTTGTATGGATTGAATGCTATCAGAACATCGTTAGGTGGACGATGAGCATTCTAAGATAGATGTGTTCTATACAGGTAATCGCAGCCTCAAGCCTCATCAACCGGGAATGGATAAAACAGGAGAGGTGCAGCAAGGCTAAGTGAATCGCGCTCAAGTAGGACGAGATTTATCTCTATCTAGATGTCCCTTTTTATTCGGCTGTGTGGGCAGTTGGATCTACAGCCAACTACGGGGTTGTCTTGTTCGGGACTGTTCAGTAAGGAATGGTTCCAGCCTTGTGTTGCAGGGGATTTAGGGTAGTCCTCGGTACGTTGATCTAGCCCACGTACTGTAACGGGAGGTACCCCAGTATCCCTGCCATTGATGGAAACCCTTCTTCCTACATGCCCTTATGGTTTTGATTGTATTACCCACTTTTATGGCTAGTAGCTGGAGTTAAATCATGTAACAATTTCAGCTATTTCTTATTTATTTGAAAACCTTAGTCCCTATTATAAATCACTGGTTTTCCTATCAAATGTTTTGGTTAGCGTAAGGTAAAAACTTACCCGTGTTTATGTGCGGGAAGTCTTACGTGATACCTTTTGTTTTCAAAATGATTTTTAAAATTAAGCAACTTTAAACCATTTACTCACACCAGACCCATGTCTGACCCAAAGTTTATTTCTGTTTTTCTTAAACTCTCGCGTACTCAAATTTTTATGAGTAGCCAAGAGATCAGGTTTTGGCTTGACGAATATTGGATAGCTTGGTGCAGGAGTCCAGACATAGATATATCTATATTTCCGCTGTGCTGAGTTAAAGTCTTTGTCTGTTGTAATGGAATGTAATAGATTAGACAGAACCTTATAACTGTCTAGTGTGATGATGTTGTGTATCTGTATAACTCTGATGTAATGACTATGTAATATCTATTTGTTATATTATATTTCGTTCCGTTTCCGCTATGAGATTCTGATATTGTTGAGTTCTTTCTTCTTTCTATTCTATTTCTAGCTCTTTCTTTCTTATCGATGATGCGTCTTTCTATGGGATGAAGGGCGGGTCATCACAATTGGTATCAGAGCATAGGTTGAGATAATACCTAGGCTCTGGAGTGTTGTTTATCTTGAGAGTGTGTATTTGTAATTTTTATTATTATATATTTATTTAAATTGGTTGGGTATCTGTTCAGATCTCCAACATGAGTTCTACAGAAGTTTTATCTTCCTCTATTTGGTTGACTGTCCTATCCTTAGGCTGAGCAACCGAGAAAGATAAGATCTGTAGAGGTTTAAGGTTTTCTTATCTCCCCCATAGTTTTCTTGTGACCCATTGGTGTTGGATCCCAAAGGGTTTGATCTTATTCTGGATATGGATTGGATGGATAGTAAGGATTGTTTCTTTGGAGATTGAGTTGGAAGGTATCACAAAAGTGACTTGCGATGATTCCGGAATTCTTTTGAGCATCTGTTGCTTGGAAGCGAGGCATCTCCAAAAGGCTAGAGTCCATCGTTGTGGTTAGAGATTGTCCGGATGTTTTCGGAGGAGTGAAGTTTGTCCTCATCAGGAGATAGAATTTCGGATTGTCTTAGTTTTGGGAGCAGTTCCTGCTGTTCGGCCTAGTGGAAGGATAGCGCCGAAGAAGAGAGAAGAGTTGGAGAAGCTGATCCAAGTTTTCTTTGAGAAGGCATTTTGTTTCTAGTGGAGGTATTTCTATAGATCCAGCCAGGGTAGCTACTATTTAGGAGTGAAGCAACCGCATTTTCCTGGATTCGGCAGAGTTCTACGGGAAGTTTATCAAGTCTATTCTAAGATTTCTTCGAGTTGACTTAGGAAGGAACAAAGTTAAGTGGACCCGAATATGAAGAGGTTTTCTTGGATTTGAAGGCAAGGCTGACCAGTGTGCCTGTTCTAGCTATTCTGTATGGAAAGAGTAAGTTGAGTTCTTCACTGACGTTGTGTGTGCCTGTTATGGTTGGATTGAGTCAAGGATGGGCAGTATTCCAGTTTTGAGATTGATGGCCAAGGAACATTGAGATCATCAGAAGGATTTGAGGAAATGAGTTCTGTCAGAGAGTCTTCTGGTGGCCGAACTTGATGAAGAATGTTGCTGCTTTCGTTAGTGGATGTGCGATCTGTCAGCAAGTGAAGGTGTTCAACAGAAGACCGTCAGTTTATTGCAGTCTTTGGAAGTTCCAAAGTGGAAGTGAGAAATGATTTCTTTGGATTTCATCGGCGGTTTTCCAAGGACCAAAGAGTGCAATGAAGGAATATGGGTAATTGAAGACCAGTTATTTGAGAGCGCCCATCTTATTACGATCAAGACAACCCGTATTGTAACATCTTTGGATGAGTTTTCTTGAAGGAGTTTGTCCAACTATTGGGTGTTTCAGTCAGGATTGTTAGCGACCGTGATTCTATCTTCTCCAGCAGAATTTTTGGAGACTTTTTGATCATCTTTGGGTTTGATTTTTAGTTTGGGTTCAGCCTATCATTCCCAGATCGACGGTCTGACGGAAAGCCTGAATAGAATTTTTGAGATTATGCTGAGGGCTGTGTTTTGGATTTTGATGGGTCTTGAAAGACTAACTATATTGAATGGAATTCTCGTTTAGTTAGCAGGCGAGTAGCTAAATGGCACCCTATGGAGTTTTGTATGGAAGACCTTGTAGATTCTCATTTTGTTGGGTAGAGTCGAGAGATCTTCTGGTTCTTGGTCCTTTTTTGATCCGTGAGGCATCTGTGAAGGTGGAGCTTATCTAGAAGAGTTCAAGAGCAGCGCAGGATCATCAGAAGGATTTGTGGACAGGAGATAAGGACAATTGGAATTTGGGATCCAAGGATTTAGTCTTTATCAATGTTTCCCGATTTAAAGGAGTTATCGGATTTGGGAGGACGGAAAATTTATTCCAGGATGTATTGGTCCGTTTCGAGTGCCCGAGAGCTTTGGTGATTGTGATGTATATGATTAAGTTGCTAGTTTGGATGGCTGGAATTCATGTTGTTATTTACGTATCTCATCTGAGGAAGTACATGAATGATCTATCTTTGTTGGGATCTGCAGTTCAGTAGGATCTAGTAGTTGAGCTGGTTTTCAGTATGGTCTGATATTTGGTTCAGATTTTTTTTTTTGGACCGGAGAAAGAGGAAGCTCTAGATCATAATGGTATAGCTGGTTTAGTATCTGTGGATCTAGGATTTCAAAGTTTTTCTTGGGAAACTCTGAGTAGTTTTAGGAAAGCTTATCTGGATTTGTGTCCGAATAGCTAGTGATGTTTGTTCGAATAAATTGTTTGTTCGAATAAACTGTTTGTTTGAATGAAATTATTTGTTTAATTGATAGTGTATGGTTGATATGGATGTTTGGATTGTTGAAATAAATTAAAGTTTTGGATTATCTCTGTTTTAAATTTCGGAGACGAAATTCTTTTAAGGGGGAAGGAATGTGATATCCCGGAATTTCGAGGAATTTAAAATGTGATAATCTTCTTATTAAATTATTTAAAATTGATAAAATTATTATTTCAAATATAAATAACCAAAATAAATGATAATATGATGATTTTAAATACAGTTATAAATAGATTTTTAAATGGGATAATTATTTTCAAATTTAATTGGTGTTGTTTTATAAATAGATTTTAAAATAGATTTTTTCTAAATAAAGTTATTATTTTCAAATTTAATTTGTGTTTGTTCAAGAATAATTTGAATTGATATTAAATTTGATTTCAAATTGAATTTGAATTTAGATTTAAATATGAATTTAAATGAATATTTATATCTTCAAATTATTTTGGATATTTAAATAAATATATGAATGAGTTTTTATTTAAAATAAATTTGTTTTCCTTAAAAAAGAATTAATTTTTATTAATTAAGATAATGTTTATAAAATTGTAAAATAAATACAAAAACTTTATTTTAACATTTTAAAATGGATTAAAAATATTTTATATGATTATATTTAAATTATAATTGGTTTATACTTTATTTTCTTTAAAGATTTTATTTTTATAAAATTTTAGAAAGCATTTATCAATTTAGAAATGTATTTATCAATTTAGAAATGTATTTACTAATTTGGAAAATTAATGTAAAAGCTTTTGAAAATCTTATAAAAATAGATAAATATAAAATTATTACAAGTGTTAAGTTGATGAAGCTTATAAGATGTAACGACCCACTATTTTGGACCAATCAAATCAACAATAATCCACACATGTCCGACTTGAATAATTCAAAATAACAGATTGTGATAAAATTTGGAGCAAATGAAATACAATCACAGAAACACAGACATAGAAATATCAGAATAACTCGCAGCGGAAATTAAAATACCATAGTAGTTCATGAAGCTACTATAAAAACACTCAAAACAAAATACATAATATCAGTTTGACAAACATATACAATAGAAATCTCAAAAACATAGAAGTTTATAAATACCAGAGCTGAAATAGAACAGCTGAAACTGAAAGAGAATAGATAACTAAACAAGCAGAATCTCCAGCGATTCCTAGCTTCAGAAAGAAATCCAAAGCTAAGCTGTAAATATTCAGGCTGACCCGAGCGTAAAGTAAAACATGAAACACTCGAGTCAGGACATACATACTTATATAATGTAAACCAACTCAAGTGAACTGTATTCGTAATGCACAATAACTTAAAGGATGCTTGGAATCGCCCATCCTCTAAGGATCAGTTTAAACCATAGATTTAATACATCCCATGGTTAAAATTCCAAAATGGTATTTTATACTTCTAAATCAAATATCATTTTAAAATTCAATATCACTTCGAATTCATTTCAAATATCCAAATGTCATACCTTTCTAGAACCACATTTAAATATCATTTCAAACCTTATTTCAAAATGGTTTATATATCAAAGAAAATTTAAATATTCCAATTAAACCAATTAAATATTCCAATTAAACCAATTAAATATTCCAACTAAACCAATTAAAGTGAAGTTATTATATTTTATAATCAAATATACAATTCTCAAAAATTTACCATTTTCAGAATCCATTTATTTACTTCAATTTGTTTAAACAGTGAAATTTCAACTTTTGCAGCATTTAGAAAATGCTACGGTAAATTTACATTTGAAAACAAATCATGTTAACTAAGATAACATTACATATATGCTATAATAGGTTTTAGTTTAGTTTCTAAAACTACAGCACTTACAAAGTGGTATAATAGCCCTTAGTTCAATTTTAGTCTTTTAGTTCATTTATATCAATTACAACATTACAAAATGTTGTAATGTCTTTTACTTTAGAAATGCTAGCATTTCAAAAATGCCGTTAATTAAATTCTAAGTTTTCACTAACTTTTCATAAACAATTTTTTTTATTTAAACAAATTTTAACTTATAAAAATCATATTTTCACACCTTTTTAAAATGATCATTTAAATACCCCTTTTAAGTGATGATTTTATAAAGTGAAATTTTACAATTTAATATCAAATTTTTAATAATTCACTTATTAAAATCAATATACCATTTCATAACATTTTAATTTACTTATTCTTTAAATTTACCATTTTATAAGTTAAATTTAAATTCCAGTTTTATTTTCATAACTTAACCTTTATTTTTAAAATACATTTCCCATTTTTCAAGTTAAGTTATAATTCAATTTTCATTTTCTCATTCATTTATTTAACTATTCTTAATTCATTAGAAAAATAAATAACACTTTATAAAAATCATTTTTAAATTCAAAATTAAATCTATTTATCATACTTTCTTACATAATTTAAACTCCATTTAAAAAATAAAATCATAAGTTCCAAAAGTAACTTATATTTCAAATTTCTATTTTACCATTAATTTATTTCACTTATAATTTGTAGAAACTCAATACTACTTTTAAAAAACATTTTTAATTTTAATTTAAATCAAAATATCATAATATTCATATTTTTAACATATTTTAAAGATTTTAGAAAAATACATAATAACCACGGGTTTGTATAAAATTTTCTAACATAAGTCAAATGATACGGATAATATATCATTTCAATCCATAATTTACAAAGAAAATCGGGTTCTATCATTTCAAACCCGCAATCCCAAGTAACATGAAATAAATAAAAATCGCTCAGGCCTATCATTTCAGCCCATAACGATTTTTCTCTATTCTAAAGTCCATTCGGGTATATATCATTTCAACCCATAGTGATTCTATTCTACAGGGAACTTGCAGTGTGATAAACTGATATACATAAACAAATAACATCATATAACAGTAACAGATGATATGATAGATGTATAAACATGGTGAACATCATATGATCATCACAGGCTGTTATACATAATAATATACAGATTCAAATGGTGTCAATTTACTAATTATATAAGTACAGAATGTCTGGTGAGAAATACTCACCTCTACGAGCTGGAGTTTGCAAACAACACACACAAAAGAAATTCCGAAAGCACGATGGCACGACTTGATTTGAGTGGAGAGAGAGCCAAGATATTAATCTTGTATTCAAATAAACAAAGAAAAATAAATATACCTTTACAATACAAAGATCAATTGAATAAGAATGGAAATAAAATTAGACAAATGACTTCACAAAGCTTTTCAATCAATTTCTCTTGACCACAACTCAACATTGATTGACCCTAACATGCTTTAGGCTCGGCCATGATGATCTTATTGGTGGAAAAGGATCTGGTTTGGACTCATATAGCATGTTAGGCAAGATAATAGGAAGAGTTTGGAGTTACTATAGTGGAAATAAGATCAAAAGGCAAGGCTAGAGAGGAGTTTGGTCACCATCTAGGCTCGACCTATGGGTCCATATGGCTCGGCCAGGGATGCTGCATGTCAGGTCAGATCTGAAACAAGGCTATTGGTGATGATACTTGCTGGTGGTGGAGGCTAGAGGTGGTGGCTGTGGTCAACAATGAAGGAGATGTTGAAACTAGCTCGGCTGGGTACCTTGTTTTGGAGTTTTTGACCTTGTTTTGTGGAATTGCTTCATCTAGCCGGTCATGGCCTAAACTAAATCAGAGAGGCTAGTGGTTAGCTCGTGGATGATGATGTGGAGGAAGTGGTGGGGTCGGTGGAGGAGATAGTGGAGGGTATAGGCCGAGCAAAGCTATGGAAGAATCAAGGCAAAACATTGAAAAATCAATAGAAAAAAATGAAAAGAAAAGTGTAAATGGAAGAAGCCATTACCAATATTTTCAGAGATGTTTGTGGCCGAAATTTTATGATGGAATGAGAATTCTTATATGTGAAAAGAAAATAAATATTAGAGGAGTTTCTCATGGCAATCATGTGGAAGAAACGGTCAAGCAATCAATGTTCTAAAACGGCAAGAGAAAATGAAAGGATTTAATTCCTATTTAAAAAAATAATAAAAGGAAAATGAGAACTCTTCCTATCTTCACGTGAATTGAAAGGCTACATGTAAGGAACGACTATGGGTATTGAGGAATAAGTTAAGGTAGGAAATAAATAAATAGGTAAATAAAGAGGTAGGAAATCAAAAGATGGGGAAATATAAAGGTAAGAAATAAAATTGAAACGTATCAAATAAAATGTAACACATTATTTATTTCTTAATTTACAATTTGATGGAATGGACATTACTTTCAAATATTATCATAATTTACATTAACAAAATATTTAAATATATTTATTAAAATTTATTTCCCAATTTACTAAATAAAATCGATTGAAATCTTGCAATTGTGCATTAACTATAATTTCCACTTATATTGAAATTTTGCCAAATATAACATTTGCTTTACTTCCTTTATTGGAATTTCATTTCACATTAACATAGCATTTATTTACATTTATTAAAATTTATTTTCAATTTCCATTAACAAGCTAATAAATAGGTAACATACAAAATCATTACCGTTAACCTTTAGTCTCATAAATAGGCTTTTATTCCTTACAAATCAAAGTTATCATTTATTTTCAAAACGCTAAATTTCATTCACTTATGCTCCATCTATAGCCAAACATAACATTTAGATTTCTTTTTATTAATTGGTATTCCCTTCAATACATAGATTTATTAACCTTGACTAGTATTGTTCACCTTTCATTTACTTAACACATTCTCATTCCCATAAATGTAACCTTAAATTATATTTTTATTAGAATTTTATTTCCCATTCCAATTCAATCAACAAATTAAACATGTAACTTATAATAATTGTTTACAAGCCAAGGTTACACTTAGCTTTATCATACTTCAACCAAATTTTTAGAATTCCATACATATTACCGAATTCATTCAATTACTATTAATAATATATAAATTCCTTTAGTTATACAGCACTTACACTTATTTACTTATTTTATATTTTTTTATACCCAAGTGCAACAATATACACAATTTCATTTTCATTATGATTTTACTTAAATTGTCAATAATCAGTTCTTAATAACCATGGCTATAATACATTCTTAACATTTACTTCGATATAAATTATAATTTTTTTATTTCTTTCTAAACTTAATTACAAAATTTTTATTAATTCAACCAATTTATTTATCAAAATTTACGGGTCGTTACATAAGAACACATGTAAGTAAATTAATTATGAATAATGATAATTGTTGGCATTATAAACAAGTGTCAAATTTTATTTTTATTTTCTTTAAATTCTAAAATAAATCCAAATATACATTTGTATAAACTATCTCCTTCTTCTTCTCATTTTCTTTTTATCTTCTTAATTTTTTTTAGAACTCATCCATGTTAAAATCTTCTTCCAAAACCAGAAATTATCATAAACCTAAAAACTGTTTTTTTCAAACCCAAAATCAAATCTGAAACCATTCTTCAAATAATCACCTCCTCAAACCCAAAATCAAACAATTCAACTCTGTTAAACCGGTCACCATTTTCAAAAGTCCGTGAAACGAATTCTGTAACCATTTCCTCTCAAGCATATTTTCAAAATGCAAAGCCTGTAGCAGATTTTTTTTAAATGCAACCTGGAAGTACAACTTCAAGCAATCCTCTCAAGCCTTTAAAACACTTTTTCATTTAAAAACCAAGTCTGTAGCCATCTTTCAAGTGTTAAGAAGCTTCAACTTGCATCAAAGTCTCAGCATGTCTGTTTTAAAGTATCCTCTTCAGATTTTCAAGTTTTCCAGTTTCAAGTGATTAAAGCTTTTTGAAGTTTTTCAGTCTTCAAAACCTAGAAATCAAGCCTCTGCCTCTTTAAAATTGGTGAGTAAACTTTTTAAAATTTAAATCTAAGTAAATATATATCTGTTTGCTTGTGAAGTATGAGAGGAATGTTACTTATTTGTGCATAAATATGAATTATATCTGTGTTTATGAGTGATGCAAGTGTGCATGTTTGTTATATTTAATCACCTCTGTTCTTGGTTTTGTAAATTAAAATTTTAACCAAAAATCAGAACTTACTCACCTGGTCTTTATTAGGATTAGAGATTCAAACATTTTATGTTTGTTTATTACTAAATTAAAGTTTAAAATTAGTTTCAAGTAAAATAAGTTGGAAATACATCTAGAAACAAAATAGAACAGAAGAAAATTTAAAAGTATGATGAAATCCATCATCGTGGATTTCTGTTTCAGGTTTATAACTTGAATTCATATTGGAAATGAGGAATTTAAAACAAAAATCAAAATCTTTAAGTAAGTATTGGGAGTGCATTTCAGTGATGTCTGAAATGGGTTTTCTGAGCAATTGATGATGATTGAAAGGCCTGGGATGACCGGGATATTTGTTGGGGGTAGAGGAAGGATAGGGGTATTTGACAAAAATGGTGGGAAGGGTGACCGATCATCATGGTGTTGGCGATGAGGTAATCTTGTTTCTAACCCTAGTTTTGGTCGAGCTGGAAGATTGGGATTCTTCTTTTCTCTGGTGCATCGAGTTTAATGAGATTTTGGGAATTGGTTCATGGAAGACAGGCGATGATGTGTGTAGCGATCCTGACTCGGCCTTCGAAAATCGGCACCGAATACGACACTCGTATTCAAATGTCGCAGACCAAACACCGAATCTGGTTCGCCGGAGCTTATAACACATTAAGTATAACACAGCGGAAGAAACAGAATATATCAATATACAACATTTGATACACTATCTGATACAATATGATACAACAGATGATACGATGAATATACATTAGAGATATGATACAAGACAATAGAAACGGAAAGAAAAGATAACACTAGCATCGGAACAAAATCTCCAAGATGATCTTCAAGAAAGAACTCCAGTATCGGCAATCCCCATCTCCAAAGCTCCAACCTAGAAATAGCTCGAACTCCCAATAGCGATGAACAAAGATAAGCAAGGTCAGTCCTGATCCAAAGACTGAACTAGCTCCAGATAATCTACTAAACATGACTATCTGAAAAACCCAACTCTAGACTGTCCGTGTTGGAGAATAGTGGGCACCCAGAGTTTAGGAAAGGAACAATAAACTCCAGGTCATGGGACTGGTATGAGCAAAAAAACAGTTTATCTTTATCAAAAACCAAACAAAAGGTTTTAAAAAAAAATCCGCAATGCTTTTTGGAAAGTGAAACTACCATAAGGCCTCCCGCGACACACACAATGCAAACACAGAATTGGAGGAGATTTCTCCTTATGATAGTCAAATGTGCTTGATACGAGAAAATTTCTTTGATATTATTACTAGTGCATAGTGTAGAAAACTTTTCGAAAGTATAATATACATCCTAGCCAGCATAGGCATTTCACACTTATGCCTACTATAGCTATCATGTTCAGTAGCAGGTTACCGACACATTTCATGGCAGGTTATACAACTAAAACCGTACAAGGCGCGTATTGTTTTGATTGGATTTCCAACAAATGGTCAGGCTAAGGAAATTCCTACTGTCCATGGAATCGCCTCTGGTGGGACGTCCCGAGAACCTAACCGGATCTCTGCCAACACTAGGTCGGGTTACCTCTGCAACTAGGTAACTACTACTCGAGCATGCCATCCCCCGGTCCTTTGGGATCTTTATCCGAGGTGCCTCTAAACCACAAAGCAATCACAAAGTAATAGATCTGCAGTATCCACATGAGTGAGTATCTGGGCTCCATACTATGGTACCACCCTTTTCCAAAAGGGAATGACATACCCTAAAGGGCGCGACCCTCATAACTTTGCCGCATCTTTCCTGTTTCGACCATTTCCGGGGTGTGAGGTCCTGATGCAATCTCGTCCACAAAGCTGCGCTTTATACAAAAGCCATGCCTTGATCAACAAATGATACACAACAGCACTCAGCATGCCACACTATAAAATTGGGAGTATATCACTAATAACTACATAACCTCTTAGCTCGTACGTCTCAGAGAAGGGTGTTAAGCTAAGAGAATAAATTCTCTGCCACCAAGCAGAAATGTATTTGATAGGGATCAGTTTAATATCTCAAAGTGTAGTGTCGGACATACAACCATAAAAGTCTGTTCCGGGTTCGAACAGAATCGAAGGCACTTCCGAAGAAGCCCTTGCAATCCGGGTATCCACAATCCCGATCGGACTTCCCATCACTTAGGGAATCTCGATACCATAGCTACTCGGTGCAGAGACAATCGATAGGTTATCCTAATGTTCTTGAAGACATCCGGTCTTCAACACCGGTCTTCAAATACAATCCATAACGTCGTATCACTATTCGGAATGGGTTATATGACACAAGGTCCTCTCACGGCTAAACCAAACAGTAAGCGCAATATTTAAAAACATATGGATATGGGATTTCAGTTAAGTCACAACTTAAAAATCCAGAGCTTTTCTTCCAAATGGTTAAACAATTTACCATTTTAAATCTTTTAACAAAAAGATTCGTTTCACAAAGTTCACCTAGTTTCACAAAGGTCTGTTCATAGATTTCAAAACCATTTTCATTTCAATTGGATTAACTCATTAAATCTTTAAATTAAAGATTTAATTTATAGCTTTCAAACCGTTTCCAAAGTTTTATTTATAACTTGGAAGACCATGTTTTTATTTTAGACTTGAAATCCTTCTTACACAAATTAGAAGTTCATTCCTTATGTGAAAGCTCTTATTATTTGAAAACAAACAGTGTTCATTTTGGAAAATCCGATTTCATTTTATACAAGTTAAAATTCTTGGGTTAAATTCAAATTCCTAAAAACAATACTTTTAAAATGGTTTAAAAACCATATAAACACATTCATAAGTTGAATAACCTCTTTAAACCCTAGTTCCCAAATCATAGAATTCAATTTCAAATATTGAATTCAAATTTAAATCAAATTATTTAAATTTCAAAACTCAATCAAGTTATTCAAAATAACTTTTAGTTTTGAAATTCATTTTCAAAAGCTTCAATTCTAATTCCAAAACTATTTTGGATTCAAAAATTCAATCTTTAAAACTATTTCAAACTCTGTGACTTTACCCATTTCCACGTGCAATCCATATTCGTGTGTGTATTAGTGTGGTCCATCGGTTTTACATAATAGTGCACAACATCAATCATCACAGATTCAATCATACCGATAAGCGGTGTATCCCATAACTCTTATCTTTATTCACGGATTCATAGATAAAATAAATTTATCAACCACAAAGATTTACTATTACAATTCGTTGTGGGTTTCGGATAACCAACTGCAATCCGACTCCCTGTCGCATCGAAATTTAAATGTCGTTTTACGGGTCAAGGGGTTTTTCATGTTCATACAACAGTATATTCATTACAGATATAACAGCTCAGCACAAAGCATTATATAGCATCACATCATATATCAAATATATCAATCCATCACGCAACATTCAATAACAATCAAACATCTTCGATTAAGGTGAATAAATCGTGTGGTTTTAAATTTATTACTCACATAATCATTAGTAATCTTTAAGTCAATGATTTATCATTAACTACAATTAATTAAGTCTTAACCACCTTCATTAATTAATCATTTCTTTAAATAATTATCTTAATCAATTAACTCTTAACTGTAATTAATTAAATATTAATTATTTTTATTAATTAACCTTTAATTAATTTTCTTAATTAACAAATAATTCATCTTTAATCATTACATGGTTAATCCCTAATTATTTAATTATTCTTAATTGAAACACCCTTAATTGATTCATAAATTAGTTAACTTTAAATTGATCACTACTTTATTAATTATAAAACAAATCATCCTTCAATTATTAATCATCAAGTAATCAATCCATAATTATAGTTAATTATTCCTGATAAATCAAACTTAAATTATTAACAATCTTACCTTAATAACCTTTAATTAAATTAATTACTCCCAAATTAACTACCTGAATTAATCTATCACATTAATTAATTACCTTTAATTAATTATAATAAGTGATCATCCCTAATCACAAGATCATCTTTAACCATTGGTTAATTAAGTAGTTGTTTTTAAGCAATTGATCACATTTGATTACTGATCATAAATCAGCCAACCTTTAAGAAGTCGCCCTAATTAATACTTCAAAATAAATTATCATTATCATAAAATTTAACTTAAACTTTCAAGTTTACTAATGATTAAAAATATTATTTTAAGACAAACTATTTATCTATTAAATTGACTTCTTAATTAAGTTTATTTGAATTTTTTTTTCAAAACAACTTGAGAAAGAAAAACTTACTTAATTTTAAGTTGAAAAGCTACACAACTTTTATCAACCACTGATTTTAATAAAATTTTCTTGTATAAAAGGGATTGTTTTTTTTAAATTGTGATCTCTAAAACTTGTTTCAAAGTTTTAAAGTTGGATTGGTGAAAGGAGCTAATGCGCACAAGCAACTGAGCTCGGTGTGCCTAGGTCATTCTACTGCAGATGAATAAAGCAAGAAACCAATCCACAAAATAACCTAACATACATTCGGCCCAAACCCATGAATCATGACCAGAAACCCGAGCTACAACCCCTACCTCCTGAGCATGTCCCTGAGTCACCCTTCCTCATCTCTGTTCAGTTTTTTCTTCTTTGTTTGTTTTGTTTTGTTGAAAAATTCCACACGAACTACCCGAGACATTCCCAACCCCTTCTTCGAGTTCGTCTTCGAGTTCGACTCCTTCCCTAAAAATAACCCACTGACACCATCAACGCCTATGCACGTGTACGACCAGTCCGGTCAACTCCGGTCATCGCCACTACCTCCGATAAGTCGGCCCCAACCTCACTAACTAGCCCCAACCACCAGATCGACGAAATTGGAATGATATCAAAATTTAGTTGCTCGAGACATCCTGAACCCAAACTCCGACCAAACTAGACAGCTCGCACCACCACCCTCGTACACCAGCGATCACGCCACCTTGTCTAAGCTTTGCCACAAAACTACGCGTCGATCCCCTGGGGTGCGATCGCCTGGATCTACATGATGACGACGCACGAACCCAATTCCTGACATCGTCTTCAAACTAGGCTAAAACCCTACTATCTCATCGCTTGATCACCACAGCATTTTATAAATTCAGTTCCTATTTTTCTCAAATCCACCGATGCCCCAGCTAGCTTCACCAAGAACCACGACCCATAATTTAACGACGGTCGACGAAATTTGATGATAATGTATTTTCTGTTCAACTCTAATTTTCCCAACATTCCCAAACTTATAAATCATAATCTTCATACCAAATTTCCTCATTTACACATACAAATCAAATTATAAAGTCCAAACTTAAAATTATAATCGTTGATTTTTATGTTTTGAGAAGCTTTAACTATTATTTTACAATTCTTAAGTGTTTACCAGATATTTCTACTTGAATTTATTTTTAATATTAATTTTAGGCCTAAACAAACATTTAATGTTTGAAGACCAAACTCTGTATGGAATCAGAGGAATAGGAAGATGAATTTTTAGTTTACATTTGCAAATCCTGTAACAAGAACAGGATAAACAACTGACTCTAACCACCTCTAAACACAACCATATAAACATGGGTTCTACTTTTTTTATACATATTCATGCAAAGCACCATCGTCACAGAACAAAGCACAATCCAGATTCAATTTTATAGATAGATTTGCTCACTTGGAATTGCAGCAGAAATAAAGAACAGAGAACAGGCAGTTTCAAAATGAGAATGGCCTGTTAATTTTTTTTGGTTTCTTCTTTAATCTTGGAGTTTAGATCTGTAAATTGTAAATACAGATCTGTATTTACTCTTTTCTGTACTTAATTCATTAAAGACAAACAATTTTAAATTACTTACAGGTTTGAAATCTTTTATATATTTATAGAGGAACTTTCCTGCATCTAAAAACAGAAAACAGTTTTGCCTTGAACTTGATTTGTTTTCCTGCAACTGATTAATAAAGTTGTTTAAATATTTTTTTATTTACCGATTACTAACATCAAATTAAAATTTAAGAAAAATAAATTTACTTGCCTTCAATTATTTCCAGAGAAAACTGCACTGCTCTAATCTATTTCAGATTAAAGCTTCCTGATTTATTGCTTCAGATTTGAATTTGACACTTTATGATTTGAATTGATGAGTTGATCTTCAGGTTGCATTGATCCTTGTTGTTTCAGATTGCAGTTTGATTGCAAAACTAAAGCTTTGCTTACAGGTTTTTTTTATCTGATCTTTGCTCTGATTTTTTTCTGGTTTCAGGTTTTATCATTTTTTTTCTTTGGTGTTGTAGTTTGTGATATCAATCTTTGTTACTGCATATTTCTCAGATTTGCTAAAAAGTTATTATAATTGCATATGGGGGAGCTCAAAAGTTTTCTTGTAATTTTTAATTTTATTATTTTATTTAAACAATGACTTTGAATGCCATTTGTAATAAATCATCATGATATTCCCATGTAATTGTTTACTTCTTTACTCCACCTCCTTGTGTATGTTTATCATTTGAAGTTTTCAAAGACAAAAGAAATTTTATTTGTAAAATATTTTTTTTATCATATTTACTTTCTAAATGAATGTACCTTTTATTTCATTAACATATATATACAATAATAAAAAAGAACTGCTTTAACCAAAAATTTACACTATATAAATTACACCTTAATAATTTTAAATGCCACTTATCTTAAAACATTTATTTAAATTTAATTTCAAATTCAAATTCACTTGAATAAAAATTCATTTATGTCTATTACTTCTACTTCTACCAATTTAAAGAAAGAAATGATTTTAAAAACTAATTTTATTAATAAGTGAATTTTTTTCTTTTCAAAAGAAGGTATGTATTATATATATATATATATATAATTTGAATTCAAATGATTTTTTTTCTTTTAAAATATTTATTTTTTTCAAGATTTTTAAACTCAAAATAAATTGGAATTTATTTATGTATAGTTTATTACTCATTTTATTTGTTTGAGATTTTTTTCCACTTATATTCTCAAATTAAATTTCAAAAGTTTAAATATATTATTAATTTTAATTGATAAATTTTAGGATGTTACTTTTTTATCTTTAAGATTTTAAATATACAAATTCAAAACCCCAATTAAATTTTAAAATCAACACCCAAATAAACAAATATCCTATTTAAATCTTGGAAAAATTAATTTAATTTACAATTTTATTCAAAAATTTATTTTAATTATCAATTTAAATTTAATTAAAAATTGGGATCGTTACAGTTTCCCCCCTTAAAAAAAAAGTTCGTCCCCGAAATTTGCAAGGGAGATAAGAAGGAAAGATGATAAATAGAGAAATATCTTTCCAAATCAAACTGGATATCAATTCTGTATTTGGCTTACCTAATCAGAATACAAACAATAGATATAAGAACGAATCTATTTAACACTTCACAAAATATTCGGGTCCACCGGTCTACGAATATGCAAGGGTATTGATTAGTTCGAAGGATAACTAATCATTCGTAGAATATATCGAATACCAGAGAATAGATAGATAAATAGATTTAATCTTCCATAATTCTTAAATACTAGGTTTAGTTTCCAAATTCAGGTCGAAATATCCCAAAGTATATATAACTTGTTCCTCTTCGGACTTCGATCTACATAAGAAATTACAATAGAGTTTTAAATTTGGTTTTAAACGAAATCATTTTATTGATTCAATTCAAATTTAGCTTCATATTTGCTAACCAATTTAACTTAATTTAAAATTAGCAATTTATTTAAAATTTTCAATTCCAAATCTCAAATTCATTAAAGTTTAGATCGAAAAGCTGATAAGAAACCGATGAAGATACGAAGTAAGGACTTTCTACAATGATTCGTAGGGCCATAATCACAACGAAACTTCTTTTTGAAGCTGTAACAACCCGCATATTTGTTGATTTTATATTTAAATATTTTATTTAAATGTTTTATCGGTACTTGGAATTTAGTCCGAAAAGCTACTTTTTGCATACGGTCGAATTAGGACTCGGGACCACTCCCATTGAGTTTAAAATGTCGTTTGCGACCTTTCTGAGTATATGTTTCGATATGTTTGGAGAAAGTTGATTTTTACTACTTTTTCACTTTGGGTTTGGATTTGGGCTCAGCCCTATGTTTAACTTATACTCAAATCTGAGCCACTCCTCCCCATTCACCCTCACTTTCTCCTCTCTTCAGTTTTAAAACATCAATGGTGGGAGAGATGGGAAATTAAAACTCCAAAACCCTAGTTTCCTTTTGCAAATCAAGCTCTAGCTCCAAACTAATAGAAGAACCCATTGCTTCGAATCAAGCTTCTTGAGTTGGATTTGAAGAGTGGTTGATTCTCTTTTGCTTTCAAGCTTCTTTTTCAATTGCTTGGGTTCAAAGGTGAGATTTTTATCTCACATCTATGCTTATATTTATCTTCGAATGTTAGGTATGAATTCCTAACACTTATTCGTGTGCATTTGCTTTTGGTTTGGATTGATTTGGAGAATATTCCAATTTTTGGTGTTTTGAGTTCAATTCGTTAAAAATCCTAACTTTGATGTTTGAACATGTTTTTGGTGATGCATCGAGGAGCATATAGGGCCGGGTAGTTGATTGGCATAATCCCTTAGCGCCGTTGCTCGAGAGAATGCAATTTGGTCGAGGTTGGACCTCATTTGGATGGGCTGGGAAGGGACTGGCAACAGGTCCGGTCGACCGAGCCCTGCTGCCGGCCGACCGACCTGCTGCCAAGTGCATAAGAACTTCTCTGTTTAAGGTTCGGTCGACCAATTATAGGGTTCGACCGACCGACCTGCTTCCCGAGGAATTTTTGGAACAGGGTCCGGTCGACCGAGCTCTATAGCCGGCCGACCGACCTGGTGCATTTTTGCCTATTTCGCCTAGTTGCTTGAATTTCCAACTTTAATCGATTCGTGTTGTTTCCTATTTGTTGTTATCATTTATTATGACTTTGATGACTCCTTTTTAGAGATTTTTGAATATCCATTTCTATGGATTCTTTATCGGTTTCGTTGGATTTTTATCACATATTCGTATGTGAATTTTCGTGATTGATTGTTCCTACAATCTTCTTTGTGATTTGTCACTTTAAAATTATAAAGGTTTTCTATACTAGTAGTAAATATCGAAACTCTTTCTTCAAATGATTTCAACACTATTTTATAACAAAGCTCGTTTTCTCAAACCGATTTCCAATCTATTAGTATATACAAACCTTTACCTCACTCGTATGAGAAATCTAATTAAATGATTTAGTAAAACGAGTGGTATGAAACGCTTGCGTTTACTTCGTCGGTTAATTCTTGGACTTATTCGATTGAATCTCTTGTGACAATTTTCTAGTGGAGATCTACAATTTGTTCGTAAATATTTAAGTTAAGCTAGTGGTTATGGGACATGAAGCTAAGCTCATATTTTTACTAGCTTACTGTAATTGACACTTCTTGATGATCATGACGATCATTTTTGTGATTTAGACTAGCAATGTGCGATGTCTCTTTGTCTGCGAGGGAGACTAAACCCCGTTTTGTGGAGTTTCGACTCCAATTGATGGGGTAGCGCCCCATGGTCTTCGGGCCGTTCGTGTGTCAAAAATTAATGGCTAGCTACCATGAGATAGCGTCTCGTTCGTGTGATACATATGTTAGTGAGTTTTCATGCTCCCGTTCATGTGATAGGCCTCCCCCCTATTTTGTGTGATTTCTGGATTTCCTGTGTCGAATTCTGGAATTTTCTTCTTCACCTATTTTTGTGATTTCTATTGATATGATTTATCAATTTTTGTGCATAGGTGAATTCGTGTGTCATTGACTGGATTTCTTGAGATCATTTCTAGAATTTGTGCTTCACCAATTTTCGTGATTTCCATTGATAAGTTTTATCAATATTTGTGCATTGGTGAATTTGTGTGTCATTGACTTTTGTGATTGACATTGATACAATTGTCAATATTTGTGGTTTGATGAACGAAATAAGGAGTATGACATTTCTTTGATTCTTGTGTAGATTTTGTGATATTGATTAATCTCTTGTTGATTTTCAATTACTTATATATATCACAGCTTGGCATTGTGATTATTATGTGTTTAGTCATATCTCTTACTCTATATCATTTCATCTGATATTTATAGCTAGACTGATCCGTTTATTATTTTCTTATTAAATAATACTCGGGTCAGACCGAGATGTTACAGGTGCTTCTGCTTGACTTCTCATCCAGGATCATTACTCTTACTTTTGGCAAACTACTTAGATTAGTAGTTTATTTTGTTGTTTACACTTGAGATATAGACTCATAGTTGTATTCTTTTGTATAGCACGTGTTGCTATTCTTTTGTATTATTGTGGATCTTCTTGACCACTACTCTGATATACACTTTCATGTGTTAGTGTTAAATTCATATCTATTTCCGCCTTTGTGATATGAATTATCTGTGACTGATTTGTGTTATGTTTATTTCTATATTTGTTTCCGAAGATTATTATAGCCACTGTAGCAGCTTTTTGTTTGTATCGGTATGTCGGATTTTCCTCTTGAGATAAAATGCATGTTATACTATCTGACATATCGGTGCTCGCGCAAAGCAATTACACGGATGGTCGCTCCTCAAAAGCCTTATTCTCCGTGCTAGTTGACAGCATTACACCGTAATGTTCTTGGCTAGCGTGGGTATAGAGGTGGGGCGTCACAGAAGCTGTCACGAAGATATCGAAAGAATTTGGAATCGAATCAAATAAGATTGATAGAGAAAATTTGTTTCCACTGTTGCAGGGTATTGACCATTTATAGTGGTACTCCCCTGTCCCCTATCTCGTCCTCTTCTCACACTCATACTTACTATCAGTGGATAGTAAGTGAATTTACTAAGGCATTCGAATGGATATCTTAGGGATATACTCATTCTAGGGTATACTTCACCCTATCTCTAATGAGTTACTTAATGTGTTATACTCCTGAGCTAAAGTTTTAACCTTCAGCTCTGATACCAAATGCAGCAATCCAGACTCGGCCTTCGAAAATCTACACCGAATACTACACTCGTATTCAAATGCTGCAGATTCAAATGTCGAATCTGGTTCGCCAGAGCTTATAACACATTAATTACAAACAGCGGAAGAAATAGAATATATCAATATACAACATTTGATACACTGTCTGATACAATATGATACAACAGATGATACAATGAATATACATCAGAGATATGAGACAAGACAATAGTAGCGGAAAGAAAAGATAACACTAGCAGCGGAACAAAATCTCCAAGATGATCTTCAAGAAAGAACTCCAGTATTGGCAAACCCCATCTCCAAAGCTCCAATCCAGAAATTGCTCGAACTCCTAATAATGATGAACAAAGATAAGCAAGGTCAGTCCTGATCCAAAGACTGAACTAACTCCGGATAGTCTACTAAACCCGACTATCTGAAAAACCCAACTCTAGACTGCCCGTGTGGGAAAATAGTGGGCGCCCAGAGTTTAGGAAAGGAACAATAAACTCCAAGTCAGTTGTGGGACTGGTATGAGCAAACAAAACAGTTTATCTTTATCAAAAGCCAAACAAAAGGTTTTAAAAGAAATCCGCAATGCTTTTTGGAAAATGAAACTACCATAAGGCTTCCCGTCACACACACAATGCAAATGCAGAGTAGGAGGAGATTTCTCCTTTTGGTAGTCAAATATGCTTGATACGAGAAATATTCTTTGATATTATTACTAGTGCATATTGTAGAAAACTTTTCGAAAGTATAATATAAATCCTAGCCAGCATAGGCATTTCGCACTTATGCCTACTATAGCTACCATGTTCAATAGCAGGTTACCGCCACATTCTATGGCAGGTTATACAACTAAAACCGTACAAGGCACATATTGTTTTGATTGGATTTCCAACAAATGGTCAGGCTAAGGAACTTCCTACTGTCCATGGGATCGCCTCTGGCGGGACGTCCCGAGAACCTAACCGGATCTCTGCCAACACAAGACCGGGTTACCTCTGTTACTAGGTAACTACTACTCGAGCATGCTACCCCCCGGTTCTTTGGGACCTTTATCCGAGGCGCCTCTAAACCACAAAGCAATCAAAGAGTAATAGATCTGTAGTATCGATATGAGTAAGTATCTGGGCTCCATACCATGATACAACCCTTTTCCAGAAGGGAATGACACATCCTAAAGGGCGCGACCCTCTTAACCTTGCCGCATCTTTCCTGTTTCGACCATTTCCGGGGTGTGAGGTCTTGATGCAGTCTCGTCCACAAAGCTACGCTTTATACAAAGCCATGCCCTGATCAACAAATGATACACAACAGCACTCAGCTTGCCACACTACCAAATTAGGAGTATATCACTGATAAATATCAACTACATAACCTTTGAGCTCGTACGTCTCAGAGAAGGGTGTTAAGCTAAGAGCATAAATTCTCCGCCACCAAGCAGAAATGTATTTGATAGGGATCAGTTTAATATCTCAAAGTGTAATGTCGGACATACAACCATAAAAGTCTGTTCTGGGTTCGAACAGAACCGAAGGCACTTCCGAAGAAGCCCTTGCAATCCGGGTATCTACAATCACGGTCGGACTTCCCATCACTTAGGGAATCTCTATATCGTAGCTACTCGATGCAGAGATAATCGATAGGCTATCCAAACGTTCTTGAAGACACCCGGTCTTCAACACCGGTCTTCAAATTCAATCCATAACGTCGTATCACTATTCGGAATGGGTTATATGACACAAGGTCCTTTCCCGGCTAAACAGAATAGTGAGCGCAACATTTAAAAACATATGGATATGGGATTTCAGTTAAGTCACAACTTAAAAATCCAAATCTTTTCTTTCAAATGGTTAAACAACTTACCATTTTAAATCTTTTAACAAAAATATTCGTTTCACAAAGTTCACCTAGTTTCACAAAGATCTGTTCATAGATTTCAAAACCATTTCCATTTCAATTGGATTAACTCATTAAATCTTTAAATTAAAGATTTAATTTATAGCTTTCAAACCATTTCCAAAGTTTTATTTATAACTTGGAAGACCATTTTTTTATTTTAGACCTGAAATCCTTCTTACAAAAGTTAGATGTTCATTCCTGATGTGAAAGCTCTTATTATTTGAAAACAAACAGTGTTCGTTTTGGAAAAATCCGATTTCATTTTATACTAGTTAAAATCCTTGAGTTAAATTCAAATTCCCAAAAACAACACTTTTAAAATGGTTTAAAAACCCATATGAACACATTCATAAGTTGAATAACCTCTTTAAACCCTAGTTCACAAATCGTAGAATTCAATTTCAAATATTGAATTCAAATTTAAATAAAATTATTTAAATTTCCAAACTCAATCAAGTTATTCAAAATAACTTTTATTTTTGAAATTCATTTTCAAAAGCTTCAATTCTAATTCCAAAACTATTTTGGATTCAAAAATTCAATCTTTAAAACTATTTCAAACTCTGTGACTTAACCCATTTTCACGTGCAATCCATATTTGCGTGTGTATAAGTGTGGTCCAGGGATTTTACATAATAGTGCACAACATCAATCATCACAGATTCAATCATATCGATAAGCGGTATATCCCATAATGCTTATCTTTATTCATAGATTCATAGATAAAATAAATTTATCAATCACAAAGATTTACCATTACAATTCGATGTGGGTTTTGGATAACCAACTGGAATCCGACTCCCTGTCGCATCGAAATTTAAATGTCGTTTTACGGGTCAAGGGGTTTTTCATGTTCATGCAACAATATATTCATTACAGATATAACAGCTCGGCACAAAGCATTACATAGCATCACATCATATATCAAATATATCAATCCATCACACATCATTTAATAACAATCAAACATCTTCGATTAAGGTGAATAAATCGTGTCGTTTTAAATTTATTACTCACATAATCATTAGTAATCTTTAAGTCAATGATTTATCATTAATTACAATTAATTAAGTCTTAACCACCTTCATTAATTAATCATTTCTTTCATTAATTATCTTAATTAATTAACCCTTAATTGTGATTAATTAAATATTAATTAAATATTAATTATTTTTATTAATTAACCTTTAATTAATTTTCTTAATTAACAAATAATTCATCTTTAATCATTACATGGTTAATCCCTAATTATTTAATTATTCTTAATTGAAACACCCTTAATTAATTCATAAATTAATTAACTTTAAATTAATCACCACTTATTAATTATAAAACAAATCATCCTCCAATTATTAATCACCAAGTAATCAATCCATAATTATACTTAATTATTCTTGATAAATCAAACTTAAATTATTAACAATCTTACCTTAATAACCTTTAATTAAATTAATTACTCCCAAATTAACGACCTTAATTAATCTATCACATTAATTAATTACCTTTAATAATTATAATAAGTGATCATCCCTAATCACAAGATCATCTTTAACCATTGGTTAATTAAATAGTTGTTTTTAAGCAATTGATCACCTTTGATTACTGATCATAAAGCAGTCAAACTTTAAGAAGTCTCCCTAATTAATACTTCAAAATAAATTATCGTTATCATAAAATTTAACTTAAACTTTCAAGTTTACTAATGATTAAAAATATTATTTTAAGACAAACTATTTATCTAGTAAATCGACTTCTTAATTAGGTTTATTTGAATTTTTTTTTTCAAAACAACTTGAGAAAGAAAAACTTACTTAATTTTAAGTTGAAAAGCTACACAACTTTTATCAACCATTGATTTAAATAAACTTTTATTGTATAAAAGGGATTGTTTTTTTTTAAAATGTGATCTCTAAAACTTGTTTCAAAGTTTTAAAGTTGGATTGGTGAAAGGAGCTAATGCGCACAAGCAACTGAGCTCGGTGTGCCCAGGTCATTCTACTGCAGATGAATAAAGCAAGAAACCAATCCATAAAATAACCCAAAATACACTCGGCCCAAAACCAGGAATCATGACAAGAAACCCGAGCTACAACCCCTACCTCTTGAGCATGTCCCCGAGTCACCCTTCCTCATCTCTCTTCAGTTTTTTTCCTTTCTTTGTTTTGTTAAAATTTTCTTTTACTTGTTGAAAAATTCTACACGAACTACCCGAGACATTCCCACCCCTTCTTCAAGTTTGTCTTCGAGTTCGACTCCTTCTTCCCAAAATAACCCACTGACACCATCAACGCCTGTGCTTGTGTATGACCAGTCCGGTCAACTCTGGTCATCGCCACTACCTCCGGCAAGTCGGCCCTAACCTCACCGACTAGCCTCAACCACCAGATCGACGAAATTGGAATGATATCAAAATTTAGTTTCTCGAGACATCCTGAACCTAAACTCCGACCAAACTAGACAGCTCGCACAACCAACCTCGTACGCCAGCGATCACGCCACCGTGTTCTAAGCTTTGTCACAAAACTACGCGTCGATCCCCTGGGGTGCGATCGCCTGGATCTACTTGATGACGACGCACGAACCCAATTCCTGACATCGTCTTCAAACTAGGCTAAAACCCTACTATCTCATCGCTTGCTCACTACAGCATTTTATAAATTCAATTCATATTTTTCTCAAATACATCGATGCCCTAGCTAGCTTCACCAAGAACCACGGCCCATAATTCGACGACGATCAACGAAATTTGACGATAATGTATTTTCTGTTCAACTCTAATTTTCCCAGCATTCCCAAACTTATAAATCATAATCTTCATACCAAAATTCCTCATTTACACATACAAATCAAATTATAAAGTCCAAACTTAAAATTATAATCGTTGATTTTTATGTTTTGAGAAGCTTTAACTGTTATTTTACAATTCTTAAGTGTTTACAGATATTTCTACTTGAATTTATTTTTAATATTAATTTTAGGCCTAAACAAACATTTAATGTTTGAAGACCAAACTCTGTATGAAATCAGAGGAAAAGGAAGATGAATTTTAGTTTACATTTGCAAATCCTGTAACAAGAACAGGATGAACAACTGACTCTAACCACCTCTGAACACAACCATATAAACATGGATACTACTTTTTTATACATATTCATGCAAAGCACCATCATCACAGAACAAAGTACAATCCAGATTCAATTTTATAGATAGATTTGCTCACCTGGAGTTGCAGCAGAAACAAAGAACAGGGAACAGACAGTTTCAAAATGAGAATGGCCTATGAATTTTTTTATTTCTTCTTTAATCTTGGAGTTTAGATTTGTAAATTGTAAATACAAAACTTTATTTACTCTTTTCTGTACTTAATTCATTAAATACAAACAATTTTAAATTACTTACAGGTTTGAAATCTTTTATATATAACAGAGGAACTTTCCTGCATCTGAAAACAGAAAACAGTTTTGCCTTGAACTTGATTTGTTTTCCTGCAACGGATTAATAAAGTTGTTTAAATCTTTGTTTTATTTACTGATTACTAGCATCAAATTCAAATTTAAAAAAAAGAAGAGAAATTTACTTGCCTTCAATTATTTCCAGAGAAAACTGCACTTCTCTAATCTATTTCAGGTTGAAGCTTCCTGATTTATTGCTTCAGATTTGAATTTGACACTTTATGATTTGAATTGATAAGTTGATCTTCAGGTTGCATTGATCCTTGTTGTTTCAGATTGTAGTTTGATTGCAGAACTAAAGCTTTTCTTACCGGTTTTTCTTTTTTTCTTCTGATCTTTGCTCTGATTTTTTTTCTTCTGGTTTCAGGTTTTATCATTTTTTTCTTTGGTGTTGTAGTTTGTGATATCAATCCTTGTTACTGTATATTTCTCAGATTTGGGGAAAAGTTATTATAATTGCATATGGGGGAGCTCAAAAGTTTTCTTGTAATTTTAATTTTATTATTTTATTTAAACAATGATGTTGAATGCCATTTGTAAGAAATCATCATGATATTCCTATGTAATTGTTTACTTCTTTACTCCACCTCCTTGTGTATGTTTATCATTTGAATTTTTCAAAGACAAAAGAATTTTTATTTCTAAAATAATTTTTTTATCATATTTACTTTATAAATGAGTGTACCTTTTATTTCGTTAGCATATATATACAATGTTAAAAAGGGATTGCTTTAACCAAAAATTTACACTATATAAATTACATCTTAATAATTTTAAATGCCACTTATCTTAAAACATTTATTTTAAATTTAATTTCAAATTCCAATTCACTTGAATAAAAATTCATTTATGTCTATTACTTCTACTTATACCAATTTAAAGAAAGAAATGATTTTAAAAACTAATTTTATTAATAAGTGAATTTTTTTCTTTTAAGAAGAAGGTATGTATTATATATATATATAATTTGAATTCAAATGATTTTTTTTTTCTTTCAAAATATTTATTTTTTCAAGATTTTTAAACTCAAAATAAATTGGAATTTATTTATGTATAGTTTATTACTCATTTTATTTGTTTGAGATTTTTTCCAATTATATGCTCAAATTAAATTTCAAAAGTTTAAAATATATTATTAATTGTAATTGATAAATTTTAGGATGCTACTTTTTTATCTATAAGATTTTAAATATACAAATTTAAAATCCCAATTAAATTTTAAAATCAATACCCAAATAAACAAATATCCTATTTAAATCTTGGAAAAATTAATTTAATTTACAATTTTAGTCAAGAATTTATTTTAATTATCAATTTAAATTTAATTAAAAATCGGGATCGTTACAATGTGGCTGGAGTTACAGCGAATCAGATGGTCTGAGGGAAGTTATTCGGGGCATTTTCTGGTGGGTTATGGGTTCCAGTATTCGTTCTGCCTAGCTCGATTTTGAATTGAGCCTTGTGTATGTGTTTGGAGGATCGGAAATTGACGTATGAGAGATGGTCGGAGTGTCGAAGCCATCAGGGATGATCATCGCCGTCGAAATCAACCGTGTAGGTGCACGGTGATACTTTGGGTGTCTGGTGTTTCGATTGGAAATTGGCTCGAAGAAGAAGTCATGCCTTTGGGATAGTGACACAAGTTCGAACTCAAGTAAGTTAGGTGAGTGTAGCCTGTGAAGTTTAGACTTTAAATAATTCTAAGTTTTTTAAAAAATTGGAAAGAAGGGATTTTACTCGGGATTAAACACGAGTTGTCTTCGGGTTTGACCCGAAGTTAAGTAAAGAACAGATTTTAAAGATTTTAAGATCAATTTGTTTTGGAATTTAAATTTTAATCAAGTTTAAACTTCTTATTTAAACTTACTCTTTTATAATTATTTCTTTAACTATTGATTAAGTAGTTTTGGAAAATTTGTTTAGCCTAAATTTTATAAAATAATTTTAAACCTTAATTTAAAATGGAAGTTTATGATTTTTATAAAAACAAGTTTTAAGACATAAATTGAAATTAGTTTCAAAACTTGTACTTGATAATGTTATAAAAGGAAATTATGTTTTGTTAAACTTCAAATTTAACAAGTAAATGATTATTTATTCTAAAACTTAATTAATGGTTTAACTAAGTAAAGATTAATTATGAAGATAAAATGTTATTAATAATTAAGGCATTAATGAGAAAATGTTTTATCTTAAGGTTAATTAAAGTTTGTAATGAATTGAGATTAACTAAGTTAATTGTGGAAATTAAGTATAATTAATTAATTTGATTAATTAATTATAAAGGATTAATTTAGTGATTAATTAAGAGTAATTAATTGGTTTAATTAAATAAGGGTTATTATTTAATTAATTAAAGGTTAATTAATTATAATTAAGGATTATTAATTAAGATTATTAATTAATGATCAGAGATTAATTAATTGAGTAATTAAGTAATTAAGAATTAATTAATCAAGTAATTAAGATTTATTAATTTAGTGATTAGAGAGTTGTTAATTAAGTAATTAGAGGTTACTTAATTAATAATTAAGATGTACTTAATCTGTAATCAAGTTTTATTAATTAATAATTAGGTTTTATTAATTAACACTTAAAGGATGATTAATCTATAATTAAATATTAATTAAGGATTAACCAAAGGTGATTAAGGATTAATCAAAGGTGATTAAGGATTGATCAAAGGTAATTAAGGATTAATCAATGTTAATTAAGGATTGATTAATTGATAATTATGGATTAATCTGTTATTAAGGTTCTTAATTAATAATTAAGTTTTATTAATTAATAATTAAGGGATAATTAATTAGTTAACTAATGATTAATTAATTAATTAATTTTAAGATTAATTAATTAATTAATTTTAAGATTAATTATGGATTAATTAATTTGTAATTAAGAGATATTGATTAATAATTAAGGTTATTAATTAATAGTTAATGGATAATTAATCAGTTAATTAAAGGTTAATTAATTGATTATAAAAGTAATTAAGGGTTGATTACTTTGTATTGAAGGAGATTAATTAATAACTAAGATTATTAATTGATAATTAAAGGATAATTAATTTGTGATTAGAGATTAATTAATTGATTGATAAGATAATCAAGAAGTGATTAATTAATTAAATGTTTGTAATTAATTAACGATTGTTTGAGTAGGATCAGGTGATTAATTCTTAAGTAATTCATTTAATTTAAGGTGTTTAAATTAATTATAACATGGATTAATAATTCATGTTTATGGATGATTGTTTGTGTAGAATATCTGTATTGGATGATATCTATTGGATGATATATATATTGAATGATATCTATTGGATGACATCTATTGGATGATATCTATTGGGTGATATCTATTAGATTATATCTATTGGATGATATGCTGTGATATTCTGTGATGTGGTATTGGATATATCAATAATAAATGTGTGATATTTATCTATGTTAAATGCTGTGTTTCAATATATTGAATTAAATTAAAATGAATTGTTTTAAACTTTAAAACAACTTGGACCTAAAGATGGCGTTTTGGATTTCGATAAGACCGGGATCGGGTTTCCAGATATGGATATCCGGAAACCACATCGATCCAAATTAACAATAGGTCGTGAATCTCAAGTAAAGATGAAGATTTAGAGTGCAAGGGTTATTGTCGTTAACTCTGAGGGTGATTCCAAAATGAGTGTAATGAGATAATGCATTCGGTTTCGTTCGAACCGTAAACGAACTTGTATGGATTGAATGTTATCAGAACATCGTCAGGTGGACGATGAGCATTCTAAGATAGATGTGTTCTATAAAGGTAATCGCAGCGTCAAGCCTCATCAACCGGGAATGGCTAAAACAGGAGAGGTGCAGCAAGGCTAAGTGAACCGCGCTCAAGTAGGACGAGATTTACCCCTGTCTAGATGTCCCTTTTTATTCGGCTATGTGGGCAGCTAGATCTGCAGCCAACTGTGGGGTTGTCTTGTTCGGGACTGTTCACTAAGGAATGGTTCCAGCCTTATGTTGCAGGGGATTTAGGGTGGATCCTCGGTACGTTGATCTAGGCCACGTACTGTGACAGGCGGTACCCCAGTAGCCCTGCCATCGATGAAAACTCATCCTTCCTATGTGCCCTTACTGTTTTGATTGTATTACCCACTTTTGTGGCTAGTAGTTGGAATTTAATCATGTAGCAATTTCATCTATTTCTTATTTATTTGATAACCCTAGACCCTATTATAATATCACTGGATTTCCTATCAAATGTTTTGGTTAGAGTAAGGTAAAAACTTACTCGTGTTTATATGTGGAAAATCTTACGTGATACCTTTTGTTTTCAAAATGATTTTTAAAATTAAGCAACTTTAAACCGTTTACTCACACCAGACCCATGTCTGACCCAGAGTTTATTTCTGTTTTTCTTAAACTCTCGGGTACTCAAATTTTTATGAGTAGCCAAGAGATCAGGTTTTGGCTTGACGAATATTGGATAGCTTGGAGCAGGAGTCCAGACGTAGATATATCTATATTTCCGCTGTGCTGAGTTAAAGTCTTTGTCTGTTGTAATGGAATGTAATATATTAGACAGAACATTATAACTGTCTAATGTGATGATGTTGTATATCTGTGTAACTTTGATGTAATGACTATGTAATATCTATTTGTCATATTATATTTTGTTCTATTTCCGCTGTGAGATTCTGATATTGTTGAGTTCTTTCTTCTTTCTATTCTATTTCTACCTCTTTCTTTCTTATCGATGATGCGTCTTCTGTAGGATGAAGGGTGGGTCATCACATTTTGTGTTCATCGCTTTTTGAAATTTGATGTTTGGTAATGTTAAAATATGTTTTAAGTTGAAATTATATTTTGACATGCATACTTAATTTATAGAATTATTGCAATGTCTTGTTTTGTTCATAAATTTCAACTCCTTATCCATTTTCGACAATTCCGTACATGTTGAAAGGCTTTGTTAATATGGATAAACTTTCCTTTTAAGATTTACAAAAAAAGTTAAGGTTTTCTATGTGAACTCACTTTTAAAATAGTGGTTCTGCTTTATAAACCAATCTCTAGATTTTGCATTGATAAATAAAATGATCATAACTAATGAGGCACTCCATATTTTCATGATCCAAAATATATTTAGAAAGGCGATTCATTAAGCTATAATTGAGTTGAGCAATAAGCATGAAGACGTTTTGGGTTGATGTTTGGTGCATACTCATTTATGATCACTTCAAAACTAAATAAGCTTGCTTAAAATTGAAATATTAGATATGTTTTATGCATAGATATGCATATGATACTATGTTGTTTCCCCACTTTAGAGACGCATCTTTGATGGGATGCCTCTTTGGAGATGTGTACATGTGTATACATACATACATACATACACATATATATATATATATATATATATATATATATATCTTGTAAAATTTTAAATGCATCATGTCTAAAGAAGACGCTACCATTTTTTTTTTGAAAATTTCAACACTAGGAACATTTTTCATTTTTGTATTAATTTTCTTTTATTTTCTCTTATGCTCTTATTTAGTTTATTTAGCTTTACTAGGTTTTGATCATGATTCTTTAGCAAAACTCTACTTTTTATTATGTTTTTACATAACTTTATCCTATCATCTGTATTTAGTTTTAATGCTTTGCTTTTAAGTTTTACTTTTTGGCATTTCACACTTATTAGTCATTTTTATTAACTGGTCTCATTATTAGTTTATTTATTGTCCTTTATATATATACATGTATTTATGTATGCATATAAATATACATTTATATACATATGTATGTATTGACCTAACAATTGCTATTAAGTTTCTGGTCATCTATAGTGGCTATTGTTGATTACATACATTGTATTATTGTTATTAATAGGAGTTAGACCAAAAATTTAGCCTAGCTTGTATTCAAGTCCAAATGGTTAAGAAAGTTCAATGGTTCCTAGGCAAGAGACCAAACTCCTCGGCAATCATGCTAAGGTTCAAGTTTCAAATAGCCATTCATGTAATAGGCTTATGTTCAAGTCCTTACTTAGAAAATCATGATTTAAATTTGACCTAATGACCACTGAAGTCTCAAATCAAGCTTTATTTATACCCAAAAAAAAAATGAGGAAGATGAGAAAATAAAAGAATAACTTTCTTAATGGGGTTACATGCCTTTATAGATAAATTATGCCCTTGGATCTTTGACACGTGACATCAATTAGGCTTCAATGGTTGAGATTTTTTCTAACATGGCGCGTTGTCGATGTGACATGTGGTATGCCTTTTTTCTCATTTTTTTAGATGTTCGATAGTAGTACTTCTTGATACCAATAGCAATATTCCTTGGCGTTTTATATGTTTATTCGTTGATAGCTCTATATCTCGATACATGATAGCATCCCATGTTGACATGATTTAGATCTCTTATCCCTTGATATTCGATATCATAATATGGCTTGTAATAGCTTCATACTTTTGTATGCGATAGCTTTGTACACTTTGTATGCGATAGTTCTATGCCTTGACACTCGATAGATTCATTCTTTAACATGATATCTTTGGCAGGCGATAGCTCTTTATTCTTTAACATACGATAGCCTTTTACTTCAACATGCGATAACTTTTCATTTGAGTCCTTAATAACCTTGTATCTCGACCCTTGGTAGCTTTGGACTTTAACTCTTAATAGCTTTTCACATCTTGCCCTTTGATAGCATTACACCGTTGGTTTTTGATAGCTTTGCTCATTTCAACCTTCGGTAGCTTTGCTTATCTCTACCTTCAATAGTTTACTCGAATCAACCTTCAATACCTTTTCATTGTTAGTTCTTGATAACTTTCCTCATATCAACCTTCAATAGCTTTACTCATCTCAACCATCGATAACTTTACACCATTGGTTTCCGATAATTTCGCTCACCTATACCTTTTATAACTTTGTACCTATTCACACTAGAAAATTTGGGTGTAACATTTGTCCCCTATTAAGAAAAAGTATTTGTACTAAAAGTATAATCATGAAATACCTTTTTGCTTCTTTTTAGTCAAACTCAGGGTATTCTAGGTCCTATCATCTTGACCGTAAAATTTTCTGTGCATCAAATCGATGGTTGATAATTCACCTCCTTTTCCTATAAATCATCTTCTTCTCTTTCTAACTTTTGCCAGTTCATTTGAAATTGAAAGAAAAACTTAAATTCATCTTCAAAATACTTCGAATTCCCAAACTTAAACCTTGAAAGTAAATTTTTTGTTATCGTTTCCTATCATTTTTGATTCAATTTTTTGTCTCTTTGTTGGTTTAAAATTTTTGGGAGTCGTGCGTTTTTTTAAAGTTGGATCGGTTTCATAAGTTTATGCAAATAAACTGGCTTGATCTTAAGTCATCATGATTTCTGTTAATTATTTATTAGTAGATCTTGGATTTGTTAACCCATCACCAGCCTTATATTTTTAGATGCATGACAGACTTTTATCCTTAGGTGGATGACAGCTTCCAAAAAATATTGACGTACAATAGCTTTTTATGATGTTGACATTCTATAACTATCAAGGTCCTTGACACTCGATAGCTACCTAAATTTTTGTTGCTTGAAGGCTATTAAGATTCTTGGGATTCGATAGTTCTAAGATTTTGACATTCGATAATTATAAAAAAATTAACATTTAAAAGCATTCTAAGTTATTGACATTCGGTAGCTATTAAATCATTGATGCCCAATAGATACTAAAATTCTTGGCATTTGATAGCTATCTAAGTTCTTTGACATTTAGGAGTTATCAAAATTCTCACCACTTGATGGCTATCTAAGTTCTTAATGTTCGATAGCGATCAAACCCTTTTCATCCATTAATTTTCATGTACTCTCTCATTCTAAAGCTATTTATTAACAATTATGGTTCATATATATATATATGTGTGTGTGTGTGTGTGTGTGTGTGTGTGTGTGTGTGTGTGTTAGGGCCATATTCGTCGAACACTATTGATGGCAAGATGACATAACGATCAGAATGGGACACCTTCACAATAAAAGTTGGTATGCAAAAAGGAAAGTAAAGATTAAAGCGAAATCAAAAGAATACTGCACTTTGAAACTATAAGATGATGGCAATGGTTCAAACTACGTCAATTCCCTAATTTCAGTGTCACATTATGATACTGAGCCCAAAACTCGATGCAGTCACGACATGCAGTAAATAATCTACAATTATAATAATCGGAACCGTAGTGTAACAAAAATCCCAAGTAATAATATAACGTAAATGCTGGGTTGCGACACAAAAAGTAATATAAATTGTGTCAAAACATAACACACCTTACTTAAAAAATACGCACACTATTAAAGACGTACTACACTCGCAAGCCAATATATATGGAGAGCAGAATGGTATTAATAATCTTGCATTGAAGGAAAATAGGGATGTGCTGTCCCTTTTTTGACAATAGAAGAAGAGCGAAATGACATAATGCACTGCCATCAGAATTGCACCACCATCGAAACACAAGCTAAAAAGAGGATAACGCTGCACTTAAAGGGCTGAATAAACACCGATATCATTCCCAAAGCATATAAATTGCAAATACCTCCAAGAATGGATCTACACTACACTCACTAGAGGCTACCTTAGTAGTACAATGTAGAGTCTAAAACAATCTAGGGGCTGCACATAGGGCCAATCAAACAGTGCACTAATGCAGATCCATACTCACCAGTAAATGGCAGAGGTATAAGCCTCCTTTATTAATAACCCATGTAGTCGATCATTCTAAGCAGCTCAGCATAGAATCGCATAGAGCGATTGCCTTCTCAAATGGCAGTACGAGCATCCTAACCTACCTTGTAAGCATTATTAATGCTTAGGGCATATCAAAAGTGTAACTGATTTTTGAGCCAAAAGTAATAAAAGCGGTGCAATTTAACCTAAAGAAAAAAGGATAGCGGATAGCCATACTCACACTCGCAAAAAGAAGTAATGCTCGGGTCATTCACCCTTTGAAGAGAGGGAATTTAAATCCCATTCAAATATGGAACCTCTAGCAACAAATTCAAATATTTCCGCCCCAATTTAGATATTCCCGATTCGATTTCAAACTTCTCACCAATGCCTAAAATTTAACCGCTCAAATATGTTTCCCTTTAGTGACACATCAGCAATCTATGCACCAAACAAATGATGTGGATGGATGACACATGGCATGATCTAATGGTGGGAATCAAAGCAACGAAGGAAGAGTGATTGCGGGGATCTGTGTACATCTTTTACATTATAAATAGGAGATAGAATAGAAATAGGGATCCTATTTTGGAGAATTAAAAGAATTGTATCTTTTGTTCTTACTCTCATCCACGTAAAGTTGTATTTAGGAGAAATATATAAATAAAGATTTGACCCGTGGATGTAGGATTTCGAAAGAATATGAACCATATAAAATTCTCCTATCTTTCATGTAGATGCAATATTACTTAATTATTCAACTTCAAATCCCTCTCAACTTTGATTTTTTAGTAGAATATAAACCTAATTTTACATTCTAATGAAGAGTTAGAGTGAAACTACTTGGTTATGTAAGCTTCCAGCTATGCAATCACTACTTAAAGGTAAATTTAATGTCACTTAAATTTGTTGATTCCATAATTATGGAAGTAATTTAAGTGTTAATTACTCTACAATCATTTGAGATGTTGTGAGCTGAAAAATCTCATCAACATTTTTTGGCTTTAGAAGGAGGGTCTAAACCTCCATTTCCCTCTTTTCAGTAAGCTCGACCTACATCTCCCTTGAAAACCATGAATTCTACCAAGCCATCTTTTCCCTTCACTCTAAATGGCCACTCATAGCTTCCCAATCCCAAATCGAGGAAAATTCCTCCGTTGAAACCCCCATGGATCTCATCTTAACCATGATTCAGACTTTCTCTAACTAGATAGACCAACGGAGTAAGAGGATAAAGGAGACAATAACTCAAGGTATCATTCTTCGACCAACAGCACCCCTACCACTCACAGCCCACCGTCGTCATTCACAAAGCACATTGACTATGCAGCAGATGAATGATAACTCCACTTTCAAAAATAAGAACGGTGAGGCTGGACTATGAGTTAGAGCCAGGTCATCCACTCTTAATCTGTTAGTGCAAAGAGAAAATCTGAGTTCAATATGCCCTCAACAACGATAGCGCTACATTACCTTTCAAGGATGACTCGATCTACTTTCAATTTGAGGCTTGTTTGCCTTTCCCCTCTATTATTCCTCCTAGTGGAAAAAATCCCCAGAGTATCATTGGAAATAAAGTTTCCAGCTAGCAAGAAGTGAAAAGTAAACAAACAGTGAAGGCTCGGCAGCCCAAAGGGCCATATATGTTCTTAAAATGACACTGCAACAGAGAAGGAATTTACCTCGGTTTTCTTAAAACCATCAGTACCCTTAGACATCTTGTCTTCGTGGGCCTCTGACTCTTCCTTGCCAGTTGTCCTCCTTTATTAGTCAATGACTACTAGTTAGATCAAAACACATGGGTATTTATTGATTTAGACTGTGATTTTGATGATAGGCTGAAGCCTAGTCAGGGGCTCGAGTCTGAGGACCCCCTCCTGTTTTTGTTGTGATAAAAGGACCTTGAAACACATTACTGTGGAGAAGCCACTAAGAATTTTCACACTTTCTTCTCAATGACCAGGAGATTCAGTTGTTATGTTCTCAGCCCCAACCATTTTCCTGGAAAAGCATGGAGCTTAAAGTGATTAAGACGCATCAATTTGAAAGTCTCAACCAAAAGGGGTGCTAATGTCAAAAGAAGAATCGAGATTAGAAGCCTAATACAATTGAAGTCTTTTGGAGTAATTAAAGGTGAAGCAACTGCTGCAACTGCAAAAATACAAATGCTTGGTACTGCGTTGGGGATCTCAGTTCTCATTATGGAAGATCTACATTACTTATGTAATAAACATTGTAATTATGTTGAAATATAGCAATACAATGAGCTGGACGAAGAGATATTAGACTGTCCAAACCAGTATAAAAATCTCTCTATGTTAACCTCTCTAACATAGCTAAATAACTGGACGTAAGGATATTAGACTATCCGAACCAGTATAAAAACCTCTATATTACTTATGTTAACATAGCCTTATGGATTTAGGGATATAGGATGCTCTGAACTAGTTATCAAAATAAAGTTTCGCAAATGCAGCTCAGCTTTTCAGCCAAACTACTGAACTAGACATAGAGATATTAGACGGCCTGAACCAGTATAAAAACCTCTCTATGTTAATACTGTTAACATAAACACACTGGATGTAAGGATATTACATAGCCTGAATCAGTTATGAAAACCAGGCACAAAATTTGAAAAGGTTGTAAATATGCGACCTGACTTTACAGTTAAATATCAATCTGCTTCCAAATAACGGGGCAGACCATGCCAAGTGCATAAACGTTAACCTGCCTCCAAACAAGGAACATGCCACCCCAAGTATGCAGCAAAATACGCATATCGAAATCTTGGTTCAGGATTCATATGTTGTATAAGAAGTTAATTCAGAAAATAGAAAGGAAAATGATACATGGAATGCACTACAGCCTACAAATCAAGTACAATTCCAAAAACTACTTAGAGCTTGCCAGGTAAACATCAAAAATGAGGATTTTCTTATATTATTTAAAATCCTATTAGAATACACTAAACACTACACTCATATGTACATGACTAGTCTTTCTACAAACACCTTAAAAAGTGGCAAAGAAAAACAATGCACTCCAATTAAACAAACCGCGTTACAGATCTGACTCAAACTTGGAGGAAGAACTAGTTATAATCTTTTCCCAATGGTATGATCTACGGGAATGTAGTGCGGAACATTGAGAAGGGCTGCCCACAAGTTAAAGTATAAGAGGTGGTTATTCAGTGCAGTAATGACAACCGATGAACGACAGGGGCAACACAGCCCTAAGCAGAATGAGGATCGTTACAGGAGCTACACCAATGGTCGTCATAATCCTGTGGATCAAATTTATAATCCACCAAATTGTATAAGTAGGTTAGATCAAATCCTGGCAAAAGTGAGTGAAAATGTCAATTGCATATTTCACACCAATCTCTACCTTAACTTTTCCTATCTTTGTATAGTGAATTTTCCAATAAAGAGCCCTATTAACCCCCAATGAGAAACTGCGATAGAATCTTGGCAAGCTTCACACTCAAGATTGAATATCTTATTCTCAAGGGAATTCACATGCCTCATAGCTACCCTCCTAGTTCGTTCAATCTCACCCAAAATTTGATCCCTCGTTTTCTTAGCGGTGTTAGAAAAAGGACCAAAAAGCTCTTATGCAGTAGAAAGGTAAGGAGAGATGTAGCTTCTAGAAGTTCCCAACTACCTTTTATAACGATCCTCTTACTCATTAAACTTGATCATATAATTATTTTTCAAATTATTTTTCCATTTTAAAGCATCGTCCCGATCAGCTACAATTGGAGGTATGGGGGCGGTGCCCAGTCCAGAAGTGGCATCGAAGGTCAAGGATGCAAAGGATGCATCCTCATTGCTGATTCGTTTGGCGATCTTCCCATATAATTCTTCAACTTTACATTTTAAGTCCTTAATTTCGTCTGTATATGACCTCCTATACGATTTCGGCACCTTTTAAAAACCTTCCAATTCTACAACTCTAGCCAAAGCAGAACTAAGCTTCTTTTCCAAAATGGCCTCCTCAAGGTCTTGATTGAAGAAGTGGGTTGAAAAGAAAATGAGGTCACACAAAGCGAAATTAAAGAAAAGTGAAACCAAGAAAGAATGCTCATAAGAAAATTCACAAAAGAATCTTAATTTCACACAACAAACATACGATCCAAGAAAAGTATCAGATAATACAAAATTGCAAGGTCATTTGTAGTCACGAGTCCCTAAGGTACTATACTAAAAATACCTAAGAAGTACCGGCCAAAGGCGAGGCTGAACTGATGGGAAAAGTTTTTCAAGGGTTGTAGCAAGCATCAACCAAACGGTCCATCAGCCTATCTATAGCGACATTGAAGCCCAAAGTGCTATGAAGAAAATTCAAGTCGAGTATAGGGTAAAAATACTCAAAAACATCCATGGTACGACGCAAGAAAGCTCGCCCAGTCTTATCGTTAACCTTTTCTAGTCTTAGTTTTTCCGAGAGGGAGGCAAACCTTTTTTGAGCTACACTCAGAGAATCCTCAAGGTCATATATTCTTAGTACAGCATCTTTCCTCGTGTTTTCTAAAGTATCAATTAGCTAAGCCTTAGTTTTGTTAGTACTCCGGTGAAGAAACCGAAGTATCTAAGGGCATCAATTTTCCATCCTTCCCTCCTCTTCTTCCGCTCATTTTCCAGAGAAGGAGTTGCATGCACCAGAGGAGTAGGTACCAATTTCGAACTGGGCCCACCTACCAGTTTTCCTCCTTAGGCATATCCCTCTTTCTCAATATGGTGGGAAAGTTGTGCAGATAGGCCTTCTATAGTTTTATTTAATTTCCTAGTTCCATCTCATAAACAATTCCACAAACTTTTTCCCCATTTTTCATTGATCGTCTCATCTTACCTAACTTTGACTTAGCAGCATTAAGCCCAGTAAGCAACTTGGTGTTAAGTTGATGTTGATGGTTCAGCATATCTTTCGCCTCCTTCAGCTCCAAATCGACCTCCATTAAACCCTTATCGAGTCTTTCAATGGAAAATATAAGACAAACATTCTCTTCTTCTATGACCATAGTAGGAGCCTTCACCTCAGCCTCAAACTCATGCACGCTTGTATTATCATGACTATGAATCATAAGGGCGGAAGGGATGTTGGATTTAAGAATCTAATTAAACTCAGGTGAAGACATAGTGAGTAATAATGAAAAGTTTGACATAAGGAAAATCAAAATGCACCTGTTAAAATCAAAATGGGAATGCATGTTATTAACTACATCATCATATGACAAATTCAACAAACCATATGCAAACAGTGACAAGGGTAGGTAGAATTCAATCCCTAAGTAAGTTCCTGAGCCTACGCTTAAACCACTTAAGGTATGGGAAAGAGCCACTTTCTAAGGGGTATTGCCCTCGATGCAACATTAAGTCACTTAGTGCCTCTTTTTCTTTAACTACTTAATTAATCCTGGATAACAACTCATGGGTTTCGTCCTTAAGTTTTGTAAAACACCCATCTAACTCTCTCTTACAATTACTGATAGCCATGGCACTAAGATCGAGACGATCTAAAGTTTGGGTCTTGAGCCCGTCTTCTCTTTCCTTCAGAAGTTTCATAAAAAACTTCTTTGGAAGACTAAAAAAAATAAAATAAAGACAACGTGATCATGCATAAGACAATGACAAAATAGAAATAGCAATGAAGAAAAACCGATATGACAAAAAGAGTGAACTTTTTTTTATTACATACAAAAAGAAGTATTAGAATTCACACACAAAAAATAAATATTTACATGAGGATTTGAAATAACCTTGATTTTCTTAAACCTTTGGCACCCACGGACCTATTATCTTCTCTGATCTCTTTTTCCCCCTCCCTGTCTACTTGCAAAGAGGCGAAAGGAGTGGCATTTTCTATAGCAACATCATTTGCCCATTGAGTCCGATAGTAGGTGGATACCCTATCAATCAAATCCCGATCCCTTAAGAAATCATGTTTGATCTTTGCATTAAACTGATGTCAAGCTTAGGCATACATCTTGTAGGCTACAGTGGAAGTACTCTCATTGAGTTCCTCCTCTTTCTCTTTTAGTTCCTAGACTTTAAAAAGCCAAGGCATCCATTGTAGATTTGGCCTGCCTCTTAGTCTCCTCTAAAAACGACTTAAAATCTTCCTCGATTTTTGCCTTTCCAAAAGAAATTTGAGCTTTTTTGGAAGCAATATTGGCGTTCTCACATGTCACTGAAGCAAGACTCGCTTCAAGTATAGAAACCTAGCCATAGGTAACAACCTGGACACCTTTTCGGTTCTTCCAGGCATCGATTTTCAAGGCTCCATGCTAAAAAAAGAAGGGAAGAAAACTACAATGTGTATGGAGTATGCATAAAAAAGGCAATTACATAGGACCAGGCCTTTCCATCTCAAACATAAGAACAGAAGAAGAAATCTCAAGGAGCATAAGAGGAAGAAGAGAAGGAGGAGACGAAGTAATGCTGGACAAGTTATATAGAACAATCTTCTGTACCATCTCAGCAAGTTCAAACACGACCCCCTCGGGAAGAGACAAAAATCAAGCGCCGGTGAAAGGAAGGTTCTGCAAAGGAGGGATAAGGAGAGTCGCGGAGGTAGAAATGGTAGAACCATTCAAGGAGAAGGGGAAGCGATCAACTTCTTAGGGTCTCGATCAGAATCTGTGATAGAATCGTGCTTTCTTTTCTGAACATGCTTCTTCGATAGTTTCCTACGGAGCGGCTTCAAAACATCTCTATCTATATCACCAACATATAAAAGGGAATAAAACGTCGAAATCAAAAGAAGCTTCCTATGATGGTCAAAATCATAAGAATAGTAAATGTAAAATATACTATAAACAAATCATACCTCTAAACTCAATCAAAGTTAAGGAAATGTGTGATTTGGATGTAGAAAAATATATTTCTTCACCATTCCTTCATTAAGGAGCCTTTTTATTTCCCTCTCCTTTGCGTCTAATCCTAGAATGAGATTCGTATGCAATTTATATGATTCGATGTCCTCCTCATATAATAGATGTGAGTGGGATATTGAAGAAAAGAAGAAGGAAAGTTACCTAAGTTCAAAATAAAAAAGCACAGATCAACCCAACTCTGAGTCTTCCGGGGGATGTCCAGAAGAACCAATTTGTTGGCTTAGGCATAAAAAAGGCCAATCTTGCCCCTTGAAGGACTTTTGTTAATATCAAATAGAATCTGATGCTCCGCACAAGTGAGGTCGTAACCATTCGTAGCATAAAGGTGGCCATCACAAGAATACAAGAAAGAGGGGCGAGTTGGATAGGCAAGAGATCAATGGCGAACAACCATTGATGAAGGACTGGGTTTGGGGGGAAGATAAAGCCCACATCGTATATGTTTAGGTGTTGGGAAGGAGGGGGTAAAAACCATTGGGATATTGTTGATATGCTCATGAGGTTTAGGAGCCCTAACCTCATAACCTATGAACCCAAATTGATTTAAATTGCCATTGAATTCTTCCAGTTAGGTAATTTTAGAGGATGAAACTAAGTGGGAAGATGAAGAGGAAGCCTTTTATAGAAAATAAATGCTAAATTAAAGAGATCTAATAGAAATAAGAAAAAAAAGATTCTTACTTTAGTCTAAAGGAAAATCTGAATTCGGGGACGGGATCGATCCAATGGATATTGACTTTTTGTTCCATTCCTTCTTTTCCTTTCTTGGATAAGAGCATAAAAAGAAACAAAAGGAAGAGTTAGGAAATATATATGTACCTTAACTTGAATGTTGGCCACATGACCGAAATGATGAAGGAACTTGCGAAACATCGGTCGATTAGTAGCCAAAATAATGAATGCAAAGATCGAGATAGATTTACCTAGAGAAATAAAAGGTTTGATTTAACAATGATCTGGAAGTGGCCCAACGGGGGAATGACACATGTATAAAAGCATTAAATGCAAAAGCAACTAAGGAGACTTTTTTCACTAGTGAAAAGAAAGGAAAGAATGTACATAAGTAATGAGGCGCGTAGACTAAGGGTAAATAATGACATGTCTACATTGATCTGTGAACGCTGCGGACTTGGAGAGTAAGTGTTACACACATATTTCTTGAACACTATTAAAGCCAAGATAACATAACGATCCAAACAGGATGCCCTCACAATAAAAGTTGGATTGCAAAAAATGAAAAGTAAAGAATAGAGCAAAATAAAATGAATACTACGCTTGGAAACTGTTGGACGGTAACAAAGGTTCAAACTAAGCTGATCCCCTAATTTAGTGTCACGTTATGATACCGAGCCTAAATTGGACATGATCAGAGGATGTAGTAAATAGTCTATAATTATAATACTTTGAACTACGACGTAACCAAAATCCCACGTAATAATAAAATGTAAATAATGTGCTATGACACAAGAAGTAATATAGATGACATCAAAACATAACACACATCATTTCAAAAAGATGCACGTCGTCAATGACATACTTCACTCACGAGCCCATATGCATGGACAGTAGAACTATACCAACAATCTTGCGCTAAAGGAAAATAAGGATGTGCTGCCCTCTTTCTAACACTCAAAAAAAGTGAAATGACACACTGAACCACCATTAAAAGTGCACCGCCATAGAAACACGAGCTCAAAAGAGAAGGATTGCGTTGCACTCAAAAGGTTGAATAATCCCTGATATCATTCCCAAAGCATACATATTGCCAATACCTTCAAGGATAGATCAGCACCACACTCAGTGGAGGCAACCTAAGCAGTACCGCCTGGAGTCAAAAGCCATCCAAGCACTGCATACATGGCCACTCAAACAATGGACCAATGTAGATCCATTCCCATAAGTAAATGGCAGAGGTATAAGCCTACCTTATCAATAACCCATGTAGTCCATCATTCAGAGTAGCTTAGTGTAGAATCACATAAAGCGATTGCCTTCACAAATGATGGCATGTTCAACCTAACCAACCTTGTAAGCATCATCATTGTGTAGGGCAGATCAAAGGAGCAACCATCTTTTAAGGCAAAAATAATAAAAGTGGTGCAATTCAACCTGAAGAGAAAAAGGATAGTGGCTTATTGTGCTCATACTGGCAAAAGGAAGCAATGCCTAGGTCATTCACCCTCCGAAGTGAGGGAATTCAGAGCCCAAACAAATTTAGAACCTCCCACCACAAATTCAAACATTTTCGTTTCAATTTCAAATATTCCCATTTTGGTTACAAACTTCCCGCCAATTCTCAGAATTTAACTGCTCAAATCATGGTTTCCTACCAAAGACATGTTGACAATCTACGCATACTAAACTAGTGATGGGAATAGATGGCAAATTTCATGATCCAATGGTAAGAAACAAAGCAGCGGAAGAAGAGTGATAGCAGGGATCCACTTACATCTTCTACGCTATATGGGAGATAGCTGGGAATGGAAAAGGGGATCCTTTTTGGAAAATTAAAAGAATTGTATCTTATGTTCTTGCTCTCATCAATGTAAAGTTGTATTAAGGAGAAATATATAAACAAAGATTTAACTCGTAGACCATGGGTTTCGAAAGAATATGAACCACATAACATTCTATGTCTTTTATTTTAATGCATTATTACTTAATTATTTAACTTCAGATCACTCTCAACTTTGATTTGTTAATAGAACATAAACCTAATTTGACATTCTAACAAACAGTTAGAGTGCAACAACCTAGTTATGTAAGTATCCAGTGACACAATCACTACTAAAAGAAATTTATTTTGTCATTTAAATATGTTGAGTCAAAAATTTTGTAAGTAATTTAAGCTTCATTTACTCTATTATCATCTGAGGTGTTGTGGGGCGAAAAATCTCATAAACAATATATGTATATATATAGATATAAACTTCTTATATTTACAATGCATTCTCCTTTTTATTAACTTAAAACAATAATTTTATGGCACTCCATTGACTAGCATACTTATGCTCTGTTCGCTTAGAAATCATGATGGGTAACAAGAGAGGAGTTTCAAAGAATTATTCAAGTACTCTAGAATTGGAAAAAGAAATATACTCATCCTGAAGAAAAGGTTTGCATATTTTTAATCTCTTATCATGAATAGAGAGGAGATATACTCTATTCTTCAACCCTTTCTAATCACTGGAGTTGAGACTAGAGTTCCTGGTCCTTTTAACAGGATTAACACACCACAAAGGATTTTTTTACTTTTACTCCCATTCATATTTATAAGGTACTACCTTCCCTTTAACGATATTGTTACCAAAATTATGGCTATCCTAAAAATGGTTCTAATTCAGGTTAACCCCAATTCTTATAGCTACATCCATTCTCTCTAAATACTACTCAAGGAACCTGAAATGCAAGATTTAAGTACATCAACTTTGTGCTCCCTTAACACTCTTTAAAAGGTCAAATATCTACCGGATTTCTCCATCTTTCATCTTTGTTCGTTTGACTATTGATTGACCTCGGATCCCATCAAAAAGACTGGAGACCGAGGTCATCAGCTCTTTTTCGTAAGATTCTTTTCTCAAAAATTTGCAGAACTTTCTCTCTTCCTACTATATTGTTAATCTTAAATATTTCACCTTTTTAATTTAACATTTGATTGTTTTTCTTACACTAAACTTCTTATATTTGCAAATCCCGCTTCTAAAAAAATAGACCCCAAGGTGTTGGCAAATATTGATGAACTTAGGAAGGCCATAATGTATTCTTGGTGTCGATTGAGACTTCTTACCGAAGACAAATTGAAAAAGTAAGGTTTGATTTAGCAATTTCATAGGGTTTTGATTGTGCCTCCATGATAAAATGGACTGGACATGGTACTAAATCACCCATAATGGTTAAATTTAACACATTCTCCATCAATAGCCATGTTCAACTCATACCTTCCAATAGCCTTTGATACTCTTTAGGTTCTCGTCGTATCTCTGTTTTCCTTATTTCAAGTAAAATTGTTGTTTTACTATATCTTATTTATTTCATAGAATAGATATTAGTTTGATTAACCCTGCTCTTTTATCGTAAAGCAAGGATACAATGGACCTTATCATTTTACTGAAAGTCTCAGGTTTACCACCATTGCCTCCCACTTCTAGAATCACCTCGTCTATTATCCCTACAATGGGCAATGCTTTTCTTGTGGCTAAATCTCAAAAACATATAAGAGGGCTTAACCAGTTAACAGTTTCTTCAGAGTCTTCTCCAACTGAGAGATCTAAAGGAGATGACTACCTTCAAGAACGCTCTTCACCTCTTCTTCACAGGCCACCACAATTGCAGCAACCATTGCCCCACCTTGTCCAAGTCCCAGTATTCACATTATGGGTTCCCTTTTAAGGGATTCTTTAGCCAAACGGCACAGACAGCATGGACTTCACTCTCCATCTATTATGGATACTTATTTTCTTTTTAATGCAGGAATTTCTTATTCTTCTAGTTTTATTAGAGTTATTAACGTATATTCTTCATTCTTCTATTATCTCTTCTTTGGGAACCATAGGATCTCCCTATCTTTTCCATACACATACTTGTACTTCTTTACAATATCATATTTCAGTATGTTTTATTTTTTACTTGATAAATTAGTTTAATACATAAGGTTTGGTCAAGATATTTAGCGTTTAGGTTGGGAAGTATATGTTCTTGCTTCAACAATCTACTTTAAATTCTTCTCAACACACATCATCACTATTGGAATTAAATTCTACCTAGTCTAGAAATAACAAAGCTCTAGAGAATGAGAATAGAACCTCCATGCTACCAAAAAATTAATGACCAAAGAAAATCCATAATTCTCATCCCATTGGATTTGGAAAGGAAGAAAACTCACAAATTAAAATTGAAAGCACTTAAGAATGAGCTCACATTATCGAGGCAAGAAAAAAAACAAGCTCGACTTAAAATGAATAAATTTATGGAAAGCTTAGCTAAGATAACTATTTTTGAGGAAAAATTAGCCAAGAAAGATTCTTTGCTCAGAAGGTTAAATGTCTCATTCAAGTATGCTAAGATCAAAGCTTCCTCCTTCTTGCAACAAATCTTGCCCGCATTGAAGGATAAATGTTCGGATGCGACTCTGTTTATAGTATATAAGTACAATATCAGTCTCTAGACTTGGCTTTTCCTTATCTCAATTTCATGCGGATCGATTACAAGAGGAAATTTGATATATTCCTTATATCGCTAGTGAATTATAATAATTTGAAGATGATGAGCCGATTTAGCCAAAAGAAAATTTATTTTTGATGATCCTCCCTCGGATGATGATGGATAAGAAAATAAAGGAGGATAAACTGATAATGATGATGATTATGTAGATGATAGGGCTGATGGCTATGTCAATGATGACTTGTAGGGAAAAGATAAAGATGATTGGCTTGTTAACCATGAGATGGGAGAAATAAATAGTGGTCGTGAAATTAATCATGACACCGACTTCACATCTCTTCTCATCTCCTGTACCGAGTCTAGAGTTGATGTACCCCTCCACCAAGAGGCCCTTTTTATATATCTCATTCATCTAACTTAGGAGGATCCGAGTTATCGTCTTCTAAAATCAAGAAGGCTTTTTCCCAAAGTCAAAACCTTCTGCAAATCCATTTTAAGCGGTTTGATACTCTTATTACTTAAGTATTCATTTTAATTCTCTTATAGACATTTTAGTTTTATTCTTATTACTAATATGAGAAAAAAAACTGACATTATTTCAAATTTTGTTAGATAAAAATAGGAGGGATGTCTTATGACTTAGCGGGGAAAGGGACAGACTTTATAAAGACTTAAACAATTTCAACGATGAATACACGAAACTTTTAAAATGCCTTGAGTGCTTTAATGATATTAAAATAAGTAATTTGCACTCCTCCTTCAAAAGCCGCATTTCCATCAATCAAAAATCCACAAAAAATGAATAACTCACTACCCTATTTTGGATGCTTGTTGAATATAATGATAAACATGTGAATTGCCTCTAGTTAGTTTATATTAGATTCCCAACGATTGGTATTTTTCCTCTAGGCAATGACTATGGAAGTTTGAATATGCAAATCCATAAAAGTATCATGATGAGTGTGGTTTAGACCTTCACCCCCTAGGAATGCTAGAATCTGCCTAAGGTTAATACCGTTCCTCTAACTGTTGATTCGCTTCCCTTAAACAAAGTTAAACATAACAAAAAGAATGCATCCTTCATGAAGTTTGAGCCAATTATGAGAAATTACTATGTGGAGAAACCAACCCTCTATCTTGTTTGTTTTCTCCATCTAGAGTAGGTCTGTCAAAGTTTTCCTCCTACTATACTCCACCCAGTGTCAAATTTCTATTTACGGCCACTTTTCCTATTTTTCCCATGTCTCATCAGAAAATTCGAGATGCTCTCTCAAAGTTAAATAATTAATTAGGATGTACTTTTTTAATTATACTCAATAGCGATTGCATTGCTTGTAGTTTTATTTCCATATTTAGGATAAAGATTAGCCTCTCTCACCTAGCAGTCCCAACCTCTCTCAACATCTCAATAATGATCTAGGTTGGTTTCGGATACAAAGGCTATCCCCCAATCTATCATTATATCCTTGATTAAAAATGCTTAAGTGAACAAATGGTATGACAAGTATATGCAATCAATGTCTACCCTGAACATCTCTCAAGATTGTTGAGCCTGAAAAAATATCTTTCAAAGATAAGGAAATTTAGAAAATGATAGAGAATTTTAATTTGGGAATACTTTCCTTACTGTTAACTAAACAATCTAAATACAATATAGGCATTACTCAACTTAATAAATGCATGTTTGATTTAGAAGCTGATTTATTGAAATCTAGGAATGAACGCCAGTTTTATGAACTTAATTTAAATAAGAGGAAGATGAGATTTCATACCCTTACTCTAGTTCATTCTTCCATGGAAACTTCTGTGAAATGATCCACTTCAGCCTGCGGCCAACATGTGGTAGCAATTTTTTTGTTCCATTTTCAACACTCCTTTCTTTAGAGAATGATTTAGGGGAATTGGCTAAATTGAGTAGGTCTTTCAAATTTGAATGTAATCGAAAGTTTAAGGAGAACTGGAATAAGAAATTTCTTGACGAGTTTTCTAATCCTTACCTTCAGATAGAAAACTTAGAATGTGAAAGCAATGAGCTCATTTTAAAAGTGAAAAGATTAGAAAACGACAGTAAAAACTCTTTTCGAAATATCTCTCAATAAAAATGTGCCAACAAAACTTTTGAGCGGGCGATAATCTCTCAAATTAATTCAATCGAACTCTTAACATTATTCGTCGGAAGGAGAGAAAACTAAAGAAATATTTACTTACGATAATTTAAAATATTACTAATTCTTCTTTGGTTGTAGAAAGTTTACAAAACGAGATAAAAGGATGAGAAAAGGAGATAAAGGGACTTAAAGATTAATTGGAACTAATGTAATTCTTTTCCTCTAAGGATTCTCAGTTAGATTCTTTAGTTTGTTATTTGATTAAAGTCCTTATTGTTTTTGACTTTAAGATTAATTTTCATTTTTAGGACTTAAACACATAGGTGTTCGTCTAATTTTGTACAAGAATGTAGCATTGACAAGTGAGAATCATTCTTGCATATAGACGTGCATAGAAAGTGTAAGGAGTAGGTGTACCAACATCCTCTAATTCCACATCCTGTAGAACCATAGGTTTTTAAAATAAATTATAATTTGTAAAAGTTACTTTGTTAGTCATAGAAGAATGCATGTAAAAAGTATTACTATAAATGGCCGTAATATAAAAAATTATTATTATATGTGAATATTTGTAGAAAATAAAATGTTCATACCATTTTGAGAATTGACTTTGTGTACCTTTTACTTATGTGAGAATTTTTTTGGCTCCTTTGTTGTTTGACCTTTAATGAATCCACATTGCTCCGACCTAACCTTTTGGTAGCTTTAAAGGCTTATTTGATCGTCACTCCTTGGATAATTGGTTTGGTTAGGTCTAGAGGTGGGATCAAAGGCTTAGTTGACCATAATTCTTTGGATTGTTGCTTTGGTTAGGCCCGAAGGTAGGATCAAAGGTAATTTGGCTTAATTAACCAGCACTTTTTGAATGTTTGCTTTGGCAGACATGGAGGTAAGACCAAAGGGTTAATTGATCATAGCTCTTTGGATGGTTGCTTTGGCTGTACCTGTAGGCTGGACCAAAAGCTTTATTTGACCATTATTACTCAGAGAATCCTTTCTTGAAAATTAGTTCTCTTGATGAATAATCACATATGAAGTTCCATCAAATTTCAACTATTGAATTTGTTGCTCTCCTTTAGCTCTTTGATTAGTTTCACAGGCGAATTCTTCTAATTTTCCCATGTCTTACATGATATTCGATCATCCCTACTAAAGTTTGAAAATGGTCGGTCTCATGCAGCTTTGTACCATAATTATGGAAATACACTACTCCTTTGTATTCCTCCTTCCCTTTTTTTTCTTTGAAGGCCAATAATCCAATCTATATCTAGTTAAAATGTCTGCTTCCACTTATGAAAGTCAAAGAAGAGTAGTAATGTTTGCCTTAGGTCTTTTGAAGAGATGGTTTTATTGGTCATTCTTACGTCTTTTAGGGGAAAACATCAACAGTTCTTCACCCATTCTTGCCTTCCTCGTCAAATTACATGAGCACTCTTTTCTTTATGAAATTGGTCAATTATACTTTTCCACTTTCAAGAGAAACGGTTAAAGTCATGAGTCATTTTTCTTCAAAAATAGTTTCTTTAGCTTGAGATTGTATTATCATTTTCATTTAAGTGAAAGAATCATCCTTCATCATCTTAATTCTTCTATGCTTTTGAGCGGGTTTACCTATTTATAATCCTGATGCTAGGGTAAGCTCCATTTACCTGAGCCATATTGTGTGACCTTTCTCGTTTGTGCTATGGTTTGAGGGACTAGGTTCCTTAAGTTCAATATATGACTTTCACTATATTGACAGGTAGTTTGGCAAAATGTTCAATAATGCAAGTTCAATTCTAACGATCCTTGTTGTGATATAGGCATGTTATTTTAGGAGAAGCATGATCAACCTTTGTTTGTACCTTGAAGTTTACTTGAGTTTAATTCTCAGCGAAAGCACTAAAACGTTAGACCGAAAATTTGACCTAACTTATATTCAAGTCCAAATGGTCAAGGAAGTTCAATGGTGCTAGGGAAAGTGCCTCAACTCCTAGGCAAGCATGTTAAGGTTAAGTAGTCAAATAGGCAAATATGCTGTTAGACTGATGTTTAAGTCCTTAATCATAAAATCATGATTTCAATTGACCTACGGGCTATTGAATTCCCAATCAAGCTTTATTAATTTTGATTACAGAATGAAAATGAGGAAGAAGATAAAACTGAAAAATATCCTTTCTTAGTGGAGGATACATGCCTATTTATAGAGAAATTATTAAAGGAACCAGACCAGTCGGAAGTGGGCTAAATGGGCGAATTTCCATAAAAAATCCATTTTAGATCTTTACTAACCCTGTAAAGTCTAAATGGATTCTAGGTCCAATCTAAAATATTTTGAATAAAATCTTTATTTTTTAATTTTTTAATTACTATTATTATCATTACTAGGTTTTAGTTTATAAATGTATCAAATGCATTTATTTGTGTAAAGTGCATGAGCTATAGATAAGAAATGTATACAGTTAATGTGACAGTATGTAGGAGTTGGGATATACACCATAATGGACCCATTTCCCCTTTACATATGCATTTATTTTCCAATATTTTAATTTAACATTTTATATATGAATAGACGTATGTGAATATATATATATATATATATATATATATATATATATAGAGAGAGAGAGAGAGAGAGAGAGAGAGAGATTATATCTGACAATTTTATATGTTTTAAAATCAAAAATCAATAATAATGAAATTAATTTAATTAAGGAATAGTTTGAGATAAAATATTATAGATTTACACAAAACCCATCTTATGAATTTGAGTTAAAGTAACACACACACACACACACACATATATATATATATATATTGCAAGTAATGCTTTAGATTTAAAACCACCTATACATGTAAAGATTGTAATTTATAATATATGTAAAAATATGTTTGAATTTAAAGCTAACAATTTAAATCCAACTTTTAGTTTAAAATGGTAACAAAATATTTAGGATTTTACATAAAAATTTAAAATTTAGAAAGGAAACAAAAGATTTAGGATCTTACACAAAAGTTCACTTATGAATTTTGGATTGAAGAACTTTATTCATATGTATAGAATATCCAAAATAATATTATTAACATCAACCATGTAAAGTAAGAAATCAATTTTCATGGAAAGTTTAAATAATTATATATATAATTTATTTAGATTTATATATGCATATGCTACAAATTATAAAATGGTTTTTCAATCAATTTTTTTTATATAGTTTCCAAAACAAAAAAGGAACCAGAGTGTTATGTAAGCTGGTCGGGAATTTTGGTCAGATTATTTGGTCGGGTTTTTCCTCGTGCCGCACCACCGTCTTTCTTATGCGTCTGCGGTGCTACGGAAGGTTTGGAAGCTTCGTGGAAATTTGCATGTGAAGCTGATTGATACGATGCACTACTTGAAGTTTTCCTCATTTGAGGAACGTCGGCTTGTTTTGGATGCGGAGCCATCGTTGTTGATGGAAGGCCTTTTATTGTTACCCCTTGGTCTCCTACTGTGGCGTGTGCTCGTGAGCAAGTATTTTCTATCCCTGTTTGGGTATATTTTTCCCAGATTCCTTCCGTATTACAGCCTCTCATTGGATTGAATTGGTTAGCTTGTAATGTTGGTAAGATGAAATGTTTTGACACCAACACTGTTGCGCGAGATAAGTTGATGTTCGCGAAGGCTCTCATCGAGATTTCCCCTACTAAGCCTCTCCCTTCATCTATTTCGGTTCAGCTGGCTATTGGACATGTTATGGAAGTCCGAGTTCGCTATGGTTGGGTTCCGGACATTTGTACCGCTTGTCACTCTTTTGGACACCTGACTAACGACTGCCATCATTTTGTTGCATCCGCGGCTGCTCCGAGGTCACCATTGCCACGCCCCCGACGTTGGATCTGGGTCCCCAAGGCTTCTGCCCATTCCTCTCACTCTGATCCTGCTCCTGAGACTACGTTGCCAGATCTAAGTGATCTTTCTTTGCCGCTTGTTACACCTGTACCACCTCCTGGTTCTAAGGATCCTAGTGTTGCTCCTAACATCCCTTTAGTTGCTCCTGTCCCCCTCTCGCTGCTACCTCCTATAGCTTGGGATGAGGCCGAAGGGTGTTGGATTGATCCCATTACTGATATGAGGTATAACCCGGAAAATGAATCTTTCTTCCGTTTTGTATCTGACGATCAACTTGACCTTAGGTGCCTTCGCTACAAGCTTTCTGGTGACTCTCTAGTTCTTGATTTGGACGGTATCGATGCGAGTGCTAATACTGACATGCTAGCTGATCCATCTTGGGATTGATCTTTTATCTACTGTTGTGATGATGTGGTTTATGACCCTTGTCTTGCTCTACTGTTTCGCCCATTTGCTGGTCTTTCTGGATCTGTCCCAAAGTGCACTTCGTCGTTGTCCGGGGATGTTGGTGATCCTCCCTCCTCGGTTGAGGAATAGTTATGTAGGGGTTTCATTAGTTGTCGTGACATGGCTGTCACGTACCTATTCTGTTTTATCTGTTTTTATAGTTAGCGGTTAAGGTGCTTTTACCTTGCTCCTGTACTTCAAATTTTATTACTTTAGTAATAAAAGTGGACGGTCCACTATAAAACCGGCTGGCCTTTCCAAAAAAAAAGGAACCAGAGAACTTAGGCACATTTAAATTCATCGTCAAATACATTTAGATGTAAATCATGCAACAAACAATAGTAATAATCAAATGGGGTAGAGGATCTAAAGTATATCAATCATAATGAACATATAGTAAATTACAATGTAAAACAAATGGGAATCTGAATTATCATCATAATGAACATCCTTTAATTGAGATAAATAAAAAGGGATATAAATTATATATGTTGCAAAATGAACAATCAAATAAATGAGATGATTCATATAGAATCAGAACCATGTTAACAAGGGATATATATAGTTAAATCAAATTAGAATAGTACCTTATGATGTAGCCAAAAGTTGCACCTTGAATAATGAACGATGCTTCAAAATTAACTTAAATTGGTCTTTAGATCTTGTAGGAATTAAAGAATAGCAACCGCCTTTTATTTTAATTTTGAATTTGATTTTTTTTCAAGCCTTAATGGCCATTGTTCTTGGCACGAAAAGAAAGGAAGAGAAGGGCAAATGATTGGATATTGAAATCTTTAAAGGATTCAATAAAAGATAATTAAAGCAAGAGATGATTCACCTTAGTTTAATTATTCTTTAGCCTCTTCAATTCAAATTTAAAATCTCTTCCTTCCCCCCTTGGCCAGCTATAACATGAGGAAGAATAGGCCATAAAATTTCCAAACCGATTTAGTATTTATTTCATTTAAATCTAATTTAAATATTCTCCCGATATCATATATTGGTAAGCATATGGATAGCTTATATATATACACATTTCATTAAATACTAATGATATTCAAACATCAAACAAATTTAATAATTAGCATTTCATAAATATTAGCTAATTTAATTAATTTAACATTATTATAAATTAATTAAATCGTGTTGTTTATTCGGAGTATTCATCATTTCGATTGTGTAACTCAAAGGGTGAATTCAGTCAACGACTAATATTGAACAGTTCAATTATTAATGTTTACACATCACCAGCTAGTGGTATAAAATTTTGGCTGAATTGATCGCTTCTACAATTTTTTTTGGTAAAATCCAATTTTACTATTATTAGAAGTACCTGGTAGTAACAATTATTTACATTAATACTCTTCGTTAATGCTATATCATATTACGACTTATGGATTTTGATTTTGGTTAACATTCCAACATTGTCCACAGTCAACTTGATTATTCCAAACAAAAAAGCTTTGGTTTAAAATAATTATTATCAATCGTACTGCTCTTGATAGAGGCTTTGAGTTTGAGTTCACTATAATTGACTGTGATACCAACCTTATATAACCGAGGAGATGAATTCTCTATTGAATAGTGTTACATTTCTAATGCTTCAACTCAGACCCAACTATAGTCGTTCAATGGATGACATGCCATAATTTAACTATAATCAAAGTGGAGTGTCCACATTGAAGTTCCATAATATTCTTAAGTCGTGTAGCATCGTCATTTTGAGATTCTCAGTTTGAACATAGTTATATTAACCAGTAAAAAATTCTAGAGTGAGTCATTCCATAGTTATCCAATAACTATCAATATGTAATCCCTTATGCCCTTAGCTTCCATGAGTAAACACTGCCTAACATCTGAAGGGCGTTAAGTCTCTAGTCTCAAAGGATGTATTGATATCATGTTTCTAAACATCCTGACCAGAAGTATTTTATACAATATGTTATTTATAATGCGAAATTTTACAACACATTGTAATTACTATCATATAACATATCATTTAAGGATTTTCTATTTAATATACATAAATTAAATATTTAATTAATATATCACAATGTGATAAGTACGTAGTAGAAATAAAACACCTTTTGTTTTGAATAAGATTGGTTATCGAGTTGATGTATGTAATAAATTACATAATTGTCCATAGGGCATACCCCCAACTTTATCAACCTCCCACTTGCTTTTAGAGTCAATTATGCAATCTTATTGCAACTCCTTCAATTAGTTTTCTAAAAAAACTAACCGGATCATTCCCTTAGTGAACGGATATGCTATTTTATTTCAATTATCTACTACGTCAATCAACTCTTTCCAACATTGATAAACTACTTTGATCATGTGGAACCTTTTGGAGTATTTTCTTGACTTCCAATGAGTTTTATGTTCTTTCATGATCTGTATAATGACATTATTAGCATATAACAATGACATAGGATTCTTAATATTTAGAATTACTCCTAGCTTGGTTATAAATTTGTGCATTTATTTATACTCATAATACTGTAGTGCTATTCAAGGCGATGTACTCAGCCTTTAGTTAAATCAACCACTCATTATTTGGAACATTTCCAACACAAATTTCTTAACTTAAGATTGAACATAAACTTTGGATTAACACATTGTACTTGATATCACTTATGAAGTTTGAGTCTGCACACATCATCATAAGGAGTTCATCATTTATATAAACAATACTTTAGTGTTCCATAAATAATCATGACCACTATAAATCATCATATATTAATCTTAGCTATGAAACGGTCACGGAGCAAGATGATGGAGTACCTGTATTATAGGCCTTACGAAGCAGTCCTTTACGGATATAGCTAGGAGCAAGGCGATGGAGCATCTGTATTGTAGGCCTTACAAAGCAGTCCTTTACAGATATAGTTATGGAACGCTCTCGAAGCAAGACGATGGAGCCCTTTTCGAGCAGGATATGGATGGTACCATGGGTGGTACCTAAGACCAATATGGTCATTGGGCATACAACTACATATATATATATATATATATATATATATATATATATATCAATTATTAAGTTTTAATCTACTAAGGAGTAGATGGGTATGATTCACGCATAGAGGTGAGAATATGATAAACCTAGTGAACCTAACATAACAGTAAATGGAAATAAAATGGTATATGTAGAATTAAGCTTAAAAGTGTATAATTTATCCATTCACCAGAACTTTAGTTCTAGCCCCCTCTTCATAACAATCTACAAGTTAGGTAGATGGTAGAGACTTGCTTGCTTTAAGACACTTGTTTAAAAAGTGTTATTATATTGGTGAGTATTTACTTACTATTATATTTTAGTTAATTTCGCTGTGAGATATTTAATTGAGCTCTAATATATTTGTCTTTGCCTATTTGCAAGATACCAGATTTCTAACTCGGGTTTTAGTTCGGGTTGTTACAGCGAGGCCCTTTGAACATTTTTCTAGAGGTGTACTATGGTCGACGGTACTCTAGTAGCCTTGTCATTGACGGAATCCACTTTCCAATAAGTGCCTTGCGGACTTAGTTGTGCCCAAATATGTTGGAATGCGGGATGGAAGCATTTTAGTTATGTTCAATATTTATTTTAAACCCTAGACATTATTATAGTATCATTGGACTTTCTATTGAAATTTTTATGGTTATCGTAAGGTAGAAACCTGTCCATGTTTATGTGCGGTATGGTCTTACGAGATACCTTTATTTTAAAAGAGTTTATAAGTATAAAAATTCAGTTGTTTGGAGTTTATTCACACCAGACCCATGTCTGATTCGGGGTTTTTCTTTCTTTTCCTAAAACTCTTGTGTACTCAAATTTGTATGAGTAGCCAAGAAGTCCAGGGGCTTACGGATGCATCTTGGAAGAGCATGGAGCAGGAGGCTTCGACCTTACCTATTTATCTATTTTATTTTTGTTGTGTATGTATATTTTGTATCAGCATTATAGGGGCAGGCAGTTGTAACTAGCTTTGGATGAAGTTAGTACCTGTTGTAACTTTGATGTTTTATTTTAGAAGTAACTATATGTACTATCTTATATTCTATTATATATGATTACCTTGCATTGTGAGATTCCATGTTTCTTCTTGTCTTTTCTTCTTTTTACCATAACGACTTATCTTTCGGACGCCTAGATGATAGACATATGAATACCGTGGATGTATTAAGTGTCGTCTTTAGAAGTAAGAAAGGCGAAACGTTATAAGTGGTATCAGAGCTTAGGTTGAGCAAACACCTAGGCTTTGGTGGGGTCAACTCATTAGAGATAGGGTTAGTGATACCATATAATGAGTTTAGTCTATGAGAGCACGTAGTTGTAACTTATACATACATACATACATACATATATATATATATATAGTAGAATCATTTAATGTAGCTATGTTATGTTAGATTTAGTACCCTTTTTCCCTTGAGATTATCTCATCTAAGTACTCTAAAGTTTTCTTGCTATATCCCGATAGTGAGAATGAGTAATAGGGCAAGACGAGGCAGAGGACCTAGTAGCACCACGACCACCAATGGTTGAGCTTCGAATGTTGAAAGAGTTGGAGTAGTTGAAAAGGCAGCACTACTGCGGCCCCGTGTGAACTTTGCAGCTTTATGCAAAGAATATATTACTCTAGGAGGAAAATCGTTTAAGGCCACAGAATCCATCATTGAAGTTTAAGCCCAACTTCTTTCTTGCGAGAAGATTTTCAAAGAGTTGGATATTTTAGATGAGTAGAAGCGCTTTTTAGCATCTTGGCAATTGCAAGATGAAGCTAAGACATGGTGGGATTCTGTTACAGTGAATGTCCAGAGGTTGATTTTTCTTAAGCTAGATTTAAGGATATTTTTAAAGATCAGTTTATGCCTATCGCAGGAAAGACCCGTATGTATATGATTTTTCTGGATCTCAAGCAAGGAGATTTTTGGTAGTTGAGTATGAAACCAAGTTTAATGAGCTATCGCGATTTGGGCCGAAGTTTATTGGTGCGAGAAATGCGGACTACGGATCTTAAGGCTAGGATTAACACTAAAGGGGGTGAATAGAGTTTATAAAGAATTACTAAATCTTTTTGAGTTTATGTTAATTTAAACATAGATATGTGCAATATACAGACACAGATATGATCATAGAAACAAACACAGATGCATAAATAAAATAAAAAGTAGTAAAGGAAAGAACACACCGGATTTTATACTGGTTCGGAGCTACCCTACATCCAGTCCCGCAACACAAGTATAGATTTTCTTTCAAAAGCAATCTTTACAATTACACCCTCGATTTCAAGGCTACGAGGTACACCCTCCAGAATCACAATCCTCTGGGTAGATATACTTGATTTTCCAGGCTATAAGTTCACTCAATTGATTTCCCAAGGCTACAATCACACCTTATCACGCTTGATTGATTTTCAAGGCTACAATCACACCTTTTCTTGCTAAGTTGATTACAAAATCCTATAACTCTGAATAGCACCGAGGATCTTGTTGAGATGGTGATAGATAATCAAACTACGAATGAACGAGTTCAATTCAATGTAGATTTCGGCAGAGTAATGATAAGAATTTTTATTAAGAAAAGTGGAAGAAGAAGAAGAGGAGTGAAAAACCATAAAATCTGATGTAAAATTCGTTGAAACTGACCGATATTTATAGTAGAACAACAATCATGCCCATTCGTAAAGAGTTATGGCGATTGGACACTTCTTTTGAAATTGAAATTTTGAACTCAACTGACACCATGTCGACATGGTCACCATGAGTACGTCGACATCCCAAAGCATTTTTTGATGAATTGATTTTCTTCGAAAATAACCTTTATCTTATATTAAAACTATTTTAAACTTTATAATATACTTGACTATAGTTAAAATTCATAAGTAAATATAGAGAATAATATATATAGAATTTAACTATAATTTTATATTTAAATCTAAGTATAAATATTTAAAAGTTAAATATATTATATTAAAAGATAGTTTAAAATCAGGAGTAATTTGACTTTGAAATTAAAGATGATTTTGAGGCTTATTTAAAATCAAGATAGATGTTTTTATGCTTTTAAAAGGAAGGTTTTGAAATCATTTTGAAAACAAGATATAATTTTGAAAAAAATCATTTAGAATAAAATGTTAACGGATACAAAACAATGTTCCACTAGATTTTTCGTAGGTTCCATCCTACTTAGGGTTCCATCCCTTTAACAGGCTCGAAGTGGATTCCATTCCACGAATAAATTAGATTTTAAGATGCCAGTGCTTTTCTAAGAGTTTTAACAAAATTTTCTAATTAAAGAATAAATTACTTGAATTCTTGAACTCTTGATAATCTTGATACTCATGAGTCTTCAGTTTTGATATCTTGAATCTCTATACTGTACAGTCTTCATTCTTGCTACCTGAATGGTGAAATCCTGCATATATATCTAAACATATAATGTTAGTATTTATATTTTTTAGTCTATTCTAAGGTTGTTGTCATTAAAACCATCATCTCATGGACTAACAATCGGTACCCCACTTAAGAAGAATAAGATATTTGTGATGGGAGTGAGGGAGGGATTTCAGAAAAAGATGATCGCCCATCTAAAAGGATCTGTGGATTTGGTAGATATTTCTTCGAGGTATGAATTTTTGGAAAAGAAGAAGCCGACAGTAGCACCAAGCAATAATAGCAGCAACCCGAATAAGAGAAATTCAATCATCAAGGGAAGAAGCGGTGGAAGGTAAAGTTGGGAGGAGATCAGGGTAACAAGTTTAAGGATGGTGGTTATTTTATTTGCGAATAGAAGGGCCATATTGCAAAATTTTGTCTAAATTCCAAAGCTCCAAAATAGCAGGTAGGACCTATTTCCTCGAAGGTTTAGAGGACACTCTGCTTTAATTGTCACCAACCATGGCATATGGTTAAGGTTTATGCCATCAAGGATGAACCATTAACCTCAACAAAGGTGAAAGGAAAAGGAGTTTTTGAAGATACTTTAATTCTTAATGACATTTTTGTTCGATTATTGTTTGTTATCGGGGCTTCTCATAGTTACATTTCTCCATACTCGCTATGTAAATTGCATTTTCCCTTAAATTCGTAGAAACCATTATCTTTGTGGCTAACCTCATAGGAGGCACAACTAATCTATGCATGATTTATGAAGATATACCAATTACTTACCTTACCCACCATTTGTCTTGTAACCTGTTTTTCCTAGACTTTAAGGGGTTTGATGTTATACTTGGTATGGATTAGCTAATAAAGTATGGTGTTGTTTTAGACTATGTTGGAAGGACAATATCTTTAGTAACCAAATTAGGAAGAATTGTTAAAGTATCATGTGGTAAATTAGACGAGCGAATGAGTAGTTGCTTGTATTTGTCAGATTCATCCCAAGAAGAGTTAGGATCTATATTAATTATTAAGGATTTTCTTGAAATTTTTGAAAAAGTTAATAGTCTGCCTATACATCGGGAGATTGAGTTCCGTATTGACTTAATTTCCAATTGGAAACCAGCCATTCAACCTATTCATAAAATGGCTCCGCGAGAGAAGAAGGAGTTAAGGGATCAAACATATGATTTACTGAGAATTAGACCAAGTCGTTCAAGTTGGGGAGTAATGTTTTTTTAACAAAATCTGATGGTTCTTTAAGACTTTGTGTAGATTATAGAGATCTGGACAAGCAGACAATTCGAAACAAGTATCCCTTACCCTATATAGACGACATGTTTGACCAACTCCATGTTGCTCGAATATTTTGCCAAATGGACTTTGCTAAAGCATTTCACCAATTAAGAGTAGCGAAGGATAGTATACCCTTGACAACATTTACAGGACCAGAGTGTTTCTTCGAGTGGTTGCTTATGCCTTTTTGGCTAACCAGTGCACCCGCTTATTATTTGGATCTTATGAATTGAGTTTTTATAGATGTGTTGAATAAGTTTGTGTTAATCTTTATAGATGATATCCTTATTTATTCTAAGACCGAGGAAGAACACAAACACCATTTGGAAGTGGTGCTGAAGACATTAAGGAAACATGTTTAAAAGGCTAAATTTTCTAAATGTCGTTTTTTGCAATCAGAAGTAAGGTTCCTTGGACATATTGTGTCGGGAGATGGTATTTCGGTTGATCCAGCAAAGATAGCGGCTCTCAAGAGTGGAAGACACCGCAAACTCTGATGGATGTTCGAAGCTTCTTAGGCTTGGACGGATATTATAGAAGGTTCTTCCAAGAGTTCTCAAAGATTGCCTTTCGCTTGACCAATTTGGCAAAGAAATATGAAAAGTTTTTTTGGACTTTGAAGCGTGAGGAATCATTCGTTGGTTGAAGAAGAGGTTGACCATCAACCCTATCTTAGCAATTCCTAATGAGAGCAGAGGATTAACTGTGTATATAGATGCCTATGGTGTAGGATTAAATGCAATTTTAATGTAGTACGGGAAAGTCATTGCTTATCCTAGCGGGCAATTGAAGCCTCATGAGTGGAATTATGCAATACATGATTTAGAGTTGTTGGTTTTGTGTTTGTATTGAAGATGTGGAGGCACTACTTGTTGGGTGAAAAGCTCGACCTCTTCACTGATCATAAGTACTTAAAGTGTCTTTTCACATAAAAAGATTTGAATATAAAAGCAGCTACGGTGGGGAATATCTAATGGCATATGACTTGGATATTTTGTATAAGCAGGGAAAAGAAAATGTGGTAGCAGATGCTCTGAGCAGGAATGCAGTCTTGGCTCTTTTAGAAGTTACCCCAAGTCTTTTGGAAATGATTTCAAGTTACCAAAGGGAAGATAGTCTTATGGTAGAATTTATGTAAGGAATGGAGGAAGGTCGATGTTTGAATTTTGAGATCGATAGCCATGGAGTTTTGCAGATGAATGGAAGGTTATAGGTTTCGAATATTGATGGTCTTAAACAAGAAGTTTTAATGGAATGCTATAAATCTAAGTTGAGTATACACCCTGGAATTAATATGATGCACCAAGATATGAAGCGAGTGTTTTGGTGGCCTGGGATGAATAGGGATTTTTAAATCTGTATCAGCCGATGTGTGAATTTCCAACAAATCAAAAGTGACCACCAAAGGACTATTAGGTTACTATAACCACAGGAGACCTAAATTGGAAATGGGAACAACAAATGGATCTTACTGATGGTTTACCCAGATCAAGGAAATGTAATGAAGGTGCTTGGGTCATTATGGATCGGCTAACCAAGAGTGGTCATTTTATACCAGTAAAGCCGACGAGGACTACGATAACTTTGGCAAAAATTTATATGAGAGAGATCATCTGACTGCATGGAGTTTCAATTAGCATTGTAAGTAATTGATATCAGATATTTAACAATCAATTGTGGGAAGCATTACAAGTAGCTTTGGGTACAAAGCTAAGTTTGAGCATAGCCTACCATCCTCAAACAGATGGTCAAATGATAGAGTTAATCGAGTATTAGAAGATCTACTAATAGCATGTATCTTGGATTTCGAAGGACCGTAGGAAGATCATCTGCACTTGGTGGACTTCTCTTACAACAACAGTTATCAAGCAAACATTGACATGGCATCCTGTGAAGCTCTTTCTGGATGATCATGTAACTCACCAACGTATTGGGTAGAAATTGGAGATCAGATCGTATTGGACTTGAGATGATTCGGGAGGCTACGAAGAACATTGTTGCAATAAAGAGGAGGATGAAAGAAGCTCAAGATTAACAAAAAAGCTATGCCGATCGGAGGCAAAGGGATTTGGAATTTTTAGTTGGAGATATCGTGTTTATGAAGATTTCTCTGATTAGAGGAGTTGTTCGATTTGGAAGGGCAGGGAAGGTGGCCCATAGGTATTTTAGACCTTTTTAATTCTTGATTGAATTAGGTCGCGTGTTTATAGAGTTGAGTTTCTAGAAGGACTATCGGGAGGCCATAATGTAATTCATGTATCTCATTTGATGAAGTATGTGCATGACCCATCGCTAATCATGGAGCCATTTGTTCAAGAGGATTTGGAGGTGGAACCAAACTTAACTATGATAAGAAATTCAGTTCGCATTATAGATCAGGTGATCATAAGGTAGTGAGATTGATTAAGGTTCAATGGAGTGAAGGTCCCAGAGATTACACTTAGGATACTAAAGATAGCATGAGGGAGGCTTATTTTGAATTAATGCTGGAATAATAGGTTTCTTGTTGCATGGATTGCATACCCACCAGTTATGATGCAGTTGCCTAGTATGTAGTTTTTGCATGTGTATCATTATATTTGATATATGGATTTTGAGTCATTTTGAGCTATCTTTTTGTGTGTAAATTTCGAGATGAAATTCTTTTGGAAGGGGAGAATGTAATAGCCTGTAATTCAATCATTTTAAATAAGAATATTTGATATATTTTTAAATAAATAAATAATTAATTTTATAACTGTTTGCGCCAAAATTGGTCACAAACCCCGAATACCGTGAAAGCACCAGTGTATGAATACAAATCAATAATATTCAAACACAAATCTCAGATCTCAGCAAATATTAAACAATAATCCCAAAATAAAGAACAAAGACACAGGTTTTATAGTGGTTCGGCTATCTCCGGCCTACGTCCACTCCAAAGTTTTTATCATTTTATTGATTATCCTTGGTGATTACAGATGATTACCGCAGTTACAAAGTCCAAAAGTTGAAATAAATAGCAGTAATGATGTTATGGAATGATTCTGGCAGCGTCCGGGCGTGCTTTCTCTCTCCAAATTCTCCGACCCCTTTTCTGAATGACCAGGGGATCTATTTATAAGCGTAGGAGGCTGATATTTCTCCTAAAATCCGGGAAGACCGCTTCAGGCACGTGAGGGGGCCCATATGCCCGAAATCTGAAGGTCCGGGCCCACCTTGGGATCGATTCGAAGTAAGGTTCAAATCGATCAAGAAATCATCCAATTGAGCTGAAATTTGGTGAGAACATTCTTCAACATGTATGTAAGCTTCTGTGAAAATTTCATAGCATTTGGATCAACGGTTTGGAAGATATGATCGGTTCAAGTTCAAAGTTCCGTGTGTTCTGCCTGGTTCGAATCCATCCTTCGAACCCACTTCCTTCGAATCCATGCTCCGAACCCACCTCCTCTTCGAATCCATGAAGCCGCCTCTCTTGCTTTCGAATCCATGGAATCGACTCCCCCTTCTTCGAATCCATGAAGTCGACTCCCTCTCCTTCGAATCCATGACTTCGTATCCACAAAGTCGTCCCCCAGCGTATACTTCTCGTGTGCCATCGATCTTCTTCGAATCGATCTCGTTTACCGATCGATTCGAACATACCCTAACCTGATCGATTCGAACTCTCCTTGACCTCATCGGTTCCAAGCATTATGCTTTGTTTGGACCGATTCGAACCTATCCATTTTAGGTCCATCGTCATTGGGCCGAAATCCTTTTATCTTTCTCGCCTGATCGATACGAGCTTCACCAAGCCGAACCTCTTTCGAATCGATACGAACCCCATCGATTCGAACCTTCCCTGTGCCTTGTTCACGATCGATGCGAACCTGATGGGTTCGAATCCAGTGGATTCGAACCGAGCACTACCTTGATGGATTCGAACAACATGCCTCACCTACCTTGAATCGATCATAACTCCTCCATATGAACTCTGATTAACCTGAAATTTGAAACATAACCTTCCCTAATCCTTATCATCATTTCCAATTAGTTTCGTCCCGATTGGAGTTCAACCAAATTTTGACGATATCGATCGTTGCCTTGATTCCAACCGATCTCCAATCCTGATATCCATAATTCCTTTCCAATTCGTTGATATTCCAGTTTTGACCAAAAAATGGGATAACATTTTGCCCCCCAAAACATGCCTTGTGATAACAATGCGTGTTTTGAATAGTACCGAATCCAATATCCGAAATCCATAACCACATTGCCAGAGTGTATCATCCTTGACTGCTTCGAGTCGATGCTTGATTCCAAATCCCATAACAAAAGCCATAGCCAATCCTATATCCATTCGGACTCGACAGTCGAGTCCTAAACCATCCTTATCCAATAGCCAATAACCGAATCCAAGACCTCTCCAGGTCGATATCCAAATCCATAACCTCTCCGGGTCCTTGCCAAGCGCAGTCTACTCCTGACGGTCGTGATCCAGTGTCCCTGGATGCTAAGCTAGCCTCATCGTGTTCTTGTTGAGCGTCGTCTACACTTGATGGCCTTGGTCCAGTGTCCCTAGACGTTGAGCTAACCTCTCCGGGTTCTTGCCAAGCGTAATCCGCACTTGACGACCTTGGTCCAGTGTCCCTGGACGCTGTACAATACCATGGCTTAAGTCCTAAGCCGAATCCTGGTCTCTCCGGACCCTTGTTGAGCATAATCCATACTCAACGACATGAAAATAGCAATTGATAATACAGGGCCTAAGTCCTAGGCCGAATCCTGGTCACTCCGGACCCTTGCCAAGCATAGTCCATACTCGGCGACCTGAATGAGTCAATCTACCACATTCGGATAAAGTGAATCACCCCTTGCCAGGCATAATCCATACCCGACGACCAATTATCAAAAACCAGATGAAAATCCAATCAAAATCCAATCCAACATCCAAACCCAAAAAATCTAAATCATAAACCAAAAAACCAGAAAACCAAACCAACATTCAAAACCGGAAACAATCGTCCAAAGAAAAATCCAAATCAAAAGAAAGCAAAACCAGGAGCTTGATTCAAACTCCAAAACCAAAATCCGAAAAGAAAAGTAGTGTCCAATCCAAAAGCAAAAGATAGATTTCACAAACCATAGCGTTGCGGTTTTATCATCATTCAGAGCATGCCTAGGGGCTATCTCCGTCCCCGTACATGTGTACATGACTTGGTTGCTTGCCAATAGTTCGTTACTTATTCCATATTATCCCGATTAGTGGATGATCAATCGACCACCATCCCTGGGTCTCCCATCATCACGGCGAGAGGTTGTCGGTGGTTGCTCATGCTCCACCGTTGCATTCCGGGCTCCGACATACTGCTGTAACTGTCCATTCCTTGCATGCTCCTCGATTATATCCTTCAAGTGCCTACAGCTGTTGGTGTCATGTCCGTCTAAGTCACGGAAGAGACAATGCCTCCCTGATGCCCTCTCTCGTTCAGAAGGCTCTCTCCTGGCTGGCCTCCGGTAGGGAAGGCGATTTCGAGTATCCATGTATATCCGCTCCAGCGTCTCGTTCAATCCTGTGTATGTGGAAAACTTTGGATCCTTCCATCGCTTCCTAGCGTTTCCAGAATCATTATCCAATTTCCTTTTTCCTTTGTCTTTATCCGAACCACCGCTGGATATTGCTCCAACCTCGATCGCACTAACTTTTTTCACTTTTAAATCCGTACTCGCATCCTCTTGCCGAAGGAACCTTTCTGCCTCGTGAAAGAATTCGTCGAGATCCTGTGGGGGATCTCGTATCAGAGATACCTTGAAATCAGAGTCCTCCCTGACTCCTGAAACTGCTGCCATTAAAACCATCGATGGATCAGGCCGATCCACCGAAGCGACTGCCGCACTGAATCGAGTTAGAAAAGCTCTAAGTGATTCGTCCATTCTTTGCTTCACCGATGTTAATGTCATCACGTTCTTCGGTCTCTTGACATGAACCCGAAACTGCCCCAAAAACCTTTCCACTAATTCCCTCCAAGTCCTGATAGATCCTTCTTCCAGCTGCCTAAACCACATTGCAGCTAAGTCCGTCAAATACAAAGGGAAGCATCGGGCCATCACTTCCTCCGATGCCCCCAGCACCTCCATATGTCTGGTGTACCTCATCAAGTGATCTGTTGGATCTGCCTTGCCATCATATACCTCCACGCTAGGCAACTTAAACTTAGGTGGATTCTGAGCCATCCTTATTTCCTTAGCGAACGGACTCCTATTTACTCCTTCCAAGTCTTTGTTGGCCAAACCTCCTCGTACAGTTCTTCTAATGATTTCTGCTAATCCAGCATTGTCTGTTGGGGGTTTCCCCCAAGGGAATTCCGGTACATACTCTTCATGTGGTTCACTAGCAGCAACGTTAGCTCTAGCCTGTTGAGCTCCTTCCAAAGGTCCTCCTGTGTTGGATCCTGTGGGCCTGCCCCCAAGCCCTTGTTGATTGCTTTGTGGCTCCGTATCCTGTCCTCCATTGGGTTCCACAACCCTAGTCCCTTGTCCTGCATCCACAGCGGCTGTCGCTGTCCCTAGGTTCTGCATCCCTGCAGCTCTTATTTGCTCAAAGAAAGTCTGCATCATTTCCTATTGGTTCTTTAACAATCTCTCCTGCAAAGAGTTTGCCATAGCCTCCATTTCATCCCGGGTTATGTAGATTGAGGCCTGTCCTTCCCCAGCTCCGGAGGATGCTTGTTGACTTCCTTCCTCTTGGCTTCGCTCAGCCCTTTGCCTTCTACTATTTTGCCTAGTCATTGTCCTTGAATCCAAACTCTTTAAAATCTTCAAATCCAACTTTCAAATCCGATGTAGAGGGTGCTAGTCTCTCTCAGTGAAAGCACCAAAGTGTTTGCGCCAAAATTGGTCACAAACCCCGAATACCGTGAAAGCACCAGTGTATGAGTACAAATCAATAATATTCAAACACAAATCTCAGATCTCAGCAAATATTAAACAATAATCCCAAAATAAAGAACAAAGACACAGGTTTTATAGTGGTTCGGCTATCTCCGGCCTACGTCCACTCCAAAGTTTTTATCCTTTTATTGATTATCCTTGGTGATTACAGATGATTACCGCAGTTACAAAGTCCAAAAGTTGAAATAAATAGCAGTAATGATGTTATGGAATGATTCTGGCAGCGTCCGGGCGTGCTTTCTCTCTCCAAATTCTCCGACCCCTTTTCTGAATGACCAGGGGCTCTATTTATAAGCGTAGGAGGCTGATATTTCTCCTAAAATCCAGGAAGACCGCTTCAGGCACGTGAGGGGGCCCATATGCCCGAAATCTGAAGGTCCGGGCCCACCTTGGGATCGATTCGAAGTAAGGTTCGAATTGATCAAGAAATTATCCAATTGAGCTGAAATTTGGTGAGAACATTCTTCAACATGTATGTAAGCTTCTGCGAAAATTTCATAGCATTTGGATCAACGGTTTGGAAGATATGATCGATTCAAGTTCAAAGTTCCGTGTGTTCTGCCTGGTTCGAATCCATCCTTCGAACCCACTTCCTTCGAATCCATGCTTCGAACCCACCTCCTCTTCGAATCCATGAAGCCGCCTCTCTTTCTTTCGAATCCATGGAATCGAATCCCCCTTCTTCGAATCCATGAAGTCGACTCCCTCTCCTTCGAATCCATGACTTCGTATCCACAAAGTCGTCCCCCAACGTATACTTCTCGTGTGCCATCGATCTTCTTCGAATCAATCTCGTTTACCGATCGATTCGAACATACCCTAACCTGATCGATTCGAACTCTCCTTGACCTCATCGGTTCGAAGCATTATGCTTTGTTTGGACCGATTCGAACCTATCCATTTTGGGTCCATCGTCATTGGGCCGAAATCCTTTTATCTTTCTCGCCTGATCGATACGAGCTTCACCAAGCCGAACCTCTTCCGAATCGATACGAACCCCATCGATTCAAACCTTCCCTGTGCCTTGTTCACGATCGATGCGAACCTGATGGGTTCGAATCCAATGGATTCGAACCGAGCACTACCTTGATGGATTCGAACAACATGCCTCACCTACCTTGAATCGATCATAACTCCTCCATATGAACTCTGATTAACCTGAAATTTGAAACATAGCCTTCCCTAATCCTTATCATCATTTCCAATTAATTTCGTCCCGATTGGAGTTCAACTAAATTTTGACGATATCGATCGTTGCCTTGATTCCAACCGATCTCCAATCCTGATATCCATAATTCCTTGCCAATTCGTTGATATTCCAGTTTTGACCAAAAAATGGGATAACAATAACTCAAATAATGTTTTTAAAATAATAACTAATGATGGTAGGGTCGCTTTAAAATTTGGTTTACAAAAATAATTAATTTGGAGAAAAATCGAAAATATGACCAAAAATTGTTATTACATTATTGACTTTTCATCATCATAGAAGTTATTGAAACAAGTTGTGTACACTAGAGTATACATATACACACATTTATAAAATAACATATGCTTTGGTAAAGAAAATGATTTAGACTAACATGTTTAAATATTTACCTAAGAAAGTAAGTTTGACTTTTCTTTTAAAATTTAAGAAAAAAATGTGTAAATGGTATTACCAAAACACATAAATTATGAAGTGATGGAATGAGGGGGGATACTGATACGATATGTGTAAACAAGTTAGGGATGATGTGGCATGAAGATATGGAGGGTAAAGGGTTAAGGGTAAAAAGATAATTTACTATCCTTCATTTTATATAAAAACAACTTCTTCTTTTTTCATTTCATATTTTCTTTCTCTCCATTTTCAAATTTATCTCTTCCTTTTCCAAGCTTTCATTTTAAATTCCATGGCTCATTTTGAATTTTCAAGTTAAAAATCATTTATTTTCCACTTTAAAACCAAGCTAAAGTCGCCTTCTTTCTTCTCTACACCTTCTCTCTTCCAGAAGCAAGTATGAAACCCTTTCCAAAGCATGGTAGAGCCCATATATGCCTAGGCCATGCCTATCTAGCCTTTTTAGGGTCTTAATAGTCGAGTTTTTACACAGAAAAACAAAGTTCGTGTGTCGGTGCAATGTGTATGGTGGTTGTTTGATTTGATTCATGTTGATTTTTGTGAGTAAATCTCATCTTTGAAAACAAAGTTTTAAACTTTATTATTTTTGATAATAATAATTGTTAGCTGTTTGGTTTGGAGAGTAATATTGCTTGTGCTTAGATATATGTATGTGTTTATATGTAATGATTTCTTGTTAATTTGAAACATAGTCAAAGTGTTTAAGTGATTATGTGTATGGAATGGTCATTAGTTGTTTATAGATATTGTTTGCAGATGTTGTTTACATTTAAATATATGTTTGGGCTTATCTATGTGGATGTTAAATGGAAACTAAATACTTGAATTTGTATATTGTTGATATAGAGATCCCATGTAGTTTAAAACTTGTTTATTTCCTTGTCTTTTTGAATGTTTTCCAAAAGTTTTCCAAACTTTGCTTTGGTGTTTCAAAACCTTTGTATAAACTTATTTAAGTAATTAAAATATAAAAGGAAAAGGTTTAAAAGCTATTTTGATAGGTAAAACAAGTTTGAAAGTTGTGGTCTATAAAGTGATAGTCGTTATGGATGTAGTTCATAAATCGACAACTTTTATGTAAACTAAAAGGAGTTTTACTTTAAAATAGCTTCTGAAAAGTCTTTCAAAGGATATTATAAGTACTAAAAATGAACTTTAAAATGTTAAAATAATTTAATAATTAATTAATAAATAATAAGTAAAAGGTTTAATTAATTAATTAATTAATTAAACGGTTTAATTAACTAATTAAGTAAGGTTTAATTAATAATTAAGTAATATTTAATTATTAATTAATTATTAATTAACTAAGGGATAATTATTATTTAATTATTAATTAAGTAAGGCTTAATTATTAATTAAGGTTTAATTAATTAAGTAAAGGTTAATTATTATTTAGTTAAATGTTTAAATTATTACTGATTGATTAAACTAAAATTTTAAAGTTTAAATCACTTTTATATCCAAAGGTCTGTTTGTTTAAAAGCAACTTTCTTTTATGAAGAATAGTTTTAATTACAAGGGAATTCTTTGTTTGTGCCATTTAGTAGCCAAACAAATATGATAAGTTATGTTAAAACATTGACATGTTTTATCGAAAGTAAGTCATCTTGTGTTTAACACTAAAAGCCAATGAATAGGCTTTCCTCTATCTATGAGATCTAGAACTTGATTTTTTAGGCGAGGGAAAGAGAAGTCGTAATGTCGAAAACATGATAAGTATAAAAAGGTTAATTTCGATAAATGGGTCATGATAAATTAATTATATGTGAGGTACTTCATGTATACTTAACACTGAATTCTAGGGTAATTAAACTTGTCTCTACTCCGAGAAGTAAGAATGTACGTCGAGTCAAGGTTAGTACTCTAACTTGTCTGACTTTATTGTTAATCAAGGGATAGTACTATTTGAAATTGAAAAGTGAGGATAAGTATAGGATGTCTTATTTTCGTATGAAAATCTATACACACCTTAGATAGTGGATTTGCGCACTATCGATAACTTGGTCAGTTTTAAAATTATCGAATGTTGGGTCAAAGATTCTAGAATCAAATAATACGAGTTATCCAAAAAGCACTTCGATAACATAAGCGTTCGAATTGGAAACATATGGAGGATGATGGAACAAAAGACGAAGATCTTTGAAATACAAGTGCATCTTGCTACTAATCCTGAGGGTAATTCCAAAAATAGATGTATCAAAAGTAGTGAATTTGGTTGGTTCATTTCCTAAACAACTTGTGTAGATGAATACTAGCATTGCATTGTCGCCTAGAAGGCAGTGTTAGCATTCTAAGTGGGATTGCTATATAAAGGTAAAATATGGCCTCAAGCCTCACAACCGAAATGACTAAAATAAGGGAGATACAGCAGGGCTATATAGGTTGCTCCTATTAGGTATGGTCATCCTTGATATAGATCGATATTATTATTTTTGGATGTATGCTGCAGGGCCTAGTGTGGTTGTTGATCATAATGTAGGGATGATCATATTCTATACTATCCAGTAAGGGGTAGGTCGGTCTTACGTTGGCAGGGGGTCTAGATGAGGCTTTCGGCATATTTTTCTAGAGTTGTACTATGGAAGGTGGTACCCGGTAGCCTTGTCAATGACGGAATCAATTTACCAATTAGTGTCTTACGGACTTAATTGTGCCTAAATATGTTAGAATCTGATTTGCAAGCATTTCATCTATGCTCAATATTTATTTTAACCCTACACATTAATGTAATATCATTGGATTTTCTACTTAGATGTTTTGGTTATCGTAAGATAAAAACTTGTCTGTGTTTGTGTGCGGCTTGGTCTTATGAGATACCTTTATTTTAAAAGAGTTTTATAAGTATAAAAATTCAATTGTTTGGAGTTTACTCACACTAGACTCATGTTTGACCCAGAGTTTTTCTTTCTTTTCCTAAAACTCTTGGGTACTCAAGTTTGTACGAGTGGTCAAGTGGTCTAGATGCTTACGGATGCATTTTGGAGAAGCATGGTGTAAGAGGCTTCGATCTTATCTAGTACTATATTTTATTTCCACTGTATATGTATATTTTCTATCAACGTTGTGGCGGCAAGCAGTTATAACTTTCCCTGGCTGAAGCTAGTTCCTATTGTAACTCTGATGTTTCGTTTTGGAAGTGACTGTAAGTATTATCTTATGTTCTATATATATAATATCCTTGCGTTGTGAGATTATGTGTTTTCTTTCTTCTTGTATTGTCTTTTCATTTCTTTGTACCCCAATAGCTTGTCTTTCGGATGCCTAGATGTTCGGCACATGAATACCGTAGATGTATTAAGTGTCGTCTTTAAGAGTAAGAAAGGCGGATCATTACAGGTTGGGTGTTACATTCTTGTTTCATTTAACTCTATTTTAATGCTAAGAACCATAAAACCAACACACATGAAATTGAACATATGTATGTGGATCTACTAATAGTAATATAGCCAAGTGGAAATTCCAAAGTAAAAATACAGTCAAAAAAGTAAGTAAATAGAGTAAATTAATCACACTAGGATTTTATATTGGTTTAGACCTTTCATCCTACGTCTAGTCTTGTAGCTCCCCTTACATATTCACTAACTATAAACCCTCACTTCACCTAAATAAACAGTTTTACCAACAAACCTAAAGACTCATTCTTGCATGACTTGACTCTGCCTGACAAACAAGACTTCAAAACTTCAAGTAGAAAGTTTTTGACTTTGACAAAAATATGTCTTTTACATAATTTTTGTCACTCGATACAGTAGCTCCTATAACCATTCGATTTTTAAGATTGGAATTAACAATGTTAAAATAATGGATTTAAATTATGGAAATCAATGTACAAGTTGTTAATAATGCAAAGACTTAGGAAAGCAAAAGGTGAGTTCACTTGCTTTAATTTGGAGGCTTTAAATAAATAGCAGAGTCTATAGATAAGGTTTTTGATGCTTTAGAAAGTTGCGGTGAAGAGGAGGGGCCATTGGTGAGAAGTTTTGATGAAGAGACGCGGTAGAAAAAAGAGTTGGAGAACATCATTCGACCGGTGAGGAAACCGTCGTTCGAACATTGTACTATTTAGTGCACCTGGTGCACTCAATCCTGCTATGTATTTTTTCCCTGCTTTGTTTTTATCTTCTTTTTTCTCATGACAAAGAATTTTAAAATTTTAGAACGTGCTTTCTAAGTATGTTGTAAAATTTCAAAATAGTTGGAGATCATATGAGTAGCTTGAACAATATATAATTCTAACAGCAAAAAAATCGACTCAATGTAAAACGCGTACTTTTGTATACCTTTGAATGTTGGCTATATCTGGTGCTATCTCGATGACTTCAACATAATCTTTTGAACGTTCTAATGTCATGTCTACTTCTTTGTGTGCTTTATCTTCTATAAGTTATTGTTTGTAAGATTTTATCTATAAATTATAGTTAATACACCATATTTTGTTGACATCATCAAAACTTAGGTTCTAACATTCTCACCCCTTTTGATGATGAAAAAAACATATAGAATATGATTTTCTTAAAGTACTCCCTATAACTATAAGACCCCCCTTGTATATGATATATGATACTTCTCCCCTTTGTCATCAACAAAGTATCAAAGTACTAAGAAAAAACAGTATAGGCATTAGGTAAAACGACACATATGCAACAATAAAAACATAAAATAAGAATAAAAAGTCACAAACACAAATTAAAAGAAGAAGATAGTGTCTGCAAAGTGAAAAGAAACTACATGAAATGAAACACATACATTCTTATGATAGATGCTACTGCTTACTGATCGGTAGAAGGAGCCCCTTTACTGTATTCTAAAGGTAGGATAGGATCTGTCTCGGGGTATTATGGGCTTGCTGTCAAGGTCCTTTAGGCACATGGGTTCTAGTACGCCTAGTTATATCCACGACACTACTTGTCCAATAAGAATGGGATCATGAACTGAAGGTTCGATAAAGAATTCACTATTATTTGGAAAGGTAAATTCAAGACCGCTACCTTCTCCACTCGAGCTTTCCCTGGTATGTGGAGTACCATAAAGCGATTATCACTTTATGAAACCTAACACTATTCCTTATTTAGCTGATTCGGTTTTGATTTTCTTTTGATTTTCTAATATTTCTTCTTGATATTTCAAAAAAAAATCTTTATATTCTTCAACACTATCAAGAAAAGGAGGTAAAACCTTATTTGAAGTATCATCCTCTTCCTCTATAACATTATGTCTAATAGAAATATTGGTGATACCCTTGCTGTATGGAGGATAGGGTTGAAAAATTGGTGGAATTTGCATTCTTTAAAGAACCACTTCATCAAAGGCTATTCAAAAACATGTTTTGATTTGTTTGTTCTTCATATTTATTTCAAAATGTTTAAACACAATTGTATAAAGGTTTCCATAGGGATTGAAAAACCTTACTTTTCTCGAATGTTTTCCATTAATATTGGAAAGGATTAAATAAGCCCAATTTACCTTAATTTAGCATAGGTGCATTGACAATGTACACGGTAAGTTTCATCAAAACTTTGAGCTTTTGGAATTAAAATGTGTTGAACAATCCTAAGAACTAATTGTGCTTTATACCTTAAGTTTCCCTTTTGTTCCCATACCCTTCATTTTGATGAAAATGTCATACAAATTCTATCATCATCAAATTTAAACTCATATGCATGTAATCCATTAGCATGAATTTGTAAAATCTCTTCTAAAGTTTTCTCATCAAGTTAGATTTGATTCCATTAACACTGGATTGGATAATAAGCTCATCATCATTAACGAAAGTTTTCAAATTTTCATGAAATGACGCCATACGTTGAGTAAATTGTTTTCTAAAAAATTTCTTTTGATAAAATGTGAACGAAGCCTGAATGTTCAAATAGAGGTGCCAAATTATACTAACTGAAATCCGTGAACCTTACCGGACGCATCCCAAGGTTTTGAAAATTAATGGTGACTTTCTAGATTTTGATAGTTTCCATATCATTTCCAAGCCATTATTTTGTTTGTGGGGTAAGAAGCAATTTTTGTGTTAATTAGTTGAAGATGAGGTTTCTTACTATTTGGAAGCCATTGATTATTTTTAAGGGGTTGGGCATTTGAGAATTCAAGGGAAAAATTGAAAGAGAGCGAAAGAATGAAGTCATGATTACAAGGAAAAAAAGTTTTATAGGGTATGGAAAAAATTATGATTTTAGATGAACGGTTGAGATTGAACTTCCCACAGCAACCAACTGACTGGCGCACCCATCAATTGACTTACGCATCCACCAAAGATCTTAGATGATAGTGCACCGATGGGTGCTGAAACTGCCCTTTTCTATTGAAAAATTGAAAATTTAAATTATTTTAGTTTATTATAAAAATATAAAAAATTAAATAATTCATTATTAGTTTTTCTTTGTGATTCTTTCTTAAAACTATAATTTGTAGTTCTCTTCTTAATTTTATAAAAATATTTTTACAATGGAGTTTTGTATAATTGTCAGTAATTTGATTTTCAGAATAAACAAATTCTATTGATATTATTACATTTTCTACATTATCTCTTAGAAAATGGTGTGTTATGTCGATATGTTTAGTTCAAGAATGATTTGTAAGATGTATAAATAAATTTATTGCGCTCGAGTTGTCGCAAAATATAGATTATTTATAATTTAACTCCAAAATTTCGTAGTGTTGCCACATGTAAATTACTTGAAAACATACTAAAGCAGCAAAAATGTATAATGCTTCACAATTCGATTGTGATACACAAGTTTGTTTTTTCACTAAACTAAGCCACTAAATAGTGACTACTAAAGTGACTACTAAAGTGACTACCACTTGTACTTTTATGATCATTTCATACCTTCCAAAATCAACGTCACTATATGATACTAATTGAAGAGAAGCCTTTAGGATATAAAAGTGCATAATTTTTAGTATTGGTTAGGTAATATAAAATACATTTCACTGCTCATAAATGTGATTCTTTGGGATTTTCATGAAATCTAGCATACAAATATTCATCATAATATCAGGTCGACTAGTCGTTAAATAAAGTAAGTTTCCTATCATACTTATAAATAATTTTTATATAATGTCCTTACTATTTTTATCTTTATCTATGTGTAGACTAGTGCTCATAGGAGTTGGTTTTCTACAATTAGTTCCATCCTACGCGTTTTATTAAATATTTTACAATATTTTTCTTGATATATGAAAATTTCATCTTTTAATTATTCAATTTGCAATCCTAGAAAATAATTTAGTACACCCATATCCGACATTTCAAACCCATTTTTCTATACTTTTCAAAATTATCACATAAATTTTTATTGGCTAAACAAAAAATTATATTGGACTATTAATATACCGTTTTTATCCTATTTACTAAACAAAGACGTACAGCTTTACAAATATCAAAACCTGAATTCAAATGATAATTTTTCAATCTTTCATACTAAGCATGTGGCGCTTGTTTAAGACTATAAAGACCCTTTTAAGTTAAAAACATGATTTAGATGTTTCTTATGAGTAAATAAAGGTGGTTTCCCAACATAAATAGTTTCATTAATATATCCATTTTAAAACGCACTTTTAACAACCATTGATATAAAGTCAGATTATGATGGCATGTGAATGCTAAAAGTGTTCTTATGGCTTCTAGATGTGCTACAGGAGCAAAAGTTTCTTCACAATCAATTCCTTCCTCCTGACTATATCTTCAAGCCATAAGTCATCCTTATTACGTATGATATCACCATTTTCATCGGTTTTTCTTATATACCCTTTTTTTCATACCAATAATAGATTGATATTCCAGTCTTGATACAAGCACCCAATCACTATTTCATTCTAACTGGTCAAGTTAATTTTGCATAGCTAAAGTCCAGTAATCATCCTTAGTTGCTTCTTTGTAATTTTTTGGTTCAGTAGACATGAAGGCAAAAAAACCATTTGAATCAATTATCTTTGGGGAGCTATTTTTGTGTTAATATCCCTTGTTGTATTATCTAATCAGTGTAATTTTTTAAAATTTTATAAGGCGACTATAAGGCAAATTCGTACCCCTTGAGTCGACCATAATTCACATCAGTTCAACCAGAAGCATACGAAAGAGCGAATAACTAGGGTAAATAAGAAGAAAGAGATAGAAGAAAATAGAACAACAGCATAGAATCTCACAGTTACAGTGAAACAAAATATAATATATAATAATAGATTTTATATACAAAAGAATATGTAACTGTTTTATATTTACAATCATCCGAGCACAATAATCAATACATCAATCTGGACAGTTATAATAACTTGTCCCCGTACAGCGGAAATATAAGTCAAGTACAGAAATACGTCTCTATCATCCAGCTCACCTCCTAAGCTCCATAGCACTCTATTCTGAATCTGTAATACTCAGTCTGACTAGAACATTATAATAAAATAACACCCAAGTCAGTCTGGAAAATCAGCAAACACACTCAATTTGAATTATTAGAGTTATCAAAATCCTTTAAAAAACTAAGGTATCTCGTAAGACCACGTGACACACAAACACGGTAGGTTTTTCTCTTACGATCACCAAAACATTTTGTAGAAAATCCAGTGATATTATAATAGTGTCTAAATACAAATTCTTATTCGAATAGTCGAAATTGTTACATTAGTTAAATTCCAGCATACAAGGCTCTATAAACAAAACTGTAAAGCTCGTATTGGAGAATGAATCTTATACAAATGACTGGGCCACTGGGATACCGTCCATCATAGTGCACCTCTAGAACAATGTACCGAGGACCTCACCGGGATCCCTACTACACAAGACCGGCCTACCCTTAACCTGGATAGACCGAATATGGTATCACCCCGGGTGTTCCCACCCTTAAAATCGAGCGCTCCTACTTTGATGCACAACCATATCCATAATATACAGGTTCTCGAGGATATCTAGAAAAGTTATAACATACAATAATAGGGTGCGACCCACTTAGCCTTGCTGCATCTCCTATGTTTTAGTCATTCCTAGTGATAAGGCTTGAGGCTAAATGTTACGTTTTAAGAACAATTCCACTTAGAATGTTCATCGCCCTCCAATGATGATGTTCTGACAGCATCCGTCCATACAAGTTGTCGTGGGTATGGACAAACCGAGTCGCCGTCTTCATCATCTCACGTTATTCATTTGTAACGTTCAAACCTGATCGAAGTGGTTTTCGGATAATTAAATCCGATCCTGTTCTCTTTGAAACGATTAACGAAATTGGCCAATATTGATAGTTGGTTATTTAAATAAAACATCCATAAGCACACACTATGCCTTATTTTATAATTCTTCAAACTTTTATTTCAAAATATCTTTACTAATATATATATATATATATATATATATATATATATATATATATATATATATATATATATTCAAACCCCTTCCTATATTCCAATATTTGGAAACAATTTCAAATGCCTAAACCCATAATAGGATATTTTCAAACCATCTCAACACTTAGAAATATTTTCAAATTTTCAGTTTTATACTTAGGAACATATTATAAATCTATTTTTTCAAAATCTTTTCAAATACCAACACTTAAGAGAATATTCCGTGGCTTATCTCGGAATCACTAATAAATTCCCTTTTCAATTTCCAAAATTCCCATATTCAACATTTTGAAAATTCCATTTCCACCAAATTCCTTATGAAATTCCACTCCGCAAAATCATAACCATTTGTAAGCATCTTTTACGAACTTCGAGAGAATTTATAAATAAAAAATTTCAATCACTTCAAAACTCTCTATATGTATATAATAAGTTTTTAAAAAGGATAATAATTTATTTTAAAACAAGTTCGATTAATTATTTAAAAATATCGAAAACACTTTTATAAACATCAATAACTTATTTTTAGATAAACAAATAAATTTTAAAAGCCAATTTTAAAAGTTAGAATTTACTAAAATAAGTATTTAATATTTGAAAATCTACTTACGGAAATATTTCAGTCCTAACTAGTTTAAAATTTCATAATTTTAAATAATAAAATTTTCCTTTTAAAAGAAAACTTAACTTCTTAAAATAATTTTTTTTTGAAACCACCATACTCAATTCAATTTTATAAATTCCTCTTGAATCACATCACATCACTTCCATTTCGATCTCCCTAACCATTTTCACTTTCAAAAATAGTATCCACCATTTTTCTCAGCCTATTTCCATATTCTAATAAAAATTCAACCTACGAATTTATTTTTCCAATATATCCATTGATATCACTTATCTTATTTATAAACATCATTTATAAATTTTTATACTTGATTGAGTTTTACCTGTTTATAAAAAAAATCTTATTTATACAATTCCATTTTATAAATCCATTTCTTTATAAATCCCATTTATAACTTCCAATCTATTTTTAATATCGACTTTAACTCTTTTATATATTTTCCCGAATATCATTTATATATTCTTTTTATATAATTCATTTTTAGAAATCTCCATTTAATAATTCACAATAGTTAAGTATATCCAAAAATCGAAAATATATTTTTCTAACTCAATTTCTTTATAATAACCCAAATCCCAATATAAATATTTTTATCTAAAAAATTCCCTTTACTTCCTTAAATTTTGAAATATATTTAGGGTATTCAAAATATCAAAATTCAGGCCAGTGCTACAATAGCATCCAATAATTCCAATCACTACAATAATCTATGATAGATTATTCTACACATTCCATATATCACAATATATGAAATTCAATTTAACAATTTTGAGGAATCTAGTTGAATCCCTCCAACCTGTTTCCATGCATCCACAGATGTTAATGCAACATAAAAATATCAATCCCACTTCGAGGGGGATATCACGATATATAGGGTCATTCACTATTATGCTGGTCGCATAGGGTCTCATCTGCTATAATGTGCGGGAATATCACTTCAAATACTTGTGTGTGTATATATACTACTATATATATAATATCATTTCATTCAACAGATAAATTTTTTTAATTTCAACCAAGCAATCAATAATTAATTTTAACCATTTAATATTTGATTAGCGATCCAAATGAGTGAGAATTTTCTCACCTTTGATTTTAATGGATCCGAATATCCAAAATTAAGATTTTCTAGAATCCAGTTCACTTTGAAACATTCCATACCAATTAATATGCATAGAATTTGATGTCACTCGATTCAAACCTCGTATGAAAATTTTATAATTTTTTTTATCTATATAATCTCTTCTTTAACATGATTAACATAAACTAAAAATGATTTTTAAATTACTTACCCTCCTTATCGATCTCACACTACAGGCACAACACACACGAGCCCAAATAGGAAATCACGACCTTCACCACCTATAACCTCTCTCCAAACTCCACTACCCCGACACCTCTAAGCTTGGTTCGGCCTTGCCCTCATCACGTGCGATAAGGAACCTTACTCACAGCAGCCTCTCCCCTTCAACTCGATCGTCGTGGCCAAGGAATTCAATCGATGTCGAGAATCAAACCCTAATCCCCATGTCAAAGTGCACCCCTCGGCCGTAGTCCGCCGCTTCCACCACCTCGTCATCGTGAACCCCTCTACAGTCATGCCTCGAACCGAGATCGACGCCGACCATCACTATGAGCCGCCGCCATCGCCCTACACGCGCGCGCGATCGCGATTTTCGCGACATCTCACAGAGCATTTACCACCCTATGAGGCTACCCTTGTACATGAACCCACCTTCGCGCTCTCATGCATACGCGCGCGATTTCCAGGCAAGTCGCAATCAGCTCGATCGCAAGATTAAATTTTTTTCCCTCTTAGCTGAATATCGATTTCGATCTTCTTCTTCTTCTTTTTTATTTGCTTTCAAGTTGAATTCCTGAAGAAGGAAGGATATACGGGGTAGAAAAGTTTACATGATTTTGAAAAGATTGGCGGCTATACGTACATAGCTAGGACATCACAAGTATAGGGTGGTTGGTGATTGACATTTGATTTTACTTTTATTTAATTTTATTTTTAAAATGTCTCGAATTACATACCAAGAATTTTGAAGTCCTATTAAGGCGTGTCATCAGGCGTTTATAATGTTATACCCCTATTTTGAATGCAATGGAAAATGTTTCGAATCCTAATTCGATTGTATGGAGAAGATGACATTTTGAACCCAATTGTTATATTAGATTTTCGATATTAATTTTAGCACATCTCTATTCCGTATGACCAAATGGTAACTCCAAACGCTACAAAATTTGGAATCCGATAATAATACACTATTATTGATTCAAAAGGACCTCGTCAAATTCCGAAACTGTGCACTGCATTGCTAATTTAACGCGTCGATTAAATCAACGATTTCAAAAATATGTGAGTACGCTTGAAATTTTCTGTTTTAAAATCTTATCAACTAAATAAAAATGAAATATTTAAAACCATTTAAATATTCACAATTAACCATTGAAAAATCCGGGTCGTTACTTTCCTTTCCCCTTAAAAGAATTTCTTCCCCAAAATTGCTATGGTGGGCCAACCCAATTTACTTATCCAAAACCCACTTAGTGAAAATTCGATATTCACTTTATAACCTTTTAGTTCCAACCAAAAAATTAGTTTTCAATTCTAATTCCAAAATCTTATATTTCAATTTCAATTTGAAACTCAACGTTTAGTTAACAAAAATTTTCGAACATGCTAAATTTTCAATTTTTTTTGGCAGAGTCTCCTTTGTACGGATGACCTTTTGCAATATGACAAGATATATATATATATATATATATATATATATATATATATATATATATACATCGACCCACGCAATCGAAAAACAAAAAAAATAATATATATATATATACATCTATATTTTATATTTTGCGGTATTTAATCCCAAAACATACCTTAGTTAGCATTATTAAGCAAGCATTTACTTCAAAAGCAATTTCTCAAGCCAAATAGTCCCATTGTGCCTATATTACTCAATTTAAACACGTTAGCACAAAAAACATGAAATTTAATCACATTTCATTCATTTAAATAGTTTAAACACATAGATTTCATAAGCAATGCACGCTAACATATATTTATAAGTAATTATGAGGTTCCAATACTAATTTAATTACTTCCAATCGATCTATATATCATTTTATTCAATTCAAATGATTTACAACCAAATTTTCTTGCATTCATTTCATTTTTATTCCAAACAAACTCATATCTATGCCATATTGATTTAAAAATCAATTTTATTCACTTCTATTAATTCATAGAATTTTACTTACTTCCATTTATGCCAAGCGCTAATTTTTTCTATGCAATTTTGGCGATATTCATTTAATAGAATAATCACTTAAGCTTATAGTTGTTTTAAATTGATTCTAATCAATTTATATTTAATTCTATTCTATTTCAAATTTATTCTCAATCAATTCATTTATGTTTCATTAGTATCTGCATTTATTATATTCAAATCCATTTTATTAACTTGAAATCATTCCATGTTATTATATTAAATAACCATTTCAAAAATTTATCCATGCATGCTTCCATTCAAAATATTTACTTAAGTTAATCCGTTATTTCAAATTATTACCACATATAACTTAAGTTTATTTTCATTTCAACCAACTTCCATTTCATTTACTAATTAATTAATTAATTAGTTCATTCGTTTAATCCACTTCAATCTTAATTCCATACTCAATTTCATTCTTGAATTCATTTAAATGATAACAAGGCCATAATTAATTAATTCACACTCAAATTGAATTTATTTATAACTCAAGTCATTACTATCCCAATCCATTTCTTTTTTATTCGACAATATTTCCAGTTATATTTGATTCGCTTAAATTTTGTTGAATTTTTATTTATACTCAAGTTCCACATTCAATTTCTATTTTTTTTTCAAAAATCATTTCATTTAATTTTTTTGAGTTTCAAATTCATTTTATAATTCAAGTTTGGTTTTAATTTCCTTCACCAAAATATCAATCCATTTTTATTTTTGGGTTTTCTATTTCATTTTTGAATTTTTTAAGTCACTCCAATTATTTCTCATATTTCCATCAAATTTATACTCGAGTATATTTACATTTTATTATTAACTAAATTTTATACCTCACTTTGTAGCCTAGGAATACTTTCATTTCATTAATTTCAAATTTTTATAAGATATATAAACTCATTTATTCACACTTCCAACAATTTTTACTTAAATTTTATTCATTTCAAAATTTTATAATTTATGGTTTTATAATTATTTCACAGTTCAAAATTTATATTTACTTCAATACCATATTATTTCTAATCCAATTCAAAATTTATAACCTATATTTATATAGTCACTTTATAAATTCACATTTACATATTTAATTCAATTCCATATGATTCAAATCCAGTTCACCTTTTTATTTGAATTTCACTCCAAACGAATTTATTTTTAATTCATTCAATTTAAATCAAGTAACAATTCAATTCCAATTTAAAAAAAAATTCCCACTTCCTTATTTATATTTATACAGCAGTTTTACTATTCGAATTTATTATTATCTCAATTTCCAGTAAATTTATTTAACTTCCCTGAAGTTGAACTCCAATTCATAGAATTTATTTTAACTTACTTAAGTTAAAACTAAATTTTAAAATTCAAATCCCATACTCTTCTACCTTATTAAAATCATTCTCAATGTATAAGTCCAAAAGCTTATTTCTGATGTTTTCCCAAAACATTTTAATAAGGATTTCTAGAATTCAAATACCCGGTATATATTTCAAATCACTTGAAATCAAATATATAGACACACACACTCTTTTTAGTTTAAAAAACCACTTTCTTCGAATTTCAAAATCACCCTGATTTTACCCAAAACAATTTCCCAGAATTTTGAAAACAAAACATGTTTTCACCGAAAAATCTCCATATCAATTTACTATGGCAGGAAATCGTCACTTAGAAACTCGAAAATGAACACCGATGATGTCATGATCATCACCAGGGTTATTTTCCAACGATTGTATTGAGTCCAGTGCTATATCGCTTCCAAAATTCATTTAAAACCATTTTTCTATTCAAAAATATCACCAAAATAATAATATTATAATTTATCTCAAAATACCTTGGGAAAAATTTCCGAAAATATTTGGTTTTTACTTTTCCAAATTCTGGTTTGAATCCATTTTCAGTTTTTAACTCATTTGTAAAATTCATACTTGTACAATCTCCCTTTAGTTATATATGACCCTTTCCAATTTTATAATCTTATTTCGATTATATAATAACAACCAAACACGCCACTATAATAATTTCATAAAATTATTCTCTTTTATATCAAAATATAATTTGGGTAAAATTATGTCATTAGCCGCTTCAAAACCATACAGTGTCAGTTAGTCGTGTTCTAGTGTTTAGAAACTCCTATCGATTTATTGGCGTCCCACTATTTGACTAGCATTTATATGCCACTCAACAGATAAATAAACACAATAGAAAACCATTTATATTCACTAACAAATATGCGCTCATATCTGTTAATACACTCAACTCATTTTAGAGTACCATTGACTCTATCACTAATGGGTAATCCCCACTAGAGCCAAAGTTCTCGCTTATCCTTCAGCTCTGATACCAAGTGTAGCACCCGCAAATCTGTACCCCTTAATTCGACCATAATTCACATCAGTTCAACCCGATGTGTATGGAAGAGCGAATAACTAAGGTAAATAAGAAGAAAGAGATAGAAGAAAATTGAACAACAATATAGAATCTCACAGTCGCAGCAAAATAAATATAACATATAATAACAGATTTTTTATACAAAAGAATCCGTAACTATTTTATATTTACAATCATCAGAGCATAATACAATCTGGACAGTTATAATAACTTGTCCCTATACATCGGAAATATAAGTCAAGTACCGTAATATGTCTCTATCATCCTGCTCGTCTCCTGAGCTCCATAACACTCTATTCTGAATCTATAATACTCGGTCCAACCTGAGCATTATAATAAAATAACATCCAAGTCAGTCTGAAAACCAACGTGAGAAGACGCACTCAATTTGAATAATTATAGTTATCAAAATCCTTCGAAAAATAAAGGTAATACTTAAGACCGCGTCATACATAAACACGACGAGTTTTTCCCTTAAGATAACCAAAACATTTTGTAGAAAATCCAATGATATTATAATAGTGTTTAAATACAAATACTTATTAAAATAACCGAAATTGTTACATAATTAATTTCCAGCATATTAGGCTCTACAAACAAAACTGTAAAGCTCGTATTGGAGAATGGATCCTATAAAAATAATTGGGCCATTGGGGTACCGTCCATCGCAGTACACCTCTAGAACAATGTACCGAGGACCTTATTGAGATCCCTGCTACACAAGACCGGTCTACTCCTAACCTGGATAGACCGAATATGTTATCACCCTGGGTGTTCCCACCCTTAAAATCGAGCGCCCCTTTCATGCATAATCATATCTATAATATATAAGTTCCTGAGGATATCTAGAAAAGTGATAACATACCCTAACTGGGTGCGACCCGCTTGGCCTTGCTGCATCTCCCATGTTTTAGTCATTCTCGGTTGATGAGGCTTAAGGCTAAACATTACCTTTTAAGAACAATTCCACCTAAAATGCCCATCGTCCTCCAATGACGATGTTCTGATAGCATTCGTCCATACAAGTTATCCTGGGTCTGGACAAATCGAATAACCGTCTTCATCATCTTCATGGTATTCATTCTTAACATTCAAACCTGATTGAAGTGGTTTCCAGATAATTAAATCCAATTCCGTTCTCCTTGATACGATTAACGAAATTGGCCAATATTGATAGTTGGTTATTTAAATAGAACATCCATAAGTAGACATTAGGCCTTATTTTATAATTCTTTAAACATTTATCTCAAAATATCTTTACTAAGATATATATTCAAATCCCTTCACATATTCCAATATTTGGAAACAATTTCAAATACCTAAACCCATAACAGGATATTTTCAAACCATCTCAACACTTAGAAATATTTCCAAATTTCCATTTTTAAACTTACGAATATATTATAAATCTATTTTTTCAAAATCTTTTCAAATACCAACACTTAAGAGAATATTCCATAGCTTATCTCATACGTCTTCGGAATCACTTATAAATTCCCTTTTCAATTTCCAAAATCCAATATACATATTTATAACCCATTCAACAATTTGTAACTTCTTTTATGAATTTAGATTTCATTTTCAAAATTCTCATGTTCAACATTTTCAAAATTCCATTTCCTCCAAATTCCTTATGAAGTTCCATTCCTCAAAATCATATCCATCTATAAGCCTCATTTTACGAACCTCGAGAGAATTTATAAATAAAAAATTTCAGTCACTTCAAAACTCTATACATATAAAATAAGTTTTTAAAAAGATAATAATTTATTTTTAAAACAAGTTCAAGTAATTATTTAAAATATCGAAAACACTTTTATAAACGTCAATAACTTATTTTTAGATAAACAAATAAATTTTCAAAGCTGATTTTAAAAGTTAGAATTTACTAAAATAAATATATAATATTTGAAAATCTACTTACCGAAATATTTCAATCCTAACTACTTTAAAATTTCATAGTTTTAAATAATAAAATTTTCCTTTTAAAAGCAAACCTAACTTCTTAAAATAAAATATAAAAAAATTAAAACCTCGATAACCAATTCAATTTTATAAATTCCTCTTGAATCACATCACATCACTTCCACTTCAATCTCCTTAACCATTTGCACTTTTAAAGATAGTATCCATCAATTTTCTCACCTATTTCCATATTCGAATATAAATTCACCTTACGAATTTATTTTTTCAATATATCCATTGATATCGCTTACCTTATTTATAAACATCGTTTATAAATTTTTATACTCCTTTGAGTTTCACCCGTTTATAAAAACAATCTTATTTATACAATTCCATTTTATAAATCCATTTCTTTATAAATCCCATTTATAACTTCCAATCTATTTTTAAAATCGACTTCAACTGCTTTTTATATTTTTCTGATATCATTTATAAATTCTTTTAATACAATTCATTTCTAGAAATCTCCATTTAATAATTCACAATAGTTAAGTATATCCAAAAATCGAATATTTTTTTTCTAACTCAATTTCATTAAAATAACTCCAATTCCAATATAAATATTTTTATCTCAAAAATTCCCTTAATTCCTTAAATTTTGAAAATATATTTATGATATTTAAAATATCAAAATTCAGGCCAGTGCTACAGTAGCATCCAATAATTCCAATCACTACAATAATCTATAATAGATTATTCCACACAATCCATATATCACAGTATATGAAATTAAATTTAGCAATTTTAAGGAATCTAGTTGGATCCCTCCAATCTATTTCCCTGCATCCACAGATTTTAATAAAACATAAAAATATCAATCCCACTTCTAGAGAGATATCGTGATATGGGTCATTCGCTATAATGTGCGGGAATATCACTCCAAATACTAGTATATATACTACTATATATGTAATATCTTATCATTTAAAAGATTTTTTTTTTTAATTTCAACCAAGCAACCAATAATTAATTTTAACTATTTAAAATTTAATCGGTGATCCAAATGAGTGAGAATTTTCTCACCTTTGATTTTAATTTTGCCGAATATCCAGTAGATATTCTAGAATCCTGTTGACTTCGAAATATTCCATACCAATTCATACACGTAAATTTTGATACCACTCGATTAAAACCTCGTACGAAAATTTTATAAATTTATTAGCCATCTAATCTCTTTTTTTTTACATGATTAACATAAACTAACAATGGTTTTTTAAATTAGTTACCCTCCTTATCGATGTCACGCTATAGGCACAACACACACGGGCCTAAACTGGAAATCATGAACTTCACCATCAATAACCTCTCTCCAAACTCCACTGCCTCGACACCTCCAAGCTTGGTCCGGCCTTGCCCTCCCCACATGCGATAGAGAACCTTCCTCACAACAGCCCCACCCCCTTCAACTCGATCGTCACGGCCAAGGATCTTCAACCGATGACGAGAATTAAACCCAAATCGCCATGTCAATGCACGCCCCTTTGGCCACGGTCCGCCACTTTCTCCACCTCGCCAACGCGAACCCCTCCACAGTCGCGCCTCTAACCCAGATCGACGCCGACCATCACTGTGAGCCGCTGCCATCGCCTACACGTGTGTGCGAACGCGATTGCCGCAACATCTTAAGGAGCAGTTACCACCCTAACGCGACTACCCTTCTACACGAACCTATCTCCGTGCCCTCACGCACACGCACGATTTCCAAGTAATCGATTCGATCACGAGATTAATTTTTTTCCTTCTCTTAGCTGAAGATCGATTTTGGTCCTTTTTTTGCTTTCAAGTTGAATTCCTGAAGAAGGAAGGATATATGGGGGGGGGGAAAAGTATATACGATTTTGAAAAGAATGGCGCATATACGTACATAGCTAGGACAACACAAGTATAGGGTGGCTGGTGATTGACATTTGATTTTACTTTTATTTAATTTTACTTTTAAATGTCTCGAATTACATACCGAGAATTTTGAATTCCTATTAAGGCGTGCTGCCAGGCGTTTATAATGTACCCCTATTCTGAATGCAATGAAAAGGTTTTGAGTCCTGATTCAATCGTATGGAGAAGATAGCTTTTTGGACCTAATTATTATATTTGATTTTCGATATTAATTTTGGCGCGTTTATATTCCGTACGACTAAACGATAACTTCAAATGCTACAAAATTTGGAATTAGATAATAATACACTATTAAAAATTCATTGGGACTAGCTTCATCAAATTTCGAGACTGTACCCCTAATGGCTATTATAACGCGTCGATTAAATCGACGATTTCAAAAATTTGCGAAATTGCTTGAAATTTTCAGTTTTAAAATCTTGTCAACTAAATTAAAATTCAAAATTTAATATTTGAAACCATTTTAATATTCATAATTAACCGTCGAAAAATACGGGTCGTTGCATTTATAGATGGTTGTACTAATGGTTCTGAAATTTCATTTTTTTCCTCTTCATCGTTTTGTTATTAAAGTTTTCATCAAACTATAAGTACATTTGTTCCAATTGTATTTGTTATTTTATTAATTATATAAGCTTACTTTGTTTCAAATATCCCACAAAGATTCCTTCATCAGGTTTAAGATTAAATTTTCCTAGGGGGTCATTATTGTTTAAAATAAAACATTTTAACCTAAACAAAATTTAAAGTACGACACTTTTAGTTTTCTAACATAAAAGAGTCCATAAGGTTCTTAGCCATTGGTCTTAATGATACACGATTTAGAATAGAACAAGTTATAGAAATCGCCTCGGGCCAGAAATTCTTTAGTAGCTCCTACTGCTTAGTAATGTTCTTGCACATTCTTGCAAAGTTCAATTCTTTCTTTCTACAGCTTCATTTTGTTGTAGTGTTTTAGGAAAAGAAAAATTATGACTTGTACCCTTTCTGTTGCAAAATTCTTTAAACGGCTTATTTAAAAATTCTCCTCCATGATCATTTCAATTTTTGAATCTTTTAAATTTTGAATTTTAGAAAAAAGTTTAAATGATTCAAAATTGTTACTTTTGTTCTAAAAAGAAAGTCCATGTATATGTAAAAAAATTATCTTGTAAAAATATATTTCTTATGATTTATTGATCTTACTTGCATAGGACCAAATAAACCTAAATTTTTGACTTATAAAACATTGGAAATTGAAGGAGAAATAGATATACCGACATGTGAAAAATCTCCTCTTCTAATAATGTAGCTTTTGGAGTTACCTCAAAAGGTGACTGTTCCACTATCCATATAAGATAAATTTGATAGCATTTCGATGTTTCTAGTCATATGTTTGGAGCATCCACTATCGAGAATACCTTTCTCCTTTTTATGTCAGGGTACCTTACCAGTTTCCATGAAGCATATATTGCCTTTTTTGAATCACTATCTTCTTCGAATGATAAGGTTGAATCTGAGTCATCCCGTGTAAATTGAAATGCATGCCTCTTCTTTTAGTGATCTTTTTGTATTTTTCGTCTTTGGGCTTGGGACAATCATTCTTCATATGATCGAATTTCTTGTAGTCAAAGCACTTGATTGACAATGAATTTCTATTATTGTTGTAGTTACTAATATTCCTAAAGTTTGCATTTTTTAAAATTTTTGAATCTTCTTAATTTAATGGTTTTTCTTTGCAATATTGGATATATCTTTTTCATCCAGTTTCAAACTATCACCTTTAACTTGAAAAGTAATACTACGGTTTTCTTGGACTAGTAATTTTGTAGCATGGAGGTTAGCTTTATATATCATTAAATTTCCCACTAACTCTTCTACTCTGATAAAAGAAAGATCATTTGCTTCTTCGATTTTAAGGACTTTTCTCTTTCTGTAATTTGTTGATGAATTCAAAATTTTAGATTCTAGAATTAATTTGGTAAAAGTGACTCCTAAAGCCATTAAATCATGCTGTATACTTTGAAACCATGAGTACATGTTAATAATACTTTCACTCTGGTTGTAACGACCCACGCTTTCGATCCATAAAAGTTGACACTGATACATCCACTGTATTCATGCACAAACCATCCAAGTGCCCAAAAGATAGATTGTTGGGGAAAATGAAAGAAAAGGTAGAACAAAATCTCACGTTATATAATATACAATAGAATTTTTATAAAGGAAAACAGTAATATACATACATCAATCAGAGTTAATTAACTAACCACCAGACTAGACAGTTATAATAACATATCCTCATAGATGCTGATAAATAAAAACAACTAATACGGTAGAAAAATAAAATATACTTGAATATGTAAGGAGCGTCCAACTCATCTCCTGAAGCTCCAAACTATCCAAACTAAATCTATAAATATGCTCAATCAGATCCGAGTATTATAAGAAAATTAATACCCGAATCATTCTGGTAAACCAACATCAGAAAACGCACTCCAAATGGATTTTTGTTATCATTAAACCTTTCAAAAAAGGTATCTCGTAAGGCTACGCTGCATATAAACACTAATGGATTTTTACCTTAGATAGCCAAATCATTTTAGAAGAAATCTTCTAATATTATAATAATGTCTAGGATTTAAAATAAATATTGAACATAGTTGAAATGCTTGCATCTCACGTTGTAGCATAGTTGGGTACAACTAAGTTTGTACGATGCTTATTGGAGAATGGATTTCTATACAGTTACAAAGTTACTAGAGTACTGCCTGCCACAATACACCTCTAGAATATGTACCGAGGGCCTCGCATAGATCCCCTACAAATCAAAATCAGCCTACCCCTTATTAGATAGTATCGAATATGTCACAACCCTACTTGCTTTGCAACCTTTTCCCGACAGATCTCATACACAACCAAATCCATAAATGTATATATATCTAGAAGGGTAATGATATATACCCTAATGGTAGCGAACCACATAGCCCTGATGTAACAAACCTGGATTTTCGACTCTAAAAAATCTATGTTAATACATCCACTGTATTATATGTCGAACATTCAAATGCCGGAAATACTGATTTGTTATGGTGAAAGAAGAAGGTAGAAGATAGAAGAAAGCTAAACAACATAGAATCTCATAACGTAGCGAATAATATATAATACAACAATGGTCTATACAAAGAGGAAACATCTTTATTCATATACACAACATCAGAGTACACTAGTCTTATCCTAAATTTAGACAGTTATAGAAACATGTCCTTACGACAAACATATAGACTCTATAATACACTGGAATAAAAATATACGTGAATACATCTTGACAATCCAGCTCCTCTCCAACTTCAAAATATCCAGCTAATTTGGAAAAAACATGCTCGGTCTCATCCGAGCATTACATGGAATAACGCTTAGGTGAGTTTGGTAAAAAGCATGAGTAAAACTCGATAACAAGTAACAACCAAACTGATTTCTATATTTGAAAACTTTTCATAAAGGGTATCTCGTAAGACCACACCGCACATAAAAAATGGAAGATTTTTTTCCTTACGATAACCAAAACATTTTATATCAAAATCCAGTGATATTATCATCATGTCTAGGTTTTAAGTAAACAGATGAAATAACTAAAATGCTTGCATTTCACATTCCAACATACTAGGCTCTACAAAAAAAATGTAAGGCACGTATTGGAGATTAGTTTCCAATAATATCAAGGTAAGGGACTACCTTTCGATGATACACTTCTAGAAAATGCACCAATGCTAATACAGAGCCGGCTGCCTCTTTAACATGGCAGACTGGATTACCTCACCCCCATGACACAGAGGCTTTATACTACCATGGTGTTTGCGTGCAAACCAACTCTGAAAGGGACATCTAAAATGGGGTGTCTGCTCCTAATGGTAGCTACCCACATAGCTCTGTTGCATGCCCTGCTTTTGTCATTCCTCCCTGTTGTGATGCTTGAGGCTACGCTTTACCTTTTTGAATAGCAGTCCATCTTGGGATGTTAACACTTCCCTCCAAGCATCAATGCAATGTCAGCATTCATCCATATAAGTTGTCCAGGATAAGGACATACGTAAGGCACTACTTCTACTACATCCATTTTGGAACCGCACTCGAGATTAGTAGCAAGCAGCCCTTGCACTTCAGTGGCTCCGTCTTCGATCACATAATTCAAGATGTCTTCATTTTGAAACGCTTGAGTTGGATCGAAGTGGTTTTAGATAGCATATCCAATCATGTCTCTTCGAAACAACTTTCAATATTTCCGGTAAACTCAAGCTCGGTTCTTTAGAAAATAAATAGACAAGTGACAAGTGCGAAGTTCACCCTCTAACCGTTTGTGGATGGATTTCCTTATCATTTATCCTAGAAGAACAAAATGAGTTTATACATACAGTATAGCAGCTTCAACGATAACCGTACCATATAATTATCGTGTTTTTCCGTAGATATTTCCAAAGTTACGTTTTGTCCAGATTTGATAGTTGATTATTTGACTATCAAATAAAAAACATCCAATCATGGTTTAAGTTCCTTATGGGATCCACTAAGCCTTTATTAATTATCTTTAATTAATAAAATCACTTTAAAAATTGTTTAAAAGATATATTCAAAACACTATTTCCAAACCCCTTATGTTTCCTTTTATACTTGGGAAACATTTGTATACTTATCTCAATGTTATAAGTATATTACCAAAAAAAATTACTTTTCATGCCTTGAAACAAAATCATATACTTATCTTATTACTATAAGTATATTTACAAAATTTTCAAAATTTCTTCTTTCCAAACCCCATATTAAATTACCAAACATTTCTTCAAATAAAACATTCCCCTTATCCTTTATCAAAAATTCACTTTTTGAAAGCTTATCTCGTATTTCAATTAACTTATAACTTTCAAAATAAAGTTATAACCAACTTTATAAACCTTGAAGTTAATTTATAAACCTCTTTCCAAATCTATGAAATGATTTATAAAACTTTTCCCTATTTTTAAAATCTTTATATAAATCTTTCTATACTTCTTTATAAATATTATTTGTAAAACATCATTTGTAAAACACCTTAATAACCTTTTCCAATAGTAAAACCCCATTCTATACAGAAGTTATCATTTATAAATACCTTTATAAGAATTATATTACTTGGAAAACCATTTATAAACCCTTAGCTCAAATTGATTAAAGAATTTAAGTAAATTCAAAACCATACTTTATAAATTCCAAATGAGGCTTAGCAGTTCCAAATGGTACTGATTTTAGTTACCATTTTTATTCCAATTTAATTCCAAGGCACTTTTCAATTATTTACATAGGCCAACATATATGTAAATCCAACCAATTATCAAATCAAGGAATAACATGTCAATACAACTCAACTAGCTTATACATGTCTGAACAACATAATAGTAGGATGGTGATTTGTCCTACTAAATAGATATCCAAAACAATTTAATCAATTAATTGCAGAACGGGGATTTGTTCTTCTAAACACATGTCCAAACAATCCAAACAATTATCCTATAGCAGAACAGTGTTTTATTGTACTAATGAATGTCCATACAACACAAACAATCACATCCTAACTTATTTACAGTTTTTTTTATCTATTTAATATCATAGACAAGAGATCCTTTGGTTAAAATCAAACCACTTCGAAAAGAACCCAACTTAAAACATAACTGATATTTAAGATAACTTTTAATAATTGAATCATAATTTAATATAAATTAAAGCTTACCTAAATCTTAATAGTCAAAATCAAATCATAATTAATTAAGAATAAATTAAAAGTAAATTAATGATTAAACTTTAAACAAATAAACATTTACTTAAAATTACTCCCTAGTTAAGTAACAATAAAGTAAATAATTAATATTTAATTAAATAAATAATTCAACTTTAATTAAATAATAGTTAAAATAATTAAAATTGATTAAATAAAAATAATTACCCTTTCTAACTTAATTAATTTTAATTAAACTTCTTAATAACTTACTTAATTATCACTATTTAGTCCTAATTACTTAACAAAATTACTGATTAATTAATAAATAAATATCCTTAATTAATATATTAAATAATTATTAAACATACATAATCAAGTTATAATTAACTTATGTGTTGATAATATGTTTGAAAATAAGGATTTCAAATTATTTTTAAAAGAAAACTTTAAAGTTAGGAATCAAACTTTTTCGAACTGCATCCATAGCGATTATCGCTATGGATGAATAACTTAGAATTACTTCTCTATGTTACCGCCTATAATTTTAACCTTACTTTGGATTACTTTTTAATACATAAAAGAAAAGGTTTTTGAAAACCTTAACTCGAGGTAGAATTTAACCAAAACATTTACTAACTCAAAACTAGCAAACGATTAGATTTTTAAAGTGGATCTCAAGTCCCTTACTAATGAGTCAAGTTCCTATCTTCCATACCATTCAACCATAATCCGAGAATATATGAAAGATGCCAAACCACATCATCATTATATTGTAGTAAAATCACCACATTCATATCCAAACACATCACCTAACTATCAATCTCAAATCAAATCCTAAACTACAAGTTAGCACATACACAAAACATTCAAGCCATATCATAATCCAAACACAAAATCATATATATAACCATATAACCAAAAGTATATAAAGGTAAGATCTTTTTGAAAAAGATAAGAATTTACTCACCATAAAGCTGCCCTAAACTTGAATGCTTTAGAACTTGTAAACTTGAAAAACTCAAAAGGAAATCCGAAAATAGCTCAACTTCCTCTTAGCTTTTTGATATGACAATATCAAAATTTTGGAAAGTTGTCAACTGTAAAGTTTTAGAAAATTATTTTCGCTGGTATTTAAAAAAAATAATCAGTTGATTTGGATCATTTTTGAGAAAGCTATGGTCAAAAGAAGAGGTGATATTTTCGGCTTTCAAAATATAGGTCCGAAAATGGGTCTTAAAGACAAGCATTTTTGACATAGCTAGACTGAAAACATAAGGAAGTGGTCAACATGAAAGTTGTAGCCACTAGATTTATATACAGTTTGTAGAAATGAAAATCATGATTTGGAGCAATAAGGAGGAAGTTATGGCCGAAGGAAGTAGGACGAAAATGGGGAGAATTTGAGCCGATTTTGAACAAGTTTTTCTAAGGATTTTTTTCCTTCTTTTGTTAAAAGGAAGGAGGACACGAATGGAATGGAGAGGTTAGGAAAATGATTATAGAAAGTAAAATGAATAAGAGAGATGTAAGTGGGTATTTACAGATAGAGGGAGAGAGCAAATTACCTTTATACCCTTGGTTTTAAAAATATTCTAACATGTCATGATATTGAGAGGTCTTCTCATCATGCCTTATCACATCACTCTCTATTATACATAAGTGTGTGTTTATATATATTCTTTTTAAAACAATTATTTGTCACATCAAATCCATATATATCCATCGAATATCATTATATATATATATATATATATTTTTTTAATCCATGACTTGTCACATCACCTTCTTTATATATATAAGTTAAATTATTAATTAAAGATAAGATGTGAGAAGATATAATGATGGTTAATGATTACAATCTAAGATGTGACAATACATAATATATATATATATATATATATATATAACTTAAGATGTGATAATACTTATATATATATACATATTTATATATATAAGTTTATTATTTTTAAAACTATGTCTTGTCAAAGCACTTAATAATCCAAATTAACATAAGATAATTTATTTCTAAATGTATTATTATTTTGTTAACAAATTCTTATATATATGCATTATATGGTGCACAAAGATGAATAATGTTCCCGACTACTTTCCAGTGTTGAAAGGTCGAAATTTCAAAAAACATTCTTCGGTCATATTTTTTTGTTTTTCTATGAACTATTTAATTTGGTAAACAAATTTTAAAAACAATTTTACCATCATTATTAATTAAATAGAAGATTTTATTTTTATTATAAAACTATATGTTGAATATTTAAAATCAATTAAATATTCAGTAATCAAAGTAGTGAAATTCCGGTTGTTACACCTGAAGCATATCCCATGTTTTGGTCATTGCCAGTTTTTAAGGCTAGAGGCTACGTTTTACCTTTTTAGCAAAACCCATTTTGAATGCTAACACTTCCCTTCAGGCAATAATGCAATGCCAGCATTCATCCCTACAAGTTATTCAGGATATGAACAAACCAAAGGCACTAATTCTAATACATCCTTTTTGGAATCACCCTTAGCATTAGTATCAAGTAGCCCATGCACTTCAATGAACTTTATCTTCGATTCTATCATCTTCAAGATGTATTCCATTCAAATGCTTATGCTGATTTGAAGTGGTTTTCATATAATATACTCAATCTCGATCTCTCCGAACCAACAATGATAATTTCTTTTTAAAATGAGCCAACAATTAATAGTCGGTTATTTAACTATTAACTAAACGAACAATTCAACCAGAGATTTAACCAAGAATGGTTAAGCACAAAGCAACCACCAAGCCTCTTTATTTAATCTTTTCATTTTAAAAAAACAACTATGTAAATACCTGTAACAAAATACTTTTACAAAGATATATTCACAAGTCTCCTCTACTCTTTTCAATACCTGAAAATATTTGATACATTTATTTGTACTACATAAGTATATTCACAAAACATTTTTTACTTTCCATACTTAGAACTTTTCCATATACTAATATCAATAGTATAGGTATACTCACAAAACACTACATTTCCAATACTTAGAAAATGTACCTATGTGCTTATTTCAACGGTATAAGTAAATTCACAATCTTAAGAAAGATTTCATTTTCCAAATCCATACTTATTTAGGTTAAACAAATGTAACTTAGACATTGACAAAAATAAACCCAAAACACTTTGGTGTAAGTAAATGATCGTATAGGAACTAGAGCAAAATACTTACCACCTGTTATACCGCCTTTTGGCCAGGAAGTATACCAACGGATTTGGCCAAAACAGATTTCATGATCTTCAAGGCAAGATGGCCGAAGAGATGATTATTAGGCTCGAAGAGCGGTTATAAACAAGGCTATGGACGATGGTCGAGCGGATTTGGGTGAATGACACCTTAGAATCAGCTAAGTATAGAATTGGCACTTCCCCTAGGCAAGGGATCAGATCTGATTAATACGACTATGGATCGCTTGGATTGACATTGCAATTTAACTTAATGATGATTGCTCAATAACTCAACGAACTATGCATCAACATGGGAAACCACTTTGGAAACATGAAGTGGAGGAGTAGGGGGAACCACACAAGGTATCGTTCGGCCTACCATGGATAGAAGAGTGGTTTGCTTCAACCCCTCTTAGGGTTGAGCGATTGGCTAGAATGTTTTTTTAGGTCGGGTCGTCTTGGCTTGGAGATTTCAGATCCAAATTTTGGTTAAGATATTTGCACGTCTTCTCCTATAAATACAACATGCTTAGCATTCATTTTGGGATCCTTTTTGGCTGGCTTTTCTTCTTCACTCTCTTCCCTTCCTCCGTTAATTTTCTAAGGAAAGAACAACTGTACTAGCAATTTTAAAGTATTAATAATAAGATTGTTGGAATAGATGCAAGTAGAGTTTGTCGAACCACTATAAAATTTACATATTCATTTACTTTTCTACACTGAATCTGTGAACAGTGAACTTATATTATTCTATGATTGGTAGTGTTATTGGATTGGTGGTGCTTTCACCTTAGTTGAGTGTTGGCAGCCATTTTTTCCGCAACATTTTGGTTTTAGTGCTTTCACTGAGAATACTTACACCCATTTATTTGGAAAAGATTTGGAGCTTGGATTTCGAACAATGGTTGGGAAATCTTCAAAGAGAGTGCTAGTAGAAAGGAGTCACAATAGAGGAAGTTAGGAGGCATCCTCAAGAGCTATAGTTAATCAGACCTCCGCCTATACCATTGGGGAGGAGATGGAAACAATGGTGAATGCTATGCAGGACCATATGATGAAGAGGCAATAGGAGATGATGTAGAATTTCCTCAGGAAGGTTTGACAAGCTAGAGCAGTAGGAGCTATTGGAGTGCAAAACCAAGGATTTGGAGCAATTGGAGATTTGGAATAAGGAGTTGGTGCAACAAGAACTATGGGAAATCAGAACTGGGATCATAGAAATGGACAAAATTGGCAGGAGAATGGAGTGGAGTAGCCGAGGGTTGTCCCCGACTAATAAGGGGGTCGACGTCGATCCTTCCAAAAGAGTCGGAATCAATCCCCAAGGGCTTGGGGACATGCCATTGGGTCTGGTTGGTCAGGATGTTGGTGGGCCAATGGTCAATCTGTGGAGTTTGGTGCAAATCAAAATTTGGATGCTCGTTTGGAAGAGTATAATTGTGATGTCCCGGAAATTTAGGTAATATTTATATAATAATTTCATTTATAATTATTTTAAAATGTGAAATATTGATTTAATAATCTAATTCAAACAAAAATTATCTTTTGAAAACAAATAATTATTAAGTTTTTCAAATGATATTCTTTTCAAAATTTATAATGATAATAATAATTTAATTTGTGAATTTTATTCTTTTCAAAGGTTAAAAATATTTAAATGATAAAATTATCTTTCCGAGCTTATTTAAAGGATATTTTATTTATAATGTATATATGTGTATACATTGTAATAAGAGAATTTGATTTTTAATTTAAATTTAATAAGAATATTTTCAAATTTATATATATGTATGAAAATAAATTGTGAATTGGTTAATTTGATTTAAATTAATATTGAAAACTTTTCAAAAGTTTGATTTAAAAATCTATCTTATATTTTCAGAGTAATTAAAGTTAATATTTGTTTTGTTTAAAAACATAATAGTTTAAAATTGTATTTTATAATAAAAGTTTATTATGTTTTCTTTTAAAAGTTCTTTTGAAATAAACTTAGTTCATTTATATTAAAGTACGATATTTTGGTTTGAAAACTTTGGAATAAAATTAAATTCAATATTCAATTCTTTTTAAAATTTTCTCTTTTGAAAATTTAGTTTTAAAATATTATTTTAATAATATTCAAATAAACATTAAGATGTGTAATGTTATAAAAGAAATTTACATGTAAACATGTAAGGCTAAATATAGATAAAACACTTAAAAACATTTTAAATTAAATTAGAAATTGCTTTAGAAATGAATTTAAATACATTTATAAATTAAGAAATTTCTTTTTATATTAAAATTGTACATTTGTTAAGCTTTTAACTGATAAGAAGACACTTGTAATCACATTACAAACTTAAGTAACAAGTGGCAATAATTAATTTATTTTTGAAATTAATTATTATAGGTAAGAAACTTAACAATTCATTTTGTTCAGACATTTTCTTTAAATGAAAACTAAAATCAGATTTTAGAAGAGAAAAATCTTGAAACCAAATTCAATCAAATTCTGCGAACAAAATTCAATTTAAAATCTGCAAAAAACCCAAATACAAATTCTGTTTATAAATTTGCAAGTTTCAACATCAAATTGAAGATCAATTCAACTCTAAGCAAAACAAGAAATGGAGTTCCGCTGCAAAATTTAAAGATCAACTTCAACAGCAAATTGCAAACACAAATTCAACTTAACAAGCAGATTTGAAAACCCAGATTCAACATGCAGATTCAATTTACAGTTTCAGGGAATTGTGAATTTGCGTCTGAGTTGTCCTTTGCTTCTTCATTAATATGCGAGTAAATTTCTCTTTTTAAAAACAGTTCTTACCTTTTAAAAACAAAGCTAAACAAACTTATTGAACTCAAGTTCAAAGCAAACTGTCATTTAAAAATATAAAATTGCTATGGATAAAACTTCAGTGATTCATTTTGTTTAAGTTAAATAACTTCACAAATGGAAAAGCTTAAATTATCTGTTGCATGTGTATTGATAGTAATAAGTAAGCTTGCATGTTTGAATTGTGATGATGTTCTGGGTGTATATGTATAAATATACATATGTGTGTGATGCCAGGTCTGCATACCTGATTCTGTTTTTAAACTAAGATTTTTAATAAAAATCCATCTCCAAATGATTTGATTTCAGTTAGAAATTGAAATGTAAACAAAATGTGTTTGTTTAGTATAGATTTAGGTTTGTAAATTATAGTTTAGTCAAATTAAGATCTATTGCTTCTGAAAAACAATAATAACAGTTATTATTTTCAAAAAGCAAGAATCTCAAACTCCTTAAATTATTAAAACAAGTTTATAATTTGAATGCATGGTTGAAATCATGAATTTTAAAACTAACATCACATTTTTTAATCAACTGTGGAGTTAGCATTTAGGGATTGAACAAAATTGAGAATTTTGGGTTTATCTAATTTCCTAGTGATTGTGGGAAGTTGTAATTCTTCCTGGAGGTGGAGTGTTGATGGGTGAGTAGGGAAAAATTACCAAATGGATTGTTAGTGGTGGTTGGCGACCGTGGTTAGCAGTTACAGGTTTCTAACCCTAGTTTTTAAATGGTCGAAGTTTTGGTTGCTTCTCGGTATCTTTGTTGCACCGAGTGTTGTCATATATTGGGGATTGGCAGAGGGGACGTAAATAAATAAATGACCGGAGTTGTAGGTGGTAAGATGATCGGAGGAGAGGCTGTGCGTTGATGACAGGTTTGGGAACGTTTTGCAGTGGTGTTCGAGGTTGCAATTTTTATCTCGAATTTGATTTCGAGCTGCAGTGAGTACTATGATGGTCGCAATCATATTGGATGGTGGTCGGCGACTTGGTGAGGAGGGTTACGGTGGCTGGAGATCACCGGAGTGCCGGTGCATATGCACCGTGCATATGTTGTCTGATGATCTATGTTGGGTCTGTGCAGAGTATTATGTCTCGTGTATTACTCGAGTAGATCAGTGGTTTACCCGAAGTACTTAGGGTTTAAACTCGAAGCAGATGTGGGGAGGTCTCGGGTAGTATTTTCCAAGGTTATTAAAACCTGACTGTTCTGTTTTTTTTTTTTTAATTTTTAATGAATTTAATTTTTTTTAAAACAGGATGTTAAGCAGGGTTTTTAAAATTAAAAGTTGAATCTGAATTCAAATGAACTTTTGAATTCAAAGTTTTAAAAAAATGAAAATTTTAAATTTTAAACAAGGTTTAAATCAGGTTTTAAAAATCAAGTTTAAATATGGTTAAAGTCTACTATGAACCCAGATTTAAACAGTTTTGTAGATTTTAAATGTTGAATATGTTTGAATGTTTTAAAGTAGATTTTAAAAGAAAAAATGAGTTTGTTTTCAAATAAGTTTTAAACTTGATAAAAAATTCTTTTTTTTAATATTTGAATTAAAGTTATGAAATGTTTAACTTTAATTTGGAAGTTAAAATAATCAATTTATTTTAAAGCTTGATTTCCTAAATAAAATTAAGTAATTTTGCTTTAAAAATTTCTTATATAAGTATCTTATATAAGTAATGAATGTTTTCACTTTTATTTTAAGGATTTTAAATTTATTTAAATTTTGGATAAATGTTTAAATAGTTAAACAATTTAAAATCTTAAAGTTTTAAATTGGAATTTGAATTTTATTTAGAAATGTATTGTTTAAATACATTTTTTTGGCAAGGCCGACGAGGTTAAATGGACCTCGACCATATATTGCTACACCAATAAGAACGACAAACAAACACAAGGAAGATGGAAAAACGGGGAACACTTGGCGCAGCAAGCACAGGGGGAAAACAAACAACAACAAACAAAAACAAAAGAAGACATTGATTACATTTGAATGTTAATGAAGTCATTAATAAGGTGAATGAATTATTTTAGAAATAATTAAAGATAATAAGAATTTACTTATTTATTTGATTTCAATAATGATTTAGATTTAATTTTTAAATAAAGATGATTAATAATGATTAATCTAAGATCATTTTTTCTTAAGTAAGTAATTAAAGAAAATGTTGTTAGTTAATAATGATAATTATCTAAGGATAATTAATTAATGTGATTAATTTTGATAATTAATTGGATTAATTAATTGAAGATAATCAATTGTAAATTGTTAAGTATAATTACTTGATAAAAGTAATTAAGAGATTAATTACTTATTGTAATTAATTTTGATAATGTGATTTGTTTAAATTGATTAATTTAGTTTAATTAATTTAAGATAATCATTTGATGATTTATAAAGAACAATTGCTTAAAGTAATTATGGAACATTATTACTCAGAGAAGTAATAAATGATAATTATGGAATGTAATTAGTGAGAAATGATTTTTAATGAAGTAATTTGGGTAATTACTTTTGTAATTAATCAAGGGATTAATTTATGAAGATAATTAATTATGGAATAATTAATTTGTTAATGAGTAATTAAAGGAAGTTAATTACTGGATTGAATATTAACCAAAGGTGATTAATAATTGTATTTTAAATTTTAGATTAATTACTAAATGTAATTAATTTTAAATAAAGTAACTAAGTTAAATATAAATTAGAGATCATTAATTAATATAATTAATGATGTAATTAAGAATTGATTAATTAAGTAATAATAAATAATTAAGCGATTAATTAATGTAATTAATTAAGGATAAATGTAATTAATTATAGTTAATTAATAAATGAAGTAATTAAATGTTAATTACTTATGATTAAGGTTAATTAATTTGTAAAATTAATTAAAGGCTAATTACTTATTGTAATTAGAGAATGATTAATCAAAGGTGTTTAATCAAGTTGAATACTTAGAAAATGATTAATTAACTAGGTTAATTAATTAATGGATATGTAAGCAGGATTTATAGATGGGATAATTAATTTAAATTATTTTAAATTAATTAAAGATAGAAGTAAATTAATTTAATTCATTTTAAATTAATTATAGATGATGGTTAATAAATCTTTGCTTATGGATGATATTGATATTTCTTTGGATGGTTGTAATCTCAGTAATGAGATGAGTAGTATCTATATGATATGGATGCTTAGTTAAAGTATGATAATATGGATTGTCTGTTTGTGATGATTATCTGGTTGTGATGATTATCTGTTTGAGATGATGATACGGGTTATCTGTTTATGATGAGAATGTGATTATCTATTGTGAAATATCTATCTGTGTGTATATAGATAATAATGAATTGAATTAATTATTCAAACTAAATTCACTTGGACATTAAGATGGAGTTTGGATTTCGATGAGACCGGGATCGGATTTCCAAATTTGGAATTCCGAAAACCACATCGATCCAAATTAAACGTTAGGTCATGAATCTCAAGTGAAGAGTGAAGACTCGAGGTGTAAGAACTATTCGTCAGTATAACTCTGAGGGTCATTCCGTGATGAGTTTGATGGAAATAGTACTTTCAGGTTCGAGATGGTGATTCAGAGTGCAAGGATTATCGTCGTTAACTCTAAGGGTGATTCCAAAATGAGTGTAACGAGATAATGCCTTCGGTTTCGTTCGAACCTGGAACGAACTTGTATGGATTGAATGCTTTCAGAACATCGTCAGGTAGACGACGAGCATTCTAAGATTGATGTGTCCTATAAGGTAATCGTAACCTCAAGCCTCATCAACCGGGAATGGCTAAAACAAGGGAGGTGCAGCAAGGCTAAGTGGGTCTTGCCCAAGTAGGACGAGATTTACCCCTGTCTAGAGGTCCCTTTATATTTCGGTTGTGTGGCAGTTGGCAACGGCCAATCTGCGGGGTGGTCTTGTTTGGGACTGTTCAGTAAGAAATGGTCCCGGCCTTGTTGCAGGGGTGTTAGGGTGGCTCCTCGGTACGGTGGTCTAGGCCACGTACTATGACGAGCGGTACCCCAGTAGCCCTGCCATTGATGGAAACCCATTTTTCCTATGAGACCCTACGATTTTGATTGTATTACCCACTTTTGTGGCTAGTAGCTGGAATTTAATGAATGTAATAATTTTGGCTATTTCTTATTTACTTGAAAACCCTAGACACTATTATAATATCACCGGATTTCCTATCAAATGTTTTGGTTAGCGTAAGGTAAAAACTTTTCCATGTTTATGTGTGAGAAGTCTTACGTGATACCTTTTGTTTTTAAAAGATTTTCAAAGTTAAGAAATTTTAAACCCGTTTACTCACACTAGACCCATGTCTGACCCAAGTGTTTATTTTCTGTTTTATTAAACTCTTGGGTACTCATATTACGTATGAGTAGTCAAGTGTTTCAGGATTGCTTTGACGAGTTCTGGAGGAGATATGGAGCAGAAGGCTTCAGCATGTAGATATATATAGTGATTCCGCTGTGTTTGAGTTGTATCCATTTTTCTCTGATGTACTTGAATTGTAATTGCTAGACAGATCTTTATTACTGTCTAGTCTGTGTTGTATTAGCTATAAAATTCTAATGTATATGATACTATGTAATGTTTTTATGTGATATAATATAATTTATTCGTTCCGCTGTGAGATTCTGATGTTGTTTGTTTCTTTCTTTTCTTTTTTTCTCTTTTCTATCCTTTTCTTTCTTCTTAATGATGTGTCTTTCTATGGAATGAAAGGCGGGTCGTTACATTGTGGTATCAGAGCGCTAGGTTGAGCGAATACCTAGACTCTGGTGTAGTGTCCTTCTTGAGAAAGCGTATTTGTAATTTTGAATATATATATATATATATATATATATATATATATATATATATATATATATTTCTACCTATTTGATTGGGTTACCTGTTCGGGTTTTCCAATATAAGTAATAAAGGTAGATAGGGTAGTGGTGTGAGTAACACAACTACCAATGGTTGGAGTCCGAGTGTTTGAGGTTGGAAGTGAATCTGCTAGGGCAGTATTGGGCATCTTGAGTAGTTTTGCAGTGGGTGTGAAGGATTTCACCGACTTCTGAAGGAAATCTTTTCAAGGTTCGGAGTTCATCTTTGGAATGCAAGCTTGGTTGCACTCGTGTGAGTGGATTTTCTTGAGTATGGATCAGTTGGGAGTACTGAAGCCAACGATGGTATCTTGGCAACCTTAGGAAGGAGTTATGTCTGTATTTGAGTTTGAGACTCATTTTGGCAGAGTGTTTTGTGCTTGGTTTGAGATTGAGTTTCCTGAGAGATATCTGTCTTCTGAAGGCTCTATTGTGAAAGTGGCTGCTATAGCTTTATGATTCGATGAGCTTTTGGATAAGAATGTCTTTGGTAGCAGTAGCAGCTTGGTGGTGTTGTGTGTGCTATCAGGATAGTCTCTTGGCTTAGCTGTATCCTAAAGGTGGAATCCAGAAGCAGCAGAGTGGCATGTTTCTTCGATGGTTCAGAAGTCTCTGTGATTCTTTTATCAGAAGGCCGGGCAGATAGTGTAGCTTGTCCATTTCTTCTGGAAGCTCACCTGGGTGTGATGTTTGTGGTTGAAGGTGGACCACTAGTTTCTTCTTTTGGTTAGAAGGCTTTAGCTGTTATGATTTTTGAAGAGAGAATGGTTTCTTGGGATCTGAACTGAGTGGAATCGCAAAAGTGACTTGCGATGGTTAGGAAGTTCTCTGAGTAATCTTTGTTTGGATTGAAGCATCTCTAGAGGATGTTAGAGTTATCGAAGTGGTTTGATTTTTCTGGATATCTTTGAAGAAGTTAAGATTTGCATCCGCTTTGACAGATTGAGTTCTGTTTCGACTTGGTTCTTGGAGCTTTACCGGTGGTTCAGGTGGTTCAGCATAGTAGGAGGTTCTTTGAGAGAGAAATCTATTTAAGCTGGCAGGATTGATCGGATCTAGTTTTCTAGTTGAATTTTTGCTGTGGTCAAGTGTTTCAGGATTGCTTTGAAGAGTTCTAGAGGAGATATGGAGCAGGAGGCTTCAGAGTGTAGATATATATAGTGATTCCGCTGTGTTTGAGTTGTATCTGTTTTTCTCTGATGTACTTGAATTGTAATTGCTAGACAGATGTTTATAACTGTCTAGTTTGTGTTGTATTAGCTGTAAAACTATGATGTATATGATACTATGTAATGTTTTTATGTGATATAATATAATTTATTCGTTCCGCTGTGAGATTCTGATGTTGTTTGTTTCTTTCCTTTCTATCTTTTCTCTTTTCTATCCATTTCTTTCTTCTTAATTATGTGTCTTTCTACTCTCGTGGAGTTGGGGCCAGGCTAGAATGGATGCTGGAATGGCTGGATATTGGAATCCAAGACTTGGAGCAAAACTAGCAGGTTTGGACATGGATTGGAGTGGCCGGGAGAAAACCTTGACCAAGGAAGATGGATCGGCACTGATCCCTTCACAGGGATTGGCGTCACTTCCCAAGGAACCGGGGGCACGACTTTGGTTGGCTTTGGAAGGAATTAGATAGCGGTGATGGAATAAGAGCAGCCACTTCCACCATAAATTGGAGCGAGCCCAGCCTAAGGGCATAGGTCGTCATCTCTTGATCGGGATGGCATGAACTTAAATAATGAACTCCACAATAATACGGCAAAGTCACTTATACATGTACGGGATCGAGGTTGGTCCTTAGGCATGCTCTGATTTGGTGGTGAACTGCCATATAAATGGATCTCAATACACTTAAATCCACATTAATGTATGAACAATACAGGTCTTGGTTATTGTCCTAACCGAAGAGACGAGACAATAACCACAAGGAGCGAGTCCCTTCGCCGAAGATCGACGGGATAGACTTGTACATGGTAGATCATGATCGAAGAGTCAAAGATGGAGAAAGAAAGTCAGTATGGAATTGATTACTTTATTTTCCTAGTCGAAGAGTCAAGGATCATAGTGCAAGAAGTGAGTCGCTTCGTCAGAGAGCGACATGGTCGACTCACTTATCATTGTTCCCCCTTCTGTCGAAAAGCAGCTAGATAGGGTTCGATAAGGGCCCAAAGAGGCTATGACCGACCTAGGAAAGCCAGGACATCGCTTATTGTTGAGGGAGACCGAACCGGAGTGCAGGAAGTAACGCCGCTTCACCTGAGAGTGACATGATCGGCTTACCCATCATTATTCCCCTTCATCGGAGAGTGATAGGTTGGGGTCCAGCAAGAGCTTATAGAGGCTATGATCAATCTAAGAGGATCATGACATTGTTATATGCCCTAAAAGGGCCGGAGTGATGGTGATGAGTTGGTTCGTCGGAGAGCGACAGAATCGGCTTACTCGTCGTTAAGTTTGGATTGAGCTTAGCAAGGGTCCGGAGAGACTATCGATCGGTCCAAAGAGACCATGAACTGGGATAACGATCCAGAGAGATCGCCGACTGGCTTACTGAATACTAGGATTTCAAAAGGTTATGGATTTGGATAATGATTCGGAGAAGTCGCAAACTCGGATATCGACCCGAAAAGGTCACGGACTTGGATATCGGCCCAGAGAGGCCATGGGTTTTGCTAACGATCTGGAGAAATGGAGGACTTGGGATGATGATCTAGCGAGATCAAGGCATTGGACATGGCAAATGATCTAGCGAGATCACGAATTTGGTTAACGGCTTTGGGTGGATGTGGATTCTATAGGATCGATTTCACCCTAGAGGGGGGGTGACTAGAGTGATGTTGTTAATTATCAAAATTATTGTGGAAGCTTATAAAATTATTTCAACACAGAAATATCAAAATTATAGCAGCACAGATAATCGTAGATTAATAAATGCAGAAATAGAACGACACAGAATTTACCCAGCTTCGGCAAAACCCTGCTTACGTGCTGCCCCCAAGGTTTCTACTAGAAATTAAGTAGTCAGACGCTTACAACTTAAACTCACGACACCCGCTATCGACTAGCCTCAACTCTATGCTCAAAACCTTACCAGAACTTAGCCACTGAGTTGCGAATTCTCAAAGTACGCCACGTAGTTTGTCCCCTAGTCACACGACTAGTAATTACATTGGTATAAAGGAGAAAATACAAAAACAACAATTTAAAAAACAATTAAACACTAATTAAATATTAAAGCCTTATTAAAATAAGTCGTCCCTAAATAATTTATCACCAAAAAATGCGGCCCCTTTATCTCTTTTATCTATGTCGGCCCGTTCCTTGTTTGTGAAAAACAAAGAATGGCTGCTTCGATCTCTTTCCTCTTTCACTTTGAAATTAGGGCTTTGCCCTCACGTTCGCTCCTGTGAGATTAGCTAGTGCTTCGGCCTTGTCTTCGCTCCTATGGGATTAGCTAGGGCTTCGACCTTGTGAAATTAAGGCTTCGGCTATCAAGGAACCCGATTGATTGTTGATTGATTACAATTGCTATGTCTCTGTCTTGCTTCGGCAATCGACTCCTTCTTCAATTCGAACACGACTCCTCGATTTTGATCGAGTTCGATCTTGCTCTGTATGTAATTTGTTATTTTACTATTCTATTTTTGCTTACTTGAACTCGATGCACTTTTACGCCAATGATGATTGGGTTTATATACGATTCGAATTCCTAATTTTTCATTCGTCTGGAATTATTTGAATTTGTCAATTGATATAGCTCACCCATTGATTTTTGTATGGATGATGGTGATTTTTTTCTGACTTGTTCATAATCGTGTATTTCTGATTTACTTGATACTCACGGCTTTGAATTGCCTTGCTCATCACGGTTTCGATTTTGCTGGTTCGACTTTGGCACTTACTTGTTCAATATCGGCTTTGACACTTCTATTGACATTATTTGAAACTACTACCTTATGCTTTGTTCAAAACCGCTTTTACATTTGAATCTCTGTCATTTGTTGATTTCGGCCACTTAACTTGGTTGCTGCATTTCAACATGTAACTTGAATTACACTGTCTGTTGTAGTTTGCTCTGTGCATTCGAATTTGAATCCGTAACCTTCATCATGTATACACATGCATATATATGTGTGTGTATATATGCTAGTGTTGGTTCATTGAGTTCCGGTAGCACTCGAGTCTTGTTCAAGTTCTTCATTGCACTGTGCACTGCTTGACTCGTGTATGGTTCTATTGGTGGCTTCACTTTAGTATTGTTGCATTGTCCACTTCGTTTCACTGTTGCATACATGTTGAACTGTTCTGTATAGACTTTGGTCATTTGTGCTAGTGTTTTGGCTTTGCTGTATGGTCAGTGGTGCACTTGCTCATCTCTGTTGTGCATGCCTGAACTACTTTTTTCATGTATTGCTTGGGCATATGTATGCATCAAGGCAGTTTGCATTTGTGTTGTAGCTGTCTTGACCATTTGTACTAAGCATGTTGAATTTGGGTTGTACTATCCACTTCATTTGATCCATTGTTGCATTCATGTGTACATAATTCTATATGTGCAGTTTCACTTTGTTGATGTTTTGATGTTGAAGTCACAGTGATGCATTGTGGTGAGTTCGATGTGCATGCTTTGTACTTGTAGTCTTGTCTCACTTACTTATGCTGGTACTGTTTCATTTGATGTGTTGTTGTATTTTGACTTGTACTCTTGTGTTTCACTTGGTGGCATTTAGTTGTATATCCATCACTGCACTGTTTGGTTGTATTTGAATTTATGCTCGACGGTTTTATGATGTTTTGTAGCGCACCTGGGTTGAATCCAGCTTAAATCTCGAGTTTGACCTTGTGCTTGTGTCGTGACTTTATTTTTATTGCACTTTAGTTGAACCCGGCTTTTCATTTGGGTTTGACCTGTGCTCATCTGTCCCTGTAGATTTATCAAGTGTATATATCGGCGTGCACGGCCTTATGGCATGTACAGTGATACATTGTGCATGTCACAAGCTATTCATGTATGATGAATTCTAATTTAAATGATGATGAACAACCCAAATAACTGAGGCAAATAAAATTTCCAAAATCAATTTAATTTTATACTGCAAAAATATTTCCTTTTCAATTTTACTGCGTCAATATTTATTTTTACAGATTGCTCAAATGCTGGATTCAATTTGGAGCGAAGTTGAAGATAAAATACGAGTTGAGTGAATGAGTGATATGTAGTGAGGTCAAATGTAAATGTGAATTGTGATGTAATCAAAATTGTACTGTAATTGAAATTATATATATATAGTGGGAGCTTGAAATTTGTACTATTCAAAAATTATAATAAATATTTGTTTGAATAAAATATTCGTTTGAATTCAAATTCGGTGTTATTTATTTTATTCATCAAATATTTGTTTAATCTGTGAAAAATAAAATAGTATATTAAAAAATACATTTAAATGAATATATATATATATATGTTTATTATCATCAAACAAAAAAATCATATTATCGCATATTCAACAATCTCCCCCTTTTAATGATAACAAACATATATTTAAGATTTTGAATTTGTTAAATGTATTTGATCATTCAATTTGCTTCCCCTATTTGAATTCTTCCTCTCTACACAAAGGTCCCCCTTCATATATGCATATAATTAAAAAATATGCAAATGAGCCTAGAATATGTTTAACCTTTACTTGCTTTTATTTGACAAAATCTTAACTTTTCTCTCCCCCTTTTGTTATCAGCAAAAGAGTAATAGTGTTAGAAAAAATAGAGATAAAGTGATATATAGATATTAATACAACATTAAAACTCAATCGAATATAAATATTAAATTTCAATAAAAAAAATCAAACAAAAATCATAAATACTCTGTTAGGCGCATATTCCACTTTTAAAATAATGGGCATGATAATTGATATCATCATATAAAACCATACAGTTGTGTCTATTTGTGGAATATTTATATCAGGAATTCGAATATCTGCCAACCATGCATAAGCGTTAGGACTTTTAAATGAGATTAGTAGTATTCTAATTTTATTTTAAAAAAATAAATTCAAATATCTTCTAACCACGCATAACCGTGAGGACTTTTAAATGGGATTAGAATTAACTTATTTATTTAATAAATCAATTTTGATATGCGTTCCATACATGCATAACCGTGAGAACTTTTAAATGAGCATGGAAGCACATAACAAATTCCAAGTAATTCACCCATGCATAACCGTGAGGACTTTTAAATGAGAGTGAATACTTTGGATTTTATTCTATTTTTATTATTATTTTATTAAAAAATATAAAATGAAAAACGAACGGTTCCTGTTTAAAGTACCCCATATCGACAAACTATATTGAATTTTGATGAGTGATGGTCGTTAGAAATATGATAGAAATAGAGATGGTCATGGAATTTTTACCAACAAAAAGTTTTATAACTCTTGTTTAAATTTCTAAAGAAATTTACTAATTATATCGTCTTGAGTCATAATGTATGATAAATATCAACACTCATCATTTTTCAATCAATATTTATCTTTTGATAATAGTAGGGAGTTAGATAAGTCAATGTAATCATTTAAAAATTAAATTCAAAAATGATTATAAAATCAATTTTTCTAAAAATGACCGATCTGAAAACAAGCCCAAAAATGATTTTCTAGATGGGGTTTTATGAGAAAATTTTCTACCATTTGAAAATTATTTGAAATGAAAAATATGCAGATATTTTCGTTGAAAAACGATGCAGCTACTAAATTTCTCAACATAAATTACGTTCCACTAGTAATTTTTCTATCAACTAGATTACTAGTGTAATCTGCATCTGAATTCTTCTTTCACTCAAAATTATCATTAATTGAATGCTACAGACTAGATCATGAGTTGTGCAACAAAATATCTCAAAATCATTTTTAACAACTTTTTTAAATGAAATTCTCTTGAAGTTTAATTGAAGCCGTGTAAATAATCAAAAACCGTGAATATAGAGTCAGCCGTAAAATAACTAAATGTATTGTCATCCAATAAAAACTATTATTAATCCAAACTAATATATATGAAGTAATTCAAAGACTCTAGAGATTTTTATAGTGTTCTTGGCATAAGAATATAATTGGCCAACAATTTTAAATAAGTCAGAATCAAAATCATCATTTATTTTATCATCACATTATTGGCTGATTTAATTCAGAATACTGTGCAGATTATCACATTTAATATATTGTTTAAAATATACCATTTCCTGTTTTACCTTTACGATAACTTTTCGTTGTTATCCATTGTGATTCTGTCACCTTTGTACTAGGCTAAGGAACTTTGTTTTGACGCTCGTTGTGTCCTTGGAACAGCAAGAATCCAAGCAACACTATTGTTGTTTCTTAGCCTGCCACCATACCTACACGATAAAAGGTTTTTGTGACCTATTTGTTTTTATAGGTCCATGATTGTTAGTGGCAGAATATTTTGAAAAATAATTTTGTGGAGACCCAAAACTATTTACATATGATCCTTTCGGCACCCAAATTTGTTTAACTTTGAGAGATTTTATATTTATGCCTTTTGGAACCCAAATTGGTATAGTTTTCACGTGTTTGGGTCTATACCAACAATTGTTTTGATTGTGTCCAAATTTTTCTACAAATTGTGCACATTGAATTGACTTGATTAATTTCATTTCTAACATTTTCAGATCGATTATATCCAAGTCCATGTCTAACTCTATTAACAGTTTGCTTTCCTAATAGCATATTCAACGATTTTTCACTTTTTGAAAATTTATCTAAAGTCGTTGACAATTGTTGGACTTGTGTTTTGAGAGATTAATTTTCGTTTAATAATTGTGTGCACTTTTTAATAGAGATCTCTCTCATAGTATTTTCACTTTCCTTTAAAAGCGGAATTTCATTTTCAAGTGATTTAGTTTTGATTTCTGTTTTTTTTTAATTTCTTCTTGGATGTTGGACACTTATCACACTTAGCGATCCTACTTTGATAGGTTTTAACTAATTGGTCAAGTTGTTTATTTAAATCTATCAAAGTATCTTTTTGTGATTCAAGTTTGGAATACTTCTCCCTAAGTCGTTCAAAACAGCCATTTACTTCGTGGAAATATATAAGTAATTCTGAATGAGTAAGTCTTGATACCTCACTTGGCTCGTCATCATCACTGTCAGTTATTTCACCATGAAGACACATATCTGCTTTCTCACTCTCACTGCTAGTACTTTGATTATCTTCATCACTTGTATTCCACGTGGCTGCAAAAATTTTCCTTTTTGATTTCTTTTCAAAGTCGCTTCGATTTTGAGGACAATTGGGCTTGATGTGTCCGGGTTGGTTGCACTTATGCCAAATGATTTCCCTTCTTCTGGATTGTCTAGTACTTTGTCTATTCTGCTTTTCAATTTCTGATTTAGAGCTGGATTTCTATATTTGAGGTTCCACCTTTTGAATTTCTTCATTATTAACGCCAGCTGAGCTGCTCCATCATCATCGTCATCGTCTTCACTTTCAGTTGTTCCTTTGAGAGCTATTGATTTCTTTCGAGTATCTCCTCCTTCACGCTCTTCGTTGAATTTTATTTCTAGCTCATAAGTGGTAAGATTTCCGATGAGTTCTTCAATTTTGATTTGTTTTATAATTTTCGATTCTTGAATGGCAGTCACTTTTGCTTCAAAACTTCGTGAAAGGACTCTGAGAATTTTTCGAACTATTTCCAATTCCGTGTATGATTTTCCAAGAGCTTTTGATTTGTATACAATATTGGAAAGTCATCCGTACATCTCTTTGACATTTTCTTCCTTGGCCATTGTGAAATTCTCGTATTCGCTGCTTAGCATGGCAAGGCGAGATTCTTTGACTTGAGACGTTCCTTCGTGAGTCACTTCGAGTGTGTGCCATATTTTATGTGCAGTTACACAATGTGAGACACGATTAAATTTAAATTGATCCAATGGACGGATGATAGAATTCATAGCTTTAGCATTAGCATTTTGTAATTTATTTTCTAGTTCTGTCCATTGATCCATCGGTTTATCTATTTCCTGATTATCTACAATTATAGTTGGTGCTCTATAACCGGTCTCAACAATATTCCAAGCGTCAATGGTTTTCAGAAAAAATTTCATTCTATTTTTACAGTAGGCATATTCAACATTGAACATTGGTGGTCTAATTATGGACTGACCCTCAGCAAAAGCATTATTAAAAGAAGCCATTTCAAAAATTCAACTTTCTAAAACAAAAATTGATTTTTCAAAAAAAATCAAAATTTTAGAAACAAAAGCCGACTTCTATTCTTAGCTCTGATACCACTTGTAGGATCGATTTCACCCTAGAGGGGGGTGAATAGGGTGATGTTGTTAATTATAAAAATTATTACGGAAGCTTATAAAATTATTTCAACATAGATATATCAAAATTATAGCAGCACAGATAATCGCAGAATAATAAATGCAGAAATAGAACGACATAGAATTTACCCAGCTTCACCAAAACCCTGCCTACGAGCTTCCCCCAAGGTTTCTACTAGAAATTAAGTAGTCAGACGCTTACACATGTAAACTCGTGACACCCTCTATCGACTAGCCTTACCTCTACGCTCAAAACCCTGCCACAACTCAGCCATTGAGTTGCGAATTCTCAAACTACGCCACGTAGTTTGTCCCCTAGTCACACATCTAGCAATTACAATGGTTTAAAGGAGAAAATACAAGAACAACAATTTAAAAAACAATTAAACCCTAATTTAAATATTAAAGCCCTATTAAAATAAGTCGGCCCTAAATAATTTATCGCTAATAAATGCGGCCCCTTTATCTCTTTTATCTATGTCGGCCCGTTCCTTGTTTGTGAAAAACAAAGAATGGCTGCTTCGATCTCTTTCCTCTTTTTCTTTGAAATTAGGGCTTTGTCCCCACGTTCGCTCCTGTGAGATTAGCTTGTGCTTCGGCCTTGTCTTCGCTCCTATGAGATTGACTAGGGCTTCAGCCTTGTGAAATTAGGGCTTCGACTATCAAGGAACCCGATTGATTGTTGATCGATTACAATTGCTATTTCTCTGTCTTGCTTCGGCAATCGACTCCTTCTTCAATTCGAACATGGCTCCTCGATTTTGATCGAGTTCAATCTTGCTCCGGTATGTAAATTGTTATTTTGCTATTCTGTTTTTACTTACTTGAACTCGATGCACTTTTACGCCAATGATGATTGGGTTTATATACGATTTGAATTCCTAATTTTTCGTTCGTTTGGAGTTATTTGAATTCGTCAATTGATATAGCTCGCCCATTGATTTTTGTATGGATGATGGTGATTTTTTTTTGACTTGTTAATAATCGTATATTTCTGATTTACTTGATACTCACGGCTTTGAATTGCCTTGCTCATCACTGTTTCGATTTTGCTGGTTCGACTTTGGCACTTACTTGTTCAATATCGGCTTTGACACTTCTATTGACGTTATTTGAAACTGCTACCTGATGCTTTGTTCAAAACCGCTATTACATTTGAATCTCTGTCATTTGTTGATTTCAGCCACTTGACTTGGTTGCTGCATTTCAACATGTAACTTGAACTACACTGTCTGTTGTAGTTTGCTCTACGCATTCGAAGTTGAATCCGTAACCTTCATCATGTGTGTGTGTGTATGCTTGTGTTGGTTCATTGAGTTCTAGTAGCACTCGAATCTTGTTCAAGTTCTTCATTGCACTGTGCACTGCTTGACTCGTGTCTGGTTCTATTAGTGGCTTCACTTTAGTATTGTTGCATTGTCCACTTCGTTTCACTGTTGCATAAATTTTGAACTGTTCTGTATAGACCTTGGTCATTTGTATTAGTGTATTGGCTTTGCTGTATGGTCAGTGGTGCACTTGCTCATCTCTGTTGTGCATGCCTGAACTACTTTGTTCATGTATTGCTTGGGCATATGAATGCATCAAGGCAGTTTGCATTTGTGTTGTAGCTGTCTTGACCATTTGAACTAAGCATGTTGAATTGGGTTGTACTATCCACTTCATTTGATCCACTATTGCATTCATGTGTACATTAGTCTCTGATTTGTTGGCACTGGTTCGTGTATATGTGCAGTTTCACTTTGTTGATATTTTGATGTTGAAGTCACAGTGATGCATTATGGTGAATTCGATGTGTGTGCTTTGTACTTGTAGTCTTGTCTCACTTACTTATGCTGGTACTGTTTCATTTAATGTGTTGTTGTATTTGGACTTGTACTCTTGTGTTTCACTTGGTGGCATTTGGTTGTATATCCATCACTGCACTGTTTGGTTGTATTTGAATTTTATGCTCAACAGTTTTATGATGTTTTGTAGCGCACCTGAGTTGAATCCATCTTAAAGCCCGGGTTTGACCTTGTGCTTGTGTCGTGACATTATTTTTATTGCGCTTTAGTTGAACCCCGCTTTTCATTTGGGTTTGACCTGTGCTCACCTGTCCCTGTAGATTTATTAAGTGTATATATCAGTGTGCACGGCCTTATGGCATGTACTGTGATACACTATGCATGTTACAAGCTGTTCGTGTATGATGAATTCAAATTTAAATGATGACGAACAACCCAAATAATGGAGGTAAATAAAATTTCCAAGATCACATTTTATTTCATACTGTAAAAATATTTCCTTTTCAATTTTACTGCGTCAATATTTGTTTTTGCAGATTGCTCTGATGCTGGATTCAAGTTGGAGTGAAGTTAAATATAAATATGAGTTGAGTGAATGAGTGATATGTCATGAGGTCAAATGTAAATGTGAATTGTGGTGTAATCAAAATTGTACTGTAATTGAAATTGTATATATATAGTGAGAGCTTGAAATTTGTACTGTTCAAAAATTGTAATAAGTATTTGTTTGAATAAAATATCCGTTTGAATTCAAATTCTGTGTGATTTGTTTTATTCATCAAATATTTATTTAATCTGTGAAAAATAAAATAGTAATTAACAAATACATTTAAACGAATATATGTATATGTTTATTATCATCAAACAAAAAAAATCATATAATCACATATTCAACAGATTCGGTTAAGGATTTGGAATGAATTTGGAATTGGCTATCAACTCGGAACAGTCATGGATTTCATTAATGGATTCCCGGGCGGACTTATGGCAATTTATCTTGGCAATGGTTCAGATTCTGGATTGGCTACTTTGGCTATCAATGGATTCTAGACTTCTGACTTGTGGTAATTCAAAACACGCATTCCTACCACAAGGCATGTTTTGAGGGGCAAATGTTATACCGCCTTTAGGCCAGGTAGTATACTAATGGATTTGGCCAAACGGTTTTCATGATCATCAAGGCGATATACCCGGAAAGATGATTATCAGGCTCGGAGATCGGTTATAAACAAGGCTATGGATGATGGTCGAGGGGATTCAGACAGATGACACCTTAGAACTGGCTAAGTATGATTGGCACATCCCCTAGAAAAGGGATCAAATCAGATTCATATGGCTATGGATCGCATGAATTGGCATCGAACTCAACTTAATGATGAACGCTTAATAACTCAACGAACGACGCATTAACTTGGGAAACCACTTTGGAAACATGAAGTGGAGGAGTAGGGGGACCCACATAAGGGATCGTTGTATCCCACTATGCGTGGAAGAGGGGTCGCTTCGACCCCTCTTAGGGTGAGCGATCGGCCTGAATTTTCTTGGGTTGGGTCGCCTTGGCTTGGAGATTTCAGATTCGAATTTTGAGCGAAATTTTGCACGTTCTGGGAACTTTTTTGGCTGGCACTTCTTCTTCACTCTCTTCCCTTCCTCCACCAATTTTCTAAGGAAAGAAAAACTATACTAGTAATCTTAAAGTATAAGTAATATGATTGTTGGAATAAATGTAGGTTGAGTTCGTCCAACCACTATAAAATTTACGTGTTTATTTACTTTCTACACCGAATCTGTGATCAGTGAACTTATATTATTCTCTGATTGGTATTGTTATTGTATTGGTTGTGCCTTCACATTACTTGGGTATTGGTAGCCATTTTTTGCCTTCGACATCACCACTTCTCGATTTCAAACAGTATTATCCATCGATTAACAATGAAATCAGACAAGTTAGAAAACTATCCTCATCTCTATACACATTCTTAATTCCCAAGACAGAGATAATTTTGTGTACATCAGAATTTGGTGTTAATTATGAAAAGACCGTACCATTGTAATTTAAATTGATCCTTTATGTAAATCGGGTCTTAGTCTTTTTTAAATCCCTTTTTATAAAACGCCTTTACAGAACTCCTTATATTTACAATCTCCTTTTGTAACATTTATTTATAAAGTATAAAGCTCTTTTTATAATATCCAAACATAACTAGATATATAAATTTTCACAACTTATTTAATAAGATCCTTTATACTGTTTATGAAACTCTTATATAAAACTTCTTTTACAAAATATCATTTATAAACCTCATTATCCCCAAATTTATTTGCAACTCTTTTATGAAATTTCAAATTCATTTATAAAACTCATTTTTACAAATTTTGAAATATAATTACAAAGCTTCTTTTACAAAACAAATCCTACATATAAAATAAACTCCAAATACAACTATAAAACACAAACACTTTCCATAACATGATCATTCACCATATTATAATAAATTCAGCATTGTGATTTATTACTCCAAATATCAAATGATAATATTTCCCTTTATAAAATGCCATTTATAAACCTATATTTTTATTTCTAAAATATTGCTTATAAATCCCTCTTCCTTCATAAAATACCTTTGCAAATTTGTTCTTTTGTTGCAGCATTTTTATATAAAATGTTTCATAAATATTTATTACAAAATATTTCTATCTCTCTTTAGAAACGAAATCACTTTAAAATAGGGATAAACTCCTTTTTATTTCCTTCAAAATAAACATTTATTATTATAGTAACTTTTCTATGAAAATAGATATTTTCCAAAATAATTTTAAAACATTTACAAATATACACGTTAGAAAGAATGATAAAAGAAATTGAAGAAAAATAGAGATGTATGAAAACTAATTTTTAAATAAAATATCACAGAAAATACAATTGGTCAGATTTAAATAATTTTGCAAATTGGAAACCATTTCAAAAACAAATAACAATAAATAGAATTCTCAAAATACTACCTTGAGGCCAATAGTTATTATAGCACTAAATTGGTGCTATTACTATCCTTTTTCTCTAAAAAGGTACAACTTTAAACATATGTTGGTGTCACATCCAGTATGGAAAAATTATCAAATTTCGACATTTAACAATCTATATAACATGTATATAACTAAAAAAATCAACAATAATATAATTGGAAATTAAAAATCTTAATATCGAGAAACCCAGATTTCTCTACAAAATTTCCTTGTATTTCATTTTAAATGCAAATCGCTTTCCAAAAACGGATATTCAACTATACCAAGCAATATTTCATCCGAACACAAACTATAAATTTTATCACTATATAACAGACTTATTACCTAAAAAGATGAGTTTAACTCAACGAAATTCCAGATGGCGCCGTAGAATTCCAGTGAACTAAAGTAGAACGACGTTCGATTTAGCCTTATTTTTTACTTGCTTCAAATTATACAAAACTATTTCCATTGCATGGCCATCGCCATTACGAGTACAATGTAAAAGACCGCATCTCGATTTGACCTTTATGCAAAAATTATTCAAATTATATGATTTTAAGATTAAATTATATAATGGAATACTAATTACATTTTTAAATCCTTAATTACTCACACTTAATCCTTCTTCCCCATTTAAAACTCCCTCCAAAATCAGTTGCCAAACCCACCAATTTACCGTGAACGCATACCTCCACCTCCCTCCACACACGCCAATTCAATAAATCGACTACACCACCTTCTTCCCCTTCGCGAGCTCCGCCATCCTAGCACATCCATATTCGACCCGACCTCGCCCACATAAACACAACCCAAAGCCCTAAACATGACAGCGCGGTGTTGCACCCTTCCTCCATGAATTGCACACCACCAAAAATCATCCAGAGGTGCACCTCGCCACCACAAAACTCCAATCCACCTTCGAATTAAGCTGACTCTACCTCAATTTCATAAGTAACCAAACCTTAGTTCAAATTGGCCTATGTCTATATACTGTCGAACCTCCAATGTTATGCCACAACCCTCCAAAAACATATCAACATGTAGATCTAGGCTACCAAAGTTTTTTTGAATTTTTTGTTGAGTATATAATTTGTTTTGAATTTTTAAAAAAGGGTGGAAGCATTGTTTTTTCGTTTACTGTTGGATTGAAAAGTGGGAGAGAAAGGAAGAAGCAGTTTTGAATTATCTGATTGAAGGCTAGTTTTATTCCGGCATCTTATTGCATAGAGTTCTGTTTGCGTACGGGCTGTGAACGACAAAACAAGAACACGGTCACAATTAGAATTGCGACACAACCTCAAAAAATAATAATATACACTGATTAACAGATTTTGTGAAATTACAAAAATATCGTCGTCTGTCAAAAAATCATCAAACGATAATTTAAATATTTATCAAATTAAAAATTATGGAAAAATAAAATAAATTAAAAGCACGCCAATAAAAATCGAGTCATTATATTAACAATTGATTTTCCTATTATTTTATTATAGAAAATAAACTTACAAAATGAATTCACCGTTATTATTTATTAATTAAAAGGAGTTAAATAAGATCATTAAATCTATTTAATTAATATTCAATTCAAAATCTAGATATTTTAAATCACCATTCAAATATTAATCTATAATTCAAATATTTTAAATAATCCCTATATTTGAATTCAAGTTTTTGAATTAAAAACTTACTATTCTAATATTTAAAATTAATTAAATATTCAAAGTCCAATGACTAAAATTCCGGGTTATTACATTCTATCTCTTAAAAGAATTTTGTCATCAAAATTCCCAAAGTAAGAAAAATGTCTCTAAGCTCTTAAGCTTTCCTAATAAATTAGTTGAAATGGATTATTAAATTTCCAAACTCTCTTGAAGCTATGGAAAATTTCGAAAACACCTCCTTTGCATGGCTCGATCGAAAAAACTACCACTGGCCACACGGGCCCAAACCAACAAAAGGAAACAAAAGCCCAAATGTGGCCTTCCATATCTGGGGCATAAAATCATCCAACCAAAACAACGCTATAAACAACGTACCTATTAGTCGAGCAAACCAACTCTACTTACGAAACTAAAAGCATCAAACTAGCATTTGCTTCTATATTCTTGTGTCTCACTTACAAATGATATCCAACTAAATAACTTGCATTTTTAATATCAAAAGCACATGATCATATTAAAGCCCGTACGATGTCATATGTCATCTATATGTAATATCAACTCCGATCGCTCACTCGATCATATAAGTTTCACTTTCAAACTAGTATCATTCACTCGACTTTCCTAATGCAGCCTCCGATCAGGTTCCTTAATTAGAAACCACCTTCTCCTTGCATAGATATACACTATGATATAAAACTTCAAAATTAAATCAAAAATCCATATCAAGTGTTCGCCTTCACGAATCGAGTGAAAATCCTAACTCGAGCCGGTGTAATTCACCTTGAAATCGCGTATTCGAAACTGGATCAAGAACAGCTATGCAAACAAAATGATCTACGTACACTTACATACTTTATTCCAATTGGTTTCTTACCTATACCAAATACTTTTTATTCGCAATCATTTCCACTTCTAGAATATTTTCTTTAATACAAAAATTACTTGTGAACCGTTCCATAGAACCTTTACATGAATTTTTTATAAACATTCTATAAACACAACTTATGTTTATCATTACTTTTTAAAACTTAAGTTCGTATTCATATAATACTCTTAAACATCGTAAGAGTATATACACAATTTCAGATTTGTTTTACTGAACCAAAATGTTCAACAAATTCAAAACTGGTTAACTTACTATCTCCTCAAATTTATAAGTTATAAAGATTTATTCTCTTATGTTTTCACAAAACACATAGCTTAAATTCCTCAATAAACTCGAAAGTTTTCGACTGTCCAAATCGTTGAAAATTCCATTTCATTTCAACAGATGAAAATCCCATTTCGTTTCAACAGATGAAATTTCCAAACAATATCTCAGAACGAGATGTACAAACCAAACTATCCAATATAAGACACATGAGTTCGTATAATAACTTAACAGAAAATTTCTGAATTAAGCACCCAGTTTTATTCCAAATCATCTTGTTATTATCTCCTTTTTTAAATAAAATTTGGTTTACCAAGAAAACTCAATAACCAATTACTAAGGTAGCGATCTCTCACTTAGGAACTCGAAAATGAACGCCATAATGCTGCAGTCATCACCAAAATTATTTTACAATGATAGAAGTGCGTTCGGTGCTTTCTATCTCTTTAAAATCCATTTTTAAATATTTTTATCAATAAATTCTTCGAAAAGAATACTATTACTATTTACTCCAAAATTTTAAAAAACAATTTTCAAAATCACCGAGAACTTTTTGTTCTCAAATTCTCAACTTAAACCCTTTTTATTTATAAACCATGAATATATAATTTCACTTCTTATATAAGATCATTTCACAAATGTTATCTTTGTTTAGACTATAATAAATAACTTTTATTAAAATTAGACTTTATTTTTAGCCCAACATTATCATCGAACGCCTTGTAATTAAACTATGAAACTGAATTCACAAGGTGTTCATATTTAGTTCAACCAAAACAATAAGTGCTGATAAACTATCTAAGCACAAACAATCAATAACAACCAATAGTCGATGCATCTAAGCTAGACAAGCATGACTAATCAAGTAAGAAATTATAATAAACGAATATTATCATTTTTTAACAAACAAACTATCGCAGATTTCCATATTGGTTTTCTAAAAATCATTCTTTTATATATTAAATATAATCTAGGTAAAATTATTTCATTTACCCAATTCAACATAATATTGTGTCAGTTTGCCTTGTTCAATTGTTTAGGAACCCCTATCGTATAGTTGTTCCTTTTGTACGAACTAGAATTCATAAACCACTCAAACAATAAATCAACATAATATAAAACATTTTGCATCATTAACAAATACATATTCATGTGTACACACACACACACACACACAATCTCTCTCTCAAACTCATCCTAAGGTCTCATTATCCCTATCTCAAATGATTCCACCCTAACAAAGCATAGGTGTTCGCTCAACCAAAACTATGATACCACGTGTAACGATCCACCCTTTCGACCCTTAAAAATTCGACATTAATACATCCGCGATATTCACGTGCTAAATATCCAAGTGCCGGAAAGACAGATTGTTGAGAAAAAGGAAGAAAAGATAGAACAAATCTCACATTATGACGAGTATACAATACACAAAAAATTCTTTACAAAGGAAAAAATTAATATACATAGATCAATTAGAGTTAACCAACTTATCATCAGCCTGGACAATTATCACAATATGTCCTCTCAGATGCTGACACATAAAAATAAATAATACAGTGGAAAAATAAAATATATGTGAATACATCTTGGAGGCATCTAGCTCGTCTCCTTCAAATCATCCAAACTAAATTTGTAAATATGTCGGGCTAGCATTATAACAAAACTAACGCCAAATCAGTCTCATAAACCAGCATGAGAAAATATACTCCAAATGGAATTTTATTATGATAAAATCTTTCAAAAATAAAGGTATCTCATAAGGCTACGTCGTACAGAAACACGGATGGGTTTTTACCTTATGATAACCAAACCATTTCATACGAAATCTTCTAATATTATAATAATATATAGGGTTTTGAATGAATATTGAATATAGTTGGAATGCTTACATCTCATGTTTCAGCATAATTAGATACAACTAAGTTCGTATGGCGCTTATTAAAGAATGGATTTCCATATAATGACAAGGCTACTGGGGTACCGTCTGCCATAACACACCTCTAGAAAATGTACCAAGGTCTTGCGTAGACCCCTTCGAATCAGGACCGACCTACCCCTTACTGCATAGTACCGAATATGTCACCACCTCGGTTTCTTTGCAACCTTTTCTTGAGAGCTCTTACCCACAACCAAATCCATAAATTTATATATAACTGGATAGGTGATGACATACCCTAATGGTAGCGAACCATATAGCCCTAAAGCATATCTCGTGTTTTAGTCATTCCCGGTTGTTGAGGTAAAGGCTACATTTTACCTTTTTAGCAAATCCCACTTGAAATGCGAACACTACCCTTTATGCAATAATGAAATGCAAGCATTCATCCATACAAGTTGTTCAGGATATAAACAAACCAAAGGCACTACTTCTACTACATTCTTTTTGGAATCACCCTCGGGATTAATAGCAATTAGTCCTTGCACTTCAAAGAACTCCGTCTTCGATTCCATCATCTTCAAAATGTCTTTCGTTTGAATGGTTATAACGATTCGAAGTGGTTTTCGGAAGATATACCTGATCCTGGTCTCTCCAACCTAAAAACGATGGCTTTCCAAAAAAGGGCCAAAATTTGATAATAGGTTACTTAAGTGTCAAATAGACAAATAATTCAACTAGAGATTTATCCAAGCATGGTTAAAAATAAAGCAACCACTTAGCCTATTTAATTAATCTTTTCATTAACAAAAACCACTTTGCAAAATCTTGTACCAAAATACTTTTACAAAGATATATTCACAAGTATCCTCTACCCTTTTCAATACTTGAAAATATATGATATCTCATCTCAACTATATAAGTATATTCATAAAACATTTTTACTTTCCATACTAAGACTTTTCCATATACTTATATCAATAGTATAACTATATTCATGAAACGGTACATTTCCAATACTTTGAAACGCACACATATACTAATCTCAATGGTATAAGTATATTCACAATCTTAAGAAAGATTTCATCACCGAACCCATACTTATTTGGGTTAAAAAAACGTAACTTAAACATTGAAAAAATAAATCCAAAACACTTTCGTTTAAGCAAATGGATCGTATAGAAACTAGACCAAAAATACTTATCACCACTTACCAATTTCAAACAGCACTATCCCTCGATAAACAATGAAACAGACAAGTTAGAAAGCTATCCTTGTCTCGATATGCATTCTTAATTCTCAAGATAGAGATGAGTTCCATACATTGGAATTTGGTGTTAAGTATGAAAAGAACTGTAACGACGCAGATTTTCCATCGTTTGATTTAGAATATTTAAATGGTTTTGAATATTGGATTGGACATATAAATTGATTTTGAATATCAAATTATTGGTTGAATTTGAGGAATAGTGTGATAACCCAAATTTTTTGGCATCAGATAATAAGATAATTATCTGATTTAACTATGGAAAAATACCGATTTATAGATTGTACAAATAAATCTGATAATAAATATTTATATATCGATAAATATTTATATAATTACTTAAAATTTATAAATTGAATTTGGGGTTGTTTAAAATAGATATATATTTGTTTGAGCTGATTTTAAATTGGATTTTAAATTGAATTTAAAGTTGAATTTGAATTTAAATTTGAAATTTAAAAGAGGTATATCTTAAATATATTTTGGTTTAAAAATATACTATATATGGTTCCATTTTGATTATAATTGGTTTTTTATTTATTTTCTTAAAATAATTTTATAGATTTAGAAAAGAACTTATTAATTAGTAAATAAATACAAAGGCTTTTTATTAACATTTAAAAATTTATTAAATTTGCATAATTACAAGTGTTTGTTTTTAAATCATTTTAATAACTAGTGTAATGTGATAAACTTATGTAATTGACAAATGTTAGTTTTTTTTACAAGTGTCACTTTTAATTTTAATTTTTCTTTTATTTTTAATAATCATAAATTAAGCATGTATATTCATCTATTTCTTCTCTTCATCTCCTTTTCCTATCTCATTCTCAGAACACAAAGAAACAAAAGTCTATAAAATAAATTTTCAAACCAGAGGAATTAAAACAGCAATTTCAAACTAGAGATTCAATCAAGAAAACCTGAAATCAAAAGCCAAAAATCATCTCTGTTTCAAAGATTAAACCTTCTCAACAACAACTAAGTTTCAGATTTACAAAATTTCCAGTTCATAATTCAAAGCAACAACAAAAGGATTTCCTGTAACAAGCTTTAAGGGATCAAAACAATTCAAGTTTCAAAGTTTCAAACTGTTTTAAGCTCTCTGTACATCAACACAGGTGAGTAATTTTTTTCAAATCTGGATTTTTATTTGTGTTTGAAAACATGATTGAAGTAAGATTGTAATGGTTTGCATGTATATACAAATAAGTGTGTTTATATATATGTGTGTGGGTGGATATGATTTTGCATGTCTGGTATATGATCTTTTGCTCTGTTCCAGTTTTACAGGGTTCAAACGCTGTTTAAAAATCAAATTCCTATTCTTTAATCCTTTATAGACTTTGATGTCTAAAAAAATGTGATCGAATTAGCAAGATTTTAATTTCAAAAATATTTTTAAGTAGTAAAAATGATTGGGTTGACTGGAAAATTTAAAAATACAGTAAATTCATATTTTTGTTCAAATTTTGATTGATCAAAATTTGGGTTTTGACTGCTTGATCCTATTCGTCTACATAAATCATGAATTTTAAGATTAAAATCAAGATTTTTACTATGGTAGATCGTGGGGATTTCGAGTTGATCAAAATTTGCAAATTGGTCAAATTCTGGTGATCGAGAAAAGTTTGGGCCTCGGGGTTGTGACAGGAGTAGGGTCGTACGTCGGCGGCTATAGTAAATTAATAGCTTGGTCATTATGGTGTTGTGGTGGTCGGACGTGACGAGAATAGGGTTTTAGGAGCCTGGTTTATCAATGTCCTTCACGAGATTTTTCTGAGTTCGTCGGCGTATCGGACATGGTCGAGGAAGGTGGATTAGAAGCAGGAGGCTGTGGCGAAGATTCTAATGGATCGGCATTCTGGTGAACTAGATCAACGGGAAGACGAGGTTTTCGACGGTAGATATGGGTTCGAGGTAGTGTAGACAGGCTCCGATTCATTCCAGTCGATTTCGTTGATACTGGATGGTCGGAATCAGGTGAGAGGATCATTGGCGACTTGCTGGTGACAGCCTCGATGATGGGAGCAACGTTGACGTGTGTGCACGTATAAATGATTGTCTGTGTGTTTGGGTAAATTCATGATCGAGGAAGATGGATGAATCTTCGAGGCTAACTAGGGAAAGGTTGTGGCTGGTCTTGGGGAAACAAAGGAGGGAAACTCGAGTTTGGGCGCGATGACATTGAATGTTGGCTCGAGTTTTTCGATAGCAGATTTTTTTTAAAGGAAGAGATATCAAGGTTTTGAGTCCAAATTTGATCGGTAGAAAAAAATTTATCAACCATTTCAATTAAAAATAATTAAGGGTTGTTTCAAGAGGGATTTATTAAAAGTTGAGAATAGAATTATTTTAGGTTTAAAGAATTTCAAATTTTTATAACCTATTAAAAAAAGTTATTTTAAACAAAATTTATAATGTAATTAAATAGGTTAAAGGATAATTAATTTATGATAAAGGGTTAATTAATGAATGTATTGATTAAAGGGTAAATCAATGTAATTTAATTAAAGGATTAATTTGTTAAGAATTAATTTGTTAAGGATTAAGTAATTTAATTTGTAATTAAAGGTTAAATTAATTAATAATTAAAGGTTAAATTAATTGTGGATAATTAACTAATGGGATAATTACTTGATGGAAGTAATTAAAGGGTAATTACTTAATGGAATTATATTAAGGATTAATTACTTAGTGTAATTAATTAAAGGATTGATTAATTATGAAAATTAATTAAGGGTTAGTTAATTAATGAGTGTGATTAATTAAAGGATAATTAATCAATGAAAGTGGTTATAGAGTAATTTATTTGAGAAATTAATTAAGGATAAATGTAATTAAAATGAGTGAGTGAAGGATAATTAATTTGTGTAATTAATTAAGGATTAATTACTTAATATAATTAAAGGATAATTAATCAAGGGTTATTAATTAAGAGGGATAATCAAAAGATGATTAATTAATTGATTTGTAATTAATTAATATTAAGTAAAGGTAATCTTGGTGATTAATTTAATTAGAGATTAAATTAATTGAGAAGTGATCAATTTTGTTTATGAATGATTGAATGATATTAAATGCCTTGAATTGGTTGATATCTCTGATATTAAATGTTTTGTGATATGATATGATTGGGTGGACAGTGATAATGTGGTTATATATCGATGATGAACTACTATGTAAAGGTGATATCCTGTATTTAAATTTGAATTGTAATTCACTTGAATAACTTGGGTTAAGATGACATTGGATTCGAAGAGTCTGGGGTCGGGTATTAGCAAATATCCGAAACTACTTCGATTCTTTATAGATTGATTTGTGAAATCTATAAGTTGGAATGAAATGATTTAAGTGAATTGGACCATTTAATCTAAGTTTTGGTACTTAGAAATTGATGTGTGAAATAAGTGTTGTCTATAACAAATTGTGAATTTGTAAATTGATACGAATTACCCCGGGTTTTATATAAGTTTTATGCTTTTGTATTCCATGTTAGATGGGTTTACTCATGCTAGTTTCCAGCCTGACCCAGGTGTTATTTTGATGTAATGCTCGGGTCAGATCGAGTATTATAGATTTCTAGGTTACGACGTTCTGGAGCTCAGGAGGTGAGCTGGATGGCATGACGTATGGAGTATTCCGCTGTGTATATTGTTGTAGTTATCTGGGACATGTTGATTTTAACTGTCCAGTGTTTGTGTAAATGTTGTAACTCTGATGTATTGATGTAAATTAACTAATACAGTTTTTCTTTGTATAACTGCTATTTTATTTGATATTATATTTTGATCCGCTGTGAATGTGAGAATCTGTGTTTTGGTGTTTCTGTTTCTTCTTCCTCTTCTCTCTCTTTCTTATTTTCTCTAACAATCTAGAATTTTCGGAGTCGAAAATCCCAGGTTGTTACTTTTAATATTAGAGCAGGTTAAGCAAGAACCTTGGCTCTGGTGGGTTTACTCATTAAGGATAGGGTCAGTGGTGTCGTAGAATGAGTTGAGTGTATATTTATATGAGTGCGTACTTGTTATTTTCTTATATAAAGATTTTAAAATTACTTTTATTGATTATTGGAATAAAATAAAATAATGAGCATTAAGTGGTAATAGTAATACAACCAAATTTAAATTGAATAAAGATAAGTTTGAAATAGATCCAAGCTAAAACTAAAATCCTAAATATGTAGAAGTGATTTCTGAATAGATAATAGTGAAATGGGTATCCAGATATGACAATCTTGGTTATTATCATAAATGATTATTGTATTTAATAATGATATGTGTGTTAATGAGTAAGTAAAATGAAATGTTTTAGGGAAGTAAAACATTTAGATAAGTATGACTTATAGATTGAAACCGAAGATGATCTAAATTGTGAAGTTTTAAATCTAGATCCAGAAATTTGAAAATTGTTTCAAAACGATAAAGAAATAATAAATAATACTATTTAATGTATTTGAATGAGAGGGTCATATTTCAAATAAGAGTTGTTTGAAAATTTAAAGGAATTTGTTTTGAATTAAAACCAAGGTGGTTTAAAATTTAAGTGTAACTTCGTGTGCAAAAGAAATAAATATGTATATATGAGGGATATACATAATATCAAAGATGATTAGAAATAAACTTTAATTGTTGAGTTTTAAAATTTTACTTGGAATGTGATGTCGAAATCAAAAATGATAAGTTTTCTGTGACGACCCGACTTCCTAACACCAGAAAGCCGCATCACTAATTAAGAAAGAAAGGGATAGAAGAAGAAAAGAAAGAGAAAGAAGAAACAGAACAACATCAGAGAACTCACAGCGGAACGAATGAAATATAATGTATCACATAAAATATTACATAGTATCATATTACATCAGAGTACACAACTAATACGACACATATTAGACAGTTATAAACATCTATCTAACTATACAACTCAAGTACACAAGATACAGATACAAACAAACACAGTGGAACCATAATATATCTACACGTGTAAGCCTCCTGCTCCATATCTCCTTCAGAATTCGTCAAGCTAACCTGAATCACTTGACTACTCATACATAATATGAGTACCCAAGAGTTTAATAAAACAGAAAATAAACACTCGGGTCAGACAGGGGTCTGGTGTGAGTAAACGGTTAAAATTGCTTAACTTTAGAAAAACCTTTGAAAAGAAAAGGTATCATGTAAGACTTCCCACACATAAACATGGAAAAGTTTTTACCTTACGCTAACCAAAACATTTGATAGGAAATCTAGTGATATTATAGTGTCTAAGGTTTTCAAGTAAATAAGAAATAGCCGAAATTGTTACATCTATTAAATTCCAGCTACTAGCCACAAAAGTGGGTAATACAAACAAAACCGTACGGTCTCGTAGGAAGAATGAGTTTCCATCAATGGCAGGGCTACTGGGGTACCGCCCATCACAGTACGTGGCCTAGATCAACGTACCGAGGAGTACGCCCGCTCCCCTGCAACACAAGGCCGGAACCATCCCTTACTGGATAGTCCTGAACAAGACCACCCTGTGGTTGGCGCGACCAACCACACACTAAGCCGAAATAGAATGGGACCTCTAGACAGGGGTAAATCTCGTCCTACTTGGGCATGACCCACTTAATCTTGCTGCACCTCCCCTGTTTTAGCCATTCCCGGTTGACGAGGCTTGAGGCTGCGATTACCTTTATAGAACACATCTATCTTAGAATGCTCATCGTCAACCTGACGATGTTCTGAAAGAATTCAATCCATACAAGTTCGTTCCGGCTTCGAACGAAACCGAAGGCACTATCTCGTTGCGCTCATTTTGGAATCACCCTCAGAGTCGACGACCATAGCCCTTGCACTCTGAATCACCATCTCAAACCTATAAGTACTATTTCCGTCAAACTCATCACGGAATCACCCCCAGAGTTATACTGACGAATAGTTCTTACACCTCGAGTCTTCACTTGCTCCACTTGGATTCACGACCTAACGTTTAATTGGAATCGATGTGGTTTTTCGGATATCCAAATATGGAAAACCCGATCCCGGTCTCATCGAAACCAAACGCCATTTTAATGTCCAAGCTGTTTTAAGGGTTTAAACAATTAACTTATATCCAGGATGATATAAACAGATAGATGAATCACATTATCACAATAGATAATTCATATCAAACATTCATCTCACACAACATCATATCACATATCAGAGATATTATAATCATCCAGTATCAATCAATCAACCAATATTAATCAATCATCTAAAGCAGAATTGATTAACTCTTAATCAATTGGATTACCTTAATCCTTCTTTATTTATTTATTCCAAATAAATAAATTAATCATCTCTTAATGATCTTCTTAATTAATCTCCCATGATTAATCATCTTTAGTTACATTCAAGTGATTATCCTTAGCCATATACAGTAATTAACTTTTAAGTACTATCATTAATTACAATAATTAATGATCCTTCATTTACTTCCATTAATTAATCAATTATAATTAATTACATTAAAACTCAATTAATTAAAATTAATTAATCACACTTTAATTAATCACTTTTATTAATCAACCTTGATTAATTAATTAATTATATTAACTAATGATCCTTATTAATTGATAATTCCTTTAATTAATTAAATAATTAAATTATAATTAATCATCTCATTAATCATAAACAGTAATTAACAACTTGTATTTACTTATCTTAATTAATTCACTTCTTAATTAATTATATTAACCCTTTGATAAATTAATCTAATTAATTAATCTTTAATTACTTTATTAATTTATTACATTTTTAATTAATAACACTTGGTAATTAATCATAAATTAATCTCATTAATTAATTAATTAATCACATTAATTAATTAACTAAAATTATTAAGGTAATTAACCCTTAATTACTTACATAAGTAATTATCTTTTAATTACTTCCATTAATAAATCTTGATTACTCTTTTAATTACTTAACAAGTAATTAATTCCATTATTAATAATCCTTAATTCATAAATTAATTAATTACTCCATAATCAATTAATTTTACATCAATTATATTAATCAATTCTTAGATTAATAACATTAAGTGATTATCCATTAATCACTTCCAGTTAATACTCCCATGAGTAATTTCTACTAATTACTTCCATAAGTAATTACCATTCTTAATTACATTCAAAAATTAACTATTAATTACTTCATTAAGTAATTACACTTAATTAATTCATAATTAAGTGATTATTTAAAATTAAATAAACAATTTAACTAATTATTTAAAATTAATTAAACAATTAATTAATTAACATCTTATATTTCAAAATCCTTAATTAATTAAGAAAAAGCATTTATCTTAATTAATTCTTTACTTAATTACAAATCATATTCAATTAAGTATTCTTAAGTTAATAACAAAGATAAATTAACCCTACTTATCTTCATAATTAAATTATTTGAATAAATAAAATTTTAATAACTTAAAACAAATTATCTTATTTGGATTTCATAATCATAACTTAAACTTTATTTGAAATTAAAGCATTTAGAAATCAAATTTTGAAATTTAAAATACTTTTATTATCCAATTTAAACTTATTTGTCTTCAAAATAATTTGAAAACTTTGTTATTAAAATATTACGTTAAGATTCACTTAAAACTTTGATTAATTCTTTAATTTAAAAACACTTCTTTTTAAATTAGAATTCAAAACTAATTAAGATAATTACTATCTAAGTAAACATTTTAAATTAGAAAATCAATTCAATTATCATTTTTTTTTAAAAACTTGATTTACATTTATTTAAAACAACAACTTTTAACTTTGAAATTTGTTTATTTTATAAAACTTGTTTATAATTTTAATCTTGATCATATTTTATTTCAAACTACAGGTTTTAATTTGCAAACTAATCTCATTTCAGTACTTAACATTATAAAGTACTTAACAAACACAACAACTCATACACTTGAGAAAAACTCGCCAATCAACTCGAATGCTACTCTGAGAAATACCCAGCACTTCCACATTCGAGTCGTACACGAGCATAACGCGAGATCCCACCCGAGTAAAATCTCGTCTTCCCAAAACAGAAGCTCATCAAAAACACAGCCGTGCACGGTGCACGTGCACCATCGCTGTCGGCCACCCAAGGTCATCGCGACAATCGTCGTTGATCACTCTAACACTCACGAGCACAACCATAAACCCAGATCAAACAATATGAATTTGAATTGAAATTCTACCTTAAGCACGAAACCTACAGAAACACGAACTCAAATCCAAACCCAATGCCGACTATCCCATCACCGATGAACCTCACCTTTCCCACCACAGAACCGCCACGTCACGAACTCCCTTACCCCCACGTCGTGATCGCCTCCAGTCCAATCTTCAAGACGCAATCAACTCGACAGTAAAACCGAAAAATAAACAAGCTTAAACCCTAGTTTATTCAAATTTGATCAAATCACTTATTAAAAAAATCAATTGCATTTTCCCCCTAATCTATAACATACAAGCAAGCTTCGACCAAAGTATCAAATCAAATTATTGAGTATATCATCTGCAGTTCATAAAAATTCTCAAAACATTCAAACCCAAATCTCATGATTCATCAAACTAAAAATCATGATACATGTATTAAAAATCATGATTTTTACCCACTAATTTATTCATGTAATCTAAATCATAAATCAGGATTGTTGATTTATCATGTATAACAGTATTTTACTGTTTTTCCTATTTTTAAACTTATTTGCTAAAGATCCTAAAATTATTTTAAAAGACACCACCTTCCTCAAACAAACAACTTTTATTTAAATTTCAAAATCAAATATTGATTTGATTTATTTATATTGAATATTTTCTTTTAACAGAACCTTCACAGTAAATTAACAGAGAAAACTCTTGCATGTATATAAACAGACAAGCTCACCCATCATATACGTACCAATTAATATAAATTTAAGCTATAGAATTTTAATTCAAGACAATATCAACACATGCAAGGCAGTAAAATTTAGATCAACTGTTTTTAAAACAAATTTCCTCACCTGTTCATATAGACAGAGCAGTTTCAATTTGCAGGCCTGAACAACTTTAATTTGCAAAAACTTTGATATGCTTTGATTTGCGGTAGAAATCCTAATGCATACTTACAATTTGATGTATTAAACTTGTTGTTGCTCTCATATGAAATGCAGGTGAAATTGCAGATTTCATTTTGCTTTTGAACAGGTTTGCACATTTGCAGTTGAACATCACTTTGAATTTGCAGGTGATAAATTTTGCAGTTTTCATTTTGCTTGCAGATTTTAGTTTCAGATTTGCTTTTTATTTTTGAATTCAATTTTCAGGTTTTTGAAGAGTAATTCTGGTTGCCATTAAATTGAGTTAAGAGATGAAGACAAGGAAAAAGTGTTTGTGAAAACTAAATTTCTTCTTAAAATATTTATTTTAAAATAAAAATAAATATGTTGCCACATATTGTTAAACTTACATTTGTCATCTTAATTGTTTAATTGTTTTACAAGTGTTTATAAGAGGATTAACATGTTTACACATGTTTTAAGTGTTTTTAATCAAATTTTTATTTAATTTAAATGATAATATAAACTTACTTATTTACTTAATCCACTAAATAAATATATACTTGTGTATGAATATATAAATTTACTTTTTAAAGAAAATATTATAAAGCTAGTTATAATATAAATAAATCTCTTATACATGTATTTAAAAATCTAAACATTTATACATATACATTTATAACCATTTTAAATTCAAACACTTTAAAGAAAACAAAAATAAATCTTTGATTCAAATTCTTTATATACTATCATATTTAAAAATAAACAATTATCTTATATTTTGAAAACAATTGAATTAATCTAAATTTACTTTTGAAAAATATGAATTTTAAACCAAAGCTTCAATTTACAATATATACATATATAAATTATCGATAGATTAAATTAAATTTCAAAATAATTTCAAATTATAATATATACATACATATATATTATAATTTGAAAATTCATCTTTTAATTAAAACAAAAGATTCCCTATTCACAATATATATCAAATATATATATATTATAAATAGAATAAAAATTTATTAGCTTTGAAAAATAGTTCTTATCAATATTGCCAGATTAAATACTTTATTAACCTTTAAAAGATTAAATTTACCAATTTAAATTAAAATTATAAAGAAAAATTATCAAACCAATTTAATTATTTATACAGATTATTAAATTGACATTGCCTAAAATTTCGGGTCGTTACAATCCTTCCACTTAAAAGAATTTCGTCCCCGAAATTTAAAAGCAAAGGTAATTTAATAACCCAGCAAAGATTTCAGTTTCAAACAGCAAAGCATACCTATCAACCACTAACTAACAACCATAGCAATCAATCAAACAAACAAACATACCTAACTAATTATCCTGACACGAATCAGAATAAATCTCAAATACTATCTCGAGTTTCCAAGTATAAATCATTAGGAGACTCGCTCAACAGAAGCTAAGCAAATTACACCACCAAAATCCAAAGCTCTTCTTATCTCTAGATCCACCAATCTGAACAGAACATCAGACTATACTCAAGTCTACCACAACTTCCAAATCCAACTGAACTACAGATTCCACAACCAACAACGAATCATACACGTACTCCCTCAGAGATACGTGAAATATAATGAATTCCAGCTATCCAAACTGACAATTCAATCTTATCCTATCAGAAACACAGATAAGAAATCCCAAATGCCTCAGAACTAGTCATCCAATTCTTAGCATATTACTGCTCTCTTAACCAGAGAAATCTTAACAACAATGAAGTCTTCAACTTCGAATTCCAAACTCCTTATCTCATATCTGTATAACTCAACAGACAAATCCTAGGCTGCCAATCTCTTCCTGATCAGCTCAACCTATGATGATGCGTCCAGAAACAACTAGACCAAAGCAAACCAGTTTCTAGATCCTATCCAACAGAAAAGTCTTTCAAAATCCATCGAAATCCAGAACACAAGCTCTACTTCCCAAGCAATAGCAATCTGAACTTGCCTTCTTCCTTGCACAGCTGCTACCTCGCTTCCGCTGCACAACTCTGATTCTGAAATAGATAAGAATACTGTTAATGAACAAAAGTACAAACTTATCCAATATATCCGGGAAACTTTGTTCATCAAATCCATAAAATCTGAGTGATCCATCAGACTCGGTCACACAAACTTACTACCGAATCCAAACTCAAAAACTAGATCTGACTGATCCAAATTTCAAAAATATTTCTGAGCTGCTACACCAACCCTTCCTTCTACAAGAACCATCCAACTTCCTGGCTAACTACCAGTATCGCTTCTGGAAGCAAAAAAATATGGAACTCAACTCCAGATGCAGACAAACTTATGATTACATCAGTAGCTCCTACTTCTACAAGAGAATCCTCAGTCTCAACAAAAGGTTGCCCAAGAAAATTCCCAAACTAATCGCAAGTCACTTTTGCGATCCTACTTAGTTCGGATTCCAAAGAAATTGTCCTCTCTTTACCAATTAGAACAGCCTTAAGCTTCTCTAAACAAGGTTAACTCTTCAAGAAAACATTCACCATCTGCCCGGCCTGCTGAAAGAAAAATCACAAAGATTTATGAACTATCGGAAAAACGAGCCATGCTGCTGCTTCCAAACTCTACCTCAAAAATACTACGAAGCTAACAGACCTTCTCGATAGCACACCCAACTTTCGAGTTGCACTGCTACTATAGCTAACCAAAGACTTCTAATCCAAAGGCTTCTCCAGACCCAAAACCATAAACAAACCACACAGCGGACCTTCGAGATGGCAGACATCCTTTCAAGAAATTCGGGCTCCAAACCAAGCATCAACATCTCGCTCTCCTTAAGGAATGACAAATGAGACCAGGCCGAAGCGAAGCAACTTATAGACCTTAGTCTCATATTCCAAAACAGCCAACCTCCATGCTGAAGATCCAGACAACTTCTACACAAACGAACCTTCCCTGCGGCAGGTAAAAACTGCTTCAAGAGAAAACTTCTTCGGAAATATCCATGGATACTGCATCTCATGACGCAGTTATCAAGATCTCATCACTTACTTCTACACTTCCGACAGATCCAAACTTACACTTCAAAGATAAACTCCGAATCTTTAAAAAGATTTCCTTCGGATATCAGAGAAATCCTTACTGTAAACTACAAATCTTACTCGAGACGGTATTAGGTCCACAGTCTCGACAAATACACTTCCAACCTCAACATATAGACCTCTTCCATTAGTGGTAGTCGTGTTACACACACATACCACTACTCCATCTACCTCTAAAACTTATGTTGGAAAATCCGAACAGATAACCCAACAGATAAGTAGAATAGCTATATATATATAGTTATATAAAAATTACAAGTATGCTCTCTCAAGAAAGACACCACTCCAGAGCCTAGGTATTCACTCAACAAAATGCTCTGATACCAACTGTGACGACCCGACTTCCTAACACCAGAGAGCCGCATCATTAATTAATAAAGAAAGGGATTGAAGAAGAAAAGAAAGAAGAAACAGAACAATATCAGAGAACTCACAGCGGAACGAATGAAATATAATATATCACATAAAATATTATATAGTATCATATTACATCAGAGTACACAACTAATACAGCACATATTAGACAGTTATAAACATCTGTCTAACTATACAACTCAAGTACACAAGAGACAGATACAAACGAACACAGCGGAACCATAATATATCTACACGTGGAAGCCTCCTGCTTCATATCTCCTCCAGAATTCGTCAAGCTTACTTGAATCACTTGACTACTCATACATAATATGAGTACCCAAGAGTTTAATAAAATAGAAAACAAACATTCAGGTCAGACAGGGGTCTGGTGTGAGTAAACAGTTAAAATTGCTTAACTTTAGAAAAACCTTTGAAAAGAAAAGGTATCACGTAAGACTTTCCACACATAAACATGGAAAAGTTTTTACATTATGCTAACCAAAACATTTGATAGAAAATCCAGTGATATTATAATAGTGTCTAGGGTTTTCAAGTAAATAAGAAATAGCCGAAATTGTTACATCTATTAAATTCCAGCTACTAGCCACAAAAGTAGGTAATACAAACAAAACCATAGGGTCTCGTAGAAAGAATGGCTTTCCATCAATGGCAGGGCAACTGGGGTACCGTCCGTCACAGTAGGTGGCCTAGATCAACGTACCGAGGAGTACGCCCGCTCCCCTACAACACAAGGCCAGAACCATCCCTTACTGGACAGTCCCGAACAAGACCACCCTGTGGTTGGCGCGACCAACCACACACTAAGCCGAAATAGAAAGGGACCTCTAGACAGGGGTAAATCTCGTCCTACTTGGGCATGACCTACTTAACCTTGCTGCACCTCCCCTATTTTAGCCATTCCTGGTTGATGAGGCTTGAGGCTGCGATTACCTTTATAGAACACATCTATCTTAGAATGCTCATCGTCAACCTGACGATGTTTTGAAAGCATTCAATCCATACAAGTTCATTTCGGGTTCGAACGAAACCGAAGGCACTATCTCGTTGCACTCATTTTGGAATCACCCTCAGAGTCAACGACCATAGCCCTTGCACTCTGAATCACCATCTCGAACCTATAAGTACTATTTCCATCAAACTCATCACGGAATCACCCCCAGAGTTATACTGACGAATAGTTCTTACACCTCGAGTCTTCACTTGCTCCACTTGGATTCATGACCTAAAGTTTAATTGGAATCGATGTGGTTTTCGGATATCCAAATATGGAAACCCGATCCCGGTCTCATCAAAACCAAACGCCATTTTCATATCCAAGTTATTTTAAGGGTTTAAACAATTAACTTATATCCAGGATGATATAAACAGATAGATGAATCACATTATCACAATAGATAATTCATATCAAACATTTATCTCACACAGCAGCATATCACATATCAGAGATATTATAATCATCCAGTATCAATCAATCAACCAATATTAATCAATCATCCAAAGCAGAATTGATTAACTCTTAATCAATTGGATTACCTTAATCCTTCTTCATTTATTTATTCCAAATAAATAAATTAATCATCTCTTAATGATCTTCTTAATTAATCTTCCATGATTAATCATCTTTAGTTACATTCAAGTAATTATCCTTAGCCATATACAGTAATTAACTTTTAATTACTATCATTAATTACAATAATTAACGATCCTTTATTTACTTCCATTAATTAATCAATTATAATTAATTACATTAAACCTCAATTAATTGTAATTAATTAATCACACTTTAATTAATCACTTTTATTAATCAACCTTGATTAATTAATTAATTATATTAACTAATGATCCTTATTAATTGATAATTCCTTTAATTAATTAAATAATTAAATTATAATTAATCATCTCATTAATCATAAATAGTAATTAACAACTTGTAATTATTTATCTTAATTAATTTACTTCTTAATTAATTATATTAACCCTTTGATAAATTAATCTAATTAATTAATCTTTAATTACTTTATTAAGTAATTATTAATCAATGAAATTAATAAATAATCCTTAATTAATTACTTTATTAGTTAATTATATTTTTAATTAATTACACTTGGTAATTAATCATTAATTAATCTCATTAATTAATTAATTAATCACACTAATTAATTAACTAAAATAATTAAGTAATTAACCCTTAAGTACTTACATAAGTAATTATCTTTTAATTACTTCCATTAATAAATCTTGATTACTCTTTTAATTAATTACTTAACAAGTAATTAATTCCATTATTAATAACCCTTAATTCATAAATTAATTAATTACTCCATTATCAATTAATTTTAAATCAATTATATTAATCAATTCTTAGATTAATAACATTAAGTGATTATCCATTAATCACTTCCAGTTAATTACTCCCATGAGTAATTTCTACTAATTACTTCCATAAGTAATACCATTCTTAATTACACTCAAAAATTAACCACTAATTACTTCATTAAGTAATTACACTTAATTAATTCATAATTAAGTGATTATTCAAAATTAAATAAACAATTTAACTAATTATTTAAAATTAATTAAACAATTAATTAATTAACATCTTATATTTCAAAATCCTTAATTAATTAAGAAAAAGCATTTATCTTAATTAATTCTTTACTTAATTACAAATCATATTCAATCAAGTATTCTTAAGTTAATAACAAAGATAAATTAACCCTATTTATCTTCATAATTAAATTATTTGAATAAATAAAATTTTAATAACTTAAAACAAATTATCTTATTTGGACTTAAACTTTATTTGAAATTAAAGCATTTAGAAATCAAATTTTGAAATTTAAAATACTTTAATTATCCAATTTAAACTTATTTGTCTTCAAAATAATTTGAAAACTTTGTTATTAAAATATTACTTTAAGATTCACTTAAAACTTTGATTAATTCTTTAATTTAAAAACACTTCTTTTTAAATTAGAATTCAAAACTAATTAAGATAATTACTATCTAAGCAAACATTTTAAATTTGAAAATCAATTCAATTATCACTTTTTAAAAAAAACTTGATTTACATTTATTTAAAACAACAACTTTTAACTTCGAAATTTGTTTATTTTATAAAACTTGTTTATAATTTTAATCTTCATCATATTTTATTTCAAACTACAGGTTTTAATTTGCAAACTAATCTCATTTCAGTACTTAACATTATACAGTACTTAACAAACACAACAACTCATACACTCGAGACAAACTCGGCAATCAACTTGAGTGCTACTCCAAGAAATACCCAGCACTTCCACCTTCGAGTCGTACATGAGCATAACACGAGATCCCACCCGAGTAAAATCTCGTCTTACCAAAACAAAAACTCATCAAAAACACAGCCGTGCACGGTGCACGTGCACCATCGCTGTCGGCCACCCAAGGTCGTTGCGACAATCGTCGTCGATCACTCTAACACATGCGAGCACAACCATAAACCCAGATCAAACAATATGAATTCGAATCAAAATTCGACGTTAAGCACGAAACCTACAGAAACACAAACTCAAATCCAAACCCAATGCCGACCATCCCATCACCGATGAACCTCGCCGTTCCCACCACAGAACCGCCACGTCACGAACTCCCTTACCCCCACGTCGCGATCGCCTTCAGTCCAATCTTCAAGATGCAATCAACTCGACAGTAAAACCGAAAAATAAGCAAGCTTAAACCCTAGTTTATTCAAATTCGATCAAATCACTTATTAAAAAAAATCAATTACATTTTTCCCCTAATCTATAACATACAAGCAAGCTTCGACCAAAGTATCAAATCAAATTATTGAGTATATCATCTGCAGTTCATAAAAAATTCCCAAAACGTTCAGACCCAAAATTCTCATGATTCATCAAACTAAAAATCATGATACATGTATTAAAAATCATGATTTTTACCCACTAATTTATTCATGTAATCTAAATCATAAATTAAGATTGTTGATTTATCATGTTTAAAAGTATTTTACTGTTTTTCCTATTTTTAAACTTATTTGCTAAAGATCCTAAAATTATTTTAAAAGACACCACCTTCCTCAAACAAACAACTTTTATTTAAATTTTGAAATCAAATATTGATTTGATTTATTTGTATTGAATATTTTCTTTTTAGAGAACCTTCACAGTAAATTAACAGAGAAACTCTTGCATGTATATAAACAGACAAGCTCACCCATCATATACATACCAATTCATATAAATTTAAGCTATAGAATTTTAACTCAAGACAATATCAACACATGCGTGGTAGTAAAATTTAGATCAACTGTTTTTAAAAGAAATTTACTCACATGTTCATATAGGTAGAGCAGTTTCTATTTGCAAGCCTGAACAACTTTAATTTGCAAAAACTTTGATATGCTTTGATTTGCTGTAGAAATCCTAATGCATGCTTACAATTTGATGTATTAAACTTGTTGTTGCTCTCATATGAAATGCAGGTGAAATTGCAGATTTCATTTTGCTTTTGAACAGGTTTGCACATTTGCAGTTGAACATCACTTTGAATTTGCAGGTGATAAATTTTGCAGTTTTCATTTTGCTTGCAGATTTTAGTTTCAGATTTGCTTTTTACTTTTGAATTCAATTTTTAGGTTTTTGAAGAGTAATTCTGGTTGTCATTAAATTGAGTTAAAAGATGAAGACAAGGAAAAAGTGTTTGTGAAAACTAAATTTCTTCTTAAAACATTTATTTAAAAAAAATAATGTTGCCACATGTTGTTAAACTTACATTTGTCATCTTAATTGTTTAATTGTTTTACAAGTGTTTATGAGAGGATTAACGTGTTTACACATGTTTTAAGTGTTTTCAATCAAATTTTTATTTAATTTAAATGATAATATAAACTTACTTATTTACTTAATCCACTAAATAAATAAATACTTGTGTATGAATATATAAATTTACTTTTTAAAGAAAATATTATAAAGCTAGTCATAATATAAATAAATCTCTTATACATGTATTTAAAAATCTAAACATTTACACATATACATTTATAACCATTTTAAATTCAAACACTTTAAAGAAAACAAAAACAAATCTTTGAATCAAATTCTTTATAAACTATCATATTTAAAAATAAACACTTATCTTATATTTTGAAAACAATTGAAATAATCTAAATTAACTTTTGAAAAATATGAATTTTAAACCAAAGCTTCAATTTACAATATATACATAAATAAATTATCAATAGATTAAATTAAATTTCAAAACAATTTCAAATTATAACGTATACATACATATATATTACAATTTGAAAATTCATCTTTTAATTAAAACAAAAGATTCCCTATTCACAATATATATCAAATATATATATTATAAATAGAATAAAAATTTATTAGCTTTGAAAAATAATTCTTATCAATTTTTCCAGATTAAATATTTTATTAACCTTTAAAAGATTAAATTTACCAATTTAAATTAAAATTATAAAGAAAAATTATCAAACCAATTTAATTATGTATACAGATTATTAAATTGATATTGCCTAAAATTCCGGGTCGTTACAATCCTCCCGCTTAAAAGAATTTCGTCCCCGAAATTTAAAAGCAAAGGTAATTTAATAACCCAACAAAGATTTCAATTTCAAACAGTAAAGCATACCTATCAACCAGTAACTAACAACCATAGCAATCAATCAAACAAACAAACATACCTAACTAATTATCCTGACACGAATCAGAATAAATCTAAAATACTATCTCGAGTTTCCCAAGTATAAATCATTAGGAGACTCGCTCAATAGAAGCTAAAAAAACTACACCACCAAAATCCAAAGCTCTTCTTATCCCTATACTAGTGATTTTGAGTTGTCGTAATGATATTTTACGCAACATTCATTTTGACTCAAATAAATGTGTTTAAGAGAATGTTTTCCTTAAAAGAATAAAATATATACTTAATCGTGTTTTAAGTATATCGAATATTTTCTAAGTATTGAAAGCAAATGGATTTGTGAATTTCTTATTGTTAAATACGTATTTGGAAATGTTTTTCAATGTAGAAATTGAAAGGGTTTAGAGAATATATCTTTTCAAAGATAAATTGAAGTGAATATTTGGCAAGTTATCTAATTTATGGAAGATTAATGAAAAGGGCCTAGTGATTGTTATGGTGCTGAATATTTGTTAGATTGCTTTGATAGTTAAATAACTGACTATCGATATTTACCTTTAAATGGGTATTTGATGTGATTTGCTTGAATTTGAATGCTACACTCATTTTTAAAATATTTCGCTCATTATTCGGTTTAGCCGGGGAAGGACCTATGTGTCATATGATCCATTCCGAATAGGGATACGACGAATATGGATAGCATTTGAAGACCGGTGGTGAAGTCTAGGTATTTTCGAGAACGAGAGGATAACTCGTTGATTGTCTCTTCACTGAGTCGCGCCGGTATAGAGATTCCCTAAGTGATGAGAAGTCCGATCGGGATTGTGAATACCGGATTGCAAGGGCTTCTTCGGAAATGCCTTCGGTTCTGTTCGAACCCAGAATAGACTTGAATGGATTGTATGTCCGACATTACAAATTAAGATATAAAGCAGATTTCTTTCAAATACATTTATGTTGGTGGCGGAGAATTTATTCTCTTAGCTTAACACCCTTCTCTGAGACGTACGAGCTCAGAGGTTATGTAGTTGAAGGTTATCAGCAATATATTCCCAATTTGGTAATGTGGCATGCTGAGTGCTATTGATCATTTGTTGATCAAAGCATGGCTTTGTGAAAAGTGTACCTTTGTGGACGAGACTTCGCCGAACCTCACACCCTGGAATGGTCGAAACAGGAAAGATGCAGCAAGGTTATTGGGGGTAGCGCCCCTTAGGGTATGTGCATTTCCTTCTGGATAGAAGTGGTATCATGGTATGGAGCCCATATACTTAACTTATGTGGATATCGCAATATATATATATATATATATATATATATATATTACTTTGTGATTTGTTGCTGGGGCCCCGGATAAAGGTTGGTTACAACCGAGGGATGGCGTACTCGTGTCAGTAGTTACCCAGTTAGGGGTAACCCGACCTTGTGTTGGCAGATATCTGGTTAGGTTCTCGGGGCGTCCTTCTAGAGGCGTTTCCATGTGGCAATGGGAAGTTCCTTGGCCTGACCATTTGTTGGAAATCCAAAGAAACAATACGACCCTTGTACGTTTTAGTTGTAGAACCTGCCATGTAATATGGTAGCTATAGTAGGCATACTATAATGGTACCTATGCTGGCTAAGATTTATATTCTACTTTCTAAATGGTTTTCCACATTTTGCACTTATAAAAAGAATATTGAAAAGAAATTTGCGTATCAAGCATCTTTAACTATCATAAGGAGAAATCTCCTCCAATTTCTGCGTTTGCACTGTGTGTGTGGCGGGACGCCTTATGGTAGTTACATTTTCAAAAGCATTGCGAATCTATTTTAAAATATTTCATTGTTTATTTTAAAGACATAACTGTTTTAAGTTTTCACACCAGTCACATGACTGACTTGGAGTTTATTGTTCTCTTCCTAAACTCTGGGTGCCTACCAATTTCCACACGGGCAGTCTAGAGTCAGGTTATCAGGAAATTCAGGAATTCAGGAGTTGCTGTAGAGATATGCAGGCAAGCTGGATGGCATGGCGTATCAACTAGTATATAGTATTTATTTTCTGCTGTTTGTTGTTGTAAACTCTGATGATGTAATGATAATGTGATGCAATGTAATAACTGACATGATCCTTTTTTTTAAAGATATCCATTTATCTATTATATTTGTTCCGCTGCGATTGTGGGATTCTGATATTGTTTGTGTTGTTTTTCTTTCTTCTTCTAACTTCTACCTCTTCTTTAACCCTAACGGTACGGTTTTCCGGCACTCGATTGCTCGGCAGGTTATACAGTGGACGTATTGATGTCGGCCTTCGTGAGTCGAAAACCCCACCCGTCTTATTTGGTATCAGAGCATATGGTTAAGTGACAACCTTGGCTCTGTTGGGAATTGCTCATTAGAGATAGAGTCAGTAGTACTCTTGAATGAGTTTGAGTGTAATAATAGTTATGAGAGCGTATTTGTTAGTGAATATAAAGTTGATTATATTTTATATAAAAAGGGAATAATTTTTCAGAAATTATTAAAGTGTATATAAATTGATTGTTTGGTCATTGAAAATGAAGAATATATATAAGTAATTAAAGGATGTTTGAATAAGTTAAATAAAACATATTGTAAAAGAATAAATAGTATAAGTAAATGAATTATTAAGTATGGAATTTTAATTATTATGATTTACAATTGTGAAATAATCTTATACATAAGAAGTTTAACTATTGGATTTGGAAATTTAAGTTAAGTTAAACAAATGATGTTTAAATGGAATATAACTTAAGGAATGTTGAATGAAGTTGATTTTGGTATCGAAGTAAATTAATAAAGTGAAGTGACGAATATGAACTTGAGTTATTTAATGAAATTCAACTTTTATGGTTAAATGAATTAGCAATAGACATAATGAATGAATTGAATGTAAATCAATTGAATGTAAATCAATTGAATGTAAATAAATTGATATGAAATAATGGATGTAAGTGTTAATTCATTAAAGCTAATTAAAAGTGATGAACCAAATTGAATGTAAAGCAAAGTGAAATGAATTTGGTTGTATTGATTATACACTGATTGTTAGATTGATGGTTAGTTGATTGCATAGAAATCCATATGAAATTGAATTAATGAAATTGAAAGCTAAAGTAATTAAAATCAAATTGGAAGTTAAGTGAATCTTAAATAGAATTGAATTTGATTTGGAAGTGAACCGATTTGAATATAAATTAGTGAATGTAAACTGATTGAATATGGATAAATGAATGTTAGTAAAAACATCAAATATTAATGAATCAAATATGATTTTAAATGTGAATCAAATATTAATGAGAAGTGAATGTATGTTGATTTGGTTATGGATGTTAGTTGGATGATAGTTCGTTGATGGTTGAAATTATTGTTTTTTTTTTTGCATTTGCTATATTGGCATATATAGTTGTTAGTATATGTTGTGTATCGATATTACTTTCATATATACATGTTCTCATTTGTTTGTTGAGTGTTTAGTAGGTGATGATTGCACATTGCTTCGCTTTTGGAGCTCGCTTTCACGCTATATTAGCCGTATATGCTCGCTAATAATATATAAGGTACATATCTCGGATTACATATCGCACTTTTACACTTTTTTCATTGCGGGATGCCTCATTACTTGATGAGATGTATATTTGTGATATATATAATATCATTTTTTTTGGATCGAGCCGTGCAAAGGAGACTATGGCAAAATTTTCTGAAAATTTAAGGCGTTAAAATATTTATGAGAAAATTGAAATTTTTTGAAAAGATAACTAAGTATGATTTGAAAAATTAGTAAAGTTTTTATACGAAGTTTAACTAGTGGATTATGGAAAAGTTAAACAATTAAGTGAATTTTAAATTTCATTTGAACAAATGGATGTTTGAAAAGTTAATGGATTCATTAACTTTTTCTTGGTAATTTTGAGGACGAAATTCTTTTAAGGGGGGAAGTTTGTAACGACCTAGAATTTCTGTCGATTGAAATTCATATATTTAATTGATTTTAAATATTAACAAGTAAAATTTGTAAGTCGAATAAATTAAATTTCGAATATCTAGATTTAGTTGGATAATTAAATCGATAATTTTATAGTTGAAATTATAGAAATAATTGGAAATTGGGTTTAATGTGATTAAAATTGATTCGTAAAGTTGTATTAAATCATATTGGAGTTGGAATGATGTTATAGAACTTTTAAAATTGAATTAAAAGGTAAATTGTAGAAATTGAATATTTTAATATTTAATTGACGAGTTAAAAATAGCCATTTTTCAAACAGTCTCGGATTTCGACATAACTAGTTTCATCGGATCCGTAATGTTAAATTATTGTATGGTTTCAAATTTCGTGTCAATCGGATTTACGGTTTGTCCAGGGCAAGCTAAAACGCGTAGAAATCGATTCGAGTGAATTTTGAAATTAAATAGTCGATTCAAAATACTTATCTTCCAAATTTGATCGAATTGGCTCCCGATATTTATTCCATTGCGTTCATAATAGGGTAAAACATTATGAACGTCAGGCGGCACGCTTCGTTTGGAGTTCGGAAAAATTTCGGGTGAATAGTGCACGGAAATTTTCTATAAAGGTACCTCGATATTTCATTTTTACACTAAACCCTAATTTCAAGCTTCAGGCTGCCACTTATTTTATTAATGGCCGAAAAACTCTCTTCTTCTTCCTCAATTTTGTTTCGATCCGTCAATCGATTCGAGAAATCTTCAACTGCAAAAACGTAGATGGCAACGAGTACTACAATCTCAACGGTGATGGTGGATTTTTGAGCAAGGGATCAATGGCAAATCGAGCTTGAATAGCCGAAAGTCGCGCACGATTTTTGAGGCGCAGGGGGGGGCCGAGTTTGACCGGTCACTGGCTGTTGGTGGAGCACGCGTAGGCGCACGAAATGGTGGAGGTTGATCATCTTCAAACGAGGCATGGTGGTTGCGAAAATTGATCAAAGGACGGCGGCTTTTATGGGTTTTCACGTAAATGGAACCTGGGGAAGAAGAAAAGATGAACGGCCAAGATGCTAGGGTTGAAAACGAATGGCCAGATTTGTGAAGGTTTATAAAAATATAAATAAAAGTGTAAATTATTATATTAAAATTCGTGCAATCTTTGTAACGTCATAACTTGTTCATACGAGGTCCGTTTTGGACGAAACGAATTGCGTTGGGTTAGTATTCGCAAACACTACGCAATGGAGCTGGATTGAAGTTGATTGGAGCTAGTGAAAATTTTGGGTAAAATTACATGCGCGTTTAATTTTATTCGAAATAAAACACTGCGACTGTTATTGGAAGCAAGGCGAGAACTTCTCACTCGATCGAAATTGTTTCGATTTAAATTTAAAATAGTTAGATTTAAAATTTCTTAATTGTGTGACTGGATGATTATTGCTATCTGTTGTATTGGAATAGAAGCTATATGCCATATATTAAGCGGAGGTTATTTATTAAACACATATACCGTGATAATTTCACCTTGATGTGGAATTGGTATTATATATGTACCAGGAGTTGATTTTCCCGCGTTATGTAGCGGATGAGACCCTATTGCGCCGCATAATAGCGGATAATATTATATAAATCCTATATACCGCGATATTCCAAATTGGAACGGAATTGGTATTGTGCTAACATCTGTGGATGTAGGGAAACAAGTTGGAGGGATCCAACTCGATTCCTCACCCGTATTTATTTATTTACAGATATTGTGATATATTCTGTTATCATATTATATATGATGTTTCGGATACCGTGATTGTTATATTTAGTGTTGTTGCAGCATTGGGCCTATTTTTGGAGTTTTAAAAATGTTAAAGTAACGATTTTGAATTTAAAAAGGATTTTAAAGTGATTTTTGAAAGTATACGTTTTATTGAATTTTAGAATTGATTCATTTTAAATAAATAAACGTTATAATTTTAATGTTATAAAGATTATGATTTTTGAGAAATATAGTTGAAAATTGATTTTTTTTGAAAATATGGAGTTAATGATTTTATAAAATAGTTTAAATAGAGATTTTTGAATTTATTATAAAAGCTTTTTATATATAAAAATTATAAAATTGGATTTTTATAAATTAAAGTGATGGAATTATAAAGGAGTTTTGAAAATGTTTTAAAATGACGATATAAATGGATTTATAAAAGAATAGAATCTACGATTTGTGAACTTATGAAATGAATGAATTTGTAAATAGAGAATTATAAGTAAATTACTTATAAATTGGATTTTGGCGTATAAATGGGATATGGATAAAATAGGTAAATTGAGGGATTTTATAAGTAGAAGTTTATAAAATATATATGGATGTGAATTCATAAAACGTTGTTTTATAAATCCAAAACCAAGTGAATTTGATAAGTTAATTATTATAGCTTATTAAAGGAAATATATTCACGATTTTGGACAGTGGATAATCCTTTAAATTAAATATGCAGAATTGTTGAATTTGGTAAAGATTTATATTCACGTTTTAGGACGGTGAATAATATATTAAAGAAATGTTTTGTGGAAGTGATATTTAAATAGAATTTAAAACGATTTGAAGCGTTTTAAAATGTATAAGTGTCGAAACCATAGATTTCAACATTCATTGTTGAAATAGACGTTTTCGAGAAATAAGGAAAAGATGGACTATAACACTGTTGTTATAGTAAATGATTTTCGAAAGGAAATGTTTTATATAGTATTGGGATTTATATATCTATCTTAATTTCGAATCCCTATGCTAGTGATTTTGAGTGGTCGTAACGATGTTTTACACAACATTCATTTTGACTCAAATAAATGTGTTTAAGAGAATGTTTTCCTTAAAAGAATAAAGTACATACTTAATCGTGTTTTAAGTATATCGAATATTTTCTAAGTATTGAAAGTAAATGGATTTGTGAATTTCTTATTGTTAAATAAGTATTTGGAAATGTTTTCCAATGTAGAAACTGAAAGGGTTTAGAGAATATATCTTTTCAAAGACAAATTGAAGTGAATATTTGGCAAGTTATTTAATTGATGGAAGATTAATAAAAAGGGCCTAGTGATTGTTATGGTGCTGAATATTTGTTGGATTGCTTTGATAGTTAAATAACCGAGTATCGATATTTACCTTTGAATGGGTATTTGATGTGATTTGCTTGAATTTGAATGCTGCACTTATTTTTAAAATATTTCGCTCGTTATTCGGTTTAGCCGGGGAAGGACCTTTGTTTCATATAACCCACTTCGAATAGGGATACGACGAATATGGATAGCATTTGAAGACCGGTGGTGAAGAACGGGTATTTTCGAGAACGAGAGGATAACTCGTTGATTGTCTCTGCACTGAGTCGCGCCGGTATAGAGATTCCCTAAGTGATGGGAAGTCCGATCGGGATTGTGAATATCCGGATTGCAAGGGCTTCTTCGGAAGTGCCTTCGGTTCTGTTCGAATCCAGAATAGACTTGAATGGATTGTATGTCTGACATTACAAATTAAGATATAAAGCATATTTCTTTCAAATACATTTCTGTTGGTGGCGGAGAATTTATTCTCTTAGCTTAACACCCTTCTCTAAGACGTACGAGCTCATAGGTTATGTAGTTGAAGGTTATCAGCAATATATTCCCAATTTGGTAATGTGGCATGCTGAGTGTTGTTGATCATTTGTTGATCAAAGCATGGCTTTGTGAAAAGCGTAGCTTTGTGGACGAGACTTCGTCGAACCTCACTCGCCGGAATGGTCGAAACAGGAAAGATGCAGCAAGGTTATTGGGGGTAGCGCCCCTTAGGGTATGTGCATTTCGTTCTGGATAGAAGTGGTATCATGGTATGGAGCCCAGATACTTAACTTATGTGGATATCGCAGATATATATATATATATATATATATATATATATATATATATTACTTTGTGATTTGTTGCTGGGGCCCCGAATAAAGGTTGGTTACAACCGGGGGATGGCATACTCGTGTCAGTAGTTACCCAGTTAGGGGTAACCCGGCCTTGTGTTGGCAGAGATTCGGTTAGGTTCTCGGGGCGTCCTTCCAGAGGCGTTTTCATGTGGCAATGGGAAGTTCCTTGGCCTTACCATTTGTTGGAAATCCAAAGAAACAATACGACCCTTGTACGATTTTAGTTGTAGAACCTGCCATTTAATATGGTAGCTATAGTAGGCATACTATAATGGTACCTATGCTGGCTAAGATTTATATTCTACTTTCGAAATTGTTTTTCACATTTTTCACTTATAAAAATAATATTGAAAAGAAATTTGCGTATCAAGCATCTTTAACTATCGTAAGGAGAAATCTCCTCCAAGTTCTGCGTTTGCATTGTGTGTGTGGCGGGAGGCCTTATGGTAGTTACATTTTCAAAAGCTTTGCGAATCTATTTTAAAATATTTCTTTGTTTATTTTAAAGATATAACTGTTTTAAGTTCTCACACCCGTCACATGACTGACTTTGAGTTTATTGTTCTCTTTCTAAACTCTGGGTGCCCACCAATTTCCACACGGGCAGTCTAGAGTCAGGTTATCAGGATATTCAGGAATTCAGGAGTTGCTGTAGAGATTTGGAGGCAAGCTGGATGGCATGGCGTATCAACTAGTATATAGTATTTCTTTTCCGTTGTTTGTTGTTGTAAACTCTGATAATGTAATGATAATGTGATGCAATGTAATAACTGATATGATCCTTTGTTTTAAAGATATTCATTTACCTATTATATTTGTTCCGCTGCGATTGTGAAATTCTGATATTGTTTGTGTTGCGTTTTCTTTCTTCTTCTATCTTCTACCCCTTCTTTAACCTTAACGGTACGGTTTTCCGGCACTCGATTGCTCGGCAGTTGATACAGTGGACGTATTGATGTCGGCCTTCGTGAGTCGAAAACCCCACCCGTCACATTGATGCAGCAAGGCTATATGGGTCGCTACCATTAGGATATGATCATTACTAATCTAGAGTGGACATTTATCATCATCACTATCTACATTTGTATATGTTTCGGGGCCCATTAGTGGTGATCATATTCGGCACTATCCATTAAGGGGTAGGACAGTCTGGTGTTGGCAGGGATCGATAGGTTCAATCCCGGTACATTTTTCTAGAGGTGTAATGTGGTGGGCGGTACCCAACTAGCCCTGTCATTCTATGGAATCCAATATTCAATATGAGCTTGTACGTTTTAGATGTGCCTAAATATGCTAGGACGTGAGATGCAAGCATTTCAGTTATTTTATAGTTTACTTTCTATAGACACTATTATAATATCAGATGATTTTGATAAAAACTGTTTTGGTTATCGTAAGGTAAAAACCCATTATATTTATGTGTAGCGTGGTCTTACGAGATACCTTTATTTTCAAAAGTATTTTGATAACAGTAATAACTCAAATTGATTGTGTTTTCTCGCGCTGGTTTTCTAGACTGACTCAGGTGTTATTTTATTATAATGCATGAGTCTGATCGAGTATTATAGATTCAAGTTAGGATGCTATGGAGCTCAGGAGACGAACTGGAGGATTCTCAAAACGTATTTCACGTATAAGTTCCGCTGTGTGAGTCATATTGTATATTCAGTATTGATGAGGACAAGTTATTTTAACTGTCCATATTGATTTGTTGACTTATGTACTCTGATATTTGTATGTATATAAACATTTATATCTTCTTTTGTATAAAGATCTGTATTTATCTGTGACATATTGCTCCGCTGCAATTGGTGAGATTCTATGTGTTGTTTCTGTTTTCTTCTATCTTTTTTCTTCTTCACCCCTAAAGACTCATAATTCCATTCAATTTGAGTTGGACATGTGTGATTTATTGTCGACTCAAAGGGTACAGAGATACGGGCCTTTACAAGAACATTTTCCATATCACCATAACTTAAAATGATCATTCATGGAAATCGAGCCTCGGTCTTTTTATAAAACGCCTTTATAGAACTCCTTACATTTACAAAGTTCTTTTATAAACATTTATTTATAAAGTATAAAACTCTTTTTATAATATCCAATTATAATTAGAAACCTCCTTTATAAATCTTATAGCTTATTTAATAAGCTTATTTATATGCATCCTTTATACTGTTTATAGAATTCTTTTATAAGCTTCTTTTAGAAAATATCATTTATAAACCCCATTTTATGAATCCCTAATTTATTTGCAACTCTTTTATAAAACTCCAAATTCATTTATAAAACTTCTTTCTATAAACTTCCAAATATAATTACAAAGCTTCTTTTATAAAACAATGCAAACAATATAAAACCAAACTCCTAATACAGCCATAAAACTTAAACACTTTCCATAACACGATCATTAACTATATTACAATAAATTCACCACTGTGATTTATTATTCCAATTATCAAATTATAATATTTTTCCTTTATAAAATACCATCTATAAACCTATCCTTTTATTCATAAAATATCACTTATAAATCTCTCTTCCTTTATAAAATACCCTCAATGAATTTGTTCTTTTGTTACAACATTTTTATATAAAACATTTCACAAATATTTATTCTAAAATATTTCTATCTCGGGAAAAAAAATCACTTTAAAATAAGGATAAACCCCTTTATATTTCCTTTAAAATAAACATTTATAATTATAATAACTTTTCTATGAAAATAGATATTTTCCAAAATAATTTTAAAACATTTACAAGTATACATATGTTAGAAAGATTGATAAATGAAACTGAAGAAAAATAAATAAGCATGAATACTATTTTTTCAACTAAATATCATAGAAAATAAAAATGGTCGGATTTAAATTATTTTTCAAATCGAAAACCATTTCTAAATCAAACAGCACTTAATAATATTCTCAAAATACTTTATCGAGGCCAATGTTATTATAGAATTTACTGGTGCTATTATTGTCCTTCTTCTATAAGAAGGTACGATTTTTAACATATGTCGGTCTTGCATCCATTATTGTAACAACCCGCATATTTATCAATTGTATATTTAAATATTTTATTTAAATGTTTTATCGATACTCGAAATTTAGTCCGAAAAGCTACTTTTTGCATACGGTCGAATTAGGAGTCGAGACCCCTCCCATTGAGTTCAAAATGATGATTGCGACCTTTTTGAGTATAAACTTCGATATGTTCGGAGATAGTAGAATTTTGACCTTTTTCACTTAGGGCTTTGGTTTGGGCTGAACCCACTAGCCACTTACTAACTCAGCCCCAACCTACTCCAACTCTTCATTACTTCATTTCATATTCCTAACACTCAAGCTTAAGCAAAAATGGTGGAAGAGAATGGGAATTAGAAACTCCAAGCCCTAGTTCCTCTTGCTAGCTTAAGTTCTTGCTCCAAAATCAAAGTGAACCCATTGGTAAGCTTCTCTCCTTCTTCCCCAACTCATTCTCTCTTTGATTTCAGAAATTTCCTAAACCTAACTTAGGGAATGTTCTTCTTTTAAGCTTACATTCAAGCTTCTAGTGTTGAGATTGAAGTGTGGTTGATCTCCCCTTGTCTTCAAGCTTCTTATTCATTGTTTTTGGGTTCAAAGGTGAGATTTTTATCTCACATCTATGCTTATATTTATCTTCGAATGTTAGGTATGAATTCCTAACACTTATTCGTGTGTATTTGATTTTGGTTGGGATTGATTTGGTGAATATTCCAATTTTTGGTGTTTTGAGTTCAATTCGTTAAAAATCCTAACTTTGATGTTTGAACATGTTTTTGGTGATGCATCGAGGAGCATATAGGGCCGGGTAGTCGATTGGCATAAACCTTTAGCGCTGTTGCTCGTGCGAATGCAATTTGATCGAGATTTTGCACCTCATCCAAAATAGGGAAGGGGAGTGCTGGCAACAGGTTCGGCCGACCGAGCCCCTGGGCCGGTCGACCGACCTGCTACCCAGGCACTTCCTGCCTCTGTTTGGAAGTGCCGGTTACAGGCTTCGGCCGACCGAGCCCCTGGGCCGGTCGACCGACCTGCTGCTATTTGCCAACTATGCCTATTTTGCCTAGTTATCTGAAATTCCAACTTTAATCGATTTGTGTTATTTCCCTATTGGTTGTTATCATTTGTTATTGACTTTGATGACTTGTTTTCTTCGGGAATTCTTGGAACATCCATTTCGATGGATTCGGTATCGATTTCTTTGGATTCTATTCACGTCTTCAAATGTGAATTATAGTGATTGATTGTTCCTACAATCTTCTTTGTGATTTGTCACTTTAAAAATATAAAGGTTTTCTATACTAGTAGTAAATATCAAAACTCTTTCTTCAAAAGATTTGAACACTATTTTCTTACAAAGCTCGTTTTCCTAAACCGTTTTCCAATCTATTAGTATATACAAGCTTTTACCTCACTCGTATGAGAAATCTAATTAAACGACTTAGTAAAACAAGTGGTATGAAACGCTTGCGTTTACTTCGTCGGTTAATTCTTGGACTTGTTCGATTGAATCTCTTGTGACAATTTTCTAGTGGAGATCTACAATTTGTTCGTAAATATTTAAGTTAAGCTAGTGGTTATGGGACATGAAGCTAAGCTCATATATTTACTAGCTTACTGTAATCGACACTTCTCTTTGATCATGACGATCATTTTATGTTTTAGACTAGCATTGTGCGATGTCTTATTGATTTGGTTCATCGGATGTCACGCTGTACAACGTCGTTGTTCCCTTTGATTGTGTTTTGGTTCATCGGATGTCACGCTGTACGACGTCGTTGTTCCCTTTGATTGTGTTTTGGTTCATCGGATGTCACGCTGTACGACGTCGTTGTTTCCTTTGATTGTGTTTTGGTTCATCGGATGTCACGCTGTAGACGTCGTTTTTTCCCTTTGATTGTGTTTTGGTTCATCGGATGTCACGCTGTACGACATCGTTGTTCCCTTTGATTGTGTTTTGGTTCATCGGATGTCACGCTGTACGACGTCGTTGTTCCTTTTGATTGTGTTTTGGTTCATCGGATGTCACGCTGTACGACGTCGTTGTTCCCTTTGATTGTGTTTTGGTTCATCGGATGTCACGCTGTACGACGTCGCTGTTCCCTTTGATTGTGTTTTGGTTCATCGGATGTCACACTGTACGACGTCGTTGTTCCCTTTGAATGTGTTTTGGTTCATCGGATGTCACGCTGTACGACGTCGTTGTTCCCTTTGACTGTGTTTTGGTTCATCGGATGTCACGCTGTACGACGTCGTTGTTCCCTTTGACTGTGTTTTGGTTCATCGGATGTCACGTTGTACGACGTCGTTGTTCCCTTTGACTGTGTTTTGGTTCATCGGATGTCACGCTGTACGACGTCGTTGTGCCCTTTGATTGTGTTTTGGTTCATCGGATGTCACGCTGTACGACGTCGTTGTCCCCTTTGATTGTGATTTCTGGATTTCGTGTGTTGAATTCTGGAATTTATGTTTCACCAACTTTTAAGATTGGCATGGATATGTATGTCATTTATTGTGGCTTGGTGAATGAAATTAGGAGTATGACATTTCCTTTGATTCTTGTGTAGACCTTGGCGATATTGATTAATCTCTTATTGATTTTTCAATTATTTATTTATCACAGCTTGGCATGGTGATTATTATACGTTTAGTCATATCTCTTATTCTATATCATTTCATCTGATATTTATAGCTAGACTGATCCGTTTATTATTTTCTTTTTAAATAATACTCGGGTCAGACCGAGATGTTACAGGTGCTTCTACTTGACTTCTCTTCTGGGGTTATCATATGATCTTTTGGCTAACTACTTAGATTAGTAGTTTATTTTGTTGTATACACTTGAGATATGGACTCATTGTTGTATTCTTTTGTATAGCACGTGTTGCTATTCTTTTGTATTATTGTGGATCTTTTTGACCACTATTCTGATATACACTTTCATGTGTTAGGGTTATATTCATATCTATTTCCGCCTTTGTGATATGAATTGTCTGTGACTGATTTGTGTTATGTTTATTTCTATATTTGTTTCCGAAGATTATTATAGCCACTGTGTAGTAGCTTTTTGTTTGTTTCGGTATGTCGGATTTCCTCTTGAAATAAAATGCCTGTTATACTATCTGACATATCGGTGCTCGCGCAAAGCAATTACACGGATGGTCGCTCCTCAACAGCCTTATTCTCCGTGCTAGTTGACAACATTTCTCCGTAGTGTTCTTGGCTAGCGTGGGTATAGAGGTGGGGCGTCACAGCTTGGTATCAAAGCCAAACTTCGGAACAAAGTAGAATAATTTAACAAGGATCATAGTCCTAAGTCCATCTTAGGAGTCATGCTTTAGGATTTAATTCAGGTCTTCGTACCGTTCTATCCTACTTTCTTTTATGATTCCTTGTTTTATCTATCAAGATTGCTTGATATTTATTTTGAGAATAACTCTTTCCTCTTCCTTCTTTCTTTCTTAAGGAAGAGAAATGGTTAGACCAAGCCGTCCCAGCGCCGGTCAATCTAGTGCTACTCCCCAAGATGGAGTTTTCATGTCTGCCCAGCAGCTTCTAGATCTTGTAAAGAACGCTCAAGCAGCCGGTCCCAATTCAGAGCCTACTCATCCTAGATCCGGTTTTGCACGCTTGTGCAGAGACTATACCGATTTGGGTGGAAGGCCATTCAAAGGATCCGAGAGTGTTATTGAAATTCAAGCTTGGCTCAAATCATGCGATCGCATCTTTTCTCGCATGAACTTTATTGACCTTGTTCAAGGTGAATCTTCTGTGACAGATTATGTCGCATCTTTCGAATCTCTTTCTAAATACGGGGTTGAGTATATTAATACCCCGATGAAGAAAAATCAGAGATTTGTCTATGGCTTGAATAAGATACATTCAATCCTTGATGGCATTATTTATTTCGTGACCTTCTTATTCGAGTTCTTTTTTATATGAGTTTCATCTCATTATTTTTATATCAAAAGAACTTGTCGATTCTTTTTCTTTGAATATTTTGGGCTTGATGACTTCTTTGAGGATTGTGAATACGGATGGTAGATCCGCAACACTCAATTTGCTTTTATTTGATGTCGAAAATTATTTTATGTGATTTTTCCTTCCGAGCCGATATTTTTACTTAGGCTCCGGAATTGATTTGTGCGATAGGATTGGCTTAATCATTAATGAAGCCTATATCCTATTTTCTCGAGAGGACTATTCATCTTCGACATTTTCAATCTGTTAAGCAGATTTCTATTTTTCCTTTATGATTTTGATTCCAATTTGATGGCATCATTTTATTCCTTAAGCCCACTTATAAGGAAAGTGTTATTTCTCTCATTCATGTAGTTTGAGAAATTTTCTGGTATTTTTGAGTTTGCCTTAGGATTATCACCTAAGAAATCTTTTGTGTGGTGTTAAGGTCTTTCTAGTTCGACCTTGCCACCGATTTTCATTTGGCGATGAGTTGCGGGAGCTAGCATTCCACTTACCGCATTCCGCACTCGTTATGATTCTTATGAATGACTTATTTTGTCATTCAGTTTGTCCAGCTTATTTCATCCATTTTATAAATTGAATATTCTATGAATATTTTGATGAGACCATTCTTGTATTTATTGATTTTGGATGAAAATAGAAATTTAAAATTTTGTAAATCTTTTTCGTAAGATTTATTTATAAGTACGATTTGATTTTGCTCTTAAGCGAGTAAAGAATATTCTTAAAAAAATTTAAAAGATATTCTTATCCTATAGAATATGATTTTGTGATTGTATTGCCCATTTAGTGTTTTAAGAATTCTGGTCGATGCGCTTGATCAACGTTGTCGATAGGAATTTCCTAAACGCTTTGATGAGACAATCAAACACAGTAAAATTCACTTCAAATAAGTAAAATTTTCTAAAAAGATGATTACATAAGTTAATTGTAATTTTGAAAGTTTTAGTTTTTGGGAAAGAAGATTATTTGAAAGAATTCGTTTCTGATACTCTTATTCTTGTGTTTTCCGAAGGGAACCAAGACTTTGCTATTTGTACCGATACTAGTCGTATTGGTTTGGATGCCGTTCTCTTGCAAAGGAGAACGTGCTATCACTTGTGCTTCTAAATCATTATAGCTTATCGAGACTAGATATGCCACTCATGATCTAGTGCTCGCGGCTATTGTTTTTACTTTTGGAATTTGGCAACATCATATTTGGATGAGAAATTTGTTCTCTACCTCGATCATAAATCTTTGGAATATTTATTTTCTCATAAGGAACTTCATGTCGACTCGAGTTCCTGGCATCTTATGATCTTGTTATTCTGGAAATCGTGTTTCCAACGCGCTTTGTCGTAGGCAACAAGGTATTGATTCTTTGATGATGTCTGAATGGAATTATCTTTTTATCAAGTTCATCAGACGTTTTGATGTACTTCGTTTTATTGAGTTTCATCTCGTTTCTTTTATGGACTCGCATCTGATGTTCTTTTATGGTGTTCGGTTCATCGGATGTACTGTTATTATACTACATCGATGTTCCATCTTATCTGGATCAATGGATGTACCATTATTATACTACATCATTATTCCGGTTTATCGGTTCATTGGACGTACCGTTTTTGTACTACGTCGGTGTTTCGAAATTGAGTTTCTAGTTTCTCGGGCGTACTGTTATTATACTACGTCGTTGCACCAGCTCAATTTTCTGCTATTCTTGACGTTCTCCACGTCTTTTATCTACGGAAATGCCTTAGGGATTCCGAATTTTTATTCTTGAGTCCGGTGATATTGTAGAAATTGAAGTTTCACCAGATTTGATTTATGAGCAACATTCCATTCGCATCATTACTTCGGAGGTTGAGCGCCTTTGGAACAAAGATGTTCTTCTTATGAGAGTTCAATGGTTCTCAAATCCTATGGATTGCTCTTGGGAATCCAGAGAATTCATCGAGCGATCCCGTTCGTGCTAACTCTTTCGTGCTCTTTATGGTGAACTTCCTATTTCAAATTTTCTTTTGTGTTGATATGCTTCTATGGTTGTTACTTCTTATTTTCTTCTTAAGTATTGCGAGGACGCAATTTCTTTAAGGAGGGGAGTCTGTAACAACCGGCATATTTATCAATTGTATATTTAAATATTTTATTTAAATATTTTATCGATACTCGGAATTTAGTCCGAAAAGCTACTTTTTGCATACGGTCGAATTAGGACTCGAGACCCCTCCCATTGAGTTCAAAATGACGTTTGCGACCTTTTTGAGTATAAACTTCGATATGTTTGGAGATAGTAGAATTTTGACCTTTTTCACTTAGGGCTTTGGTTTGGGCTGAACCCATTAGCCACTTACTAACTCAGCCCCAACCCACTCCAACTCTTCATTACTTCATTTCATATTCCTAACACTCAAGCTTAAGCAAAAATGGTGGAAGAGAATGGGAATTAGAAACTCCAAGCCCTAGTTCCTCTTGCTAGCTCAAGTTCTTGCTCCAAAATCAAAGAGAACCCATTGGTAAGCTTCTCTCCTTCTTCCCCAACTCATTCTCTCTTTGATTTCAGAAATTTCCTAAACCTAACTTAGGGAATGTTCTTCTTTTAAGCTTACATTCAAGCTTCTAGTGTTGAGATTGAAGTGTGGTTGATCTCCCCTTGTCTTCAAGCTTCTTATTCATTGTTTTTGGGTTCAAAGGTGAGATTTTTATCTCACATCTATGCTTATATTTATCTTCGAATGTTAGGTATGAATTCCTAACACTTATTCGTGTGCATTTGATTTTGGTTTGGATTGATTTGGTGAATATTCCAATTTTTGGTGTTTTGAGTTCAATTCGTTAAAAATCCTAACTTTGATGTTTGAACATGTTTTTGGTGATGCATCGAGGAGCATATAGGGTCGAGTAGTCGATTGGCATAAACCCTTAGCGACGTTGCTCGTGCGAATGCAATTTGATCGAGATTTTGCACCTCATCCAAAATAGGGAAGGGGAGTGCTGGCAACAGGTTCGGCCGACCGAGCCCCTGGGCCGGTCGACCGACCTGCTACCTAGGCACTTCCTGCCTATGTTTGGAAGTGCCGGTTACAGGCTTCGGCCGACCGAGCCCCTGGGCCGGTCGACCGACCTGCTGCTATTTGCCAACTATGCCTATTTTGCCTAGTTGTCTGAAATTCCAACTTTAATCGATTTGTGTTATTTCCCTATTGGTTGTTATCATTTGTTATTGACTTTGATGACTTGTTTTCTTCGGGAATTCTTGGAACATCCATTTCGATGGATTCGGTATCAATTTCTTTGGATTCTATTCACGTCTTCAAATGTGAATTGTAGTGATTGATTGTTCCTACAATCTTCTTTGTGATTTGTCACTTTAAAAATATAAAGGTTTTCTATACTAGTAGTAAATATCAAAACTCTTTCTTCAAAAGATTTCAACACTATTTTCTTACAAAGCTCGTTTTCCTAAACCGTTTTCCAATCTATTAGTATATACAAGCTTTTACCTCACTCGTATGAGAAATCTAATTAAACGACTTAGTAAAACAAGTGGTATGAAATGCTTGCGTTTACTTCGTCGGTTAATTCTTGGACTTGTTCGATTGAATCTCTTGTGACAATTTTCTAGTGGAGATCTACAATTTGTTCGTAAATATTTAAGTTAAGCTAGTGGTTATGGGACATGAAGCTAAGCTCATATATTTACTAGCTTACTGTAATCGACACTTCTCTTTGATCATGACGATCATTTTATGTTTTAGACTAGCATTGTGCGATGTCTTATTGATTTGGTTCATCGGATGTCACGCTGTACGACGTTGTTGTTCCCTTTGATTGTGTTTTGGTTCATCGGATGTCACGCTGTACGACGTCGTTGTTCCCTTTGATTGTGTTTTGGTTCATCGAATGTCACGCTGTACGACGTCGTTGTTCCCTTTGATTGTGTTTTGGTTCATCGGATGTCACGCTGTACGACGTCGTTGTTCCCTTTGATTGTGTTTTGGTTCATCGGATGTCACGCTGTACGACGTCATTGTTCCCTTTGATTGTGTTTTGGTTCATCGGATGTCACGCTGTACGACGTCGTTGTTCCCTTTGATTGTGTTTTGGTTCATCGGATGTCACGCTGTACGACGTCGTTGTTCCCTTTGATTGTGTTTTGGTTCATCGGATGTCACGCTGTACGACGTCGTTGTTCCCTTTGATTGTGTTTTGGTTCATCGGATGTCACGCTGTACGACGTCGTTGTTCCCTTTGATTGTGTTTTGGTTCATCGGATGTCACGCTGTACGACATCGTTGTTCCCTTTGATTGTGTTTTGGTTCATCGGATGTCACGCTGTACGACGTCGTTGTCCCCTTTGATTGTGTTTTGGTTCATCGGATGTCACGCCGTACGACGTCGTTGTCCTCTTTGATTGTGATTTCTGGATTTCGTGTGTTGAATTCTGGAATTTATGTTTCACCAACTTTTACGATTGGCATGGATATGTATGTCATTTATTGTGGCTTGGTGAATGAAATTAGGAGTATGACATTTCCTTTGATTCTTGTGTAGAACTTGGCGATATTGATTAATCTCTTATTGATTTTTCAATTATTTATTTATCACAGCTTGGCATGGTGATTATTATACGTTTAGTCATATCTCTTATTCTATATCATTTCATCTGATATTTATAGCTAGACTGATCCGTTTATTATTTTCTTCTTAAATAATACTCGGGTCAGACCGAGATGTTACAGGTGCTTCTGCTTAACTTCTCTTCTGGGGTTATCATATGATCTTTTGGCTAACTACTTAGATTAGTAGTTTATTTTGTTGTATACACTTGAGATATGGACTCATTGTTGCTTTCTTTTGTATAGCACGTGTTGCTATTCTTTTGTATTATTGTGGATCTTTTTGACCACTACTCTGATATACACTTTCATGTGTTAGGGTTATATTCATATCTATTTCCGCCTTTGTGATATGAATTGTCTGTGACTGATTTGTGTTATGTTTATTTCTATATTTGTTTCCGAAGATTATTATAGCCACTGTGTAGTAGCTTTGTGTTTGTATCGGTATGTCGGATTTCCTCTTGAAATAAAATGCATGTTATACTATCTGACATATCGGTGCTCGCGCAAAGCAATTACACGGATGGTCGCTCCTCAACAACTTTATGCTCCGTGCTAGTTGACAGCATTTCTCCGTAGTGTTCTTGGCTAGCGTGGGTATAGAGGCAGGGCGTCACAATTATGGTCAAACTATCAACTTTTAATATTTAACAATCTATATAATAAGTATATAATTCAAATAAAATCAGTAGGAATATAAATGGGAATTAAAAATCACAATATCGACTAATCCATATTTCTCTACAAATTTTACCTATATTTCTTCTAAATTCCAATTGCTTTTTCAAAAGCATATATTTAACCAAACTAAGCAATATTTCGTTCAAACACAAAAAATAATTTTTTTTCTTACTATGTAATATGCTAATTGCCCAAAATGGCGAGTTAAACTCATCGAAATTCCAATTGGCACTGAAGTGCTCCGGTTTGAACTAAAATTAAACGATGTTAGATTTTAGCTCAAATTTTCACTTGCTCTAAATTCAAAAAAAAACTATTTCCATCGCATAGCAATTTCCTTTACGAGCTTAATGCAATTGACCACGTCTCGATTAACTTCGTAAGAAAAAATTATTCAACTGATAAGATTTTAAGGTTAAATTATATAATAAAATATTAACAACATTTTAAACCCTTAGTAGCCCATGTTTAATCCTACTTCCCCTTAGAACTCCCACCAAAACCTGTAGCCAAACTTACCTATTCACCATGAACACATGCCTCCACCTCCTTTTACACACGCCGATTCAACAAACCGACAACCCCATCGTCTTTTCCTTCACGAGCTCCACCACCTTGGCTCCTTCACATTCGACCTGACCTTGTCCAAGCATGTGCAAACAAAAGCCTAAACGCGACAACCTCAGTGTCACACACTTCCTCCATGAACCACATACCACCAAAAATCATCCAAAGGCGCCCCTCACCACTACAAACTCCAATTCATTCTCGAATCAAGCTAACTCAGCCTCAATTTCACAGGAAACCAAAAAGTCGTTCAAATTGGCTCATATTTATATACTGTCGATTCTCCAGAGTGATGCCACAACCCCTCAAAAGCACATCAACATGTAACTCTTGGCTAGCCAAGTTTAAAGATATAATCTTTTAAATTTTTAGTTGAGTATATAATTTGTTTTGAATTTTTAAAAAGGGGTGGAAGCTTTATTTATTTTTTTATTGCCAGATGGAAAAGTGAGAGAGAAAGGAAGAAGTGATGTTGAATTTTCTAAATAGAGGTTAGTTTTGTTTTACTGTTTTTGACATCTCGCTGTATAGAGTTTCGTCCGCGTACAGGCTGTAAACGATAAAACAAAAAAAAACATCACGCTCAGAAATGCGACATGAACACAAAACAATAAATATACACTGATTAACCAATTCCATGAAATCACAAAAATAACGGTATTTGCTGAAGAATCATCAAATAATAATTTAAATATTTACCAAATTAAAAATTATGAAAAATTCAAATAGATTAAATTAAAAATACATCAATAAAAATAGGGTCATTATATTAACAATTGGTTTTCCTATTATTTTATTATAGCAAATAAATTTACAAAATGAATTCATGGTTATTATTTATTATTTAAAAGGAGTTAAATAAGACCATTAAGTTTATTTAATTGATATTCCATTCAAAATCTAGATACTTAAAATCACTATTCAAATATTAAATCTATAATTCAAATATTTTAAATAATCCCTATATTTTTATTTAGTTTTTAAAATTTAAAAACCAAATATTCTCATATTTAAAATTAATTAAATATCCAAAATCCCTGACCAAAATGAGTTGTTACACTTATTCATTTTAATTGACTGAAATTGGTTTTTCAATAAGTTGACTTTTGTTTTGCTTAACCTTATTGAGCCTTCATGTGTGATTTTTAACATGTGCCATATGCCATGTGCGATTTTACACAACATTACTCTAGAAAATTCATTCTTATTTAATTCGCAAAATAAAACATTCATAGCTACACCATTATTAGATGCAACGATTCTCTGAGCTTCTGCCCAAGTACTCATGTCAATAGTAGGTGCTACACATTAAGTTTGAGTAGTTTGCTAGATCTCAAGTCCGCTAACTTCCATATAAATTCTCATACAAATACCACAAAATGCATTGTTAGAACTAGTAAAGAGAGGAGGATGTACGGTGAAGCGTCCTTCTTGAAACGTGTTATAAATCATGTTTTCCATACAAAAAATTATATTCATAAATTGTGTTACTATTCTGAAAATCCTTCCTCTAATACCAAATGAAAGTGAACGTGTGTTTGTGGATCTACTAGTAGTAGTATGGCTGTTAGATATTGTGGAGTAAAAGTAAAGCTGAGAAAAGGTAAGTAAAAAGAGAAAAGTAACCACACCAGGATTTTATATTGGTTTAGACCTCTTGTCCTACGTCTAGTCCTGAAGTTCCCCTTCGGTATTTCACTAACTAACAATCTGTACTTTACCAGGAGGAACAAGTTTAAAAACATGCTTAAAGATTCCCTCTTGCAGGATTGTCTCTGCATAATGAACAAGACTTCACAAACTTCAAGTACAAGGTTTTGAACATTGATAACCAATATGTCTTTTACATAGATTTTGCCACTAGATACAATATCTCATATAACCACTCAATATGATTAAGAATGGAAATTACGAACGAGGTTAAGGAGAATGGGTTTAAATTACGGAAATGAATGTGTAGTTTGTCAATATTGCAATAGCACAGAGTACAGTACAAAAGGTAAAAGGTGAATTCAAAAGCCTTGATCCTGTAGCTTTATATAGGTGGTGGAAGGCTATGTATAAATGTTGTGATGTTTCATAAAGTCATAGTGAAGAGGAGTCGCCAGTCGCCATTGGTGAGAAGGTTTAAATAAGTGACGTAGTAGAAAGAAAAAATTCACATTAGGATTATGCACAATGGTCACCCATCAGTCGACCGATCGGATCGGCATACCGGTTGGTGCATCGGTGCACACAGCCCTGATGTGTTAATTTTCTTATTTTTTTTCCCCGTCTACTTTCTCGTTGAAAATTCCAAATAAAATCTTAAAAAATTAAAACAAGTTTCTAGAGTAAATTGCAAAATTTCAAAAGGGTTAGAATCATATTGGTTTTAATTATAACTCTAATGATGCAAAAACAAACTCAATCTAAAGCACGTACTTTATATATTTTTGAATGTTGACTCCAACTGTATGTTATCTCCATGACTTCATTGTATTCTTTTGAATGTTCTAACTCCATTCTTATTTCAGTATATGCTCTATTTTATATAAGTTGTTGTCCATAGGTTTTGTATACAAATTATAAAGAATGCTCAATATTTCGTTTACATCATCAAAAATCAAGTTCAATAATATGATCTAAGTTTTAAAACATGGAAGTCACAATTTGAATTTTAGAAAAAGAAAACAATTTATATTAAAGTTTGTTGACATACTCTGTAGGTGTATATAGACATATAGGTAGTTATCCCATTTTTAAAAATTCAAATGAAAGGGTTTTGGCGTCATCCCTCTACCAAAGGACATAACATTTCATCTTTTATTCATATGGGACTGGAAAAATGAATTTAAATAAATTATTTTCTGATTTTCTCTTATTCCTACACTTCTATATTTTTGTGAGAAAAACTCTTTTATATATTTCCATATTTTTTATGAATCCATGTTTTACTACTTGCATTATTTAAGGATTTACAAACCATTCAAAATTAGAGAGTTTACACTTTAATTCTCAATCATTCACTTTCTGGTCTCATCATATTAATTTCCAAGTTCAAAGATATATTGCTATTATAGGTCTATAGGATCATTGTACAAAAAATGCAAGAATCTGTATTGAAGATGCAACTATTTGCCCATACTTTATTGTTGTTGTAAAGAGAAAGGTGTTCTTGCCAAACGTGGAAAATAAGAAATGACAATGAAATTTTAGACTAAGAGTATATGGTTGGACATATGATTAGATACACGAACTAGTATAAAAATTATGGTGTCTTATACTCCTATTATTTTTACTTTGCTTTTCATTTTTAAACAGTTGATATACGCTATTTAACCCCCTCCCTCCGCTAATGTATTAGTGGCCTGAATATTCATTGTGCATCCTATGTGTTTAGATATCCCATAACCCACAACTAATATAATCAAATGACATAGATCGATCATTTGTACGTAACATGGAAATTACATGAAATCTAAACTGTACATGTCTATTTCCAACTAAACTTAATTTATTGAGATCAAAACTTTAATATATGGGAGTAAAAGAAAAATTTATCGCTTTATTTTTTATCAACAAACTAAAACAATAAAAACATGTCCATGATCAAAATATGAAGCACTGCCATGAAAAAAATACAAACTCTCATTGAACCAAAATTTACTCACATTAAAAGCATACCCATTTTAGCAACATTGTCATAAAAGATCTTGGAGGGTAATACTTTTGTTAGGGAATCTGCTAGCATAGATTTTGTCCCAATATGTTATATGGATATTAATCCATTCTGCACTCTATCCTCCACTATAATGTTAATATAATTTGACTTACTTTTGATTCTATTGTTATGGGAATATAAGTCCATTGGCTTATTCAACAATACAACTTTAATGGTGTTTCTGTAATTTTAATAATGCACAAATAGTGACAATATCCCAGAGCCATTTTCCATGGTTTGATGTCTTATAACAAGCCAGAAACTCGGCTTCCATGGTGGTAGAACCTATAGGTACCTGTTTAACACTCTTCCTTGACATATCCCCTCCACTTAATAGAAACATGCATTCTTAAATAGCTTTTCTATTATTTAGACATCTAACATTGTCAGTATTTGTATACCCAATGATCTCAAGTTAATCTAACCTTCTGTATGTAGGCATATAATCCTTTGTTCTCTGAAGATATCTTATATCCCTCTTGGCTACTTTCCAACGGTACATTATGAGGTTGCTAAGATATCTTCCTAACACACTAACAACCTACGTAGTATTAGGGTGCGTATAAATGTGAACATACATTTGTCTTCCTACAAAGGATGCATAAGGGATCTTTTGTATTTATTTAGCTTCAAAGATACTTTATAGGAATTGTTGGAGATATAATTTGTCTCCGTTAGCAGTAGGGGTATCACTTGATTTACATTTTTGCATATCAAACCTCTTAAGCACATTTTCTCTATAGCTCTTTTGTGACTGTTTGGGCCAAAAGATGGACAATCACCCAACCAAATTATAGTAGAGAATAAATAAAGAAATTAAATGGAAAATGAAATAAACAACACATAAAAATTCATATTTTTTTTAGGAAATCTCTATCCTACGTCAACTTGAACTTTGTTAATGATTTTCAGAGATTTTACAAACTGTATTCTTAAACTCGGTGTTCACAACTTAGTGAGAATCCAACAAAGTGACATAGTAAAATCAAAAAGTTATGAAAAAAATCTTGATTTAGTACCCCTCTCCTAATCAGTAATATAGGCTTCGAAATTCGCTTCCCACATTTTCCATGTTCACGAGGAGGTTCGTGGCCCGTTCACAAGCCAATGGTTAGCCGGTTACCAAATTGGGCTTCATGAGTCGGTGGTGAGTTGAGAGTTGTTCTATTTTTCCTAAGCGCTTGGCTTTTGTCTCCTTGTTTGCTTAAGTGAAAGCTTTTGGCCAATCTCCTATAGCTCAACATTGTAAGCCGCCTATAGTTTCCCCTTTGATCTCCTTTAGGTTGCGTTGTTAGTTTACATTTAGGGATGCATACCGAGTGAGTTTCTTAACTTGGTGTCAAGTTGGAAATTCGTCAATTTTTTCTCGACTTTCCTCTACGCCACTTGGTTCTAAGGAAAATGGTTAGCTTTTTCTCAACTTGTAAGCAAGACTCTACATCAGTCTTTGAAATATGCAAAGTCATAGTTCTGAAGTTTTGGTTTGCTATCTAACCATTTGATGGTTCTGGCTCAATCTACATATGGGTTGCCCAAAAAGAAGAATAACACTTACCCCTCAAAGTATATCTTATCTCTAATAAGGTATCCTTTGGATAAAAATAGGCTATCTATTTCAATTCATTGAATCGAATAGATGTTTCCCTTCTCCGAACTATTCTCATAAGGCGGTGCATCTTCTCTAGATCGTCACATCACTTTAAATAGTTATTTAGATTCATATCTATTGGGTAGTATAAAAGTTGAAGCTTGTAGTTAAAATTCATCATTGGAGCTCTAGAAGTTCTAGAAGCACTTTCTTTGAACTAGTCAGGTAGACCTTTGATATCTGGAGTCTTCCTTTCCTTTGCATGACATATCTTGCTTTTCCTTTTCATTGTCTTTCTTCTCTTTCTCTATTTTTGTTTATAGTTCGATACTGTTATGGCCAAAATTTTCAAAGTCTTAGAATAGACTCAAACAAATGAAATTGACTGCAAACTGATGAAGGAACAAGTCAAGGAGCTTGGAAGATGTCAAGATTGAAGATATCAAAGATTTGGCCAAGTTTCAAAAATGCAAATTAGATTGGTATTGACATGATTTATGTTGGTATCAACATGATTTTTACCAACATGATTCACACCGATGTGATTGGAACTACAAAGAATGATGATATGAAGGAATTCAAGAATTTTGGAGTTGATTGCACTAAGGAAAAGAGTTAGGTACTGACATGAAAAGAGGTCGGTACCGATCATTTTTCATGCACGTTCAGGGCAATTAGAGTAATGGTCAATGGATGGTTAGTTAAAATGATCATCTTGAGGTCTATTTTTGAAGGAATAGTTGACCAGTTCCAAGGAAGTCCCAATGGAAAGAATAAAAGTACTAGAGTTATCACAACCAATTGGAAAAAACATAATTTCTAAGGAAAAGTGTTCGGAATTCGATGGATCAAAGATAGAAGACTAAAGGAAGGAAGATAGGGCAACTCCCCATTATAAAATTAGATCAGTACCGATCACTTTTTATCGACTTCGAGATGAATTTCTTGCTCTGGGGACTCTGTCTTCCCCTATTACACTTTTACATCTAAAGTTGGACTTGGGTATCGAGATCTGGCAATATTATTAGGCGATTTCCTTATAAATATAGGACTTATATAATTTGGAAAAGGAATTTTGGATTAGCTTCTCCCCTAAAGAACTTATTTATACTTCTTCTTCTTCAAACCTTCTTAAATCCAAGATCAACTATATTGTGGATGGGTTGGGTTGTAACCTTTGAATTCTAGGGAGAAAACATAAGATAAAAAGACTAAAGTGGACATAGACTAAAATATTTGTCAAATCAAAATAAAAATTGCGTCCTTTTATTGCTTTCTGACTAGATCTACTTTAGGGTGTTGTATTAAGTTTTGGCGCAACGTTTTTGATGCTTTTATCGAGAAAGAGTTAAATTTGACAATCTAAAGCTTGGATCTGATGATTGGAAGAGATGAAGAGGTCTTCTACTATAGCAATCACAGCACCAAGTCAATTAAAGCATGGAGGTAGCCAGGAGGTGTCTTCAAGTTCAAATCCAACCATCTTTGTGACTAGAGAAGTGATGGAGAGGATGATGAAAGAGATGCAAGACAGAATAAAAGCTAGATCATAAAAAATGATATATGGGCTTTATAGAAGGATGGATTAACAGAGAACGGCTAAAGTAGTTGGATTTTCGAGCCAAATACCAAAAACCAAAGCAAGAGCATCTAACGCTGAAGCGGAGAAAACTAGAATAGTGCTCCCACGATAAAATTAGATTGGTACCGATCTATCTCAGGTCAGTACGGTCGTGAACTTACATTAGTCATTGTTAATTTAGACTTGGCATGAGCTCTGATGCCGAGAATAGATGACGCAGCTAGAGATGCAAATCAGAATGCAAATGCTCAACTATAGGAGTATGTATAAGAATTTCTTGTAGGAAACGGGAAAGATTGTATCTATTGATCAGAAACCTCTAATAGATGACAATGACCGAATAGCTGAGATGATCGAACAAATAGTGAGAGGTGGACCTCTAGAGTAGAGGTTGGAGGACATGAACAGAAATCCATTCACCACTATCTAGTATGCAAGGAGTCCACCTAATTTAAAACTAAGACACTAGAACTATGCAACGGTAGGACGTATCCAACCATTCATCCGATGAGATACATCCGACATATGGAGGTGTTGGGTGCTTATGAGGAGTAATGGGACACCGTTTCCTATTGTATTAGACAGAGTTGGTCGCTATATGGTTTGGGTAGTTAGAGAATGTTTCCATAAGCACGTAGGTAGGATTGCTAGATAGATTCTTTAGACAGTTTAGAGCTCACATTTCTTGACCAAAGAATGTGATGATGCTTTCAAGTGTGAAGCAGAGGATCTAAGAGACCCTAAGGAGTTACTTGACTAGGTTTAACGCAGCACTAGCACGGTTCATAAATCGGATCCATTGATTATTCTGATGGCTACGATGTTTGGAGTTGCAAATAAGACTAGCTTAAAAATTGCTTTAGAAAGGGATTCATCGATGATTCTTACAAAGTTTTACCATGAGGCTGAGAGATACTTTCATCATTAGAACGCTAAAGCTAAAAATGTTAAAGTTAATGTCGTGGATGATGGAGGATCGTCCAGAGAAGGGCATAGAAAAGACAAAGAAAAGCGAAACATAGAAGATAGCTTGGATGAGAAAAGTAGCAAAGGAGGAAACTAAAATTCTCTTCTTACATTGACCTAACAGAAATCCCAAAGAGGATTTACTTAGACACCAAGGGAAAGACCCCTTACTGGATCCCAACTAAGAGAGTGCCCACGGATCGAGGGAAAGTGTCTAGAATATTTTGCATTTTCCATGAGAGGTATAGACATGAAATGAATGAATGTAAACACCTTTGTAATTTAATAGAAGAGTAGTTTCAGAACAATCTGCTATAATAGTATGCAAGGAGCCAAATTACAATGATGCGGCAGAAGAAACCACCATCTCGAACAAACACATCTAGATACGACTACGAAGCTGAGCCGAGAATGATAATCCCTTGATTGGCATGGATGGGCGTCAGATTCGATTCCTTAATTTTTCTTTCTATTTTGAATAAATAAAACAATAATAACTTCAAGTTGCTTACACATGTATGAGACTATGATTGGTCTCTAAGCACACTTTGAGTTAGACGTTTGGGTTGGATGCTTAGGATATCTGTTTGTTGCTTTGATTTGGATTTTATAAATGAATATTTGATTTGAAAACCATTGGAACGTGATGATTGATATTGATTGAAAATGATAGTACTGTCTGGATAGATGGAGCAATAACCATAAGGTGCATGTCCCTTTACCGGAGGACAAGTGGATTGGCCTTATATAAATAGCTATCTCCCTCGCCATCAGTGAGGTGATGGGTTATCTAGAAAAGTAAGTCCCCTCATCAAAGAGTGAGCATATGGAATTGCTTGGACATTGGGACCCTCATTGGGGAGCGAGCGGATTGGATTCAGTATGGATTCAAAGAGATCAAACCCTAAACTAGATGTTGAATGATCCGAAAAGATTAAACGCTAAATTAGATGTTGAATGATCCAAAGAGATCGAACACTAGATTGGATATCTAATGATCTAGAGAGATCAGACCCTAGATTGGATGTTGATTGGTGCGTTATGGAGAAATCTAGACTTAGCCATAGAATTGAATGCCTTACGATATAGATATTGATTGATGATAACTCCGATGAACATGGGTTAATTAAAAATTTTGACTAACACTTAAGCAAGGGCAAGGGTCCTTAGCTATGATGGCCCATAACGACCTTTGACTTGCAAATGAATCTGAAGGAAATGGATGATTCATCATGATTGCAATTTATGGATAGTTAGAGAGCTTGACTGCCAAAGGTCGACTACTGTTGAAACTTGTTCTTAAACAAAGCACACTTTACATTCATAAGGCATGCTTTGAGTGGCAAGTGTTACAGCCAAATTTTTTATGGTCCTAGAATAGACTCAATAAATGAAATGGACTGCAAACCAATGAAGGAACGAGTCAAGGAGTTTGGAAGAAGTCAAGATTGAAGATATCAAAGAATTGGCTGGGTTTCTAAAATGCAAACTAGGTTGGTACCGACATGATTCATGTTGGTACCGACATGATACATGTTTACATGATTGGAACTATCAAGAATGATGATATAAAGGAACACAGGAAGTTTGGAGTTGATTGCACTGAAAAAAGAGATCGGTATCGACATGAAAAGGGGTCGGTAGCGATCACTTTTCATGCACATTATGGCAATGAAAGTGATGGTCAATGGATGGTAAGCTGAAGTGATTATTTTAAGGCCCTAAAGGAGCAATTGAATAATTCCAAAAATCTTGAAGAAAAGAAGACAAGTACTGGAGATATCAAAACCTCTCGTAAACAACATAATTTCTAAGAAAAAATGCTCGAAACTCGATGAATTGAAGATACAAGACCAAATGAAGGAAGATGGATATCTTCCCATCTTGGGACTCAATCTTCCTCTTCTAAATTTTTGGATTTAAAGTTGGACCCAGTACACCGAGATCTGACGATTCTGTTAGACGATTTCCCAATAAATACATGACTTAGAGCATTTGGAAAAGGACAGTTGGCTTAGCATCTCCCTAAAAGGACTTCTTTCTGTTTTCTTCTTCATCAAACCTTCTTGGTATGAGATCTACTAGATTATGGCCGAGTTTAAGTTGCAACCTTTATATTCTAGAGAGAAAGTGTAAGATAATAAGATTAAAGTGGATGTTGGCTTGAGTATTTGCCAAACCACTATAAAAATTGTGTATTTATCTCTCTTTTTGATTAGATCTGCTGTTTATCATCTAAATTCGAATGTTTTGTCAATTGTTGGTCCAGTAGGTACCGATTCGAGCTTCATGGATCAGTACCCTATCTATTTGCCTGATTTCCTAGGCTAACCCATACTTAAGGAATTATAGTCCTTGCATTTTCTTTACTTGCTCATTTTATTGACCTATGTCATTTTTGAACCCATCACCTACCATTTTTGAACATTGGGAATCAACCACAGTACAATAGCCACATGCCATACTTAACTCTATCGACCCTCTTTGATATCTTTTGCTATCAGAAAACGCCACCGCCATCAACTTGAACACCCTATCTCTTTTCAGATTTACTCGACTATGCTAGGTGGAACAGTGTAACGACCCGTTAAATTTATGATATTTAATAAAATGAATTAATATAATTTTTAATTTGGTTAAAAATAAATGTAGAAATTTGGTATAGTGGTTGCAATTTAGTGTAACTATAAAAATTTATGATAATAGATGTGGATAATGTAAATTGTCACAACTTGATTTAAAGTAATTTTTAAGAAACAAATAAATGTTGAATTTGTGAATGTTAGCATAAATATTAACTTAAATGGTGTTCATTAATACAAAGATGTAATTAGTGTAGATAGTAATAATTTATGCCTGTAGTGAAAGGAAAAGAAAACTAATAGAAACATAAAATTTATTTTATGTAAACAAAAGTATAGTTTTGAACAAACTTATGAAAATTGATAGAAACAGTGTTTGTAATCAGTTTGGTTATTTTATATTTGAAAGATAGAGATGTGTAAATACGTTAATGAATTTATAATGGGAAGGAATGGTAGAATGAAAAGAATATATATAATAATAAGCATTTGATTCAATTAAGGGAATTAAATTATAATAAATGGTCATTTAATAAATTCAATGTTTGTGAGAAATCATAATAGTTGTGTAAAATGTGTACAAACTTGGATTTGGAAGTTTATTGGATTTATAACGGTTTTGTTATTAAGTGTATGAGTTTAAAAGTTATTCCCTTTTGTAAAGTTATAGAAGAATGCATAAAGATATAAACAGGGCTTAATAGAATTGACACTTAATGAATTGAATAAATTACCCATTTATGTAGATACGTATAGTGAAATAAATGGCCTAAGCAAATTAAAATGGGATAATCCTTGAGATTTGTACTATGAAAATAAATAGTAACATTTATTTGCAAGGAATAAAAGACTATTTAGGTGACTAGAATTTGGAGTAATGACTATTGTATGTTACCTACCCTTGTTTCTTGTTAATTTAGATTTTGGGAATCAAATTCAATTTATCCGCCAATTTACCGCAGTTAAAGTGAAATGAATTGGTGATTGAGAAATGTTAAATACAAATAAGATGTAAACCAAAGAAAATCCCATTTGTAATAAATTATGTAGAATAAAGTAAAGAAACTAGGAAATGAAAATGTGAAAATGTGGATGCAGTGAGATCTTAAGTGATAATAACCTTGTTAGGCAAGTGATAACGGAATTTTGTGTATATGTAACATTTACTGGTGTGTCAAGTAATAAACACATAGATGCAAGAAAAGGAAAGTTGGTAGCAATCTATATATGTTATTTATCTTACTTAGTATATTAAATAAGGTTTGGAATTCAAATTTTAATTAAAGGAGTTGGTAGCACGTTAGTAGGAAATAATTGTAAGGGTGGGATAACAACTACTATAAACTACCTAATTTAAATGAGTCAATGAACTTATTTGAAATAACGTTCATCTAAATATGAGTAATTAAAATGGCGGGGACAACAATAAACGTTACTTTAGAATTAATTTATATTTTAACGGAAGTGTGAAAGTAAAGCAATAGAAGCGTAAACTTATCAAGGTGGAATTTAGTAGTGTAATAAAAAATGTTAAGAATGTTATAGTATAATGATTGATTGAAAATCAAAATTTACTTGTTTGAATGTAACTTTAGGGAAATTGGATTTAATTAAAATAAAAAGGAAGAAAAAAAATTGGATGAAATTTAATGTTGGAATATTATGTAAATATAAACTTAGATAAAATTTAAGGATATCTACGTAATAGAGTGTAAAACCAATGTTAATTTCATCTATTTAATACTAATAGATTAATAATAGAATGAAGAGTAAATTTAATGTTAAGTTAATATGAATTAAGGTAATATTGGGGAATAATGTGAATTTTCTTCATAATATGATAAGTTGTAGAATACAACGTAAACTTAAGTATAACCTTTGGATTGAAACATTGTTAAGGGTTACCTGTTAAATTTGGATGGAATTGGCAATAAATGTTACACTTATGGGTAAGGAAATAAAAATGTCCAGAATTTGAGTATATTAAGAAATGGGGATTGAAATTGAAATCTTGCAATGAATCTAATAATACGTTACATAAGTGTTAAATTAAGGTAACATTTGGAAAATATGATAATGATTTTCAAATTGAACAAGTTGTGGAATTAATATTAGTAAAGAAGAATGAGGGAAGAATAATTTGAAAACATAGCAATAGATATTAATGTAAGGTTACCTTAAATAAGTTAAGGCAAACCAATGGAGAATAATATAGATACCTTTATAATATGATGTTTGTGTGTGAAGGAAATGGGAATAAAGTTATTAATAATTTGGAATTTTATTTATGGTAAAAAGTTTATTTGCAATCAAATGAGTTGGAATGGAAATCAAATCTATTTATCTAATTGGATTTAAGTGAGAGTATAAGAGTATATGATTTATTAATTTGATTTATTGCGAATAATTGTAATTTAATTTGGTAATTGGCGAAATGATTAATGATTGAATTAACATAGAACTTGTTGTTAGTTATTAAAATTGTTTAAGAAATCAAAGGAGAGAAATTTTATAAAATTTTAAATTTTGTAATTGGATTGGCTAAAGTGGGAAAGTGGAATTAATCAACGTTGTTACTTTTATCTCCTTCCCTATTAGATCCTTATGTGATTGCATCCACATTTATTGTTGATTATTCCTATATATTGTCACCAATTAATCGTACTTGATGTATGTTTAGCAATTTTGTCACACAGTTAAAGTATGAATATATATATGATGTATTCAAACTTTTCTGTATCTAGCACTTAATTAATTTAGAATCAAACTAACGAAACGTGTCATTTATTTTGTCCCTCCATATTCATTCCCTTTCTAATAAATAATTACCTCTTTTGAATACCTGCTACTTTTAAAAAGGTTGTTCATATTTACTTTATTTCTTTCCAATAATTATAAATAACCTACTTCTTATTCTTCTATTACATTTTGTTTCTCCTAACTCTAACCCTAGCCTCCATGCTATTCTTCTTCTTCTTCTTCTTCTTCTTTTTTTCTTGTTTTTCTCAAAGCTCCTTATTATCTCTCATTTTAATTTTTTTTTCTTTCTCTTCAAATATTCTTCTTCTTCTTCTTCAAATTTACTTCTATTTCAAACTTTCTTCTTTTCAAATCTAGATCTTCTCTTCCATTTTCAGTTCTTATTTTAATCATTTTTTTTTCAATTCTTCTTTTTCAAATCTTCTTTTTCTTTCAAACCTTTTAAAATACATACATTCATATAATAAGGAGGAAAATTAAAGTAAATCGAAATAAAAGAAAAATTACGGAACAAAGTTAGCAATCAAGAAGAAGCATATGCGTTTTTCATGAGGGAAGGTGGATGTGGCACGGTATTTTATTTTTGTTTTGTTTATTTTTAATTTTTTTTTATTTCAATTGCAAATCGTTTAATTGTGATAACTTTCACATACGAACTCCGTTTCACACGAAATTTCTTTTGTTAGGATCGTAATTAAATTCCGGATCTGATGACGCTGGTTTGGATAAATTTAGAGACCGTCAAATTTTGGGTTTAAATCGGATTTACATTCGATTTAAATTCAAAAGGTGAGTGTTTTGACCCACTCACAATTACTAGAAGTTTTTATGTTTGTTAAATTAATTTTAGAAATGAATAGAAATTTAATTATGAGTATTTGGCATGTTTATTTCATTCATATCTGTTGAATTGCATTTATTAAATTTAACTGTTAATTTAATTTATTTATTGCGTATTTATTTACAGTTATAATTTATTTGTTTGCATATAAACTGCTAGTTAACAGTTATATAAACTATTACCGAATATAAAATGTTAGATTAATAGTTGTTAAATTTAATTTGAATATAATTGACAGTTATTACCTGCTATATAATCTCATATATATATTGATTTTGATTGATATTGATGGATGATTGTGATTTGGACAATGGATGATGTTGATGAATGGATGTTTATTTGATATCATTAAATTGCAAGTTATCATGCATTTTTCATTTCATTCGGGATTGTGGTTTGAAATGATATACAACCGCAAAATTCTATTTTTAAATTGCAGATTGAAATGATAAATATCCGTATCACTTGACCATAGGATAGAAAATTATATACAGGCACTGTGGTCTATATATAAATTATTTTAAAAGTAATTTCTATGGTTTGGATGTGATACGATTTATAAAAAATTTATTTTTGATATTTTATAAATATTATTCTTTCATTTATATATATATACATATGGAGAAAATTTTTAATATGAAATGTGTATGAATCTCTTTAATAAAAATGGAAATTTAAGAAAATGGAGTTTGATAATTTATACCATATGTTAAATGTTTAAACTTGGAAATCTTAAGATATGATATTTATAACTGAAATTTTTCCAAGATAAGTATAAAATGAATATTCTAGTATAAATTAAATTGAAGAAATATTTAATTGCTAGAAATTGGGAGTTTGTTTATGAATTTATGTGAATATTCAAGACTAAATAATAAACATTAAATTTGTTGAAAGAATAAATTCCAACTTTAGTTTGAATATTAATACTGCAAATGATTTATACACATAGAAATTTAAGGGGTTTTGGAACTTAAAGTGATTATGGTTTAAACTTTAAATAAAGAACCATATTTGTAAAACCATGTAAATTATTTTCTTTACGAAGTAACTTTAAAGTTAAACCTTTTATTCTATACATCGTTGAATATCCAAACCATTCAAGTTTTAGAAGTATGATTTTAAAAGTATGAATTCCGAAATATTATGTTTTGAAATATAATTCAAATGGTTGGTTTCCAGATATTTATATTTTAAACCAGTATGATTTTGGAAAAAGGGTTATATTTGAGATAAAATGATATCATATTATTTTGGGTTTTAAATTGATATCTAATTCATAGTTTTGAAATGGAAAATTTATTCTGGTTTTTAAGTATAACCTATTTTTAAATGACCGCGGTGTTATAATAACGATGGGTTGGCAAAGAGACCGGGATCGGATATGGACATACTCTCTGTCGATACCGAAAACCACTTTGACTAACCGTGTACGCGGTGGAGTTTCCAGAATGAAGTAGGACGGTGGCGACGTTTCCTGTAAGGTAAATACGTGGACCCAACTCCCGTGAGTTGGCATAAGGTGGCTAAAATAGGAGCGATTGACGGGTTAATGAGGTCATTCCTCTGATCGGACACTCCTCTTCGATATTATACTTTGACTTTGGATTGATTCAGTGGCCACTTCTATATTTTGATTTTGGGGGAGTTGTTCGAGGTGGGCGGTAGCTGCGGCTACGCGTTACCATCGACCCGGAAGCGTAATTGGTATATCTACCCTGGCATTGCCTAGTTGTGCCGTGTCACCTACCCTAGCGCGCCTTATACGATTTTGGCTTTGTACCATACCTATGGAGTGCCCTCTGACGACGCCCAGTACGGGGGAGATTACGGTACTGTATAGACTATGGGAATATATAACTGTGTTAAGATGGAAAATGTAAAGCCTTAACGCTATTTAAAAGTAAGTTTATTTTACAATTAGACACTATTATAATAGCGCAATATACTATATAGTAAATAGTTTAACGGATCCTTAGGAGATGTAAATCCCGAGCATCTCTTGAGTTACTGTACTCATATTTATTTCTGTTAATTTAACTCACATAAGATCTTTTAGTTCTGACTCGAGTGTTTTTGTTTTTTTCAAATTCGCTCGGGTCAGTCCGAGCGTTTCAGGATCGAAGACTTTAGCTTTGGAGGACGAAGACGAAGAATTTGTATTATTATTATTTATAGTATTGCACTACACTCACACTGTTCCGCTGCATTGTTATTGGTATGTGTAACTCTGATATGTATTATATAAATGTTTGTAAACAGTTTTTATAAACTGTATATTTTCTTATTATATTTTATCCTTCCGCTGTGAGATTCTATTTGTTTTTTTCCTTCTCTGTTTTTTTTTCTTATTTACCCCATAACAAATCCGCCCTTCCGTATGGTTTGAATCGGCATGTGTGTCGGTTTAAATCGTGCGAAAAGGCGGGACGTTACATCTGGTATCAGAGCTTTGGTTTAGCGATAAACCTTGGCTTTGTGGGGTTTGACTCTTTGTTAATAGGGTAGTAATATCCTATGGGAGTCGCTGAGTGTATATATATGAGAGAGCGTATTTGTTAGTATTAATAAAAAGATTTTTATATTGTGTTAATCTGTTCCGCTTTGTATTTATAAATTCTGGTTGATGCATGGGACGCTATGCCATCAATAGGGATTTCTAAACACTTAATAGGACAGACCGACATAATATCCGTTTTTAATATAGGTGAATGAAATAATTTTGCCTATTATATTTTCTATATATAAAAATAGTTTTATAAAGATATATATATATTTGGTTGCTATAGATTGGGTGTTAGAAAATAAAAATATCTATAATAATTGAAGCTAAGTTGAAATTATGATAAATCAAATTGGAGATTTTAGAACTTAAGTCCGGGATTTTTCCAAATATGTTTTCAAAGAATTTATGAAAAATAATGGTTCGGTTTATAAGTATTTTCTTATATAAATATTTCGTATAAATTGGAAGAATTGTTTTAAAGAAGATTTTGGAAAAGAATTAAATTATGTACTTTCCTCTCTGTCGCTGGAAAATAAATTCGGTGATGACGGCCGCATCATCGACTTTCATTTTCGAGTTTCGAAGGGGAAAGGCCACTGTAGTAAATTCTACTGCAGATTTATTATGAAATTTTCTAAAAAAAATTTCTTTTATTGTTCTAACTATAATTAGAGATTTTGAGTTGTAAGAACTTATTTTGAAATAAATCGAAATCTGACCCGGAATCCAATTCTAAAATTCTCCATTAATTAATCAATTGTTAAATTGTAGTGAAATAAAAGTTAAGTAATAAATGAATTGAAACCTCTAATTGAAATAAGAGAATAATTCAAAGCTATAAAGAGAAATTTGCATACATATGAGACAAAGAGTAATATGGATAAACATTAAATTTAATTAAAAGAATGGAGATTAAACTTGTATAAGTTCAATTGCAATTTCCTTAACATAAATAACTTACCCAAATATAAAAGTTGAAGTGTTAAATGAGAAACTGGAATTGAATATTTTACAAGTAGGAATTTAGAAAAATGAAGTATTCAATAAATTACTGTTATAATAAGAATTTAATGGTATAAACTTAGGTTATAATTGAAATTTTACTGAAAAGGGTTAAGAATTATTAATAGATGATATGAACCTAAGTATATAAAATGAAATTCAAAATAAGAATTGATTGTATGATTATTGACTTAAGTATGTTTTAATCTTCCCTATTCTAATATAATGGAAAGTAGGAAGAATTTAAATGACTGTAATCCATAGTTAATAGATAAATAAAAACTTCCACTTATAAGAATGAATGTTAGCAGATTAAGAATTTAAGGGAAACCTTACAAGTAAAGAGTAAAGAAAGGAAGATATTCAAAATATTTGTTGTTATTAATGAGAATTATTTTATAAACTTAAGTAATAAAAAGGAAATACAAATATAATAAATTTGGTGATAATTGGAAAATAAAACTTGTAAGAACAAAGAAATCCCTCATAAATGAAGGGAAGAAAATCAAACCACTAAAGTATGAAATAAATGTAAATAAACTATTTTGGTGTTGGTTTGGATTGTTTGGTTGATGTATGTTGGTTGGGTAAGAAATTTTGGAGTTATGGGATGAACAAATAATCTATCTTTGTTCCATCTAAGACTGTTGAGTAACGGATGCAATTGATAGTTATTCTTCATTCCGTACAATTTCAGAATTTGAACCCGAACAACAAATTGATTGTTTGATTGAATGGTTGTCTGTTGGTGGCATGTGCTGTTTGTTAAAATTTATGGTTGTTGCATTTGATTGGATATGAAGGATTGAATCTACCCAAACATTTCACTGTAATATAAATATTTAACTTTTAGACTATATAAGTGAATACAGGTGATGGAAGCAACTGCTACTGCTTTTGGTTCCAAAATAAAAAAAACGTATAGTGTCCGACAAATAGGTACGTTTCCGGATTACGTATAAAGCGCTATTTTATATATTTTTCCATGTTGGGATATTTTATTTTGGATATATATGTAATATATTGTATATTTGGATATTATATTTTCTCCAGAGTCCCTCCGTACAAAGGAGACTCTGCCAAAAAATTTCGTAAATTTTGGACTTAGAATTTTGTGAAAGTATTTTTCCAACTTTAATAATTCAAGTATTAAAGGATATAATGATTATAAAACAAGTATATTTCATTAAAGGAAATTAATCCAGTAAAATATTGTTTATAAGTTAATATTTGAAATAAGATGCACTGTAAATCTTCCTCCTCCCTCTTTTTCCTTTTCGGGGACGAAAAGTTTTGAGTGGGGGAGATTGTAACGACCCGTTAAATTTATGATATTTAATAAAATGAATTAATATAATTTCTAATTTGGTTAAAAATAAATGTAGAAATTTGGTATAGTGGTTGCAATTTAGTGTAACTATAAAAATTTATGATAATAGATGTGGATAATGTAAATTGTCACAACTTGATTTAAAGTAATTTTTAAGAAACAAATAAATGTTGAATTTGTGAATGTTAGCATAAATATTAACTTAAATGGTGTTCATTAATACAAAGATGTAATTAGTGTAGATAGTAATAATTTATGCCTGTAGTGAAAGGAAAAGAAAACTAATAGAAACATAAAATTTATTTTATGTAAACAAAAGTATAGTTTTGAACAAACTTATGAAAATTGATAGAAACATGTTTGTAATCAGTTTGGTTATTTTATATTTGAAAGATAGAGATGTGTAAATACGTTAATGAATTTATAATGGGAAGGAATGGTAGAATGAAAAGAATATATATAATAATAAGCATTTGATTCAATTAAGGGAATTAAATTATAATAAATGGTCACTTAATAAATTCAACGTTTGTGAGAAATCATAATAGTTGTGTAAAATGTGTACAAACTTGGATTTGGAAGTTTATTGGATTTATAACGGTTTTGTTATTAAGTGTATGAGTTTAAAAGTTATTCCCTTTTGTAAAGTTATAGAAGAATGCATAAAGATATAAACAGGGCTTAATAGAATTGACACTTAATGAATTGAATAAATTACCCATTTATGTAGATATGTATAGTGAAATAAATGGCCTAAGCAAATTAAAATGGGATAATCATTGAGATTTGTACTATGAAAATAAATAGTAACATTTATTTGCAAGGAATAAAAGACTATTTAGGTGACTAGAATTTGGAGTAATGACTATTGTATGTTACCTACCCTTGTTTCTTGTTAATTTAGATTTTGGGAATCAAATTCAATTTATCCGCCAATTTACCGCAGTTAAAGTGAAATGAATTGGTGATTGAGAAATGTCAAATACAAATAAGATGTAAACCAAAGAAAATCCCATTTGTAATAAATTATGTAGAATAAAGTAAAGAAACTAGGAAATGAAAATGTGAAAATGTGGATGCAGTGAGATCTTAAGTGATAATAACCTTGTTAGGCAAGTGATAATGGAATTTTGTGTATATGTAACATTTACTGGTGTGTCAAGTAATAAACACATAGATGCAAGAAAAGGAAAGTTGGTAGCAATCTATATATGTTATTTATCTTAATTAGTATATTAAATAAGGTTTGGAATTCAAATTTTAATTAAAGGAGTTGGTAGCACGTTAGTAGGAAATAATTGTAAGGGTGGGATAACAACTACTATAAACTACCTAATTTAAATGAGTCAATGAACTTATTTGAAATAACGTTCATCTAAATATGAGTAATTAAAATGGCGGGGTCAACAATAAACGTTACTTTAGAATTAATTTATATTTTAACGGAAGTGTGAAAGTAAAGCAATAGAAGCGTAAACTTATCAAGGTAGAATTTAGTAGTGTAATGAAAAAATGTTAAGAATGTTATAGTATAATGATTGATTGGAAATCAAAATTTACTTGTTTGAATGTAACTTTAGGGAAATTGGATTTAATTAAAATAAAAAGGAAGAAAAAAAATTGGATGAAATTTAATGTTGGAATATTATGTAAATATAAACTTAGATAAAATTTAAGGATATCTACGTAATAGAGTGTAAAACCAATGTTAATTTCATCTATTTAATACTAATAGATTAATAATAGAATGAAGAGTAAATTTAATGTTAAGTTAATATGAATTAAGGTAATATTGGGGAATAATGTGAATTTTCTTCATAATATGATAAGTTGTAGAATACAACGTAAACTTAAGTATAACCTTTGGATTGAAACATTGTTAAGGGTTACCTGTTAAATTTGGATGGAATTGGCAATAAATGTTACACTTATGGGTAAGGAAATAAAAATGTCCAGAATTTGAGTATATTAAGAAATGGGGATTGAAATTGAAATCTTGCAACGAATCTAATAATACGTTACATAAGTGTTAAATTAAGGTAACATTTGGAAAATATGATAATGATTTTCAAATTGAACAAGTTGTGGAATTAATATTAGTAAAGAAGAATGAGGGAAGAATAATTTGAAAACATAGCAATAGATATTAATGTAAGGTTACCTTAAATAAGTTAAGGCAAACCAATGGAGAATAATATAGATACCTTTATAATATGATGTTTGTGTGTGAAGGAAATGGGAATAAAGTTATTAATAATTTGGAATTTTATTTATGGTAAAAAGTTTATTTGCAATCAAATGAGTTGGAATGGAAATCAAATCTATTTATCTAATTGGATTTAAGTGAGAGTATAAGAGTATATGATTTAATAATTTGATTTATTGCGAATAATTGTAATTTAATTTGGTAATTGGCGAAATGATTAATGATTGAATTAACATAAAACTTGTTGTTAGTTATTAAAATTGTTTAAGAAATCAAAGGAGAGAAATTTTATAAAATTTTAAATTTTGTAATTGGATTGGCTAAAGTGGGAAAGTGGAATTAATCAACGTTGTTACTTTTATCTCCTTCCCGATTAGATCCTTATGTGATTGCATCCACATTTATTGTTGATTATTCCTATATATTGTCACCAATTAATCGTACTTGATGTATGTTTAGCAATTTTGTCACACAGTTAAAGTATGAATATATATATGATGTATTCAAACTTTTCTGTATCTAGCACTTAATTAATTTAGAATCAAACTAATGAAACGTGTCATTTATTTTGTCCCTCCATATTCATTCCCTTTCTAATAAATAATTACCTCTTTTGAATACCTGCTACTTTTAAAAAGGTTGTTCATATTTACTTTATTTCTTTCCAATAATTATAAATAACCTACTTCTTATTCTTCTATTACATTTTGTTTCTCCTAACTCTAACCCTAGCCTCCATGCTATTCTTCTTCTTCTTCTTCTTCTTCTTTTTTTCTTGTTTTTCTCAAAGCTCCTTATTATCTCTCATTTTAATTTTTTTTTCTTTCTCTTCAAATATTCTTCTTCTTCTTCTTCAAATTTACTTCTATTTCAAACTTTCTTCTTTTCAAATCTAGATCTTCTCTTCCATTTTCAGTTCTTATTTTAATCATTTTTTTTTCAATTCTTCTTTTTCAAATCTTCTTTTTCTTTCAAACCTTTTAAAATACATACATTCATATAATAAGGAGGAAAATTAAAGTAAATCGAAATAAAAGAAAAATTACGGAACAAAGTTAGCAATCAAGAAGAAGCATATGCGTTTTTCACGAGGGAAGGTGGATGTGGCACGGTATTTTATTTTGGTTTTGTTTATTTTTAATTTTTTTTTTTATTTCAATTGCAAATCGGTTAATTGTGATAACTTTCACATACGAACTCCGTTTCACACGAAATTTCTTTTGTGAGGATCGTAATTAAATTCCAGATCTGATGACGCTAGTTTGGATAAATTTAGAGACCGTCAAATTTTGGGTTTAAATCGGATTTACATTCGATTTAAATTCAAAAGGTGAGTGTTTTGACCCACTCACAATTACTAGAAGTTTTTATGTTTGTTAAATTAATTTTAGAAATGAATAGAAATTTAATTATGAGTATTTGGCATGTTTATTTCATTCATATCTGTTGAATTGCATTTATTAAATTTAACTGTTAATTTAATTTATTTATTGCGTATTTATTTACAGTTATAATTTATCTGTTTGCATATAAACTGCTAGTTAACAGTTATATAAATTATTACCGAATATAAAATGTTAGATTAATAGTTGTTAAATTTAATTTGAATATAATTGACAGTTATTACCTGCTATATAATCTCATATATATATTGATTTTGATTGATATTGATGGATGATTGTGATTTGGACAATGGATGATGTTGATGAATGGATGTTTATTTGATATCATTAAATTGCAAGTTATCATGCATTTTTCATTTCATTCGGGATTGTGGTTTGAAATGATATACAACCGCAAAATTTTATCTTTAAATTGCGGATTGAAATGATAAATATCCGTATCACTTGACCATAGGATAGAAAATTATATACAGGCACTGTGGTCTATATATAAATTATTTTAAAAGTAATTTCTATGGTTTGGATGTGATACGATTTATAAAAATTTTATTTTTGATATTTTATAAATATTATTCTTTCATTTATATATATATACATATGGAGAAAATTTTTAATATGAAATGTGTATGAATCTCTTTAATAAAAATGGAAATTTAAGAAAATGGAGTTTGATAATTTATACCATATGTTAAATGTTTAAACTTGGAAATCTTAAGATATGATATTTATAACTGAAATTTTTCCAAGATAAGTATAAAATGAATATTCTAGTATAAATTAAATTGAAGAAATATTTAATTGCTAGAAATTAGGAGTTTGTTTATGAATTTATGTGAATATTCAAGACTAAATAATAAACATTAAATTTGTTGAAAGAATAAATTCCAACTTTAGTTTGAATATTAATACTGCAAATGATTTATACACATAGAAATTTAAGGGGTTTTGGAACTTAAAGTGATTATGGTTTAAACTTTAAATAAAGAACCATATTTGTAAAACCATGTAAATTATTTTCTTTACGAAGTAACTTTAAAGTTAAACCTTTTATTCTATACATCGTTGAATATCCAAACCATTCAAGTTTTAGAAGTATGATTTTAAAAGTATGAATTCCGAAATATTATGTTTTGAAATATAATTCAAATGGTTGGTTTCCAGATATTTATATTTTAAACCAGTATGATTTTGGAAAAAGGGTTATATTTGAGATAAAATGATATCATATTATTTTGGGTTTTAAATTGATATCTAATTCATAGTTTTGAAATGGAAAATTTATTCTGGTTTTTAAGTATAACCTATTTTTAAATGACCGCGGTGTTATAATAACGATGGGTTGGCAAAGAGACCGGGATCGGATATGGACATACTCTCTGTTGATACCGAAAACCACTTTGACTAACCGTGTACGCGGTGGAGTTTCCAGAATGAAGTAGGACGGTGGCGACGTTTCCTGTAAGGTAAATACGTGGACCCAACTCCCGTGAGTTGGCATAAGGTGGCTAAAACAGGAGCGATTGACGGGTTAATGAGGTCATTCCTCTGATCGGACACTCCTCTTCGATATTATACTTGGACTTTGGATTGATTCAGTGGCCACTTCTATATTTTGATTTTGGGGGAGTTGTTAGAGGTGGGCGGTAGCTACGGCTACGCGTTACCATCGACCCGGAAGCGTAATTGGTATATCTACCCTGGCATTGCCTAGTTGTGCCGTGTCACCTACCCTAGCGCGCCTTATACGGTTTTGGCTTTGTACCATACCTATGGAGTGCCCTCTGACGACGCCCAGTACGGGGGAGATTACGGTACTGTATAGACTATGGGAATATATAACTGTGTTAAGGTGGAAAATGTAAAGCCTTAACGCTATTTAAAAGTAAGTTTATTTTACAATTAGACACTATTATAATAGCGCAATATACTATATAGTAAATAGTTTAACGGATCCTTAGGAGATGTAAATCCCGAGCATCTCTTGAGTTACTGTACTCATATTTATTTCTGTTAATTTAACTCACATAAGATCTTTTAGTTCTGACTCGAGTGTTTTTGGTTTTTTTCAAATTCGCTCGGGTCAGTCCGAGCGTTTCTGGATCGAAGACTTTAGCTTTGGAGGACGAAGACGAAGAATTTGTATTATTATTATTTATAGTATTGCACTACACTCACACTGTTCCGCTGCATTGTTATTGGTATGTGTAACTCTGATATGTATTATATAAATGTTTGTAAACAGTTTTTATAAACTGTATATTTTCTTATTATATTTTATCCTTCCGCTGTGAGATTCTATTTGTTTTTTCCTTCTCTGTTTTTTTTTTCTTATTTACCCCGTAACAAATCCGCCCTTCCGTATGGTTTGAATCGGCATGTGTGTCGGTTTAAATCGTGCGAAAAGGCGGGACGTTACAAACAGATTTCAACCGAGACCATTATTCTAGACCATCATCATCCACATCACTAGCCTTAGGTAGATGGTGCCACTTTAGGTACGTCGGCATTGGTCGTTGGCCCTTAACCACACTCGAAGGTGTCCTAAAACTTGTTTCTCTACCTTATTAGATCAATGGTAGGGCTTGAGACTTAGAAATTTTTTTGGAGAAAATTTGGAAATAGCTTAACCTTGAAAAGACTTAGGGACGACCCAATTTTTCTACATAATTTTCCTAGGCTTGACTTGATTCATTCACCTACATCATTCATTTTGAGTTGGCATCATTCACTTCGAGTTAACTCAATGTTGCACTCGAGCTAGGCTCTGAGTTATTTGAGTGGCCTATAAATTTTCAAGGAATTTCTAAAAAAATTGAATTCAATAAGGAGTAGGGAAGCAAAGGTTTCAAGTAGCTTTTGGTCGATGGAGGTTGATGATCGCATCTCAATGAGACGGTTTTAGATAACAGTCACATTGAATACACTCTGGTATTCAAATGGGCTTTCTATTACTGCTTTTTATAATTCACTCCAGTGTTCCTGCAAAGGGAAATCACATGCTGCTTCGGACGGCCGAACTACTATCCTAAATCGTATGATAATGGGTAAAAATTTATGCACGGTTCTATTATGTGATGGTGCGTATTTACTAGCACCAGCGAGCTATCTACATAGAGTGTTTACACCCATGGTGTTATGGAAACCAGACATACACTACATAGATTAAACTTTATATCATCGCTACCTGTCTATGCATAAGATCCAGCCAGTCAATACATGTTGACATCCATTGGGTCTTATACATTGTCCCTATAATGTACGTAATGCTCTCCAAATGTTAGATAGTGTATATTCATGGCTACTAGGGACACCAATGGATTCCATAATGATAGTTATTTGATACAATGGAATGACTCACTCGATATTATTTTGGTCAATATTATAGGATCGATTTCACCCTAGAGGGGGGTGAATAGGGTGATACTATTAATTATAAAAATTATTGCGGAAGAAAAATAATTTCAGCACAGATCACAGAATAATAGCAGCACAGATAATAGCAGAATAATAAATGCAAAAATAGAATGACAAAGAATTTACCCAGCTTCGGCAAAACCCTGCCCACGTGCTGCCCCCAAGATTTCTACTAGAAATTAAGTAGTCACACGCTTACACACGTAAACTCGCGACACCCGCTACTGACTAACCTAACTCTAAGCTCAAAACCCTGCCACAACTCAGCTACCGGGTTGCGAATTCTCAAACCATGCCACGTAGTTTGTCCCCTAGTCACACGACTAGAAATTATACAAGTTTAAAGGGAAAATACAATTTTTCAAAATAATTTAAAGGAAAAAAAAACCTAATTAGCCTTATTATAATTTTAAACTCAAAGGCTGGCCCAAATATCTTTTCTCTTTATTTTCCTTCGGCCCGTTCCTTTATGATAATGGCGGCTCTCTGTTATTCGTTCCTCTTCCTTCAAAAATTAGAGCTTTCGTAATTTCAAAGATGCCAACTTTAGTTGCTCGATCGAATGAATGATTTATCACATCGTTTGCTGTGTCGATCTCATGTTTCTCTGATTTGCTCACGGCTCTTTGAAATTGATCGAGTTCGAGATATGGCTTCGGTAAGTAATTTTTTGCTCCTTTTCTTTCCTGATTGAATGCTTGAACTCGATTGTTTTATTTCGTCGATGATGTTGTGGTTTATATAGGAGTTCGATCTCCTTTATTTGTGTTCGTATATATTTGTTTAAATTTGTCAATTGATTTGCTCGGCGGTTCGATGTTGCTTGGATGTTGATGATTTCTCTGACTTAATCAAATTTGTATAATTTGATACTTGCTTCTCTCGGTATTGATTTTTGACTTGGTTCGATTTCTTGTTTTCCACGGCTTGATTATTACGGCACTGTTTGGTTTTCGTGGCCACTACGGTTTCATTTGACTTCGGTCATTTGATTTCGTTTGGACGATGTTGATTTCTTTCACGACTTCGATTTATGTTGATCATGGCTTCAACTTGATTACCATCTGAACTTCGGCACTTACTTTTTAAACTTGATTTTTGTAGTTGTCTGCACTTACATGATAATGTTTGATGATGTTTTAAAAACAACCTGTTACAGTTGAATCTCTGTCATTTGTTCATTTCGACCACTTTACTTGGTTGCTTCATCATGTATACACTTTGATAATCATGTTGTATTATTTGTGACATTGAGCCTTGACTTTGATCGTGGTTACTATGTTGCTTCTCTGTTTGGAAAATGGGATGCTTCTTTGTTTCAGTGCTTATATATGTCCACGGATATACTTCATGTTGTATTCCATTTTGTTTACATGAAGTCTGGTTCATTGTTGTTCCATTTTTACTGCTGTATCACCATATATGTATATTCATGTTTTGAGACTGCTAACATCTCTAGCTGTTCACTGGTCTGGTCTGTAGCTCTGTTCATCATTGTTGTAGCATTGTGTATATGTGTGCACATTGATGTTATATGCATTTGTGGAATTGTTTCACTGATGCATCACTTGTTGCCATTCACTTGAAATTGCTCTATGCCTTTGTTATATTGAACTAGTCGACACTGTTGAGGCTGCACTTGTACCATGGACTTGTTCCTTTGACTGTTTCTGAACAGAGTCTGCACCGTGCATGTTGTTTGTATATACGTATACAAGTGTGCATGCATTTACTTCACTATTTGCTACGAGTCTGGGTTGCTTTGACCAGTTTATTGTTTGAAGTTGCTTCATGTATTGCTACCCTTGTATTTGTAGTTTTTTTGTTGTTTGGTTCTGGCCATATCTTTGGTGCACTTGGTCATTCGAGCCTTTTTGCTTTGGTGCTGTTATGTTGGTTCAGTCTTGCATTTGAGTTGAGTTGCCTTTGTTTCCAGTCTTTGTTATACATGTTGACTTTTAGTTGGACTGTGCATTACACTTGAGTTGAATCTAGCTTGTAGCCTTGTGCTGAAAGTTGTGACATCATTTTATGGCACTTGAGTTGAACCCGGCGTTTTGGGTTTGACCTGTGCTCACCTGTCCCTGTAAATTTATCAAGTGTATATATCGGTGTGCACGGCCTTGTGGCATATACAGTGATACACTGTGTATGTCATAAGCTAGTCGTGTATGATGAATTGAAAATTAAATGATGACGAACAACCCAAATAACTGAGGCAAATATTATTTACAAAATTCACATTCTGTTTTATACTGCAAAAATATTTCATTTTCAATTTTACTGCGTCAATATTTATTTTTGCAGATTGCTCAGATGCTGGATTCAATTTGGAATAAAGTTGAAGGTAAAATACGAGTTGAGTGAATGAGTGCTGGGTAGTGAGGTCAAATGTAAATGTGAATCGTGATGTAATCAAGGTTGTATTATATATATATATATATATATATATAGTGAGAGCTTGAACCTTGTACTATTCAACGATTGTAATAAATATTTGTTCGAATAAAAATTCTGTTTGAATTCAATTTCTATGTTATTTATTTTTATTCGGCAAATATTTATTTAATCTATGAAAAATAAAATAGTACATTAACAAATACATTAACATGGATGTATATATGTTTATTATCATCAAACAAAAATCATATAATAGCATATTCAACAAATATAACTAAGGTCAAATGAAAAATATCGATATGATAAAATTACACAGTTTTCTTGACCAGAGAATGTTGTTGATCTTTAAGGTGGAAGCTACACTTTGATTATAGTTAAACTGTGGCATTGCGTCCATCGAACGACTATAAATGGCTCGATTAGAAGCATTGAAAATGAAACACTATTCAAAAGAGGATTTGTCTCCTTAGTTATATGAGGTTAGTATCATGGTTAACTAAAGTCAACTCAAAGTCAAAGTCTCTGGCCAGAGCACGTAGGTTATAATAATTTTTACTATTGAACCAATGACTCTGTGTTTGGATAATAAAGTTAAATGTGGACAACACCGAAATTTTAACCTTTGCAAAATTCTATAAGTCCAAAGCGATATAGTTTTAACAAAGAGAATTGGCGTAAATAATAGACATAATTGAGTAATGCTTTAGCAGTGTAAAATTGGATTTTACCGAAACCAAGTAAGCGATATATTTAGCCAAAATTTCACACTACCTGCTAAGTGACATGCAAAAGTTAATATTCACATAGTTCAATATTAATCGCTGACTAGATTTACACCTAATGTGTCACATAATCGAAATGATTAATACTCCTTCAAACAAACGATTTAATTAATTTGTAATTGTTTTAAATTAATTAATTTTTGTGAAATATTAATTATAAAATTTTGATTTTGAATTGATAAACGAATATTAAATATATTTATAATAGTTATAAATATACTAATCGATATATGATATCGATAAGCGTTTAAATTAGTTTTAAATGCAAAGTATTTATTTGGGCCATAATGGGTTTAAATCCCATAAAGGAGGTTGATTTGTTTGGCCACAATAAGGGTAAATGGCATCCATGTGATGGTGATATAGAGGCATTGAGATGGAGGGATAATATAGAAGAGAATTGGTAAGAGATAATGTAGGATATTGATCCTAAAATACCTTTAAATTCTCTTATACATAAGCAACTCTGCCCTCACTTGTTTAAGATCTTTTTTCAGCCTCCATATCCCATCTATATTTGACTGAACTCTCTCCTTCTATTTCTCTTATTTTTAAAGTTCAAATCAATTCAAATCAAGTGTTATTCGATAGCTGGCGGTCAATGATTCATAGACTAGTAATCTGCTAGATTGGAAATTAGCTCAAGGAGCAAATTTCATCACTACATGGTGTACTTTCGGGCAATGGGAGAAAGGTAAATTTCTAATTAATGCATGATTATCAATGTTTAGATATAATGTTTATATATATATTATTGTAAGTTAGGTGATGATTTCGATATGCATATATATATATAGTCATGATTAGATTGGTTGTATGCTTACATATAATTGTATATTAATTTTTTTAATATATATATATATATATATATTCCTGTATGCGGCATGTGTAATAGAAAAACAATTTTTTTTATTTAAAATAATTAAATATGCAATATTTAAATATGTATACATAGTGTATAATATAATGTTGTAGGGCACTTATATGAAATATAGTTATATAATTTTATATATAAGGTTTTAAAGGTATATTATTTTCGATGGAAAAAATCGTAATTATATAAATATATATAATTTTTAAATATTATTTAAATCAATATACATACATAAACCAATTACATTAATATATATATATATATATATATATTAAAATATTATGTTTTATATTTTACAAAATTAAATTATAACTTAATTTGCACTCGGTGGAAAATAAAAACCAATTTTTTATAGTTTAAAAGTATTTAAATAAAGAGAAAAATTAAAAACCATATTTAAAATTGTTTTTTAATTATAAAACTAGATATTAATATCAAAAGTTACAAGATATATTTCAGAATTTTAATATAATTTAAAATTAAGTTTTGTAAAACAAATTTTTATTAGTTTTATTAATTTTTAATAAATATCCATACAAATTTTATTTAATAATATTTAAAAAAAAACTTAAAAATTGCCTTTGCGCATGATCCAGTGTTCTGTATATTTAAAATAAATTTTAAAGAAAAATTAAAATGCTATTATGTATGTACATTTATTTATTTATAATGTTATTTATGCACAAACATATGAGTATTTAATATATATATATATATATATAAGTATATACATTTAATTTTATTTTACGTAGTTTATAAATAATTTAATTTCATACATTGTTTATAACTACTTACATACATATATAATTATTTAAAAAAATATGGTTTATGTGTGTGTGTGTGTATACTTGTAATATTCAGTAAATATATATATATATATATATATATATATATATATATATATATATATTTGGACAACATATTGGTATATAAGATGAGCTAACGTATCCGTTGCAGTGTAAATCCCAACACCTATACGTGAAATGTTATAACTTTACAGGATTGATATGTTACACACGCACATATTATATGTGTGTGTGTGATACATACATACATATATAATACAACATTAATCAAATAATATAAATCATTTTATAAATTTAAATAAGATAAAGATTTTATTTAAATGAAAATTTAGTAATGTTCTAAATAAATTAGACTTCAAAGGCCCAATAAATATCCAAAATGGTAAAAAAAGAATTAAATTCACCCATTACTTCCGCTGCGGGCACCCTAGTTCAACAATGGTATCAAATCCCAATAGTCTATGCTGTATAAATTAGTCATGCCATGGTTAACTAATTAAGCTCACAGCCCAATTAGTATGGTGCCTAAGACAGATAGTATTAAAGGACTGGGTTTGGGTAATCAAGTACTCTACCCTAGCTGGCTATTGCTCTGGCCTGAATAAATATGTGAGCCCCGAAGGCTGCTCCTAATCGAAGAGGTTTAATTTAAATTGGGCCTTAGGCTAATTTTCAAAATTATTTGAAAATTAATAATACTAGATTTTAAATTTAAATAAGATATGCATATATTACAAAAGTTATAATAGAGAAAAAAATTTCAAAATGTTCGAAAATTAATATGAATTAATTTTTAAAAATTTAAATCAATTTATAAGATTAACAAAATAGATTAGTTGAGTTAATTAATGAAAATTGTATACATGTATTATATATTTTGATATACGTTATGCTGTTTTTAAAATGTTTAAAATAACATAAGTATAAATGTATGTATATAATTGGATTTTGAAATTAGTATAATTTAATTAAAAAAATTAATTAAGTAAATTAATCAAAAGATTAATTATTTATATAATAAACATATATATATTTATATATGAATGTATGTATGTATGTATATGATATATATGTTATACTGCAACGGTTATACTTATATTTTAAATATTAAGTATATATGTTATATTGATTTAATAACAAATTAATTAAAATGTTAATTAGTCTTATAATTAACATAAAAATTATATAATAATAAAACTTATATACTATAAAGAAACCGTAAATAGACTTAAGGAATAAATACATAAGTATATGTACGTATACCTTGATTTTCAATATGTTCAGTACTTGAATCACGAGGGTTTCATAAGAAATACATTATTCTATATGTCGATATCACTCGATATATATCGAAGATTATGAGTCTTTCAAATAGATTTGTCCTCTATCATTTATATATTAATAGATTACTTGCATACTCTTTAGTTGAGCTTTCCTCAAGCTAAGGATCTTTTGTTAATACTATTAATATATTGAATTAATGAGGTAATATAACTGCACTTATTTGTTAAGCTTTCCTCAAGGTAAGTGCATTATACATAAGCCGTCGTGAAATGGTAGGTACGAGTGAATAGTCCCACTTTACTTGTTGAGCTTTCCTCAAGGTAGAGGCAAAAATAGGATAAGGGACCGTGGGTTGGGAGTTGTATGCAATACAAATGATAAGGAGTTATCCATCGTGTACGGCCTATGATTTGTTGAGCTTTACTCAAGGTCAAAATAGCAAGGCATGCAAGTCCTAACACTCATCAATGAAGCCAAATGACTTCTATGTTTAGCTTAGGGTTTGGTGAAACTAGTAGGTGTCTTATTAGAAAAATGAACTAATAACATTTAACATTTCTAATATTGTAAGAACATATGCTATATAACGTTATAATAATATACTTGATAAATTTGTGCACTTAATATGATTGATAAAACATTTATCAATTAAGATCTACAAATGAACCGAATTAAAAATCGGCAAATAGAAATATAATATATACTTATTGTTAAATTCTTCTTGCATGTTAATATTTTTTATGCCCATGCAAGTGCCTAATTTTGCAACTACTTAACATATTCGCAAATTTGGTCGCTAATGTGTTTATTTGGTCGAGACCATGTATTGCATTCTATGAATTTAAAACTCAAAAGTAATACATGACTGTGGATATTCGATCCATATACTATCACATATAAGCGTTATATGATGAATGTTCATAGTTCGTAATGTATGATATTTTGATGAAATTAGTTCATCCAAAATAAGCAAATAAACCATTGTACAAGATTGTGTATTCAATTTGTTTGATTACAATAAAGATCATATTGTATTAAGTATAACGTGAGACTAAAACTAAAATATAGACCCAAGAATTTGATCGTTGAAATGTCTGTTTAATCAGTTTACGCAAGGTGCAACATATTTGATGTCCTTTAATGTTAAGGATGGTTGAGTTTAGTTTTGTAAAGAGCACATTATGATGTTGTAGTAAGCGCATTCTTTTGAATAGTTTGACCATTTAGAAGAGTATACATGAGTAAATGTGATTTAAGGTACAGTTTGGATAAAGAGAGTGAATAACCACTTCTGCTTTATAAAGCAACATTGAAAACGAGAATCGTAACAATAATAGTTAATACTTAACATTAGAATAAGAAATACAATTTCTATTCTCTAACATCCGGCAAATTTGTGTTAGTCAATTAATAATTAATCAGGCTCCAAAAATAGAATTTGAGCAAACGGTGGAATTTGGCCACAAAACTTATGCCACTGCATTCGTGGTGAAGTTTTGAGAAAATTTTATATTTGGGTTTCACGATCGAAGTACAAACGAAGAAAGTACAAGCGATAAAAAATTTTGAAACGAAAAAAATTATCTAAACAAAATTAATGTTTATAATTAGTCATCGAGACCCATAGTTTGACCCCTTTATTGGGCAGATCGATAGAGCGGTTGACTCCAATAGAAGGAGTGGTCGACCGGTCCAAGGGGTGATGGCTAGGGTTTTCCTTGGCATAACGGCCCAAATTTAATATATGTTAATCTAACAACTATGGTTGATTCGTCTTCCAATAATTCAGTCCTAACCCTCTGTTCTCATATTTCTGGAGAAACTAACGAACCTCTAGCATTTCTTCTTCTCCGTTATTCTTCCATATTATAAAATAAATAATATTTGTACAAAATCAGAGAAGAAAATAAAATAAATAGGTGAAGATAAAAAGTGAATCAATGCTACGCAATAACAAGGTAAATTTCATTATAGTAAATTTATATTCCCTTTCAACCACAAATCTCTTCTCAGGTCTGAAATTTTAATGTATGTATATAGGTTTTTATACATATTTCTTGGATTAAAAAGGAGATGAAGTTGAATCAATAGATTTAATTTAGACTTGGAGCTCTAGAATGCTTTCAAAAGGTGAGCAGGAAATTTCTAAATTGTTTATAATATTGAAATATATCCCATTGGAATTTATTTAATTTTTATGCCTAAATCAATAAATAGATGTAAATTATAGGCTCAAAATTAACGTATAAAACTGTTGCCTACATACTCTTATCCTATAATTTAGGGTATTGGATTGTAATTATTTTTTACATTCGGATTTGAAAATTAGTCCCAACAGTTATAATAGATTAAGCTTGATATGTTGTATAATTTATTCCAGATCTATAGTTGGGTTGTAAAAAATATTAGCATTGTTTGAGTCTTACCCTAATCTTGTTGAATGTAAATTTTCTATGTTTAAAATTGTTAGAATTGAGATCTATTAATTTTAATAAATTGGTTTGATTTTCTTATTTCCATAGAAAAACATAGCATTTGATTTGACAAGGAATATATGCAAATAAAAGAAAGAGATGTGTAAAGTATGCAGTTATATCATAGTTTACACGGTCTATTTCAAATAAAAAGAAAAAGAACCATTGCTTATAATTTCAGACGAGGTAAATCTTTTATTTTTGAAAAGTTAAAATTTTTGAATCATGCTAATTTATGGAAATTATAACGGTGAATCTTTTTGTAGATATAACTCCAACAATTAAATATGGAAAAGGATATTCTAGTTAGATGTTTAAAATTATAACTATAATTAAGAGAAATAAATATTTATACATATTTAACCACGATAATCAACAAAAATAAAACTTAAAGTACACAACGATTTACACGTAATATTCGCTAAAACGATATATTAAACATAGGAATAAATCGGTTAACGAATAAAGGAATTAGGAAAGAAAGTTAGAAAAGGTTGTAATTCCAATTAATAGTAATAAATGTGAAATAAATCCGGGAGTTATAGAAAATTGATAGGGTAAGCGGATTAATAGGACTAATAACTAAAAATGATAGGCTAATAACTATAGAATAGTTAGAGAAAAATTACTAAATGGAATTTAGTAAATAGTAAATGTCTTAGGAAATGTTCGTTGGAATATGATGCACCTGCAGCTAACCGGCCCAAGCGCACAATTCATAAGCCAACAGGATATCTTGGCCATCAAGGAACAAACGAATAAAAGCAGAAAGGACCACTTTTCAGTATTTTCAGAATGGCAGCAAAAGCAATAGTTAGTTATAAAAAATTTCAATATTTACTTTTTATATTTAGCAATGTTGGCGGTTACACCTGAAATAATATTGTATGGACCACTTTTCTTTTGTGGTTACAAATGAGTGGCTAGATATCCTTGGTAGCAGCTATAAGAACGATTGATGTAAATGGAAAAAGGATATGAAAAATATATGAATCTTCGTCTCTGAATTCTTCTTTTCTCTACCTTATTTCTCTTCTGTCTTAATGTATGCAATCTAATAACTATATTCCATCAATTTGGTGCTTTCACTTTCATCACTTTCCTCCCACTTCTATACCACCATGGTTCAAACAGCACAAGACCGAAACTGAGCCATTGATGAAGCCATTTCCCAACTCCGTGACGATTCCACCAATCACACAACCTCCATGGATTCCATGCGCTCCGACATCTCTAACCTTCGAAACTCCATGAATACCTTAACACAAATGATACAAGAGCTCACTGTCAAAGTTACATCTCCACCACCTCAATCACAAACAGCCCCTCAACACTCACCAAGCAACGGCCGACCACTACCACTTCTTACAAATCCACTTCACCCAACCTTCCACCCCAACCCAATAGCCGTTCGAACCCCAAAATGTGAATTATCCCGCTTTAATGGATCTAACCCCTTAGATTGGATCTTCTAAGTGGAACGATTCTTTACTATCATGCCACACTGGAAGAACAACGGATCGAACTCTCAAGCTTCTTCATGGAAGGACAAGCATTGACATGGTTTCAATGGATGTACCAGAACAATCAACTTTCTTCATGGTCGGCTCTTATAAAAGCAATTGAACAATGGTTGGCCCCTCCACCTTCATCAACCCTCAATCTTCTCTATTTAAACATCGACAAACCGGAACCGTGGATGAATATCAAGCAACGTTCGAAACATTAAGCAGCCATATCACATCCCTCTCTCCCGACTCATTCCTCCATGCTTCCTCTCCGGCCTAAAAACACCAATAAAAAACGAACTAAACATCCTTCAACCAACATTACTCTCCCAAGTAATCGACCTAGCAAAGCTTATCGAAACAAAATTCAATGACCAATGTTCCACCTTCTACAAATCCCAATCACTCCACTATTCAAAACCCATCCCTACCATTAATAACATCACCTACTCAGTCAAATAGCTTACAAAATTTCCCTAACACTCCACACCATACCCAGACAAACACCACAAAATACCCAATACGTGTTTTGCTTCATCCGAAATGGCCCAGCGGAAGGCTCAAGGGTTGTGCTTCCACTGCTACAGCCGTTACACACCTGGTCATTCCTGCCCATCACCGCGAGCCCTCCACCTACTTCCCGACACAGTCGCAGATCCATCAAATCCAACCCCTAACACAACCGACTCACTTAGTGACGCTGACGCTGAAATTTCCGAACCCAAATCGAACCACAAACTTCTGAAACCCTAATTGACCTCTCCAATAACACCGCCGATGTCAGCATCCACTCCAAGGTAGGCGCAGCCAACCCCCTTGCCTTACGTCTCTCCGCCATCATCGCGGGCCACCATGTCCTAGCCCTTATCGACACCGGCTCGACCCATAATTACATTCACCCACGTGTCGCATCCTTTTTCAAATTACTAATCGAAGAGAAGACACAATGTTATGTTACTGTGGGGAATGGAGCCAAGTTACTAAGTAAAGGAATATGTAAACGTGTCCAATTTACTATTCAAAAATTTGTGTTTGAAGCAGATCTACATTTGCTTGAATTTACGGGCGCGGATATTGTTTTGGGCATCCAATGATTGGAAACTTTGGGCCCAATTACTACTGACCACAAATCACTCACCATGAGCTTCGTCTATTAACAAAAATTTATTACCCTATCCGGCCTTTCTAACCTCTCCAACCCTAAAGAAATTTCCCTACACCAACAAAAATGTCTCGACTCTATGAATTGAATTGCCTCTTATTTTCACCTACAACATCAACCCATCAACCCTTACTCCTCCAACCCCGACCACAAACATTCCATCCCCTATTCAAACAATATTGGACCAACACACTTTCATTTTTCATAAACCAACCAAACTACCTTCTCATCTCTCCCTAGACCACCACATCAATTTAAAACCCAATCAATCACCAGTGAATGTCCATCCATATCGATATCCTCATTTCCATAAAAAACGAAATTGAAAAACAAATCCGTGAAATGCTCCATACGAAACTTATCCAACCCTCTTCCTGCCCATTTTCCTCACCCGTACTCCTCTTTAAAAAAAGGATGGCACTTGGTGTTTTTGTGTTGATTATTAGACTTTAAACGCTATCACAATCAAAGATCGATTTCCCATTCCAACCATCGATGAACTTTTAGATGAATTCTATAGCGCTAAATACTTCACCAAATTGGATTTGCGAAGTGGTTATTTTCAAGTACGCGTACATCCTCCCGATATCCCTAAAACAGTTTCTGCACACACGAGGGACATTATGAATTTTATTGTCATGCCTGTTGGCCTCACAAATGCCCCCATCAACTTTTCAAGCGACTATGAACAACATCTTTAATCCCTACCTTTGCAAATTCATTTTGGTATTTTTCGATGACATCCTCATATATAGCCCTACCCTTACCACTCACATCTAACGCTTACAAACCACCCTTCAAATCCTAACCACCCATTCTTTATCAATCTTTCGAAATGCACATTTGCTCTCATCGAAATCGATTATTTGGGCCACATAATTTCGGGTCAAGGAGTCTAAGTAGATCCCAAAAAAAATCCAAGCTATGGTTGATTGGCTCATCCCTCAAACTACAACGGAGCTTTGTGGATTTCTACATCTTATGGGTATTATCGCAAGTTCATCCAAAACTACGCCAAGATCGCCAACCCACTTACCAATCTACTAAAAAAGGATGCCTTCTTTTGGATCAACTCCGCAACCGATGCTTTCAACGCCCTAAAACACGCCGTTACCACCACTTCAATTTTAGCCTTACCCGACTTCACCCAAACTTTCACCATCCACACCGATGCTTCCATTACCTCCATTGGTGCCATTCTCTCTCAAAATAAATATCCAATCTCCTACTTTAGCAAAACCCTTCCTCCACTCCTTCAACTTGCTTCCACATATAGTCGCGAAATGTATGCCATCACGTCCTCCATCAAACATTGGCGTCAGTACCTCCTCGGCCCCACTTTATCATTATCACCGACCACCAAAACTTACATCAACTTCTAACCCAAACTATACAGACCCTAGAGAAGCAACGTTGGCTAACCAAATTACTTGGATTTGATTTCATGATACTCTATCAACCAGGACGTTCTAATATGGTAGCGGATGCGTTGTCACATTGGACCTCTACAGCCCAACCTATAACTACACAGATCCAACAAAAGAATTCCTTCCTTCCTCCTTCCTTCACTACTCACATTCCCAGCAACTCCTCTATAACACAGAAACCCACTTCTTCCTCCACAAATTCGGTCCCACCCATACCAATTCCTCCACCATCGCCACCACAAAGCCCATATCCAATACTACAGCCTCACAACGATCGTTTGAACGCCCACACACCACTACGGAACACCAACTCCAACCCAGATCTAACGCAACCCTTTCCAACCACTACCCAATCGCTTCCGACATCGCACCCAAAGCAAAACCCCACCCTACCCGACTGTAACACCTCACTACCACCTACCTCAACAACCACACCTCATCTCCATACCCTTCTGACAACCAGATTCCTCCTCACCGAAATGATAAAGGCAGTAACAGTAGTTGACCATCATGCTCAACAACTAATACAAGAAGCTTCAACAGGATCGGCTCACCTGCAAATTCAAAATGGGCTACTCTTGTACAATGGCAAAAATTTTGTTCCAGAAGCTCAAAATCTTCGATAACAAATTATTGCTACTCTTCATGAGTCTAAGCTTGACGGACATTTAGGTATAAAAGCAACTATCGATCGTATTTCCTCTAATTTTTACTGGCCAAATCTGTCTACTTCTGTCAAAGAATTTGTCACTCACTGTTCTACCTATTTGCAATCCAAACCTGAGAATATGCCACCCAAAGGCCTCTTACAACCACTGCCAATTCCCTCTCACATTTGGGAAGATATTTCAATGGATTTTATTACACATTTACCACCATCTTCCGGTAAAACCTCCATATGGGTCATTGTTGACCGCTTGTCCAAATACAGCCACTTTATCGCTTTACTAACCTCCGTTTCCGCAGCCCAACTAGCCCACTACTTTATACAAGAGTATGTGCGTCTACATGGTTTTCCCCGTTCAATTGTCTCCGATAGTGACCGACTCTTTAGTAGCCACTTTTTGGAAGGAACTTTGTCGCATTCATGGAACAGAATTAAAAATGAGTAGCGCCTACCATCGTTTGCGACCAAACCGAAGTTGTGAATCGATGCTTAGAGACCTATTTGCGAGCGATAGTCGGTGATACACCTAATCGATGGGTTCCGCTTTTACCTTGGGCCGAGTGGTGGTACAACACTAACCACCACTCTTCCCTTGACACTTCTCCATTTCAAGTAGTGTATGGAAGACCCCCACCAACCCTTACTGATTATTGCGAAGGGAGCACTAATTTACATGAACCTGATGAATGGCTTACTGACCGTGATTCTCTACTTAAACAAATCAAAGCAAACTTGGTGAAAGATCAAACAAGAATGACAAACCACACTAACCAACGCCTAACGGATAAAGAATTCAACATTGGCACATGGGTCTTTGTTTGCGTCCAACCCTATCGCCAAACATCCCTCGACACCATACACCATAAACTTTCCCGCAAATACTTTGGACCTTTTGAAATTATAGAAAGAATTAGTGTTATTTCTTACAAACTCCGCCTACCCCTCGACTACAAAATTCACTCGGTATTCCACATATTTTTCCTCAATTACTGCCCTAATCCACAATCCACCATGCCCACCCCTACCCCCACTTGCTCACGAAGGACACCCAGTCTACCTGCCAGCCAAAATCCTTGCTCATCGCCACCTAAACCCACCACATGTCAAGTTCTTATCCAATGGCAAGACCTTGATCCAACCGAAGCCTTTTGGGAATATTACACACAAATGGCTCGCAGTTTTCCCCACCTCAGCCTTGAGGACAAGGTTTCTTTTGGAGGGGGAAGTATTGATGCACCTGTAGCTGACCGACCCAAGCGCACAATTCATAAGCCAGCTAGATATCTTGGCCATCAAGCAACAAACGAATAAAAGCAGAAAGGGTCACTTTTCAGTATTTTCAGAATGGTAGCAAAAGCAATAGTTAGTTATAACAAATTTGAGTATTTTCTTTTTATATTTAGCAATGTTGGTGGTTACACGTGAAATAATATTGTATGGACCACTTTTCTTTAGTGGTTAAAATGAGTGGCTAGAAATCCTTGGTAGCAGCTATAAGAACGAGTGATGTAAATGGAAAAAGGATACGAAAAATATATGAATCTTCTTCTCTGAATTCTTCTTTTCTCTACCTTATTTATCTTCTGTCTTAATGTCTGCAATTTAATAACTATATTCCATCAGAATAATAATGAAAACCATTATTTTTGGACAAGTTGACATTGATGGAAAAACTGAATAAAAGGGAAAAGTTAATAATTGAACGTTTAAGTTATATATTGTAGCCTTAAATAAATTAGAGGAGACTACTTTGCTAAATCCAATATTCAACTTAGAAGAATAAAAGATTAGAGTGAAACTTAGAATAATTAGTTGGACTTAGTGGGTTGGAATGCAAGGTCAGTAGAGTTACACAATAGAAGTCTGTCATTCATCTTGAGGCTACTATAACGAACCAAAGTTTAACCACTTCAAAACACAATATTTAAAGTGATTTTATATATAAAATATAAATGTTTTATGATTCAAACAATATTAGATAGGATTTGAAAATAGAAATATATATATATATATAAATAGTAACATTGGCTTATATCAACAAAAGTGACAAAATCCTGATTTCATAAAAGTAGGTTTAAATGGTTTAATTAATTATTTTAATTTATTTATGGGTGTTTATAATTTTAAATAATACTATAAAAATTTATTTTTGAGTTTGGTTTACATAAATAAATATTTTAACCAAAACGTTAAAATATGACTATAAAATAATTTGTCAAAAATCAATGTTTTGTCGATTTAAAGTTGTCGCAACGTTGTTGCACCTTTATGTAAACAATTTAATAAATATGTTAACATATCAAGGTAGTTAACAATTAACTAAACAAGGTACTTTAAATAATCACACTTAGAAAATTAAAGAAAGTAATTAACAAAAGTAAACTAAAAAAAGACAAAATACATGTCACATCACATGTGACATAAAGTAAAGTAATCATTTCTGTTCTTTACTTAATTCTTAAGTGTTGACTTAAGTAACTTTACTTAATTCTTAAGGAAGGTTATTTAAGTAAAAAAACAAATCTATATTTTAATCTCGAATATCTTCTATAAATAGCCATCCGCTTCTACTTCACTTTTACAACATTTCTTCTCTACTTTCTTAAGCTCCCTTACATCCATTAATGAGTATTCACCTTACAAAGTTACGCCGAAATATTCTCAAAAATCGTACAAAGAAAAATATCAACAAAACTCCGTCCGAACCATTTCAAAACTCCTCCTCTCCCCTCTTATTGCTCACACCCCCTTCCTCCATTAACCGAGCACATCTTCCCCTTCTAGCTTGGTTATGGCCTCTAAGGCAAGCACGAGGAAGTTTAGAAAGTTCTAAGAGCTTAAGGCAAAGTTTAGCAAAGTTAGAAAAGTTTAAAACTAGATTAAAAGCAACAAAAGGTGAGAACTCTAAATTGTTAAGTAGGAAATGTTTATATGGTGTTTTTCAAGTTATAAATGTTATTTGAATGTTAATAATGATATTTGATAAGTGTGTGGAAAAGAAAGCAACCATATTTAAGTCATTTGTAAAATTTAGTAAGCAAATATGTACACAAATGACAATCATGTGAAATTATAATAAAAAAGTTGTAAATTGATTTGCAAGTTCATATGACATGTTAGGATATGTCAAAATGGCTATAAGTATTGTTTTGGATGTTTATCAGTTGTATATTGAATATATATGTTGAAACAAGTCATGGATTTACATGACATATAATCACATGAAAATCACTTTTCAAAAGAAACTAAATGTGATATGTAATCATTTATGTGTTTGAAAAATGTTTGAATATGCTTTAGAAATGATTCTTAAATGTTTAAACTTGTCTCGATAAAGTTTGGATATGAATATCAAAATACGCCTAAAATTTGACGCGTCGCGTAACGGCAGTTCGTGTTTTCGCGTCAAAAGTTCAAATGAACATACGAAGCGGAATATAGTTCGAAATTCTTCAAAGTAAGAGTTCTTCGAATCCTTATGTCCATATCTTTTATATAAAAAAGGAAAATCAAGATTTCATCTTGTATATTTTCCAACATGGAAAAATGAATTTTCAAGAATAATCTAGTTTTTGCACTAAATGACCAAAGTTGTAAATTTATAAAATAATCATTTTAAAAATATTAAATAAATTCTAAAAGTCTTTTAAAATGTTCCGAAAGTAAAATTAGTTGAAAAGATAGTTTTCTAAATGATATAAAAGTTGTTTTTGAAGAATATAGCTTTTCAAGCACTTATTTAAACACTTTTTTGCAATGCTTTTTTGCAATGCTTTCCAATATCATTTGAAATAAAGGTTGAAACTTAACAGTTTTTTCTCAAATTCTTAGTAAATTATTTTAAGTAAATAATAAAGCATTTTAAAAGAAATCTGAGCAATTCAAAATTATTTCAAAGGTGGTTAAACAAATAGTTATGTGATTAAAAGGAAAAATGAGTATGCGGAAACGACTAGTACATTTGTCCCACCTATGAGATCTAAAAGTGAAAATAACGTGTGTAACTAAGGTTAGGGATGGAGAAACTAGTTCCCTGAACTTACTTGGCCTTAGTTTTCTCTTTAAGCGATGGGTGGAACATATCGAAAGGAAATCCCAGATGCTCAACTTGAATTTCATAGAAATAATCTACTTATACTTATTATTAAAATCCAAATAGAGAACTTGTCCTATTCGTGGAATTTAAAAGGTGATCTTACCGTTATTCCACCCATAGCACTTGTGAATACGGAAGTTAATATTGAATAAATCTAGAATGATTTTTATAATTTTATTTTCTCAAAAGATACTCTTTAAAAAATGATTTGAGAAATTATCAAAAAGAGGTTTAAATGATTCCATATTCACTAAATATATATTTTGAATATATATATATATATATATATATATATATCGAAGGTATTTTTGTAAAGAAAAATGAATGAATCGAAAAACAATCATCTAATTACAACTTTTTTATCGATGATTGGATTTCTATAGAATCGGGGTCGGATTTGGACGATTTTTATCCAAAAACCACTTCGAAACGATTTAAATGTTTAAAGATTGAAAATGTTTGAAGACGGAGATATCGAGATGAATAATAACAAGGGACTACTTGTTGATTAATTGGGTATAAACTCCCGATTTATTATATTGTAGCAATGGTCTCTATGTTATGAAAAGCCTCAAAACACAAGGACTTTCGCCCAATAATGGCCGAGAAAAGTGCCTTCGGTTTTGTTCAGTCTTAGACTGAACTTGTACGGATGCTTGTCTGACCTTGCATTCTAAATCATAATGAGTGGTCTCTATAGATGTATATCGGTCGGTGGTGGAGAAGACACCTTCTCTTAGCTTAATGCTCTTTTCTCGAGACATACGAGCTCAGGAAGTTATATGTTTATATAAATCAGTCGTGTGAATGTGGAATGGCAATGTGGCATTCAAAGTGAAAGAAATATGCTATGTGAAAAGGATGCCTCTAGCCTCATCAGCCGAAAATGACCAAAACAGGGCAGATGCAGCAAGGCTAAGTGGTTCATTCCCAATTAGGGTATGATCATTCCCTTCTAGATATATTTCTTCCTTCTATGACGTTCGGGATGTAAATTAATGTGGACGTATGCAAAGAGAGCTCTTGGATAAAGGTCGGTAACGATCGAGGGATGACGTATTCGGTACTATCTAGTTATAGAGATAGGATGGTCTTGTGTTGGTAGAGGAGCTTTGTGATGGTTCCTCGAGACATCTATCTAGAGGTGTACCCATCAGAAGGTAGTCTCTTTACTTGATCATTCGTATGGAAATCAATTCTCCCATAAGAACCTGCGGTTTTGTTTGTATTGGCATAATGAATAGCTCCAAAATGCCATATGGGTAACCATTTCGGATAAGATTAATAAGTTTATTTGCAAATGTTTTCAAAGAAAATTCTTAAATATAACATTCCCAAATTTTACGTAATAAAGAGTTTTGTTTATCATAAGGCAGAAACATGTTCCATGTTTATGTGTGGCGTAGTCTTATGAGATACCTTATTGTTTTCAGAACATCGTACTTTGAGTTCTCACGCCGCGCCATGACTAACCCGAATTTTGTTTTCCCTTTAAACTCTTGGTGACCTATTTTTTGGGCAGCCGTGTAGTCGGGATACCTTAGGAGCATTTTGGAGCATGTTGGGGAGCATTTTAGAGAAGTCTTTTGGAGCTATGAAGATGAAGTACCTTATGTAGATATCTGCCCATTTTCTACAGTGTTATGTAGTATGTATTTTCCAGCATATGTATGGATAGACAGTTATAACTATCCCGCTGGATTTGTATTTGACTAATCATTTATGTACAATTAAAATGTAAACTGCGATGTGGGATTCTATTATTGTGTTATCTTCTATCTTTATTTTCTTTTACACCCCTGATAATCTGCCTCCCCTGCACTTGGATTTACAGCACGTGAATACCATGGATGTATTACTGTTGATTTCTGAGGGTCGAGGAGATTGTTCATCACATTTGGTATCATAGCTAAAGGTTAAGCGTGAACCTTGGCTTTTTTGGGGTATGACTTATTAGAGATAGGGTTAGTAACGCCCTAAAACGAGCTTAGTCTTAGAAAGCATATAATTAAAACTTTTATCTTGAATAAGTATATTCATACTGTATAGCATTCCCTAAGATATATCTTTTATATATCCTAAAGATCTTTTTCTTACAATATACGGATAGTAGAAAATGAGTGGAAGAAGAGGACGAGGTAGGAAGGAAGTAATACCACAAATGGTCAAACTCCTGCGGCTACAGTAGTTGAGGAAGTAGTAGTTCCATATAGCCCCAAATTAACTTTGCAACTTTATGCAAGAACTATACCAGCCTTGGTGGTAAACCTTTCAAAGGAACAGAAACCATCATTGAAATACAAGCTTGGATCCGCTCTTGTGAAAGAATTTTCAAAGGTCTAAATATTGTAGATGAGCAGAAGAGATTCTTAGCATCTTGGCAACTACAAGACGGAACTCTAGTTTGGTGGGAATCTATTACTCAGAATGAGTCGGAAGATGATTTCTCATGGGAATGATTCAAAGAAGTTCTGGAGGAACGGTATATGCCGGAAATACGAAAATCCCATCTTTACTGAAATTTTATGGATTTTAAATAGGAGGAGATGTCATTTGAGGAGTATGCTAACAATTTTAACGAATTATCTCGTTTTGGGCCTGGATTGATAGATACGCCCCTAAAAAAGAATGAAAAGTTTATTTCTGGAATGATGAAGCAATACCATGTCAGAATGACTGGGCATGTGAAAGAACCATTTGTAGATTTAATAGACATGGTATACAGATATGAAGCTTTGGATAAGATAGATCCACCTGTAGTACAAGAAGGCAACAACAATAACTGGAAGAAGAGAAAGTTCAATGGCAAAAAGCCATGGCAGGGAAACCAAAAGGAGGATCTCAGGATAACCGCTTTAAAGATGTTACTGGGTACAATTGCCAAAAAAAGGGCCACATATCAACTCATTGTAGAAAACCCAAAACTCAAGGAACTTAAGGATCAACACCAAGAAGCTTCTTTAATTGTCATCAATCAGGACACATGATAAAGGATTGTCCCCTAATGAAGAAAGGAGAACAAGCCAAAGTTTACGCTATCAATGATGAGCCTTCAACCTCCCAAGATGTGAAGGGCAAAGGAGTTTTGGAAGGTAATTTTTTTATCAAAGATGTTTTAATTAAATTATTATTTGATATAGGAGCTTCTTATAGTTTTATTTCTAAAACAACTGTAGAAGAATTAGAACTTGAATTTAAAATTGTTAACGACCCTATCTGCATGACGAATCCTATAGGAGGTTCCACTAATCTTTGTATGATAACTGTGAAAAAGCCCAATTTCCTATCCTCTCTGTCACTTTCCTTTTGATCTTTTCGTCTTAGATTTTACTAGATTTGATATTTTACTTGGTTGGATTAGTTAACTAAAAACGAAGCTATTGTAGATTGTTTGAAAAGCACAGTTGCAGTGAAAACAAAGTTAGGGAAACTCATACAAATACCTTGTAAAGATCCTAGTCCAAGAGAGGATCGTTTTCTTTATGCTTTAGATATATCCCAGACAGGATTAGAAACAATACTTGTTGTTAAAGAATTTGCAAATGTCTTTGAGGAAGTAAAAAGTTTGAAACCACATAGAGAAATTGAATTTCATATAGATTTAGTTCCTGCTGCGATGCCCAAAAACATAACAAGATAGAAGAATGGCTCCAAAAGAAAGGGATGAGTTGAATATCCAAAACCAAGAGCAATTAAAGAAAGGATTGATAAGACCCAGCCGTTCAAGTTGGGGATCGGCCGTAATTTTTGTTGCTAAGTTAGATGGATCTTTGAGATTGTGTGTAGACTATCGAGATCTAAATAAGCTAACATCAAGAGCAAGTATCCTTTACCCCGAATAGATGACTTGTTTGACCAGTTACACGAAGCTCATGTTTTTCTAAAATGGACCTAGCAACAGAATTCCATCAATTAAGGATCACAAAAGATTGCATCCATCTAACTGCATTCAAAGGTCCAAATACTTTCTATGAGTGGTTGGTTATGCCTTTTGGGCTGACTAATGCGCCCGCTTATTATTTTGACCTTATGAACAGAGTGTTTAGAGATACGCAAAAAAAATTCGTGTAAGTCTTTATCGATGATATCCTTATCTACTCAAAGACAGAAGAAGAACACGCAAGGCATCTAGAAGCTATGTTCAAGATATTGAGAAATAACGTGCTTAAAGCCAAATTATCAAAGTGCCATTTTTGCGAGAAGGAGGTAAGATTCCTTGGACATATAATATCAAGAGATGGAATTTAGTAGATCTAGGAAAAGTTCCAGCTATTCAAGATTGGAAGCAGCCACAAACTCCTAAAGAGATTCGTAGCTTCTTAGGTTTGGCAGGATATTACTGAAGATTCGTTCAATACTTCTCTAAGATTTCCATCACCTAACGAAGTTGACAATAAAGTATGCCAAAATTTATCTGGACTCCTAAGTTTGAAGAAGCATTCTAAGAATAAAGAAGAGGTTGACAATCGCTCCACTTTTAGCAGTTATAAATGGAAAGAGTGAATTGACCATTTATATAGATGCTTGTGGAGAAGGAGTTGGTGCATTTTTATTGCAAGATGGAAAGGTGATTGCTTACACAAGTAGGCAGCTGAAGATGCATGAGAAGGTTTACGCAACACATGACTTAGAACTATTAGCCATTATGTTCGCTCTAAATATATGGAGACATCATTTACTGGGTAAGAATCTTTCACAGTTTATTTCGATAAAATTTTGAATTGACCTTAGTAAATAAAATTCCATATTTTAGGTGAAAAAATCAAACTCTTTACGGACCACAAATCTTTGAGGTGTCTTGTCATCTATAAGGGTTTGAACATGGGATAATAATGCCGGTTAGAATTTCTCGCGTCATATGATCTAGATATTCTATATACACCCGGAAAAGCCAACATAGTAGCGGATGCATTGAGTAGGAAGTTACTACTATTTCTTATTTGGTAGTAACTACAACTCTTCAAGAGAGAATAACTAGCACGCAAAAAGAAGATCGATTTCTAATGGATATTATTGAATATATATATAAAGGAAAGATTTCAAGCTTTAAAATAGATAACCATGGAGTATTGCAGTTAAGTGGAAGAATTTGTGTTCCAGATGTTGAAAATCTTAGGCTAGAAGTACTAGTTGAATGCCACATAGCCAAACTTAGCATTCATCTGGGAATTCATAAGATGTACAAGGACATGAAGCATAAATTTTGGTGGAAAAGTATAAAGAGGGAAATATCTACGTCAGTCGTTGTGAAAATTGCCAAAGAATCAAAAGTGATCAACAGAAGACGACAGAATTATTTCAACCTTTGGAGATTCCAGCTTGGAAGTGGGATCACATATACATGGATTTCATTGATAGCTTACCCCAAGCAAGGAAAGGAAATGAAGGCATTTGGGTTATCATAGACTGATTAACCAAAAGTGCACACTTTATTCCAGTTAAGCCAATAAGAACTGCAGCAAGCCTTGGAGATATACATATGAAGGAGATTGTCCGATTTCATGGAGTTCGAGCGGTATAGTAAGCGATCGTGATCCAATCTTCACTAGTCAGTTTTGGAAAAAACTACAGACAGCTTTGAAAACGAAGCTGAGTATAAGCACTGCATATCACTCCCAAACTGATGGACAGACGGAAAGAGTCAACCTTGTTTTGGAAGATCTTTTAAAAGCATGTATTCTAGACTTTGGAGGCTCATGGGAGAATCATTTACATTTAGTAGAGTTCTCCTACAATAATAGCTATCAAGCTAGTATCGGCAAGGCACCGTATGAAGTTGTATGGCCGTCCATGTAAATCGCCAGCATGTTTGATAAAATTCAGAGATCGGTTAGTGCTTGGCCCAGATATGATAGGAGAAGCTTCAGAGAAGGTTGATCTGATTAGACAGAAGCTAAAAGAAGCCCGAAGTAGATAGAAGAGTTATGCCGGCCGAAGGCGTAGAAATCTGGAATTCTCAGTTGGAGATTAAGTATTTTTGAAAGTCTCTCCAATGAGAGGAGTAGTAAGATTTGGAAGAGCTGGGAAGTTAGCACCTCGATATATTGGACATTTTCCCATTCTCGAATGTATCGGCCCACTAGCTTATCGAGTACAATTGCCTGAATGACTGTCCGGTGTACACAATGTTTTCATGTATCACATTTTGGAAAGCATGTATATGATCCAAAGCAAATCATAGAAACGACTGCCAAGGATGACTTATAGATAGAACCAAACTTAGCGGTTATTAGAAGGCTCGTTCGAACCGTGGATCAATATGAAAAATGATTAAGAAGGAAGGTAGTATGATTGATCAAAGTTCAATGGAACGGGGATGCTGATGATTGCATAGGAAACAGAAGATAGAATGAGAAAAGCATATCCCGAGTTTAGTATCGATGTATAGACTTTATCTATCGTTTGAGTGTACTCACCACTTGTGATGTAGTTGCTTGTTGTACATATTCCATTTTATTGAATATATATTTCCTTTTGAGCTATTTTCTTTTTATCTAATTTCAAGGATGAAATTCTTTTAAGTAGGGGAGAATGTAATGACCCAAAATTTAACCACTTCAAAATACAATATTTAAAGTGATTTTAAATATAAAATATAAAAGGTTTTATGATTCAAACAATATTAGATAGGATTTGGAAATTGAAATATACAAAAAAAATAGTAACATTTGCTTATATCGACAAAAGTGACTAAATCCTGATTTCAGAAAAGTAAGTTTAAATGGTTTAATTAATTATTTTAATTTATTTATGAGTGTTTATATTTTTAAATAACATTATACAAATTTATTTTTAAATTTGGTTTACATAAATAAATAGTTTAACCAAAACGTCAAAATGTGACGGTAAACATTTTGTCAAAAATCAACGTTTTGTCGATTTCAAGTTGTTGCATCTTTATGTACATAATTTAATAAATATGTTAACATATAAATGTAGTTAACAATTAATTAAATAAGGTTACTTTTAATAATAACATTTAGAAAATTCTAGAAAGTAATTAGAAAAAGTAATAAAAAGACAAAATACATGTCACATTGCATGTGACATAAAGTAAAGTAATCATTCTTATTCTTTTCTTAACTCTTATGTGTTTGAATTTTAAAAGGGTGATGTGATGTGGATGGTAAGTGTTGAATTAAATAATTTTACTTAATTCTTAAGGAAGGTTATTTAAGTAAAAACACAAATCTATATTTTAATCTCAAATATTTTCTATAAATACTCATCCTCTTCTTCTTCACTTTTACACCATTTCTTCTCTGCTTTCTTAAGCGCTCTTATGTTCATTAATGGTTATTCACCTTAACGAAGTTAAGCCAAAATAATCCCAAAAATAATACAAAGAAAAATATCAACAAACTCCGTCCGAACCACTTCAAAACTCATCTTCCCCCCTCTTATTGCTCATGCCCCCTTCCTTCATTTGTTCGAGTACATCTTCCCCTTTAATCTTGGTCATGGCCTCCTAAGGCAAGTACGAGAAAGTTTAGCAAGTTCTAAGAGCTTAAGGCAAAGTTTAGCAAAGTTAGAAAAGTTTAAAACTAGATTGAAAGCAACAAAAGGTGGGAACTCTGAATTGTTATGTAGCAAATGTTTATATGGTGTTTTGCAAGTTATAAATGTTGTTTGAATGTGAATAATGATGTTTGATAAGTGTTTGGAAAAGAAAGCAACCACCTTTAAGTCATTTGCAAAAGTTAGTTAGCAAATATGTACATAAATGACAATCATAAGATATTGTAACAAAAAAGTTGTTAAATTGATTTGCTAGTTCATATGACATGTTAGGATATGTTAAAATGGCTATAAATATTGTTTTGAATGTTTATTAGTTTTATATTGAATATATATGTTGAAACAAGTCACGGTAATCACATGGAAATCACATTCCAAAAGAAATGAAATGAGATATGGAATCATTTATACATTTGAAATATGTTTGATTATGCTTTATAAATAATTCCTAAGTGTTTAAATGTGTCTCGACAAAGTTTGGATATGAATCTCAGAAAACGCCTAAAATTTGACGCGTCACTTTACGGTAGTTGGTGTTTTCGCATCAAAAGTTCAAATGAACATACGAAGTGGAATATAGTTTGAAATTATTTGAAGTAAGAATTTTCTGAATCCTTATATCATATCTTTCATATAAAAAATGAAATCAAGATTTTATCTTGTATATTTCAAAATATGGCAAAATGAATTTTCAAGAATAATCCAGTTTTTGCACTAAATAATCAAAGTTGGAAATTGATAAAAATAATCAATTTAAAGATATTAAATAAATTCTAAAAATCTTTTAAAATGTTTTAAAAGTAATTCAAGTTGAAAAGATGGTTTTCTAAATGATATTAAAGTTGTTTTGAAGAATATAGCTTTTAAAGCACTTTTGTAACGCTATTTGCAACACTTTTTTGCAGCGCTTCTCAATAACTTTTGAAATAATGGTTGAAACTTAACAATTCTTTCCCAAATCCTTAGTACATGTTTTCAAGTAAATAATAAAGGATTTTAAAATAACTTTGAACAATTCAAAATAATTTCAAAGGTGGTTAAACAAATGGTTAAGTGATTTAAAAAGGGAAAATAAGTATGTGGAAACGACTAGTACATTTGTCCCCGCCTGTGAGATCTAAAAGAGAAAACAAGGTGTGTAACTAATGTTAGGGATGGAGTAACCTGTGCCCTAAAATTACCTAGCTTCAGTTTTCTCTTTGAGGCGAGGGGTGGAACATATCGAAAGGAAAGACCGGATGCTGAACTTGGATTTTATAGAAATAATCTTCTTATACTCATTATTAAAATCCAAAGAGGGAACTTGTCCTATTCGTGGAATTTAAAAGGTGATCTCACCGTTATTCCATCCATTGCACTTGTTGAATGCGGAAGTTGATATTGAATAAAAGTAGAGTGATTTCTATAATCCTATTTTCTCAAAAGATACTCTTTAAAAAATGATTTGAGAAATTTTAAAGAAGAAATTTAAATGATTCCATCATTAAAAGAATATTTTGAAAATATATATATCTCGAAGATATTTTGGTAAAGAAATATGAATGAATCAAAAAGCTATAATCTAATTACATCTTCTTTATCGATGATTGGATTTCGATGGAATCGGGGTCAGATTGGGATGATTCCTATCCGAAAACCACTTCGAACCAATTTACTTGTTCGAAGATTGAAGATGTTTGAAGACGGAGATATTGAGACGAATAATAATAAGGGACTACTTGTTGATTAATTGGGGATAAACTTCTGATTCACTATATTGTAGCAGTGGTCTCTTTGTTATGAAAAACCTAAAAATCACAAGGACTTCTTGCATACTAATGGCTGAGGAAAGTGCCTTCGTTTCGTTCAATCCCAGAATGAACTTCGTATGAATGACTGTCTGACCTTGCATTCTAAATCACAATGAGTGGTCTCTATAGATGTATATCAGTCCGTGGCGGAGAAGACACATTCTCTTAGCTTAACACCCTTTCCCGAGACATATGAGCTTAGGAAGTTATACGTTTGTAGAAATCAGTCGTGTAAATGTGAAATAGCTATGTGGCATTCAAAGTGAAAGAAGATGTGCTATGTGGAAAGGTAATCGTTGCCTCGTGCCTCATCAACCGAAAATGACCGAAACAGAGTTAGATGCGGCAATGCTAAGTGGATATTTCTCAATTAGGGTATGATCATTCACTTTTAGATATATTTCTTTCCGCTATGATGTTCGGGATGTAAACTAACGTGGATGTATGTAAAGAGAGCTCTTGGATAAAGGTCGGTAATGACCGGGGGATGGCATATTCGGTAGTATCTAGTTATAGAGATAGGTTGGTCTTGTGTTGGTAGAGGAGCTTTGTGATGTTTCCTTGAAACATCCATGTTGAATATGCGCTTATATGACTTTTGTTTGATGATAATAAACATATATACATTTGTTTAAATGTATTTGTTAATGTACTATTTTATTTTTCATAGATTAAATAAATATTTGCTGAATAAAATTAAATAACACAAAATTTGAATTCAAACAGAAATTTTATTCAAACAAATATTTATTACATTTTTGAATAGTACAAATTCAAGCTCTCACTATACATATACAATTTTGATTACAATACATCATAATTTCATATTTACATAAATTCCTCACTACATATCACTCACACTCCTAGTTCATCTTCAACTTCATTCCAGTTAGAATCCAGCATCTAAGCAATCTGCAAAAATATTGACTAACGCAGTAAAATTGAAAAAGAAATTTTTTGCAATATAAAATAAAATATGAATTTTTGAAAATAATATTTGCCTCAGTTATTTGGGTTGTTCGTCATGATTTATATTTGAATTCATCACACACGAACAATGTGACATGCACATTGTATCACTGTACATGCCACAAGGCCGTGCACACCGATATACACTTGATAATGTTACAGGGACAGGTGCGCACAGGTCAAACCCAAATGAAAAGCCGGGTTCAACTCACGTGCAATAAAATAAATGTCACAACTCTCAGCACAAGGTCAAACCCAAGTTTTTAAAACTGGATTCAACTCAGGTGCAACAAAAGTGTACAAGCTCAACAAATTGATCAGAGGTAGCAACTTTGAGCTACAGACCGAGCAAGTACATATATACAAGCAACTGAAGGCAACATGGCCCAAACCAGTTGCAACATCACTAATACTAGTGAAACAGAAGCTCAGACTCAATAAAACAACACTACAGGCAAACACAAAGTGAACTAAGCTAAGAAACTCGAGCTCCAAAAGCTACAGCAACAATGCACCAATGAACACAAGACAGTGTACAACATCAACTACACAATGCAAAGCCCAATGATCAAACATGAACACTACAAGTCAGTAGAGAACCTATGCTACATGAAATACATGGAGACAAAGTCAAACTGCAACAAGACCAACTCCAAATGCATCAATGCTTGAAGACTACAGCAAAACCAAGTTCAGTGCCACAGCGAACATGGTTCGAAACAGCATACCAAATGAACCAAAGTAACCAGAGCCAAGAATACATGTACTCGAGGCAATATGCACAAGCGAAAAACCAAAGTGACACAGCAATGCATATAACCAAGACAGTACAAATACAAGCAGATGCAACTCGACTAACAGTAAACAGGTGAACCAAACTAGCCAACGAAACAAGTATCATGTCAATAATACAACATGACATTGCAGACTAGTTCAGGTAGCACAAAGATATGACATCACAGCGAACATGACAGTATACGAAATGCACCAATTTTTGTAAGTGACAATGCTCAATGCACAGCAGTTCATATATATATACGTATACAATGCAGAAGAACCCAGACTCATACATCCAGAATCAAGAAAAAATATGCACAGGAGCATCAGGATATACTACAGATATGAACACATGAGAATGGAATGCACGGGTCAGGGAAGCAACAAATATACAGAGACAATAACCACTTCACCAAAGTCAAAACAAAATCAAGGTAAAGCCATGCAAGTCCAGGATGACACAAATACAGACAGTGAAGAATCTCAAGTCAAGGCCGAAGCAGTACAAGAAAATTCATGAAATCAAAAATTGGGGAAAGTCATAGGAAATCAAAGCCGTGTTTCAAATCAAAATCAACACCATGATGACCGAAATCAAAGTACGAACAAGTCAAATTCAAAACCATGGAAGCAAAGGCAATTGACCGAGTTAAACATTCAAAGCCGTGGGAAGCAAGCATACGAAATTATACGCATTTGATTTAGTCAGAAAAATCATCAGCATCAAAGTGAAATCGAACGGCCGATCAAACATAATTGACAAATTCAAATATATTCGTACGAACGCAATTCTAGGGTTACAAACCCTATATAAGGAAATCATCATCGGCAATCTAATCATCGAGTTCAAGCAAGCCAAAACCAGCAAAGCAAAAGGAATAAAGTACTTACCGAAATTGTAATCGAACTCGATCAATTTTGAAGAAGCCGAAAGAATATCAAGAAGCAAACGATCGACGAAAGCAAGCAACGAGAAACATATATTCGATCGAACAAAAGTCGGCATCTTCAAAATTTCGAAAGCCTTAATTTATTGAAGGAAGAGGAACGAACAAGAGACGCAAGCCGCCATTATCAATTACAAGGGAACGGGCCGCAATAATATAAAAGAGGAAAAAGGAGCCGACCCTTTCTTTTGTTTTTAAAAGTTTATAAATTATAAGGCTTTGTTTTAAAATTAGGGTTGTTTGTTTTTAAACTGTTTTTTAATTGTATTTTCATTTTTAAACTATTTAAATTTCTAGTCGTGTGACTAGGGGACAAGCTACGTGGCGTAGCTTGAGAATTCGCAACTCAGTGGCTGAGTTGTGGCAGGATTTTGAGCGTAGAGTTAGGTTTAGTCGATAGCGGGTGTCGCGAGTTTACGTGTGTAAACGTCTGACTATCTAATTTCTAGTAGAAACCTTGGGGGCAGCACGCAGGCAGGGTTTTGCCGAAGCTGGGTAAATTCTGTGTCGTTCTATTTGTGCATTTTATTATTCTGCTATTTTTCAGTGCTGCTATTAATCTGTGATCTGTGTTGAAATAATTTTATAAGCTTCCGCAATTAATTTTTATAATTAACACCATCACCCTATTCACCCCCCCCCCCCTCTAGGGTGAAATCGATCCTATAAGTGAGCTAGGAACAAAAGCCGTTTTTGTTTTAAAAATTTGATTTTACAAAAACCAATTTTTGTTTTTAAAAGTTGGATTTTTAAAATGGATTCTTTTAATACTGCTTTTGCTGAGGGTCAGTCCATAGTTAGACCACCAATGTTCAATGGTGAATATACTTATTGGAAAAATAGGATGGAAATTTTTCTGAAAACCATTGACGCTTGAAATATTGTTGAGACAGGTTATAGAGTACCAACTATAACTGTAGATAATCAAGAAATAGAGAAACCAAAGGAACAATGGACAGAACTAGAAAATAAATCACAAAATACTAATGCTAAAGCTATGAATTCTATTATCTGTTCATTAGATCAATTTGAATTTAATCGTGTCTCACATTGTCTAACTGCGCAGGAAATATGGCACACACTAGAAGTGACTCACGAAGGAACATCTCAAGTCAAAGAATCTCTCCTTGCCATGCTAAGCAGCGAATACGAGAACTTCACAATAGCGAAGGAAGAAAATGTCAAAGAGATGCATGGACGACTTTCCAATATCATTTACAAATCAAAAGCTCTTGGAAAATCATACACAGAGTTGGAGATAGTCCGAAAAATCCTCAGAGTCCTTCCACGAAAATTTGAAGCAAAGGTGACTGCTATTCAAGAATCGAAAGATTTAAAACAAATGAAAGTTGAAGAACTCATCAGAAATCTCACCACTTATGAGCTAGAAATGAAATTCAAGGAAGAGCGTGAAGGAAGTGGTACTCGAAAGAAATCAATAGCTCTCAAAGGAACAACTGAAAGTGATGACGATGACGATGATGAAGCAGCAGCAGAATTGGAGATATTAATAAAGAAATTCAAAAGGTGGAATTACAAATATGGAAATTCAGCTCGAATTCAAAAAGCGAAAAGCAGAATAGCCAAAGCACTAGACTACTCTGAAGAACAGAAGATCATCTGTCACAAGCGCAACCAACCCGGACACATCAAGCCCAATTGTCCTCAAAATCAACGCGACTTTAAAAAGAAATCAAAAAGGAAAAGTTTTGCAGCCACGTGGAATACAAGTGATGAAGATAATCAAAGTTTTAGCAGTGAGAGTGAGAAAGCAGATATGTGCCTTCAAGGTAATATAACTGATAGCGACAATGACGAGCCAAGCGAGGTATCAAAACTTACTCACTCTGAATTACTTATTTATTTTCACGAAGTAAATGGCTGTTTTGAACGACTTAGGGAAAAATATGCTAAACTTGAATCACAAAAAGACACTTTGATAGAATTAAATGAACAACTTGACCAATTAGTTAAAACCTATCAAAGAAGGATCCCTAAGTGTGATAAGTGTCCAACATTTGATGAAGAAATTAAAAAATCAGAAATTAAAATGAAATCGCTTGAAAATGAAATTCTGATTTTAAAAGAGAATGAAAATACTAGAAGAGAGAATTCTATTAAAAGGTGCACATAATTGTTAAACGAAAATGAATCTCTCAAAACACAAGTCCAACAATTGTCAACGACTTTATATAAATTTTCAAAAAGTGAAAAATCGTTGAATATGCTTTTAGGAAAGCAAACTGTTAATATGGTTAGAAAAGAACTTGGATATAATCAATCTAAAATTGTTGAAAACAAGATTAATCAAGAAAATTCAATGTGCACAATTTGTAGAAAATATGGACACAATCACAATAATTGTTAGTATAGACCCAAACATGTGAAAACTATACCGATTTGGGTTCCTAAAGGCACAAATATAAAATCTCTCAAAGTTAAACAAATTTGGGTGCCGAAGGGAACAATTATAAATAGTTTTGGGTCTTTACAAAATTGTTTTCAAAATTTTCTGCCACTAACAAGCATAGACCTATAAAAACAAATAGGTCACATAAATCTTTCATCGTGTAGGTGTGGTGGCAGGCTAAGGAACAACAACAGTGTTCTCTGGATTTTGGCTGTTCCAGAAACACAACGGGCGACAAAACAAAGTTCCTTAGCCTAGTATAAAGGTGACAGAATCACAATGGGCAACCACAAAAAATTATCGTAAAGGTAAAACAGGTAAAGCTATATTTATTTGAACGATATATTAAATGTGATAATCTGCACCATATTCCAAATTAAATCAGTCAATAATGAGATGTTGATTTAGATTCTGACTTATTAAACATAGTTGGCCAAATTATATTCTTATGCCAAAAACACTATAAAATTCTGTAGATTCTTTGAATTACTTCATATACATCAGTTTGGATTAAAAATAGTGTTTTGTTGGATGATATTACATTTGGTTATAATACAGCTAACTCTTTATTCACGGTTTTTGATTATTTACACGTCTTCAATTCAAATTCAAAAGAATGTCATTTAAATTGCTGTTAAAATTGAGTTTGAAATTTTTGGTGCACACTTCATGTTTTGGTCTATAAAATTCAATTGATGATAATTTTGAGTGAAAGAGAAATTCAGATGTAGATTACACTAGTAATCTAGTTGATAGAAAAATTACTAGTGAAACGTGATTTTTGTTGAGACATTTAGTAACTGCATCGTTTTTCAAAGAAAATATCTGCATATTTTTCATTTCAAATAATTTTCAAATAGCAGAAATTTTTCTCATATAACCCCCTCGAGAAAATCATTTTTGACCATATTTTCAGATTAGTCATTTAGAAAATTTAATTTGTAATTATTTCTGAATTTGATTTTAAATGATTACATTGACTAATCTAACTCCCTGATGATTATCGAAAAGATGAATAGTGATTGAAAAAGTGATGAGTGTGGATATTTATTATATATTATGACTCGAGACGATATAATTAGTAAATTTCTTTAGAAATTTAAATAAGAGTTATAAAACTTTTTGTTTGTAAAAAATCCATGACCATCTCTATATCTATCATATTTCTAATGACCATCACTCATCAAAATTCTATATAGTTTGTCGATATGTGGTACTTTAAACAGGAATCGTTCATTTTTCATTTTTACATTTTTAAAAAAATAAAAATAAATAATAAGTAAAAAATAAATAAATAAATAAATACCAAAGTATTCACTCTCATTTAAAAGTCCTCACGGTTATGCATGGGTGAATTACTTGGAATTTGTTATGTGCTTCCATGCTCATTTAAAAGTCCTCACGGTTATGCATGTATGGAACGCATATCAAAAGTTTATTTTTAAAATAAACAAGTTGATTCTAATCCCATTTAAAAGTCCTCATGGTTATGCGTGGTTAGAAGATACTTGAATTCATTTTTTTTTAAATAAAATTAGAATACTACTAATCTCAATTAAAAGTCCTAACGGTTATGCATGGTTAGTAGATATTCAAATTCCTGATATAAATATACCACAAATAGACACAACTGTATGGTTTTATATGATGACATAATTCTCATCATTCTAAAAGTGGAATATGCGCCTAACAAAATATTTATGATTTTTGTTTAATTTTTTATTGAAATTTAATATTTATATTCAATTGAGTTTTTAATGTTGAACTAATATCGATAACTTTATCTCTATTTTCTCTAACACTATTATTCTTTTGCTGATAACAAAAGAGGGAGAGAAAAGTTAAGATTTTGTCAAATAAAATCAAGCAAAGGTCAAATATTTTCCATTTGCATCTAGGCTCATTTGCATATTATTTAATTGCATGCATATTTGTAGGGGGAGCTTTGTGTAGAGAGGAAGCATTTAAATAGGGGGAGCAATTATGATATATCAATGATCAAATATATTTAACATATTCAAAATCTTAAATATATGTTTGTTATCATCAAAAGGGGGAGATTGTTGAATATGCGCTTATATGATTTTTGTTTGATGATAATAAACATATATACATTTGTTTAAATGTATTTGTTAATGTACTATTTTATTTTTCATAGATTAAATAAATATTTGCTGAATAAAATTAAATAACACAAAATTTGAATTCAAACAGAAATTTTATTCAAACAAATATTTATTACATTTTTGAATAGTACAAATTCAAGCTCTCACTATACATATACAATTTTGATTACAATACATCACAATTTCATATTTACATAAATTCCTCACTACATATCACTCACACTCGTAGTTCATCTTCAACTTCATTCCAGTTAGAATCCAGCATCTGAGCAATCTGCAAAAATATTCACTAACGCAGTAAAATTGAAAAAGAAATATTTTTGCAATATAAAATAAAATATGAATTTTTGAAAATAATATTTGCCTCGGTTATTTGGGTTGTTCGTCATGATTTATATTTGAATTCATCACACACGAACAATGTGACATGCACAGTGTATCACTGTACATGCCACAAGGCCGTGCACACCGATATACACTTGATAATGTTACAGGGATAGGTGAGCACAGGTCAAACCCAAATGAAAAGCCGGGTTCAACTCACGTGCAATAAAATAAATGTCACAACTCTCAGCACTAGGTCAAACCCAAGTTTTTAAAACTGGATTCAACTCAGGTGCAACAAAAGTGTGCAAGCTCAACAAATTGATCAGTGGTAGCAACTTTGAGCTACAGACCGAGCAAGCACATATATACAAGCAACTGAAGGCAACATGGCCCAAACCAGTTGCAACATCACTAATACTAGTGAAACAGAAGCTCAGACTCAATAAAACAACACTACAGGCAAACACAAAGTGAACTAATCTAAGAAACTCGAGCTCCAAAAGCTACAGCAACAATGCACCAATGAACACAAGACAGTGTACAACATCAACTACACAATGCAAAGCCCAGTGATCAAACATGAACACTACAAGTCAGTAGAGAACCTATGCTACATGAAATACATGGAGACAAAGTCAAACTGCAACAAGACCAACTCCAAATGCATCAATGCTTGGTTCGAAACAGCATACCAAATGAACCGAAGTAACCAGAGCCAAGAATACATGTACTCGAGGCAATATGCACAAGGGAAAAACCAAAGTGACACAACAATGCATATAACCAAGACAGTACAAATACAAGCAGATGCAACTCGACTAACAGTAAATAGGTGAACCAAACTAGCCAACGAAACAAGTATCATGTCAATAATACAACATGACATTGCAGACTAGTTCAGGTAGCACAAAGATATGACATCACAGCGAACATGACAGTATATGAAATGCACCAATTTTTTTAAGTGACAATGCTCAATGCACATCAGTTCATATATATATATATATACGTATACAATGCAGAAGAACCCAGACTCATACATCCAGAATCAAGCAACAATATGCACAGGAGCATCAGGATATACTACAGATACGAACACATGAGAATGGAATGCACAGGTCAGGGAAGCAACAAATATACAGAGACAATAACCACTTCACCAAAGTCAAAACAAAATCAAGGTAAAGCCGTGCAAGTCCAGGATGACACAAATACAGATAGTGAAGAATCTCAAGTCAAGGCCGAAGCAGTACAAGAAAATTCATGAAATCAAAAATTGGGCAACATCATAGGAAATCAAAGCCGTGTTTCAAATCAAAATCAACACCATGATGACTGAAATCAAAGTACGAACAAGTCAAATTCAAAACCATGGAAGCAAAGGCAATTGACCGAGTTAAACATTCAAAGCCGTGGGAAGCAAGCATACGAAATTATACGCATTTGATTTAGTCAGAAAAATCATCAGCATCAAAGTGAAACCGAACGGCCGATCAAACATAATTGACAAATTCAAATATATTCGTACGAACGAAATTCTAGGGTTACAAACCCTATATAAGGAAATCATCATCGGCAATCTCATCATCGAGTTCAAGCAAGCCAAAACCAGCAAAGCAAAAGGAATAAAGTACTTACCGAAATTGTAATCGAACTCGATCAATTTTGAAGAAGCCGAAAGAATATCAAAAGGCAAATGATCGACTAAAGCAAGCAACGAGAAACATATATTCGATCGAATAAAAGTCGGCATCTTCAAAATTTCGAAAGCCCTAATTTATTGAAGGAAGAGGAACGAACAAGAGACGCAAGCCGCCATTATCAATTACAAGGGAACGGGCCGCAATAATATAAAAGAGGAAAAAGGGGCCGTCCCTTTCTTTTGTTTTTAAAAGTTTATAAATTATAAGGCTTTGTTTTAAAATTAGGGTTTTTTGTTTTTAAACTGTTTTTTAATTGTATTTTCATTTTTAAACCGTTTAAATTTCTAGTCGTGTGACTAGGGGACAAGCTACGTGGCGTAGCTTGAGAATTCGCAATTCAGTGGCTGAGTTGTGGCAGGGTTTTGAGCGTAGAGTTAGGTTTAGTCGATAGCGGGTGTCGCGAGTTTACGTGTGTAAGCGTCTGACTATCTAATTTCTAGTAGAAACCTTGGGGGCAGCACGCAGGCAGGGTTTTGCCGAAGCTGGGTAAATTCTGTGTCGTTCTATTTCTGCATTTTATTATTCTGCTATTTTTCAGTGCTGCTATTAATCTGTGATCTGTGTTGAAATAATTTTATAAGCTTCCGCAATTGATTTTTATAATTAACACCATCACCCTATTCACCCCTCGTCTAGGGTGAAATCGATCCTACAATCCCTCTGGCGTATCTATCGGAAGGTAGTGCCTTCACCTGGTCATTTGTATGGAAATCCATTCTCCAATAAGAACCTACGGTTTTGTTTGTATTGGCTAATGAATAGCCCTGAAATGCTATATGGGTAACCATTTTGGCTAAGATTAATAAGTTTATTTGCGAACGTTTTCAAAGAAAGTCATTAAAAATAATATCCCCAAATTTTATGTAATAAAGAGTTTTGTTATCATAAGTTAAAAACACGTTCCGTATTTATGTGCGGCGTGGTCTTATGAGATACCTTTTTGTTTTCAAAACATCGTACTTAAAGTTCACACACCAATCCCTTGACTAACCCGGAGTTTGTTTTCCATTTAAACTCTGGGTGCCCTATTTTTCGGGTAGCCGTGTAGTCACGATACCTTAGGAGAAGCATGTTGGGGATCATTTTGGAGAAGTCTTTTGGAGCTATAAAGCTGAAGTACCTTTTCTAGATATCTACCCATTTTTCACTGTGTTATGTAGTATGTATTTCCCAGCATATTTATAGACAGACATTTATAACTATCCCGCTAGATTTGTATTTGACTCTGATCATTTATGTATAATTAAAATGTTAAATACGATATGAGATTCTATTATTGTGTTATCTTCTATCTTTATTTTCTTTTACACCCCTGATAATCTGTCTCCCCGACACTTAGATTTACGGCATGTGAATATCATGGATGTATTATTGTTGATTTCTAAGGGTCGAGGAGTAAGTTCATCACACTACCAGTAGTTGTGTACACATCCTACTGATGTGAGACATCTTCAACCATAGGATCCATGGAAAATAAATATGCCACCGCAGGACCGACTTCTGGGCTGAAGGTATTAAGTAGCGGTTTAAGGGCCCGCCTTTTCCTTAATTAATAAATAGACAAATTGTTCGAGTTAGTGGTTAGGAGAGGTAGTGGATATCTCAAGGAGGTTCTTCTTTGGGTTTCCCTAATTATTAATAAAGAAGTATTAAGTGGCCTTGTGAGATTCCAAGCAATGTTTGTTAGATAGTACCAATGAGGAGTCCGCCTTGGGGATAAGTATTGACCGACAGGGACCTGCCTAAAATATAGGTATTAATTGGTTAGAAGTCTGCTTAGTCCTTATTAACGAGATATTAAGTGGCTTGGGTATTGTCTCTCACATGGCTAAGATATTAATGGAAATATTTACGTTAGTAGTATGGAAATTATGTATTATAAAGCCATAAATAGTGGTCAAAGGTCTCTTTAGGTAGGAAAATTAGACCAACGATGGCAATGCTAGGATCCCGCTTAATATTTGGAAGTATTAAGTGGATGATAGACATACGTTGGTATTTTGTACTTTGAAGAATGTTAGGTAGACGAATCGTGTTAGGTAAAAATGTCATACGTGCAATATTAGGTTAAACGGATTAACCAAGAATAAAAGACATAATAATAAAATGGAAACCTATTAGTATAAATTTACGTTATTGACAGAGTAAAGATTTTCCTATCATCAAAACGTTGTTTTGACCACTCCTTGCTAAATCCCATAGGATAGATTTAGAGTAATAGGTATTTGGAATAAGGCGTGATCAGTTAATAGAGAAGTCTTCTTATCTCGTATGCTCGGTGCTGACAAGGCGAATCTATGTCCAAGGAATGCTGTTGATTCCGAAGGAGTAGCCTAATTTATATCCTATTATATTTTTCCACTCTCCAATGAGTTTAGATTTATCAATCTCTTATGCTCCTGCTGATTATAGGCATCAAACAAACGATTTGTACTCTAATGGACTTGGGTTTCAATTATGTCCAAATTTGGGCCCATTAAGGTGCGGGTTGTTACATATTTCGAAATGTATTTTCATATAGAAAATTGTTTCCAATGAGATTTATTTCTTTGGGTTCAAGATATTTGATCATAGAACTCTTCGCCGTAAACTAGTTGCAGTATATGAAATAAATAATATATATTAAGTGAATGATGGACCTTAAAATTTAGTACGCTATTATAGTAATGGCGAAAATAGTGGAAGCGTGTCATATAGATCTTACTAATTACATGAAATTATGAAAGTTGTTTCCGTAAAACATACAAAACATTATATATAAACTAATTACAATTTTTTGGCGTCGATTTAAAAATAAACATAGTTAAATTTATATGAGAATATTATGAATATTTGTTATCAAATAAAACTATTATTAGTTTTCACAATAAAAGTGATGCATCGGAAAATACTAAAGTATATAAAATTATTTACAATTATTTTGGGATTATAAACTAAGTCGTGGTTTTAAGAAATAATTTTAATTATATGATTTTGAATCATATGATGCTAGTTACTTATGTCTAAAACAATCAAGAGCTATGCACTCATTTAGTTATAGAAATAAGATCCGATGAACTCTTTGGATTGATACATATAGATGTATGCAATCGTAAGTCTATCAATACCAGAACAGTTCCATATACTTTTTCATATTTAACAATGAGTTATTATAGACATGGGCATGTGTATTTGATACACTAGTATATTTATATGATAAGCCATAGAATATAAAACGGATGTAGATAAAAGAATATGAAACATAAATGATTCGATTTGATTGAATAGGTGAGTATATTGGAAATTGTTCCGTGTGTACTTGATATGAACGAAGATTATGTCTCAAAGGTCACCCCACTCTATAGTACATAATGATGTATTAGTAAGGAGTAATTAAACTTTTTTGGATAAACCACAATTAACGATGAGTGAACTTGAGTTAAATTCTTTCTATAAGATGGTACTTAAGAGTAGTAAACAAGGTTAAAATTAATATCGTCCAAAGAATAGTTTATGAACCATAGAAGATAAGGGTTTATAAGAAACCCATACATACCCTACGCCAAGAAGTTGGCAAGTTGTGCGAGTCAAAAGGTAATAATGGTACATAAGGAATCTTTTATGACTCGTCCCAAGAGAATTTTGGGAATGATAGTCATCAGATGACAAATTTATGTTGTGAACATAAATATATTATGAACTAATGCACAATCAGTTTTATATAAGGCAGTTCATAAAATGTTTATAAATGCCCGTTCCATTGCACTAAGGAACAACTGTTGTTTCAAGAAATACCAACTTTATATTGAAGGAATTTCTTTAAGAAATTATTGGTATAAAATGAATTTGGATATGATTCAATGATAAAACTGATTACAAGGGATGAAATGAAATTAACCACATCTAAATGAACACAATACATTAGAATGTTTAATGAATATTCTTGTACATTGAAGAGAAACTGTGACTTTCTTGTTAATGTCAAGAATAAATAATCCTTGGTTTGTTTAATTAAACCATTAAGAGTCTTGACTCTATGATATGGTACAATGCACAGATCTGAAATAGGTTCCAAGTACATTATCCAAATATGATTTTGATAGTTGTATCCAAAGGGATATGATCCATTGGTTGCAAATATGTCTTTAAGAGAAAGACTAATGCAGTTGGAACATGATGAGTAACATTGATAAGAATAAAACCATAAATTTCAATTATTGCAAAGCAGATTCACCATTCGATATGCTCAAGTTGGTTCTGTAACGACCCATATTTTTTTTTAACTGTTTTAAATTATAGGTTATGATATAATTATTGAGTAAAAAAATGGTTAAAATAAAATTTAATGATTTAGTTTTTTAGTTATTTAATATGAATTTGAATAAAATCTTGAAATAAACAATTTCGAAAATTTGGGAATTATTTATATTGAAATAAATTATATGTATCGATGGTGCTTATAATCATTTGCTGAAGTTGAATAATTAATGAGAATTATTTAGATAGAAATAAAATAAGGTTGATAACAAAAATTTATTGGAATTTGTGTGATTTATTAATATTAATTTATCGGGTAATTAAATTATTTAAATTTATGTTGCAATCATTCAAATAATGGAATTCTAGATTTAATGTGAATGAAAATGGCATCATAAATTGATTTAACTTTCATTTAAATATGGATGAAGGTTTTTAACCATTAAAATGGAATATAAAGTGATTAAATTATTCGGAATTTTTTTATTTTAATTGACGAGTAAAAATAGCCATTTTGGTCACTGTCTCGGATTTCGACGAAACTATTTTCATCGGATCCGTAATAGTGAATTATTGTAGAATTTCAAGTTTCATAGAGATCAAACTTATCATTTGGCCATGCAAGCTTGAAACGCGTAGAAATCAATTTAAGAAATTTGATAATACAAATTGACTTTGAAAAGCTATCTTCCACATACGATCGAATTAGGCCTCGAAACTAGATCCATCGCATTCGGAATGGGAGTAAAACATTATAAACGCCAGGTGGCATGCCTCTATTGGAGTTCGGAAAGTTTTTGACCTAACTATATAAATACGGCTCGTATTTCGATATGAACTGTTTTTTTCCTGAAACCCTAAACTAAAATGGAGTAGCCTTTCCTCTTTGTTCAAAACCAACGTCCATTATTTCACTCGTCGATCGGAGCGAAATCAACGAAAATGTTCAACACAAAAGTTGTTGCTCTCTCCACCACGGCCTCATCCATACCACTCATTCGTCAAATGAAGCATCAATGTGGCTTAGATCTAGGTTCGAACAGAAAAAAATTTCACGGTGAATCAGGGGCGATTGGCGGCACAGCATTCGATGGGATCACCGGCGTTGGGTCAAGCGCGGTCGTGGCATTCAATGACGTGGACGTGGCATGGTCCGATTGTCCATAGGTAGAACAGTGTTCGCATTTTGGTCAGCGGAGATAGGTTCGAGTTTGTTTGAGGGTCTGGGCATTGAACAGAGAGGAAGTGTACATGTTTTTTTGATTAATTATATATGAAAACTCAAATGTTTTAATGCGTATAACTTTCTCATACAAGCTCAGATCGACGCGGTTTTTTCCGTTGTGTTCGTATTGAAATTCCCGACATTTTAGGACCAGTTTGGCTGCATTATGAGATTGTACAAATTTTGGGCCTAAATTGGATTTTAAATCGGTTAAAAATCAAAGACGAGTGTTTTTACGCTCATGTTCGACTATTGTATTTTATGTTAGTAAAATTTATATCGTGAAGTAATTTGAATTAATTGATGGTTGTTGGATAAATTTAATTTGACATTTAATTGGCATCTGAATAAATTGATAGAATTTAGATTGGCGGTTGAAATTTAATTATGATTTAACTGCTAGTAAAATACCCAATTTATCGAAAATTGATTAATTGTTGTGATTATTTGACTATTTGGATGATGGATGGTGATAAATGAAATTTGATTGAAATTTTGAATGTTTATTTATGTTAATATATCCTTTTATCATCCTATATATTATTTACAGTAGACAAAACTATAAATAGAATTATGTCGAATAAATTAAGAAATAAGTTGAAATGATATATACCTATGACATTTATTTTGGATTGAAATGATATATATCCATCCCTGGAATTAAATTGAAATAATTGATTCACTTGGCCATAAGATAGAGAATTATATACGGACACTGGATTGGTTAAATTAAATGATTTTTTAAATTTTGATTTGAAATTATTTAAATGGTCTGGTTTTAAAAATAAAATCTAATTTATGGAAATTAAATTATGTCCAGATTGGAACTCGGAATGTTGAAATTTAAATTTGAAACGAAATTGTTTAAATAATCTAATGTGAGATTTTTTAGTTATAATTGAAATATGAAATGAATTTCAGAAGATTGATTTGTTTTAAAAGACTGGACTTTTATTCGAACTTTGAATATTTTTAAGTAAAAGGTAATATAAAATGATATTTCGAAATTAAGCTTGGAATTTAATTATATTTGAAGATTTGGTTTTTAAAATTGGATATTAAAGGAAAATTTGATTTACGTGTTTTGAATAGATATTTTGGAAATCGAACTCGGAATTGATGTAAATCAAAATGATTTAAACTTGGAATTTGAATTGAAATTAATTTGAAATTCATATTTAAATTAGTTTGGAATTGGAATTTAAATAATTAAAATTGAAGTTGAAATTAATTTGAAACTGGAGTTGAAATTAATTTGGGATTGGAACTGAATTTAATTTGGAATTGAAATTGAAATCAATTTGGAATCGAAGTAAAATTCGACTAGAAATCGGAACTGAATCATTAAATCGAAATGAAAATTGGAACGGATTTGAATTGAGAAATTTGGAAAGTAAATCAGTTTGACTTTAAAACTATTTTTAAATGAATTATTTTAGTATAAATGGTTTAAAATCTATATTCTTTAAATATTCAAATTATTTTGATTTTCCAAACTATTTTACTATATAAACCTTTTTTACTCAAACTATTTCCTATTAAATTATTTTAACTACTTTAAAACTATTTTCTAAAAATTCAAACTGGTCAAAGGGTGGAATATTTATATTTAAATCTTGGATTTAAATGCGAATTTGGTTAAAGTGAATTGAAACCAAAATTGAAATTCGAATCAAGTTTTAAACTAAAATCGATATATCGATTTGAATTAGCATTTTGAAGTAAAATATGATTTTGAAGCGAATATGATGATTCGAAATGGATATGGTATATTTTGAGTAAATACGATGATTTCGAAATGGATTTGATTTTGAAGCGAATATGATATTTTGATATCAAGTACGAATTGTTTTCGAATTGTAAAAGTACCAACCGGTGTGTAAAACGATATTTGGTTGTAAAATAGTCCGAGGCCTCTTATTGGCATACTCTCTGTCAATATTGGAACTACTTTGACAACCGTGTATGCGGCGGATGTATCCAGACTGTAGTGGTTGTGTTGGCAAACGTTTACTGGAATAAAGTATGAGAACGATGATTGATAGCTTTGACACCCATGTCATAATTATATGACTAAAATAGGAGCCTATGTCTGGCCAATGAGGTTGGCTACTTCTAGCGACATTGATCCTTCGTATTACTATTTTGATTTCGCATTCGATGGGTGCACCATTTTCATTTAGATTAGCTGTCGCGGTCAGCCACGGATGGGTTATGACCATCCAGAAAGGGTAAACTGGTAGAATCCTACCATGGGCGTTGCCTCACGTGCCTTGTCATATTTATCCTTATACGAGCCCATTATGACTTTGGTTTAGTACTGTACCTATAGGGGACTCACTGGCACCGACATTACTGGTTATGCTACAGGACCTGTATAGACTACATGCTATAAAAATGTGTTTGGGGGGATAATGTAAAGCCTTAACGCTATTTTGATATTTACTTTACTGATATACATTATCTATTATAGCGTATACTATTATATATATATATATATATATATATATATATATATATATATATAAACAGTTTAACGAATCCTTAGGAGATGGAAAATCTCGTAACATCTCTAAAGTTATTGCACTCATATTTGTGATATTTATTTGAGTTACATAAGAGTATTTTAGTCCTAAATCCAGTATTTTGTCTTCATTACGCTTGGGTCAGTCCTTAGTTTTTTCAGCGTGTTGAAGATTTTCTTCAGAGGACGAAGATTTGGTAAATTACTATTACAATTATTCCCTGCATCATGCTATTCTGCTGTATTAGTTATTTATCCTTCATGTATATATATATATATATAACACTGATAAATGTATATAGATTATAATCAAATATATAGTAAACAACTTCATGAACTATTATTTGATTATCATATTTTATCGTTCCGCTGTGTGATTCTGTACATGTTTTCTTCTTCTTTTCTTTTTTTTCTCATTTAACCCCATTTATTATCTACGTTCCGGATTGTAAGTTGGACATGTGTAGACTATTGTCAATTTAAACTTTCGAAATGTGGGTCGTCGCAGTTGGTATTAGAGCCAGGTTTAGCGATAACCTTGCGTTTATGGGGTTTGACTAATTAGAGAAAGGGTAGTAATATCTTAGAATGAATATGTTGAGCGTATTTATACGAGAGAGCTTACTTATTAGTGTTATAAAATGTTTTATATTTTTTTACTTATCTGTTGAGTTGTTTATGAATTCTGGTTGACCCGCGGGACACCGTGTTATCGATAGGAGTTTCTAAGCACTTAAACGAGGCAAGTCGACATAATATTATTTTTAAATGGGGTAAATGAAATAATTTTACCTATATTATATTATATATATAAAAGGTTTATTATTAATGAATGTTAGTTGTTAGGCGATGATAATATTTAGTTATCATCTTAGTTGAACTAAAATAAAACGAATACTTCATGAATTTTTTTTATATGAAGCATTTGGTAATTAAATTGAATTGAAATTTAATTAAAATAAAAATTAGTTAAAACGAAAAAATTGTAACTTAATGAAATATTTTGGTAAAAAGGTAACGAAATCTGTATAAGTATAATTACACCATAGCTTATATATAGAATGATAAAAAAATTAAAAATTGAGAATTTTAGAATATAAAATCCTTTTGTTTTTAAAATTGTTTTTCAAAGCCTTTAAAATTAATTTAATATGAGGAAAATAGACACAAGGAAGAAGCTGAAATAAATTTAGTATCAGGGACAGCAAGTTTGCTTTTTAGTCTGAAGGATATCTTCTAGTGTAAATTGAAAATGATAGTTACAACTATCATTCTGTGATTTACATTAAATGTCCTTGAGCCTAAAAAGCAAACTTTTTATCTTTAAAACTAAATTTTTCTCCAACTTTTTCCTTCAGCCTAAAAACCCCTATTAATATTATGTGAAAGTTTTGACTACAAAAATATTTTGAAAAGATTTGTAAAGAAAATAAAAGCATAAAACTCGCGTTGATCGTTGGGAAATAATTCTGGGGATGACTGCAACATTGCCAGTATTTTTTTCGAGTTTCTGGGCAAAATTTGCCACCAAAGGAAATTTATTGCCAATTAAACAAGTTTTGTTTATGAAAAATATTCCAAGTGTGGTTTAATAAATTTATGAAAATAGTTTTAAACTTATAAATTTAAAATAGTATGGATGAGAAATAAGTTGTAAATTATATATTCAAATAGGAAAAATAAAATCAAATCTATATGGTTAAACATTTGGATTTAGAAAATAAAAGGAATTTGAATTCGAGAAATGAGATAAAATATAGTTTAACTCATGAAAGCTTAAATATAAAAAATGAACTACATCTAAAATGAATTATACAAAATAATAAAATGAATTTTTAAACGAATAAATTGTATAACTTATAGATTTGAGAATATTAAACTAAAAAAATTAAATTTGGTTGAATGTAAACGATAAAAAAAAATGAATTGTATTTGAAGTGAATTAAATAAAAGTAATGAAATGAAATCTAAGTAAATAAGATGAAAAATTAATAGATTTGAGAATATTAAGATAAAACAAATTTTAAATTTGTTGAATATGAATGATAAGGGAAGAAAAAAGAAAAAAAATTAACTTAAATAAAGTTAAATATACAGAAAAATGAATCCAATGAAATAATGTTTAATTTAATAAAGATTAGATGAGTTGAATTGTATTTGAATATAACTAGATAAATTTGTAAAGTGAATAAATTTCACTTGAGCTATAATATGAATTTAAATAAATGAAGTGAATCGATGAATTAATAATAACTTAAGATATAAAGTAATAATAATAAACGTGAATTGTGTTGTATTAAATATTTATAATAAACTTAGATGATTTATAAATGATGTTAGTGATGAAAAAAAGAATATACTAAGTGGAAATAAAACAAAATTTAACTTGAGAAAGGTTAATTGAATAATTTTGTAAATGGTTCATAAATGAATATATATGATATAAGTTAGACAAAAAGTGAAACAATTGGAATTTCATAAATTGGATTGAATAAATTGAATATAATAAATTTGTAAGGAATGTTAATAAAATGAAAGAAATCAATTGAATGTAATAATTTTAATCATAGAAATATAAGAGAAATTAATTTCAATAAATGTAAATAAGTGCATGAAATGAATATTGGTTGATTGAACAAAAATGCACTTATACCAGATTAGTTGAATGTAAAATTAAAAGCTAATGAATTGATTATAAATATATTGAATGGTTAAGGAAATGAATGTTAATACATTGAAAGCAAACAAATTGTATATAGATGAAATAAATGTTAATGAAGTAAAAGTAAATCAATTTAATATTGATAGGAAATGAAAGTATAATAAACTGGATATTGACATTAGGAAGTGTGAATTGGTATTGCTGTGAATAAGATTGGATGGATATTATTTGTTGAATGTTTGTTTCAATGCATTTGCTATGTTCATTTATGGTCATTGCATCATCTGTGTTATATATCGATTTACTCTTTATATACATACATACATACATATATGTTCTCATTTGGTTATTGAGTGTTTAGTAGGTATGGATGGCGCATGCTAGCTTTTGGAGCTCGTTTACGCTTTATGTTGCTTTTGCTTGCTTAATATGAGCGAACTCGCTTGTATTATTAATAATAAGGTACGTGCCTCGGATTACATACCACGATTTTATGTTTTTCCCTTCGGATGCCTCATCATTGAGATGTGATGTATATTTCATATATATATATATATATGGGAATATTTGTGTTATATATTATATTGTAAAAAAATTCCAATTGGGCCAGGCAAAGAAGACTCTGCTGAAATTTTCCATAAATCCGAGAGTTTGAAAATTTTTGAAGTTTTAAAAATTTTATGGCTTATTTTTAGATATATATTATATTTTTCATAAAACCGTTATCAAAGTGGCATGGAGAGAACATAATAATGGTTTTGTAAATAAGATTTGGATGTTTATAAGTTGATTGTTTTGAATAAAATATATTATATGTTAAATTCTTTACTGAACTCCTTTTCAAGTACGAAAAGTTTTGAGTGGGGGAGTATGTAATGACTCGCATTTTTTTAACTGTTTTAAATTACATGATGTGATATAATTATGGAACAAAAAATGGTCAAAAATAAAATTTAATGATTTAGTATTGTAGTTATTAAATATGAACTTGAATAAAACCTTGAAATAAACAATTTCGGAAATTTGGAAATTATTTATATTGAAATAAATTATTTGTATCGAAGGTGTTTATATTCATTAGCTGAAGTTATATAATTAATATGAATTATTTAGATAGAAATAAAATAAGGTTGATAACTAAAATTTATTTGAAATTTTGGGATTTATTAATATTGATTTACCGGGTAATTATTTGTTTAAATTTATGTTGCAATTATTTAAATAATGGAAATCTGGATTTAATGTGAATGAAAATAGCATCGGAAATTGATTAAATTTTATTTAAATATGAATGAAGATTTGTAACATTTAAAATGGAATATAAAGCGATTAAATTAAATTTCAGAAATTTCTTGTTTTAATTGACGAGTAAAAATAGTCATTTTAGTCACTGTCTTGGATTTCGACGAAACCGATTTCATCGTGTCCATAATAGTGAATTATTATAGAATTTAAGTTTCATGGCGATCGGACTTGTCCTTTAATCGTGCGAGCTTGAAATGTGTAGAAATCGATTTAAGGAATTCGATAAAATAAATTGACATTAAAAAGCTATCTTCCACATACGATCGAATTAGGCTTTGAAACTAGTTCCTTTGCGTTCGGAATGGGGGTAAAACATTATAAACGCCAGACAACACGCGTCGATTGAAGTTCGGATGGTTTTCAACCAAATTATATAAATACGGCATGTATTTCAAGATGAATTATTTTTTTGCCTGAAACCCTAAACTAAAATGGAGCCGCCTTTCCTCTTCATTCAAAACCAGCAGCCATAGTTCACTCATCGATCAGAGCGAAATCAACGAAAACGTTCAACACGAAAGATATTGCTCTCTCCACCACGGCCTCATCCATACCGCTCATTCGTCATATGAAGCATCAACGTGGCTTAGATCTGGGTTTGAATGGAAATTTTCTCATGGCGAATTAGGGGCAATTGGTGGCACGACAGTCGATGGGACCACCGGCATTGGGTCAAGCTTGGTCGTGGTGTTCAGTGACGTGGATGCGGCTTGGTCCGGTTGTCCATAGGTAGAGCGACGTTCAATTTTTTTTCAGCAGAGATGTGTTCGAGTGTGTTTAAGGGTCTGGCATTGAACGGAGAGGAAGTGTATGTGTTTTTTTTTATTAATTATTATATATTAAAATATATTAAAACTCAAAAGTTTTAACACGTTTAAATTTCACATACGAGCTCAGATCTACGCATGGTTTTTTCCATTGCGTTCGTATTGGAATTCCATATATTTTGTGACTAGTTTGGCTGCATTCTGAGATTGTTCAAATTTTGGTCTAAATTGGATTTTAAATCGACTGAAAATCAAGGGTGAATGTTTTTACGCTCATGTTTGATTATTTTATTTTATGTTAGTAAAATTTATATCGTGAAGTAATTTGAATTTATTGATGATTATTGGATGAATTTAATTTGATATTTAATTGATGAATAAATTGATAGAACTTAGATTGATAGTTAAAATTGAATCAGGATTTAACTGCTAGTAAAATCCTCAATTTATCGGTAATTGGTTGATTATTGTGATTATTTGACTGTTTGGATGATGGATGGTGATGGATGAAACGATTGATATTTTGGATGCTTGGATGTTTATTTATGTTAATATATCCTGTTATCATCTTGTAAATTATTTACAGTAGACAAAACTATTAATTGAATTATTTAGAATAAATTAAGAAGTAGGTTGAAATGATATATACTTATGACATTTATTTTGGATTGAAATGATATATATCCATCCCTGAAATTAAATTGATATAACTAATTCACTTGGCCATAGGATAGAGAATTATATACGGACACTAGATTTGTTAAATTAGACGATTTTTAAAATTTTGATTTGAAATTGTTTAGATGATCTGGTTTTAAGAAATAAAAACGAATTTATGGTCGAATTTTGTTCAGATTGGAACTTGGAATGTTGAAATTTGAATTTGAAACGAAATTGTTCAAGTAATCGAAGTTGAGATTTTTAAGCTATAATCGGAATATGATGTAAACTTCAGAAGATTGATTTATTTTAAAAGATTGAGCTTTTTATTCAAACTTTGAATACTTCTAAGTAAAAGGTAATATAAAATGATATTTTGAAATTGAGCTCGAAATTTAATTATATTTGAAGATTTGGTTTTTAAATTGGATATTAAAGGAAAATTTTATTTAATTGTTTTGAATCGACATTTTGGAAATCAAACTCAGAATTGATATAAATCGAAATGGTACAAACTTGGAATTGGAATTTAAATTAATTTGAAATTGGTATTTAAATTATTTTGGAATTGAAATTTAAATTAATTTGGAATTGGAATTTGAAATTGGAATTTAAATTAATTTGAAATTAGTGTTGAAATTAATTTGGAATTGGAATTGAAATTGAAATTAATTTGGAATTGAAATTGAAATTAATTTGGAATCGAAGTAAAATTTGACTTGAAATCAGAATTGAATCGATTAAATCGAAATGGAAATTGAAACAGATTTGAATTAGAAAATTTGGAAAATAAACCGGTTTGACATTAAAACTATTTTTAAATGAATTACTTTAGTATAAATGGTTTAAAAATTTTATTCTTTATATATTCAAATTATTTGGATTTTCCCAATTATTTTACTATATAAACCATTTTTTTACTCAAACTATTTTTTATTAAATTATTTTAGCTATTTAACTACTTTAAAACTATTTAAACTATTTTCTAAAAATTCAAAATGATCGAAGGGTGGAATGTTTGTATTTAAATCTTGGATTTAAATGCGAACTTGGTTAAAGTGAATTATAACCAAATTGAAATTTGAATCAAGTTTTAAAGTGGAATCAATATATCTAATTGAATTAACATTTTGAAGTAAAATATGATTTTGAAGCGAATATGATGATTTCAAAATGGATATGGTATGTTTTGAGTAAATATGATGATTTTGAAATGGATATGGCATATTTGAGTAAGTACGATGATTTCAAAATGGATTTGATTTTGAAGCGAATATGATATTTTGATATCAAGTACGAATTGTTTTTGAATTGTAAAGTACCAACTGGTGTGCAAAATGAACTTCGGTTGTTAAACAGATCGGGGCCTCTTGTTAGCATATTCTCTGTCAATATTGGAACCAATTTGAAAACCGTGTATGCGGTGGATGTTATCCGGAATGTAGTGGTTGAATTGGCGAACGTTTATTGGAATGAAGTAAGAGAACGATGATGGATAGCTTGACACTCGTGTCATAATTAAAATGACTAAAACAGGAGCCTATGCCCGGCCAATGAGGTTAACTACCTCTAGCAACGTTGATCCCTTGTATTACTATAGTGATTTCGTATTCGATGGGTGCACCTTTTTCGTTTGGATTGATTGTCATGGTCGGCCACTGATGGGTTTGACCAACAAAAAGGGTAAACTGGTAGAATCCTACCTTGGACATTGCCTCACGTGCCTTGTCATATTTATCCTTATATGAGCCCATTACGACTTTGGTTTGGTACTGCACCTATAGGGGACTCACTGGCTACCGCCGTTACTGGTTATGTTAAAGGACCTGTATAGACTACATGCTATAAAAATGTGTTAAGAGGGATAATGTAAAGCCTTAACGCTATTTTGATATTTATTTTATTGATGGACATTATCTATCATAGCGTATACTATTATATATATAAATAGTTAAAAGGATTCTTAGGAGATGGAAAATCCCAAAGTATCTCTTAAGTTATTGCACTCATATTTTTGATATTGTTTGACATACATAAGAGTCTTTTAGTCCTGACTCGAGTGTTTCGTCTTTTCATTACGCTCGAGTTAGTCCTGAGTTTTGCAATGTGTTGAAAAAATTTCTCTAGAGGACGAAGACGAAGATTCGGTATATTACTATTATAATTATTCCCTACATCATACTATTCTGCTATATTAGTTATTTATCCCTGATCTATATATGTAATTCTAGTAAATCTGTATGGATTATAATCAAATGTATAGTAAACAGCTTCATGAACTATTATTTGATTATTGTATTTTATCGTTCCATTGTGAGATTATGTGTTTGTTTTTTCTTCTTTTCTTATTTTTTGCTCATTTAACCCCATTAGTTATCTACGTTCTGGATTATTTAAGTTGGAGATGTGCGGATCATTGTCGATTTAAACTTCCGAAATGTGGGTCGTCATAGTTTTGGACTTTACTCACAAAATCATTGCATGGTATTTGCTTGGTACGTCTGTATTGAAACTGAAAATGCTAAATAATGATTTAGAGTAAACTGCTTATACATAATAACTAAAGTATCTTGAAGTCAGTTGTAACGAACGGGATTTTCGACTTACGAAAATCGACATTAATACGTCAACTATGTCAACTGCCGAGAAATCGAAGGCCGGAAAACCGTACCATTAGGGTTAAAGAAGAGGTAGAAGATAGAAGAAGAAAGAAAAAGCAACAGAAACAATATCAGAATCTCACAATCGCAGCGGAACAACATATAATAGATAAATGAATATCTTTTAAAACAAAGAACTATATCAGTTATTTCATTACATCACATCACATTACATTATTAGAGTTTACAACAACAAACAACGGAAAAGAAATACTATATACTAGTTGATACGCCATACCATCCAGCTTGCCTCCAGATCTCTACAGTAACTCCTGAATTCCAGAATGACCTGATAACCTGACTCTAGGCTGCCCGTGTAGAAAATGATGGGCACCCAGAGTTTAGGAAGCGAACAATAAACTCCAGGTCAGTCATGGGACTGGTGTGAGAACTTAAAGCAGTTATTCTTTAAAAACAAACAAAGAAATATTTTAAGGTAGATCCGCAATGCTTTTAGAAAATGAAACTACCATAAGGCCTCCCGCACGCACACACTGCAAACGCAGAATCGGAGGAGATTTCTCCTTATGATAGTCAAACATGCTTGATACGAGAAATTTTCTTTGATATTATTACTATAAGTACAAAGTGTAGGAAAACATTTGGAAAGTATGATATAAATCTTAGCCAACATAGACATTCCGAACTATGCCTACTGTAGCTACCATCTAAACAGTGGGGCGCCACCATAAGTAAATGCCAGGTTCTACAACTAAAACCGTACAAGGCTCATATTGTTTCTTTTGATTTCCAACAAATGGTCAGGCTAAGGAACTTCCCATTGCCACATGGATACGCCTCTGGAAAGATGCCCCGAGAACCTAACCGGATCTCTACCAACACAAGGCCGGGTTACCTCTGGCTAGGTAACAACTGACACGAGTATGCCATCCCCCGGTCGTAACCAACCTTTATCCCGGGATTCACCAACAACCACAAAGAAATGAATTTTGTAGCAACCACATAGGTTAAGTATCAGGGCTCCATACCATAATACCACCTCTATCCAGAAGGAAATGAACATACCCTATGGGGGCACGATCCCCAATTAACCTTGCTGCATTCTTCCCGTTTTGACCATTTCCGGGGTGTGAGGTTCAACGAAGTCTCGTCCACAAAGCTACGCTTTTCACAAAAGCCACGCTTTGATCAACAAATGATCAGCAGCACTTCGTATGCCACATTACCAAATTGGGAATGTATCACTAGTAACCATTAACTACATAACCTCTGAGCTCATACGTCTCAAAGAAGGGTGTTAAGCTAAGAGAATAAATTATCCGCCATCAACAGAAATATATTCGATAGATACCAGCTTTACATCTCAAATTGTAACGTCAGACACACATCCATACAAGTCTGTTATGGGATCGAACGGAACCGAAGGCACTTCCAAAGAACCCCTTGCAAATCCGATATTCACTAATCATGTCCGGAATTCCCATCACAAAGGGTGATAAAATCTCTATATCGGGGATCAGCCGATGCAGAGTCATTCGACGGTAATCCTTCCGTTTTCAAAAATACCCGGTCTTCAACATCGGTCTTCAAATGCTACCCATTACGACGTATCACTATTCGGAACGTGATTTATGACCCAAAGGTCCTCTCCCAGCTAAATCGAATAACGAGCGCTTATTTTAGAAAAATAAGTGTAGCATTCAAATTCAAGCAAATCACAATAAATACCCATTTAAAGGCAAATATTGATAGTCGGTTATTTAACTACCAAAGCAAACCAACAAATATTCAGCACCATAACAAGCACTAGGCCCTTTTTATTAATCTTACATAAATTAAATAACTTGCCAAATATTCACTTCAATTTATCTTTATAAAGGTATATTCTCTAAACCATTTAAATTTCTACATTGGAAAACATTTCCAAATACTTATTCATTTTCAATTTATCTTTAAAAGATAAAAACCCCAAAACATTTCACTTCATATTGGAAAACATTTCCATACTTATTTAACAATAAGTAATTCACAAATCTATTTATTTTCAATACTTAGAAAATATCCAATATACTTAGAACACGATTAAGTATATATTTTATTCTTTTAAGGAAAACGTTCTCTTTAAATACATTTATTTGGGTCAAAACGAATGTTTCTTAAAACATCGTTACGACAACCCAAAATCAATAGCATAGGGATTCGAAAATACGATAGATATATAAATCCCAAAACTATATAAAAACATTTCCTTTTGAAAATCATTTAATATAACAACAATGTTATAGTCCATCTTTTCCTTATTTCTCGAAAACGTCTATTTTAACAATGAATGTTGAAATCTACGGTTTCGATCCTTAACACATTTTAAAACAACTTCATATCATTTTAATTCTATTTAAAAGATCACTTCCTAAAACATTTCTTTAATATATCATTCACCGTCCAAAATCGTGAATATAAATCTTTTACCAAATTCAACACTTCTACATATTCAATTAAAGGATTATCCATTATCCAAAATTATGGATATAACTCGTTTAATAAGCTTTCATATTTACTTATCAAATTCAATTGGTTTTGGATTTATAAAACAACGTTTATAAATTCACATCTGTATAAATTTTATAAAAACTTCAACTTATAAAAAATCCCTTAATTAGCAAATTCTATTTATATCTCATTTAAATGCAAAAATCCAATTTATAAGTTAATTACTTATAAATCTTTTATTTTACAAAATCTATTCATTTTACAACTTCACAATTTATAAATTCATAAATTTCATTCACTTATGAAATCCATTTATACTTCATTTTAGTACTTATAGAAACTCGTTTTATAATTCCAAATTTTTAATTTATAAATATCATTTTTTATAAATCTTGTATATAAACCGTTTATAATAATTCAAAATCCCAATTTAAACCATTTTACAAATTAATCAACTACTTATTTCAAAAATCACATTTCGGTTATATTTCACAAAAATCATAATTTTTATAACATAAAAACTATAACGTTTATTTATTTAAAATGAATCAATTCCAAAATTCAATAAAATGTATACTTTCAAAAATCACTTGAAAAATCATTTTTTAATTCGAAATCGTTACTTTCACATTTTTTTAAAACTCCAAAAATAGGCCCAATGCTGCAACAGCACTAAATATAACAATCACGGCATCCAAAACATCATATATCATATGATAACATAATATATCACAATATCTGTAAATAAATCAATACTGTTGAGGAATCCAGTTGGATCCTTCCAACCTGTTTCCCTGCATCCACAGATGTTAGCACAATACCAATCCTGTTTCAAGACGGAATATCGCGGTACATGGGTTATATAAAATATTATCCGCTATTATGTGGCGCAATAGTGTCTCATCCGCTATATAATGCGGGCAAATCAACTCCAAGTACATATATAATACCAATTCCACTTCATAGTGGAATATCGCGGTATATGTGTTTAATAAATTACATCCGCTTAATATACGGCGTATAGGGTCTATTTCAATACAACATATAGCAATTTATCATTTAATCACACAATCAAGAAATTTTAAATTTAACTATTTAAAATTTAAATCGAAACACAGTTCGATTGAGTGAGAAGTTCTCACCTTGCTTCCAATAGCGGTTTCAGCATTTATTTCGAATAAAATTAAACACACGTTTAATTTTACCCAAAATTATCACTAGCTCCAATCAATTCCAATCCAGCTCCATCGTGTAGTATTCGACAATACGATTCCCATTTCGTCATTTTTCGACCTCGTATGAACAAGTTATGACGTTTTAAACATTATACGAATCAATATAAATCAATTTACATTTTTATTTTAAATTTTAAAACCCTACATCAATTAATGGCCGTTGATTCCTTCAGCAAAATCAGAGCCGTGCACTTCATCTTCTCCTTCACCAGGTGATTCATCCACGCAAAACCCATTTCGGCCGCCCCCTTCTCGAAATTATCGAGCCATCTCCATTGACTTTGACAACGATCAGAGGCCGCCATCTCGAAGAGCTTCGCGCGACACCCCAACGGCCAGAGGCCGGCCGCACTCGGTCATCCCTGCGCCTCGATTTTCGAGCTCGATTGCCACACGTTTGAACCCTAATCGCTGACGATTGGCTCCACCATTCTCGATCACCACCGTTCAGATTGTAGTACTCGTTGCCCTCTACGTTTTTGCAGTTGAAGATTTCTCGAATCGATTGACGGATCGAAAGAAAATTGAGGAAGAACGTGGTGAAATTCTGGCCATTATTTTTGTATGTGGTGGCTAGGGCTTGAATGAATTAGGGTTTGTGAAAAAAATGAAAATAGGGGGCCTTATATAGAAAGTTACGCGACACTATTCACCCAAAAATTTTCCAAACTCCAAACGAAGCGTGCCGCCTGGTGTTTATAAAGTTTTACCCCTATTCCGAACGCAATGGAATATATATCGGGAGCCAATTCGATCAAATTTGAAAGATAAGTTTTCAAATCGACAAATTTAAATTTAAAAATTCACTTAAACCGATTTCAGTGCGTTTTGGCTTGCCCCAAACAAACCGTAAATCCGATTGATACAAAATTTGAAACCATACAATAATACAACATTATGGATTCGATGAAACTGGTTTTGTCGAAATCCGAGACTGTTTGAAAAATGACTATTTTTACTCGTCAATTAAATATTAAAATATTCAATTTCCACAAATTAACTTTAAATTCAATTTTAAAAGTTCTATAACATCATTCTAACTCCAATATGATTAAATACAACTTTACAAATCAATTTTAATCACATTAAACCCAATTTCCAATTATTTCTGTAATTTCAAATATTAAATTATCAATTTAATTATCCAATTAAATCTAGATGTTCGAAATAAAAATTTATTCGACTTACAAATTTTACTTGTTAATATTAAAAATCAATTAAATATACGAATTTCAAATGACAGAAATTCTAGGTCATTACATCGGTGGAAGCGATATTGAGTTTGTGAGTTTTCAGATATGATCTAAGAACTGATATGGAAGTGTCATTTGACAAGCCTCAAAATTGAACAAATGTTTTTGATAGTAATAACAAATACTTTGATTTATCAATCAAAATGCAGAGGAAGCATGTGCTCATAAGAAATAAAGTTAAAAGGTACATGATATTTCTAAACCATAAGTATACAACACACAACTGATTGTTAACTATGTGCTTGTGTTAAAATCATCTTTCAATGATTTAATACTCGATATTGGATTTGTAAATGATGTCATTTACAGTGAGTATAAAAGATATTGGGAATGTCCCAAACAATATGCAAGGACACCATGTTAAAATGTTTAATACGGAACATGTGAGGCGGATTCCTTATGCATTGGCAATAGGATTTATCGTACATGTTATGTTTTCTATGATATCATGATTTGATTATATATTTGATACATGAAACAAATATCAATTCCAAATAAATGACACTAAATGGTTGTTTGAGTCGTTCTGAGGTATTTATGAAATACAAGAGAATTTTTTTATAGAAACAATGGACTCCTTACGAAGATGTGTTCAGATTAAAATTTTCATAGGTGATATTGAGTATAATATGTTAATAAAAAATTCAAGTTAAGAAGCTTTAAGTTGGAAATATACTAAATGAAAGACAGTGACTAATTCAATGAAAAAGATTAAGTACATCACCTTGAATAGCGTCATAACAAAAGCAATTTATGTAATATAAATGCACAAATTTATAACTGAGCCGAGGATGATTCTAAATATTGAGAATCTCATAACATTGTTATATGATAACAATGTCATTATATAGTTTATAAGAAAACTAAAAGCTCGATGAAAGTCGAGAGACATACTCCAATTTATTCCATTTGATAAATGTAGATTATCAGCATTGGGGAGAGTTGACTGATAGAATATATAATCGAAACATAATAGCATACACGTTCGTTGAGGGACCGAACCAATTGATTATGAGGAAATTGATTGAAGAAGCTAGAATAAAATTTCATAATTAACCTCAAGTGCAATTATGTAATTTGTTATATATATCCAACTCGATAACCAATTTTATTCGAAAGAAAACTCATTTTCTTTCTATTATATACTTGATATAATGGTTATATTAATTAATTAATACAATTTAAAGCATGTTTAATAGAAAATCCATAAATGGTATGTTTTGTGATAATAGTTACAAAATGTTATGATCATGAATAATGTATCACAATGAAAATAAATTTTCCATTTCAAATATTCCCAGTCAACATCTATTGAGACTAGATGTTAGTATATCCGTTAAGACTAGTGTATGTAATGCTCTTCAAATGTTGGAAAGTGTATTACTCATGGCTGCTAGGGCACCAAAGTCTATGTAATAATTGCTGTTGGATTTCTCTGGAATAACTCACTCAATAGTTTTTTGTTGGTTAACATAACTAAAATCGAACGAAAAATATCGATGGAACAAAATTACACAGTTATCTTGATCTAAGAATATTATGGATCATCAATGTGGAAGCTTCACGTTTATTATATTTAAATTGTGGCAAGGCGTCCATCGAATGACCATAGTTGGCTCGAGTTAAAGCATTGTAAGTGAAACACTTTTAAAAAAAGTATTCGTCTTCTTAGTTATATGAGGTTAGTATAGGGGTTAACTGAAGTCAACTCAAAGTCAAGGTCTTATACTAGAGCATTTATGTTAATAATAATTGTTATTATTGAACCAAAGACTTTGTGTTTGGAAGATAGAGTTGAATATTGATGATATTGGAATTTGGTATTGAAATTTTGACCCTCACCAAATTCCATAAGTCAAAGTGATATAGTTTTAACGAAGAAAATTGGTGTAAATAATAGTCACAACCGGGTAATGTTTAACAAAGTAAAAAATGGATTTTATCAGAACTAAGTACACGATAAATTTAGCTAAAATTTGACACCACCTGCTAAGAGACATGTGAATGTTAATATGCTAATAGTTCAATATTAATCGCTGACTAAATTTACAGCTAACGGGTCACAAAACCAAAACGATGAATATTCCTTTGACCAACAATTTAATTAATTTCTAATTGTTACAAATTAATTAAATTAATTAATATTTTTGATATATTAATTATAGAATTTTGATTTAGGTTTGATAAGCAAATATTAAATGTATTTATAATAGTTATAAATTTATCAATTAGCATACGATATCGATAAGCATTTAAATTAGATTTCAATGCAAAATATTTGTTCGGGCCATAAATGCGTTTAAATCCCATAAAAGGGTAGATTTGTTTGGCCACAATAAGGGTAAATGGAGGCCATGTGATGGTACTATAGAGTCATCGAGATGGAGGGATAAGATAGAAGAGAATTAGTAAGAGATGATGTAGGATCTTGATCCTAAAATATCTCTAAATTCTCCTCTGTAGAAGCAACTCTACCCTAACTTGTTTGAGATCATTTTTTAGCCTCCATATCCTCTCTAACAGATAAACGAGAGGTGTTATCCATATCCCTCTTAACACATTTTTATATATTCCATAGTCAATATAGTACCATAATTCCTCCATAAACGAGAGGGGTATCAGAGGGCACTCAATAGGTATGGTACAAACCAAACTCGTAGAAGGCACGATAGGGTAGGTGAGAAGGCACGCGAAGCAATGCCAGGGTAGATATACCGTTTGCACTCCTGGACTGGTGGTAACGCATAGCAGCTACTACTGCCTACCTCGTGATACACTCCCAAACCAAAGGTGCACCTAATCAAATCACAAAAGCAATAGAATGATATCGATGAAATGTGCCTGATAGGGGGAATGACCCCACTTGGCTCGGTATAGCTCCTGTTTTAGCCACATCAAGCTGACTCATGGGAGTCAGGGCTACGTAAATACCATATAGAATCATCACCAAAGCATCCTACTTCGTTCTATAATCTCCACCACGTACATAGTTGTTAAAGTGGTTTTCGGTATTAGCATAGAGTATAACAATATCTTATCCCGGTCTCTTTAACAACCAAACGCTTATTTCACACTGTGGTCATTTCATTTCAAATAGTTAATACTTCAAAATCAAAATATCATATTCATTTCAAAAATTCGATATCATTATACACTTCAAATTATATTCATTTCCAAAAGTCGTAGCACTTTCAAAATTTATAGCACTTTTGAAAATATAACACTTTTGAAATCATAACACTTTTGAAATTATAACAGTTTAGATATTAAAAATAGTATACATATTAAAATATTTATTAATTAAAATATTTCATAGATTAAAATAATATATATTAAAAATACTTTATATAATAAAATTAGATTCCTCCGGTTCCACAAATCGATTAAAATCCATGTATGAACTATCTCTTCAATTCCAATATGAATCAACGTTTAAATATTCAAACATTTTCAATATTATTTTCATTTAGATTTCAACACTTAACTTTTAATTTTATTCAAATAGGAAAATATTCACTTAACCATTTAATAACAATCAAATAAAATCTCAATTTATAAATTTAATCAATATTAAATATTCAGTCTCACTGTTATTTAAAATTGAGAACATTCATTAAATCACCTTTTATCAAATCAAGTTATAAATCATATCCTTCAAAATCTCAAAAAAAAATCAATAAGTTTAAATCCATTCTTGTTTAAATTTAGTTATTAATCAATTTAAATTCCATGTCAACATTAATTTATTTTGCCAACCTTTATTATTAAAGTTATAAAAATCTATTTTTAAAATATTAATGTAAATTTAAGTAAACACTTAAACATATTATATACTAATGAAATTAAATTTTATTAAATTAAATCTTACTATTAAATTTATTTTTATTACATATTATTTTATACTTTTAAATAATAAAATTATAAGTAAAATCTTAAAATTTGTATTTTCCAAAACTGACTTATAAATTAAAATTTCCAAAACATATTATTTTAAATTCTAAATTTATACATATATAAAATAGCACATATATATTATGTTTCTTAAAAATCAATATTTATTAAAACCCATATATTTCCTTTCAAACTTTGGGAATCATTTTCAAAATATAGACCAACGGTGTCCGTATATAATTTTCTATCCTATGGTCAAGTGATACGGATATTTATCATTTCAATCTGCAAATTTAATATTTACGGGTATATAACATTTCAACCCACAATCCCAAAATTTCAAAATCAATGAAAAATGTTTGGGTTTATCATTTCAACCCATAACGATTTTTCCCTATTCAACAAGATCATTCGGGTATGTATCATTTTAACCCATAGGGAATTCTAAATTAACAGGGAACCTGTAGAGTGAGAACCATTACGGTAAAAATATGACATATCAACAACAGGCATATATCATCAGTAACAAATTAAATAAAATATACACAACATGATATGGTGTCATATATCACAGGTAAACAATTGCAGATAATGGCATATCATATTTAAAAATTAAATAACTAGCAATTCAAATTTAACAATATATTTCAATTTTCGTTTCCAGTGAAATCACTATAAGAATGTTACTCATGAGCGATTGTTCTCCTTTCGTGGCTAGAAATAACGAGAATGAGATTCGACGAACACAGATAAGTACGGATCGACAGCGGGATAGCAGGACAAGAGATAAACTGTTGCGATATGGACAGTGACAAGCATGGTCTAGAATTCAATGGAAAACAAATATTTATTATAATTCCAAAAAAAATCAATATTCGATTAAACTAAAAATCAGAACTTGATAAACCTTATAACCTTTATAAACAGATAAGATAGAAATCAAAATCTTTATATATCATATTTAAATCGATGCAAAAATTAATGCATATATACTACATGAAATATATATCATATGTACACTCCTTGAAATCATTTCTCAAAATCAATATAATTTATGTGTGATAATATATATACTGTTATATGCATGCTAACATGAAACCAATACCTATATTTTTAAAACCCATAATCAAAATTGAACACTTTCCATATTGTATTTCGAAGTCATAAATTTACATGCACACTGCAATACAGACCTTACGTATATTCGCAGGGAAAATATGCAAACAGATCTATATATTAGTATTAACATAAGTGAAACATATATTATATATTCATTTTTAAAAATGTTAACATAACCATAAATATAGTACGTTGCATCTACTTTTGCAAGCTATTAAACATATATATATATATATATATATATTCGAACAGATTATATATAAAAACTTATATAACCTATACAATAAAACCAACAAATCAAAATTTTATAAACTAACATATTTATATTGACATAACATAAAACTTATAAGATCAAACATGTTATATAATTCATATAAACTAACATATATAAAACTTACCAGAGCTACTATATACGTATATAAGTCTATACATATATACTAGATAGATTATATATAAAATAAGATATATATACACTTCTATACATACGTACAAGGTGGAGACGGGTAGCTGGAAGCTTCGGCTGGGGTTGTTGTTGGTTTTTGGCACGGATGGCTGTGCTTGGTCGGAGGGGTCAAGGGAGGAGTCTCGGTGCTGTAGTGCGGTGGTCGAGCAGAGGAAGGGACGGGTGAAGGCTTCGGTGAAAGGTGACACAAGTGAAGGAGGAGGAGAGGTGTAGGCTGCACGGTGTTGGCGGTTGTGGCAGCATGCGTAGTATGGAAGAAGGAGGTCGAGGAAGGTAGTGAATGGCGAGGCTGAAAGGGGAAACGCGCATGAGTTGTGTGGTGAGAGGATGCGTGTGTATGGAGGTCTCGGCAAGACAAAGTGGAAGTGCAGGCTTCATGGGTCACTTTTGTGGAAGGACATGGGTCTGGAGATGAAGGGAAGGGCAGTAGGCGGGGTGTGGCGGTCTGGGTGGTGAACTTCGGTGATGGGTGGAGTTTGCGGGTTGGAGGCGGCCGTAGTGCCTGCATGGAGGAGCTTTGTGGTCTTCTCTGCGTACATATATAACATAAATTTATATATTTTTTTAAATAAACATGTTGGATTCAATTTCTCACCAAAAGAAGAGAAGAAGATAATAGACCTTCATGAAGATTGGAGAAAGCGACAGACTTGATTGGGCAGAGATGAGCATGTGGGGAAAGGAATGGGCAAAATCTCAAGCAACAATTTAAAGCTTCTGTGTATTTTTATTTATTAATTTTTTTTAAAGATAAGAATAGAATGGTACAGAGAAAGAAGAAAAGGAAATCAATGGATGTACCAATATCAATCAAGACCAAGGAATAGAAAAAGTCAAAGTTGAAATTACTAAAAAAAAGTGGCTATTAGTTTCAGCTGATGGGTAACTGAATAGACACAGGAAACCCAAAGGACCAAAATGTGGAACCGATACGGGTCGCAGATTTCGACGCATACCGAATTTCGAAATACACAAATAAATATACTACGGAGATCAGCGCGACGAGACAAATGAAATGTTGCACAGATATCAGCGATAGACCATCCTATCAAAAGTCGATATTCCACTGCCAAAATGTTGCAATTTCTTCGAAAATAAGATAAACGGGGCTAGAGAAGATCAAATTTGACAAAACGTATTATGACATCTCACTCAAAAAATGATTTACAAATTTTCTATATAAAATATTCAGGTTTTGAAAACATTTTATTTTCATCATACTAATTGATTTTAAATTGAATTTGAAAATTACACAACAGAATTAACTTCCATATTTTCTGATGAGAATCTGCCATTTGCCACGTTTAAATAGATATATCTCAAATGTCAAATTGTCACTGTCGAATTAATGTAATAATTTCAAGAAAAATTTAAGTTAATTACGTTATAAAACCTGTTAAAATTTACGGGTCGTTGCACTCTCCCTCACTCAAAACTTTTCATCCTCAAAAAGGAAGGAGGTAGGAGAATGGAAGTAACAGAAAGGAGAGAAAGATTTGAAATACATATTATCAAATACATAATAAATTCAAAACCATACAAATTTCATTAGTTTTTAAATAGATTTATATTCAATTAATTTAGTTTCAATCCATTTTTATTTAATCAATAATATTCATTTATATTCATATTTTGTTGATTTTCATTTCAAGCTATTTTCATTTAATTTGATTTGTTTCAATTTATTAATGTTTGTTTCAAAATTTATTCCAAAACAAAATTTATTTGTGTTAACTCATTTATCAAATCCTTTTGATCAAACTATAGTTAATTCCACCTCAACATTCAACTTCAATTATTCTTAAGTTCATATTTATTTATTAGATAGCATTTCCCTTTTTTATTCAATATATCTCACGGTCATATCTTGCAATATAAGTTAAGTGTATAGCATTTATTATAATTACCTAAAACAATTCTTTTTTTCTTTTTAAATTCCCTAACAATATTCATTTTGGACATCTTATTTATTATTGTATATTATTCAATTACATTCAAACCCTTCCAGGTAAGTTTTATTAATATCTATGAATATAAATTGAACATTATACAAATTTACCTTTTATTTACCACATTTTTATTATGCAACAATTTATTACTTAAGTTTTCTCTTGTATAACCTTCAATTATATATTCACCCTAACATTTTAACTTTTTGAGTATTTTAGGTAAGTTATATATACTAGAATGCCATTGAGTATTATACAATTTAAATTTTTATCCTAATCTAATTGTTTCAAGTTCTTTCAAATTAAATTTCTTATTTAGACACCCCCGATTTATTCAAAATTTTGCTTTATTTAGATAATTGAAAAACATCATTTAACATTGAATTTTAGAATTAAATTTCTGGTCTCACTTTAAACTATTTGAAATAAATATATATACACGCACATATGTACTTATGTATATATATCAAATTAATTTCCTAAAACAAAAGTGTAGCAAAGCTACTAAGTGGGCTCTCCACTCCGAAACTCAAAAATAAATGTTGATGATGCTGAAATCATCATCAAAATTATTTTCCAGCGACAAAAGAGGAGAGTACTGACTCGGTTTTTTTAAAATTCTTTAAAAACAATTTCCATTCGAAAATACTTATATGTATCAAAACTTTGAAAACCAAATTTTGAGAAGCGCCGAAGATTTAATTCTTAATTTCTTAATTTAAATTCATTTCGATTTCAAATCAAATTTATAAACCATGTTTAAAATTTCAAAGAAATTTAGTTAATGATTTGGAAGTGTTCACTAAGAAATAAATGATAACCAAGTATTATTTCTAACATCAACTCATTAACTATCTAATTTCAGAAAATTTTACTTATACATATAAAAAAATCATACATAAAATCATTTCGTTTACTAATATTGAAAATAATATTGTGTCAGTTTACTCTGTTCAAGTGTTTTGGTACTTCTATCGATAGTGTTGGCCAAATGAATCGAGCGAAACCCCAATCAAGCTTAACAACTCAAACAACACAATTCGAAACATTTTTATATAAATTACAAATACACTCCCTCACACGATGATTCAAGAATAGATTCTGAAACAAGGATAGAGACTCAAGTTTAGATTAACCACAGTCAATGAGAATTCTAACTACGAAGATAGACTTGAAAAGAATATAAGATAATCAAATTACAAAAGAGGAATGATGGATAGACTTATACTAATCGCGGCGACCTTAACCGGTCTACCGAGATTGCAGGAATAAATCGATGCAGAAATTCAATTTCCTGTTTGAAGGGAAGAGAAGTGATCCAATATCAGGATAATCCCTGATTATCGGAGTGGAGTCAAGACTACAAGGGAATTACCCTAATTGTCTATTAGAGACGGTTCAGGCTTAGTAAGAAACAATAGCATCTAAACCGAGGACGTAGAAATCTCCGATGAATCGACGCCTATTGCAAAGGAGTTCACCCCTTTACAAATCATATTTAGGTTGGCGGGACCATCGATGGGATTAGACCCACACAAGGACGAAATTGTCAATTGAGGTGGCAATATGTTCTCAAATTCATTATAGAGATCAATGGAAGTGGAGCTATGGGATGCTCCAGTATCAAGAGAACATGAACAGGACTGAACTAGAATGGATTTCAGAACAAAGGGGAGAGTTCCAAAATTCAAAGGAAACCCGAGTCAAAGAGTCGAACGAAGGTGATTCCATAACTAAATTTTACTTTATATGCTAATTTTTGCCTAAACTAGAGCTCTGATACTACTTGTAAAGACTTATGATTTCGAACCATTCAAATCAACAATCATCCACACATTTCAAACTTGAATTGCTTAAAACAACAGATTGTTAATTTATATTTGGCAAAACTTAGCATATACGATAAATAAATCAATCACAGAATCACAGACATAGAGTAATATAACAATAAGCAGCAGAATAGATAAATAGTAGTTCATGAAGCTACTATATGAAACAAAATACAACAGAATATTTAATATAAATGAATCTCTAATACATGAGCAACAGATGAGTCTGAACATAAACAACTGGACTAAACTGAAATAACTGGAAGCTGGATAGATGGATCTTCAAACAAAGCTCAAATCTCCAAAGGTGAGTCTCAAATGCTGTGTCACTCAGTCTGACCCGAGCATAAAGTAAAGCAGAAAACATTCGAGTCAGAATTGACATTCTTATATCAGTAAATTCAACTCAAGTGAAATGTCAACTGAAATACAAGTAACTTAAAGGATGTTTGGGATACCCATCCTTTAAGGATCCGTGGAACTATCTACTATGTAGTAAAATACGCTATTATAATATGTCTATAGTAAAGTAAATATTGAAAATGCATTAAGGCATTATCTATATCCCCTTTAACACATTTTTATATATTCCCATAGTCTATACAGTATAATAATTCCTCCGTAAACGGAAGGGCTATCAGAGGGCACTCCATAGGTATGGTACAAACCAAACTCGTAGAAGGCGCGATAGGGCATGTGATAAGGCATGCGAGGCAATGCCAGGGTAGATATACCGTTTGCACTCTCGGACTGGTGGTAACACATAGCAGCTACTACCACCCACCTTGTGACACACTCCCAATTCAAAGGCGCATCCAATGAAATCACAAAAGTAATAGAATGGTATCGATGAAATGTGCCCGATAGGGGTAATGACCCCACTTGGACCTGTATAGCTCCTGTTTTAGCCACATTAAGCTGACTCACAGCAGTTAGAGCTACGTAAATACCATATAGAATCATCGCCAAACCATTCTACTTCATTCTGGAATCTCCACCACGTACACAGTTGTTAAAGTGGTTTTCGGTGTTGGTAGAGAGTATAACAATATCTGATCCCGGTCTCTTTAACAACCAAATGCTTATTTCACACCATGATCATTTCATTTCAAATAGTTCATACTTCAAAATCAAATTATCATATTCATTTCATAATCATATCAATTCGATATCATTATACACTATAAATTATATTCATTTCCCAAAGTCGTAGCACTTTCAAAATTTATAACACTTTCGAAATTATATCACTTTTGAAATCATAACACTTTTGAAATCATAACATTTTTGAAATCATAATAGTATAGATATTGAAAATAGTATATATATTAAAATATTTATTAATTAAAATAGTTGATAGATTAAAATAATATATATATTAAAAATATTGTATATAATAAAATTGGTTTCCACCAATTCCACAAATCGATTCAAATCCAGGTTTGAACTGTCTCTTCAATTCCAATAAGTATCAAAGTTTAAATATTTAAACATTTTCAATATAAGTTTCATTTAATTTCAATATATAACTTTAAATTTTATTCAAATTGAAAAATATTCACTTAATCATTTTAATAACAATCAAATAAAATCTCAATTTATAAATTTAAATCAATATTAAATATTCGATGTCACTTTACTTAAAATTGAGAATATTCATTAAATCACCTTTTATCAAATCAATTTATAAATCATATCCTTCCAAACCTAAAAAAAATCAATAAGTTTAAATCCGTTCTTTTTAAATTCAATTACTAACCAATTTAAATTTCAAGTGAACATTAATTTATTTTCCCAACCTTTATTATTAAAGTTATAAAAATCTATTTTTAAAATATTGATGTAAATTTAAGTAAGTCTTAAACATATTATATACTAATTAAATTAAATTTTATTAAATTAAATTTTATTATTAAATTTATTTTATATTTTTAAATAATCAAATTATAAGTAAAATCTTAAAATTTATATTTTCCAAAACTAACTAATAAATTAAAATTTCCAAAACATATTACTTTAAAAATTAAAATTTTATACATATATAAAATAGCACATATATATTATAATTTTTTAAAAATCAATATTTATTAAAACCCATATATTTTCTTTCAAACTTTAGGAATCGTTTTCAAAATATAGACCAATAGTGTCCGTATATAATTTCTATCCCATGGTCAAGTGATACAGATATTTATCATTTCAATCTGCAAATTAAATATTTACGGGTATATAACATTTCAACCCACAATCTCAAGTTTCAAAATTATTGAAAATCGCTTGGGTTTATCATTTCAACCCGTAACGATTTTTCCCTATTCAACAAGATCGTTCGGGCATGTATCATTTCAACCCATAGGAAATTCTAAATTAACAGGGAACTTGTAGAGTGAGAACCATTATGTTAAAAATATATATATCAACAACAGGCATATATCATCAGTAACAAATTAAACAAAATATACACAATAGGATATGGTGTCATATATCACAGGTAAATAATTGTAGATAATGGCATATCCTATTTAAAAATTAAATAACTAGCAATTCAAATTCAATAACATATTTCAATTGTCGTTTCAAGTGAATCAACTTTACTAACTATAAGAATGTTAATCATGAGTGAATGCTCACCTTTCGGGGCTATAAAACAGCAAGAATGAGATTCGACGAACACGGATAAGTATGGTCGACAGCGGGATAGCAGGGCAAGAGATAAACTGTTGCGATACGGACAGTAACAAGCATGATCTAGAATTCAATGGAAAACAAATATTTATTATAATTCCAAAAAAATCAATATTCATTTAAACACATAATATATATATATATATATATATTATATAAAAAACAAAACTTGATAAACCTTATAACCTTTATAAATAGATAAATAGAAATCAAAATCTTTATATATCATATTTAAATCAATACAAAAATCAATGCATATATACTACATGAAATATATATCCTATGTACTCTGCCTGAAATCATTTCTTAAAATCAATATAATATATGTGTGATAATATATATACTGTTATACGCATGCTAACACAACATGAAACCAATACCTATATTTTTAAAACCCATAATCAAAATAGAACCCTTTCCATATTGTATTTCGAAGTCATAAATTTATATGCACACTACAATACAAACTTCACGTATATTAGCAAGGAAAATATACAGACATATCTATATATTAGTATTAACATAAGTGAAACATATATTATGTATTCATTGTCAAAAATGTTAACATAACCATAAATATAGTACATTGCATCTACTTCTGCAAGCTACCAAACATATATATATATATATATATATATATATATATATATATATTTGACCATATTATATATATAAACTTATATAACCTATATAATAAAACCAACAGATCGATAGTTTATAAACTAACACATTTATACTGACAGAATATAAAACTTATAAAATCTAACATGTTATATAATTCGTATAAACTAACATATATAAAACTTACCAGAGCTAATATATATACCTATATAAACCTATACATATATACTAGATAGATTATATATATAAACTAAGATATATATACACACACTTCTATATATATGTAAAAGGTAGAGACAAGCTGCTGGAAGCTTCGGCTGGGGTTGTTATAGGTTTTTGGCAAGGCCGGTCGTGCTTGGTCGGAGGGGTCAGGGGAGGAGTCTCGATGCTTAGCACGGTGGTCGAGCAGAGGAGGGGACAGGCAAGGGCTTCAGTGACAGGGCGACACAAGTGAAGAAGGAGGAGAGGTGTAGGGTGCTCGGCGTTGGCGGTTATGGCAGCGGGCGAAGTGTGGAAGAAGGAGGTCAAGGAAGGTGGTGAATGGCGAGGGTGGAAGAGGAAACACGCATGGGCTAGTGTGGTGAGAGGCTGCATGTGTATGGAGGTCTCGGCAACGCAAAAGTGGAACTGTAGGCTTCACGGGTTACGTGCGTGGAAGGGAACGGGTTTAAAGATGAAGGGGAGGGCAGTAGGCGGGTTTTTAGTGGTCTGGGTGGTGAACTTCGGTGATGGGTGGAGTTTGCGGGTTGGAGGCAGCTGTAGTGCCTGCATGAGGAGCTTTGTGGTCTTCTCTGCATATATATAACGTTAACTAATTTTTTTTTCAAATGAACATGTTGGATTCAATTTCTCACAAAAAGAAGAGAAGAAGATAACAGACCTTCATGATGATAGAAGAAAGTGACAAACTTGATTGGGCAGAGATGAACATGCGGGGAAAAGAAAGAGCAAAATCTTGAGCAACAATTTAAAGATTTTGTGCATTTTTTTTATTAATTTTTTTTTTGAAGATAAGTACAAAATGATACAGAGAAGGAAGAAAAGGAAATCAATGGACATACCAATATAAATCAAGACCAAGGAATAGAAAATGTCAAAGTTGAAATTACTGAAAATAATAAAAATAAGTGGCTATTAGTTTTCAGCCGATGGGTAACTGAGTAGACACAGGAAGCCTAAAGGACCAAAATGTGGAACCAATACAAAAATCGTTTCATGGATTTTGACGCATACCGAATTTTGAAATACACAAATGAATATACCGCGGAGATCAGCACGACGAGACGAACAGAATAGTGCATAGAATTAACTTCCATATTTTCTAATGAAAATCTGACATTTGCCGCGTTTAAATAGACGTATATCAAATTTTCGTTGTCAAATTTAACTGTTATAATTTCAAGAAAAATTTCGGTTAATTACGTTATAAAACCCGTTAAAATTTATGGGTCGTTACACCAATTGGCTCAGATTTTCACTAAATTGAAAACCTATGTCTGATCATTGGTTTGGTATCTTGCAAATAAACAAATGAATGCATATCAGAGCACTAAAAGTATTACCCACAATAGAATAATAAAATATAGTAAGTCACATAGTTACTGACCAAGATTTGATATTTCTAATGTCCAGTGTCATTGTCAGTGGCGAGCATGAATAAGGAACATGTCCTATCACTATTCCTACTTTGCACCAGTACCTCTCTGCCAAGGCTATCCCGTCAGTTGTAATGAAGAAGGGGTCGGAACAATGTTTTGGTGACCGGTAAATTATATACTTTGAACATAACACTAGTTTATGTCGATTGTCTTCTATATCTTGTTATGTCTTTTCATTTTCAATTATTCATCTCGACTTTGCATAAGATATACCCCCATCTACCCTTAGTAGACTATAGCTATGTACGTATATATAAGTACCACGGTCCACCATTGAACTAAGATATTATCCCCATTAGCATCCCTTAACTCAGTACCCTATTGGGATCGTCACCCACGCCGTATCATGCTCTTGTTGTCGAGCGTACAGAGGATGCAACGAACCAGAATTTCTATCATTTGAAATTCGTATATTTAATTGATTTTAAATATCCATAAGTTAATTTTATAAGCTGAATAACTTATATTTCGAATATCTAGATTTAATTGGATAATTAAATTGTTAATTTAATATTTGAAATTGCAGAAATAATTGAAATTTGAATTTAATGTGAATAAAAATGATTTATAAAGTTGAATTAAATTCTATTTGAATTAAAATGATGTTAGAGAACTTTTAAAATTGAACTAAAAGTTAATTTATAGAAATTGAATATTTTAATATTTAATCGACGAGTAAAAATAGTCAATTTTCAAATAGTCTCGGATTTCGACGAAACTAGTTTCATTGGATTCGTGATGTTATATTATTATAAGATTTCAAATTTCATGTCAATCGGATTTATAGTTTGTCCGGGGCAAGCTAAAACGCGTAGAAATTCGTTTAAGTAAATTTTAAATTTAAATAGTCGATTCGAAAACCTATTTTCCAAATACGATCGAATTGGCTCCCGATATATGTTCCATTATATTCAGAATAGGGATAAAACATTATAAACACCAGACGTCACGCTTTATTTTGAGCTTGGAAAGTTTTGAGACGAATAGTGTCGTGAATTTTCAATAAAAGGACCTCATTTTCTGAAAATTGTTAAAACCCTAGAAATCTACCTTAGCCGCTGGCCCTAATTTTTTAATGGATAGAGTTTCATTTTATTTCTCCTCGATTATCTTATAATCCATTAATCTATACGAAAAATTGTCAACTAGAAACTTGTAGAGGATCGCGGGACCTTTCCATCCATACGGATATGATTATCCAATTTGCAGTGAGGAGTGAGAAAATGGGCCACGAATGCCTCACGGTCAAGCATGATTTTAGATGTCTAATGGAGGCCAAGTTTGACATAACTCGGAGCAAGGGTGGAGCTTGCGTAGACGAACGGTTTGGTGATGGCCGATCGAATTCTAGTGGATCATGGGGGGAGCAAAGTCGATCGAGATGGGAACGTTTATGGGTTCGAACATGCGTTCGAATGTCTGGAAGGAAGAAATAGAAGTCACGGTCTTGATTTGTAGAAGCTCAATCAACAGTTCAGATGTAAAGTGGGTTTTAAAATTAAATAAAAATTGAAAATAAATTATATATAAATTTGTATAAACTTTAAAATTGCATAACTTCTTCATACGAGGTACTTTTTTAACGAAACGAATTGTGTTGGGTCCGTATTGACGAGCAATACATTTTAGAGCTGGTTTGAAGTTGATCGGAGCTAATGTAAATTTTTGAGTAAAATTGAACGCCTATTTAATTTTATTTGGAATAAAACTCTACAACTGCTATTGGAAGCAATGTGAGTACAACTCACTCTTTCTGACTCGCTAATATTTCTATATAGGCGAGAATAAATTTATATTTTGATGATTAATGATTGTTTGGATGATATGAGGTAGATTATCTATACATTGATTGGTATTAGGATATATTTCTACCTATTGGAGCAGATAAGACCCTATACGTTCCTATGTATAAGCGGATGACCCTTTTATGTGCATCTGCCTCGAAGTGGACATTGTATATATATTTCTAATATCTATATTTGTTGTAGGTGACAGATTAGAGGGATCCAACTAGATTCCTCACCAGTGTCGATATTGTTTATAGATATTGTGATATAAGCTATTATCATATGATATATGATGTTTTGGATGTTGTGATTGATGTATTTAGTGGGGTTGCAGCATTGGGCCTATTTTTGGTAATTTTAAAATATTAAAGTGATGATTTCAATTTGGAAAGGATTTTCAAGTGATTTTGAAAATAGATGTTTTATTAAATTTTGAAGTGTTAGAAATGAATTTATTTAGATAAATAAATGTTATAATTTTGATGTTATAAAATCATGATTTTTGTGAAATATAATTGAAATGTGATTTTTGAAATACGAAGTTTACTATTTAGTAAAATAGTTTAAACGGTGATTGTTGACTTATTATAAATGGATTATATATATAAGATTTATAAAATTGAAATTTTATAAATCAAAAGTGATGGAATTGTAAAAGAGTTTTGTAAAGGATGAAATGGAGATATAAATGGATTTTATAAGTAAATAAGATTTGTAGATTTATAAAATTTATGAAGTTATAGAAAGAACAAATTTTGGAAGTAAAGAGATTTATATGTAATTAACTTATAAATTAGATTTTGGCATATAAATTAGACAAATATAATTGGTTAATAAAGGTATTTTATAAATTAAAGTTTTGATAATATATAAATGGGAATTATAAACATTGTTTTATAATTCTGAAATCAATTGAATTGGATAAGTTAAATATAGAAGTTTATCAAAAGGAGACACATTCACGATTTTGGTCAGTGGATAATTCCTTAATGAATATATAGAAGCAATGAATTTGGTAAATGAATTATATCCACGATTTTGGACAGTGGATTATCTTTAATAAAGGTGTAGAAATATTGGATGTGGTAAATGGATTATATTCATGATTTTGGACAGTGAATAATAATAATTTAAATAAAACAAATGTTTTTGAAGTGGTTTTTAAATAGAAAAAAAAAGATTAAAAGATGCTTTAAAATGTGTTAAGTATCGAATACATAGATTCCAACATTCATTGTTGAAATGGACGCTTTCAAGAAGAATGAAAATGATGGACTATAACACTGTTGTTATAGTAAATGATTTTCAAAAGGAAATGTTTTGTATAGTATATGGGATTTATATATCTATCTAATTTTCTAATCCCTATACTGGTGATTTTGAGTTGTCGTAACGATGTTTTATGCAACATTCGTTTTGACTCAAATAAAAGATGTTAAAGAGAATCTTTTCCTTAAAGAATAAAATATATACTTAATCGTGATTTAAGTATATGTAATATTTTCTACGTGTTGAAAATAAATTTAATAGTGAATTACTTATTATTAAATAAGTATATGGAAATATTTTCCAATATAGAAGTTGAAATGGTTTTGAGAATATATCTTTTTAAAGATAATTTGAAGTGAATATTTGGAAAGTGATTTAGTTAATTAAATGGCCTAGTGATTGTTATGGTGCCATATATTTGTTTGTTTGCTTTGGTAGTTAAATAACCGACTATCAAATTTGGCCAAATTTTAGTTCCTTGACTTGATGTAGGAACTATTTAGTCGTGTACTTAGTACGTTGCCTTCTGTGTAGACTTGATTATCGTTTGTGTTGAGAATGTTGATTCTTGTAGTGCGTAGTATTACTTCAATCTATCGAGCTTTCTTCTTGGCCCGAAGGATAGCAAGTTGAAAGTTGGAGATGTGATAAGTCTATGAGACTTAGTTTCTGTATGAGTTGAGAAATGCTTTTGCGTTATTAGTGCGAAGAGAAAGAGATCGGTTTATCCAAAAACCACTTCGGATTAACGTATATGCAACGATTGTGCAGGTTGTTTGTGATGATATCGATATTTCGAGTTTTCATAGTGGGGGACATCTTGTTGATCATTTGGAGTTAAAATCCCAATATACATATTGCAGCAGTGATCTCTTCATTATGAAATATCCAATGCGAGGACTATTCGCCACTAATCCTAGGGATTTCCCGATAGGATGTGGCAGGAAAGTACCTTCGGTTTGTCCTGTTCCTGGACAACTTGTATGGATGTTTGTCTAACATTGCGTTTCTAAAGATTATGTACATTGGTTTTTACAAACGTACATCAGTGGTGGCGGAGAAGGCAACTTTTATTTTCTTAACACCCTCCTTGAGATGTATAAGCTCAAGGGTTGTATTTTTATGGAAGGCAATTAGTAGTCTATGGAAATGGCCGTGTGGCATTCTAAGTGATATGATATGTGATTGTGAAAGGTAATCATTACCTCAGGCCTCATCAACCGGAAATGACCAAAACCGGGTTAGATGCGGTAAGACTAAGTGGGTCACTCCCAAGTTGGGTATGATCATCCTCTTCTAGATACATCTTTACAAGTTATGACATCGTGTATCTGATTTTTGTGGTTTGTACGCTTTGAGGGCCCTCAGTAAAGGTCGGTAATGACCGGAGGATGACATATTTGGTACCATCTAGTTATAGACGTGGGCCGATCTTGTGTTGGTAGAGGGCAGATGTTTTGTGCCTGAGGACATCCATCTAGAGGTGTACTCGTTCGGAAGGTAGTCCCTTCACCTGGTTTTGTATGTAAATCCAAACTCCACTATGTACCTGCCATTTTGATTTTATTACCCATTTTGGGCTATATGCTGGAATTTAATCAATGCAAATTTTTTGGCCATGATTAATATTATTTGTATACTAGACGCTAGTATAATATCAGATGATTTGATATGAAATGTTTTACTTATCATAAGGTAAAAACATATCCGTGTTTATATGTGGACTTGTCTTACGAGATACTTTTATTTTGACAAAGGAAAAGTTTGGTAATTTAATAAATTCAGTTGAGTGTGTTTCTCACGTTGGTTTACTAGACTAATCCGGACGTCCTTCCCTTTCAATGTGCGGGTTAGACCGAGTAAATTTACAGGTTCGATTTTGGTGCTTTTGGAGCTTCAACAGGAGAGCTGAAGATGTTCATTTCCATATACACGTATCCGTTTTGATTATTGATTATCGACATTGCTTAGTTGTTGTTTATTATCAGTAATTGTGAGGACGGGTTATTATAACAATTCAGGTTGATAACTATTGATTGATTGTTGAACTCTGATTGATGTGTGTATATATATATACAGTTTATGTTTTATAAAGATCATTGACATGATATTATATGTTTTCCGATGTGATGTGAGATTCTGTATTGTTCTGTTTGGTTCTATCTTCTCTCTTTCTTCTCTTCTTCTCCCTTCTTTTCTCTCTCCTGACTTTCCGCCAGTCTGATTGATGTATATATATGCGGAATTGCGGGTCGTCACATTTGGTATCAGAACTTAGATTTGTATATTCCTAAGCTTTGACGTGTACTTAGTATAGATAGGGACAGTAGTACCCTAGATTGAGTTTGAGTGTATTATATATGAGCGCGTATTTCTTAGTGATTATAAAAAATTTTATATTTTTTTTACTTATCCGTTGAGTTGTTTGTGAATTCTGGTCGGTATATGGGACGCCATGTTATCAATAGGGATTTTCAAACACTTAAAACGAGGCGAGTCGACATAGTATCATTTTAAATTGGGTAAATGAAATAATTTTACCTCTATTTTATTTTATATATAAAGGAAACAATTTTTCAGAAATTATTATAGTGTATACAAATTGATTGTTTGGTTGTTTGAAAATGTAAATATATATATATATATATAAGTTAATAAAAGTTGTTTGAATAATCTGAATAAAAGCAACAATTGTAAAAGAATAAATTATATAAACAAGGGAATTATAAAATATGAAATTATAATTAATATGATTTACAATTATGATCTTATATATAAGAAATGGAACAAGCTGAGTATACGTATAAATGTGAGTTATAAATAAAAATAAATTTGAACAAAGAAATTGAAATTTTGAATCCTGTTGATTTTGAAAGTTATTTTTCAAAAGTTAAAGAGATTATATTGTTATAAATCTATGTAAGATAAATAAATTTAGAATGATCTTATATAAGTAAAGTGAAATAGTAAAATTATATAAGTAAAGATTTGTAAATGTGATTTATGAATATAAAAAGGAATTTTAAAAAGAATATAAAGCACAGAATTTACTACTGTTGCCGGAAAATAATAAGGGTGATGACCGCAGCATCATCAGTATCATTTTCGAGTTTCTACGTGATTGATTTTCTACCAATTTTAAATTGAAACTGAAGTTTTATTGTGACAAATAAATTTGATTTAAAATCCAAGCTAAAATTGATAAATATAAGTAAAACGAGTTTTGTACTTATAATATGAAATAATAAATTTAAATTGGTAAAACTAAAATAAATATGAGTTAGCGTAATAAATATATGATTTGAAATTTAACTAAAAGAAAGTTAAATAAAGTGAATTGGATTTGAATTATATTAGATATATTATTGAAATGAAAATTAAACTTAAGGGTAAGTGATTATATAATATGAATTTGAAGTTTAAATAAATAAGTTGTATAACTTATAAAGTAAGAAAATGTAAGTAAAACCAATTGTTAAAACGGTTAAACAATTTTGTTAAGCGGAACAAAATCTGAATTTCAATAGTGATATGAATTTGACTTGAGTAAAAGTTAAATAAGATAGAATTCCATTAAAATTTGTAGTGAACTTAAGTTGTGTAGTTGAAGTAAATGTAAGTGAAGATGAAATGAAACATAACTTAAGTAATGTTGAATGAAGTTGATTTTGGAATCAAAATGAATTAATAAAGGTGAATTAGTGAAATCAAGTGGTTAAATGAATATGAATATAAACTTGAATTGTTAAATGAAATTCAACTTGAAATGTAAAATGAATTAGCAATTGAATTAATGAATCAATTAAACTGAACTAATGGAATATATTAGTAAATGAAATATGGATTAAATGTTAATCAATCGAATGTAAATGAATTGATTTGGAATAATGGATGTAAGTGTAAATTCACGAAAAGCTAAAGAAATTAGGAACTGAATAATTAAATAAAAGTCAATTAGATATTAAACCAAAATTGAATGTAAATGAAGTACATATGAATGTTGAAAGCAAAGTAAATAAATTTGGTATTATTGGTTATATATTGGTCGTTAGATGAATGTTAGTTGATTGTGTAGGAATTCATTAAGAGTTAATGAAATTGAATTAATGAAATTGAAAGTTAAATAATTAAATTCAAATTGGAAATGAAGTGAATCTAAATAGAATTGAATTTGATTTAAATTGGAAGTAAACCAACTTGAATGTGATTAGTGAATGTAAACTAATTGAATTTGAATAAATAAATGTTAGTAAAATCCAATGTAAATGAGTCAAAATGCGATTAAATTGAAATCAATTCAATGAATATTAATGAGATGTGAATTTATATTGATTTGTTTATGGATTTATTGAATGTTAGTTGGATGATGGTTGGATTTGTTGCTTTTGATTGCATTTGCTATATGGCATATATAGTTGTTGTATTGGTATATGTTGTATTGATATTGCTTTCATATATACGAGTTTCTCATTGTTGTTGAGTGTTTAGTGGGTGTGGATGGCATTTGCTTTGCATTTGGAGCTCGCTTTCGCACTATAATTAGCCGTATATGCTCGCTAATAATATATAAGTTATATATCTCGGATAACATATCGTACTTTTACACTTTTTTCCCTATGGAATGCCTCATCCTCGAAGATGAGATGTATATTTGTGATATATATATATAAATGTTGTGATCCTACTATGATCGAACCACGCAAAGGAGATGTTGGCAAAAAATTTTGAAAATTTGAGGCATTAGAAAATTTTGAAAAATTTTTGATAACTAAAATTTTGACATTGAGTTAAAGTAAACGATATTAGTTGGTTTTGAAAAGATAATTATGAACGGATTTGAAAACTCAGAGAAGTTGTTATAAGAAGTTTAACTAAATGATTTTGAAAAAAGTTAAAATGTTTAAATGATTTGGTAAATCTAGTTGAACGAATTGTTTTGAAAAGTTAATGGATTTTGTAACTTTTTCTTACTTCGTAATTTCGAGGACAAAATCTTTTAAGTAGGGGAGAATGTAACATCCAAGGATTTCTGTCATTTGAAATTCGTATATTTAATTGATTTTAAATATCCAAAAGTTAATTTTATAAGCTGAATTACTTATATTTTGAATATCTGGATTTAATTGGATAATTAAATTGCTAATTTAATATTTTAAACTGCAGAAATAATTAGAATTTGAATTTAATATGAATAAAAATGATTTATAAAGTTCAATTAAATTCTATTTGAATTAGAATGATGTTAGAGAACTTTAAAATTGAACTAAAAGTTAATTTACAGAAATTGAATATTTTAATGTTTAATTGACGAGTAAAAATAGTCATTTTTCAAACAGTCTTAGATTTTGACGAAACTAGTTTCATTGGATCCGTAATGTTATATTCTAGTAAGATTTAAAATTTCATGTCAATCGGATTTACGATTTGTCTGGGGCAAGCTAAAACGCGTAGAAATTCGTTTAAGTAAATTTTAAATTTATACAATCGATTCGAAAACTTATTTTCCAAATACGATCGAATTGGCTCCCGATATATATTCCATTATGTTCGGAATAGGGGTAAAATATTATAAAGCCAGAAGGCATGCTTTGTTTCGAGTTCGGAAAATTTTCCAGATGAATAGTGTCGCGAATTTTCTATAAAATGACCTCATTTTCTGAAAATTGTTAAAACACTAGAAATCTAACCTAACCACCGGCCCTAATTTTTTAATGACCAGAATTTCATTTCATTTCTCCTCGATTTTCTTATAGTCCATCAATCTATATGAATCAACTAGAATCTTATATAGGATCGCGAGATCTTTCCATCCATACGGATATGGTTATCCAATTTGCAGCGAGAAGTGAGAAAATGGGCCGCAAATGCCTCGTGTTCAAGCATGATTTCCGATGTCTAATGGAGGCCGAGTTTGACATAACTCAGGAGGGGTTAGAGCTTGCGTAGACGAATGGCATGGTGATGGCTGATCGAATTATAGTGGATCGTGGAGGGAGCAAAGTCGATCGAGATAGGCACGTTTATGGGTTTGAATGTGCGTTCGAATGTCCAGGAGGAAGAAATAAAAGTCACGGCCTTGATTTGGAGAAGCCCAATCAACGGTTCATATGTAAAGTGGGTTTTAAAAGTAAATAAAAATTGAAAATAAATTATATATAAATTTGTATAAACTTTAAAATTGCATGACTTCTTAATAAGAGGTCTGTTTTTGACGAAACGAGTTGCGTTAGGTCCATATTGAGGAGCATTACACTTAGAGCTGGTTTGGAGTTGATTGGAGAAATTATAAATTTTGGATAAAATTAAATGCCTATTTAATTTTATTCGAAATTAAACACTATGACGGTTATTGGAAGCAATGTGAGTACAACTCACCCTTTTTGACTCACTGATATTTTTACATAAGTGAGAATAAATTTATATTTTGATGATTGATGAATGTTTGGATGATATATGATATATTATCTATATATTGATTGGTATTTGCATATATTCCTGCCTATTGAAGCAGATGAGACCCTATATGTTCCTGTGTATGAGCGGAAGACCCTTTTGTACACGTGTCTGCCTCGAAGTGGACATTGTACATATATTTCTAATATTTATATTCGTTGCAGGTGACAGGTTGGAGAGATCCAACTGGATTCCTCATCGGTGTTGATATTATTTACAGATATTGTGATATATGTTATTATCATATGATATATGATGTTTTGGGTGTTGTGATTGATGTATTTAGTGCTATTGCAGCACTGGGTCAATTTTTGGTAATTTAAAAATATTAAAGTCATGATTTCAATTTGAAAAGGATTTTCAAGTGATATTGAAAATAGATGTTTTATTAAATTTTAAAGTGTTAGGAAATGAATTTATTTTAAATACATAAATGCTATAATTTTGATGTTATAAAAATTTTGATTTTTGTGAAATTTTTTGAAATATGGAGTTAATTATTTAGTGAAATAGTTTAAATGGTGATTTTTGACTTATTTTAAATGGATTATATATATATATAAGACTTAAAAAATTGAATTTTTATAAATCAAAAGTGATGGAATTGTAAAAGAGTTTTGTAAATGTTGAAATGGAGATATAAATGGATTTTATAAGTAAATAAGGTTTATAGATTTATAAAATTTGTGAAGTTATAAAAAAGAACAAATTTAGGAAGTAAAGAGATTTATAGGTAATTAATTTATAAATTAGATTTTGGCATATAAATGAGATAAATGGAATTGGTTAATAAAGGTATTTTATAAGTTGAAGATTTTATAATATATAAATGGGAATGAAATCAATTGAATATGATAAGTTAAATATAGGAGTTTATTAAAAGGAGATATATTCATGATTTTGGTCAGTGGATAATCCTTTAATGAATATATAGAAGCAATGAATTTGGTAAATGAATTATATACAAGATTTTGGACAGTGGATTATCTTTAATAAAGGTGTAGAAATATTGGATGTGGCAGATGGATTATATTCACGATTTTGGACAGTGAATAATAATCATTAAATAAAATAAATGTTTTGGGAAGTGGTTTTTAAATGGAATAAAATGATTAAAAGATGCTTTAAAATGTGTTAAGTATCGAACACATAAACTTCAACATTCATTATTGAAATAGACGCTTTCAAAAAGAATAGAAATGATGGACTATAACACCGTTGTTATAGTAAATGATTTTCGAAAGGAATGTCTTGTATAGTATATGGGATTTATATATCTATCTAATTTTTGAATCACTATACTAGCGATTTTGGGTTGTCGTAACGATGTTTTACGCGTTTTGACTCAAATAAAAGATGTTAAAGAGAATCTTTTCCTTAAAGAATAAAATATATACGTAATCGTGATTTAAGTATATGTAATATTTTCTCAGTGTTGAAAATAAATTAAATTATGAATTACTTATTATTAAATAAGTATATGGAAACGTTTTCAAATATAGAAGTTGAAATGGTTTTGAGAATATATCCTTTTAAAGTTAATTTGAAGTGAATGTTTGGCAAGTGATTTGATTAATAAAAGATTAATTAAAAGGCCTAGTGATTGTCATGATGCTAGATATTTGTCTGTTTGCTTTGATAGTTAAATAACCGACTACCAAATTTGGCCAAATTTTAGTTCCTCGACTTAATATGGAAACTATTTAGTCGTACACTTAGTACATAGACTTTTGTGTAGGCTTGATCATCGTTTGTGTTGAGGATGTTGATTCGTGTAGTGCAGAATATTTTTCCAACCTATCGAGCTTCCTTCTTGGCTCGAAGGATAGCAAGTTGAAAGTTGGAGACGTGATAAGTCTATGAGACTTAGTTTCTGCGTGAGGTTGAGAAATGCTTTTGCATTATTGGTGCGAAGAGATCGGAATCGGTTTATCCGATAACCACTTCGGACCAACGTATATACGACGATTGTGCAGGTTGCTTCTGATGATATTGATATTCCGGATTTTCATAGTAGGGGACTGCTTGTAGATTGTTTGGGTTTAAAATCCCAATATACATATAGTAGCAGTGGCCTCTTCATTATGAAATATCCAATGCGTGGAATATACGCTACTAATCCTAGGGATTTTCCGACAGGATGTGGTAGGAAAGTACCTTCGGTTTGTCATGTTCCTGGACAACTTTATGGATGTTTGTCTGACATTGCATTTATAAAGATTATGTACATTGGCTTTTACAAACGTACATCAGTGGTGGCAGAGAAGGAAACTTCTCTTTGCTTAACACCCTTCTTGAGACATATGAGCTCAAGGGTTATATTTTTGTGGAAGGCAATTAGTAGTCTAAGGAAATGGCCTTGTGGCATTTTAAGTGATGTGATAAGTGATTGTGAAAGGTAATCGTTACCACGGGCCTCATCAACCAAAAATGACCAAAACAGGGTTAGATGCGACAAGGCTAAGTGGGTCGCTCCCTAGTACAGTATGATCATCCTCTTGTAGATATATCTTTACACGCTATGACGTCATGTATCTGAATTTTGTGGTTTGTATGCTTTGAGGGCCCTCGATAAAGGTTGGTAACGACCGAAGGATGACATATTCGGTACCATCTAGTTATAGAGGAGGGTCGGTCTTGTGTTGGTAGAGGGCAGATGTTCTGTGCCTCAGGACATCCATTTAGAGGTGTAGCCATTCGGAAAGCAGTCCCTACACTTGGTCATTTGTATGGAAATCCAAACTCCACTATGTACCTGCCGTTTTGATTGTATTACCCATTTTGGGCTTTATGTTGGAATTTAATCAATGTAATAATTTCGGCTATGATTAATATTATTTGTGTACTAGACACTAGTATAATATCAGATGATTTGATATGAAATGTTTTAGTTATCGTAAGGTCAAAACATGTTCGTGTTTATGTTTGGACTTTTCTTACGAGATACTTTTGTTTTGATAAAGGAAAAGTTTGGTAATTTAATAAATTCAGTTGAGTGTGCGCAGGTCTACCAAACTGATCCGGACGTTCTTCCCTTTCAATGCTTGGGTCAGGCCGTGTATATTTACAGGTTTGGTTTTGGTGCTTTTGGAGCTTCATCAAGAGAGCTGGAGATCTTCATTTTCGTATACACGTATCTGTTCTGATTGATTATTGATTATCTGCATTGTTTAGTTGTTTTTTATTATCAGCAATTGTGAGGACGGGTTATTATAACTATTCAGGCTGATAACTATTGATTGACTGTTGAACTCTGATTGACATATATATATATACAGTTTCTGTTTGTAAAGAACATTGATATGATATTATGTGTTTTCCGCTGCAATATGAGATTCTATATTGTTCTGTTTGGTTCTATCTTCTCTCTTCTTTTCTTTCTCCTGACTTTCATCAGTCTATGCTTTTTGGGTCGGACATTTGTGGATTTTTGTCGATTCAAAGGGTACGGATTTACGGGTCATCATAGAGGGACTCCCTTCATAAGTGAAACAAGAATTAACACCAAGTCTCCCATAGAAAATTCTAATTTTCTTCTTCGGTAATCGGCATAGGATTTTTGTCTACTTTGAGCTTTTTTTCATCCTATGACGAATAAGTCAATCTTTTCTATGCAATCATGAATAAAATCTGGACCTAGAACCGGCTTCTCACCGGCTTCAAGCCAACAAGAAGAAGATCGACATGGCCTTCCATAGAGTGCCTTGAAAGGTCCCATACCAATACTAGATTGGAAGCTATTATTGTAAGAAAACTCAAGAAGAGAAATATGATCTTTCCAACTTCCACCAAAATCAAGAAAACATGCACGAAGAAGATCTTCAAGAGTCCATCGGACTGAGGATGATAAGCGGCGCTAAAATTATGCTTCGTTCCTAAAGATTTTTGAAGACATTTCCAAAATCCACTAGTAAATAATGGATCATGATCACTAACAATAGAAGTTGAAACTCCATGCAATTTAAAAATTTCTTTGACATAGAATTTGGCCAAAAGAGGTACGGTCCGATTGGACCGAACGGGAATAAAGTAGGAGGATTTTGTAAGTCTGTCTACTATCACCCATAAACTGTCATGACCTGAACGAGAATCGGGAAGACCGTCTATAAAGTCCATAGAAATTTGATCCCACTTTCAAACAAAAATGTCTAACGATTGCAATAACCCACCATGCCTTTGATGCTCGGCCTTAACGAGTTTCCAATTCATGCAATGCTTAACAAAGTTAGCAATATCGGATTTCATTGCGTCCAAATAATAACATCGCTTCATATCCGTGTACATTTTACTACAACCGGGATGAATTGTAAATTTAGAATGATGAGAATCTTCTAAAATGACTTTATGAAGATCACTAATATTTGGCACGATAAGTCTACCAAATTTTCGAGTGCCACCACGAGCATCGATTTCAAAGTCTTTTAGACCATCGATATCATTTTTATCCCAACAACTTTGGTTAAGAAGATCCAATTCAGGGTCTACCTTTTGAGCTTCAAGGATGCAGTCTAAAAGAGAAGGATGAGCCGGAGATGAATATGAATTGGGTTCACGATGTCAAATCTCACAAGTACACAAAGTCTCGAGATCATTCCATTCGGACATCATCAAAGAAACAATCACTTGTTGCTTACGACTAAGGGCATCGGCAACACGATTTTCCTTTTCGGGAGTACAGAGAATATCAAGAACATAAGATGCAAGGAATTAGAGCAACGTTATTGACGTAAATTAAGTTCTTTTTGAGAAAACAAATACTTTAAAGATTTATGATCGGTGTAGAGAACAAATTTCTCTCCCAAAAGATAATGACACCAAATTCTAAGGTCGAAAACAATGGCCACAAGCTCTAAATCATGAGTGGCATATCTAGTCTCAACAGGCTTTAATTGCCTAGAAGCATAAGCGATAACACGTTCCCTTTGCATGAGAACTACACCCACACCAACGCGACTAGCATTAGTATGAACAATAAAGTTTTGGTTCCCTTCGGGAATCACAAGAACTGGAGCATCGGAATGGAGTTCTTTTAATTTCTGAGAGGAAGCTTCACGTTTGTCTGACCAAATGTACTTAGCTCCCTTCTTTGTCAAACTAGTAAAAGGTACGGAAATTTTAGAAAAGTCTTTTATGAACCGATGGTAATAGCCCACCAATCCATGAAAACTACGAATTTCCATCACACTCTCCGGTCTCTTTCAATTTTGAATTGCTTCGATCTTAGAAGGATCCATGGAAATTCCGGATTCAGAAATAATGTCCTAAAAATTTCACACGAGATTGCCAAAAGTGGCACTTAGAAAATTTTGCTTTCAATAGATTGCTCCTAAGAGTTTCCAACACAATCCGAAAATGCTTTTCATGCTTTTCCTCGGTTTTAGAATAAATAAGAATATCACCTATAAAGATGAGAACAAATCGATCGAGGAAGTCTTTGAAAAATCGATTCATAAGGTCAACGAAATAAGCTGGAGCATTCGTTAAACCAAATGGTGTAACAAGCCATTCATAAGATCTATAACGAGTACGGAACGATGTCAAAGGAATTCTATCCTCTGTAATATGAAGCTAATGAAAACCGGTTGTTAAATCTAACCGTGATAAGACTCTAGCACCACAAAGTTGATCGAATAGATCATCAATCCGGGGCAAGGGATATTTATTCTTAATGGTAAGATCATTAAGCTTGCGGTAGTCAACGCAAAGCCTAAGTGTACTATCAGATTTCTTCACAAAAATAGCTGAAGCTCACCATTGAGAGGAACTAGAACGAATAAATTGCTTCGCTTCCGATTCGGATAATTGTTTACACATCTCCTCGTTTTCCATATTGGATATATGATAAGAAGGATGAGTGATAGGTAAAGCACCTAGAATTAGATTAATCCTGAACTCAATTGCTCGCTTAGGTGGTAATACTAAAACGGGCTCAAATATGTCATAAAATTTACAAACAACGTGAATGAGAGAAATTACATCATCGTTATCGTCATCATGACGGTTTAGAGAATACAGGGATGATACCAAATTGGAATCCGAATTTTTAAGAACAATAAAAATCAGCTTAATAGATTGAAGATGTCGAAGATATATAGTCCTCTCGGGACATAGGATGTGGGCTTCATAATGGTTAAGCCAATCCTTTTCCAAAATCATTCTGAAACCTAAGTAACGCATAACATGCAAATCGGCTCGGAAAGCATAATCACATAAAATAATCTCGACATCTTTACAAAGAAAACTGAGTGTTGCAGATCCACCAACCGAATTCACAATTCTCAATGAAGTCATCTAGCCCATAAAATTTAAAGAAAAGTATCAACAAATTCTTTTTATATAAAAGAGTGATATGCCCCCGTATCAAAAAGAACTCGAATAGGATGATCACAAAATACAATAATGCCATCAAGGATAGAAGGAGATTTACCTTGACCAAGAGAAGTGTTACTTGGAGCTAGCACAATATTTAGCTTTCCCTCTTTCTTGCCCTAAAGTTTGGGACATGAAGATAAAAGATGACCCAAATTTTTGCAATAAGGACAAAAAAGGGGTTTTGAACACTTACTTGCATAATGGTCCTTAGAACCACAATTGTAGCATTATCCATGACTAGGGGTAGGAGTTTTTGCTACCGATGTTGCTTGCTTCCCTTTCTTGTTGGGATTAGGCTTGCACTTAATAGGCCTCTTCTTGTTGTTGTTGAAGTTCTGTTTGGCACCTACAACTTCAACATCACTTTCTTTGTCGACCTCTTCAAGTCGAAGAGCGATATCAATAAGCTGTTCGAAAGAAACTTCTAATTTCAGAAGCATAGGCATTTTGAGATTCTTATTTAACCCATAAACAAACCTCTAATTTTTTTAATAGGGTATTAATATACTTGACCCCATATTTAGAGAGATTCAAAAGATGCGACATAATTTGTCATAGAAGATTCATCTTGAACAAGGTCAATAAAGAGTCGAGCTAAAGTTACTTTTTCAGCTTTCGACACAAACTTCAACTCGAACCTTTCTCGGAATTGCTCCCAATTAAGCTCCGCTTTGATAATCTCAAAAACCAAAAGCTCATACCAATCCAATGCTCTTTCCGGGAGCATCCTACAGCCACTTGCTCGATGTAGATCTATAAGATTCATGCAAGAAAAGATGCGATCGCATGTTCTAAGCCAAGTTTGGACTTCTATAACGCGTTCGGAACCCCTGAATGGCCTTCCACCCAAATTGGTATAATCACTACATAGGCGTGCAAACCTAGATTTAGAATAAGTAGGCTCTGGAATCGGTCCGACAACTTGAGCATTCTTTACAAGATTTAAAAGTTGTTGGGCAGACATAAATACACCATCCTAAGGAGTAGCACTGGATTGACCGGCACTGGGATGGCCGGGTCTAACCACTTCTCTTCTTTAAGAAAGAAAGAAAGAAGAGGAAAAGGTTATTCTTAGAATGAATATTAAACAAACTTGATTGATAAAACCAGGCATCATAAAAGAAAATAGGATAGAGCGGGTCCTAAGACTCGAATTAAGTCCTAAGGCACGATTCCTAAGAAAGACATAGGACGATGATCCTTGCTATAATATTCTATATTGTTCCGAAGTTTGGCTTTGATACTAAGCTGTGACGCCGCACCTCTATACTCATAGTAGCTAAGGACACTACGGGATAATGCCGTCGATGAGCACTAAGAATAAGGCTGTTGAGGAGCGACCATCAGTGTAATTACTTTGTGTGAGTACCGATATGTCAGATAGTATTATATGCATATCGTTTCTAGAGGAAATCTAACGCATCAATAAAAAACTCAAAACTACTACAAAGTGGCTATGTAATCTTTGGAAACAATTATAAAATAAGCATAACATAAATCTATCACATGTATTCATATCACTAAGGCAGAAATAGATATGAATACAACAAATAAAAGTGTACATCAAAGTAGAGGTCATATAAGATCCACTGCATCACAAAAGAATAAGTACAAGAGCTAGACAAAAGAATAAGTATACACAAAGGAGTCTCTATCTCAAATGTATAATAGCAAAACTACTAAGCTAAGTAGTTAGCTAAAAGTCAGATGACGGACCCAGATAAGAAGTCAAGCAGAAGCACCTGAAATACCTCGGTCTGACCCGAGTATTATCTAAGAAGAAAATAATAATGGATCACTCTAGCTATAAATATCATATATAATGAGATAGAATAAGAGATATGACAAAAATGTATGATAACCATAATGCCATACTGTGACAAGTATACATTAAATAGCAAAAAAATCATAAAATATTTCAAATTTTCTCAATCACCAAAAAGAATGTCATATTCTTTATTTTACTAACCGAACCACAAATATTGACAAAACAAATCAAGGCCAAATAGCAAAAATTGGTGAAATACAAATTCCAGAAAACATCAATTAGAAATACAGAAATCACAATGGGGGAGGCCTATCAAAAATTGGAGCATGAAAGCTCACCAACACGTGTATCACAAACGGGACGCTATCCTATGGTTGCTAACCATAGAGCCGGTGCAACGACGTAGTACAATGGTACATCCGAGGAACCTGAAACTCAAATAATTCAGAACAACGACTTAGTACAACGGTATGCTCGATGAACCTAATAAGCCGAAACAATGATGTAGTACATCAGTACGCCCGATGAACCGAACTCCAAAAAAGAACATGGGACGTTGGCCCATAAAAGTGAGTCGAAACTCCAAAGAACCCATAGGTCGCTAGCTTATAAAAGAAATGATACAAAGCTCAATAAAACAAGGTATAGTCCCCTATGTGGACAAAGAGACATCACATATCGCTAGTGTAAATTATAAAATGATCATCATAGGTCAATAAAAGTGTGAATTATGCTAAACTAGTAAATAAATGTGTTTAGATTCATGTCCTATAACCATTGGCTTAACTTAAATATTTACGAAAAATTGTAGATTTCCACTTGAAAATTGTCACAAGAGTTCAGTCGAAAAAGTAAAAAATTAACCGATAAAGTAAATACAGACGTTTCATACCACTTGTTTTGCTAAGTCGTTTAATTAGATTTCTCACGTGAATGAGGTAGGTATACTCTAATAGATTGGAAAACGATTTTAAAAACTAGCTTTGTATTAAAAATAATGTTGAAAACATTTTTTTGAAAGAGTTTGAATATTTACTACTAGTATAGAAACCTTTGTATTTTAAAGTGATAAATCATAGAAATGATTGTAAAAACAATCAATCAACAAAAATTCATATTCGATGACGTGAATCAAAACCATAGAAATCGATATCAAATCCATCAAATGGATATTTCCAAAAATCCAGAAAGAAGTCATCAAAGTTGATAATAAACGATCAATCGGATCAACCAAAAATCGATATAAATGGAAAGCCAAATAGAAATAAGCAATTTCCCTGAATTTAACAACATCAGACGTCTGGTGCTTCCCCCCAGACGTTTGAGCTGAAGGTCTGGAATTTTCTTCCAGATCGCCCAAACGTCTGGGAAGTAAGATCAGATGTCTGAGCTGAAAGACTGGAATTCTTTATTCCGTAGTTTCAGACGTCTGAGAATACAACCAGACGTCTGAGTTGAAGCTCAGGGCAATATTTTGCCTAGGCCATTGATGGCCAAATCATATCGAAAGCGATTGGACGAGCAATGATGGCTAGGAATTCATGCCAAGCGACAACCCAGCCCTATAGACTCACCAATACACTCCGAACAACATGTCCAGGCATCCAAATAAGGATTTCATAGATTTTGACTTCAAAATGCTAATAATTGGAAAGTTCGCCAAACCAATTTAGTTCAAAAGCAAATGGACAAGAATAGATGTTAGGAATTCATACATAACAACTATCAAAGGTATAGACATAGATGTGAGTTCAAGAACCCACCTTTAAACCCAAAAACAACGAATGAGAAGCTCTAAAACAAAGCAAGACTGATTCCTCTTCAACAAGACCTAAGAATCCACAATATATTATCAAATGAAATGAATTTCCTAAGTTAGGGTTTAGGAATTTCTGAAAATTGAAGAGAGATTGAGATGAAGAAGATGAAGAGGATGCTTACCTAAGCTTCTCCTTGATTTTGGGGCTTCAATCTTGAATTTCCTAGTAATCTAGGGTTTAGGAATTTTAATTTCCTCTTCTTTCCCCCATTTCCTTTGGCTTAAAGTGTTAGGGAAAATAGAACGAATGAATGAAGAGGGGGTGGAGTTAGGGTATTTTGTTGGATTAGTGGGCTTAAACCCAAACCCAATGCCCAATAGAAAAATAGCGAAATTCTACTCAACTCCAAACATATCGATGTTTATACTCAAAAAGGTCGTAAATGCCGTTTTGAACTCAATGGAAGTGGTCTCGAGTCCTAATTCGACTGTTTGTAAAAAGTAGCATTTCGAACTTTAATCCTACTAGCGATGCTATATTTAAATAAAACATTTAAATATACAATCCTAAAATATGTCGGTCGTTACACTAGAGATCAAAGTAAAATGTAAATATAGCTGAAAAGCTTGCATCTCACATTTCAACATAGTTGGTCCAACATTGATATTATAATAGTATCTATAGGTTTTTACTCACCTAGCCTTGCTGAACCTCTTCTATCTTAGTCATTCTCAGTTGATGAGGCTTGAGGGTATGTTTTACCTTTTATGTAGCACTTTCCACTTGGAAGGCTAACATTGCCCTCCAAGCAACAATGCAATGCTAGCATTCATATATACTAGTTGTCTAGGAGATGGACAAATCGAAGCACTAATTCTACTACATCCATTTTGGAATCATCCTCAGGATTGGTAGCAAGCATCCCTTGCACTTTAAAGAGCTCCATCTTCAATTCCATCATGTTCAAGATGTTTCCACTTCAAAATGCTTGAACTGGATAGAAGTGGTTTTCGAATAATATATCTGATCTCTAAAAACAACATTCGATAGTTTCCAGTAAAATCAACCTTGATTCTTTAGGATATAGATAGTCAAAGATAAGAGCAGAGATCACCCCCTAATCGTTAGTGGATGGATTTCCATATCATTTGTCCTAGGAGAATGAAATGAGATTTAAATGCACACTACATCATCATTGGAGACAACTGTATAATATAACTCATGTGTTTCTCCTAGATATTTTCAAAGTTACATTTTGGGCCCATATTTGATAGTCGGTTATTTTGACTATCAACAAACACACATTCATATCAGGGATTTATTTCCAAAAGGAAAACCACCATTGGTTAAGCACAAAAGCAACCACTAACCTCTTTAATTAATCTTTTCATTAATTAAAATCACTTTGTAAGTACATGTATCAAAATACTTTTATAAAGATTCATTAACGAACCCTTATATTTTCAATTCTTGGAAAATATCCATGTACTTATGTCAACAGTATATGTATATTCGAAAAACAGAGAAAGATTTCTTTTTTATTCAATTCTAAATTCATTTATAAATCCCTTAATAAATCTCTAAACCCTTTTATAAACTATTTTATAAATCTCTACAAACCATTTTTAAAAATCTATAAATCATTTCTCAAATCATCTATAACTCTTTATAAATCTATAAAACTAACTATAAAACACCTCTTATAAAACTATAAACTCGCTTCTAAAGTTTGTTTATAAATATCTAACCATTTATAAAACACCTTTACCTTGTAAATAATATCCCTTTAAGTCTTCAAACCATTTTATAAAACTCCCCTTATAAAACCAAATCCATTTAAAAACTCTATTTATGAGTCTTGAAAACATTTATAAATATTTAAAAGCCATTTACTTCAAAACACTATTTTATATTAATAATTATTAATAGTAATATTATAAATAGGTAATAATTTTAAATTAAAAAGTTTTAAAAATAATAATTAAGAATTTCAAAACATTAGTAACTAACAATAATAATTAATCTTTACCATTATTGCAAATAGTAATAATTCATTTCCAAAACATTATAGATAAATCATTATTATTAATTTCAAGCTATATTAATTATTTAAATAATTAACTATTCAAAATATTATGTTGATTATATAACATTAGAACAATATTAAATATAAATGAATAATCTCTAAAACTATTAACTATAAATAAATAATCCTTTAAACCAATATTAAATATAAATAAATAAATAATCTTTTAAAATTATCTCTAAATAACTTAGAAAAGACAGATAATAAAGTTGAAGTAAAATAGAAATTAAATCCTTTAAAACTTTTCAAAACCCAATTTCATATTTAAAATCATTTCCTATCTAAAAAACCAACTCCAACTCAAATGGTAATTTATAGAATTTTTAAAATACTAATTTGAGGCCAATAGCTACTAAACACTTAACCAATATCGATATTTATTTTCTACCCCTACAGGGTTAACTTTTGAACATATACCAATATCATAACCAATAATGTCAAACAATAACGTTTGATTTTCAAAAATTTATATAACAGGAATATTATAGAAAACATTTCAACAATGGCGAGGAATCGCGTTGGATTCCTCCAAGCTGCCCCCCTACATTATAGCATATATATATATATCAGCATATGTAAATAAAATCAACAGTGCTAAGGTATCCTATTGGATCCCTCCAACATGTCCTCCTACATCACAGATAATATATAATCGTATAATATGGGTCATCCACTACTGTGCGGGCATATATAAAAGGTCATCCACTCCAGGGAAGGGCATAAATGCAAAACAGCTGATAAAAATAGTAAATCTTCCAAATGTCCAATCAACATATTTTTATCAACTATATAACATACTGGTTAACCAAAAAGGTGAGTTTTAACTCACCATTATCCCAGTCATCGTCGAGGCATTCTGGTTTTCGTCGATGTTCGATTTAGCGGGAAATTTCTACAAGCTCCAATTGTCGTCAATCAGACTTTATCACGTAATATTCGTCGATGTGAACGTAATGAAAAAATCCATGTTCAGTTCTGACCTAATATAGACAAGTTATAGTATTTATAAGATTACGATTTAATAATATAATTAAATCCATTAATTACAACATTATTAACTAATTACCCTCCATATTAATCTTCTTCTCCCTCAACAAGAACTCCTGCTTGTACATGAGATGACACGGCACCGTGGTCGTGCACGACCAAGCAGGGATATGGAGCTATGCTCCTCCAAACTCTATTCCTTCGATTCTGTTGAAATCCTCTTCATGACCTCCTTCCACCGGATCCTGTATCATCACCTCCGCAAGCCCCCACCATATCACGGCCTACCACCCTCCAATTTACTGTAGCAATACGAATTGTTAGAGGTGCCCAAACATCACCAAACTCCGATCAGAGATGCTATTTTTCCTGCTAAATCCAATGCGAACATCCATTTCGATAATTTGACTTCAAATGGCCGCAAATCAAAACCCTAAGTCTCTAACCTCTACTATAAAATGTCAAATTAGCCAAGATTATGAACGTGCTCACTAATCTTTACATGAATACAAAGACCTCTCTGCTATGAATTCAAAATTTTAAATTTTATAATCCAGTATCAAGAATTTGAATTGATTTTCTTTTTTTTCCTTTTGCGTGAAAACCATTAGAATTAAAGAGGGAGCATTTATAAAGGAGAAGAGGAATGGTGTGGGTATGGCCTGATCGTGGGTAAGTATGGTCTAAGATAGTACACGTTTATTTATTTTGTTTTGTTTCCAAAGATACCGAATCTTAGGCACTCAAAATTTCGAACTCCAATCAAAGAGTGTTGGCTGGTTTTCTATACCAAATACCCTTATTCTGAACTCAATCAACTAGTATCAGGCCATAATTCCAGAAGTCAACTTTTAAAATCAATTTATATTAATTTAAACCCCTTTAATTAATTTCTAAGCATTTCGACCTCCCATAACCACATGATACATCCAATCGTCATGAAATTCGTCAGTGTATAATAATTCATTATTACAGATCAAATGGCACTGGTTTTGTCAAAATTCAAGACAATGTTCCGAAAGGCTATTACCACACATTAATTAAAATGAATTATTATTAAACCATTTTAATTACTTTTAATTCTAAATTAGTATTATCGTTCTCATTTAAAATGAATAAAATTAAGATTTCCAAATCATTTTTATTAAATTAAATCTAAGATTCGATTATTTAAATATTCCAATTATTTAAATTCACTATTCAAATAAATCCCTATATTTGAAATTTAAGCTATTCCATTTTAAAATTAATATTCCAATATTTAAAATCAATAAAGTATTTTAAAACCAAATGACTAAATTCTTGGTCGTTACACTCTTCCTCAATCATCTTCTACAATTCTCCAGTTGTGTATATGTGTAAATAAGAACAATTTTTAAGAATTTAGAATTTTGGAGGAGAAGAGAAAATAGCAAAGCTGTGACGTCGCTCCTAAAATATGAGTTTAGAAGTGAGGGTCTAGATCTATATTTATAGGGGTTAAATCAATAAAGTCATTAGATTAAACTAAATTAAATCTGAAACGTGTGGCCTTAGTTTACTGTTAATTTCAGACGACCCACGGTCGACCACTACTCGACCATATGTATTCTGGGTCGACCATGTGGCTTTTAAATCTTTGAATTAATGTGTTGATAGATTTTTTTAATTTTATTCAACGTGTTCAAACATTAAGTTATTTGTTTCCATTTACGTTTTTTCCAAATTACATTTAATGTAAACTTTTCTTACTGTCTAGACTTCTGTTAACATTGGTAATTAACGTTGATTAATTTTATTACCATAATTAGTTATTTCTTCTTTAAAAACTTCAACCGTAAATAACATTTTCGTCCGAACTTCGATCGGAAAACTTTATGTATGAAAGTTAATCGGAAAATCGCCACAAACCCAATGATGAAACTGTAGCCAAATTTCGATGTTTGTAAAAAAATTATTTTTCGAATTATTATTTATTTATTAAATTGCTTTATAATTAACTTTCATAAAATCATAGGGTGTTATAACATATAATTATACGTTAAAAAAATTCAACATATGTATATGCAGCATGGCTAATAAAGAGCAAATTTTTTATTTTTAAAAACTTGAATATATAATATTTGAATATACAAACATAATGTCTAATTTAACACTACATCATACTTAGATAATATATATATATATATATATATATTTAAAGGTATAGTATTTTCGGCATAAATAAAAATAATTATATATATTATTTTTAAATATTATTTAGGTCAATATATATAAACCAATTATTTTGATATATATATATCATAAAATTATGTTTTATATTTTATAAAACAAAATTATTACCTAATTTATTTTCGATAAAAAATAAAAAAACGTTTTTTATCTTAAAATTATTTAAATATATTCCAAAAGGTTTAAAACTTTTTTTAAATTATAAAATTATATATTAATATTGGAAATTACAAAATATATTTCATAATTTTAATGTAAATTTAAAATTAAGTACCATTTTTTTATTAATTTTTATAAATTTTAGCAAATATCTATATGGATATTTATTTAAACACATTTTAAAATTTTAAAAAATATTGTCATTCAGATAACCTAGTATTATATATATTTGAAAAATATATGTTTTTTTTAATTTTAAAATGCTTATATATATACATACGCATATGTATATTTTATTATAATATTATTTATGCACAAACATATAAGTATTTAATATATATATATATAATTTTTATATATATACACATTCGTATATTGTTTTCGATTTTAAAATATATATGTATATACATACATACATACATATTAAATTATATTTTATGCAATTTATAAATAATTTAAATTTTATACATATATTAATAAATATGTAAATATATATGTAAATATATAATTATTTGAACAAAGTATGATCTATATACATACATGCATGCACGCATATATGTATGTTTGTAATATTTTGTTAATATATAAGTTAAAAATATATATAAACATATAAATATTATATATATTTGTTAATAATTCTCCTCCTTGGGAATATGCATTATTAAGTAGTAATCGATGTCATTCAGCAGCTCCAGAACCTTCGTTAAATAATGGGCTAGCTCGCTCCCTTACCTTGAAATTCCTTCTTCACTTGATAGATCACTAATTGAGAGTCGCTATATATATGCGACATTTTGACTCCCAATTCCTTTGCTATCTTAAGTCCCATGGTTAGTGCTTCATACTTGGCTTTATTGTGGGGAAATCAAGTTTCAAAGCATACTAGATTTCTTGTTCCTCGAGGACTATTATAACTACTTCTACCCTAAAGCAATGTTCATTAGAGGCTCCGTCCATGTTCAATTTCCATTAAGTAGTAGGCTCCACATCTTCCTTCTTCTCTTCATCTTGGGTGGTAAATTCGACAAATGAAGTCGGCCAACGCTTGTCCTTGAATCACCCTCTTGGGATGTTAGGATATATTGTGCTGGCTCATTTTGATGTTCTACTTCAATAGACTTCTTGAAGTTTTGGTCGATAAGAACTCTCTCAACGATTTTTCGGCCGGTAGGTTAATTCAGTGGGCTTGGAAATAGGGACGTAACTTCCTCAATGCAATCAACAAGTAGTAAGATAGCTTTTCCAACTTTGGATAATTTCTCTCTACTCCAACAAACTACTTACTGATGTGATACACAAGCTTTTGAGCTTTGAATTCTTCATGTATTAGAGCAGCACTTAGTGCATGAACAGCTTCCAAATAAACAAACTAATCGTCTCCTTACAAAAACTTCGATAGAACTGGTGGTCTCTTCATATGATTAATTAAGGCCTGAAAAGATTTTTTACATTCCACTATCCGAACAAAATTTCCTTTATCCTTTGTAAGGGCATCAAAGAATGGCATACACCTATCTGTAGCTTTTGAGATAAATTTAATCAGTGCAGCTACCTTGTCGTTCAAGATTTGCCCCTCCCTCCTTGTCTTTGGGGCTTCAATGTCTCTTGATGCCTTAATCTGCTCTGAATCAGCTTCCATGCCCATTGAATGCACTATAAAACCCAAATATTTATCTGATGCAACTCCGAAGGAACATTTTTGTGGGTTAAGCTTCATTCCATAACTTCAAAGTACATCAATCATCTTTGAGAGGTCCTTCATGTGGTTTTCATCAATCGTTGTGATTTCAGTAGCATATCATCCACCTATACCTCCATTACACATCTGATCTAATTCTTGAACATCTAATTTAACAATCTTTGGTAGGTTGCTTATGCTTTCTTCAGACTGAACGACGTGACACAGTAGCAATATAGTCCTAGATCAGTAATGAAGCTAATGTGTTCTTGATTTTGAATGTGCAATGGTATTTGGTTATAGCCAGAATAAGCATCCATAAAGGATAGCAACTCATATCCGGCAGTTGAGTCCATAGGCTAGTTAATCTTTGTCAGTGGAAAGATGTCTTTTGGAAATGCTTTATTTAAGTATGAATAGTCCATGCATGTTCACATTTTCCATTAGACTTCTTGACCAGCACTACACTTGATACCCATTTAGGGTATATAGCATTGCAGATGAAGCCATTTGCCTTCATCTTATCCAATTCCTCTTTTAATGTAGCAAATCGCTCTAGACCCAAGCTGCATCATTTTTGCTTCATAAGAGAACATCCAGGGTTCGCATTTAATGTATGGCACGCTATCTCCAATGATATTCCATACATATTGGAATGCGTCTAGGCAAAAATATTTAGGTTTTCCCATGGGAACCCTATCAATTCCTTCATCTTCACACTAAGCTAAGATCTAATCGACTGGGATGTTGATCATCAGCTTAATTGGGGCTACCCTTGCATCCTTCGACTCTTTCCTTGAATCTCTAGATTTGTAGAATTTACTATGCTGCCCAAACCAGGGCTTAGGCAGTGGTTGTCATGCATTCTCTGGCTCTTAGAGTCACCTTCACCTAACTCCACCAGCAAGTCAACACATCCAACAAGCGTTGCTATCCCCTCATTAAATCCCTAAATCTGAGATTTGCAAGGCTTCATATCCTGGCCATCCATCATCATGTAGTCATAAGTCTTCTTAAAATTCTTAAATAAAATATTCATTGAGCTAGCTACAATCGATGAAAACATGCTTTACAATAGTTGGCCCAATTATGGTCGTTATCACTAGGGAATCAAGCACTGACTCTTCTACCCTATCAGCATTAAGATTCCTGAATATTATGTCATCTATCATCATCCTTAGCTACTTTGTCGGAGCTCCATCTTCGATGGCAAAGTTGCTCTCCTAAATGACATGCTTTAAAGAACTACCCTACCTCTTCATCTCGTTCTAGCTCTTCTCGATCGAATGAGGTCCACCAGTGATTGTATTGATAACAAGTTTTTTTCCACGTTGGCTAGGTTCATATTCACTAGGCCCAACCTGCCTCATTAAAGTATATATCCATGGGGTTAAAAATTTCCTTAAGCAATATCCTATGGGGCTTTCACAAACTGCCAAAGTTTCTTTTCTGAATCAAGTCTTCAATTACATCTCGTAAATATCTGCATGCATTAGTATTGTGCCCATGTGTTTCATGGAAGCGACAATACTTCCTAGATATTTTCTCTCCTTCCATCGACTCCCTCCAAACCGGCTTCTTATTGTTCTCAATACCTTGTGTCGCAAGATATATTCTAAACAATGTCATTAAGCAAGGTGTAATCCTCATTTTTTGGGTACCTTGATGCTTTTTGAATCCCAGTTTCCCACCTTGAGCACCCGTATTACCTCTCTTTTGTTTATTAGTCTTATTTGCGACATTAATAGCAACAATTCTGATGCACTCCTTGGTCTTTTTCACAGCAACATTACTCGGTCATACCTTAGTTGATTGCTTCCCACCAGCCTTTTCAACGATGTATCTGCCTCTTCCAAGCATAGATATTAGGTTATTTTTCTATAGAAGTCCTCCGAATATTAAATAAGAAGTGAAAATATGACCGAAAATCGGAATATATAACAATTCAACGTAGAAATGTTGTGCAAAATTGTGGATCATTGTGACATACATGTGCACATATACATATGCAAATACTTATACATGTCACATGAGCACGTATATACATACAAATATACTTATATATATATATATTAAAAAATATCTATGATATTTTTCTGAAACCTCTTCCTTAGGTAAACCTAAATTCAACCTCATACAACCTAAGTACAAGAACATGGCTACATACATGGGGGGATGTTCGACCATGGATGATGAGGTAAGAGGGGGGTGTGAAGGTGAGGCAATGGTGCTGAAATGGCAAGAAAACATCTCGATATTTTTATTCACATTTTTGCCTATAAATACCACCATCCATCTTCACTTCATTCACTCATAAATTCCTAAGCCTTCTTCACTTCTTCTCTCAACTTTAATGGCCTCTTGCTTAAAGAAAATTATGGCAAAATGTAATTAAAATTATATATATATATATATATATATATATATATATATATATATATATTATACAGACACTTCAAAACTAAAGAAAATCCACTCCTTTTCCCCTTAAAACCAAAAGCCACCACCTCCTACACTAAAGAATAAGCCTTTCCCCTCTTCTAAGAAAGGCGTGGGCACCCTACTACAAAAGGCAAAGGCCGAGCCCATCTAGGACTGTAGTGCAAGCTTAGCAAGCTAAATTTTCCGAATAGTGGAGCTATGGTCGCTTTAATGTTAGTTCGATTAAATCCAAGGTGATAAACTCTAATTATATTATGATACATTGGATGATACATACGTTTGGCTATTCTTGGTTGTGATGATTGTGAATCATGTTTGGATATGATGATACGTTTGTTTGGATGTGTAAATAATTCACGTTTAATATACGTCGAATATCACAAAGGAAATCACTTTCCTTTAATAAATGAAATGGTGTATATGAGAGTGTTAAACCTCTTTAAAATGTTTTATAATCGCTAAAATCCAATTTGATGAATTTTTTACAAGTTATGGAAATTGAGTCAAAAATAAGCACGTCGCGTAATGGCAGTTCATGATTTCGTGCCATAAAATTCAAATCCATTTATACGATGGAATAAAAGTCATAATTCTTTGTAATAAGAATTTTCTGAACTCTTATAATCATATTTTTCAAACAAAAGAAAATAATTAAGATCTCATTTAGTAGATTTTGAAACATGAGCAAATCAAGTTTTCAAAATAGTTGCTTTGGCAGTTTGAAAACCAAAGCGATAAATTCTTTAAAATTGATATTTCAAATTATTTAAAAATATTGGAATAAATTCAATAAATAATTTAAAATGGTTTAAAAGAGATTTTAGTTATAAAAATAAATTTCTAAATGATCGAAAAGTTGTTCTAATCGAATAAGGCTTAAAAGCACTATTCGCAGCGCTTTTTGTAGCATGTTTAATAACTTTTGAATTATGGCTTTAAACTTAAGTATTCTTTTTCAAATATTTTATAAATGTTTTCAAATAAAAATTAAGTATTTTAAGGAAAATGTGGAGGTTTTATAAATTACTTTAAAGAGTTTAAATAAATGATTTAAAGAAAAGCTGTTAAAATCAAGTGATTTAATGTTGGATCTAAAAGCCAATGAGCAGTCTGTATTTTTCTATTTATGAGATTCGGATGTGAGGTGTATAAACTAAGGAAATGTTTAGGAGCAACCAGTTCCATGGCTCACTTGGCCTCTATAACAACCCTAATTTTTGATAACATTATTCAGGAGATTTAATTAGATAAATTAAATAGAATAATGTAAATATTAAAGTGATAAGGGATTAAGATTTGAAAATAAATTAGAGGCCGATCGTGAGAGATTTGACTACTCGTAGTGTGCAGTTAAGATCGACTGTTAGTTTTATTCAGAGTATCGACATGTTGTCCTGTTTAGAGGTTCGACCAGTGTTGATCGAAAGAATTGCTTCTAAACAGAAAGATGATCCAGTATTACGTGAGAGGATAGAAGGCTTCAGGTTGGAACCGAGATCGATGATTTATCGGATTTTAGTCTTGACCAGAGAGGATGGTTGAGAAAAGAAAGGACAATTATGTTTTCTGAATGTTGAGAGCTTAAGGAGAGAAGTTCTTAGAAAATGTCATCGATCCAAGTTTACGATTCATCCTAAAGGGACCAAGATGTATCAAGATATGAAGAGAAGCTTCTATTGGGAAGGTATGAAGAGGGATGTTGGCTTGTGGGTTAGGCAGTGTGAAAACTGTCAACAAGTGAAGGCCGAACATCAAAAGTCGAGTGGCTTGCTTCAACCTTTGGAGAAACCAGTTTGGAAATGGGATTCGATATCCATGGATTTGATAGACGGGTTGCCAAGGTCAAATTAAGGAAATAAAAGTATATGGGTTACAGTGGACGGGTTGACCAAGAGTTTCCATTTTAATCCAGTTGAGTCAACCAGGACGACACCTATTTTAGCTAAGTTGTTCATGAAGAACATAGTTAGACTACATGGAATTCCTAGTAGTATAGTTAATGACAGAGATGCTTTATTCACTAGTGAATTCTGGAAGAGTCTATAGGATGTATTACGTACCAAGCTTAAGATGAGTACTGCATATCACATCAGATGGATAGGTAGAAAGAGAAAGTCAATAAGGTACTCGAGGATTTGTTAAGAGTTTGCATATTGGACTTTGGTGGATCTTGGGAAGATCAACTACACTTAGTGTAGTTTTCCTCAATAACAGTTATCAAACTAGTATAGGAATGGTGCCTTTTGAAGATTTGTATGGAAGGCTATGTAAATCACCAGCATGTTGGTTGGAGACTTGAAATAGATTATTCTTAGGTCCAAATCTGACTAGAGGGGCAATAGAGAAGATCGAGTTGATCCGAGAAAGGATGAAGGAAACTCAGTCCAAACAGAAGAGTTATGCAGATAAACGGCATAAAGACCTAGAATTCTCGTTTGAGGTAGGGTTTTCATTAAAGTATAACAAATAAAGGGTGTGGTACGATTTGGAAAGTCAGGTAAACTGGCACTGAGATATGTTGGTCTGTTCCTAGTTATAGAAAGGATTGGGAAGCTCGCATACAGAATAGAGTTGCCGAGTAATATGGCAGGTGTCCATTATGTGTTTAAAGTGTCTCATCTTCGCAAGTACGTGCATGATTCAGAGACTACTATTCCTCTGACAGGGTTGGAAGATTTAATAGTAGAGCCTCATTTGACTTTTTTTAGACAACCATTTTGGGTTGTAGCGAAAGATGAAAAAAGATTGAGAAACACGACAGTTAGGTTGGTGAAAGTTCAGTGGAGCGACAACGAGGACTGTACTTGGGAGATAGAAGATAAGATTAGAGATACGTATCCTCATCTGCTTGTAGGGTGTGTCTATATTAGATTTATATAGATATTTTCTACTGAGGTAGGCTAGAATGGTTGTCGGGAGTTGTTACGGATGATTGCTATGTTTAGTAGGTAGTCCTTACTAAATTTCGAGGATGAAATTATTTAAGGAGGGGACCCTGTAACAGCCCTAATTTTTGATAACATTATTCAAGAGATTTAATTAGATAAATTAAATAGAATTATGTAAATATTGGGGTGATAAGGGGATTGATATTTGAAAATAAATTAGAGATCGAGCTTAATGATATAAATGGGCTTATAAATGGTTTTAATTAACAAGGAAACAAGTAACGCAAGGGCTTATTAAGAAATTACCACACCATTACCATATATTCTCGTTTCATTTCCAGTTCACATTTATTTAACAAAACACAAACAAACGTACACAAAGAGGAGCAAAGCCGGCCATTAGGAGAAAAGAGGAGAAAATCATTCTAAAGTTAAGGATTCAAGCTAGAGGAAACTAATCAAGAATCAAATCTCAAAGTCCTTATCCTAAATCAGGTGAATAATAATAAAAACCATCTCTATTTTGATTTTGTGATCATTTAATTTTTAGGTTTAAGTGTAAAACCATTGTGATGCTTTTTGATTGATGATATGCTTGGATTTTTATGGTATGTTTGATTCAAACAAGATTGTTTGATAATTGTTTATACGTGGTTTTAAGCATAAAACCAATTATAATGAATTTCGAATGCCTTGAGGAAATTATATGTTATGTAAAACATGATTTTGGAGATGGGCTTTAATTTTTATTATTTTCCAAGCTTTGGAAATTTTATTATGAATTTTAAAAGGAAAATATGTATAATTGGGTTTAGAAATTAATTTCGATTATTTTATGAAGAATTTGGGTCTGGAATTTTTATATGTTAGATAGCATATAGAAAGTGAATTTTTGTAATTTCTGGGGCAGTAATTTACTATGGAAATTAAATTATTTTAGAAGAAAGATTTTATTATTTTAATTGTTTTGTTTAATGGAATGGCTTATTTGTGAAAAATTAATCCTCGTTTATGTGGCAGTTATTTTTGTAAAGAATTTGAAAAGTTATGGCAACCAATCAAATGATTACAAATAAATATATTAGTTATAATGTACTTACTTTAAATAGCATTAATTCAGCCTTTAACTAGAAAAGTAGGTTCTGCCTCTTTTAGAAGCCACCTTTCGACCCTATGCTACCGCCTTTAACCAAATCAAAACCTACCAGGTTAAAACCAACAAAGTTGAAACCAATACACAAGATATCACAATGTTGGTACGTAGTGGATTGGAGAAGGGTGGAAGGAATGGTGCCGAAACTTTGCTTTCGATGGGGTCGAAACCTTTGTTTAATTTTCCAAAGAAAGGCGCTTGTCTATTTTAGTAAATGGTTTCGAAGGAGTCGAAACATATGCTTTTGAAGGGGTCTTTTTATATTACTTTCAAAGGGTTTGCCGTCTCTTTTTAAATTGGAGCTACTGATTGAGTTACTTAGTTTTAAAATCAATGCTTTTGAAAAGGGTAGGTTCGACCAAGTCGAAGCCCTTCTGTCGTCCCTATGTCATTCGAATGGATTGAAGTCATCAACCAATTCGAAAGGTGGTTTTTTTAAACCTATACTATGCCACTTTCTAAAGTCTTCGAAAGGATTCAGGTATTTCAAAGACAATAGCTTCGAAAGGGGTTTCGAAGATATCCTTCAAATATGCTACTTAAATGTTTTGAGCTTTTGAAAGGATGGTTCCAAAGCCATCAATTTTCCCCAAACAATTTATATGAAGATTAATGTTTTCGAAAGGGGTACTTTCATATATATATTCATTTAGACCCAAAAGATATTTTTAAAGATACACTCAATGTTTTAGAAAGGGGTACTTTCAAATAGTTTCGAAGCTATGCTTCTATAATTGAATGGTAATACTTAATACATTCAAAAGGTTTCGAAAGAAAGTTTTTAAAGTGTTTCAAATGGCAGGTGCCTATTATTTTGAAAAGAAGATTTGAATGTTTTTGAAAGGAAGTTTTCCAATGTTTTCAAAAGTAAAGATTAAAGGTTTCGAAAGCCTTAGTTTTCAAAAAAAGGACCCAATCTCAATTTTAAAGGTAAACCCCATGGCATTATAAAGAGCTTTTAAATGCTTTTAATTGGAGTTTTTAAAGAAGCTTTCCCTGATAAAATAATAGGTTAAAGGAACTAACCATGTTTTATATGAAATTGATTTCAAGGATATTAAACTACAGATGTTGGTGATTATTATGTTACTATGTTTGCTTCTTCTAGTTTACATATTCACTTTAATATGGACCCATAACTGTAATTTGGGAGTAAGGGGAAGAATAACTAGTTAGATTGAGCCAGTAGTGAATATAAATTGAATTAACTCCTGAATGAGTAAAATTGCATCCAAGAGGTCAGATAGACCATAATGTAAGATGTTTAAATAAAGAAGTTGTCAGACTGACAGGTTCATAGTAAACCAATGAAAATTGTGTATAGGGAAAGTTATTGCAGGGGCTAATAGGTTCATGTAAACCAATGAAAATTATGATAAGAAAAAGTTATTGGCAGGGTCCAATAGGTTTGTAGTGAACCCATGAAAACTATATCTGAATTAAGTTATTGACAGATGTCAATAGGTTCCTAGTTAACCTATGAAAACTAGGATAAGAGGGAAATTATTAGAGATACCAATAGGTTCAGAAGAACCCATGAAATAATGAAGTTATTGGCATGGCCCAATAGGTTCTTAGTGATCCCATGAAAACTATGAAACCAGGAAAGGAGTCCATCAACATTAAACAGGTTATTAGTCGGTCTTTGAAAAGTAAAAGGTTCATAGTGATCCTAGAATTTACAACTAAGACAGATAGTCAAAATGAATGGGGATGGGTAATCCAGAATTGACTTACTTGTTTGCATATCACCACAATATTTCAAATTGCTATGTTTTAACCATTGTATATGCAGGAGCATAGTATATGTTTTTTTTAGAATTTTGGATGAGATACTAGTGAGGGGAAAACCCATTTCGCTAAGTGGCGTGGTCTCACTAGATATCTAAATGGTTTGAGATGGTGGATTATTATTCATATCAGGCTTTATGTCTGACTCGAAGTTTATGTTTTCCCCTTAAACTCTCGGGTGCTCAATTGATTTTGAGTAGTTTAAGAATTGAGGTTTTCAAGTACCTCCTTAGATGAATGAGCTTCCGGAGACGTGCAGGAGGCATGATAGCTATTTAGAGTTCCTTTCTATTTTTGATTTCGCTGTGTTGTTTGTGTTGTAATGGAAAAGTTTTTAATTTTCTTGTAAATACTCTGATCATCCAAAGGGGCATCTTCATATGTCGCTCTTAGCATATGTTGTAGTAATTATATTTTCTTTGAACGTGGTTCTTGTATTGAGATTACGTAATAAAATTGAATTGCTTTGAAATGGAATGAGAAAGTTCTTTGTTGAATTAAAAAAATTTCCATGTCCAAGTGTTTCTGTTATATCAATGTATCTAACATTACTGTATATGGTTGTCGATAATTAATATCTATGGATGAGTGCAACATCCGTAGCTATTAATGTTAGACCTCTAAGTGGGGGGATTTTACAACCTCTTTCCTGGACGAGGAATAATAAGGTTGAAATGTCGAAAACGGGACAAGTATAAAAGATTCAAATTAAAAATTTAATTTCATACAACTTGGATTGTATATAAGTAATCTTCTAATACTTGGTATTAAATTCTGAGGAGGGAACTCATACTATCCATGTGAATTTAAAAGGTGGTTCCATCGTTATTCGATGGATAGTAAATGTTGAATATGGAAATTGATATTGAGTAGAATTAGAAAAATTCTATTGACCCTTTTTACTTAATAAGGTTTAGCAATGTATATATGAGAAATGATTTTGATTCGGTATTTTCAAAGTTAAAGAGAGGTTTAATAATTCCATATATACCAAAAAGAAAGGTTTTAAAGATATATATCTTTAAAAGATAATTTTGATAAAGAGAAAGTAATTAATCAAATGATAAGTACCTATTCACTTAACTTCTTTTTGTTGATGATTAGTTTGAAGGAACTGAGGTCGGATTTGGGCGATTCCTATCCGAAAATCACTTTGAACCAACTTACACATTCGAAGCTGAAGATATAGAATGATAATAAATGAAACGAAGTGCTATTTGTCACTGACCCTCGAGGGAAATTTACCATATCATATATATATATATATATATATATATATATACACATACATACATACATACATATATATTGCAGTAGTATCTTCATTGGATATTTGATGCAAGGGCTGCTCGCAACTAATCCTATGGATGATTCTTGATAGGATGAAGTAGGAGAGTTCCTTTGGCTTGTCCTGTTCTTAGACACTTGTATGGAAGAATGTCTGATATTGCATTTCTAATATACATGTACATTGATTTTTACAACATACATCTGTTTGATGGTGTAGGAGGTAACTCTCATATACTTAACACCCTTCTTCGAGACAGACGAGCTCAAAGGTTGTACATTTATGGAAATCAATAGTGTGTGATGGAATTGGCTATGTGGCATTCAAAGTGGAATGTCTTATGTGAAAGGTAGTCGTTACCTCAGGCCTCATCACCTAGAAATGGCTTAAAAAGAGCATGCCTTAGGGCTATGTGGTTCGCAACCATTAGGGTATGGTCATCACATTTCTAGATTACTCTCTATATGTCGAGTATGTTGTATACGCTATGGGATCCCGGATAGGTCGATTATGGTCAGGGTGATGTCATGTTCGGTTTCATCCGCCACTAGATGGGTCTGTGGGTAGGCCGATCTTGCCAGGTGAAAAGGTTTCAAAGGGGTTGATCCTCAGTGCATCCCCCTAGAGGCCAACTATACAGAATGTACTCCTTACCGGCTATTGCATGGAAATCAATTCTTCAATAAGTGCCTTCGGATTTGATTGTAGAACCTATTATGCTGGAATTTAATTATTGTAACAATTTCGTCTAAGATTATATAAGTTTGCTTGAAAAGTATTTTCAAAAAAATGTCGTTAAAATTAATATCTTTGTTTTTGCATAGTAAAGATTTTGGTTATCATAAGGTAAAAATCAATTCCGTATTTATGTGCACCATGGTCTTATGGGATACCCTTTGTTTTTAAATATCTGTATTTTGAGTTCTAACACTAGTCCCATGACTGGCCCGGAGTTTATTTTCGTTTTCCCTTAAACTCTGGTGCCTTATTTCTCGGCCAGCCAAGTAGTTAGGTAGCATGGAGCATTTTGAAAGGAGCATGGAGCTGGAGGGTCCTATGTAGATAGTTATCTATTTTCGCTATATTATGTATGATTTATCTACTAGCACATATGAGGACATGCAATTATAAATATCCTGGTTGGATAAGTACTTACTGAAACTATGACAGAGCAGTTTGGAGTAATTGTACATACTACTCATATGTATAATTAAATGTTGAATACGATGTGAGATTCTATTTTATTTGTCTTCTACCTTTATTTCTTTTACCCTATGATAATCTACCTCTCTAGCACTTAAATTTGCGGCATCTGAATACTGAGGATGTATTAGCATCGATTTCTAAGGGTCGAGAAGGAGGGTCATCGCAAATAGCTTACCTTAGAACGGATCAAAGTTTCGACAGGCTTTTTTTGGATCAAAATTTAGGCATGTTTTGAGATGGGTTGTTATAATGTCCATCATTAACATCAACATCATCCTATAAGTCGATAAAAACATCATTGTTCATAACTCTGAGAGTAGGATTGGTGTCGACTTGTAAGGCCAAATCGGTGCTGAGTTGTCTCCTACTAACCTGAGTTTTCTTGCTCCAACTTTCTAAGTCCTAAATTTCTTCCCCTTCATTTACTTCTTTTCATCTCTGTGGTTTCTATTTGATAAGGAGGAACTATCTTCTTCAGAATCAATAGGTAATAACTCCTTCCAGTTCCTCCTACGATTTGGGATAAATGGGTTATCAAATCCATATTTTCTTTCATCTATCCATCATAGATTTTTGGCTCTCCATTACCTTCTCGTTCATTTCCCTCACCATTCTATCCAAATAAACAATGGTGACCATTTTTGATGCAATTTGAATTTCTGCGGTACTACGTTGATTTGTTTCCTCTCCATGTCGAGAGCCGTCATTCTTTGCATCATTACTAGGTATGGAGGTACTAAACATTTTCTTAGCATTCCTAGTTTTCATTGCCTTTGTGGATACTATGATAGATTTTGTGGAAACCTAAGTAATAACATTTGGGACGTTTTGGTTAAGTTCTAAAGATTACTGAAAACGATAGTATTTGGCACTTTAGAGTATATCCTTTTAGGGTTCGACTGAGGCCCGATAAATCCTTAAGAGGTATACTCCTATATTTAGTTTCGAACATAAATATACAATAATATTGAATTATCTAGAGTTTTTGAGTCATGGTTGCCACGATCGTCTTGATCGGTCGAGATTTGGTTTTCCCCGATCCTTGTGATCATGTCGAGATTCTGTATTTCTTGATCCTTGTGATCATGTCAAGATTCTATGTTCTTGATCTTTGGTATCAATCAGTAGAGGCGATACCACATTTGTTTGTTTGCCGCATTATGGAATTGGTTTCTCTGTTTAGGAACATTATGATTTATTTCATGATTCTATGTCTAGTGACTAACGTGAGTTTGTGACGAAATATATATGTATACACACACATGTGCCTTAAAGTAAATTCTAAGTTAAATTAATTAAGTAACTTCTTATATTTTTGACATCTATATTTACCTATATTTCATTTATTCTCAAGTTATATCTTACTCTTACTCTTTTGGATATTTAGAGGTAGTCTGATCCGGGTGTTATTTTAATGCTCTGGTCAGGCCGAGACTTTGTAGATTACATGATAGGTTGACCTTTGGATGATTGTGCTAGTATGGAGATAAACATATTTTTGACTTTTAGTTTACCTCATTTAGGATTCGTGTTTGTTTATGAGATGTATAATTGAGGTAAAAAATTGTATCAGATGTGTAGTATGTGAATCTAGTGTTATATTTGATAGACTCTCACTTTTGTATATGTATATGATGTTTATTATTCCGTTGTGATCTATGACTATTGTTTATATGATATACTATTCTAATTCTAAGAAACTGGTGTGATTATTACTTTGAACTGAGACGGTACACATCAAATTTTATTCCAAAGATTAAATTGACCGTAAGAATGACATGTCGGTGTTAGTTTAAAAATATATTCACAATCAATCGCCCTTATTAAGCCGTATTCTCCATATTATTAGACGACATTATTTATAATGTTCTTTAATAATATGGGTATCACGGTGGGGTCATTACATAGAGAGTGCAATTTTACTCCTGTTAGTCTTATGATACACATAACTATCAATGATATTTTCCTTAAAACCAAAAGAGGTAGTAACATTACAAAATTTATGGTACCATTAATGAGAAGTTTGTTTGAGTCCATAAATGGATTTCTTTAGTTTGAAAACCATGTTCTTTGGATCTTTGACAATAATATTTCCTGGTTGCACCATATAAATTATTTCTTCAATCCATTGAGAAACATAGTTTTAACGTTCATTTATTGTAACTCAAGGGAAAAAACTATAATGAGTGCCAAAATTATTATAAATAATCCATTTAATGAAACCAGAGAGAAAGTTCCTTTGAAATTAATGCCTTCTTTTGGGGTAAAGCTTTTTTCTAGAAGACTAGTCTTATATCTTTCCATACATCTTTTGCAACCCTCTTCGTTTTAAATATTCATTTACAATCAAAGCATTTCTTACCTTTAAGTAAGGGGACATGACCCCAAACTTCATTATCTTGCACAGATTTATACCCTTCATTCATAACTTCAATTCACTTTTAAGAATTAATATCTTGCATGGCTTGATGAAATTCGATTGGACATTTTCCATCAATCCATTATTTTCTTTTATCTCTTGAGAAAATACCACTTAATCATCCACAATGAACTTATCTTCTCTCCAGTGGACCTCCTAAGTGCAATACATCTTGAGGTTGCCGAGTTCGTTGTTGTGGAGCATTGATCTCAGCTTTAAGAGAGTTTTGTTTGACATTGTAAAGTTGAGGTTTTGATTTACTTCTTGTTCAATGACGAGAATGATAACCTATACATTACTATAAGAAGTAACTATAGTAGGAATCAAAGGTTATGATTCCTTTTCAAAAATAACGTCTCTTTATTTCTCCCCCTAAACTCAACACCTTAAAAAATTTCATAGTTCTAGTCCCAAAATATTTCCTTAGTATGGGATCATTAAACTTATAACCTCTCAATCATTGATAATAACTAATAAAGTGGCCACTAATATTTTAGAGTCCAATTTTCTTTCATTTGGCCTATAAAGGCTTGCCTTGGTTGGACATCCCCAAATATAAAAATGCTTTAGAATAGTGTTTTTCTTTATCTATCTGATGCACATAAGTTGTCCTGGAAACTCGTTTAGTCGGTACTCTATTTAGGACATAAACTTTTGTCTTTGATGTCTCTCTATAGGGAAATTTGGTAAGGTGGCATGAAAATCATACTCCTTACCATGTCCTTAAGAGTTCAGTTTTGTCTCTCAACAACACTATTCTTTCTAGGTGAACATAAAATAGTATAATATGGGACTATTCCATGTTCCTCTAAGAATTGGGAAAATTTCCTTAGACATTGTTCACTAGACTTGTCAGATCTACCATAGTATTCATCATCTTGGCTAGATATAAAAAATTTAATTTTTATTCTTATGTTGGTTCTTAACTTCTACCTTAATTTTCTTTAACATGTCCATGAACTCTATTTTTTTTACAGAAAAGGGAATGTAGAGCAAAACTACACAGCCAGAGCTTAAAATTAAAATATATTAGCCGGTCAACATGCCTGATCAGTGCCAAAATGGATAGTAGTTTGAGTCTTAGAGTTCACAAAACAACACAGCAATAGCAATATACATGCATAATAAACATAGCAATATGAAAAAAGGAAAACAATAAGTTATTTTAAAAGCCATCTAGGATCGAAAATCAAAATCCAAGCATGTCATCAAAGTTAGGAGCAAGGACCACCTCGTAGCTACCAACAGATTCCCTATCATTTTCTACGTCTAGACCATGGACTATCAAAGCTAGGATCCTGTGCCTCAAACCTGTCTAAGTATAAAATAGATGTAAAATAATTTTGCAAACGTTAAGAGAACTTCGAGATTTATTTCCAAAATAGGGTCATTTCTTTCAGTCAAAATTGACCAGGCAAAGGCGAAGAGAAGCATATCAATATGAGGGTTGCTAGAAAGGTTGTATTGCCAGTAGTCAAAAAAGAAGCGAATGAAGGGAATTGGTTTGAGAAGGTGAGCAATGTAGGTGGTCCAAGTGTAGAAAGAAAAGTCACAATTGGAAAAAAGTTGTTCCAAACTTTCAGGCTTCTCCATGCACATAAGGCGGTCAGGGGAAATGGTTAGACCCTTGTTAATAAGATATCTCTAGTATTTATTTTTCCACAAATGAGAAGCCACATCAACAATTTGGCATGGGGAGGGGCAGCATATTTCCACATTCTGAGGAAAGAAAAATGTCTACCGGAGTCATTGAAACAGTTGTCGAGAGATCTGATCGAGAAGGAACCCTTAGCTTCGAGACCTTAAGTAAGCTTGTTGGGGGATTGGGATACGAAAATGCTAAGGATCCAAAGGTGAAGGTATTGAAGTTGGGAGAGAGCCACGATAGTGATGGAAATATTAGAATGGATGGCTTGGATTCCTACGTCGAAGACCTCACTGGTCGTATGGTTTTGGTTGGACACTAAGTTGAATAGGTCAAGGAAGAGGCAAAGGGGAGAAGAATCCATCTAGGTATCTTTGCAGAAGCTATAGCAGCTACCATTACTAATTTTCATGATCAAACCATGAGTTACCCAATGGAAGGAGGAGAGCACTCCGGACCAAAAAGGAGAGAGGATGTAGGTAGGAGAGTTGTGAAGGATAAGGCTGTTGTTAGGGGTGTAGTACTTACATAGCACCGAAGGCTTTCGAATCACATCAGAACCAGAGACTCCTCTCCAAATCCACTTAGCTAGGAGGGTAGAGTTAAAAATGTACAGGTCGATCACTCCCAAGCCCCTTTGGGAGATAGATTTGCACACAATGTCCCGGTTAACAAGATGACTTATCTTTAAATTTGAAGGGGAACTATGCCAGACGAAGTTTCTACGGATTTGATCAATTTTGGAGATAACCAATTTAGGAAATTTATAAAACTATAACCCAGAAGTGGGGATAGCAGTTAGTATAGAGTTGAGAAGGACAAGTCTACCAGCCCTGGAGAGGGAGGAAGCTTTCCAACAGCCCAATTCGCTATTTTTGGATATCATAGAGAGCTAATCTGACCTATGGAGTTTGGAAGGGTGGATGGTGATGCCAAGGTAAGAGATGGGGAATTAATCAAGTTTGCAGTTGAGAGCATGAGCGATCTGAGGGTCTAAGTCCTCATCACACCCAAGTATAATGATCGAGCTTTTGGAGAAGTTGATTGAGAGGCCAGAGGTAAGTTTGTAAGAGTAAAGAAAGACTTTGAGGCAGAGGATCTGGTTGGGGTAGGGAACAAAAAAAAAACGGTATCATTGGCATATTGGATATTGGATACGTTAAGGTTCGAGGAGGGGTGGAAAAATTTAGCGAGGAATGAGATTGAATCGCAGTTTATTCATCCTATTGACGGCATCAACTGCTAAAACAAATAGGAATGGGGACAGGGGATCACCCTATCTTAAGCTTTTGGAGGATTTGATATGTCCCCCCTCCACCCCATTAACAAGAACTTTGGACATGCTAAAGCAAATGATGGAGTTAATCTAGGTAATACAGGTAGGAGTGAAACCACAATGGCGAAGGGTATCAAGGATGAAGTCCCAACTGATGGAATCGAAAGCCTTGGAGATGTCAAGCTTAACAAGAGCACAAGGAGTGGATGTGGTGTGGCAGTGTGAAACCACCTCCTAGGTAATGGCAACGCTATCAAGAATCAACCTGTCGATGATGAAAGCTGATTGTTCTGACTCAACAAAGGTAGGGATGAGGGGCTTGAGGCCGTTGACAAGGACTTTGGTGATGAGTTTAAAGGATGTGTTAAGGAGGCTGATAGGGCCAAAGCCAAAAAGAGAGCAGGCCCCTGGTTTTTTAGGAACGAGAACAATATTGGCGCAGATGATTTTAGCAATCAGGGAAAGGTTGGAGTGAAATTCAGCAAACATGTTCATAACGTCAACTTTAATATTCTTTTAAAATTTCTTGTAGAAACCTAGCCCAAACCCATCAGGACCTAGGGCTTTATCGTCGGACATGTCCGCAAGAGCAGCAAGAAATTCCTCTTCAGAGAAAAGACAGTCATGTGTGGAAAGAGAGGGAGTGGAATAATGATCAGACCAGAAAATGAGAGGGCGAGGCGTAGGGGCAGGGGAGAGCAGCTATTTGTAGTAATTGGTAAAGAGAAGGTTGAGGTCGGCCTTCTCATGGAAGGTGTTGCTTTCGTGTTTAGTTTCAAAGACCAAGTTTGCTCTACGTCCGCCATCGACTAATCTATGGAAGTATGAAGTATTCTTGTCGTCGTCTTTCAGCCAAACAGCCTTAAATCTTTGATGCCAACCGATTTCTTCTTGCTTTTGGAGTCTCTTAAGATCAAGCTCAAACGAGGTAAGGGTGGAACTTTCCTCTTAGGGGTCTAGATTCTTCCAAGATGTTCAGATCTAAAATAGAATCCTGGAGGTCAGAAATGCGGGTTGTAATGAAGCTCTAGATTTATTTAGACCAAGATTTAAGAATTTTCCTAAGAGATCTAAGTTTGAAGACCAACATGGCGGTGGTAGTTGATTGGATCAGGAAAGAGGACAAGGCTATGGCCATCAGATCCTCGAATCTAGGTTCCATAAACCAAAGATTCTCGAACTTGAATCTCGATCGTGGAGGAGAAAAATTGTTGGAGTCGAGTAGAATAGGTCTATGGTTGGAGAATATGGTGAGGAGGCCATAAAATCAATCAAGTTTAACCAAAGTGGGACTAGAGCATTTGTTACTCCATGTGAACTGCTTATTATTAATAGGGGGATCAATTAATGCACAAGAATCGATGAAGGAGTTAAAAAGGTCAGAATTAGAGGAATCAGAAGAAAGATTGCTCTTTTTTAGGGGGAATGGTTAATATTAAAGTCTTTACCAAGGATCCAGGGACCTCGGAAAAGGTTTTGAAATTCGTAGCAATTATCCCAAAGGGCAAAGCACTCAGGACTGGCATGAGGGCCATATATGTTTGAAAAATAGAATAAAGAATTAGAAGGGATATGCTCTAGGATTACGTGTAAGGCGTTAGGATGTTTAATGACCTGTGTCAACTTCCATTGAGATTCGTTCTAGGTGGTAAGAATACCACCCTTGGAGCCAATCGCATTAAAGTATTCTCAACCCATAAGAAAATTCCCTCCTAGACTACAAAAAAGCAAGAAATTAGTGTAGGCTATTTTTGGTTCTTGGATAAAAAGGATATCTTGATGAATAAAGGCAACGATGTTTTTAATTAGGGAACATTTATTAGGGGACCTAGACCATTAATATTCCAAGAAAGATCTTCATATAGAAAAGGAGATTCTCTTCTTCTCTAAAGTTTGCATGGCTAAAAGATTCGATGAACTAAATATGATTCCCATGCAGCGAGAATTTTTCTCTCAAGCTTTTATTAGCAAAGGCAAAAGTAGCAGGTTGAAAAAAACTACCTATGGGCTGCGAAGGCGGAAGAGAAGTATGCTACACCAGACGGCCACATCAGCAAATCGACGTGGTGGATAGTTCCGCACTACCGGCAGGACGCGGAGTAAAAGGTTCCAACTGCAAAGGAGGGTCGAGATCCATGTCCAGGATTTGGAGCTGTAGGTTCAGAAAAGTAGGGATTTCGAGTAGAAAGGCTTCAGTAGCGGTAGAAAGGTCTAGGATTTCGGGCGGTAAAGGGGTACGGACTGCAGCTTCTAGATACAAAGCATCAACAATGGGTACCACCCTATGGGCCTAACCAGATGGACCCTCTTAGGCATCTCTAGGGGAGCACTAGGGTCCTTGGGGATTTTTTTTCTTAAAGCAATCTCTGCTCTCACCGAGTTTATATTAGTGTCATCTTGCATAGCGTTCTAACGATGGGGAACAAGTATGGCATTAGAGTTGGAATGATCGAGGGAGCCAAGAAAAGATTACTTCCCCTTCCAACATTTGATGTGTCTGTCACCAAAGATAAGGCCAAAAAGGTCAAGGGGTGGGTGATGATGCTCCTAGGGTTCCACAGTAAGTTTGAAATCAGGGTTGTCTAAGGAGCTATTGATTGTGCAGGGTAGGGAAACCTCTTTGTCAACATGCATCTGGGAAAATACAAAGAGATGATCAGTTAAGGCCCAATCTCGAGAGTATAAGTCGATAAAGAGCACAAAAGGTTTGAGAGATGAGAAAAAGAAGTCGTGGTTGAATAGGCGTGCTAAGGGATACCATGGATATGAACCCAAGAAAGGATGAAGGATTCACAGGTATAGGCATGGAGGTCAGGAGACCAACAGGTAACATATAGGGCTCCACCATGCTAATGAAAGAAATGACGACTCATGGCAGTATCAAGGAGGTTAGTAGAGGGGAAACGAACAATGTAGCTCTGATCAACGAAGATGGAAATGTCCTAGTCATGTCGGTGGATAGCTAGAGTTAAACAGTGATAGACGTCTTTGAGTGACCAGAGACTAGCCATGACAGAGAAAATAGTGAGGTTGTTAGGGTTATGGGTGGTAGGTTGAGAAATTTTGGCGGCTAAAGAAAGTGGAATAAAGGAATGGTTAGGGGAGGATTTGGAGTTAACGATATAGGAGTTATTATTGATTTGTGGAGATGGGGCCAAGGGAATGATAGGGAGAATTTGAGAAAAGGATTTGGAATTGGAAGGGACAGTCTTGGGTATTGGGCGAGCAAAGAAAAGCCTCCTCTACGTTTTAAGCAGGAGACACAAAAGGGTGAGATGGCCATAGAAGCCACACTTAAAACACATGCGTGCAATTCTACAGGAAGAAGCAACATGACCAATAAGAGCACAAGTGAAGCAATGGCCATTGGACCTGAGGAATTTTAAAGTTTTGAAAATTGAAGCAAAAGGACGGACGAATCCTTTTTTCCTGGCAGTAGCAATATTAGGGCTGGAGGGTGGAGGAGGAGGAGTCGTAGATTTAACAACCTCCGTGAATATTCGACTAGAAGGTAGCGAGACTCGCCTGCTACCAACTTCGACTTCAACGATCATAGGAACAAAAGAAGAGGAGCCAAAAGGTAGAGGAAGCAAGGAAGGAAGAGAAGAGCAAGAAGATAGAGAGGCCTAAGGATGAATGACAGGGCATGGGAGAGGCTGGAGGAAGAAGGCAATCACAAGAGAAAGGCAACCACTAAAGATGATTATAAATTCAAGTGGTTCCCTATCATACTAATGTCAATAAGAATTCTAATTTATCTTGAACCATATCTTGAATAATCGTTTATGAATGTTATAAAATATTCCATGATGACTCAGGAAATGGCTCAAAAATGTCTGCATGAATTAATTCTAAAACATTTTTTGCTCTACTGGCACCTAATTTCTTATACATGGTTTGTATTCCCTTGATACACTCAAGACATTTTAAAATTCAAGGGATTCCGAAATGTTATCTAACTTAAGCATTTGAATTTTGATTTCAGATATATGACCAAAGTGCATGTGTCACAATGTGCTTGAATTTTCCTTATTAAATTTTATTTTATTGACTCGCGATTCCACATGCAAGGCTTCATTATAAAATCTATTAACATCAAACATGTATAAGTTATCACACACATTTAGTGAACCAGTTTTAACAAAAGTTGAATAAATAGATAAAGTAAAAATTATTATTTCTAAATGAACAAAAATAACCAAAATTTTCCAATACAGAAACATAAACCAAATTCCAACTAGTGCGAACCCTGCTACACACACGGATATCTGCCAAACAACTAATAAACAATGCAATATTTTTTTAAGTTTAATGATAACATGATTCAGGTTCTTTTTATAACATGGTTCCTTTAAGTATTCTATGTAGATTTTACTTTGTAAGTGATTAATCAGAGCTACAAAATCAATTAGTTGATGCTATCTTCTGGAGCACCCTTTCATCTATTTTTCATATAGATGGGATTACTGTCAACATAAGTAACAATTTTTTATATAAAAAATGCAATATGTAATTCCCCTTGACTTAAGACAACATTGTAGAAGATAACGTATGTGTAAGAGTGATAAACTGTATTTCCATTTGATACGACTGAAAAAATTATTTGTTGTAAAGGTAGAACACGCGATGAGGTTAATCATAGGACAACCTGTAAAGATTTGAATACATAGAAAAATGCAGTCCCGATACACTACATAAAGAAAGTTTATTAAAAATTAGTTCCAAATTAGGATGGGCTCGTTTTATATTATGGTTCAATAAAAAGTGTGCATAGCTTATACATCTTTGGTGAATAATCAAAGCCTATAAGTCTGATGTAGTCTAAATTTTTGATTATTCTCCAAAAAGACCATGTATATAAACGACTGTTATGTAGACTCATTGAAGAAAAATTGGAGTTCAATATGTAACATCATCTGACTGCAAGCATGGCATAAATAACATATATAATAGTGATAAACTATGCACTTCCATTTGATGTGACTGATAAATTCACTTGCAATAACATTAGAAAAATGAAATATTATTCAGAGGAGAAATTTTAAGGGAGAGAAATACTTAATAATAGCCGATCTTGATACATTTATTGCAAAAGAGCATAATATCATCTTTAATCACCAGGTCTAAACATAAAGGTTGATGTCCTCCTTCTATGTGTCTCTACACATCCACAATTTAAGCATAATAACCAAAGGGAAAAACTTATGTGGTTCATAGAAGTGCACTATGATATGGTAGTAGATAGCCTGGAATTTTTTTTCTAACACCTACTTCCTTTAATGTCGTGAATCATACTGAATTGATTGCACATTACAACTACAAAATAGTGATCCAACGTATGACATATATGCTCATGAACACATATAATTAAGTGAACTTAAATTTCAAGAACCGTATGGAACTTACATAGTAGTTAGATGTTTTGTATTTTGTACATGTAATAAATATGGAATAATAATAATAAGAGGACCAATATGTAAGTGTTATCTGTTGCCTTGCATTATTCATTAGTTTATTTTGGCTACATGTTATGTAATCAATCTATCATCTTCCAGTTCCTGTAAGAGATAATAGCTAAATTAATCAAGTATGGCAATATAATTTATGGCCTAAAAGCGGAACAATATTATTTTTTGAACAGTCAAAGATATGTTTACGGGGTTAAACATCAATTTGATATTACCAATGATTATAATGCTTAACACATTTTATTTCAGAAAGTAATCATAACTTCTTTCATAATATCTTACTCACTAAAAAGAATATTGCATCAAATAAAAACAACTACGGTATGTTGTGAAAATCTTCATATGTTATTACAATAGCTAATATATGTGCAAAGAATGTTAAAATTGTCATATGTAACTTACTAAATTCTTAAATTAATGAAAATGACTACAAAGTTTGAAAACAAAGAAGTAAGCACACTTTAGTATTATTACCCAATAGATAACATATCGTATTAAGGATCATGACTTGGTTTAATAAACATAATATATCCATGAGCTAAACCATCAATTCTACTAGGTTCACTTTGATAATCTCATTCTCATCAATATGACATGGGTACTATACACAAAATTAAAGAGGAATCAAAAAATTATATTATCGACAATGCATAATACAAACATTTTTTTGTTTTTAAACTAAAACATTTTTTCTTTTTAAACTAAAACAACAAAATCAATGTAATAAACCATTTGAAGAAATCTATTCTTAAAACTCTTATCATGGTTGCACCCTTATCTAAATCAAGACTGCAAATTGTGCAACATTACTTCTCAAACGAGGGTTTGGTTAATGGTAGTAACTAGTAACAGATCAAAGCTGTATAGAAGTCCCTATATTATATTATTACTTCACCAGAAATTCCTTGATTTAATTTTTTATCTCTCAAATCCTAAATTTATATTTTTTTGTCAATCGAATTAATAATGAGTAACTCTAATAAGCGCTTGTAATAAATTCGATATACTTTAGAATCAATTAAACATAGTGATGTGCATGTAAATGTGCATATATTTACATCCATATTTTATCTATTTTATTTAAATAAATGTCATATTTAGGTATTTAACACGTTTAAAACCAAAATTCAATTATTTTTAAATCATCATATATTCATCTACATATAAGGGCAAAATGGTGACAAGCACCATTGTCCAAGTGGTTAATTGATTCGGCTTTGGTGCAAGAGGTCACAAGTTCGAAACTTACTTTTGAACGTTTATTGACATGGGATATGTTGTCCCAATGATTTATTGTATATAAAGTACCATTTCGAAAAAAAAGGGCAAAATGGTCATTTCTGTGCATGTGTCAATTTGAGAATTTTTATTTGGACATTTTTTATGATTTTTTTAGGAATTTGGATGCATATGGAAGAGGATTTTATGAAGATACATGCATGCACAAATGAATACAAAGGAATGAAGAGGAAATAATTCAAGCTCGTGATCATGAAGGACCCCACCCACTTACCTAAATCTACAATTAGAAGCTAATGGACAACTAAGTGGAGTTAAAGTTTCATGCATATTTAATGATGAATTAGTTAGAGGCTAATGGTTATTTGAAGACCACATTTCCTAAAGGGCATTTTGGGAAGCACCATAAAAATTGAATTAGGGTTTTATGTATGTATAAATAGCCCTCTTATGTATATGTAAAAGATCTACTGCTCTTTTAATTTACTTAGAAAAATTAAGCAAGCAAGTTGTAAATAAAATGTTTCATGAAATAAAAATGGCTTCCTAGCCTCTTTCTCTTCTCTTTTCTACTTGTTTTCCTTTACTTTATGTTGATGTTTATTTATATGCTTTCTCTCATTTCATGTTTATAGCTTAGATTTACATTCATGCAAGTAATGTAGCTTTAATTTTTATGCAAGTGTAAGTAGTTAATCTCTTTTTCTTCCTTTGTTTAGTTCCATTTCTTTGCTTTTTAATGTTGAAATTTACAATTGTTGATTTAGTAACACAAATGAGTAACTAAACCCCTTCAATTTAGGGGCAATGAAGCTCTCTAACTTTATGTAAATTCAACATTTCAATTATTTATTATCTCTTTTATTTGTGCTTTATGAGAGTAGATTTTGATGTAAGTTTATACAAGTGGGTTTGATAGCTTATTTTGCGAATGAGCTATTTTTATTCAACATAAACACAATTTGCATCATCATTTGCAAATTGATTTTTAATTTTGAAATGAAAGTAAAAAACAAAATTTGATGATCTATATTACTAATTACAATACTAAAAAGATCGTACTTAAAATAGCTTTTGCATTGGCTACATTTTCATGAGAATTTATAAATGGTTTATTTGTTGTATTATAGCTTGATGGTTTAAATTATGTTAATTAATAATATAAATAAAACATACTAATGATAAATGCAAAAATTATTTCACTTAATATCATAAATAGAGATCATAAGTTATTTTTTTGTTGATTTACAAAAATATCAGAATGGATTTACCTCTAAATTGTTCTCTAATCTCATAGTTTTTTACTCTTATTTTAATTCTAGTTTTAGTTTCATTTTGCTTGTAGTTAAAAATTTCCTCTCCATTTGGTATAATTTGATTGAATAGACTTTTAAAATCTAACAATTCCCTATGAATCAACCCGTACTCGCCACGTACTAACTTTTGTACGTCATTCGCTTGTGGTTAAATTTTAATTTGAAATTTGTCGGCTATTTTCTAAACCGATAGAAAATTCATTGTTAAACAAGCTTTTGGCGCCATTGCCAGGGAATTTATTTTGATTTCAATTTTCTATTCTTCGAATTATTTTCGTTTCATTTTAATGTATTTTTATTTTATGTGTGTTTGCAATTAAAAGAAAAAAAAAGTGTGTGTTTGTCGTTTTATTTGTGTTTTAAATTGTGGTGTGCTTGTAGTTCTAATTTCAATTGCATTTGCATTTCTATTAAAAAAAGAAAAAATACACAACTTCAAAACAAAAAAAGGTTTTATTTCTTTTCAATTACAACTTGCATTTCATTTTCGTACATTTATTTTATTCCCTCTATACAATTGGCATTTTCAATTTTAAATACACTGTTCAGAAAATCATCACTGCTGCACTCATCATATACATACCATACACATCACTGTGCAGTACAAATCAAATCAAACTACTGCACTCATCATTCCGTGCACATCAAATTTTCCTCCTTACCACCTACAACTACTGCCTCAACTTCATTTCCACCCATAAACATTCAAAAACTGTATAAAAACACACAACACTCGACCAATGTACAACCACCACCAAAAAACCACTCAACTTCACCAACAACACATCACTGCATCTCCTACCATCATGGTGCAATTCACTTCACCAGAGCATTCTTCACCAGTTCTACAATTCCAAACCCAACGCTATATCTTGCTACTGCCTCATCACCCTTTGCCATATCATTTCACCATCACTACCATACTCAAACAACCATTGCTGCTTGTATTCTCAAATCACAGTCCATAATGATCATTACTAACTAACCCTACCAACAACCATTTCCAACATCGCCACGGCGACCACACTCAATCTAAAAACTACTGCAATCCTCTCTTCTATCAACCACCTCCTTTGCCTAAACAATGAAAGAGGGGGCTATGCGGTAGGATCGTGTAATATGGAATAGCGGAATGATATAGATAAATAACGATAATAAGTAAAGTAGACACCAAGACTTTATACTGGTTCGGACCTCTAGTTCTACATCCAGTCCCTAAGCTTCACTTAGGAATTTCACTAACTAACACCCTCACTTCACCCGGAGGAATAGGTTTACAACTTACCCGAATAACCGAACAGGATTTCTTGCCTCAACTACCGAAGAGGACTTTAACTCAATTACTAAAAAACAATATTCGACTTGTTGTGTTCTTATCAACACTAATGAGTCTAATGTAGTACAATGTTCCTATAATCTTATTCTCGAGAGTATGCAATGTGTTTGTGAAGATTTAGGAAATGTCAATTGCTATGAATTAAAAGAATCTTATAAACAAAACAGTGATTCAAGCAATAGATTGGTGATTGCTTTGAAAATATCTAGAGAATATGATCAAGAAAATAGTAAGATTAAAGCAAGAGAATTCGGTAACTTGAATGATGTTAGAATTATGTATATATACTTGTAGAAGAGGTGCATTTGTTATCAAAGGTCGCAAATAAGAGATGCTTCCATTTCCATTGGCGAATGGTTGCAACTCTTGGGAGGAAGAAGGTATCCATTCATAAAAAATTCGTAGGTTCAAATTCAGTCGACTGAGCAGGGAATTCAGTCAACTGAAAATATGAAGTAAAATTTTCAGGAACAAATTCAATCGACTGTGAAGGAAGTTCAGTCGACTGAAACTGTGCATATTTATATATTTGTACCAGTTTCAGTCGACTGGCTATTTCTGTTCAGTCGACTGAACTTATAAAATATGCATAGTGAAAGCTTAAATAAAAATGAAGTTTATAAAATATTTTCTAGTGTTCGTGCAAGCCTCTTGAGAATAGATTTTAACAATAAATCTAGACTAAGACCTATATAAAAAATCATACTTATGTTTGTTTGGTCTTCATCGATCTTTCTTTAGCTTTGCACATATCTCCTCTTTGTTTGTTGAAGCACATTGTCATTAATCAAAATCTTCGCGCATCAACATTCTCCCCTTTTTTGATTGATGACAATACCGATTTATTCTAGAGATGTATTTACTTATTTTCTCCCCCTGAATGTATGCACTATCTTTCCTACAAAACAAAGTTAGTACCATAGATTTTCTCCCCCTTTGTCATCGACAAAAAGGAAGAACTAACAGTAGAAATATTTTATCAAAACAATCACTGAAGCATAGAAAATAGAAAATTTGCATAACCATGACTTAAAAAGGTTAAAAATGTTGCGTCGAATAAGCACAAAATGGCTATTTATACAAGCCATAAGAAAGTTAAAAATAAACATCAAACCATACTAAAATTACTCATCTTTATCCCAGTCATATGAACCTTCTCTTCCTCCTGTTGGTTCACGTATGACGGGTCCTCCTGTTGGTGGTCTGTACGCTCTTCCTCCTTGACCACAACTAGCTCCGCTTGCGCTGCTACTTGTTTGCTCTTTGGATGTCGTCCATGTAAACGTAGGTGTCGGACGTTTGCCGCGAGATGTCAAAGCAGTAGTGGTGCTTGAGCACGAGATTGCATCCCATAGCTTGTTGAAGAATCCTTTGATTTTGTCAAGCTTGTGATCTACCTTTTTAAGACGAGTGTCAAGAATTTGTTGATTTCTTGACAATATCCCCAAAGATTGGTTGGTAGTAAAGCTTGGGTCAACAAGACGAATTTCATCATGTTGCTCGAAATGTTCTTCGTGGTGAGGTTGTGGAGGTTGTTGTTGTTGTTCTTGATGCCTTGCTTCCCATTCGACGAGTGATATTATGCGAAGAGGTCGAGATGGGAGTTGCATTAGGCTTATGGTCTGGTGGTTAATTTGATGGACCATTGTATTCTCTGACTCGGGTAATGGCGTATCGACATTGAGGAGAAGTCGCATGATGTATTCTCCAAAATAGATCGCATTTTGCCATTATTAAAAGTGAGAAACTCATCAAGAATAAGTTGTATCCAATTGACTTGTATATTGCCAAAAATAGCATATAGAGCTCGATAGTTATTTGGGTAGACAATTTCATACGAGCCCGTGCGAGGAGTAATTGTTCTCATTGGGGCTTTGTGAAGGATTCTTGCCATAGGTCGAAGAGAGGTGGACTTAAAATCTCTAAAGTTGATATTATCATCCATAAATCGATGGTTTATATTATCGCGAATATGTGGATTGAATTCTATCTCTTCTAGCTTTCTCCCGACATTCGGTGATTCTAGAATGTGTGCTATTCTATCCAAGGAAAACCAAACTTTCTTTCCATATACCATACTCCAAACACTATTGTTTGGATTTCTTGGAGTTTGGTGTCCAAGATTAAGGTTAGCATAAAATAATTTGACCATTACATGATTTATGGCATGGTCATTTCTTTTCAAATCCAAAAGAGAAGTTAAACCTGCTTGATCGGTTAACGCTTGGATGTTGTAGGTTTGAAAGCTTTGGAAATCAACGAAGGAATGCTCGAAGATACGGGAATTCTTCATCTTATTCCATTTAGTGACAGCGACTCCATCGTAAAGCCATTGCACTATTTGAGCATCAATTGGCTCGGAGGATGAAGAAGAGGAAGCTCTTGATCTCTTTGGTGCCATTTGAGTGAGATTTAAGCGGATTTTGAGGAATTGGGGGCTAGGGTTTCGAAAATAATTGGGGAAGAAAACTGTTTTGGGAAGTAAAAAGTGAATGGATAGGGTAAAAATTGGTGGTTAAAAGGGGAAAGTTGCCTGAGAATTGGCGTTCAGTCGATTGAATACACTGTTCAGTCGACTGAATTGAAGGCCGAAAATTTTATGGGATGAATTCAGTCGACTGAACAGGGTTTTTAGTCGACTGAATTTTTGTCTGAAAGTTTCTGTTAATATTTCAGTCGACTGTGCAGAGGATTCAGTCGATTGAATTATAAAAAAATTTGCTTTCTGCCTTGAGTCCAGTCGACTGAACAGGGGGTTTCAGTCGACTGACCCATGTATTTTGTTGTTCTTTGTTAATTTTGATGGTAAACTCTTTATTCAAGGAAATAATTACAATTATATAAATGTAATACCATAAATAGATTTCAAAACTAACTATTTCTTAGTGGATGGACTCGGAGTCTTTTTCCCTTCATTCTTCATATAATTTATATCCCATGAATTTGGACTATATTGTAGAGTCTTAAGAGACATCCAAGAATTCACAGGATCGACTGGTGTACGGTAAGATGAAGACGAATCAAGTGAACTAACGGGGTGAGGTAGGGGTTCAGCCACTTCGTTCTCTTTTGATCCACAAAAGCGTAAACCGATTTGCTCTAGGAAGCTTAATCATCTAGCCGTAACTTTTTGTTTGAAGTATAATTCTCGTTGAAGATCTATTTGTTGTTGTTGAAAGTGATGAATTTCATCAATCTTTCTTTTAGTGTCTGGAGAAATAAAGATTCCGCGTTTCGCTTTCTTGGATTCTGGTGTGTAGCCAGTACGATAATTGTTCCAATTGTAAACTGACTCATGTGTTGGTGTTGAAGTGGGAAGTTTTGGAGATGTTGGAGTGTTATCGACTGAAGAGGTGATGTTGATCGGGGAAAGAGAGTTGTTGGACGATATTTTTATAATGAATTTTTCAAGCTTTTATTCGTTAGAATGAGTTGTGAAAAAGAATTATTTTTAAGATATATTTATAGGAGGGATTTTCTAAATATATAGTGGTTATAATTCTTTAAAGTTTTTCATCCACTTAATGATTTAATGGTTACCATAATTCAGTTAATAAAGTATGATGTACAAATAACTGTTATTTTATGATATATTATGTAACATATTCGAAAAAATAAATTGAAAATCTAATTTTTTTTTCTTTATTCAGTCGACTGGTCATATAGTGTTAGTCGACTGAGTTGTATAGATTTTTCTAATTTTCTCTATATGATATCTTTAAAAGACATTATTCCTAACTCTCGTCATAATTTTATGAAGGAGTTTTCTAATAGAGGTTTAGTAAATATATCGGCAATTTGATTTTCGGTAGAAATATGTTCTAAATTAATTATTCCTTTTTCGATATTGTCACGTAGAAAATGGTGATGAATATCTATATGTTTTGTACGAGAGTGATTAACCGGATTTTTAGATAAGTTTATTGTATTTGTATTATCACAGTATATTGTAGAATTTGTTAAATTTATATTAAAATCTTTAAGTGTTTGTTGCATGTGTATAACTTGAGTGCAAGCTAAAGCAGCTGATATATACTCTGCTTCGTAGGTGGAAAGCGAGACACAATTTTATTTCTTACTAAACCAAGATACAAGTGATTTTCCAATGAAATGGCAAGTACCACTTGTACTTTTTCTATCTGTTCGACATCCACCAAAATCAGCATCACTGAATGATACTAACTCAAATGGACACTCCTTTAGATAGAAAAGACCGAAATCTTTAGTATTGTTAAGATATCGCATAATTCGTTTTACCGCTCTTAAGTGTGATTCTTTAGGATTAGATTGAAAACGTGCACATAAACAAACACTCATCATTATGTCAGGTCTACTAGCGGTTAAGTAAAGTAAGGAACCTATCATACTGCTAAACAATTTTTGATCTACACTTTTTCCATTTTCATCTCGATCGAGATGTGTAGTGGTACTCATAGGAGTAGGTTTAGTAGAAGTGTGTTCCATGCCGAATCGTTTAATTAAATTAACACAATATTTTTCTTGATTTATAAAAATTCCATTTTTTAGTTGTTTGATTTGAAGTCCGAGAAAATATGATAATTCTCCCATATGAGACATTTCGAACTCATTAGTCAATATATTTGAAAATTCTTTACATAAATTTTCATTTGTTGAACCAAAAATAATATCGTCTACGTATATTTGAATTATTAAAATATCTTTGGTAGTATTTTTAATAAAAAGCATTTGATCTACTTTTCCAATTTTAAATCCCGAATTTAATAAATAACCTTTAAGTCTTTCATACCAAGCACGAGGTGCTTGTTTAAGACCATATAGTGCTTTCTTTAATTTAAATACATGACCAGGATATTTTTCATGTATAGATAAAGGAGGTTGTTCTACATATACATTTTATTTAACAAAAACCATTTAAAAATGCACTTTTAACATCCATTTGATAAAGTTTAAAATTGTGAAAACATGCAAATGCTAATAGTATACGTATTGCTTCAAGTCTTGCAACGGGAGCAAAAGTTTCTTCAAAATCAATACCTTCTTCTTGATTATACCCTTGTGCTACTAGTCTTGATTTATTCCTTGTTATATTACCTTGTTCGCCTACTTTATTTTTGTAAATCCATTTTGTTCCAATTACTAATTGATTATTAGGACGGGGAACTAATTCCCAAACATCGTTACGTTCAAATTGATTTAATTCTTCTTGCACTGCAATAATCCAATAATCATCTGTTGATGCTTCTTTAGGATTTTTAGGTTCTATTGATGAAATGAAAGCTACACGACCCATTTGATTTAGTTGATTTCTAGTCCTAACTTGAGAATTTATTTCCCCTATTATATTTTGAGTTAGATGATCTCATAATATTCTAGGAAGAGATCTTAGTTCATTATTATTACTTTCAAGGTTTGATTCTTCTATATTTATCAATTCTACATCATCTTTTATATTTAAATTTTTATTACAATTTTCATCAAAAGATATATGCAAAGTTTCTTCAATTATGTTTGTTCGTTTATTAAATACACGATATGCTTTACTTCGTTCTGAGTATCCTACGAAAATTCCTTCGTCGGCTTTTGGATCGAATTTTCCTAGTTGATCTTTTTTATTTAAAATGAAACATTTTGATCCAAATATTTTAAAATAAGATATATTTGGCTTTTTATTATTAAATAGTTCATAAGAAGTATTTTTAGTTAATGGTCTACTTGATATTCTATTTAATGCATAACATGCAGTAGCAACGGCTTCTGCCCAAAAATGTTTTGGTAGAGAACATCCATTTAATAATGTTCTTGCGCATTCTTGTAATGTTCTATTCTTTCTTTCTACAACTCCATTTTGTTGAGGAGTTCTAGGAAATGAAAAGTTATGATTTATTCCTTTCTTTTTACAAAAAGTTTCAAAAGCTTCATTTTCGAATTCGCCTCCATGATCGCTTCGTATATTTTTAATTTTCAAATATTTAGTGTTTTGAATTCTTTTGACAAATGTAAAATGCTCAAAAGTGTCACTTTTATTTTTCATAAAAATAGTCCATGTATATCTTGAAAAATCATCAACTATTACAAATACGTATCGATTATGATTAATGGATTGAACTTGTGTTGGTCCAAATAAATCCATATGTAGTAATTCTAATGGTTGTAAAGTCGAAATATTTTTCTTAGATTTGAAAGATGATTTCGTTAATTTTCCTTTTTGACAATCATCACAAAGATTATTTATTTTAAAGTTTATTTTGGGTAAACCTCTTACTAATTCATTTTTAGAAAGTTTTCTAATAGTTTTAAAATTTATATGACAAAATCTTTTGTGCCATAACCAAGGATCATTATCTTTGGCAAGTAAACACATACTTGAATTATGATTAATATTCATATTTAGAACATAAATATTTCTATCTCCATTTCCTTCAAAAACAAGATTTTGGTTTTGATCAAAAATACTGCATTTATTATCCGAGAAAGTTATTTTAAAACCTTTGTCACACAGTTGACTTATGCTAAGTAGATTATGTTTTAAATTTTCAACTAATGAAACATTTGTTATAAAAGGTAAATTCAATGTACCGTAATTGTTCACATCTCCTTTGCCAATGATATAGCCTTTTGAATTGTCTCCGAAGGTAACCGAGCCACCATCAAAGTATGTGATGTTTGTAAGCATATCTTTGTCTCTGGTCATGTGTTTTGAACAACCATTGTCTAATATCCATTTCTTCTTTTTGAGTAGGACCTGAAAATAAATATGAAATTATTGGTACCCACCTTTTAATAGGGTCCTAAAAAGTTAGGGTTTAGGAAACCAAACCCAATTTGGTTTAGTATCCTTTTTATAAATATAGTTTTCATTATGATGAACATTATCCATAAATGTTTTAATATATTTATTTCTTATTAATACACTGTTAGTCTTTGGTACCCAAATTTTAACTACCTTGTTTTCTACTTTTGTTTTAATAGGTTTCTTTAGCAATATTTGTTGTTTTGAATCAACATTCATGTTAAGTTTTATATTTTTCTTATTAGGAATTTTTGACTCTTTTTTATAACCTAAACCTTGTTTGTTTGAAGATGTTTGAATTTTATAATATCTTAGATAAATTTTCTCTTCCTTTGTTAAAATTAGAAACATTTTTAGTGATGTCATCTAATTTAGCTTGTAGACTATTATTTTCTAATTCAACATGTTTAATCTTAATTTTTAACTCGTGATTTTCAGAAACAAGTACATCATTCTTTTTCTTTTGAGTTTCAATTTCTTGACTTAAAAGTGATAATTGAGTTTCCGAATTTGAATAAGATTCTTGAACTTTTTCAAGTTCTTCTTCAAGAATTTTCTTTTCATCATTTAACATATCTCTCTCAAACTCAGCTTTTTTTTATTTTCATGAATTTCCTTAATTTTCTTTTAAAGAATTTTTATTGTGCTTAAAAGTTCAGTGCTTACTTCAATTAAATCATCGAAAGTTAAATTACTTACCTCAGAATCTTGAGCCATGAAACATACATTTGCTTGTTCATTGTCGCTATCATTATCATTTTCGGATGAAGATGAATCTGAATCATCCCATGTTACAAAAAATGCCTTCTTTTTGAATTTATCCTTCTTGTTTTTGTTGTTGAAGCTTTTCTGATTTTCCTTCATTTGTTCTTGACAATCTTTTTGCATGTGTCCTTTCTTGTGACGATTGAAACATTTTATATTTGAGGATGAAGGTTTGTTCAAGAAATTCTTTTTGAATCCGTTCTTGTTTCCTTTTCTATACTTTAAGAATTTCTTGAAATTTTTGGCTATATATGCTAGATCCTCATCTTCAGACTTTGATTCTTCCTTTTCCGCATGAAAAGCAACATTCTTTCTTTCTTGAGCTTGATCTTTCTTAGCTTGCATATTTACTTCATACGACATAAGATTTCCAATCAATTCTTCTGGTTTCATTGTAGATAGATCATTTGCTTCCTCGATTGCTAGTACTTTTCTCTGCCATTCATCAGTGAGTGAATTTAGAACTTTAAACACAATGTCAAAATCCGTGTATCTTTCTCCTAGTCCGATTAGAGCATGATGAATGTCTTGAAATCTTGAGTACATGTCATTGATGGATTCATTTTGTCGCATTCTAAAGTTTTGGAATTGATTCTTCAGCATGAATATCTTTGTTTGTTTAACCTTGTTTGTGCCTTCATGTATGACTTTAAGTGTTTCTCATATCTGATATGCAGTAGTACATATGCTAACATGGTTGAATTCATTTCTATCCAGGGCGCAAAATAGCATATTCATAGCTTTGGCATTTGCACTAGCTTCATTCTTCTGAGTTTGTGTCCATGTAGGATAATCGGTCGTGGGTACAACAAACTCTGTTTGAGTAGCATTCCAGGCTTCGAAACTTGTTGCTTGCATATAAATCCACATCTTTGTAGCCCAATAGTTGTAGTTTAGTCCATTGAATAGAGGGGGTCTTTGGGTAGATTGTCCTTCCACAAATGTAGAACTATAGGCAGATGTTGTGCTTGTACTTGCGTTATTTTCCATATTATCAATATGTCTAATAACGGTGTTATGGTTATAGGACGGCCTTGCTCTGATACCAATTGAAAGAGGGGGCTATGCGGTAGGATCGTGTAATATGGAATAGCAGAATGATATAGATAAATAACAATAATAAGTAAAGTAGACACCAAGACTTTATACTGGTTCAGACCTCTAGTCCTACGTCCAGTCCCTAAGCTTCATATGGGAATTTCACTAACTAACACCCTTACTTCACCCGGAGGAATAGGTTTACAACTTACCCGAACAACCGAACGAGATTTCTTGCCTCAACTACCGAAGAGGACTTCAACTCAATTACTAAAAAACAATATTCGACTTGTTGTGTTCTTATCAACACTAATGAGTCTAATGTAGTACAATGTTCCTATAATCTTATCCTCGATAGTATGCAATGTGTTTGTGAAGATTTAGGAAATGTCAATTGCTATGAATCAAAAGAATGTCATAAACAAAATAGTGATTCAAGCAATAGATTGGTGATTGCTATGAGAATATCTAGAGAATATGATCAAGAAAATAGTAAGATTAAAGCAAGAGAATTCGGTAACTTGAATGATGTTAGAATCATGTATATATACTTGTAGAAGAGGTGCATTTGTTATCAAAGGTTGCAAACAAGAGATGCTTCCATTTCCATTGCTGAATGTTTGCAACTCTTGGGAGGAAGAAGGTGTCCGTTCATAAAAAATTCGCAGGTTCAAATTCAGTCAAGTGAGCAGGGAATTCAGTCAACTGAAAATATGAAGTAAAATTTTCAGAAAAAATTCAGTCAACAGTGCAGGAAGTTCAATCGACTGAAACTGTGCATATTTATATATTTGTACCAGTTTCAGTCGACTGGCTATTCCTGTTCAGTCGACTGAACTTATAAAATATGCATAGTGAAAGCTTAAATAAAAATGAAGTTTATAAAATGTTTTCTAGTGTTCGTGCAAGCCTCTTGAGGATAGATTTTAACAATAAATCTAGACTAAGACCTATATAATAAATCATACTTATGTTTGTTTGGTCTTCATCGATCTTTCTTTAGCTTTGCACTTATCTCCTCTTTGTTTGTTGAAGCACATTGTCATTAATCAAAGTCTTCGCGTATCAACAAACAGCACCACTACTACTGCATTATTCATCAATCTATTGCTACATAGTCATCTGCCATCATCATGTACTCTACTGCGTGCAACCATCTGCTACCAGTTGCTACATCCTTCAACCACCATAAAATACAACTTTGATAAACTTTGATAATCAACTAAGGATCCATTTCATAGTTACACTATATTATCGACCGAAATAACAAGTTAAACTATAGCCCATTTGTCATGATAACTTTGTTTTTATTGATGAATAAATGACTTAAATTTCAAGATAATGATTAGAACCTATATTTAATTTATTTGTGTTAATTTAAAAGTAAATCCTTCATTGTAAGTATTTTCAAAAACTTTCATTCATCTCTTTGTAAATAAATCTTGCATTTTGTAAATATTTTCACTTTGCATTCGGATTTTGTGAGTGATATCCGTTGAAATCCCCCACGAGACAACACTCGTCCTACTAGGGACACCCAGAGTTTAACGGTTTGTTGCATATGCTCAATGCAATCATGCTCCCTATGAAAATGGATTTATCTTAGTTTTCCTTTATTAGAGGACGAATAAAAAGAAAAGTGTGGGGGTATTTGATCTGTACGTAAATGTGCATATATTTACATCCATATTTTATCTATTTTTATTTATATAAATGTCATATTTGGGTATTTAACATGTTTAAAACCAAAATTCAATTATTTTCAAATCATCATATATTCATCTACATATAAGGGGAAAATGGTCATTTTTGTGCATGTGTCAATTTGAGAATTTTTACTTGGACATTTTTTATGATATTTTTAGGAATTTGAATGCATATAAAAGAGGGTTTTATAAAAATACATGCATGCACAAATGAATACAAAGGAATGAAGAGGAAATAATTCAAGCTCATGATCATGGAGGACCCCACCCACTTACCTAAATCTACAGTTAGAAGCTAATGGACAACTAAGTAGAGGTTAAAACTTAATGAATATTTAAAGATGGATTAATTAGTGGCTAACGGTTACTTGGAGACCATACTTCCTAAATGGCATTTTGGAAAGCACCCTAAAAGTTGAATTAGTGTTTTATTCATGTATAAATAGCCCTCTTATGTGCATGTAAAGGATCTTCTGCTCTCTTATTTTACTTAGAAAAATTAAGCAAGCAGGTTGTAAACAAAATGTTTCATGAAATAAAAATATTTTTCTAGCCTCTTTTCTTCTCTTTTCTACTTGTTTTTCTTTTCTTTATGTTGACGTTTATTTATACGCTTTCTCTCATTTCATATTTATAGCTTAGATTCACATTCATGCAAGTAGTGTAGCTTTAATTTTTATCCAAGTAGTTAGTAGTTAATCTCATTTTTTTCCTTTGTTTAGTTACATTTCTTTGGTTTTTAATGTTGAAATTTACAAGCGTTGATTTGATAACACAAATGAGTAGCTAAACCCCTTCAATTTAGGGGTAATGAAGCTCTCTAACTTTGTGTAATTTCAACATTTCTATGATTTATGATCTCTTTTATTTGTGTTTAATGAGAGTAGATTTTGGTGTAAGTTTATACAAGTGGGTTTGATAGCTTATGTTGCATTTGCAAATGAGCTATTCTTATTTAACATAAATATAATTTACATCATCATTTTCTAATTGATTTTTTATTTTGAAATGAAAGTAAAAAAACAAAATTTGATGATCTATATTGCTGATTACAATAGTAAATAAATCATACTTAAAATAGCTTTTTCTTTGGCTTCATTTTCATTAGAATTTATAAATGGTTTATTTGTTGTATTATAGTTTAATGGTTTAAGTTATGTTAATTAATAACATAAATAAACCATACTTATGATAAATGCAACAATTATTTCACTTAATATCAAAAATAGAGATCATAAATTATTTGTTTGTTGATTTACAAAAATATGATGGTGGATTTACCTCTAAATTATTCTCTAATCTCATAGTTTTTAATCTCATTTTAATTCTAGTTTTAGCTTCACATAGGACCTTGGATATTAACAAATAACGCATTTTGATTTCATTGAGAAGACTATAAAAGAGATAAACATAATCGTGGAAGTCATACTTGGATTCATTGTTAATGATTAAAATAGAATAATTGGTTTGATCTTCTAAATTAACAAAAAACCATAAATCTGACGCTATCTCCATAGAAGATGGTAAGAGAATAAAAATGTCACTCCTATGTCTACACATTGTACATTTACATGACAATTATAATTTAAGCCTTAAGATGTTTATTTCTAAGTTAACAATGTCACTTAGACACTAGTAAGAGGATAGCATGTTACATTTAGTTTTTAACATATATGACCCTATCTTGTTGAATTATTTTAACAAAATCAGGTAGATCGGTATGAATCGATGCATTACCAAATCTTTAATCGTTGTTGTAACTATAATTATAGATGGTGATGGTACATGCGATTGAGCGATGTTACCATTATAACAACCTTACCTATTTCTAGATCTTTTAATGACTAATGAAAAACTGTACTCCTTTTTACATGCATCTTTACTAACTGGTGTAATGGTGGATTTTACCTGAAATGTTCATATAAATGAATTATTTTTGAATGTAGGAAAAGAAGAGAAACAGACCTCATTATTATCCATCATAACCTTAGAAACCTACTATCTATAGTTTCAATTTTTACCACTTTCTCTTTCTTTATTTACATTTGTAGGCTGGGTCATCAGTGCACGCCGTAGATGCATTAAAAAGTGAGAAACGATGTCAAATAAGTGGGAATTAGGATTCTTTCTTTATTTTCAAACTTAATATTTAAAAACAGTTCTAAAAAATAAGTCTCACGAAACACCTCTGTTAATATTCTCAATAAAATATGTATTTTAAACTGCACGTGTTTGGAGTTTGAAATACAAATATTTATTTATAAAATGCATATAGTTGAAAAATATTTGCAGTATGGACCGCAAATATTTAAAACATAGAATATGCATTCTTGTAGACTGCAAGATTTTATTTTATGAAAATGTACGGTTAGAACTACAAATATGTGAACTTTTAAAATACATATTTTTGCTGAAAACATGAACGGTGTTTTTTGTAACTTGTTTTTGATTGGGAGTGCAAGTAAATTTTAAAACATTCAAAGGCGGTTTGAAAAATTAGAGCAAAAAAATCAATGATAATTAGGTAAATCAGGAATTCAAAGGCTGTTTGAAAAATTAGAGCAAAAAAATCAATGACAATTAGGTAAATCAGGAGGATATACACACAAAATGTATAAAAACTACCTTAATTTACTCCTTAGAATGTGCTAATACGTACATGTCCTCCTATCCTTCAACCATCCTCAAAATCAATGTGATAATACGTACGTAAGAGAACTTTCATTGCTTTCAACACAGGGTGAATATCTTAACAACTCGCTCCAACTCAATATGTTTTGATTGTCATGACAATTGTGAGGGTTGCAACTTAGTCGTCATTCAGAAATCCTTTAACGGTCGTATACTATTACTAGTATAAACCGTACGCATGTATGTCTAATAGATAGACATATTTATATTTTATTAAAAAATAAGTGGACGGATTTGTGTTCTTAGTATAAATGTTTTGATAGTCACAACATTTATATTTATTTGAAGTTGTTTTGTTGGTGGTGTCAATAACAAATTAGCAGTAAAATTCTGTCGATAGGCAGTTGAAAAAAAAAACAGTGACGGTTGCAAACTGATGGCGAAATTTCACTGATGGATGGAAATATTTTCAGAATTTCAAATAGATATCGTGAGAATTCTATTCATTGAAATTTTTTATTGATGGTAGAGGCAGAGATAGAGAAGTGCAAATCATATGGGATGCAACTTAGTGATCTCCGGGCCTTCTTAATGTTAGGATAAATTGGCAGGAGTTGCAAAGTAATTGGTTTGTGTGCTATATTTGGCACCAATGCGTATATTTGTCCCAAGTTGCATGCAACTTCTTACAAAACTGTATTCCTCCTGATGCACATCTTTGTTGACTGACCGAGTGGTGGATTTTGTGTTGAATGTTTATATAAATGAAATATGCAATAAGTTAAACAACGATAGCTCACGTCCAATCAACTTATGGCAAGGTGGATTTTTAAATGACGAGCGCAAAACCGCATTCATTGATTGACTTGGAAAATGACGCTCTATTCTACTAAATTAATCTCCAAATGCAAACAACCAGAAATTCCGTCCTCTCCCTTTCAGATTTCACATCGACTCTTGATGTTGTTGGAGACTGGTAATTCTTATGTGTATCATCAATCCATCCCCTTTTTTATTTTTTATTTTATTTTATTTTATTTTATTTTTTCATTTTCAGCTTAGGCAGGATAAATTGGCAATCGTTTCATTAAAATAAAATAAAATAAATCATTAGCCGCTAATATGGATCCTTCACCTGATCTCGTGTTCTTCTGTCGAAACAAGTTATGAAAACATGTGCTCGCAATTAAAGATAAGATATGATAGAATTATTGTTATTGTTGGGATGTGTATTTAACTATATATAGTACATTACATGACATTCATGTGTCATATGTTTTTTTTTATCTGGCCATAATTGGGATGTATACCAACTACCAAACTCTTCCTCATTCCGTCTCTTAACTATATTTATGTTTGGTAAGATTTTTTTTAACTATAGTTAGACATGGCAAATATCCACACAAAATTAGTTTTTGTTTCAGCCTTTATTCTTTACCCAATCTAGAGAAATATCTAGTTAATGTACCCTTGATATTTATCATGACAACAACTTTCGTTTTCTTGCAAGCTGTAGCGCACATGCCATTAATTACTGATCATTCAAGAACTTTTCTGAATAACTAATGAACAATAAATATACCTCGTTTTCTTGTTGAACTCCTTGCTTATTTTCGAATCTTTTAGTGTAATATATGTTTATACAATCAAATCATTACATACATTATGGTTAAATCAGCTACATTTTGATAGATTTTTATTTGTTTTCAGGTCAGCAAACAAAACCACAGGCTACAGCACTGTTAAAATTAACATGGAATCATACAGAACCGCGATTTTTATTCTTCTAATCGCAGGGGTGTGTACAATGGTAGAAGCAACGTATATGAAGTACAAAGATCCAAAGCAGCCACTGAATAAAAGAATAAGTGATCTATTAAACAGAATGACTCTTGCTGAAAAGGTAGGTCAAATGTCACAGATCGAACGAAAATACGCATTTCCTGAAGTCATGGAGAACTATTTCATAGGTATAATCACTACAGTAATGTACTTTTATACGTGTAATAGTGTAATTGTTGAACTGATTTAATTTATTCTAGGTAGTGTCCTAAGTGGAGGAGGTAGCGCGCCTTCATATCGAGCTTCTGCTAAAACATGGGTAGGCATGGTAAATACAATGCAGAAAGGAGCTTTATCTACACGTCTTGGTATTCCGTTCATGTATGGCATTGATGCAGTACATGGGCAAAATACAGTCTATGGTGCCACTATTTTTCCACATAATGTTGGACTTGGAGTAACAAGGTAAGTTCCCTTCGATATCAATATATTGCTTCATTGTATCATTAGTTGTTATTTAATTCTTATCACATTGGTAGAGATCCAGTACTAGTGAAGAAAATTGGTGAGGCAACTGCTCTTGAGGTCAGAGCAACTGGCATTCCTTACATTTTCGCTCCTTGTGTCGCGGTAATGTATAAAAATTATGTAAAGGATGCATCTAAACTTTTAAAATTGTACTAAAATATGAGTTTTCAGGTGTGCAGAGATCCAAGATGGGGTCGATGCTATGAGAGCTACAGCGAGGATACAAAAATTGTAGAAGATATGACAGACATTATATATGGTTTACAGGGAGAAACTCCAGCAAATTCCAGAAAAGGAGTTCCTTATATTGGTGGAAAGTGAGATATTATCCCTGTGAGATGAAACGTATATTTTGCTCTTGATAGTCTTAAAGTAACGTAGAAACTTGTGTGTGAAGGACAAAAGTTGCAGCCTGTGCAAAGCATTATGTAGGAGATGGAGGTACATACAAAGGCATCAATGCAAACAACACAGTACTCGATCAACACAGACTGCTCAGCATCCATATGTCTCCATACTATCATTCTATCATCAAAGGTGTATCCACTGTTATGCTTTCTTACTCGAGCTGGAATGGAGTTAAAATGCATGCAAACAAGTTCCTAATCACTGACTTCCTCAAAAAGCAACTACGGTTCAGAGTTAAATTCCTTAATTCAAAAAAAGAACAAGCATATAGTTCATATGAAATCTGAAGCATTGATGCTGAATTTTTCATGTTGATCTTTTCTACAGGGTTTTGTTATAACTGACTGGCAAGGCATTGACAATATTTTACCGCAAAATAAACAAAATTACACATATTCAGTCCTTACTGGCATCAATGCAGGAATTGATATGGTTTGTGCATAAACATATGTAAATGATTATTCAAGTAATCATTAAACTTGCTAAAATTTTCAATATAATCTCAGGTAATGATTCCATCTGATTACCCTGACTTTGTAAGCAACCTAACCTACCTTGTTGAGAACAACTTCATAGCGATGAGCCGAATCGATGATGCAGTGAGAAGAATTCTACGTGTGAAATTCACATTAGGCCTTTTCGAAAATCCTTATGCTGATTTAAGTTTAGCTGATCAGATTGGAAAGAAGGTATGCTAGATATTCTGCCCTCTTAAATTCCGTAAACTCCAGTTTACACACAAACTAAATATCACTTCTTCTTCTTATGTCGTTCAAAATTCAATCTAAATTGACGAAAATGCAATGTAAGTCAAAAGCATGCAGTAATATATCTCGACAATGATATATACTTAGAACTGTGAACTAATACACAGGAGCACAGGGAGCTAGCAAGAGAGGCAGTGAGGAAATCACTCGTGCTACTAAAGAACGGAAAGATTGGGCAAAAACCGATATTGCCTCTGCCCAAAAATATGAACAAACTCCTCATTGCTGGGACTCATGCCCATAACTTAGGGTACCAATGTGGAGGTTGGACTATAGAATGGCAAGGGCAAGGAGGGAATAACCTAACAATAGGGACTACATTACTGGAAGCAGTGAAGTCCACAGTATCTCCATCCACTGAAATACTCTACTCCAAGTTTCCAGACACTGAATACATCAAGAAGATAAAAGAAACAGTGCCTTATGCTATAGTGGCTGTAGGAGAATACCCTTACGCAGAGACAACCGGTGATAATTTTACTCTAGAAATGGCTGAGACAGGTCCAGATACAATTAAAAATGTGTGCAGGTACATAAAATGTGTAGTGATAGTTATGTCGGGAAGGCCAATCGTGTTAGAGCCTTATGTGAATGTTATGGATGCGCTTGTAGCTGCATGGCTTCCAGGGAGTGAAGGTAAAGGGATTACAGATGTATTGTTCGGTGACTTTGGGTTTACTGGAAAGCTTGCGAGAACTTGGTTTAAGTCTGTGGATCAGTTGCCCATGAATGTTGGCGATCCACATTATGATCCTTTGTATCCGTTTGGGTATGGACTCACCACGTAGTCTGTGAAAACTGAGTAGGGCATTTTACTAGTGCTGAGGTTGCTTTCAGAGTAACACACAAATATATATTTTATAGAAATAAAAAAGGTAATGGCTCTGTTGTTGTTGTAGAAATAAAAAATAAAATGGTTTCTGTTACTTTTCACGGTAACATACAAATCTTGTTCCCGTTCAATGAGAGTGCACATTCGGTTGCAACTGTGAAAAGAACCTTTTCTCGTCCCATGATCAATCTCAAGTGGATTCAATTCAGTTTTACCTATATAACTAAATCCACTGAAGATCTGGAATAAACAGATTTGTTTTCCATAAATAAACTACACGTAGAACGTTGCAAATCTACAAAAGATTCACATACATTTTTGCACTTGTTCAAACTTTCTCACCAGTACACCATTTTTTGTATTTTTTGAAAATTAGCATCAAGATTGTCACTAACACTCAAAGAAAGATTGGGGTAGAGAGATTAATGAAGATAGAAAATTAAAATAGAGGAGTATATGCATAATTAATTGCAAAAACTAGACACCAGACTTATAGTGGTTCGGCGTAACTGCTTATGTCCACTTTGAGATTAATCTTTATTGCTTTTTCGAATAATTGAATACAAATACAATACATACAAAACAACTTAAACACCAACAACTTGAATGCAAGTTCTAACTGAAAAGGAATAAGTTTTGAAAATGACGGAGTTTCTCACTATTTTCGAAAAAAGATTCATTTTCACTGCACCCATGCACATCTATTTATAGGCGAAGATAGACCGGACTTCCTTCACTGGTCCAGGGACAGTATTTCAACCCATAGTAGATGACTCTTGCGCACCGAGCCACGTAGGCCGAACGAGATATGTCGAACGTTACTGTGTCGGGCGACGCTTGCCGAGTGAAGTATACCGAGCGGCATATGACGAACGACAACAACCTCCTCAAAGTTGAGTGTTAATCCTCCTTTTAAAGCCGAACGGCATCCGAACTGAACCAAAATATCTAGTCTGAACCACATGTTTATGCCGAACGTCATTCAGGCCGAGCCACAGGTCCATGCCGAGAGTCGTCTAGGCCGAGCTACACGTCCATGCCGAACGGCATCCAAGCCGAGCCACACGCCTATGTCGAACGTCATCCAGGCCGAGCTCCACGTCCATGCTCAATGGCATCCAAGCCGAGTCACGCGTCCATGCCAAACGGCATTTAGACCGAGCCACATACCTATGCCAAACGATGTGCTTGCTTGACGAGCAGCCCGTAACCGGACCAAACAGCTTGTATTTTGTTATAAAATTGAGATATATGAAACCATCTATCAAAGATGTATCAGTAAAGCAGGAGCATTAATGTAAACAAGAAACAAAACCTCCCATTACAGGGTGGCCCATTACTGTATGAATATTGAAGAATTAAAATACAAAACAAATGGCAATTAAGAAATGGAGGAGAAAGCTAAAAGGGAACATATTCAAATCAACGATTAACTCAATGGCGAAACAACATTGTTTCTGGTAACAAAAACAAAATACCAATTCCAAAATTAGGATACATAAATAAGCTATGTTTAATTGTTTTCTCCAAGGTGTGTCCATTGGCAATTGACCAACTTCCTTGGAACATCTTTTAAAATGAAAATTTGAATCCCTCTGAACTGGCTGTTTCCCAAAAATTTTGCTTCTTGCGAAGGTTCTTCATCTTCTCTTGAGCTTCTAATGTAAGTTTATCAATAGTCCCGGGGAAAGTAGCATTAATGGCATTCTTAAACCTGTCATGTAGATTTACTCGGTCTTTAGTACCCGAGACGAGTTCACTTGCATTTGGCTTCTTTAAGAAGTCCAACACATTCAACAAGTTCCTCCTACAAATAGTGCATAAAAAGGAAGAAAAACATTAACTATGGCTTTGTTGCATTAAAGGAAAAAAAAATTGCATAGCCAGAGACTTGAAAATATTAGGTAGATGCTAAAATCTCCCATTGTTTATAAACAGATTGCTTTGCGTGATTGCTACATCACTTGCATAAATAATCATACTCTCAACAATTATGCGACAAGTGTATAAAACATATATTTTTATATGAACATATCAAGTCTATAATCAGGGCAAGGTAAGATTATCTCCAGCGGTGTTATTCTCACTAAAAAAATTTTTGTAAATTGTTCAAGTGGTTATGTACAATAGGTGAAGAAAATTAGTGAAAATACCCCAATTAATGCGAAGTTTCCACATGTGAAAAAAAAACGACTAGGACCTTATGTGGAGTCATTGTTACTTTTATTTACTATCCAGGAAAAAGTAGACAACTTAATTTCATAAGGTCGCTGCTAATGTTTTATCTATTGCTGAAGATGCTCTAATGAACCCAATTTCAGTTTTCCTGCAGGCTGCATGTGATGTACGAGGGTCGTGCATTCATGTAAACTGTGCCCATAGACTAGTAACAAAATAGTTTCAGTGAGCATAGTTACAACAACAACAAAGCCATTATTCTCAAACAAATTGGGGCCGGCTAGAAATGGAACCCAAAATTAAATGACAAAGCTCATTTAAAGGTTATAATAATAACAATAGCAATAGCAATAATAATATAAAAAAAGTAAATTAATAATAATAATAACTAAGTAAAGTATAAATAAAGATAAATATATATATATGTGTGTAAAAAAAAACAAATAAATGATGATAATAGAATAAATAGTAATAATGGTGCCGATAGTAATATTGATCAAAAACCAAACGTTACGTTTTAGACTCCTTTTCCCTAGTCCTATAATCTAAAACTTATAAAACTCATAGCTAGAGGTTCTGGTATGTGCATCACTAACTTCCACGTGCTTCTATCCGTTACCAGCTCTTCGGATATATTTCAATCATTTAGTCTTTTTTTACTACTTCCTCCATGCCAACCTTGGTCGACCGCTATCTCTCTTTAAGCATATGACGCGGTTTATAATTCCACCGCGCAAAGGTGCCTCAGATAGCCTTCGTTGAAGATGTCCAAACCATATTAAGCGATGCTCAATTAACTTCTCCTCAATTGGTGCTAGTTCAAGTTTTTCACATATATCATCATTTCTAATTCGGTCTCTTCTTGTATGACCACGACTCCATCGCAGCATACGCATCTCTGCTGCGCTTATCTTCTAAACGTGTTAGTTATTAGTATGCCAACATTCTACACCATACAACATCGCATGCCTGATTGCCGTTCTGTAAAATTTTCTTTTAAGCTTCTGTGCGACTTTCCTATCACAGAAAATGTCAGATGCTAGTCGTCATTTCAAACATCCCGCTCGAATTCTAAAACTAACATCATCAATCTCACCATTACACTGCAACATTGATCCTAAATATCGAAAGAATTTCTTCTTAAGAACTATTTGTCCGACCAGAGTGGCATCTCCATCCTCTGACCTGACACCGCTGAACTCGCACTTCATATACTCTGTTTTAGTTCAGCTAAACCTAAATCCCTTTGATTCTAAAGTCTGTCTCCACAGCTCAAGTTGTCTATCAACCTTAGTTCTACTTTCATCAATTAGCACATCATCAGCACGTAACATACACTAAGGAATCTCCTCTTGTATAATCTTCGTAACCTCATACATCACTAGGGTAAAAATGTAGGAACTCAAAACTGACCATTGATGTAATCCTATGTTAATGGAAAAATCACTGTTTGCATCATCGCATGCTCTGATACCAATCACAATATCATCGTACATATCCTTAATAAGGGTAATATACTTTGTTGGGACTCTTTTTTTCCCAGAGCCTACCACATCACCTTTCACGGAACCTTGTCATAAGCTTTCTCCAAGTCGATAAATACCATGTGTAGATTCTTCTTTTGCTCCTTAAACCTCTTCATAAGTTGTCTTATCAAGAAAATCGCTCATGTGGCCGACCTCCTAGGCATGAAGCCAAATTGATTTTTTGGAACACTTGTCATTCTTCTTAATCGATGTTCAATAACTCTCTCCCAAAGCTTCATCGTATGACTCATAGGCTTAATTCCTCTGTAGTTTGTGCAACTTTGGATATCTCTTTTATTCTCAAAAATTGAAACTAATATGCTTCTCCTCCACTCATCTGGCATCTTGTTTGATTTGATAATATTATTGAACAACTTAGTCAGACTATCCCTGCATCTTCAAGGCATCTCCACACCTCAATGGGGATGCTATCAGACCTCAATGTCTTGCCTGCTTTCATCCGTTTTAGCGCCTTATTTGCCTCGGATTTTTAAATTCTCCGAACAAAATGTCTACTAGTGTCATCAAAAGAGTCGTCTATCTCGATCATAATGCTATCACCTTCTTCATTAAATAGCTTGTCGAAGTAATCTCTTCATCTATTTTTTATGTCATCGTCATTCACCAAAAGTCTATTATTGTTATCTTTGACGCATTTAATTTGTTTGAAGTCTCTTGTCTTCCTCTCATGGAGCTTAGTTATCCTGTAGACGTTCTTTTCACCCTCCTTCGCACCTAGCTTATGATACAGGTCTTCATACGTCTGACACATTGCTTCACTCACCGCTCTCTTTGCGTTCTTCTTTACCACTTTATACATTTGCATGTTGTCCTCGCTCATGTGATGATGCAAGCACTTATAACATTCCTTCTCTTTAATAGCCTTTTGCACATCACTGTTCCACCACCACGAATCTTTAGGTTGCGTTTATTTCATTTCGTTACCCAAACACCTTAGTAGTCACTTTTCGAATGCGCGTTGTCATCTCATCTCACGTATGATTTGCTTCTTCCAAATTCCATGCCCTTTATCCCATCACCTTATCCTTAAACACCCGTGAAGCGTCTCCTTTGAACTTCCACCATTTCGTCCGACTAATCTTGGCTCCTGTATCCCATCGAACACGTATTCGAAGACGAAACTCGGATATCATGAGCTAATGTTGTGAGACAACGCATTCTCCAGGTATGACTTTGCAATCTACACAAGCTTGTTTGTTATCTCTTCTAGTAAGGACAAAGTCATTCTGGCTACAGTGTTGACCACTACTAAAAGTAACTAAATGTGACTCTCTTTATAAAGAAGGTATTAACTATCATGAGGTCATAAGCAATAGCGAAATTCAGTATTTCTTGTCCTTCTTGATTCCTATCGTTACATCCAAAACCACCATGCGCTCTCTCAAACTCACCACTAGTTGTACCAACATGCCCGTTGAAATCTCCTTCCATGAAAAGTTTTTCGCTACTAGGCACATCTCTAACCATAACATCTGGCTCTTTCCAGAAATTTCTATTGATGGCTTCACTTAGACCTACTTGTGGGGCATAGGCACTAATAACGTTCAGAATCATATTGTCCACTGCCAGCTTGACTAGGATGATCCTGTCCCCTTGTCTCCTAACGTCGACAACCCCGTTTCTAAGGTTTTTGTCAATTAAGATGCCTACCATGTTCTTATTACGTTCTTTTTCCGTGTACCATAACTTGAAGCCTGTGTTCTCCATCTCCTTCGCCTTCTGGTCCGTCCGTTTGGTCTCTTGAACGCATAAGATATTTACACGTCTCCTAGTCATAGTATCAACTAGCTCTCCTATATACGGTGAGCATAGTTAACAATATAAAAATTAGTCGTGAATAATCAAGATAACATTGCCAATTACTTCTCAATTTACACGCTTTTTTGGTAACATTGCTGACCAAAACTTTTTATATCTAAGTTACTATGTTTGTACTGCACACTGAAACGATACAATAAATTCCTACAAATGCATGTATATTGATACGAGTGCATGAAGGACCTGATTCACATGCGACAGATATTTGTGTGTTAGGTTGGTAGCACAATCGTAATTGTGCAAGCATCACTTAAATGATAAAGTTAAGCTGATCTGTCAAACGGGTAGGGTTAGGTTATAAAAGAATCGGGTAAAAATTGATCTGATTCATTTCTGATTCATCTCATTTGATCCATTTGGTATATGGATCAATCTGGTTCAACCTATTTAATATACGAGTCGCTCATTTACCCTATTAAATGGTTTAAATTAGATTTGACTAATAAATAATAAAATAAATTCAAATTTTGCTTTTTACATTTTGAATATCTAAAATAATCAAAATTCAAAATTTCAGATTTTCAGTTTCAATTTTTTAAACATCCAAATTCAAAGTCAAATTTTAAAATTTCAAAAACTTTTATTTTTATAACAAAAATGATACTTTATTCAAGCTGAGCAAAACTCAAACTCATGACCTCTGTAACATTTGTTTAAATCGTCGTATCTTTAATCATTTGAGTTGGAAGTCCTTGACCAAAAAATTCTCAAAATGTTAAATTCAAATTTTCCAACGTAGACTCAAAAGTTAAAGTTCAGGTTCAATATAAAATTCAAATTCTCAAATATTCAAACTCAAAATTCCATACACATTTTCTGCTTCAAATTATTAAACACTCAAATTCAAAGTCAAATTGCAAAATTTAAGAAGCGTTTGGTTTGTTATTTTTAGTTTTGGGTTTTCGTGCATACAAAAAAGCACTCGACGCGTGCATATTGCCGAAAACGACCAACTTATAAAACGAAGTTAACATACAAAATAGAAAGCAACTTTTTTTTATTTTTCGTGTTTTGGAAAATAACACAAACACGTGAAACAATCTATTTTTCTGTCGTCCCTCTGTCTCATTCGTCCTCTCATCCGTCTTTCTTTCATCCACTCCGTCCTTCCTTCATTCTTCTCATATTTGACATATATATTGAAAACCGAAAACAAATTTTGTTTTTAAACCAAACACCACCTTAAATTTTCAGACATAAATTCAAAATTTTCAATGTAAACTCAAAAGTTCAAATTTCAAATTTTCAAATTCAAATTTAGATGATAAATTTCCGCATGACTATCCCAAATTTTAAATTGTTATGGGTAAACTTACGCACGACTCTCTAATGTTTTAGAGACGAAGAAATCATTGAAGTACTATTCAAGTTAGAGTTTACATGTTAAGATGTAGGGCGTGTTTTGTTAAGCGAAAGGAGTACTATGAAAGGGTAAGTTAGCGAAAGAGTAAAGTGTATTTGTGTTAGTAAATCGATATGGGAAATGGGTATTGAAAAGAGGGATTATAATTATTGGAGAAAAACTAGCCATGCACGTTGGACACCAATGGATTATTTCTCTCACGCGAAATAAATGACGCAAGAAGGTTGTTTACCCAGTTTCAGCATCAGATGCAAAAAGCCGTAAATTATTACTGTGAATGCACCCATAGTTTGTTATTTGTCATTTATTGGTCAATACAGAGAACTACATCGTACATTCAAAATATGAAGCATCTGAATATTTCATATTGTCTGTATGGTCAAAGTCTATCGTGAATCTGAATTAGTATGATGAACTTATTGTTAGGAAAATGGTTTTGCTATTTTGATAACAACAACATTACACCAATGCTACTGATGATTTTATCAAGTGTTATGCACAATCCAACACGATAACATGCATATGCACAAATACAAGACATGAAGGATATAAATCAACAATCGGGTGTTCGAGCATTCTAAGATCAATCGTGGTGTTTACAAAGCAAGGTTCGAGAACTCGGATTTCGTCTCGGTTTCGAAAATTTCGCTTGTTTCGGTTTTTGTTTCGGTTTCGGTTCAAATTTTGGTTTTCAATTGTTTGTTGATAAACTTGCAATAACGATCTTTGTAAATAAAATTGAATTTAACTTAACACCATACAAGCTTAACATTATAAGCCAAATTAATACTAAATTATACTTAAGAATAATAAAGTAATAACATGAAGTATAGCCCAAAACAAGTTCTTGCTGCCTTGACAAAATAAGCTACCGTAAATGTAAATATTAGGTACACTAATATTTATAAAGCCCAAAGAAAAGTACAGCCCAAAACTAAAAGCCTAACTTTAAGCCAACTAGCAAACCTCAGCAGTTCAGTTCTTGCCGCATAATCACAAAACTAGGGCACAGACAAAACCAAAAAAAAAGAAGTCGAAGATGGAAAAAAAAACTTCAGCGTTGTCGATTTCGACTTTCGAATTTTTTTTATAGAAGGCAATACTTCCCTAGTGTCGATTTCGACTTTCGACTTCACTGCTGTCGATTTCAACTTTGAATCCCTCACCGTTGCAGAAGGTCGAGGCTGCAGTAACGCTGACGACGAAGGTACTGCTGATTTTGCTTTCGATTCCTTTAATTTAAGGTTCGGTGACTCTGCGCTTTTTTTTAGTTTAAGCGGAACCGGTTTTTGAAGCCAATTTCGGCTCGCTCTAGGTCGGCACCGGTACGGTACTCCCGAAATCTCGGAGTGTCGACCGATACCTGATACCATGTTACAAAGCCAATTGAACTTGGATGCATCAAGACGACCCAAAAAAATGAACTCAAGCTTCAATAGAATGCATGCTATAGGTTGAGTCTATAACGAGTCACCATAGTATAAAATTGTCAAAATCCCACAAACAAATTTCAAACCACTTCAAATTTCTATACAACCTCTAATATATGCTAAAATATATTTAAGCTTTTTTGGGAATTTTTTAATGCAAGAAAACTGATAAAAAATGTCAAAAAATGCAAATATATACAACCCATTTTACACAGCAGAAAAGTGCTGTATTTTGACTCAATATGCTATCAAAGGCACCAACAACCACATTCTCGGTAGACCTTTGGTAGTTCTTTTGAAGCAAACTACTGTTGTTTAAAATTCCTACAACGGCTATATTTTTGAAAAGGTGTTTCGTGTATTAACTTCCCTTCGTCAAACAAATTTATGAAGGGAGGCACTTATTTAATGACTTCCTTTCACTCTTATATAAGCCTCCCATCATCCCAAAACAATTACTCAATCATATGCACTCAAACTCTCTTTCTCTTGATTGAAATTGCTTTTTATGTTCTCAAATCATTCTCAAATCAAAAACCCTCAATTTACTGTTATATTCTCTAATTACATACACTCGGCCTCGGCCATATTCGATCCAAGCGCTAGCGATTAACACTTATTGCAATATGAACGAAAAAAATAACAAATCTAGTCGTTTGAGTACAAATTTTCAAAATTCAAACCTACAAATTATCAAAATTCAAATTTTTGGATTTCATACTTTTAACAAATGAGTTACTCATGACTCTTTTAATGAAAGGGCAAAATGGTTGAGCTACTCATTTTTGATCATTTCCGTTAACTGTGTGGATCCAACACAATTACAACAAGGGTTAATGGGTTGGATCATATTCTAACAGGTGTAATCGTATATTTACTTGAAGATCAATGAAGTAAAAGTAGCACGATTTCAATTTTTAATCCAAGAGTATAAATGAAATATTGAATAGATGAAACAAATATCTCTATCTAAGCAACGAATTAGACTACACATTAGACCTTGCTAAAAAAAACCAGAAGAAAGCTCACCTGCTCACATAATTTTGAGTGATGGCAATGGAATCCTCAAGATTAATCACCAAATGCCACCAACCATTAGGCACAAAAACCACCTCTCCTGCCTTACAAATGCACTCAACTGGCCTCCTTTCCCAATTTTTACATGCATCATAAAAATTCATAAACCACTCCATAATGGATACCGGGCATGCAACTTCCGCTCCATCGGGGCTTGGATGCACGCCCGGAGGAACCACATCTGGTGGAAACATAACCCATTTCTTCGACCCCTTTATAATCGCATTCCAAGCAGAAGTTGAATTCGGATCCACATGAAACGAAGAACCCGAACCCGCTGGCCCGATAATAATCCACCTATAATCTGGCCTCTCCTTTCCCAATACTGAAAATAGATCTTCCCTAAAATATATAGGAACCTCATAATCTAATCCTAGTTTAGGAACTCTCTCAACAAATTTTGAATCAAATAAATAAAGGGGACGTTCTTCTTTAGCTAAATCTGAATACCTAAAAAACTTATCTAACTTCATATCAACTGGACCTACAGCAAATTTTTCTTCTCCACAAACTTGAACTAAATGTTCTCTACTCCATTTCTTCAATGCTGGCCAATTATCAATGCAACCTTCCAATAATACAGGTTTATTCTTCTCCTCGAAACAAGAAACAAATTCATCAACTGAAATCCCTCTCCTTCTATCAATGTTATCTCTATCCAGCCACACATATTTCATTTCAAGATTAGCACACAACCAGCTCTGAAACAGATAATCAGAGTAAAAGTTCCTAACTCTAAATTTTGAACACGGAACATATTTATAACCACAGTTGGTCACAAAAGTACTTCTCCAGCTCCCATTAAAATCAAAATCGCCTTTTAAAACATCAAGAGTTAAGTTTCTCCATAAAGGGTCATGGGTAGAAAAAACATACAAGGATTTGGAACAAACAGATAAAACAGATAAAGAATTCGCATCAAGGAATGCTAGAATATCGATAATTAGATCATCTGGGAAAATTTGAAGGGATCCTAATCCGGAGTTCCGGATATTGGGTTGATTGGCTAAAAAGAGATTGCCAAGAGGTTGGATTGAGTGAGAATGGGGATCTGAATTAGATTTCAGCTTAAACCCCAGTTCGTTTTCCTCTTCTTCATCATTTAATGGGGTTTTGTCGATTTGGGATTTTGAGGTTTTATATGCGTTTTTTAGTCTGGATTTTTTGAGTTTCTTTTTTAGTTTTAGGGTTTTGGCATGGAGGAGATGGTGAAAAGTAGTGGGCATTTTGGAGGTGGGTTAGAACTTAGAATTGAACTGCTGGAGCTCATATGATACTTATCTTGAGAATGCATTTAGGTCAGAATTAACTATGCTGCATTCAACACACGGTAGGTCAAAGGAAAAACAAAAATGATATGAGAACTAAGAAGAAAAAAAATTGGTGGGAAAAAAAATATCTCTATATCGTTCAGAATTTTTTCTTATAGAATATACCTAGTTTAGATTTAGAAAGGACCGATAAAATATTTGACATTCAAATTGTTTTTCTCTCTATTCGATAACATTAAAACATACATGAAGAATGTTCATGTTCTTTATTAAAATTATACGAAATATTTCTAAGAGATGTTAATGGGAAAATTAATTTGGACAATAGAAGTGGAAAAATTTTCTAATTAAATGACTTTGTTAAGGGACAAATCATTGATTCACCCTTATGCAGTTAAAGTCCCATTGATGTCCAGTTAAAGCACTTAATATCATTCAACCGCTATGTTTTTCAATCTAACGTTATTAAACGGTAGATCCACTTAAAACTCCACTATTTTCTACTATCCCGCTAAATCATGGGTTTTAGCACACGCTTTAGCAATTGTAATATAAAAATGTTGATTTGACTAGTTCTCTCAAAAATCAAATCAAAAAATTTAGAGTATAGATCTAAAACTCTAAGTTCAAGTCCCAAGTGTTCAACATAAATTAGAACGCTATTCTGTTTACCAAGCCTGAACTGCATGAATCGTGATATTTTTTTGAGTTTTTTATATAGAAGTTGTAGACTAAAAATTTAAATAACCTTGGAATTACAGTTGGATTTCTTTATTGAATTCCTACAGCTACAAGCTCGTTTACATTGATACATCGCTTCCCCCTTTGACAGCCCTTTTCTCCAAAAAAAAAATGGATGCTTTGTTAACAACATTTAATGTCTTTGGTTTAGCCTCCATTCTACAGCTTCCTAACCAAACAATAAGCAACTGGCACCAGTCCCTCTACATTACAGGAAGCATTCAATGAGAGTCTGCTTCTTCAATTGACTTCGAACTATACACCACCATTCACTACAGATGCTTTGATCTCGGATCCGGACGTGGTGGCTTGTCACCGGTCTACAGTGTTTTCGAGTGCCATTGAAACAATCTTGGAACCTAATTCTCATATCTTCTCAAATTCCGACTCTTGTTCCTAACAACGCAAATACAGTACCAGATTTACCTTCTTTCCTACTCGCAAGCACATAACCAAACCAAAAACCACGAAAAGCTTTGAAATCCAAACACACAATGATGCTTTGTGTGGCCAAAATCTTGAGTATGATGATATTGGAACAGATTAGTCATGACAAGTTTATACGGAAATGATTTTATTCAGGCTGAGAGTGGTAAGTATGAGTTTAGAGTCTATTAAGATTAACAAGGTAGGTTGGGGCATGGCTTCTGTATTGACCTAGGGTGATGGGTGTTAGGTGATGACGAAGGTCTAGCTACCAAAACAAAATGCCCCGTAGGGTGCTTTGACGATACAGGTTTACTTCTTGAAGTGAACGGTGTAGTTAAAAATTCAAAATTGAATTGTGATTCGGTGATGAAAAATATAGGTAGTGCTAAATCATGTGAGAGGGTGATTAATGCTAATGATACAATGATTGATAAAACTAGTTAAGAATTGTAAAAATATGATTTATTGCTTTGAACTTTTGTTAACAAGCTATGTACAAACTGTGTTGTATTTATATACAAAGACACGGAATGAAAATTTACAATAATGCCCTTATTCAAATATATATTATCTTTTGTGCTTCAGCCGTATACTTCATTCATTCATTTGCCCCCTTCAAATCAATCTAGGGTTTCCTCTCGAACTCTTCCTTTCGAACTCTAATATGCCGATCTTCATCACCATGCTCTCTGAAATAGAAGACTCTTAAAATCTTTGATTGCGAGAGTCAGTCGACCTTCTAGGTTGAGAAAAGATTCATCTTTCACCAGTAGGGATAGATCTGGTTAATCTGAGGCGATAAAGTCAGAAGTATCTACAGACTGAAGCTGCTCTTAGATCAATGAACCTCCAGCTGCTAATTAACGGAGTCATTTGAAGCCGAACTCTGATTTGACTTCTGTTGTGATGATGAGTTCATTGAACTATCATTTTGAGGCATTTCATCTTCAGATACTTTTGAGGCATTTTGTCTTCAGATACTGGAAGTTTTCCCTTCTGACTTGAGATTTTGTCAACTATGATGGATCGATTTGGCTTATGGTATGAAGTGATGATGTTGGTCTTACTGTTGAGGCTTTTAACTTTTAATTCATCTCTGAACCGACAGAAATTCTGGGCAGATAAGGCCTTTGTGAGTATATCTACTCTTTGGTAAGGAGCGGGTATATGATTTATTTCTATTTTGTTCTGATTTACTTGTTCCCTTACAAAATACAAATCTAGCTCCATGTGTTTTGTCCTCGTATACAATATTGGATTTGCTGATAATGCCACGGCACTTAAATTGTCGCACCAAATCACTGTTCTTTTGCTAATTTGAATATGTAGTTCACTGAGAAGAGATTCGATCCAAATTACTTCTGCTGTGCAACTAGAAAGGCTACGGTATTCAGATTCTATACTAGATCTGGATACCGTAGGCTACTTCTTTGAGCACCATGATATAGGATTTTCTCCCAAATAGATACAGTACCCTGATGTTGATCTACGATCATTAGGATCTGAGGCCCAGTCAGCATCAGCATAGCCAGTAATTGCTAATTGTTTGCATGATTTCATAGTTAACCCATAGTCTAGAGTACCATTTAGATATCTCAGGATTCTTTTTACTGCCTTCCAATGTTCACCTAGAGGATGATGCATGTACTGACATACTTTGTTGACACTAAAAGATATCTCTAGTCTGGTAATGGTTACATATTGTAGAGCTCCAACAATACTTCTATATTCTTTTTCAAAAGTTATTGTGTCTCCCCTGTGCTTTGATAGATGCAAGTTACTAACCATGGGTGTTGGAATGGGCTTTGCTTTCTGCATTTTTTCTTTAATGAGTATCTCTTTTATATACTTTCTTTGACATAGATGAATTTCTGTCTCTGGCAATCTGTTGACTTCTATACCTAAGAAGTAATTGAGTATGCCCAGATCTTTGATAGTGAACTGCTTATTGAGATAATGAATGACATAGTTGATTTCTTCTTTACTATCCCCTGTAATGATGAAGTCATCAACATAGACTAAGATATATGTCAGTTTACTGTTGTGCTTTTTGATGAATAATGATGTATCAGACTTGGCTTGTTGGTAATCCAGTTTCATAAGTGTTGCCTTTTAGTTTGTCAAACCATACTCTTGGGGCTTGTTTTAGTCCATATATTGCTTTATTTAGCTTGCATTCCATTTTATTATTCTTTGATTGAATGAAGCCTGGTGGCTGCTGCATGTAGACTTCTTCTTGAAGTTCACCATTCAGAAAAGCATTATTTACGTCTAGTTGTCTGATATCCCATCCTTTATGTAGAGCTATAGTTAGGATTACCCTTATTGTAGTTGGCTTTATCACTGGTGAAAAAGTCTCATTGAAGTCAAAACCACATTGTTGATTATAACCTTTTGCAACTAGTCTTGCTTTATATCTTCGTATAGTTCCATCTGGATTTTTCTTTAACTTGTAAGTCCACTTACATCCAATAATGCCTTTATGTTTTGGTGGTGATACAAGGTTCCAAGTTTTGTTTTTCATCAGTGCACTGTACTCCTCCTGCATTGCATTTTTTCAATTTTCATTGTTGAGTGCTTGTTCGAGAGTTTTTGGCTCTTCATCTGTTGTACATGTAGCATATAGCTTTGGTTTAAAGATTCCACTCTTGGATGACTTCTGATTGCTGATGTGTGATTGAAATTTGCTCTGTAATTTGATCATGATTATTGTCTCTGCTATCAATTTGATGATTGCTTGAGATTGAATCTTATTATCAAAGCTACATGCTACATTACTTGCTCATGAGGGAAGGATTGAACAAGAAAGCATTTGATGCAGACTTGTCAATTAACTATGCAGGAAATTCAAGAAACGGAACTCAGGACAGAAATAATGAAGCAAGAAATAATCAAGGATCAAGAAATGATCAAAATTATCAAAGAAATCAGACAGGAAGATCAAGAGGAAGAGGAGGCAGATGGAGTAATAACAATAATAGACAAAAATATAAAATTTGTGGAAAATTAGGACACGCTGCAGTTAGATGTTATTTCAGGTTTGATGCCAATTACAGTGCAACTCAAAACTCAACAAATCAGAGAAACAATGTCATCAATGCAAACATAGCAAGCATGAAAATAGAAACACTGCATAGGATCAGAAGATACATAACCTGAATGTGTCAGAATCAGGAAGGTCCGAAGACTACTGCAATGAATGTTGGTACCCAGATTCAGGAGCAACACATCATGTCACCAACAATCTTCAAAACCTAAACATCGGCAGCAAGGAATATAAAGGTACTCAATCTATTTGTATGGGAAATGGTTATAGTATTAATATTACACACTGGTAATGCACAAATTATGGGACAAATAATACTAAATCTCAATAATTTATTAAGAGTTCCCAAAATAAAGAAAAATCTTATCAGTGTATCAAAGTTTGCACAGGATAATGATGTGTACTTTGAATTTTATCCAAATATTGCCTAGTTAGAGATATTCAGACCAAGCAAATATTATTGCAGGGTAATACTCACAATGGGCTATACAGATTCAACCTTTCAAACTCAAATGATAAACGTTCAAACAGTTCAAGAAATTGCTGCTACTTAGCTGAAAATGAATCAAGTCAAAATGATAAAAGTTTATTTGATGTTTGGCACTGTAAGTTGGGACATCCAAATATAAAGACTGAGTATTGCCTGATAAATAATATAAAAGTTGACATACCTTCCTTTTATGTCTCCACTCACTGTCAGATGGGAAAGAGCCATAAATTGGCTTTTCCAAAATCACAATCTGAGTTTAGTAGGCCATTGCAACTTGTTGCATCAGATCTTTGGGGTCCAGCACCTATAAACTCAGATTATGGTTTTAGATATTATATATCGTTTGTAGATGCTTATTCCAGATACACATGGATCTATTTTCTGAAATCCAAATCAGAGGTACAAAATGTTGTTATTCACTTCATAAAATTGGTGGAGAGACAAACAGGTACGCAAGTAAAAGTAATGCAGACTGATGGAGGTACAGAGTACAAGTCATTGAAAGAATACTTTCAAGTAAAAGGAATAGCACATAAAATGACTTGTCCCTATACCTCTGAACAAAATGGGCTAGTTGAAAGGAAACACAGACATATAGTAAAAACTGGTCTCACATTACTTGCTTAAGCTTCACTACCAATAAAGCTTTGGCCTGATGCCTTTGGAACAGCAGTCTATCTAATCAATAGACTACCCACAAAGGTAAAACAGGACAAAACACCTATGGAAGTCTTGCTAAATGAGAGACCAGATTATCAAAATCTCAGAACATTTGGATGTCTGTGTTTCCCTAATCTAAGGACATACAACTCTCACAAACTAAATTTTAGATCTACACCATGCACCTTTCTAGGTTATGGTGTAAATCGGAAAGGATATAAATGTTTGGATAGCAGTGGAAAATTATTTATCTCAAGACATGTTGTGTTCAATGAACATGTGTTTCCATTTGCAACACAACATGTAAAAACCACTCAAAAGTTATACAATCCAAGTGTATCCATTCCTCTCATACATGTGCATGATAATCAACAAAGAGTACCTCACATTCAAGAGAAAGAGACAAAGTCAGATACTGAATGTATACAATCCAACAGTGAATCAAGTCAGACTCAATCTAAACAAATACAAGGAAATGATGAATCTCCAACAATCTCAAGCAATCATCAAATTGATACTTTCTTGATCTTGGCAAACTTCTCAGATGATGAAGCTTTTCTGATGAGGAATCAAAAACAATGACCGCAGCCAGTGTGCGATTTCAGATGATGAATCTATTTCTGATGAGCCTCCTTGGCGGGATGGATAGCCGTGAGGCAAATTTGCTCTGATACCAAGTTAAGAATTTGTAAAAATATGATTTATTGCTTTGAACTTTTGTTAACAAGATATGTACAAACTGTGTTGTATTTATATACAAAGACACGGAATGAAAAATTACAATAATGCCCTTATTATACAAATATATATTATCTTTTGTGCTTCAGCCGTAGACTTCATTCATTCGTTTAAACTTGTGATCGAGTGAACAATATGGATAAAGTTTTTGATTATAACAGAGTTGCGTGCATTATTTCTTGTGATAGAACAGGGGGTTAATTCTTGTGTTGGAGTGAACACTATGGATAATGTTCCTAATTATAACAGAAAATTTTGTGTTGATTCTTATGATAAAATATGGGCTATCGAGTTTAAGGCAGATAAGAATGGTAATGATAGTGCAGTGGTAGGCGTTGATATACTTAATAATGTTTGTGAGGCAGTAACTGATGGCTTTAATTATATTGAATTTGTCTATAATGCTAAGGTGGATAATGTGGCTATTGGTGAACATATTGAAGTGCTCAATGGAAAAGAGAGGGAGCCCATGCACCTGATGTGACTAGTTTTGAAAAGGAGGTCCATTTAACTCAAGTCCATGCATGCGCGGATTCGGTTAGTATTTATGATTAGAGGGATGAGTGCTTGGATTTTAATATGGGTGTAGTAGTAGTGTTTGATGTGGATTGTTCTCAAGAGGCATGTACTTACATTATTGTGTCTGGCGATGCAAACAAATGCGAACATGTTGCTTGCGTGCTTCTAGAAGAACAGATGTCAGCCATGGATGGTAAGCTCAGATTGAAACTCTATTCAGAGGTCGCGGTATAGGATATGCTGAGCTCGATTTCTTTGAGATTTTCCTCATTGGCCTCAAAATTCTCTCCTAAGATGTAACAATCCGCATATTTTACGATTGTATATTTAAATATTTTATTTAAATATAACATCGTTAATTGGATTATTCCAAAATGTGACTTTTTGTAAACAGTCGAATTTGGACTCGAGACTACTTCCATTGATTTTAAAACGACGTTTACAACTTGTTTGAGTATAAACATTGATATGTTTGGAGTTGATTAGGATTTTGGTATTTTCATTTGGGTTTTGGGTTTGGTTCCAGCCCACTAACTTAACAATGGAACCCAAACTCTTCTACCAAATACCTAACTCCTCTCACCTTCATTCGTTCTACTCTTAATATTCCTAACACTTAAGCTAAAGGAAAAATGGGGGAAAGATGGGAGATTAGAAATTCTAAGCCCTAGTTTCTTAGGAAATTCAAGTTCTAGTCCTATAATCAAAGAGAAGCTTAGGTAAGCATCCTCTTTATTTTCTCCATCTCATTCTCTCTTCAGTTTTCAGAATTCCCCGTAACTTAACTTAGGAAATTCATTTCATATGATAATATATTGAAGATTCTAGAGGTGTTGTTGAAAAGAAATCAATCTTAGCTTGTTTTAGAGCTTCTCATTTTTATATTTGGGTTTAAAGGTGAGTTCTTGAACTCACATCTATGTCTATAGTTTTCATTGTTGTTAGGCATGAATTCCTAATATCTATTCCATGTTCATTTTCTTTTGATTTGAATTAATTTGGTGAATTTTTCAATTTTGGTATTTTGAAGTTAAAATCTTTAAAGATCCTATCTTGAATGTTTGGACATGTTATTTGGGGTGTATCGAAGAGCCTATAGGACAGGGTTGTCTCTTGGCATAAATTCCTAGCCTCCGTCGCTCGTCCGATCGCTTCCGGATCGATTTGGCCATCAATGGTCTAGGCAAACTATTGCCCAGTACAAGCAACCAGACATCTGGTTGAAGGACTCAGACGTCTGGTTAGGGCACCAGAAGAAAAAAATAATACGGTAGAAAAAGAAAAATGGCAGAGCCAAGAACCAGACGTTTGGTCCAAACCAACCAGATGAATGGGAGGCTTCTGAAATTATAAAATGAAAATGGGTAAAAGAAAAATATATTTCCAGAACCCAGGACTAGATGTCTGGCTAAACCTACCCGACGTCTGGAACTGTTCAATTTTGCCTATTTTTGAGTGGATTTCCAATTTTTATCGATTTTTGTTGATCCGGTTAATTGTTGTCTATTATTACTTACTTTGATGACTTCTTTTCTGGATTCTTGGGTATATCCATTTGATGGATTTGATATCGATTTTCATGGTTTTAACTCATGTCATCGAATGTAGATTTTTGGTGATAGATTGTTTTTACAACCGTTTCTATGATTTGTCACTTTAAAATACAAAGGTTTATATACTAGTAGTAAATACTCAAACTCCTTCATAGAAATGATTTCAACACTACTTTTAATACAAAGCTCGTCTCTAAAACTGTTTTCTAATCGATTAGTATATACAAACCTTTACCTCACTCGTATGAGAAATCTAATTAAACGACTTAGTAAAATAAGTGGTATGAAATGCTTGCGTTTACTTTGTCGGTTATTCTTGGACTTGTTCAGTTGAAATCTCGTGACAATTTTTGAGTGGAAATCTACAATTTGTTCGTAAATATTTAAGTTAAGCCAGTGGTTATGGGACATGAAGCTAAACTCATTTATTTACTAGCTTGGTGTAATTTACACTTCTTATCGATCAATGATGATCATTTTATGGTTTAGAATAGCGATATGCGATGTCTCTTTGTCCACATGGGGGACTATACCCGGTTTTATGGAGCTTCGTCTCATTTTTAGGGGCGAGCGACCCCTTTGTCTTTTGACCGTTCGTAGAGTAATCGGCTCAATGAGTTTGGTGCATGAGGCGTATCTTTTTAGGTGCGTCAATGTTCGAGTCAATAAGTATGTGCATGGGGCGTATCTTTTTAGGTGCATCGATGTTTAACTTATTAGTCCCTAAGGGGGCACGGTGCCCCGTATTTTCATGGGATAACGTCCCGTTTGTGATACACGTGTTGGTGAGTTTTTATGCTCCAGTTTATAATAGGTTCCCCCTTTGTGTTTTCTGGATTTCTATTTATTGATTTCTGGAATACGTGATTCACCAATATTTGCAATTTGGCATTGATATGTTTTGTCAATATTTGCGGTTTGGTGAATGAGCTAAGAATATGATATCCTTTTTGGTGATTTGAGAAAGTTTGAGACATTGTATGATATTTTGTTTTTATCATACTTTCGTTATATCTCTTATCCTATCTCATATTAATAATTTATAGCTAGACTGATCCGTTTATTATTTTTCTCCTTAAATGATACTCAGGTCAGACCGAGGTGTTATAGGTGCTTCCACTTGACTTCTTAGCCGGGACTAGCTTCTGACTATTGGCTAACTACTTTAGCTTAGTAGTTTTTTCTTTTATACATTCGAGATAGAGACTCCTTGATGTATACATATTCTTTTGTCTAGCACTTGTACCTATTCTTTTATGATATAGTGGATCTTATATGACCACTACTTTGATGTACATTTCCATGTGGTATATTCATATCTGTTTCTGCCTTAGTGATATGAATATCAATGACTGATTTGTGTTATGCTTATTTTATATATATTTTCGAAGGCCACATAGCCACTATGCAGTAGCTTTGAGTTTGTATTTGATATGTCAGATTTCCTCTTGAAATGAAATGCTTGTCATACTATCTGGCATATCGATACTCGCATAATGCAATTACACAGATGGTCGCTCCTCAACAGCCTTATTCTTTATGCTAGTCGACGACATTACCCTGTAGTGTCCTTGGCTTGTGTGAGTATAAAGGTTAGGCGTCACAGCTTGGTATCAGAGCCAAACTTCGAAACAATGTAGAATAATCTAGCAAGTATCATTGTCCTAAGTCTTTCTTAGGAGTCGTGCCTTAGGATTTAATTCGATTTTTAGGACCCGTTCTATCCAATTTCCTTTTATGATGCCTTATTTTATTAATCAAGTTTGTTTGATATTCAATCTGAGAATAACTTTTTCCTCTTCTTTCTTTCTTTCTTAAAGAAGAGAAATGGTTAGATCTGGCCGTCCCAGCGCCGATCAATCCAATGCTACTCCTCAGGATGGCGTATTCATGTCTGCCTAAAACTTTTGGATCTCGTGAAGAATGCCTAAGCTGCTAATCCCATTCCTGAGCCTACTTATCCTAAATCTAGGTTTGCACCTTTATGCAGTGATTATACCAATTTGGGTGGAAGACCATTCAAGGATTCTGAAAGCGTTATAGATGTCCAAGTTTGGCTTAGAACATGCGATCGCATCTTTTCTCGCATGAATCTTGTGGATCTACATCGAGTCCAAATGGCTTCTAGCATGCTCCAAGAGAGAGCATTAGATTGGTATAAGCTATTGGTTTTGGAAATTATTGAAGCGAATCTTACTTGGGAGCCATTCCGAGAAAGGTTCGAATTAAAGTTTGTGACCGAAGCTGAAAAAGTAACTTTAACCCGACGCTTTATTGACCTTATTCAATGTGAATCTTCTGTGACAGATTATGTCGCATCTTTTGATTCCCTCTCTAAATGGAGTCTAATATATTAATACCCTATTGAAGAAAAATCAGAGGTTTATCTATAGGTTGAATAAGAATCTCAAAAAGGCTTTACTTTTGAAATTAGAAGTTTCTTTCGATCAGCTTGTAGATATCGCTCTTCGGCTTAAAGAGACCGATAAAGAAAGTGATGTTGAAGTTGTCGGTGCCAAGAAGAACTTCAACAATAATAAAAAGAGGCAACTGACAGTAAGTTCAAAGGCCCTAATCCCAACAAAAAAGGAAAGCAAGCAACTTCGGTAGTAAAGACTCCTACCTCTAGTCATGGAGAATGCTCCAATTGTGATTTTAAGGACCATTATGCAAGCATGTGTCCATAACCCCTTTACTGCTGCTATTGCAAAAGTTCAGGTCATCGTATATCTTCATGTCCCAAATTTCAAAGCAAAAAAGAGGGAAAGCTGAATGTTGTGCAAGCCCCTAGTAACACTCCTCTTGGTTAAGGTATTTCTCATTCTGTCCTTGATGACATTATTATATTTCGTGATCATCCTATTCTTGTTCTTGTTGATATGGGTGCATCTCACTCTTTTATATCAACAGAACTTGTTGATAATTGTTGAGACTTGGTTTTGATTCATGACACAAAGCTATCACTACGACATACATATTTGACGACTACTACAACAAAAAGAGAATATATACTACAAGAGGACAAGACTTCAAAATCGGTGCATCAACTATGGTATTTTGTTTTTAAGTCTTAGGTCAATATTTGTTAAAATCTCTCCTCGATTATGTCTACACTTGCATATATATTTAATCATTATATTTACTAAATATTTTATACATATATAAGCACACATTTAAATTATAAAAGTGTTTTAAAGTTATATAAATTAATATATATATATATATATATTAATTGTGCAAACTGCACAAAAATAACCAGGTCAGTCGACTGACCACCTGAGACGGTCGATTGACACTGGAATTTTTATGCACCATGCACAGTTACATAAGTATACGAATTTTAAATTTTAAATTATTTTGAATACTCAGTCGACTGACCCAGAGGCTCAGTCGACTGAATTTCTATAACAGCCACTTTTTTGAAAGAACACGACTTTTGTGAAGAGTGGTGAACCTTTAACGAAAAGATTCGGATGCAACACTTCGATCGAAACTCTTCACCAATTGTCGTTGCTTTCTAATCTTTATAAATATAAACTCCAATTTCATTTCACACAACTGAATCACAACCAATTTCTCTTATTCTCTGATCTAACTTTGTGAAATCTATTTGCTATCATACTTTCAATTATTCTACATTAAAGCAATACTATACCTTTCTATTCTTCATACACTTCAAATATATATATATATATTCGAGGAGAAGATTATAGGAAGGGTATACTACAAGTGACAAATCTGTGTTATCAGAACATACATAAGTTAAAACTATTTTCTGTAATTGTTGAAGTCCTGTTCTGCTGCTCAGGCAAGTGAAGTCCTCTTCGGCTGTTAAGGCAAAACCCTGTTTTTCTACTCAAGTCCCCGTTCGGCTGCTCAGAGGTGTATAAACCTGTTCCTCTGGGTTAAATGAGGGTTGTTGTTTTAGTGAAATTCCAAAAGGAGTCTGAGACTGGACGTAGGACGGTGCTCCGAACCAGTATAGAAATCTCTGGTGTCATTTTACTATACTGCTTTTATACTCTGCACTATTTACAGTATTATTATCATCACTATACTCTGTATTATTTTAAATCCATATTACACGATCCATAGCAAACTTTCAATAATTTATTTTTAAACGTTATGGGCTTAATGTCTTTACTGAGAATTGCGAATCCGATTGGTGGATCCACAACACTCGGTTTATTTTGTAAAGATGTCGAGATTATTTTATGTGATTATGCTTTCCAAGCCGATTTGCATATTGAGAGTTACTTAGGTTTTGGAATGATTTTGGGAATGGATTGTCTTAATCGTTATGAAGCTCAACTCCTATGTCCCAAGAGGACTATACATCTTCGACATCCTCAATCTGTAAAGAAAATTTCTATTGTTCTTAATGATTCAAATTCCAATTTGGTAGCATCCTTATATTCTCTAAATCCACATGATGACGATAATGATGATGAGGAAGATGTCATTTCCCTAATTCACGTTGTTCGTGAATTTCCTGATATATTCAAGCCCGTGTTAGTATTACCGCCTAAGCGAGCAATTGAGTTCAAAATTAATCTAATCCCTGGAGCTCTACCTATCACTCATCCTCCTTATCGTATGTCCAATAAGGAAAATGAGAAGATGCGTAAATAATTATCCGAATTGAAAACAGAACAGTTTATTTGTTCTAGTTCCTCTCCATAGGGAGCTTCAGCTATCTTTATGAAGAAATCTGATGGTACACTTAGCCTTTGCGTTGACTACAGTAAGATTAATGATCTCACTATTAAGAATAAATATCCCTTGCCTTAGATTGGTGATCTTTTCGATCAACTTAGCGGTGCTAGAGTCTTTTCACAATTAGACTTAGCATCCGGTTTTCATCAGCTTCGTATTGCAGAGGACATCATTCCTTTGACATCGTTCTGTACTCGTTATGGATCTTATGAATGGCTTGTTATGCCATTTGGTTTAACGAATGCTCCAGCTTATTTTGTTGACCTTATGGACCGAATTTTCAAAGACTTCTTCGACTAATTTGTTCTCATCTTTATTAATGATATTCTGTTTTATTCTAAAACCGAGGAAGAGCATGAAAAACATCTTCGGATTGTGTTGGAAACTCTTAGGAGCAATCAATTGAAAGCAAAATTTTCTAAGTGCCACTTTTGGCAATCCCGTGTGAAATTTTAGGACATATTATTTCTGAATTCGAAATTTCCATGGTTCCTTCAAAGATTGAAGCGATTCAAAATTGAAAGAGACCGAAAAGTGTGATGAAATTTGTAGCTTTCTTGGATTGGCGGGCTATTACCGTCGTTTCATAAAAGACTTTTCTAAATTTTTTGTACCTCTTACTAGTTTGATAAAGAAGGGAGTTAAGTACATTTGGTCGAAGCTTCTTTTCAGTAATTAAAAGAACTCCTTTCCGATGCTCCTATTCTTATGATTCCCGAAGGGAACTAAGATTTGATTGTTTATACCGATGCTAGTCGAGTTAGTTTGGGAGTCATTCTCATGCAAAGGGAACATGTTATCGCTTATGCTTCCAGGCAATTAAAGCCTGCCGAGACTAGATATGCCATTCATGATTTAGAGCTCGCGGCCATTGTTTTCGCCCTTAGAATTTGGCGTCATTATCTTCTGCGAGAGAAATTTGTTCTCGACACTGATCATAAATCTTTAAAATATTTATTTTCTCAAAAGGAACTTAATGTGCGTCAACGACGTTTGCTCGAATTCCTTGCATCTTATGATCTTGATATTCTCTATACCCCCGTAAAGGGAAATCGTGTTGTCGACGCCTTTAATCATAAGCAACAAGCGCTTGTTTCCATGATGATATCCGAATGAAATGATCTCGAGACTTTGTCTACTTGTGAGATTCGAGATCGTGAATCTGATTCATGTTCATCTCTTGTTTTAAGTAGCCTTGTGGCTCATCCTTCTCTTTTAGACCGCATTCTTGAAGCTGAAAAGCATGATCCTGAATTGGCTCATCTTAGCCAAAGTTGTAGGGATAGAAATATTAATGGTTTGAAAGACTTTGAAATCGGCGCTCGTGGAGGCATTCGAAAATTCGGTAGACTTATTGCCAAATAATAGTGATCTTCGTAAAGACATTTTAGAAGATGCTCATCGTTTGAAATTTACCATTCATCATGGTAGTAGTAAAATGTACGCGAACATGAAGCGACTTTATTATTGGGATGGAATGAAATCAGATATTGATAACATCATTAAGTGTTGCATGACTTGACAACTCGTAAAGGCCGAGCATCAAAGGCCTGGTGGGTTATTGTAACCTTTGGACATTCCCATTTGGAAGCGGGACCAAGTTTCCATGGACTTTATTAAAGGTCTTTCCCATTCCCGTTCGGGTCATGATAGTCTATGGGTGACCGTAGATAGACTTACAAAATCCGCCCATTTTATCATATCGGTCTAATCGTACCGTACCTCTTTTGGCTAAACTCTATGTTAAAGAAATTGTTAAATTGCATGGAGTTCCTACTTATATTGTTAGCGACCGTGATCCATTGTTTACTAGTGGATTTTGGAAAGGTCTTTAAAAAGCTTTGGGAACGAAGCTTAATTTTAGCACCGCTTATCATCCCCAACCCGATGGACAAACCGAGCATGTGAATCAAACTCTTGAAGATCTTCTTCGTGCACATGTTCTTGATTTTAGTTGAAGTTGGGAAGATCATATTTTTCTTGTTGAGTTTTCTTATAATAATAGCTTCCAATCTAGTATTGGTATGGCACCTTTCGAGGCACTCTACGGAAGACCACGCCGATCTCTTTCTTGTTGGCTTGAAACAGGTGAGAAGCTGGTTTTAGGTCTAGATTTTATTCGTGATTCCATAGAAAAGATTGACCTTGTTCGTCATTGGATGAAAGAAGCTCAAAGTAGACAAAAATCCTATGCCGATAATCGAAGAAATAATTTATAATTTTATGTGGGTGATTTAGTATTCATTCGTGTTTCACCTATGAAGGGTGTTATGCATTTAGTCGATCGAGAAAATTAGCATCTCGATATATTAGCCCATTTTCCACCACCGAACGCATTAGTTCCCTGTCTTATCGCTTTTCATTATCGGCTCAATTTTCTGCTATTCATGGCGTATTCCATGTTTCTCAACTACGGAAATTCCTTAGAGATTCCGATTCCGATTTTACTCTTGAGCCCGGCGTTATTGAAGAAATTGAAGTTTCACCTAATTTGACTTATGAGCAACATCCTATTTGTATCATTGCTATAGAGTTTAAGCGCCTTTGAAATAAAGATGTTCCAGTTGTGAAAGTTTAATGGTCCTCAAATCCTAAGGATTGTTCTTGGAATCCAAAGAATTCATCGAGCGAACACATCCGGATTTACTCTCTTGTGCTCCTTAGGGTGAACTTTTCACTTTAAAATTTTCTTTTGCATTTTTATGCCTTAGAGTGGTTATTACTCTTTATTTTCTTCTTAAATATTGCGAGGATGCAATTTCTTTAAGGATGGGAGTCTGTAACAACCAGCATATTTTACGACTGTATATTTAAATATAGCATCGTTAGTTGGATTAAATTTCAAAATGTGACTTTTTGTAAATAGTCGAATTTGGACTCGAGACCACTTCCATTGATTTTAAAATGACATTTACAACTTGCTTGAGTATAAATATCGATATATTTGGAGTTGATTAGGATTTTGGTATTTTCATTTGGGATTTGGGTTTGATTAACGCCCACTAACCCAACAATGGAACCCAAACTCCTCTACCAAATACCCTAGTTCCTCTCCTCTTCATTCATTCTACCCATAATGATTCCTAACACTTAAGATAAAGGAAAAATAAAGGAAAGAGGGGAGATTACAAATTTCTAAGCCCTGGTTTTCTTAGGAAATTCAAGTTCTAGTTCTAAAATCAAAGAGAAGCTTATGTAAGCATCCTCTTCATCTTCTCCATCTCAATATCTCTTCAATTTTCAGGATTCCCTATAACTTAACTTAGGAAATGCATTTCATATGATAATAGATTAAAGATTCTAGAGGTGTTGTTGAAGAGAAATCAATCTTAGGTTGTTTTAGAGCTTCTCACTTCTATATTTGGATTTAAAGGTGAGTTCTTGAACTCACATCTATGTCTATAGTTTTCATTGTTGCTAGGTATGAATTCCTAACATCTATTCCATGTTCATTTTCTTTTGATTTGAATTGATTCGGTGAAATTTCCAATTTTGGTATTTTGAAGTCAAAATCTTTAAAGATCCTATCTTAGATGTTTGGTGAGTTTTCTGGATTTTTCATGCTCCCGTTTGTAATAGGCCTCCCCCTTTGTGTTTTCTGAATTTCTGGAATATGTGATCCACCAATTTTTGTGATTTGGCATTGATATGTTTTGTCTATATTTGGGGTTTGGTGAATAAGCTAAGAATATGATATTCTTTTTGGTGATTCGAAAAAGTGTGAGACATTGTTTGATATTTTGTTGTTATTATATTTTTATTATATCTCTTATCCTATCTCATCTTATATGATAATTTATATCTAGACTGATCCGTTTATTTCTTTTCTTCTTAAATAATACTCAGGTCAGACCGAGGTGTTACAGTGCTTCCACTTGACGTCTTAGCTAGGACTAGCATTTGACTTTTGGCTAACTACTTTGGCTTAGTAGTTTTTGCTTTTATACATTCGAGATAGAGACTCCTTGATGTATACATATTCTTTTGTCTAGCACTTGTACCTATTCTTTTGTAATGTAGTGGATCTTATATGACCACTACTTTGATGTACACTTCTATGTGATATATTCATATATGTTTCCGTCTTAGTGATATGAATATTCTATGACTGATTTGTGTTATGCTTATTTTATATTTGTTTTCAAAGGCCACATAGCCACTGTGTAGTAGCTTTGAGTTTGTATTTGATATGTCAGATTTCTTCTTGAAATGAAATGCTTGTCATACTATCTGGCATATCGATACTCGCACAACGCAATTGCACAGATGGTTGCTCCTCAATAGCCTTATTCTTCGTGCTAGTCGACCCCAGTGTCCTTGGCTAGTGTGAATATAGAGGTGGAGCATCACGCAGGAAAAGATCAGATCATATTGGTGGATTAGTCAAAAGGAGTGCTTGTTTGCATGGATTTCATTGACCACTGGAGCTTTAGGCTATAGCTCGGATTCGGTTAAAATCTTAGGTAGCACTTACTGTCCTATTATATTGAATGGTTTATCTACTTATTCTATGTTAGTGCTAGCCAGGAGGACAGTTTTTTTTATATAGATCAGTCAGATATTGAATTTTTCAAGAATAAGGAACTTGAGAGGGCTAGAACTCTTAGATCGTGAGATTTATTAGTTGGAATGTTAATGATTTGCATGACCTAGATAAGTGCAATAATAGCTCTATTGCAATAAACTAAAATACAATATCCCGACTACCATTTCTATAGGAGTGAAGGGGGTTTTATCTTAGTAATTGGGTATGCCTCCCTGCCACGGGGAGTTGGGAGGTTTAATAGTGGGTTGGAAATATAACTATGTTAAATCATTGCAAATTATTTTGAACGTTCAATCGATGCATCTTATTTTCACGGATTTAAGTGACAACTTTATTTTAAATATTTTAAACATCTCAAATGTTTACGGGCCTCATAATAATATTAATAGAAGAACACTGGACCGAATGCCTGGACTTTAGATCCCTTTCCATCAGTCCTTAGGTAGTAGGAGATATTTTAACTTGATCATATTTTTAGGTGAATGCTCACCGAGAGAAGATGAAATCTCTGATATGCAAGAGTTTGATCAGCGTATTATTAATGATAATTTTTTTGAATTATCACTTAATAATAAGCAGTTCACTTGGTCGAAATAAAGGAAAACTTCTTCGATGGCGCTCCTCGATCATTTCTTCATTAGCGGAGAAATGGAAAACGAGTTCCTGATGCTATGTATTAAAGGGCTTCCTAATGTGTAGTTAGATCATTGTCTCGTTATTCTTTTTGTGAAAGCCAACACATCATAAATATTCCATAAATACCGCTAAATTTTTCGCGAGTAAAATCAAAGACCTAAGAAAATTTCTTAGAAAATGGGATAAGGTGTTTTTGGCAACATTAAAAATAAAAAAGATAACATATTCTCTGAAATTTTAAAATTAAATAAATTGAAAGAAATAAGAACTTTAAACGTTTCCGAGCAAACTATTCTCTAAACTTAAAGAAGGACTAGAAAAAGTCACTAAGCAAGAGGAAATAATGTTAAAGCAAATGGATGGACGAGGAAGATAAGAATATTATTATTTTTATAGAATAGCCAATCGTCGTAAGCGCAATAACACTATTAACTTCGTAATTATTAACAACGTGGAAATTTTGATCAGAAGGAACTAAATTAGGCCTTTGCTAACTACTATAAAGATAATTTTGGGTCCAATAGAGGGCACAAAATTAAAGCTAGGTGAAATAAACTATACCCTATAAATACTAGGATTGCTTTAGATGATCTGGATAGTCCGTTCTCGAAAATGAAACGTTTAAGTTCATTAGCGATATTCCTAATGATATATCGCCAGGACTGAATGGTTTCTCATATTTTTTTACAATAAATTTAGCATGTTTTGAAAATTGACTTAATTAAAATGTTCGATGAGTTTTACAATGATAATCTACAACTAGAGAAATTCAACTTTGATAATGCAGTTCTACTTCAGAAGAAAGTTGGAGCAATAGAGCTAAAGGATCTTTAGACCTATTTCGTTAATAAACTGTTCTCTTAAAATTATTTCAAAGGTTTTAGCGAATATTCTAAACACCAAAATGAATAGCCTAATTGACATCACTCGGTATACTTTTATTAAGGGTAGAAATATCACGGATGAGATCTCTATAGTTCAAGAATTAATAAACTACTATTGTAAAAATAATATCACTTGCGCTCTCCTAAAACTTAACTTCGCTAAAGCATTTGATTCAATCGATCGATTTTTCTCAAAGATTTGCTTTTGGCTAGGGACTTTAGTTCCTGGTGGGTAAACTAGATTATGACTTTACTGAAAACTGAAAATTCGATTATAATGGTTAATGATATCCTAGGAAATAAAATCCAATCAAAGCATGGTCTTAGATAAGGTGATCCTTTGTCGCCAATTATGTTCATCTTAATGGTTGACGTTTTCTCTAGGATTATCAAATAATCAGTTTTAATGGGGCCTTGGATAGCACAGGTAATGATATGACCAATGATGATCTTTCAATTCTTCGATTCACTAATGGTATCATGTTTTTACATCTCATTTTCCTAGACTTATTACAACTCTTAAATTTATTTTTTATAGCTTCGACATGCTTTCGATGCTAAGAATTAACTTTGGCAAAAGCTCGTTTTAGCACTAAATGGTATGCATAGGGTTGAATATTTTGTAGCTAGTACCCTCAATTGTAAAACCCTGAAGTGCCCTATAGATTACTTAGGACTTTTAATTAAATCAACTAAACTAAAAAAGGAAGATTGGCAAGTGATAATTGATAAAATTAATATAAAGCTGTCTAATTGGAATAATTGACTCCTATCTAGAGCTGGACGAATCATCCTAATAAACTTTATCCTATCAGCTCTATCAATCTAATGGATGTTTCGTTGCCTTTTTCCAAATTGGGTAATTAACAAATAGATGAAATTAGAAGAAATTTCCTTTGTAACAGAGACTATTCCTGTAGAAGTATCAACTATCTTGTCAGTTGGAAAATTATTTGTAAATCCAAATAGGAAAGGGACTTAGGAATCATAAATCTTCATAATCTTAACATATCTTTACTAGGGAAATGACTTTAGAAATTTAACAGTAATAATGAAAATTTTATTTGGAAAGAAATGATTTAAAATGAATTTTATGATAGAACTTATAACATTCATCATATTTTCACTAGTACCGGCAGCATGTCCCACTTTTGGAAATCCATTTAAAGTTCTCTAGTATTTTTAATCTTGGTATTAATAATATTGTTTACTCTGGTAAAAACACATCCTTTTAGCACGATACTAGATTTCTACTATCCCCTTAAGAGTGGAATTTAAGGAACTCTTTGATATTTATAACTTCAAAAACACTTTAATTTTCGAGCTCTCTAGACCTGATGAGGATTTTATCTTAACTCAACTTGTATCATTTTGTTCTACGCTTGAAATATATAACATAGATAATGAGCACGACAATAAATCAATGAGAATTTTATGTTAAATCAACTTGTAACGACCCGTATTTTCGCTACTTCGAAAATGAGAGATTTCGATCGATTTAAATTTAAAAAGGAGTTTAAATCTTAAATAATATGATATATATAATAAATAATAGTGAATAAGTTATATATTCTTATAGTTAATAAATAAAAAAAAAAAATGAATTTGGATTTTAGAACAAATCGACAAAAGTTAAGTTTTGTTAATAATAATTAAAGGCTTAAATAAATGGATTTAAATATCTATTTAAAAAGGTAAATCTTATTTAAAACATCTAATAAAGATAATAAAAGTATGTTAAAAGATTTAAAAATTTGTTAATAATCGTTTTATAAAAATAACCAAAATTTGTCGCATTTTGTCAGTTTTGCATACACGGTAAAATTAGAGATTTTGATATTAATTAAATATGATTTTAGAATATAAAGAGATTTGTTTTAATTTATTTAAAGAAGTAAAAAGTTCATTTTTAAATTTGGTTTACTTCAATACATAGTTTAACTAAAACGTCAAAATGTGACCGTAAAACATTTCGTCGAAAAACGACGTTTTGTCAATTAAAAGTTGTCGCAACGTCGTCGCACCTTTATTTTCTTATATAGGAACATATATTCAAATAGTATAAGTATTAATTAATTCACTAATCAAGTTTACTTTTAATAAACATACTTAGAAAATTCTAGAATATAATTAAGAAAAGTAAGTAAGAAAAGTCAAAAGTAAACATCAAATCAACATCAAATCAAACCAAACATAATTATTACTTTACTTTACTTACTTCTTAAGTGAAAGTGACATAAAGCATGATTTGAAATGTGATGTTAAGTTAAAAAGTAAGTAAAGGGCATTTTGGTCATTTTACATAATAATATTTTATTTCAAACTTTTTCCTATAAATAGCCATGCATACCTCTTTCATTTTCACACAAATCTTTCTTTTCTTCTTCTTCCTTTAAGCTATTTTAATGGCTTCTCTCTTAAGAGAGGTAGGAGGGTTAAAAATAGTGGAGTGCTTAAGCACTAATCCACTTGTTACTCTCTAACCTCTTCTTAATTCACTTCTTCTTCTTCTCTTCTTAAAAAAGGCCTTAGGCCATGAGTTTGGAAGTTGATAAAGGAAGGACGTGAGCAAAGCAAGTAAAGATGGAGATGGTCGAGCACTTGGAAGCATGGTTATGATAAGGTTTAGTGAAGCGTTGAATTAAATGAATGTTGGTAGGAAGTTAAACGTTTGGTTTAAAGGTGAGAAATTCTCATCGCTTTTGAATTTATATTTTGATTATGTTATAACAATCATATTTACACCCTTATGACATATGAATGTTTATACCAAATTGATTGTTAATATGGATGATTTGAAAATTTGTAAATTAAGTGAATTGTGATAATATATCCCGTTATGATATTAATAGTGAATGTTAGATTTGAAATCATATGCATGTGATTTGTTGAATGGATGTTATGTTAGTAATAAATATGAATATTGGATATGTTCATTTTGATTAAGTAGTCACTTTGATTAGTAAGACCATATTTTAGTAATATGAGAAATTGTGGAAAAATAAGTCTCTTTTCATTTAGAAGTGAAATTAAAGTTAAAATGAAAGAGAATTTGAAATTTGAAGTGAAACGGATTTGAAAAGAATAGCTAATTAGAAATTGAAATTTAGATGAATAGTGAAATTGAAATTAAAATCGATTTTGAAAAAGTGAAGTTTAGTTTGAGATTAAATTGAAATTTAAATTGGAATTAGATTTGAAATCTAAGTTTTAAATGTGTTTAATTTGAGATTAGAATTGAAATTGAGTTGAAATTGGGATTTAAAGTTTAATATTAAAATAATGGGAATATAATAATATTTTAATGTGGTAAGAGTGAAAATATATATTAAATACTTTAAAAAAGTGAAAATATTGATTTAAAATGGTTTCTAATGATTTTATAAGTATTGAAATCCAATTTGAATAAATTTTTTCAAATGTTGAAAAATAAGTTAAAACTAGACGCATCGCGCAACGGTAGTTCGCGATTTCGCGCCGAAAAGTTCAAATGAATGTGTAGAGTGGAATATTGCTCGGAATTCTTCGAGATAAGAAAATTCCGGACTATTATATCCATATCTTCTAAACGAAGAAAGAAAATCAAAGTTTCGATAAGTAGATTTTGAATTAAGTCCAAATCAATTTTCTAGAAAAATCGCGCTAGTGCAGTTTAGTGACCATAACAGAAAATCTGTTCGAATGGATGTTTTTAATTATGGAAAAATATGGAATAAATTTGATAAATCTATTTAAATGATTTAAAAAAGATTTGGATTGGAAAATATGAATTAGCGAATGTTTAAAAGTTGTTTTAATCAAATAAGCTTATATAGCACTTTCCGCAGCACTTTTATGCTGTGAATTCTATAATTTTTGGAATATGAGTTTAAAAATAATGATGTTTCCCAGAATCAATTGTGAATGTTTTAAAAAGGATAATTAAGCATTTTAAAAAGATAATTTGGAATATTTGTAAGCAATTCCAAAATAAGTTGAAAATCTGAGTATGCGGAAACGACTAGTACATTTGTCCCGCCTGTGAGATCTGGGAAGATAAAACAAGGTGTTTAACTAAGGTTAGGGATGGAGCAACCAGTGCCCTGAACTTACCTGGCCTATGTTTTCTTTTCTTAGGCGAGGGGTGGAACAGATCGAAAGGAAAGCCCGGATGCTTCAAAATAAAAAGATTCTGTTAAGTTTTCCAAAATAAAAGAAGATTGGTATTATCCAAAAGTTAAGCAATCTCCAAAATGAATGATTTCTACGAACCTGTGAAGTTTAGAAAAGAATTTATAATGAATTTTAGGAATGAATTGGTAAATAAGAGTATTGGATTTTGACTTACAAGTGAGATATAAAAATGGAATTTATAAACACCGTTTTGTAAATCTGAAATCAATTTAAATTGATAAGTTAAATGTGAAAGTTATTAAAGGAATTATATTCGCGATTTTGGACAGTGAATAATCCTTTAAATTAAATGGATGTTTTGGAAGGTGATATTATAAAGGGAATGTTTTCCTTAAGTTAATAGTTAAGAAATTTGGATCAAGAATTAAGTAGAGAAATCTGAGATATTTTCCAAAACAAAAGAATGAATTACTTAGAATTATCCTAAGTTGAAAGAAAGAGAATTTCGAAATCATCCGAAAAGAATTTAAGTGAAAAGAGACTTAATAAATCCTATATTCTCATATTCACTTTTTATCGATGATTGGATTTCGAAGGAACCGGAGTCGGATTTGGTTAATTCCTATCCGAAAACCACTTCGAACCAATGTGTACGTTCGAACGTGAAGACATGTTGAAGATGGTGATTGAAGACCGTGGATCTTCCTAGCGTGAGGACTGCTTGTTGATTTGCTCGGGTCGCACCCAATTATAGAGTTATATATAGCAGTGGTCTCCTCGTGATAGAGATTTTGCGGATTGCAAGGGCTTCTCGCCTAGTAATGGCCGAGGAAAGTACCTTCGGTTTGTCCTGTTCCTGGACAACTTGTATGGACGTTTGTCTGACGTTGCATTTCTACAGATTACGTACATTGGTTTTTACAAACGTACATTAGTGGTGGCGGAGAAGGCAACTTCTCTTAGCTTAACACCCTTCTTGAGACATACGAGCTCAAGGGTTGTATTTTTGTGGAAGGCAATTAGTAGTTAACGGAAATGGCAATGTGGCATTCAAAGATGTGATATGTGCTTTGTGAAAAGGTAATCGTAGCCTCAAGCCTCATCAAACCGGAAATGACCGAAACAGGATTAGATGCAGCAGGGCTATGTGGGTCATTCCCATTAGGGTATGATCATCCCCTTCTAGATATATTTCTTCCCGCTATGACGTCGGGATGTTAATTAATGTGGTGTATGCTAGAGGGCCCTCGATAAAGGTCGGTAACGACCGGGGGGTGACATATTCGGTACCATCTAGTTACAGAGGTGGGCCGGTCTTGTGTTGGTAGAGGGCAGGTGTTCTGTGCCTCGGGACATCCATCTAGAGGTGTACCCATTTCGGAAGGTAGATCCTGCGCCTGGTCATTTGTATGGAAATCCATTCTCCAATAAGAACCTACGGTTTTGTTTGTATTGGCGTAATGAATAGCCTCGAAATGCTATATGGGTAACCATTTCGGATAAGATTAATAAGTTTATTTGCAAATGTTTTCAAAGAGATGTCATTAGAAATAATATCAAAGGTTTTGATATAAAAGTGTTTTAGTTATCATAAGGTAAAAACCCGTTCGTGTTTATGTGTGGACGTGGTCTTATGAGATACTATTTATTTCAAAAGATTTTATCCAAAGGCTGATATATGACACTGTCATTTATTATTGAGTTTTTCTCACGCTGGTTTATCAAGCCTGATCCGGGTATTTTCAATACTTGGGTCAGATCCGAGTAGTTTCAGGATAGTCGAAGGAAGTTGAAGTTCCAGGGGAGAGCTGGAGATATTCATGGATGCATGGAGATATTCTTTCATCGCCTTTGCTTAGTGTATTTCGTTTGATGTTTGTCAGCAATTGTAAGGGCAGGTTTTATAACTGTCCAAGCTGAATCTAGGTTAGACTCTGATATTGTATTTTAAAATTTTCCGCTGTAAATATTTTTATTGAAATAATATATGTTATTCCATTCGTGTGAGATTCTGTTCTGTCTATTTTTCTTTATCACCCTTGATGATCCGTCTTTTCGTGCAATTTGAGTTAGACATGGGTGGTTTATTGTCGATTCAAAGGGTACGGGAAAACGGGCCTTCACACTTGGTATCAGAGCTGAAGGTTAAGCGAGAACCTTGGCTCTATTATGGGTAAATTCTCATCAGAGATAGGATTAGTAATATCCTAGGATGAGTAACTCATTAGAGATAGGGTTAGTAATGCCCTAGAATGAGTTATGAGAGTATTATATATATATGAGCGCGTATTTGTTAATTTTATAAAAATTTATTTTGTTTTAAAGAAATTGGTAAATGAAATAATTTTACCTTGGGTCTATATTATAAATATTAAAAGAGATATTATTATCTTTTGGGTTAAGGATTGATTGTAATTTAGCTTAGTAAAACTAAAATATGAATATCTTGTGATTAGAATTGCACAATTTGACTATAAGATATTTCATATAGGATCAGTTAGTTGAAAGCTAGAATTTAAAACTGTAATCATATACCCTTAGATACTTGGTATTAAGAAATAATAATTAAGTGATTATCATAATGGATGGATTTAAAAGCTAAGTACAAATATATTGTGAAGTAAAATTCACAAATTTGATTATAAGATATTTGATGATAATATTGAAGCTAGAAGTGTAATTAGAGGAAGTAAAGTGAAAATTTACACTTAGAAAAAATTCTTGTCAATAAGATAGAAAAGATAAGCCAAAATTGAAATTTTGGGTAAATATATTATGAAAGGATAAGTTCTATAACTTATAAAGGAGTTAAGGTAATTTGAAATTTAGACACTTTGATTAGAAACAAGAGGTATAAGAAATATCATCCTAATATAAAATTTGAAATAATGATACATTTAGGGTAATATTTATAATTCAAAATGAAGTAAGATTAGAAGGAGGTAGTTTTGAATAATATGATTAGTAGTTGAATGTTGGATGAAAATGTTTAAATAACAAATACCATGTGAATTAAGTTTCACAATTTGACTATAAGGTATTTGACGGATTTAAGGTTAAGAAATTTGATTTAGAAAATGGATAGGTAAATAAGTTAACTTTGTAAGAAAAAGGACGTACATTTAGTAAAGTTGTCTTATTAAAATATGGATTAGATAAATAATATTAGCTAAATGGAGACCTTAGGTAAAAAAAACTAGGGATTAAGTTTTATAACTTATTTATTTGGAATAATAGAATTCCACATTTGTTGAAGACGCTAATTAAAGTAAATGACGATTTGAAGATTTGGGATATGTATATATACTCTTAGGAAGTAAAGGTATATTATACAAGTTAAGTCATTTGTAAGCTTAAGTAATAATGGATTTAGAAGAAAGTAAATGGTTGTGAAATAAACTTGGATTAATAGAAGTTTTGGAAGAAATGTATTAGGTAAAGATGAATGTGAATAAATACTTAAGTTAAATCGTAGATCATTTTGGCACATAAATTTTGATCTAAGATTTGAGTACAAAACTTTGAGGTGTTTACACCAATCCGAAAAAGAATTTATCACTCAATTCTTGATGGCGAATATTGATGAGAGTTTGTGATTATGTACACGAGTTTTCTATCATAGTTGAGAGCTATGCAAGGAAAGCAAGGGTTTGTGATCAAGAAGTCTGATCAAAGTCCGCAGTAGAAAATCGGGGGATCGATACTAGTTCGAAAGAAAAGTTGTGGATTTGAATAATAGATCGAATCAAATATCACATATAGTATGATGTGTTGGGTCTATCAACTTAGTAGTTCGATAGTTATCTTGAATAGAAGACATAAGAGATAATGGTTAGAATTATGTTTTGGTATGTATATATATAGACCTCAGGTGTAGTACATGCTTAGGTCAAAGGATGAGTATGAGATAGATTCCTTTATCTAACTTTCATTTCGAGGACGAAATGCTTTTAAGTAGGGGAGAATGTAACGACCCGTATTTTCGCTACTTCGAAAATGAGAGATTTCGATCGATTTAAATTTAAAAAGGAGTTTAAATCTTAAATAATATGATATATATAATAAATAATAGTGAATAAGTTATATATTCTTATAGTTAATAAATAAAAAAAAATATGAATTTGGATTTTAGAACAAATCGACAAAAGTTAAGTTTTGTTAATAATAATTAAAGGCTTAAATAAATGGATTTAAATATCTATTTAAAAAGGTAAATCTTATTTAAAACATCTAATAAAGATAATAAAAGTATGTTAAAAGATTTAAAAATTTGTTAATAATCGTTTTATAAAAATAACCAAAATTTGTCGCATTTTGTCAGTTTTGCATACACGGTAAAATTAGAGATTTTGATATTAATTAAATATGATTTTAGAATATAAAGAGATTTGTTTTAATTTATTTAAAGAAGTAAAAAGTTCATTTTTAAATTTGGTTTACTTCAATACATAGTTTAACTAAAACGTCAAAATGTGACCGTAAAACATTTCGTCGAAAAACGACGTTTTGTCAATTAAAAGTTGTCGCAACGTCGTCGCACCTTTATTTTCTTATATAGGAACATATATTCAAATAGTATAAGTATTAATTAATTCACTAATCAAGTTTACTTTTAATAAACATACTTAGAAAATTCTAGAATATAATTAAGAAAAGTAAGTAAGAAAAGTCAAAAGTAAACATCAAATCAACATCAAATCAAACCAAACATAATTATTACTTTACTTTACTTACTTCTTAAGTGAAAGTGACATAAAGCATGATTTGAAATGTGATGTTAAGTTAAAAAGTAAGTAAAGGGCATTTTGGTCATTTTACATAATAATATTTTATTTCAAACTTTTTCCTATAAATAGCCATGCATACCTCTTTCATTTTCACACAAATCTTTCTTTTCTTCTTCTTCCTTTAAGCTATTTTAATGGCTTCTCTCTTAAGAGAGGTAGGAGGGTTAAAAATAGTGGAGTGCTTAAGCACTAATCCACTTGTTACTCTCTAACCTCTTCTTAATTCACTTCTTCTTCTTCTCTTCTTAAAAAAGGCCTTAGGCCATGAGTTTGGAAGTTGATAAAGGAAGGACGTGAGCAAAGCAAGTAAAGATGGAGATGGTCGAGCACTTGGAAGCATGGTTATGATAAGGTTTAGTGAAGCGTTGAATTAAATGAATGTTGGTAGGAAGTTAAACGTTTGGTTTAAAGGTGAGAAATTCTCATCGCTTTTGAATTTATATTTTGATTATGTTATAACAATCATATTTACACCCTTATGACATATGAATGTTTATACCAAATTGATTGTTAATATGGATGATTTGAAAATTTGTAAATTAAGTGAATTGTGATAATATATCCCGTTATGATATTAATAGTGAATGTTAGATTTGAAATCATATGCATGTGATTTGTTGAATGGATGTTATGTTAGTAATAAATATGAATATTGGATATGTTCATTTTGATTAAGTAGTCACTTTGATTAGTAAGACCATATTTTAGTAATATGAGAAATTGTGGAAAAATAAGTCTCTTTTCATTTAGAAGTGAAATTAAAGTTAAAATGAAAGAGAATTTGAAATTTGAAGTGAAACGGATTTGAAAAGAATAGCTAATTAGAAATTGAAATTTAGATGAATAGTGAAATTGAAATTAAAATCGATTTTGAAAAAGTGAAGTTTAGTTTGAGATTAAATTGAAATTTAAATTGGAATTAGATTTGAAATCTAAGTTTTAAATGTGTTTAATTTGAGATTAGAATTGAAATTGAGTTGAAATTGGGATTTAAAGTTTAATATTAAAATAATGGGAATATAATAATATTTTAATGTGGTAAGAGTGAAAATATATATTAAATACTTTAAAAAAGTGAAAATATTGATTTAAAATGGTTTCTAATGATTTTATAAGTATTGAAATCCAATTTGAATAAATTTTTTCAAATGTTGAAAAATAAGTTAAAACTAGACGCATCGCGCAACGGTAGTTCGCGATTTCGCGCCGAAAAGTTCAAATGAATGTGTAGAGTGGAATATTGCTCGGAATTCTTCGAGATAAGAAAATTCCGGACTATTATATCCATATCTTCTAAACGAAGAAAGAAAATCAAAGTTTCGATAAGTAGATTTTGAATTAAGTCCAAATCAATTTTCTAGAAAAATCGCGCTAGTGCAGTTTAGTGACCATAACAGAAAATCTGTTCGAATGGATGTTTTTAATTATGGAAAAATATGGAATAAATTTGATAAATCTATTTAAATGATTTAAAAAAGATTTGGATTGGAAAATATGAATTAGCGAATGTTTAAAAGTTGTTTTAATCAAATAAGCTTATATAGCACTTTCCGCAGCACTTTTATGCTGTGAATTCTATAATTTTTGGAATATGAGTTTAAAAATAATGATGTTTCCCAGAATCAATTGTGAATGTTTTAAAAAGGATAATTAAGCGTTTTAAAAAGATAATTTGGAATATTTGTAAGCAATTCCAAAATAAGTTGAAAATCTGAGTATGCGGAAACGACTAGTACATTTGTCCCGCCTGTGAGATCTGGGAAGATAAAACAAGGTGTTTAACTAAGGTTAGGGATGGAGCAACCAGTGCCCTGAACTTACCTGGCCTATGTTTTCTTTTCTTAGGCGAGGGGTGGAACAGATCGAAAGGAAAGCCCGGATGCTTCAAAATAAAAAGATTCTGTTAAGTTTTCCAAAATAAAAGAAGATTGGTATTATCCAAAAGTTAAGCAATCTCCAAAATGAATGATTTCTACGAACCTGTGAAGTTTAGAAAAGAATTTATAATGAATTTTAGGAATGAATTGGTAAATAAGAGTATTGGATTTTGACTTACAAGTGAGATATAAAAATGGAATTTATAAACACCGTTTTGTAAATCTGAAATCAATTTAAATTGATAAGTTAAATGTGAAAGTTATTAAAGGAATTATATTCGCGATTTTGGACAGTGAATAATCCTTTAAATTAAATGGATGTTTTGGAAGGTGATATTATAAAGGGAATGTTTTCCTTAAGTTAATAGTTAAGAAATTTGGATCAAGAATTAAGTAGAGAAATCTGAGATATTTTCCAAAACAAAAGAATGAATTACTTAGAATTATCCTAAGTTGAAAGAAAGAGAATTTCGAAATCATCCGAAAAGAATTTAAGTGAAAAGAGACTTAATAAATCCTATATTCTCATATTCACTTTTTATCGATGATTGGATTTCGAAGGAACCGGAGTCGGATTTGGTTAATTCCTATCCGAAAACCACTTCGAACCAATGTGTACGTTCGAACGTGAAGACATGTTGAAGATGGTGATTGAAGACCGTGGATCTTCCTAGCGTGAGGACTGCTTGTTGATTTGCTCGGGTCGCACCCAATTATAGAGTTATATATAGCAGTGGTCTCCTCGTGATAGAGATTTTGCGGATTGCAAGGGCTTCTCGCCTAGTAATGGCCGAGGAAAGTACCTTCGGTTTGTCCTGTTCCTGGACAACTTGTATGGACGTTTGTCTGACGTTGCATTTCTACAGATTACGTACATTGGTTTTTACAAACGTACATTAGTGGTGGCGGAGAAGGCAACTTCTCTTAGCTTAACACCCTTCTTGAGACATACGAGCTCAAGGGTTGTATTTTTGTGGAAGGCAATTAGTAGTTAACGGAAATGGCAATGTGGCATTCAAAGATGTGATATGTGCTTTGTGAAAAGGTAATCGTAGCCTCAAGCCTCATCAAACCGGAAATGACCGAAACAGGATTAGATGCAGCAGGGCTATGTGGGTCATTCCCATTAGGGTATGATCATCCCCTTCTAGATATATTTCTTCCCGCTATGACGTCGGGATGTTAATTAATGTGGTGTATGCTAGAGGGCCCTCGATAAAGGTCGGTAACGACCGGGGGGTGACATATTCGGTACCATCTAGTTACAGAGGTGGGCCGGTCTTGTGTTGGTAGAGGGCAGGTGTTCTGTGCCTCGGGACATCCATCTAGAGGTGTACCCATTTCGGAAGGTAGATCCTGCGCCTGGTCATTTGTATGGAAATCCATTCTCCAATAAGAACCTACGGTTTTGTTTGTATTGGCGTAATGAATAGCCTCGAAATGCTATATGGGTAACCATTTCGGATAAGATTAATAAGTTTATTTGCAAATGTTTTCAAAGAGATGTCATTAGAAATAATATCAAAGGTTTTGATATAAAAGTGTTTTAGTTATCATAAGGTAAAAACCCGTTCGTGTTTATGTGTGGACGTGGTCTTATGAGATACTATTTATTTCAAAAGATTTTATCCAAAGGCTGATATATGACACTGTCATTTATTATTGAGTTTTTCTCACGCTGGTTTATCAAGCCTGATCCGGGTATTTTCAATACTTGGGTCAGATCCGAGTAGTTTCAGGATAGTCGAAGGAAGTTGAAGTTCCAGGGGAGAGCTGGAGATATTCATGGATGCATGGAGATATTCTTTCATCGCCTTTGCTTAGTGTATTTCGTTTGATGTTTGTCAGCAATTGTAAGGGCAGGTTTTATAACTGTCCAAGCTGAATCTAGGTTAGACTCTGATATTGTATTTTAAAATTTTCCGCTGTAAATATTTTTATTGAAATAATATATGTTATTCCATTCGTGTGAGATTCTGTTCTGTCTATTTTTCTTTATCACCCTTGATGATCCGTCTTTTCGTGCAATTTGAGTTAGACATGGGTGGTTTATTGTCGATTCAAAGGGTACGGGAAAACGGGCCTTCACACAACTTGTATCACTTTGTCCTGAGCTTGATCTATATAACCTAGATAATGAAAGCAACACTAAAACAATGAGGATTTTATCTTAACTCAATTTATATCACTTTGTTCTAAGCTTGAGTTATATAACCTAGAAAACAAAGCGACACTAAGATGTAGGGTTGGGAAAAAAACAAAATACACACATCGTCCTCGGTTTACAAATTCTTATATTTCTCGGGGACAAAACAAAAGGTGTTCAAACTAATTTAGAAAGTTAATGCTCCCCCTAAAGCAAAAGTACATATGTGGTTAATTCTTCATAATGAATTAAACACAATTGAATGCTTAAGTAAAAATTCATCTTTGCTTAAACATTTTTTTTTACTGTAATTCAAACATAGAAAACACTACACATTTATATTATGATAGTCTCATAACTAATTCTATACTTGTAAATACTCTTCGCATTTTCGACTTTAACATAACCCCCGCTATTTTTAATTATGATTACTATTGGGGTGTACTTAGATTTCAATATGCTAAATGCTATAGAATTCTACCAGATATTCTCTACATAATCACTTGTTGATACCTTTGGTTTGAAAGGAACCAAAGGATGTTTAACAGTGCAAATAGTCCTTTTGATACCCTAACTTATGCAATTGTGTTTTTCAGTTACAACTTGATGGCAAATCCTAACTATAAATTGGCAAAAAATGTACTCTTTCAAGAATATCTTAAAAGAGAAAAAAGTTATATCCATGTATTAAAGCTAAAAATTAGTTACAACATGGCGAAAAGTAATATGGCCTTAAACACCAACATTGTTGATTCTTCTAATGAGGATACCTCCTTGAACACTTTACACTTGATAGCTAAGTCTATAAGTTTATCTTTCTAGCTTTACCTATCTCATATATATATATATGTATGTATGTATGTATATGTATATAAAACTTATATGTGTGTGTGTGTTAGACTAACGTATTTGTTTGAATGTAGTCAGGTCTAGTAGGTTTCCATGGGCTGGACCGGCTATGTGATGGAGTTGTTGCACGTGGGATATTGTTATTGAGCTAATGAGATAGGTTACCTCATATTAGCCAAAGGATTCAACTCTTCATGTCCACTCCACCTACAATGTCTATTTTGGGGGAGGGTATTTCTTTTTCTTCTTTGTATGTGGGAGGGGAAGAGGCTTTGCCATCTATCAGACTTATTGGTAGCGACCTTATTAAGTATGGAATAAAATTACATGAGTGCTCTCCTTCTTGAGAGGATTACTCATTTTACTCAAAAAATGATTAGAATTGATATTAAAAAGGGTTATTTGCAAATAACATGATTAAAAAAATTTAAAATGAGAGAATATATGGGATAACGAATGTTGAAACAGGCAAAGAAACACACGGTTTGGAGTAGTTCGATCAAGAATGATCTACATCTATTATAGTAGTAATTTCTATTGCTATAAGTTTTTTGTTACAATTGCTTGTTTTTAAAAGACATCACTAATGGCAAATAAAGAAGTTAATTAAATTAACTTTGGTAAATAAAGAAGTTAATAATGGAAAATGCTATTAGGCGATTCATCGGCCATCCCTATTCCACTCCGTCTTCTTCCTCTTCCTTTGCCTCATCTGTCGCTTCCTAACTTCCCCGTATCTCCATCGATGGCCAAGAATCATAAGGATAAACCACGGCTCGCTACTTCGCAAACCAGAACTGGCCGTACTTTCTCATATCCGGAGTCACTCTCGTTTGATTCGATATTAGCTTCATCCATCGACGATTTGCGCAACCCTATGCCGCCTTCGTCTGACCCAAGTGCGATTGACCCTATTTTGAATCTTGCCGACAATCTTAACTCTTCTCCGATTTGTGCTTTTCCACTGTCAGGTATTGTCACTATTTTTTATTCTCTCCTATTTCTCATTTGGTTTTGACTGTTGGTAATTGAATGAGTGAGAATAGCTTAGTTCTATCTCGAGTCGATGTCTTTGGTCTTTTGAGTAATGGGATTCAAGTGGTAGCCTCTGACACTGTAGACCTCTATGCCGAAGTCATGCTTCTGCTATAATTGTTTACCGGCCTTAGAGGATCAGTGTGTTGTGCTCCTAATGTTTCAGCAGTTATGCCTATTCTAGTATCTGGTGAAGTTTCTGTTACTGATGTTTCAACTGGCTATTGTGGTATCAATTTCGATTCATCTGTTGCTTATGGTGGCACCGATAATGCTGAAGATTCGTTCAATGCTGTGAATTATAATACTCCTGAGATGCTTGGGTTTGTTGTACATCGAAAGTATACCGCTTCTGCCCCTGCTAATGAGCCTTGTGATGTTGGCTTTCCTCCATCTCTTATAGTTATTTCCTATGAATTACCAAATGTTAAAAAGCCTGCATCTCATACTATTAACTCCAGTAACTTTTCAAATGTTGGTTTCGAAGAAGGTGCAGTTGATAGGCCTGCCTGGTCATCCTTGTTTAAATCACTGCCTCATAACGTTGGTGCTTTCACCCCTCAAAAATTTTGCACTCAAATTATTGATGGGATTAGTGTGCTCCCTCCAGAAGTTGTTCATGAAGTCGAAAACCAATGGTCCGATCACCTTATAGGTTTTATTCTTGATTCTGCATCTACGTACTTGGTTGTTCGTGAGAATTGTAGGCGCGCACGGAAAATGAGAGGTACTCTACATGGTCAAGTCATTAACTCTTTTTCCATTTAAAATTTGGGAATAATGAAGACAAGCTTATTGCTCTTGAGACTAGCCCTCTAATTATTGAGGGGAAACAATTTATTTTGACTCCTTGGAATGTTAGTTATGACAAAGCTAGAGAGCAAATTCTCTCTACTCCGGTTTGGGCCTCGTTCTCTAATATCCTTATGTCCTTCAACCCCTCCTTGATCTGAATTGGCTTGTGAGCCTTATTAGTGAATTCAAATGTTTTGGCGCAAATACTGTCGCTCATGAGAACTTACTTTATGCTAGAGCATTGACTGAAATAACCCCTCTGAATCCGCTTCCATCAATTTTGAAAGTTAGAATTAAAGGTGGTCATGAGATGGAGATAAGAGTCAATTACAGCTGGAAACCCGATATATGCACTATATGTCAATCTTTTGGACGTTCCACGGATAAGTGTTCTAGGACTGTTCCTCTTCCTCTTGCTCCCAAAGTCCTCCTCCCTAGGTCGAAATTGAAATAGCCCTCCAATATTTGTTTACCTGTCTCTGATATTGAGATTCATGTTTCTCCCACTGTGGACTTAGTTTCTGAAGCTGCAGGTAATGATTCTATTGATGAGATCATTTACTACAAACCGGATAAGGCAGCTTGGGTACAGACGGCCACAAAAATGAGATATGACCCGCGGTTACACTATTATCACATGTTCCTTGGTGGCTATGATGAGGCTAGCCGACTTATTTATCATCTTGAGGGTGATGGTCTATCTCTAACGTCCTCTGGTATTGATGGTGCTTATAATTGGTGGCAACTCTTAGATCCATCTTGGGATAGGATTTATCTCTACTCTGCACTCTCGAGATCTTTTGATCCACTATTAGCTATGGCCTTTTCTGTTGTCCAACATGTTATAAGTCCGGGTACTGATGTTGATATCAGTAATGACAAGGGGAATTTTCGTCCTTCTGTGTAGTCTAGACTCTCTATCTAGCTCTTATTCTTTATTGTTTTTTTGGTATTAAGTGGTCTGCCACTATAAAAATAGTCTTAGTTGTTCTATGCATTTGTAGAGTACCTGTTCTTCTCCTTATACATAGTGGCACAGCCCCATTATAAAAGTGTCTAGCTTTGCTAAAAAAAGACATCATTAAGTGCATTAGTGAAAATTCGATCATTGTACAAGTTAAGATTGATATGTTGAACGATTAAGACTGACATGTCAATCTTTAAGTTTCCTCTTAGCCATTGATGGTGTCGAACGATTTAGATGCAAATCAACTAGGATACTCACTAGGCCGAATGGCCCAAATGATGGCCACCTGGCGATCGAACCAAATCATGTTGTTGTCGATATGGGTTGCATGGGAAAAGGGGTTGTTGAATAGTTACATTATTGCCATATGGAAAGTGAAGGATATGAAGTGGTTGCTGCACAGTGTAGCTTTTGTTAGATGAATTATGTCATATATGCCAATTTTAGTAATGGAACAGTGCAAAGTCGTTGCTTCTTTTTTAAAGGCAATCAAGCATTTTTGGCAGAGGCCTTCCAAGTTAGGATAAAGAAAAAGAATAGAAGCAGGCAGGCCCTGGATAGGTTGTGGACTAATGAGTACCTAGGGACCCATTGAAGAGAACTGGAGGGTAGCTCCCATCATGTGGGCATGTACTCTTGGCCAGGTGGCTCTTTATTAAGAGCACTATTTTGTCGGGCCACTATCCAAAGTCTCTAACCGCATGGATTTTTTTAGTCTTTTATGGGTCGTGTGGGGGCATTAATGAAGGTAATGAGCAAAGGTATAGTGAGGATGAGGCCACATAGGTGAGAAACTGGAAAGCCATCCTGTTTATTACTTTGCAAGAAAAACAAGCAACATTTTCCCTTAAAGTTCGCTTCTACAAGTAAAAATGGAATTTCCATTCATGCATTTGATGCCATCGACACATGCCATTTCCTTATTGGCGGCGATGGTTCAATTCTTGAGGTGGTTCAGAGACTGTTCAATTATGTCATGGTTGAATTGACGAGGCAATTAATTAAACCTAGATGGTCTAGATCATCTTCTACTTATCTAGTGCAATGTCCCAGATCAAGCAAAAAACTATATAAACAAAGGTTACCCCTTCACTTTATTTTTTATTGAGCATTTTTTCTTCCGCCATTTTACAGAGTTCGATTTTCCTTAAAGATATTAAAAACTTCTTATATAGTTAACCAATCCTTCATATTTAGTTAGCAAGAGAACCTTTTTCTCTTTGCTCTATCATGCTTAATAGTTATTTTTTTTCATGTTTTTCGATAGTTAGTTTTGATTTTTATTGAAAAACCGATGTTGTTCTTCCCTATTTTTGTCTTGCTTATTTTCCTGATATAAATGCTATCGTTGAAGCGATGTCCCTAAGAACGGTGCTGATCGGTCGACTTTGAGAAGTCGACTTCAATCGCTCGAGGTCGAAAAGTTCCCAGTTACCAAAAATCTTAGACATATATGTCAAAATATCTTAACTTCCCCTCCCACCTAGCTAGAAAGAAGATGCCTTTTTAATAATGGTGTGGGCCTCGACCCGTGCATCAAATTAAGTTGAAAGTCTAGGTGACGCGGGCCACATGACATACTTAGAATAGTAATGAGTTTAGGCGAGAGAGTTTGTATTGTGGTCGATCTTGTGCTCGTAAGGCATCTCTAAGGGGTTCACTGGAGTCTAGATTGGCCCTGTATGGGTTGGGAGAAGCCTGCCCTCATTCTAGGTTACCCACATGCCTTTATCAGGACTGTTTAGTAACTACGTTGTTTAATGATTACAAATGGATAGAGGAAAGAAAAAAATTGATGGGGCCTCCTCCCACATGCGCACATTCTATATTTAGCCCGAAAAAAGTCAAGGAGGATAAGGATGACTTAGCTGGTGTTCTAACTCATTATGAAGCTCCATGGATAGAGGCTCTGTATCTCTTAGGCATGGATAGGCCTAATCAATCCCTACTCGGTTACTTTACGTGGTCGCTTCCACACATGTAAAGGGGAAAGACACTTCCTCTTCACCCTTATCTCATCTACTTCTTGAATGCCCACCAAATGCATGTACATAAATCTCTTCCAATAGTTACAACCTCATGGTGGGATTGTACATTTTCTAATAAGATCTAGTGATTTCGAAGCCTAACCCGGTCTTTTATTTGGCATATGTTTAAAAAGTCAAATAAAGATCATGCCTTTATCAGCTGGTACTGCCATGTAGAGCCTATAGCCTTCCACCTTTATTCTATATCTTGTCAGGCAAGGTGTTTGAGTACTAAAATTGCTACTTTTATGTGCCAATGGCCATTAACTCCACTCTTCTAGTGTGGGCATTACAAACACCAAGTTCTTGCTATAACCCAATTTCTCTTTCAAGTATGCACTTTTTTCTTCTAAGTTGTCTTATTCAATGCAGTGACCCGTATTAGAACTAAAGATTGTAAAGTTGTCTTCATAGATAATCACGAGCAGATAGTGAGGACAAAAGACGCATCAGAAACTTGATAATCATAGTAACAGATGAGAACCTGCACATGGTTAGGCTATTGAGGCTTGGTTAATAAATGAGAATGAGGGAAGGGTCCATCGACTTCCAAGGAGTATATCAGTGATTGCGCCTACGGGTGTGCTAATCAGCTAGGCACCCTAGGTGGCCGTGGTAGAAGTGGAGGAAATGGATAAGGACATATAAACTGATCTAGGGTAGGACACTTTGTTTAGACCGCTAGAGGGAGGAGGGCGAGTGGCATCCATGCATCCTCCGCTTTATGTGTACTTAGAACAAGAGATACAAGGGACATCCACCAGTTAAGAGGGCTTAAGGATTCGGGCCTCGGTTTTTGAAAGTAAAGTCTCATGGTCTTCCAATTATACAAGTAACCTTGAAACATCCGAGGCGAAGAAAACGGATGGGTAGGTGCGAAATCTAAACACGCAGAAGAGTACAAGCTCCTCCATCGAAGTCCCTCCTACCCCAAGGTCCCATTAGTTGGAACACACTACCTTGTGCCCTTTACATTCAAACCTTCAAAGGGCACAAACTATTAATAGAGACACGGGGAATCCCTACCCACCCTTAATTAGGAAGCACCGACATGACCAAGTAAAAGGTAGATCCATTTAGTCTGCCTTGTTGAATATAGCCTTATCATTTTTCTTCTTGCTTTATAATTGACTAACTCTTTCCTTTTTATTTGCGTTGTTCAATTTTTTCAAGCTTATTGATTCCGCTAGCGCTGTAATGCATCCTTCAAGACCCTTAAACAAAACATAAGGGAATCACCGGCTCTCAATAAAATACACCCCTCTGCTCTGATAAACTCAGCAAAAAGATCTACACCGCACCCCAACATCATACCTCCCTCGGTGCTTCCTCCACAACACCAACTCAACATCCATGAAATATATCCTCCTACGGTCACCACCAGACTAGACTTTGTCCGCTTTAAGAGGTAGCAAACTTGCAAGGAGCAAAGAAGCACTAGCAGAGGGCTGCTTTTCGATTCTCCAACAAGGCATAGTTGCTAAAAGACTAATGAGAGGTGTTTAGGGCCACCAGGTTGTTAGTGGTGGAGGTGATGAATGAAACAAGTTTGCTTGGATTGCTTCAGGCCTTGGCTGGGATGCCCCAGAGGTTTTGGTGCAAATAAGCAGGCCTAAGTCTGGATGGCTTGATCTTCCATTGATTCAGGGTTGGACGCCAACACTAGGGAGGCTTTCATGGTAAGGTGCTTTAAACTTAGGTTCCTTTGACCAACCATTTTCTTACCATTGTTTACTTTTATAGGTTAGGCCTAAGGCCCTCTACATATGCCAAATTTTCTTGGTGCTAAAGAAGTGCATAGTGGAGGAGGCATTGGCACGACACTTAGCTCAAGAGTAATATATGGAGGCTATACGCAGAGGAGGAAAGAGCTACCGCGAAGACAACAATGGATACCTCCATAAGGAAACAAACTAATGGGTTAGCTTACAAGGAAAGGGATGAGGCAGGGTTAGGTCAGTTGAGGACCTAAAGACGGTAGGAAGAAGGAGGTAGAGGACCTGAAGGTGTTTTTTCTTGAACGTCAGAACTACATAACCTACGATCTCCATGAGGAGGAAAAGGCTAAACTTGAGGGGCAGTGGAATGTGAGGATGACTAAGATGCTCAAGATCATCTTTAATATCAACTATCATTTACCCTTAATTGTCCACTTTTTCAACCCCACATAGTATATTGAAGTTCATAAAGAGGTGGCAAAGGAGATGGAGACCATGGGCTGGGTCTCTCCCTAGATTCTGTCAGAGGAGCAGACTGCCTCTCTCATGGGAATTTCTAACACCTAGATTCCAACCATCGTCCCTAAGGTTGATAATCCAATGACTTATGAGGATGACTACTAGATCACCGAGTCATGAGTGTGGGCTAGTTTATATTTTTGCAAGTTTATTTTGTAAAGATAGTTGGACCCTTTCTTTTTGTAATAAACATGATATTTTATGCTGAATGTAACCTTAATGACTTTGTTTCTGCTTCCATGTTCTTTTTTTATTCTTTACTTTTCTGTTAATGCCTTACATGCATGCCTAGCAGTTGTGTTTGACTTTGAGTTATTCCCTTATGTTTAGGCTTACTTTTGTTTTGTGTCGGGCGACTCACATGGCCCTCGACTTTGTTACGAAAACACATAGACTTAGGCACTTAATCACAACATAACAAATAAATAAATAAAGAATAAAAACAAAGAACAAACTTATCTTTTTATGCTGAGACAATTTGTCCCCAGTTACAATGTATGTACAGACTTGAGTTTGTAACAGGGCATCCTTTGTTGGATGTCGAACTCTTATATTGTTGGTATGCTTATTTAGTGTTTGTTAATGAGACCTTAATGGTTGAGCTCTGCTATAATGAGGGGTCTCATTTGTTTGACGCTTACAATACTACAAATGCCAGAATCAAGGTTACTTCATGGATAACCATGCCCATCTTAGCACCAATGCCCCATCCCATTGATGGGGGACAGGTAACATCATGGGTAAATGAATTGGGACCACCATGTGAGTTTTCATGTCATCTATCTGTTGATGCCTCTAGCATTGATGGAAGCATTGTTTGGCTCACTCGTCTTCTTAGAGAAGTACATCAAAATGCATGAATCAAGGCCACTTCTTGGGTGGTCGCACCATCAATGCACCGATGTTCTTAATATGTAAGAGAGAATTGTTTGGCTCGAGCATCCTCATGGAGAAATACCCCATGGATGCATGAACTGAGACAACTTCGTGGGTGGTCATTCCATCAGTAAGTCGGTGTTCCCAACTTGAAAGGGAACATTGTTTGGATCATGCATCCTTGTGGTGCAATACACCAAGGATGCATGAATCGGGACCACTTCATGGTTGGTCATGCCGTCAGTGCGCCAGTGTCCCCAACATGGAAGGGTGTGTTGTTTAGCTCATGGATCCTTATAGAACACTACACTAAATATGCATGAATCAGAACCACTTTCCGGATGGAAGGGAGCATTGTTTGGCTCATGCATCCTTAAGGGGTAGCATTTTTGTTAGTTGGTTTTCTTGGAAAGAATTGCAAGAAAGAGATGCCATGTTTATATCATACAAAATAGGAACGTTACAAAGAAATCAACTGCTTTAAAACCATGGCTTTCAAATTTATTTGAATGTAATAAGCCTAAAGGTGCTTTAGGTTCCAGCTACGTGGCACGTAAGTACCATATGGGTGGGTAAGGCAGTAAGCCCCACTAGCTAGAACGATAGTAATAGCGTGTAGCCCTACTCAATTTGGCTTTACTACTCCTTCAGTCGGGTTCTTTATGTTTGTAAAAACTCGGTGCAACACTAAATCGCCTATGATTAACTTGCGCAGCTTTACCTCGGCTTTGTAATGCTTTGCCACTTTCCATTTGTAAGCTTCTATCTAGAGTTTAGCCTCCATTCTTCTTTCTTCCAAAGCATCAAGCCCTGATATGAGGGTTCTTTGTATAGTTTGGTGTCATGGGTATGGTATCTTAGATACGGACATCCACTTCTACGGGCAGCATGGCTTCGTAACCATTGGCCAATGAGAAGGGTGAGTATCCTACCAAGGTTTAGCTCGAAGTTATGTAGATCCAAAGCATAAATGGTACGTTTCAGCCCATTTTCCTTTTGAGAGTTAGTGGTCCACCCTAAGGGAAATTATGTGATTATAGTTATAAATAATTTCAACCATGAGTAGTTAATTATAAACTAAAATGATATTTTATTGTATATATTCTTAATCAAGATGTTTTAAGAAAAAGATATTGATTAACCCATTAAAACCGGAGGGAGTAATGCTCTCCAGTGTTAGGTAATATATTACTCATAGTTGTCGGGGTACCATGGGATTACACACTTATAGTTATTGGATAACTATGGAATGACTTATTTGAGAGTATCCTATTGGTTGATAACAACTAGGCTGAATAAGAAATCTCATTGTGATGATGTTACAAAGTTCAATCGACGTGAGAATATAGTGGAACTTTAATGTGAATACTCCACTTTAATTATAGTTAAATCACGGCATGACAATCCATCAAGCGACTAGTTGTGTCCAAGTTGAAGCATTGGAACTAAAATACTATTCGATAGGGAATTCACCTCCTCGGTTGTATGAGGTTAGTATCACGGTCAACTAATTGACACTAACTCAACACAAAGTCAAAATCTCCGGCTAGAGTAGAATGGTTAATAAAAATGTTATTTGAACTAAGGACATTTTTTATGTACTAATCAAGTTGAATTTGGATAATATTAAGGTTTTAACTAATACCAAATTCCATACATCCTAAAGTGGTGTAGTTTTGACGAAGAGAACATGAATAAATTATCTTTACCGAATGGTACCGCTTAAGATAATATAAATATGATTTTCCTAAAAAGGTGCGCAAGCGATGAGTTCAGTCGAATGTCATACCACTAGATAAGATGATGTGTGAACATTAACATTTGAATTATTCAATATTAATCGCTACTTAACTACACACCTCTAAGTCACACAACCGTATTTGTAAATTTTCCCAAAAACCACACGATTTAATTAGTTTATAAAGTGATATTAATTAATTAAATTGATTAATATTTAAGAAATATTAATTTATTTGATGTTTAGGTTTTATTAAAATTTATTTGGTCTATGTATATAAAATTTATTTATACGCATATCGATATACGATATCAATTTATATTTATACAAGCTTTAAATATAGTTACTTAAATACGCAAGATATTTTGGTCTATATAGGACAGATCATGGATGGCCATAATAAAGAAAGAAATGGTTTAAATATTGATTTAGATTTATCCGAGGAATTAAAGAGGAAGTTTTTAAAATATAGAATAGGAGAGGTTTTCATTCTCTCCACAAAACAAATCTTCTTTTCTCTTCGTCCTCTTTCATCCATCCATACATTCAATCTTTCCTTTCTCTTATCCTCTTTCATGGTCGTTACTTTCTCTTCTTTTTCTCCCATGGTTGAAATAGTTTCATCCTAAACAAAAGCAAACATAAAATAAAGAGCTATATGGTTCATCCTTCTCATGCAAAGATTGGGTGTAGGTTCAAAGATCTAAAGAGGGATTTCATAATCAAAAGTAAACTTATTAGCCAGATATAAAAGGTATATTCTAATTTTAACTATTTTCTTATATATAATATATTTATAATAATTTTATATGTATGGTATGATTTCTTCCTCTTTATTTAAAAATAGTTATGCGATTTAAATAATTTGTTGAACGATTTGATTTGTTTTTAATTTGATAAATCAAAACAAGATTTGATACACGATTAAAACAATGTTTTAGTTATAGGTCCTTGTTTTAAAATTGCTTATGCTAATATTCTAAACATATTGTATGATTCAATGTTTAAATGCCTCCATTTGAAAGTTTTAAAAGATTGTTGATACCTAGTTTGTTTTGTTGCATGCATAATAATAAAACAAATCTAGCACCACTGTCCCAATGATTAGATGCTCTAGGTTTGGTCTGTGAGGTCACATGTTTGAATCTTATTTAGCACTTGATTCGAGCCACTGGATATATATTGACTTGTAGTAAACTATATACTGCCAAAAACTTATAGTACATCTATGTACTACCAGTTAAGTGCCCAATTAAAAAAAACAAATCTTTAGTTTGTGTTGAACTCTATTTAGATGTATATACGTGTTTCACCAAGTAATATGTGTATACATATGTTTGCATATACATCAGAAAATTTTAACATAATATATATATATATATATATATATATATATATATATTAGGTTTTGAATCAATTGGAAAGTTTTGGATTAAACATTATATATATATGTGTGTGTGTGTAATCATTTATATTTATACAATATATCGTCAAGGCATGTTTTAGAAACATTTTTATTATATATATATATATATTAAATCTTATATGATATGGATATATGGTATTTGTAAAAATTATATGAGGTTTAAATTTGGATTCTGAAATTTCTATTACTCAATTTATGTTAAGTTTTATTTAATCAATCTTTGTTATTAATATTGACATCTCATAATATTTTATAATCAAACATACATTATACATATCAAATTAAATAGATGCAATTGATATAAACATATACATGACGAACATATACATGATAGATGTAAATCGTTGTATCTACATTTGCATATATTGACCTTGTTGTTCTTTTGTTGTTGTATGTCATGTTTAATATTTTATCATTATATGTCATTTTGTATAATGATTAGGTATAGTTTAGTAGAATGATTGCAAAAGGAGAAGGTGCAATCAATTATTGATATCACATTTTTTATCTATTTCCTTTTAGATCAAGGTCAATAAACATATATAATGATATATGTTATATATTTACGTATTCAAACTTTATACTTAGTAAACGTAAATTTATAAATTAGATCAGAAAGTTAAAAAAATTGGATTTTATTTAATTTAACCAGATTGCATCTAATAAAACCCATTAGACTTCATAGGACCTTTATGATCCAAATAAGGAATTTTTCAAAATCTACCCCTTTCACCCACTGCAAAACCAACCAGGTTTCTTCAACAGTATCAGATCTCAAATGCTCTATGCAGTTTAATTAGAAACTTTAGGGCCAATAATTAAGTACCTATCCAGTGGGTGTTCAAAAAAGTAATGTATGGGCTTAGGTTGAATAATTAAGTATTATTCCCCTTTTAGCTACTAGCTTGGCCCAATAGGTGGAGGAAGTCCAAAAGTTTGATCCAATTGTAAAGGCCCAAATTGATTTGGGCCTTAGGATAATTTCCAAATCAAGATTTAAAAATTTAAAATATATTTTAAATTTAAATATTTAGTTTAAAATATAAATAGAATTTTATAAATTTTATAAAATAATTTAAAATTTAATCATAATTGTTGTGAAAAATTATTTTAAATTTTTTTTAAATTTTTTATAAATAGTTGATTAATATGATTAAATAAATACATAAAGGTTAACTAATTAAAATAAACATATATAATGATATATGTATATATATCTATATTAAATTTTATAAGGCAAATTATAAATAAATTTATTGAATTTATTAAAAATATTAATTAAATTTTTTTAATTAAATGGATAACTTATTTGATAAATAAATTAATCAAATCAAATGTTAAATAATGTAAGAAAATATATATGTATGTGTGTGTGTCTATAAAACTATAATTATTATAGCCATATATTTAACTTAAATTTTTATAAGATAAATAATATTAAACTTTTGATTTAATTTAAATTTTTAATCAAATAAACGAATGTATTAAATTAATTAATGAAGCTAATCAATCAATACATGTGTATGTATATATAAACAAACTATAAATGCTCTAATGGGTTATTTATCTTAAATATTTTAAGATGAATAATATTAAATTTCTGAAATTTTGATAAATTTTAATTAAATTAGTTAATTAAATAAAATCACAAATTAAATAAATATGATTTAATTGATAAGAATTAAATTTGATTAAATATGATTTAATTAATAAAGATACGTGTGTATATTATATAAGTTAATTTAGTTATGACATCGATAAAAATAAGTTAAACATATGTAACTGCATGTGTGTATAAATATAATGAAAGTGAAACGGAAATAAACTCAGAATAGTTTTCTTTGGGATAAATACATAAGTATGGTGTGTATGCCACAATTTCAGATGTGTCTGACACTTGAATCATGAGATTTTTCGTTAGAAATACATTTTTTTAGATCAATATCACTCTAATTATATATTAAAAATTATGAAGCTTGAATATATAAAGTTGTTCTTTATCATTTATATATCGATATATTAGTTGCATACTCATCACTGGTTGAGCAAACTCAAGCGGGGGATGTTAGCAGCACTATTAATATATTACCTGCACAAGGTAAGATACATGCATGTATTTATTGGGCAAACTTGTGGTACGTACATTATTCTTAGGCCACCGCGAAATGATAGGTACGAGTGAATAATATCTTTGTTGAGAAAACTCAAGGTTGAGATTGAGATTAGGACAAGGACCAAGGTTAGGAGTTGCATATTATATAACCGATAAAGAGCTATCCATCACTTCTAGGCCTATGATTTTTTGAGCAAACTCAAGGTCAAAATTCCAACCCAAGCAAGTCATAACATCATTAGAGAAATCAGAAGATTTATATATTTCTCTTAAGGTTCTAAGGAATGTAAAAATCTAGTGGGAGTCCTATTAAAAAAATTAAATGATTACATTTACCTTCCTAATATTGTATATAAAACTAAATTATCCACTTCATAAATTGTGTAACCAATCTAATTAACAAAAAAATTATCGATTGCAATATGCTAATGAAATGAATTAAGATTGACAAATAAATATAAGATATACCTACAAATAAATTGTTTGGTATGTTGTCATAATAAGACCTGCGCAAGCGCAAAAATTATACAACTAATTAATGCATTCATAACTTGGTCATTTACCTAATCATTTGCTCAAAATTGTGTATTGTCTTCTTTATGTTTTGAATTTTAAAGCAGTAAAAGGATATGGATATTTGATCCATATTAGATATCATACTAAAGTTGTATGGTGAATAGTTGTATTTGTAATGTACGAAATCTTGATGAAATTGGTACACTCGAAATGACCAAGTAAACAATAGTGCAAAATCGTGTATTCAACATAACCGAACACGACGAGAATTTTATTGTGTAGAAAATAGTAAAAGATCAAGGACTAAAGAATGACCCAAGAATTTGATAATTGAAATGTCAATTTCGATCAGTATACTTAAATGCAATCTGTTTAATATTCTTAAAATGCTAAGAATATTCGATTTTGTAAAGAATTTGGTGTAGTCTTGTAGTATAGTTTTCTTTTGAATGGTTTGACCATTTAAAAAGAAAGCGAATGATCATGAGTGGATGTAAAATAGGCATAGTTGGGATAAAGAGAGTGAATTGGTCACTTCTCCTTCATAAAGACATTAGAAATGAGAATGTATAAAATTTAGTAAGACACTTAGTATGGAATGAGAAATGTGATTTTTTTACTCCAAATGTATTATATTATAGAAAATTATTTTCTATAAATGTGATTTATATGAGGATAAGATATTTGATCGATAACTCTTGACTGTAAACAGTTACAATGAAAAAATAGATAGTCTATAATAAGTAGTTGAGTGAAGCTTCATATTTAATGCACTGCTATTGTAATGGCAAAAATAATGGAAGCATATGATACGATTCTTATTTGTGGATGCATCTAGATAAGATTTTTTCTATGTATATATGAAATTATTTATGAAATAGTAATTGCTTACTGTATTGGTTGAAATTAAATATAGTTTTATTTTGTTATGAATATTATGAATGTACATTGTAAAATAAATCTATAATAATAGTATTAATTTTTGCATTAGCCATATAATACAAAAGTTTTAAACTTTACCAATTAATTTTGAGGATTATAGTGTAACATCCCATAATATAAATAGTAAATAGATTAAAAAGGAATTAATAAATAACTAAAGAAGGCTCAAAAATGGAATTTGAGCAAATGTCATAATTTGGCCACGAAACTTGCACCACAGTGTTCGTGGCGATTTTCTAAGCAACTTTCATATATAAATCAAATGAAAAAGTTACCGATGTTTGAACATTTCGGATCAGAAATAATTCAAAAATTAAATTGAGGAAATAAATAATAATAAAGTGCTGAACTTAATTCATGGACCATAGGTCGACCGTCGTTATAGTCGGTCGAAACCTAGCGATCAACAACAGCCTAGGATCGGTCTATCGTTCGATTTAGGACCAGGGTACCTTAAACCTTGGCCTAATGGCCTGGATTTAATAAATATTAATCTAACAGATACAATTGATTCGAACGCCTATAAATACAGGGCTATGCCCTCACTTTCTTCTCATGTTTTCCAAACAGAGCAGCAAATCGGTAACTCTAATAGGTGTATATATATATGTATATGTATATGTATATAACTTGTTATACATATTTTTAGGTTAAAAAGGAAAAGGGAGTAATTAAAGGAATGAGTTTAGAGTTGGAGGTTGGGAAGCTAGAACGGTGAGTGGAAAATTGTACGGTTTATATATAACACTAGAATTTATATCATTGAATTTTATTTGATTTGTATGATTATGCAAGGTCCATTGAATTATAGGCTTATAACAAATTTATTTAATTGAAATTTCGTTTACATATACAGTAAGTTATGTATTGTGAAGAAATGACATACACACCTTAATCTAGAAATATTGGGAAATTATTCCCTAAAAATTGCAAAGTATGATGTTGATAAGATTGTAAAGTTTATTCCAGATTTATGTTGATTGGGTTGCAAATTGTTTAGCATTCATTAGAATGCCCTAGTTTGATTTAGAATGTAAATTTCTATGTTTTAATTTATTGGGAGCACTAAATGTATAATTTTGTTGTATCTATTTCCATGTAAATTTCCATAGACCGCTTAACTTCACAATATAAAAGCACATCACTTAGAGTAATAAGGGATGTGCCTAAATGAAAGAGATGTGTAAAGTATAGATGTCCCACTCCGTATGCATTGTCTATTTCAATAGAGAGACATTTCCTTATTATTTCAAATTGAGCAAAAGTTCCACTTTTAAATAGTTTATGGAAGGTTACAACGGTAATAATTTCTTTTTTGAAAGGATGGCTCCAGTATATTAAAATGTGGAAACAAACATTTTTCGTAGAATTTACACATAAGTGTACATTGAGATTCCTAAATTAAGGAATTAAAGAGTTAAAAATAGAAATATATGGATATATACACATACACACGTATAAGCCACATCTACTAATTAAACACACACACCCATAAGGTAAAGAATAAGCATAATAAATAAATATATGTCGATACTCATAATAATTATGATTAGAATGTTTAAATATTAATAACGTAATAAATCATAGGGTTAGGAGGTTGTAATGGAAAAGGGGTAATAGCTCCAACATTAATGAATAATGATTGCAATATTTGTGGGCAATGAATACTCGGTTAATATGAAGTTACAAAAATAAAATAAAAATCAAATGGGAAAACAAATGTGTTTGCACCAAAAATGGTCCAAACCCCAATATCGTGAAAGCACCTGTTTATGAACACAAATCAACAATATTCAACACAAATCTCAGATCTAAGCAATATCAAACACAGCAATTCAGAAATAACAATCGCAAACACAGGATTTATAGTGGTTCGGCGATCTTGCTTACGTCCACTCTGAAGTTTATGTCTTTATTGATTCACATGATGATTTCAATCAATTACAGCGGATTACAGTTGATGATAGCTCTGAAATCTGATTACAACAGCGATAATGAAGAGTAGAATTGAATCCGGCAGAGTCTGGACGTCGAATGGCCAAAAGATCCCCTTTCTTTAGGCTTTAGGGTGCTATTTATAAGCGTAGGAGGCTCAGATCTCGCTCAAACTTCGGGAGACTTTCTCTGGCACGTGAGTGGACCCACGCGACAGACCCCACCAAGTTTCGACTCGATCTGAGATCAATACGAAGTGATTTCGTATCCATCAAAAAATGATCCAATCGAGCTGAAACTTGGCAGGAACAATCTTTACCTGGTATGGAAGCTTCTGTGAAAATTTCGTTGTATTTGGATCAACGGTTTGGGAGATATGATCGATATGAGTTGGTATGTTTCGGTTGGCTGTTTATTTCGAATCCATCAATTCGAAGCGATCTCTTCGACTCGATCACCCCACGTGGTCTCGTGATGATGTGGCACGCATGCTTTGCCTCGATCCGGTTTTTACTCCGAGTTGACCGTATCGACTCCATAAATTTCACCTTGTTCGTATCGAGGGATGACACGTCACCCAGGATTCGTTGACCTGATGGATACGAACTAGCCTCTACTCATGGATTCGAACATGGTCTTGGGATGGAAACGAAGCAGCGAATCTCTGATGGATGCGAAGTTGACATCAGGTGATCGTTACGAAGTAGACTACATACTGATGGATTCGAATAAGACACTCTAGCCGAAGCTTGGTCGACACGAAGTCCATCAATGTGAAGACCTGGCCATTCCGATCGATACGAAGCCGATGGATACGAACGGAGGTGTGATGACGGATATGGGTATCGATACGAAGCGCGGCGTACTGATGGATACGAAACAGTGCTCTAGGATGGGCCATTTGATCGATTCGAAACCGATTGATTCGAACAGACCGATATCATGTTACTGGTCGATTCGAACTCGATCGATTCGAAGTATGTAGAACCTGATGGATTCAAACAAACATTGATGGATACGAACTCGATGGATACGAAATGGACATGTCCTCAACAATCTGATGGATACGAACAGCGTATCTTAGCTAACTTGCATCGATCATATCTCGTTCATACGAACTCCGATTAACCTAGAATTTGAAACATTGGCTCCCATGACTTTGCTTGTCGTGTCCTATCAATTGTAGCCTGATCAGAGCTCGGACAAAATTCATTGATATCCATGGTGAAGCAAAGTATAACCAATCTTTGAGACGAGCTGTCTTTAGTTTTTCGATCAAGCTTTTGGTATCATGGCTTTGCCAAAAAGGGGGATAACATTTGCCCCCCAAAACATGCCTTGCGGTAGGAAGGTGTGTTTTGTAATGCCATAAGCTGGATGTTCATATCCTATCAACAACCTATAAAGAACTTGATAATTTCATATGACCCCGAATGATGATCGTTCGGGATCGTGCGCCACTTGAGGTGAATCGGGACCGTTCGCGGTTGATGCCGTTCGCGGCGAATGATGGAATGGGACCGTTCGCGGTCGTATGCCGTTCGCGGCGGATGATGGAATGGGATCGTTCGCGATCGATGTCGTTCATGGCGAATGGTAACATGGGACCGTTCGCAGTCGGATGCCGTTCGTGGCGAATGTCGATCATTCGCGATCGAGTGCCGTTCAAGGCAGATTGTGACCATTTGAGGTCGGATATCACAATAAGTGAATTGTGACCGTTCGTGGTTGGTTGCCGTTCGAGGAAAATTGTGATCATTCGCGATCGTGTGCCATTCGAGGCAAATTGTGATCGTTCGCGATCGTGTGCCGTTCGAGGCGAATTGTGATCATTCGCGATCGTGTGCCGTTCGAGGCAAATTGTGATCGTTCGTGATCATGTGCCGTTCAAGGCAAATTGGTGTGCCCGGGTGGGACTTAGTATTATCGGTGTCAAATTTCACGTTCGAGGGAGTTTCAGAATCAAAGACTTTGGCGGTTCATCGCCATATAGGAGGTGCTCGTGGACCGTTCGCGATCCAACAGGCATACAAGTAAATTCTTTCACAGAATTGCAAATATCAAAGCAATGATCATACGAATCGCACAACAGAAATGTCCAAACAAGAAAAGTATAAATGTTCAAATCAAAACGAAACAAAAGCAAAGCAAGGATGTCAAAGTATAAATTCTCACTATAGTGCGGTTGGTAGTCATTCAGAGCATGCTTATGGATCGTGCGCGATCGCTTACATGTGTAAATGATTTAACCGTGTTAGTGAGAGGTTTACGACTTTTCCATCATTATTTCAGTCAATCAATCAATTGATAATCAAACGTTGTCCCGGTTCAGGGTCACCTCTAGCTGATGTAGACGGTGGTCGCTCTGGCTCCACCGTTGGAGTTCGCCTCCTCACATACTGAAGTAGCATACCGTTCCTGATATGCGCTTCCACCTCATCCTTCAGATGTCTACAATCATTAGTGTTATGACCGTTCAGTTCATGGAATATGCAATACTTATCTGATTTTCTCTCATCAGCAATTGGATCGCTTCGCATTGGTCTACGATAAGAAACCTGCTCTCTGGTATCCTGATAGATTCGCTCCAAACTATCATTCAACTCTGAGTATGTGGTGAACCTTGGTTCTTTTCGTGGTCGCATTGATCTTTTATAGCTATTCTCAGCCTTTCGTTTCCCCTTGCTAGTTTCTGTAGCTTTCTCAGGGGGATTTCCATCTTTGACCGTATAAACATTGAGTTCATCATTTTCTTCTCTTTCTGCACTTGCATCTTCCAATCGCAAGAAATTTTCTGCTTCGTGATAGAATTCTCCTAGATCCATAGGTGGCTCTTTAGTCAATGAATTTTTGAAATCCGTGCCATCAGCTATTCCGGACACAGCTGCCATCATAACCATGGATGGATCTGGCCGATCCACCGATGCTGCCACCGCATTGAATCGCGTCAGGAAACTCCTCAAAGTCTCCCCAGCTTTCTGCTTCATAATTGCCAAACTCATCACATTCTTGGGTCTTGCAATGTGAACCCTAAATTGTCTCATGAATCTCTCAGTTAAATCTGTCCATGTTCCTATGGAGCCGCTCTCCAGTTGCCTAAACCATAATGCTGCGATATCCGTCAGATATAATGGAAAGCACCGGGCCATAACCTCCTGTGATGCCCCCAGCACTTCTATGTATCTCATATACCTCGTCAGATGGACCGTAGGGTCCATCCTCCCATCATACATCTCCACTGATGGTAACTTAAACTCTGGTGGGTTCCTAGCCATCCTAATTGTAGGAGAAAAGGGACTCCTGTTCACGTCTTCAAGATCTTTGTTTATTAATCCGCCTCTCATGGCTCGCCTGACCATTTGTGCCAATCTATCATTGTCTCTAAGATGCAATCCTTGTTCATCGCTTTCGACCTGCCCCCCGAGTTCACGAGGGAATTCTGGAATCTGCCTCCTTGACTGAGCATTCATTCCTCTGCTACCTCCAGGTTGCGCAGATGCTCCTCTCTCTCTCCCGTATTGGATCAAAATGCCCCAAGTGTGTGTCTCCTAATCCAGGTGCTATGCCGGATGGTCCTGCTCCGTTCTGAACTCCATCAGCTCCTCGATTCTGTGCTCCAAGTTGCCCTATCTGTTGAAATAAACTCTGGATCAACTCCTCCTGTCTTTTCATCATTGTCTCCATCTCGTCCCTAGTGATAAAGATCGATGCCTGATTCGCTCCTGAGGAAGCCTCTTGACTTCCTTAGTGTTCACTTCTCTCTGGCCTTTGTCTTCTACTTGTTTGTCTTGTCATAGCTCTAGATCCGAACTCTAAAATCTTCAAATTCAACTTCTCCTGAGTTCAGTTCTCAGTGAAAGCACCAAAGTGTTTGCACCAAAAATGGTCTAAACCACAATATCGTGAAAGCACCCGTTTATGAACACAAATCAGCAATATTCAACACAAATCTCAGATCTAAGCAATATCAAACACAGCAATTCAGAAATAACAATCGCAAACACAGGATTTATAGTGGTTCGGCGATCTTGCCTACGTCCACTCTGAAGTTTATGTCTTTATTGATTCACTTGATGATTTCAATCAACTACAGCGGATTACAGTTGATGATAGCTCTGAAATCTGATTGCAACAGCGATAATGAAGAGTAGAATTGAATTCAGCAGAGTCTGGACTTTTCGAATGGCCAAAAGATCACCTTTCTGTAGGTTTCAAGGTGCTATTTATAGGCGTAGGAGGCTCAGATCTCACTCAAACTTCGGGAGACTTTTTCTGGCACGTGAGTGGGCCTACGCGACCGACCCCACCAAGTTTCGACTCGATCTGAGATCGATACGAAGTGATTTCTCATCCATAAAAAATGATCCAATCAAGACGAAACTTGGCAGGAACAATCATTACCTGGTGTGGAAGCTTCTGTGAAAATTTTGTTGCATTTGGATCAGCGGTTTGGGAGATATGATCGATACGAGTTGGTATGTTTCGGTTGGCTGTATATTTCGAATCCATCAATTCGAAGCGATCTCTTCGACTCGATCACCCCACGTGGTCTCGTGATGATGTGGCACGCATGCTTCGCCTCGATCCAGTTTTTACTCCGAGTTGACCGTATCGACTCCATAAATTTCGCCTTGTTCGTATCGAGGGATGACACGTCACCCAGGGTTCGTTGACCTATGGATACGAACAAGCCTCTGCTCATGGATTCGAACATGGTCTTGGGATGGAGACGAAGCAGTGAATCTCTGATGGATGCGAAGTTGACGTCAGGCGATCGTTATGAAGTAGACTACATACTGATGGATTCGAATAAGACATTCTAGCCGAAGCTTGATCGATACAAAGTCCATCGATGCGAAAACCTGGCCATTCCGATCGATACGAAGCCGATGGATACGAACCGAGGTGTGGTGATTGATATGGGTATCGATACGAAGCGCGGCCTACTGATGGATAAGAAACAGTGCTATAGGATGGATACGAGCATGCTGGGGCGACGCCCATTTGATCGATTCGAAACCGATCGATTCGAACAGACCGATATCATGTTACTGATCGATTCGAACTCGATCGATTCGAAGTACGTAGAACCTGATGGATTCGAACAAACATTGATGGATACGAACCCGATGGATTCGAAATGGACATCTCCTCAACAATCTGATGGATACGAACAGTGTATCTTAGCTAACTTGCATCGATCATATCTCGTTCATACGAACTTCGATTAACCTGAAATTTGAAACATTAGCTCCCATGACTTTGCTTGCCGTGTCCTATCAATTGTAGCCTGATCCGGGCTCGAAAAAAATTCATCGATATCCACGGTGAAGCAAAGTATAACCAATCTTTGAGACGAGCTGTCTTTGGTTTTTCGATCAATCTTTTGGTATCGCGGCTTTGCCAAAAAGAGGGATAACAAAATGCATTTAATGAGATTAATTATAGAATTAAACATGAAATGTGCGAAGAAAACAACATATGCATAATAAGATGTTAGTGGTAATTGTCCAATTTAAATAATGATAACTATTTATAAAGGACAATTAATTGGAAGTGAAGAAATAAATGGCATTTAAGTGACATAGATGGAAATGAAGAACAATGGAAATAAGCGCATAAGATAAGAATAATTTCATAGAAAGTAGATAAATAAATACAAATATATATCTTTCTAAATTAAACATTTGTATAATAACATATATCTTTTGTTTCCTTTTTAAATTAAAAGTTAATTTTAAACTGTTAACTTTAAATTCATAATTATCTATACATTTATTATAATTATTATCTTTACATACATAAGTTATTTTTAATTTGAAACATTAATTGTAATATCATATGTAGAAACATATAAATGTATACTGCATAACCTAAATCCATGAGATATTTTGTGTAAAACTGTAATGTTTAATTCCAAGTTCTTCCTTAATTGGAACTAATTTATTATTATCAATTTTACATTTCAAATAGTATAAAATTACTAGATACAACGTAGACACACACACGCATACATTTTCACATAAAATTGTGAAATCTTTATTATGTGTGTATTTTTAATTCAAAACTCTGGATAACCAAGGCATATGTAAAGGGAAAATGGGTCTATTGCAATATAAATCCAAACACCCACTTATGGTCACATTAACTATGTACGCTTTTTATTTTTATCATGTGCACTTCACACAAACAAGTGTATTTGATATACTTGTGAAATAAAATAAAAACCTTTCAAACACATTAAATGAAATGAAGATTTTATTTATAATATTTCAGATGGGATCGAAAATCCATTTAGGATCATAGACTCAACAAATATCGAAATGGAAATATTTTGAAATTCATCCATTTGACCCGCTTCCAACTGTCTTGGTTCGACCAAGAAGGAGATATATAGGGTAGATTTCATTTTCCACTAATTTAGATCTCTTTAGGCATATGAAGTCTAAATTGATTTTAGATCTAATATGAAGTTTTATAAATAAAATATCATTTTATTTAATTCACTAGTTTAATAAATAATGGATTTATTTTGAATTCAATTTGAGTATATCCCTATATACTCATGTGTGTATTGTGCATGTGTAACATAATATATAATGTATATAGTTAATGTGTACGATACAGGTGCTAGGATTTACATCGCAATGGACACAATGACCCTTTATGTTCACATTAGTTATATAAAACATTATCTAAAAATTATATATTAATACAATAATTTTAAATACTTTTATTAATACAACTAAACTGCATTGACCAAGTCAACACTTTTTAAATTTAAAATCCATTGCCAAAATATCTAATTATTTACTTAGTAAAAACAATTTAAAACAAATCTAAAGTTATAAATTTCAAATAATATGTTAGAATTTAAAATAAAATTACTATAATATTTTAATAAGATATAGTTTTGAATTTTTTTAAAGTGTATACACACATATATACATACATATATGTGTGTGTGTGTGTGTGTGTATTAATCTGTAAATCAAACTACGTAGAAATTTTAAATTTAATAATTTTGTGAGGGGAGTTTAATTGAACATGGATTGCATGTGCCATAAAATCTCGTTAATAAATATATATCATATATTATTTTAAAATAATATACAAATTTATATTTATAAATAAAAATAAAATATGTTTCAGAGATTTTTTACACCAAAAGTGATGTAATGTTAAATTAATTTAAATAGTCTATAAATATATACATACATGTTTATAAATTAATATATGTAGTTAAAATAAGTTTAAATTAATTTAAAATATTTTTAATGTTTGATAAATGAGAAAAATATTTATAAAATTTCCATACACACACATATCGTTAACATTGTTTTTAACCAACAGAGTTTAACTAAAAATATAAGGTTAAGACGAAATGACTTAAGAACTTAGAAATACACTTAGAAGGGCTAGAGAAACAACTGGGAAAAGTTTCAAAGGAAATGGATTTTAGTAAATGGCTTTGTACCGAGTCATATAACTCGGTGACGAGTTGTTTTCTCACCTCATTCCTCCTCCCAAGTGTTGAATATGCGATTATATGATTTTTGTTTGATGATAATAAACATATATATATTCGTGTAAATGTATTTGTTAATGTACTATTTTATTTTTCATAGACTAAATAAATATTTGCTTAATAAAAATAAATAACACAAAATTTGAATTCAAACAAATATTTATTACAAATTTTTGAATAGTACAAAGTTCAAGCTCTCACTATATATTCAATTTCAATTACAGTACAACTTTGATTACATTACAATCTCACATTTACAGCTGACCTCACTACATATCACTCACACTCGTATTTATCTTCAACTTTATTTCAAATTGAATCCAGCATCTGAGCAATCTGCAAAAATAAATGTTGACGTAGTAAAATTAAAAAGGAAATATTTTTGCAGTATAAAACAAAATGTGAATTTTGAAAATAATATTTGCCTCAGTTATCTGGGTTGTTCGTCATCATTTAATTTTCAATTCATCATACACGAACAACTTGTGACATACACAGTGTATCACCGTATATGCCACAAGGCCGTGCACACCAATATATATACACTTGATAGATTTACAGGGATAGGTGAGCACAGGTCAAACCCAAAATACTGGATTCAACTCAAGTGCAATAAAATATGTGACAACTTTCAGCACAAGGTCAAATCCGAGCTACAAGCTGGATTCAACTCAAGTGTAATTCGAAAAACAAATCCAAATGCATATCAGACAATGTCACGAGACTAAGCATGTACATGATGGCAGCTGAAACATCAAGACAGCATACAAAACAAACTTCAACCAATGACCAAATCCAAACAACACCAAAGCACAAAGGCTCGAATGACCAAGTGCACCAGAGATATGGCAACACAGAAACAAAGACCAATACACAGTGCACACACAGTTTTAAATATATGAAGATAGTGTAGTCAAGGCAACATGAAGTGAAACCAGACCACAAAGTCAAGCAGTGGACAGGAAAATCAAGCAACATGTATGGAACAGTCAATCGACCAAACAACTCAGTGCAGAAGCAAATGGCACTGCTCATCAACTCAAACCAAAAATATTAGGTGAACATCAAAATGCAGACTCAAGAGTACCAAGTGTGCAAGTCCAGTTACAACATAGTGTATACACGATGAAGGAATGCAATATGAACCAGAATAGCATATAAAGGAATACAACAGTATATAAAACAGCGGTGAACCATTTCATGTCAAACTCAATGAAGTACATCAAAACAAAGGCTAAAAGTTCACGTCACTGCTACAATGACTCGAAGCATATACAGGAATGCAACTGTAAAATACAGTGGCCAAGTGCAAATGAAAGTATCAGGTTTGAACAAGACTATGAAGCCACCAGAATTTTGTATCAAGCAAGTTCGACATACAGTAAACAGTGCAGTAATGGAAATGCAGTGATATGCAGCAGTGTAAACATCATATTGAAACAACTTGAGCGAATCACAGTGAACATTACAAATATAACACATATATACATACATAGATGTATGTATACACATGGCAGTAAAGACATAATGGCCAGAAACAGCAAGTAAAATCGAACAAGGTCGAAAGTGCTACCAGAGGCAGTGAATAGTATGGCAAAAGTCGAACAAGATCAACGTCACAAAATCAAGTCTGCATTCGAAGACAACTGCAGGTCAAAGTCAATGCCGAAGCCACAGAGAAATCAATACCGTGATGGCCAAGGATATTGAACAGCTCAAAATCAAAACTGTGTCAACCAAGTAACACGAAAATATACGAATTTGATAAAGTCAGAGAAATCATCAACATCCAAACGAAATCGAACGGCCGAGCAAATCAATTGACAAATTCAAAAAATATATACGAACGCAAATAAAGGAGATCGAACACATATAAAACTCATAATCATCATCGGCAATTAATCATTGAGTTCAAGTACGAAAATCATTAAAGCTTAAAAAGGATAAATTACATACCGAAGTCAGAAGTCAAACTCAATCTAGAATTGGGGCAGCCGTGTGCTAACTAGAAAGATCGTCAATTGACAAAACAAGGGACACTAAACCATCATTCAATTGAGAAATCGAAGTCGACACCTCAATTTTACAAGCCCTAACTTATCAGAGAGGAACAATCGAAGAAGCCCTAATTTGCAAAGACAAGAAAAAAGCCGCCATTAACAAAAAAGGAACGGGCCAAATAATATAAAAGGGGTCGGCTTTTTATTTTAAGTTTATAAGGGCTTTTTAATTAGGGTTGTTTTATTTTTAATTGTTTTAAATTTGTATTTTCTTTTTAAACCGTTGTAATTTCTAGTCGTGTGACTAGGGGACAAACTATGTGGCGTAGTTTGAGAATTCACAACTCGGTGGCTGAGTTGTGGTAGGGTTTTGAGCGTAGAATTAGGTTAGTCAGTAGCGGGTGTCGCAAGTTTACACGTGTAAGCGTGTGACTACTTATTTTCTAGTAGAAACCTTGGGGGCAGCATGTAGGCAGGGTTTTGCCAAAGCTGGGTAAATTCTGTGTCATTCTATTTCTGCATTTATTATTCTGCTAATATATGTGCTGCTATTATTCTGTGATCTGTATTGAAACAATTTTATAAGCTTCCACGATTAATTTTTATAATTAATACCATCACTCTATTCACCCCCCTCTAGGGTGAAATCGATCCTACAAGTGGTATCATAGCTAGGAATAGAAGTCAATCTTTGTTTTAAAAAATTTGTTTTTCAAAAATAAAAATTGAATTTTTAAAATGGCTTCTTTCAATAATGCTTTTGCTGAGGGTCAGTCTATAGTTAGACCACCAATGTTCAATGGTGAATATGCTTACTGGAAAAATAGGATGGAATTTTTTTTGAAAACCATTGACGCTTGGAATATTGTTGAGACAGGTTATAGAGCACCGATTATAACTGTAGATAATCAGGAAATAGATAAACCAAAGGAATAATGGACAGAACTAGAAAATAAATTACAAAATACTAATTCTAAAGCTATGAATTCTATTATCTGTTCATTGGATCAATTTGAATTTAACCGTGTCTCACATTGTCTAACACACTAGAAGTGACTCACGAAGGAACATCTCAAGTCAAAGAATCTCGCCTTGCCATGCTAAGCAGCGAATACGAGGACTTCACAATGGCGAAGGAAGAAAATGTCAAAGAGATGTATGGACGACTTTCCAATATCGTATATAAATCAAAAGCTCTCGGAAAATCATACACAGAGTTGGAGATAGTCCGAAAAATTCTCAGAGTCCTTCCACGAAAATTTGAAGCAAAAGTGACTGTCATTCAAGAATCGAAAGATTTACAACAAATGAAAGTTGAAGAACTCATCGGAAATATCACCACTTATGAGCTAGAAATGAAATTCAAGGAAGAGCGTGAAGGAAGTGACACTCGAAAGAAATCAATAGCTCTTAAAGGAACAACAGAAAGTGATAGTGATGACGATGATGCAGCAGCAGAATTGGAGCTATTAATAAAGAAATTCAAAAGGTGTAATTACAAATACGGAAATCCAGCTCGAATTCAAAAAGTGAAAAGCAGAATAACCAAAGCACTAGACTACTCTGAAGAACAGAAGATCATTTGTCATAAGTACAACAAAACCGGACACATCAAGCCCAATTATCCTCAAAATCGACGCGACTTTAAAAAGAAATCAAAAAGGAAAAGTTTTGCAGCCATGTGGAATATAAGTGATGAAGATAATCAAAGTTCTAGCAGTGAGAGTGAGAAAGCAGATATGTGCCTTCAAGGAAATATAACTGATAGCGACGATGACGAGCCAAGCGAGGTATTAAAACTCACTCACTCAGAATTACTTATATATTTTCACGAAGTAAATGGCTGTTTTGAACGACTTAGGGATAAGTATGCCAAACTTGAACACAAAAAGATACTTTGATAGAATTAAATGAACAACTTGACCAATTGGTTAAAAACTATCAAAGTAGGATCCCTATGTGCGATAAGTGTCCAACATTCGAAGAAGAAATTAAAAAATCAGAAATTAATATAAAATCACTTGAAAAAGAAATTTAGATTTCGAAAGAGAATGAAAATACTAGGAGAGAGAATTCTATTAAAAAGTGCACATAATTGTTAAACGAAAATGAATCTCTCAAAATACAAGTCCAACAACTGTCAACGACTTTAGATAAATTTTCAAAAATTGAAAATCGTTGAATATGCTATTAGGGAAGCAAACTGTTAATACAGTTAGACAAAGACTTGGATATAATCAATCTGAAAATGTTGAAAGCAATATTAATCAAGTCAATTCTATGTGCACAATTTGTAGAAAATATGGACACAATCACATTAATTGTTGGTATAGACCCAAACATGTGAAAACTATACCAATTTGGGTTCCAAAAGGCACAAACATAAAATCTCTCAAAGTTAAACAAATTTGGGTGCCGAAAGGAACATATATAAATAGTTTTTCGTCTCCACAAAATTGTTTTTCAATATATTCTGCCACTAACAATCATGGACATATAAAAACAAACAGGTCACATAAATCTTTTTCCGTGTAGGTGTGGTGGTAGGCTAAGGAACAACAATAGTGTTACTTGGATTTTGGCTGTTCCAAGGACGCAACGGGCGACAAAGCAAAGTTCCTTAGTCTAGTATAAAGGTGACAGAATCACAATGGACAATAACGAAAAATATCGTAAAGGTAAAACAGGTAATGGTATATTTATTTAAACGATATATTAAATGTGATAATCTGCACCATATTCTGAATTAAATCAGCCAATAATATGATAATGAAATAATGATGATTTTGACTCTGACTTATTCAAAATTGTTGGCCAATTATATTCTTATGCCAAAAACACTATAAAAATCACTTGAGGATTTGAATTACTTCATATATATTAGTTTGGATTAAAATAGTGTTTGTTGAATGATAATACATTTGGTTATGATATGGCTAACTCTATATTCACGGTTTTATATTATTTACACGGTTTCAATTCAAACTCAAGAGAATGTCAATGATTTTGAGATTTTTTTTTGCACACTTCATGGTCTAGTCTATCAAATTCAATTAGTGATAATTTTGAGTGAAAAAGAAATTTAGATGCAGATTACACTGGTAACCTAGTTGATAGAAAAATTACTAGTAAAACGTGATTTGCTGAGACATTTAGTAACTGCATCGTTTTTCAAAGAAAATATCTGCATATTTTTCATTTCAAATAATTTTCAAATAGCAGAAATTTTTCTTATAAAACCCCTTCTAGAAAATCATTTTTGACCATGTTTTCAGATTGGTCATTTTTAGAAAAATTGATTTTATAATTATTTTTGAATTTGATTTTAAATGATTACATTGACTAATCTGACTCCCTAATGATTATCGAAAAGATGAATAATGATTGAAAACGTGATGAGTGTTAATATTAATCATACATTATAACTCGAGACGGTATATTTAGTAAATTTCTTTAGAAATTTAAACAAGAGTTATAAAACTTTTTGTTGGTAAAAATTCCATGACCATCTCTATTTCTATCATATTTCTAACGACCATCACTCATCAAAATGCTATATAGTTTGTCGATATGTGGTACTTTAAACAGGAATCATTCGTTTTTCATTTTATATTTATTTTAAAAAATAAAAATAAAAATAAAAAATAAATAAATGCCAAAGTTTCACTCTCATTTAAAAGTCCTCACGGTTATGCATGGGTGAATTACGTGGAATTTGTTATGTGCTTCCATGCTCATTTAAAAGTCCTTACGGTTATGCATGTATGGAACGCATATCAAAATTGATTTTTATAATAAACAAGTTGATTCTAATCCCATTTAAAAGTCCTCACGGTTATGCGTGGTTAGAAGATACTTGAATTCATTTTTAAAAAAATAAAATTGGAATACTACTAATCTCATTTAAAAGTCCTAAAGGTTATGCATGGTTAGTAGATATTCAAATTCCTGATATAAATGTACCACAAATAGATACAACTGTATGGTTTTATATGATGACATCATTCCCATCACTCTAAAAGTGGAATATGCGCCTAACAAAGTATTTATGATTTTTGTTTGATTTTTTTATTGAAATTTAATATTTATATTCAATTGAGTTTTAATGTTGGATTAATATCGATCACTTTATCTCTATTTTCTCTAACACTATTACTCTTTTGCTGATAACAAAAGGGGGAGAGAAAAGTTAAGGTTTTGTCAAATAAAATCAAGCAAAGGTTAAATATTTTCTATTTGCATCTAGGCTCATTTGCATATTTTTAATTGCATGCATATTTGTAGGGGGAGCTTTGTGTAGAGAGGAAGCATTTAAATAGGGGGAGCAATTAGATTATATCTATGATCAAATACATTTAACATATTCAAAATCTTAAATATATGTTTGTTATCATCAAAAGGGGGAGATTGTTGAATATGCGATTATATGATTTTTGTTTGATGATAATGAACATATATATATATATATATATATATATATATATATATTTGTGTAAATGTATTTGTTAATGTACTATTTTATTTTTCATAGACTAAATAAATATTTGCTGAATAAAAATAAATAACACAAAATTTGAATTCAAACAGAATTTTTATTCAAACAAATATTTATTACAATTTTTGAATAGTATAAAGTTCAAGCTCTCACTATATATTCAATTTCAATTACAGTACAACTTTGATTACATCATAATTTCACATTTATAGTTGACCTCACTATATATCACTCACACTCGTATTTATCTTCAACTTTATTTCAAATTGAATCCAGCATCTGAGCAATCTGCAAAAATAAATATTGATGCGGTAAAATTGAAAGGAAATATTTTTGCAGTACAAAACAAAATGTGAATTTTGAAAATAATATTTGCCTCAGTTATCTGGGTTGTTCGTCATCATTTAATTTTCAATTCATCATACACGAACAGCTTGTGACATACATAGTGTATCACTGTATATGCTACAAGGCCGTGCACACCAATATATATACACTTGATAGATTTACAAGGACAGGTAAGCACAGGTAAAACCCAAAATACCGGATTCAACTCAAGTGCAATAAAATATGTCACAACTTTCAGCACAAGGTGAAATCCAAGCTACAAGCTGGATTCAACTCAAGTGTAATTCGAAAAACAAATCCAAATGCATACCAGACAATGTCACGAGACTAAGCATGTACATGATGGCAGCTGAAACATCAAGACAGCATACAAAACAAACTTCAACCAATGACCAAATCCAAACAGCACCAAAGCACAAAGGCTCGAATGACCAAGTGCACCAGAGATATGGCAACACAACAACAAAGACCAAGGTACAATACATACACAGTTTTAAATATATGAAGATAGTGTAGTCAAGGCAACATGAAGTGAAACCATACCACAAAGTCAAACAGTGGACAGAAAAACAAGCAACATGTATGGAACAGTCAATCGACCAAACAGCTCAGTGCAGATGCAAATGGCACTGCTCATCAACTCAAACCAAAAATATCAGGTGAACATCAAAATGCAGACTCAAGAGTACCAAGTGTACAAGTCTAGTTACAACATAGTGTATACATGATGAAGGAATGCAATATGAACCAGAATAGCATATACAGGAATACAGCAGTATATAAAATAGTAGCGAACCATTTCATGTCAAACTCAATAAAGTACATCAAAACAAAGGCTAAAAGTTCAAGTCACTACTACAATGACTCGAAGCATATACAGGAATGCAACTGTAAAATACAATGACCAAGTGCAAATGAAAGTATCAGGTTTGAACAAGATGGTGAAGCCACCAGAATTTTGTATCAAGCAAGTTCGACATATAGTAAACAATGCAGTAATGGAAATGCAGTGATATGCAGCATTGTAAACATCACATTGAAGCAAATCGAGCGAATCACAGTGAACATTACAAATATAACACATATATACATACATAGATGTATGTATATACATGGCAGTAAAGGCATAATGGCCGGAAACAGCAAGTAAAATCGAACAAGGTCAAAAGTGCTACCAGAGGTAGTGAATAGTATGGCAAAAGTCGAACAAGATCAACATCACAAAATCAAGTCTGCAGTCGAAGACAACTGCAGGTCAAAGTCAATGCCGAAGTCATAAAGAAATCAATACCGTGATGGCCAAGGATATTGAACAGCTTAAAATCAAAACCGTGTCAACCAAGTAACACAAAAATATATGAATCTGATAAAGTCAGAGAAATCATCAACATCCAAACGAAATCGAACGGCCGAGCAAATCAATTGACAAATTCAAACAAATATATACGAATGCAAATAAAGGAGATCGAACGCATATAAAACCCGCAATCATCATCGGCAATTAATCATCAAGTTCAAGTACGAAAATCATTAAAGCTCAAAAAGGATAAATCACATACCAAAGTCAGAAGTCGAACTCGATCTAAAGTTGGGGCAGCCGTGTGCTAACTAGAGAGATTGTCAATTGAAAAAGCAAGGGAAACTAAACCATCATTCAATCGAGAAATCAAAGTCGACAGCCTCAATTTTACAAGCCCTAATTTATCAGAGAGGAACGATCGAAGAAGCCCTAATTTGCAAAGACAAGAACAAAGCCACCATTAACAAAAAAGGAACGGGCCAAATAATATAAAAGGGGCCGACTTTTTATTTTAAGTTTATAAGGGCTTTTTAATTTTTAATTAGGGTTGTTTTATTTTTAATTGTTTTAAATTTGTATTTCTCTTTTTAAACCTTTGTAATTTCTAGTCGTGTGACTAGGGGACAAACTACATGGCATAGTTTGAGAATTCGCAACTCAGTGGCTGAGTTGTGGCAGGGTTTTGAGCGTAGAGTTAGGTTAGTCAGTAGCGGGTGTCGTGAATTTACGTGCGTAAGCGTGTGACTACTTAATTTCTAGTAGAAACCTTGGGGGCAACACGTATGCAGGGTTTTTCCGAAGCTGGGTAAATTCCGTGTCGTTCAATTTCTGCATTTATTATTCTGCTAATAACTGTGCTGCTATTATTCTATGATCTATGTTGAAACAATTTTATAAGCTTCCGCGATTAATTTTTATAATTAATACCATCACCCTATTCACCCCCCTCTAGGGTGAAATCGATCCTACACCAAGCTCTATATATCTCACATGTAACTCCAACTACTCATTTTCAAGTAGTTTTCCCAGAGCTTGAATGAGCAATTCTAAGGACCGATGAGAGAAAAGCATGATAATTCAAGTACTATCGGGAAGATCGCTAGAATCATAAAAAATACATGCAACACGTCGAGTAGAAAAGTGAAGGGCGACATAAGTAAAATAGTGCGACTTTCATGAGGGAAAACAGATCTGTATCTATCCATTTAGGTCGGTATCAAGTTATTTTCTTGGTTAGCAGGCCTCCGTGCTCAATTGTACACATTGGGTTATCTTTTGGACATTAGTGTATACAGGCTCCTTACCTTATACATCTATTTGTCTAGAAATATAAATCCTGTTGCAACTAGAATAGGATCCGATTCTCTACTGGCATAGACTATGCCATTTCTTTATCTCTAACCTCCCTCTCAATAGTCACCTAGGTAGCTACTCTTGGCAGTTCTAGGCTACAGATCTTGCCAGGCCCTTGTACTAGTGACCTATGATCTCAAATTCTTTGTAAACAACAATCAATAAAATTATAAAGTGGACGTAGGCCAGAGATTGCCAAACCACTGTAAAAATCTTGTGTCTCTGTGTTCCTTTTCTTTTATTTTCAACACTATCCGCTAGATCTAGGTCTAACGGGTTCCCCACAAATCAATCTTTAGTGTTGATCCATTTTTGCATCAACATTTCGGTTCTTCTCACCGAGAACCTGAACCTAGGCTCAAATCTCGCTCTCTACTTTGGGTTGTAAAGATCTAGAAGTTAGATCCAAAAAATTTACTTGAGGAACTTGAGTGTTTTCTATTGGAAATTTATGGCACCTAGAAAAGAAAAGTCTGTATCTGAAAGATCAACATGAGCGGTCGCTGGTGGTAATGAAGCAAACACTCACCAAACAGAAGTTAACAATGGGAACGCAATACCAGAACCTCTACTCAACATGAAGTGGTGACCTGAGGGGTGTTTTGCAAGATGATCTATGAACTTAACTAGAAGATGGTGGATAGCCAAAAAGCTTTCATAGACAAGATGGATGCTTTGCTAAATCTACAACCCCGAACTACCAACAGAACTAGAAGGGAAACTTCATCTATTATAAAGTAAGAGAATTCCTCTATTTTTGGCCTAAATAAGAGAGATAGAAAGCAAAAGCTGAAAGAAGTAGTTGGTGGGGTTTCAAGAGGACTTATAGGAGGAAGGAGTGCTACCCCATCAGGAAGATGAACCAATATCGAGAGAATCTCAAATGCTCATGCAAATGCTGCTCAGGAAAGTGATGTAGTTGTTGTCTCGGATGAGGATATTTTAACTTGATGATGATGATTTGGAGTTGTATGATGATGCTAATGAAGGTGGAGTTCAAACAACCATAGCTCAACTAATCGTACGTCCACCAAATACCAAAGTAGTGGTACTCCCAAAGATAGGAGCAACTAGATGTCAGCCAGCAAACCGAGACCATTGCAGAGTCAAACACCCGGTGTACCCCCTGATGGTCGACCTTTGGGTTACTGTGCCAATGAGGAGTACATTGTTGGCATGGTCAAATGATTGGTGCAGGAAAGTAGGGGTAGAAAGGACGAATGTTTGGGTTCTGCACCAAGCTGAACTCTATTTAGTGAGAATATTATAAAAGAAGAGTATGTCCGCAAATTCACCATTCTGACAATGCCATCCTATAACGAAACTACTAATCCCAGACAATACTTACTCAAATACAAATGACATATGGATGGAGCTAGAGCTACGAACGTTATTTGATGTAAGTGTTTCACTATCTTCTTGGAGGGACTCGCTTCTATGCAGTTCACTGGACTTGCACCTAAACCCATATCGACATTTGATTAGTTGGCTATGAAGTTTCTAGAGTAGTTCAGGCTACACCTTACACAACCAAAGGATGTTATGTCATTGTCTGGCTTGCTACAATGACCCAAGGAGTCCTTGAAGGGGTTCTTGAACCGATTCAACATTGATGTGACCAAAGTAAGCAACCAAAAGGAAGATCTAGTATTTACGGCTCTAGTTCGAGGAATCCACCTGAACATGGATTTTGGTCGGTGGATAAAGATGAAGCTACCCACTAGGGCCATTACTATCGGGGAATTCCACTGGAAGGAAAATTCGATTATGAGGTTGTAAGAAGCAAGCATGGTTGAAGGCAAGCCCGTCGACGAGCAATCAAAAGAGGTGATTCAGAGTAACGTTACAATAAAGATGGAAATAGTTTTTAGAATTGATATAAGAAGTGCAAGGAAAACTGCAAATTAGAAGAGGAGGAATCAGAATGCCAGTAGGCATGACAGAAATAGGAAACATATAAGGAATCTGAGACCCGAGGACTATACGTCATTGAATGACAGTTTGGAGAACATCTATCTTGCCACTCAGGGAACTAAGCGGTATAACAAACAACGCAAGAGGGAAGCGACCGAGCAATAGAAAAGGTCAAAGAAGTATTGTTGCTACTATGAAACTCATGGGAATAACACAAATAGATGTCAATGTCTGAAGGATTTAATTGAGGAATTGAAACAACAAGCTCTAGCAGTATGTCAAGAAATCGCAAGATAGTGATCTACCTACCAAACCCTTAAGGGACGGATGCTTAAGGAAAACTGCCTGGACCTAGTGGAGAGGGGACCAAACGGACTTATAGAAGAATGATCATAAACACCATTACAAGAGGACCTCACCCAATGCAGAAGAACTAGGGTGAGATGGAAAGATATGCTAGTTCTTTAAAGCACAAACCATAGGGGAGTTGTTAAACCATCAAAGATGGAGCTCCGGCTAAGTGACAAAGGATGATTACGGATGACATTGTGTTCAGAAATCGAGACACTAAAGGTGTGGAAGCTTCGACTCTCGATCCAACGACGATAACGGTCGGGACCGGACCAGCAGTTGTGCATCAAGCACTGATTGACAATGGAAGTCCGTTCAACATCCTATTCCAGAAGACGTTCGACCAAATGAAGATTAACATGAAGGATGTGACCGCTTGAAAAACAAAGATTCAAGGTTTTACAGGTTAAGCTAAACAGCCTATTGGAGTGATCGACTTGCCTATTAAATTTGGGAAAGGAGAATAAAGGGTAGTCCATATCCAAACCTTCATGATTATTGATGAGTATTCGATTTATAATGCTTTCATTGGCCGAATTGCCTTGCCGACTTTAAATTTTTTTTGACTCCATGGTGTCTCAAGATGAAATTCCCAATAGAGAATGGGATAGGAGTAGTAAGAGGAGACCAAAGCATTGTAAGGGAATGCTATGTTACTGAATTACGTGAAGCTACACGCCATGGGAAAGGGAAGAATACGAGGAAGATTCTCTGCCTTCAAGAAATATAAGCACAGAAATTAGAGACAATCCTTGGCTACGGGAGCATAGTCATTTCAACAAGGCTATGGACCTAGGAATAAGTCAAGGGAGGTACGAGCAACACCGACAAAGATTACGGTGGTTGTGCCTATTGACATGGATGACCCAACTCGGGTCTTGAAGATTAGTTCTCATCTAGGAATAAAATTGCAAAAGGAACTAATTAACTTTCTTCAAGCAAATTTGGATGTATTTGCTTGAACGCATTCTGGTATATGCGGGATATCATCGGAGATCACATGTCATGCACTTAATATAGATCCCATGTTCATGCCAATGAGATAGAAGAGACACAACCTAGGTCCAGAACGATCCACTACATTAAAGGAAGAAGTGGATAAGTTGATGGCCAATGGCTTTATCCATGAGGCTACATAGCCTAAGTGGGTGTTAAACCCAGTATTGGTCCGAAAATCGAATGGGAAGTGGCGAAATTTCATTGACTACTTAGATTATAAAAAAAGCCTGCTTGAAGGATAGATTTTTGTTACCTCGGATCAGCCAGCTTGTTGATGGAACTGGGAGGCATGAACTGCTCTTATTATGGATGCCTGCTCAGGATACAATTAGATTATGATGCATGAATAAGATTAAGAGAACACCAGCTTCATCATAGACTTAGGTCTATATTGCTATGGCGATATGTCGTTCGGTCTAAAGAACATAAAATCTACTTACCAAATACATGTAAATACAATATTCAAGAATCAAATCAGATGAATGATGGAAGTGTGCATAGATGACATACTCGTAAAGTCGCGAGTATCCGAAAACCATATGGATGATCTTTTGGAGATGTTTGAGATCCTTCGAAAGTACGAAATGAAATTGAACTCGCTTAAATGTTCATTTGGGATTGATTCTAGGAAATTTCTCTATTTTATTATGAACGCAAGGGGTATTGAGGTCAATTAGAAGCAGACTGACGCCTTACGAAACATTAGAGCCTCGACACAAAGGAGTTACAAAGCTTAAATGGAAAGATTGCAACATGGAGCCGATTAATCTTCAGATTGATGGATAAGTGCATACCGTTCTTTGATGCATTAAATAAGGGTATGAAGAACTTTGAGTGGAATCAGGACCTTCAAAGTGCTTTCAAGTAATTACTGCGACATATGGAGACATCAATGGTTTTGTCTAAATCAGTGGACAGTGATTTGACTTATTCATTTACCTAGAGATGTCTGCCCATGCATTAAGTGCAGCACTTGTACGTGCGGAAGTTAGGTTCAACGACCCATCTACAACATTAGTAAGAGATTCATCAGAGCCAAAACAGAACTACTCGAAGTTGGAAAATTTGGCATAGTGCTTGCTAATAGCATCAAGGAAGTTGTGACCTTACTTTTAGGCTTATCCGATAAAGTTGTTGATAGATCAACCTTTGAAATATGTCTTGTACCAACCTGAGACTTCGGGAAGATTGCTAAAATGGAATATCAAGTTAAGACATTACGATGTGACTTAGCATTCCCAAAGAGCGATTAATGGATAGGCGCTGTTATCCCGCTTTTTGGCAAAGCCGCGATACCAAAAGATCGATCAGAAACGGAGAACAGTTCGTCTCAGAGACCGATCATACTTTGTCTCGCTATGGATATCACTGAATTTTGTCCAAGTCCAGATTGAGCTACAATTGATAGGACATGGCAAGATAGATCATAGAAGTCCGCATCTCAAATTTCAAGTCAATCCAAGTTCGTATGCTCAAGTTATGATGGATTCGATTTAATGAACCTTGCTCGGTTCAAATCCATCGCCCCTTCATTAGTTCGAACCCATTAAGTTCGAACCCATCAGAGCAGGTACCATGTTCGAATCGATAGGTGGAAATATCGTTCGAATCCATCAGCCAGTGCCTGCTTCGACTCCATCGGCTTCGATTCCATTTGCTTCGAATCCATCATGATGGCCTGCCTTCGAATCCATGATGCTGCCTCTCTTCGTATCCCTCAAGGTTGAAGAGTTCGAATCCATAGAGTTGTTATACCTCTAACCCGTCCTGCACCTTGCCTCGAATCCATACCCTCGAGTCCATCAGAGAAGGATCTCTCAAATCCCCATATTGAAGCAACTTCGAATCGCTCCACAGTCACGTATTTGGATCGATTCGAATAAGAACCAGCTTCATCGATTCGAAGCATTCCTTCGAATCCAATCCTCCGAACCCACCTGGTCAACACAGCTAAAACCTAGGACTCGACTCATTCAACTCGACGAAAAATAGGGATCGACTCGAAGAACGCGCGCCACGTCACAGGAGCATGGATTCGACCCCATGGGTTCGAACAATATCGATTCGAATGAACCCACAGGTCGATTCGAACCAACCAGCAAGCCGAAAATCCCCAACTTGAATCCATCATATCTCTCAATCCCTTGATCCAAATGCCATGAAATTTTTACAGGAGTTCGCATATACATAGAAGAATGGCCACGCCAATTTTCATCACGATTGGACACTTTTTTGATCGATTCGAACCAAGGGTCGAATCGATCCCAAAGTGGGCCCGGATCTCCAGAATTCGGCCGTGTGGGCCCCCCACACGTGCCAGAAGTGGTCTTCCCGAATTTTAGGAGAAATATCAGCCTCCAGCACCTATAAATAGATCCCCTGGTCATTCAGAAAGGGGATCGGAGAATTGTAGAGAAAAAGCACGTCTAAACGCTGCCAAAATTGCTTCAAAGCACCACCGCTGCCTTTGATTTAGAATTTTGGCTTACTACTTGCTGTACTTTGACATTAAAAAGTTGTATATTCCGAATATCAAGCAATAAAGTAACAAAATTTCATAGTGGACGTAGGCAAAACGCCGAACCACTTTAAATCGTTGTCTCTTGTGCAATTTACTTCCTGCTATTTGGAGTTTTTGTTAGATAATCCACGTTTTAATTTACTTTCTTCATTTATTATCTCTTCAAAAACTTTCGACGAGTGTTGTGCCCAATTTTGACACAAACACTTTGGTGCTTTCACTGAGAGAAAACCCAGTTTTTCCTCCTGCTCCTTGGATCTATCTTCGATACCGGATTGCATAAATCTAAGAGAAAGATCCAGACCTCATATTCAGATTCCTTCCGTTCTATTCAGATTTGTTAAAAGTCTAGGAAAGAATTCAACACTTCAAGATGGTGAGTACAAGAACCACTTCTAACATTGGTGATCAAGAAGGTCGGGATAGGCAAAATCCCACACAGCTACAGTCCACTAATCAAGATGCTGCCGGGCATACGGATCAGTCGGGTCCGGTCACAAGACAAGAGTTCTAGACGCTACTCCAGGAATTAACCCAAAGCCGACAACAGCTAACTGAGCAGTTGCGCGTTAATGCTGAATTGACCAATCAGTTAAATCGCCAAAAGCGAAGAAGATCCAGAAGGGATCAAGTTCCTCATTCTTCCACCGAAAGCTCTGCTTCATCTGACTACAATAACATATCTATCCGTCCTAGGCTAGACGGAAATCATACGCAAGCTGCTGACTATCAACAGGCGTTAACCGTTGGGCAAATAAGGGTTGGCCCATCAACCAGCTTCCATACTGGACCCTCATCCCGAGGAGGCACCATTCCACAACACACTGCATATGATCGAGCCGCTACAGCCGCTGCAGTTGACATAGGAGTTGATGCTCGAGATTACTCCAATCAAAATTATCATCAGCAGGGACAGGCTCCAGAGCCATATGTCCCAGAAGACATCGAGCCAAGGAGGCGAGATGCGGATCGTCGACAGCGCCCGATCCCACCTCGCACTATGAAACCCGACCATACCTTGGCTCACCACCCACAGAATTTTCCAATACCAGACTTCGCAGCCATGGTACGACGAATGATTCGCGAGAGTCAAGGCCTAACAAATGACGATTGGGGAATCTCCCGGAGTAATACCCCATTTACTGATGACATATTGTATGCTGAACCTCCTCGGCGATTCAGAATGCCAACCCTTTCCATGTATGAAGGAAATTCCGACCCGAACCAACATATTCTGAAATATGAATGGTCGATGACTGCTGCGAGAGCTGATGACGCAGTAAAGTGCCGCAGTTTTCCCATTTCCTTAGGGGGAATTGCGACAATGTGGTTTACACGATTACCGCCACGATCTATTTCTTCGTTTGACCAGTTAGCTACTAAATTTGTTGAACAAGTTCGCATGCATATTGTCCGACCTAAAGATGTTAATACCCTATCAAGTGTCACTCAAGCTCCCGGAGAAACACTTAGACGATATTTGGAGAGATTCAATGCTGCATGCGCAGAGATCACCAACCCCAATGATAATTCCATTCTAATGGCTTTGACCAAAGGAATCGACCCTGATTTCGAGTTTGGAAACTGGTTAGCCGGAAAACCTCCCGCATCGTTGGACCGTTTTTATTCCAAAGCCGCTCAATTCTTGAGGCGAGAGGATGCGAAACAGTCTAGGAAGCAAGACGATGCAAGGCCCAGCAGTGAAGGGATTCAGAGTAATGTTGCGGTTAAACAATCCGGAGAAAGTTCAGGAAAAGTCGAATTGAATATCCAAAATAAACAGACTCAACGATCAAGAAACGGTGATAACCGAAACAAGAAGCAAGACCAGAACCGTGGTTCGAGACGTAGGGCCACAATGTTTGACAGTTATACACCGCTTAACACGTCACTGGAAAACGTATACCTACAGACTTGTAATACTATGCAATACAAGAAGCCTGCTCCGAAGCCTTCGTCGGAGAGACAGATTCAGACAGGGAAGTTCTGTAGGTTTCATGAAAGTTATGGGCATAATACCAATGAGTGTAGACATTTGCAAGACCTCATTGAAAAGTTGATCAGAGAAAGAAAGTTGGACCAGTTTGTTCGGGCGCCGAAGTCTGGTGGAGCGGGCCCATCTAATCAAAATCGAACGCAGAATCAGGAAAGACAAGGTGAACCCGCTCGCACGGGCGGAAGGTTGGTTATCAATACAATAAGTGGTGGTCCCCATCCAGCAGACAGAAGTTGGAGAGAAATGGAGTCATATGCTAGCTCAATCAGGCATGTGAACTTTGAATGCTATAGTAACTCGGAAGACAGAACACCGACTAAACAACAAAAAACAATGGCTGATGAAATCGTGTTTAGAAATCGAGATGCCGATAGAGTCGAGGCTCCCACAATTGACCCGTTGGTCATATCCGCTCAAGTTGGTCCTGCTTGGATGAAGAGGATCTTAGTAGACAGCGGAAGTTCCGTAAATATATTGTTTAAAAGAGCATATGATTTAATGAAAATGGAAGCTAAGGACTTAAAGCCTTGTCAATCACGAGTCCACGGCTTCAAAGGGAGTGCAACGATACCAACCGGAATAGTTGAATTGCCAGTAGAGTTGGGAGCGGGAGAATGCCGAAGAGTTCGGATGTTGCAATTTGTTGTCTTAGATATTCCTTCCCCGTACAATGCTTTTTTGGGCCGACCGGCCCTTGCTGAATTTAGGGCTGCTATTGCCCCATGGTGTTTAAATCTGAAGTTCCCTACTGACCACGGGATAGGAGTTGTACAAGGAGATCAGGCTGCTGGAAGAGCCTGTTATGTTGCTGAGCTGCGAGAGGCACAGAGAAAAGAGAAAGGAAAGGGCGTAGAGGAATCTCTCTGCGTCCGTTTTACCGACGATTGACAATTAGCGCCTGGGCCTCGGCCTGGGCACCACAACCAATTCCAAAAGGATCTTGATCCAAGGGACAATGATAATAAAGAAGAATCTACGGAAGGTCAGGCTTCTCCGGCCGAGCTAACCATTGATGTCTCGATTGACGATGATCATGATGACTCGAGAATGTTGAAGATTGGGTCTCAGCTTAACCAAAAGACACAACAGGAATTGGTTGATTTTCTCCGGGCAAATCTTGACGTGTTCGCCTAGACACACTCTGATATGTGTGGAATCTCGCCTGACATCGCGAGCCACACCTTGAACATTGACCCGCGATATACCCCGGTCAAGCAGAAAAGGCGTAGTAGTGATCCAGAGAGATCTGCTGCCCTGAAAGAAGAGGTCGATAAGTTGAAATCAAATGGGTTCATTAGAGACGCTTTATACCCAAAATGGGTGTCCAATCCCGTACTTGTCCGGAAACCAAACGGAAAATGGAGAACGTGTATCGATTACTCCGATCTGAATAAAGCTTGCCCAAAAGACAGCTTTCCACTCCCCCGGATCGATCAACTGGTAGATTCAACCGCCGGACATGAATTGTTATCCTTCATGGATGCTTACTCAGGTTACAACCAGATACCCATGCATGTACCGGATCAAGAACACACAAGCTTCGTAACCGACTTGGGGTTGTACTGCTACAAGGTCATGCCTTTTGGATTAAAGAATGCTGGCGCAACTTATCAACGCTTAGTCAACCGAATGTTTGCCGATCAGATTGGAAAGACTATGGAGGTCTATGTAGATGATATGTTGGTGAAGTCACGATACTCTGGTGATCATGTCAAAGACTTGGAGTCAATGTTCGATATCCTCCGGAAATACGGGATGAAGCTTAATCCACTAAAGTGTCATTTCGGAGTCGCATCCGGAAAATTCCTTGGGTTCATTGTCAATGCCCGAGGAATAGAGGCCAACCCCGAAAAGATCTGGGCTATCAGAAATCTCCAAACTCCAAAAACCATAAAACAAGTTCAGAGTCTTAACGGAAAAGTCGCAGCACTGAGCAGGTTTATCTCAAAATCGACCGACAAATGCATTCCCTTTTTGATTTGATTCGAAAGGGGAAACGAAATTTCGAATGGACCGCATAATGTGAGGGAGCATTTCAATCTCTAATCCAACATCTTTCCGTACCACCAATCCTTTCAAAGCCTGTAGATCATGAACAGTTATATCTTTACCTGGCAGTATCAGAGAATGCAATCAGTGCTGCATTAATTCGGGAGGAGGACCAAGTGCAAAAGCCGGTCTACTACGTGAGTAAACGATTGACCGGAGCCGAGAGAAATTATCCAAAGCTTGAAAAGTTGGCATATTGCCTAGTCATTGCCTCGAGGAAGCTCCGTCCATATTTCCAGGCTCATCCTATTACTGTGTGCACCGACCAACCGTTACGACAGGTCCTTACGCGGCCTGAGACGTCTGGTAGGTTGCTAAAATGGAACATCGAACTGAGTCAATTCGACATCACTTATACTCCAAGGAGAGCCATTCACAGCCAAGTCCTAGCAGATTTTATAGCCGAATTCACTATCCCTGAAGACTTGTCCGAGACCAGCGAATCTCCCGAATGCATCTGGAAGTTGTACACCGATGGTGCGTCAAACGATCGGTGCTCAGGAGCTGGGGTAGTGCTTAAAACCCCCGAGGGACGATCCATATGTTATGCTTTAAAGTTCGAGTTCCGTGCAACCAACAACGAAGCCGAGTATGAATCCCTACTTACTGGGCTAAAGCTTGCCCATGATCTGAAAATCATTGCTGTAGAGATCTATTGCGATTCCCAGTTGGTAGTATGCCAAGTTCGAGGAGAATATCAGGCCAAAGACCGAAGATTAGCTGCTTATCTAACTCGGGTTCTGGAGATTCTTAACCAGTTCGATTGTTATGCCATTTTCTACATACCCCGAGAGCACAATCAAAAAGCTGATTCATTGGCAAAGTTAGCAAGTACGGGTGAGGCTCAACAGTTGGAGGTTGTCCCGGTTGAAACCCTATCCTCTCCGAGCATTGATCAAAGGGAGACTGATTTCACATTTGAAGCTACCTCCAATAAGGAGTCGTGGATGACTCCTTATCGAGATTATATCGAGCGTGGTGTATTGCCCGAGCAACGAAGCGAGAAATGACAAGTTCTACGAAAGGCCTCACGATTTGTTATTCAAAATGGAGTAATGTACCGGAGAGGATACTCTGTTACTCTCCTCCGGTGTATCGCGCACGATGAAGTCAGACGAGTGTTACGCGATGTACACGAAGGAGAATTTGGCGATCACATTGGGGGGCAAGCGCTTGCAAAGAAAATACTTCGATATGGGTATTATTGGCCTACTGTTAATCGCGATGCTGCAAACTATGCTAGGAAGTGTGACAAATGTCAGAAACACGCTCGAATTCCTAGAGCTCCTCCTACTGAGATAACCCAAATGGTCAGTCCTTGGCCATTCGCGATATGGGGAATATATATCATCGGCACATTGCCTCTGGCCAAAGGTGGCGCGAAGTACGCCATCGTCGCAGTTGATTATTTCACCAAATGGGCTGAAGCTGAACCCCTTGCGACGATTACAACAAAGAAAGTAATCAACTTTGTAGTGCGTAACATCATCTGCCGTTTTGGTCTCCCACATACTATCATCACCGATATCGGAACTCAATTCGACAGTGCTGAATTCAAGAATTTCTGTCAACGATTCCACATCCATAAGAAATTCTCTGCAGTAGCGCACCCTCAAGCAAATGGTCAGGTTGAAGCTGTTAATAAAGTTATCAAGTCCATTCTGAAGAAGCGACTGGAAAAAGCCGGGGGCAAATGGGTCGACGAACTTCCTATGGCACTATGGGCCTATCGAACGACTCATAAAACTGCAACCGGTCATACCCCGTTTTCTCTATCTTATGGTTCTGAAGCCGTTATTCCGGTCGAAATGGAAGTGCATTCTCATCGTGTAACGTATTACGATCCGAAAACAAATGCCATATTACTTGCTGAATCTTTGGATTTACTCGATGAAAAGCGCGAAGAGGCTGATTTGAGGGCAGCCGCATATCGAAATCGAGTCGCCCGACTGTACAATGCGAAGGTCCATCCGCGAACCTTCGAACTCGGCGATCTCGTACTCAAAAGGGTTTATCCGGTCCCTTCACACATGAAGCCAAATTGGTAAGGGCCGTATGTGATTTCACAAAAGCTCGGAGATGGCACGTTCAAATTATCAACAGTTGACGGTTTTACCTTGCCGAGAGCTTGGAATAGCGAAATTCTTCGTCGCTACTACATATGAAAAACTTTACTTATTTATTTTCTGTCAATTTATTCCTTTGCATTTTATTCTAGCATTTCGAGATTTAAATTTGTAATAAGGCAGCTGACTTTGCCATATTTTCTCGTTTCAGCAATAAAATGCCATCTCTTCGAGCCAGAGCTGTGATTTACTGAATATGACATACAATATCACAATGCACGGAGAGCTAAGTTCCATCACGCGGTGGGATTTATTCAAATAGGGAGTGACACTGATACGACCGGCCACTCGCTAAGTGAAACCCGAGCTCGGGGGCAGAACACTACATCAACATTCGCAGGGATTGATACACGACAATCCCTCCTTCAACTCCAAATTCCCAGAGTGTGAATTGGAGTATAAACTTCAACTCTCCGTTCCCGGAGTGCGAACCGGAGTATAAATCCACCGCTCCCAGAGTGTGAGCCAACTCCAAATTCCCAGAGTGTGAATTGGAGTATAAACTTCAACTCTCCGTTCCCGGAGTGCGAACCGGAGTATAAATCCACCACTCCCAGAGTGTGAGCCAACTCCCAATTCCCAGAGTGTGAATTGGAGTATAAACTTCAACTCTCGGTTCCCGGAGTGCGAACTGGAGTATAAATCCACCGCTCCCAGAGTGTGAGCCAACTCCAAATTCCCAGAGTATGAATTGGAGCATAAACTTCAACTCTCGGTTCCCGGAGCGTGAACCAGAGTATAAGTCTAAATTCCCGGAGTGCGAATTAGAATATAAAACTTTATCTCTAAATTCCCAGAGTGTGAACTGGAGTATAAACATTAAGTACAAGTTCCCGGAGAGCGAACTAAGTCATAAACACTAATAATTAATAAGTTCCCGGAATATGAATCAACGCAATACTTGAGCAAAAAAGAGAAGAGTTGTTCTTCCTGTTATCAACAAGTAAAAAAGAAGTTTGATTACATGATAAAACTAGAAACAATTCATAAGTGGGTGCCGAATCCACACCTATACACGGCCTAGAAAAGGAGAAGAAAAAAAAATTGCCCTTTCGCAACTACATGGTAAAACAAGAGGTTCACTCTTTCTTCTTCCGGGGTTTCTTCTTCGGAGTTGAGCCACTAGACCCACTACCCGGCTTCTTGTGGGATTTCTTGTCTTTCTTTGGAGCATCCTCAGGATGTGGCATGATATCCACGTCTTCCTCAGAGCTGGAAGGGATAGAGATCCTTTTGTGAGGACGAACCGGAGGCGGGGAAGCCGTAACAGGTGGCAAAGCTTCGACGCTAGAAGTTGTAGTTGTGCCAGTGAGGGAAGTAACAATTGAAGGAGTTAAGCTTGGTGGAGCAACATCGCCTCCGGAACCACCAACCGTCATCGCCGTAGCCATTTCGGCGCTTATCTCAGCAAGAATTTCTTCTTCTCGGGAAGATCGAGCAGCGCTGGAAACACTGACGGTCGGCATAAACGAGCTAAAAGTTGGGGCATCTCCACCCATTGTGAAGGAAGGATCGGAAAAAGGTTCACAGGGTTGCTTGAGAAGCTCCTCAATCATCTGAACATCAAACGACATCGAACTCCCCTCTCCCATCTCGCTGGTTAGGACAGTGGTTGTGATGGCCTCAGTAACAACGGCTCCTTGCATTGACTGCGAAGTTTGTGGTATTGGAAGTGCTGACGCATCACTTTCAGTCACTGGTTAAAAAGAAAAGAGGATAATTAGTCAAATGATCGGCTCCAAGTTCAAAATTCCAGAAACACTTAAGCAACATTTAGGATACCTTCTTTGCTGCGGCTCCGTGATGGGACGAGTTCGGAAATGGTAGATGTACCGAGAGACAGTTCCGGTCGATCCGGGTTATAAGCAGGGATAACATGTCGACCGACTGTAGTGGTGACTCCAGATGAGGTTGGGGCATCAACTGAAACATTCTCACTATAATGTGCGGCTCCAGAACCCTCACCAGTCTCCACATGGTGAAAACCAAGTCTCTCTCTCTCAGCGGAGATCATCGCGTCATGGAGAAGTTTCCTTTCTTCTTCGCTCAACAAGCGAGATTCAAGTTCAAATTCGTCTACAGCGCCTTCAGGGAGAGATGCTCTTTTGTTCGCCACTAATTTTTTCCAAGCACTGAGTAGAAGCGTAGAATAATCTCCGAGCCACAAGAGATTCCTGTGCTCAAGTACATTAGCATTATAAGTGTCGAGAAGATCGTCAAACTCAGCTTCTACTCTGAATATCTCTGCTTGAACTCTCCCTTCTACCTCTGCTTCCACCGCTTCAACTTTAGCAACCGCCGCGTCTCGCCCAGCTCGAAGAGACACAACTTGCTCGCACGCTTCCTGTGCGGCCGTATTAGCGTCATCTTTTTCCTTGTTTAAGTTGGCGAATTTAGCCTTTAACTCCTCAAGTTCTCTGACCGCCGCATCTCGCTCGGCCTCAACATTTTTGTATCGATGGCCTAAATCTTCAACTAAAGTACAATGCGCTTGTTGCATTTTCGCCATCTCAGCTAGTGTCTCGTCGACCCTCTATAGCGACTCCAGTTCGGCCTTGCGAGAAGATTCCATTTCAGATTGAAGTACGTCAACAATACGGTTCTTCTGAGCCAAGTCCGCTTCTAGTTTCTCAATAACTTTGGCTCGTTCGAAGGCTACTTTCGAGGCTTTAACAGCCGCCCTGTACCATTCTTTATACTGAGCACAAAAATCTCGGGTATAGCTGAGGGCGGTGTGCACGGCCTCTTCGGGAATTCTTTTGAGATTGGGTGGAAAGATATAGGCGTCAAAGCATATTTCTGGAAAGTCTTTTTTCAACTGAGCAATTCTAATAGCCCCTTCACCAGACGGTTCAAGAGGTGCCTCCTCCACGGTTACGGTCGTAGCCGTATCAGTCCTTGAACGATGTGGACCTGGTTTAGAAATTTGTTGAGATGGATGTTGCCGCGAAGGTTCGACTGCAGGTGCTTGGCCCCTGGATGGCGGAGGAGAACGAGAGGGTGAACGGTACCTTCGGTCCCTATCAGAACTCTCCTGGCTAGAATAGTATCGGGAATGGTCCCTATCGCGATGCTCCTGCTCATAATACCTCCGCTCATGATCTCGGTCAGAATCCCTACGACGAGACTCATAATAGGATGAAGAATGGTGTACTCGCCGAAGTTTATCAAGTGTAGAAGGACGATTCGACATGGCACCTGTAAAAAAGGAACAATTCGATTAAGTACCAAGAAAAAACACTGCAATGCGTGTGGAAGTCGTGAAGTGTTGTGAAAAGTGTATAAATGCGTAAACCCCCCGACCAACCAGAAGCGTCGATTACACTAACGGGTAAAGATTCGCTTATATCAAGCGCTCCCCGGAGCTCTTCCAACCCGGACCCGTGGTGGAGAGATACGTAGTCCGGAATGGGAATATCGTCCAACCCTGTGAAAAGGTCTCCGGACTGGCAAGGAGAGGCGCTGGAAACAGTAACCCCAGGTTGGGAACGGGTTACGACTACGGACTTCCATCTCTTAAACTTAGGTACAACAGCCTTGCCTGTCTGGCCCTCTTCTATTCGGGAAAGGTCGGCTGCTATCTCAGTGTCTGTGGGCGTTCTTTCATCATCACTCATTTCTCTTATCACAACGCCAGGTTTTCTTTTTGTCACTTTCTTCTTCTTCCTCGAGGCCGATTTTGCCAAACCTTCAATTACAATACTCTGGCCCATCTCAATCAAACCCAATGTCCTTAAGTTATCGTCGGTCAGCAGCAAATCTATGTGCCTTAAGTCGTGAGGAACCCTTTGTAAGCTTTGAACGACGCCTCTATAATGCCCACCAGTAGGTCTCGAAATGTTAGCTGCAAGAATAGCATGGTATTGGCATAAAGTATTAAAAATGACCATTCAAGAACGAATTATGATACTTACGTCTGGATAACCATCTCTTGGCAAACCCTGGGGGGCATCGACCAAAAAACCACTCATTCTTGAAATAACTAAGCCTGGTTTAGGCCCCAGTCATGACCTGACAGTTCCTAACCGCCTCCAGAAAAGTGAAAGACGGGCTATCACCCCTGCTTTTAAAGTTGAAAATGTGCCTGATCTCGTTGGGTCTTGGCGGGCGAAAAAGGCAATCCATAAATATGACGAAGACACTGTTTAGTAGTGCATGCCCGTTGGGATGAAGCTGTGAAGGAGCGATTCCTAAATACGACAGCATCTCTCTGATATATTGGTTAAAAGGAGGAAGAGATCCAGCCGCACAGGCATGACGGTAGAAGGCAGTATATCCTTCAGGAGGGTTGTGTGGTCTATCACTAGCACTGGGTAATAAAACATCGTCCAGAGATATGTTATGTTTTGAACATATCCAGCCCAACAGAGACTCTGAGATATTGGACTGAACAGAATCGGCAGGATCTTCGATAAATATGGCCTCCGGCAATTCATTCGGGGCCGGATCTACGACTTCAGGAGGGATGTCCGGAATCTCAAGCGCTGGAAGAGGCGAGCTTTGTGCTTCTTGTTGTTGAGAACTCGAAGACTCCATAATTAACTAACTCACCAGAAAGCGGCGTTAAATACGTATAAAAAAAACATGCATTCCCCCGGTGCAAAGTGTATGAGTATGTCGTGCGATGCAAGTGCTATGCAAAAAATTTAAGCAGATTTTACAAGATGAAACGAGGTGTCCGAACGACGAAACTTTGGAATTTGAGAATGAAAATGACCGTCATCGCTGACCGTCACTTTCACGCCACCTAGATGCTACTGGCCAATTCAAGTATAAATTCGTTATATTTTGTTTAAGTCATGGTGCCATCGACGAGCTCCGACAGAGAGGTCAGGTCAAATTCGATTATGCAAGGCCGAAGCTCGTCGGGGTCGAGTATGCTAAAGTTCATTAAGCTCGTCAAAGTTCAACTTAAAATTAGTCATAGTTCAGAAGTTGGAGCCAATCAGAAAATCAGAAGTTTCAGATGTTCGAACGTTCGAATCGATCGACTTGAATCGATACGAGTCGAATCGAAGACGTTCGAATCCATACACTTCGGCTCATGAAGGTCGACTCGGTGAAGCCTTGGAATGAAAAAACCTTTCGAATCCATATAACCTGCGTGGCTTCGAATCGATCAATATTGCGCACCTTCGAATCGATCGAAGTAACACTACTTCGAATCGATTGGTTCGATGCCTTCTTTCTCCTGCAACCATCGATTCGAAGCCTTCTCCTTGATATCGATTCGAAATGGTCATTCACAGATCGATGCGAAGCAAGGAAGGAAGATAACATCCATCATTGCTTACACTTCTCCCTGGCAACACACAGGATCGATACAACTTGGACAAATTCGTTCCCCAGATCCATCCAGTCAACCCATTTCGGATCTCACTATTCCTCAAGGTTTTCGAAAGGAAGAATTGAAATCGATGATAAATTTCCAGTTCCGTCGTTCTACAGTCGAATCGATCCCTTAAATTACCTAATTGGATTCGTTTACAAACAAAGACTTGATGGAATTTTATCGATTCGATGCAAAGATACAGTAGTTTCTTGCTTTGAAGGATCGACCTGAGGAAATAGCAACAGTAAAAAGTAAAAAGTAAAAATGAAGATGGCCTTGGGTATTTATATGGGTTCCATAGAAAACGCGTGACTCTTCGACTCCCGGTTGCGTTTACTTCCTACCACCAGTCACTCGACATACCCCATCGATTCGAACAATCGCTCAATAACCCACTGCGTTCGAATCCATCACAGCGTAGAGTCGTTACTTCGAATCCATAACACGGCTAAATCCATACCCCACTTCGAACCCATTGCCTTCCAATCTTTTACACTATCGAATCCATCCCAACTTAATCGATGCGAGGCATCATCGATTCAAGGAAGCACTGAGCAAAGGCAAGACCATCGATTCGAACATGTGTGACTTCGAATCCATCAAGACAGCATAGATACGAAGCACTTGAATTAAGACTGAATTGAAAAATCCTATCGATTCAAAGTACCTATTCCATAGCCAGCAATTCCACCGATTCGAAACCCTATCGGTTCGAACAAGCGTGCTTCGAATCCACTAGGCACCATCGATGAGAATGAATACAATGCTTCGATATGAAAAATTACTGGTCTACCTTTTAAACCGATTCAGGAGAGGATCGATACAAGAGGATGATCATAGATGGCTACAACAACAATACTTTAACCCGAATCTCAAATCGGTTCAGGAGAGGGCCGCTGCAGAATTCGATAGCAAACAAAATTAACACGACTCATGGACGCACGACGTTTGCAAGGGTCAAACTAACATATGCGCATATATGTCGAACTAACAATCGATTTTAAATATTTACAGGAATCAAACACTCATCCTACTACGAATGCAACAGCCAACGGCTAAGCGCTATTATATAGCAATCAATCATGTCAACACAAGGTTACAACAGTACAACATACGAGTTTCAACAAAAATGGAGAGCACTGATTGTTCAGAGAAATTGCAACTGTTCAAAGCATGTCATGTTCCCACAAGACGTACTTTGGGGGGAAAAATGTTATCCCGCTTTATGGCAAAGCCGCGATACCAAAAGATCGATGAGAAGCGGAGAACAGTTCGTCTCAGAGACTGGTCATACTTTGTCTCGCTATGGATATCACTGAATTTTGTCCAAGTCCAGATTGAGCTACAATTGATAGGACATGGCAAGATAGATCATAGAAGTCCGCATCTCAAATTTCAAGTCAATCCGAGTTCGTATGCTCAAGTTATGATGGATTCGATTTAATGAACCTTGCTCGGTTCAAATCCATCGCCCCTTCATTAGTTCGAACCCATTAAGTTCGAACCCATCAGAGCAGGTACCATGTTCGAATCGATAGGCGGAAATATCATTCGAATCCATCAGCCAGTGCCTGCTTCGACTCCATCGGCTTCGATTCCATTTGCTTCGAATCCATCATGATGGCCTGCCTTCGAATCCATGATGCTACCTCTCTTCGTATCCCTCAAGGTTGAAGAGTTCGAATCCATAGAGTTGCTATACCTCTAACCCATCCTGCACCTTGCCTCGAATCCATACCCTCGAGTCCATCAGAGAAGGATCTCTCGAATCCCCATATTGAAGCAACTTCGAATCGCTCCACAGTCACGTATTTGGATCGATTCGAATAAGAACCAGCTCCATCGATTCGAAGCATTCCTTCGAATCCAATCCTCCGAACCCACCTGGTCAACACAGCTAAAACCTAGGACTCGACTCATTCAACTCGGCGAAAAATAGGGATCGACTCGAAGAACGCGCGCCACGTCACAGGAGCATGGATTCGACCCCATGGGTTCGAACCATATCGATTCGAATGAACCCACAGGTCGATTCGAACCAACCAGCAAGCCGAAAATCCCCAACTTGAATCCATCATATCTCTCAATCCCTTGATCCAAATGCCATGAAATTTTTACAGGAGTTCGCATATACATAGAAGAATGGCCACGCCAATTTTCATCACGATTGGACACTTTTTTGATCGATTCGAACCAAGGGTCGAATCGATCCCAAAGTGGGCCCGGATCTCCAGAACTCGGCTATGTGGGCCCCCCACACGTGCCAGAAGTGGTCTTCCCGAATTTTAGGAGAAATATCAGCCTCTAGCACCTATAAATAGAGCCCCTGGTCATTCAGAAAGGGGATCGGAGAATTGTAGAGAAAAAGCACGTCTAAACGCTTCCAAAATTGCTTCAGAGCACCACCGCTGCCTTTGATTTCGAATTTGGCTTACTACTTGCTGTACTTTGACATTAAAAAGTTGTATTCTCCGAATATCAAGCAATAAAGTAACAAAACTTCATAGTGGACGTAGGCAAAACGCCGAACCACTTTAAATCGTTGTCTCTTGTGCAATTTACTTCCTGCTATTTGGAGTTTTTGTTAGATAATCCACGTTTTAATTTACTTTCTTCATTTATTATCTCTTCAAAAACTTCCGACGAGTGTTGTGTCCAATTTTGACACAAACAGGTGCTAGCTGACATCATCAACAAGTTTAGTACTCGAGATGATGAGGAGGAGGACACAACGATTACAGCATCCTATTGGAAATTGTTCATTGACGACGTGTCAAAACAATTTTGCTCAGGAGCGGGAGTTGTTCTTGGAACTCCCAAAGGACTGTCAATTTTCTATGCTTTTAAATTTGAATTTCTCGCCACTAACAACGAGGCAAAATACGAGGCGTTGATTGCAGTATTGATGACTACAAAGGAACAGGGAATAAAAAACTCTGTATATCTACAACGACTCACGACTACTCGTCTACTAGGTTAAAAGGGAATACCAAGCTAAGGGCACCAAACTTGACCTTGGAGTTTCTTAATGAAATTGAACACTACACAATATCTCACATTCCCAAAGAGAAGAATACGAAGGCTGATTCTTTAGCTAAGCCAGCTAGTCCCGAAGAAGTGCAGCTAATAGGATTGGTTCCAGCAGAAGTGTTGGGTGCTCCTAGTATAGATCAAACGAATGTTGATTAGGTTTTAGAGACTTTAGAAGAGGCAGAGTCATGGATGGTGCCAATTAGTCTACTAAAGGGAATACTCCCCAGAGGCAGAAATGAGCGGAAGAAGCTCCTTCGAAAGGCACCATGATTCATAGTATCGAATGGAGTGCTGTGCAGTAGAGGATTCTCTTCCCCCTTGCTTAGATGTGTAACTAAAGATGAAGCCAAGTTGATTCTCATGGAAATTCAAGAAGGTAGTTGTAGGGATCATACGGAGGGGTAGACGTTAGCAAAGAAAGTTCTCCATTACGGATACTTCTAGCCGATGTTGAATGAGGACGCAGCTGATTATATGAAGCAATGTAAGAGATGCCATAGATTCTGAAAGATTCTAAGAGCCCCGTCAATAGAGCTTACATAGATGGTCGGTCCCTAACCATTTGCGATCTAGGGAATCGACATTATTGGTGTGCTAATACGATGAAAGGAGGAGCCAAATATGCTATCATTGCGGTTAATTACTTTAAGAAATGGGCTAAAGCAGCTTTGCTTGCCATAATCACTACTAAAAAGGTAATTAATTTTTAATGAAAAGTGTTATTTTTAGGTTTAGAGTGCCTCATAAGATTATCATAGACAATAGGACCCATTTCAAGAGTGTTGAGTTCAAAGATTTTGTAGACGGTATCGAATCAAGAAGAGATTCTCTACGGTATTGCATTTGTAGGCAAACGGTCAAGTGGAGCAGTGAACAAAATCATCAAATCCATCATAAAGAAGCAGTTGATAAGAGCTAAAGGTATTGGGTATATGAGCTTCCACTGGCACTATGGGCTTATAGGACAACTCGAAAATCCACGATCGGACACTCGTCGTTCGCCTTGGCATATGGTTTAGATGCTATGGTCCCAATGGAATTGGAAGTCCTCTTTCACAACAGAAGAAACTTTAATCAGAGAGAAAATGAGAAGCTACTGCTTGAATCCCTTGATCAAATCGATGAGAAGCGGGAAGAAGTTGAATTAAGAGATGTTGCTCACCACAAGAGAATGGCACAACACTTTAATGTAGAAGTCCACAACCGCACCTTCGAAATAGGGGACCTCATTCTAAAATGATATATTTCGTGTTGGTCCTTGAGATGATGGTTTTGATGACAACAACCTTAGAATAGATTATAAAATATAAATATTAGCAGTATAGTTTAGGTATATATGTATATGTAGGATTTAACCATGCAGGTACCAAGAATGAAGCATGTACATTATAGAGATTCAAGATATCAAGATTGAAGACTCATGAGTATCAAGAATATCAAGATTATCAAGAGTTCAAGATTTCAAGAATAAGTAATTTTAATTAGGAATTTTGTTAAAACTCCTACAAAAGCACTGGCATCTTAAAGTCCAATTTACTCATGGAATGGAATCCACTTCGAGCCCATCAAAGGGATGGAACCCTAAGTAGGATAGAACCAACGAAAAATCTAGTGGAACATTGTTTTGTATCCGCTAACTTTTATTCAAATGATTTTACAAATTTATCTTGTTTTCAAAATTATTTTAAAACCTTCCATTTAAAAGAATCAAAAACATCTATCCTGATTTTAAATACTTTTAGCCTCAAAATAATCTTTATTCAAAATCAAATTATCCTTAGTTTTAAACTATCTTTAAAAATAAAATTAGATTTAAGTATAAAATTATAGTAAAATTATATATATATTATTCTCTATATTTACTTGTGTATTTTAACTATAGACAAGTATATTTATAAAGTTTTAATATAAGATAGAGGTTATTTTCAAAGAAAAACAAATCACCAAAATTTCCTTTGGGATGTCGACATACTCATGTTACCCATGTCAACATAGTGGCAGTTAATTTCAAAAATTTGAATTTCAAAAGAAGTGTCTATTCGTCGTATCTCTTCACGAATGGACATGGCTATTGTTCATCTATAAATAGGGGCTGTTTTCAACGAATTTTCAATCATATTTTTTTGATTTTCACTTCTCTTCTTCTTCCACATTTCTATATACACATTCTTACCATTACTCTACCAAAATCAACATTGAATCTAACTAGATCATTTCTGGTTTGATTCTCTATCACTATCACAACAGGATCCTCAGTGCTATTCAGAGTTATATACTTCTTTGTAATCAATTTAGCGAGAAAAGGTGTGATTGTAGCCTTGGAAATCGATCAAGCGAGAAAAGTGTGTGATTGTAGCCTTGGAAATCAATTGGGTGAACTTGTTGCCTGAGAAATTAAGTATCTCTACCCAGAGGATTGTGAATCTGGAAGGTGTACCTCGTAGCCATGAAATCGAGGGTGTAATTGTAAAGATTGCTTTTTAAAGGAAATCCGTACTTGTGTGCGGGACTGGATGTAGGGTAACTCCGAACCAGTATAAAATCCGGTATGTTCTTTCCTTTACTGCTTTTACTTTATATTTGCATCTTTGTTTGATTCTGTGATCGTATCTGTGTCTGAATATTGCATACATCTTTGTTCAAATTAACAAAAACTCAAAAAGATTTAGTAATTTCTTTAAATACTATTCACGCCCCCTCTAGTGTTAATCCTAGCCTTAAGATCCGTATTCCGCATTTCTCACAATTGGTATTAGAGCAAGGTTTTCAAAGTTTCATAATCTGATTTTTGAAAAAGTTTTTAAAATGGCTATGTTTGTTAATACTAGTTTAGAAATATTCAGATCATCATTGTCTCTTTAGTTTGCATATAATCAATGTTCAAATTCAAATTGTCTAACAAAATTGTTTGATGTGCAGGAAACATGTTTTTTGTGGATTAAGGAATCAATCCACAACAGACAAATTGTGCAGATCAAAAAGAGAAAACGGATACTCGATAGTGGATGCTCTAGACACATGGTTGGAAATCCAGATATGCTGAATGATATAATATACAAAGACAAAGGACTGGTTAACTTTTGAGATAATTCAAAAGGATATGTGATTGGCATCGGCAAAGTCGGTAACTCTGAAACTCCTATTATTACTAATGTTTTGCTAGTTAAGAATCTGAAACATAATCTGCTAAGTATAAGTCAACTCTACGATAAAGGATATAAAATTAAATTTGAAAAAGATAAGTGTCATATTTAAGATAATAATTCAACCATAATATTTGAGGGAATTAGGAAAAAGAATATTTATATTCTTAGTGTGAAAGTTTCAAATGATAACCTGTGTCTTTTGGAAAATACAAGTGACCCTTGCATTTGGCGTAAGAGATTTGGACATTTGAATTTCAAACTCGACTATCAAAACATGATCTAGTAAGAGGTCTCCCTAAAATGAATTTTAAAGTAGATAGTCTATGTGATGCATGTTAGGAAAACTTAGAAAAAGTTCCTTTAAATTAAAAGATATGATTTCAACCTCAAAACCTCTTGAATTACTTCACCTTGATTTATTTGGTCCATCTCAAATTCTGTCAATAAATCATAGTAAATATATTTTTGTAATTGTAGATGATTATTATGGATTTACATGGACAATATTTTTGAAACATAAAAGTGATACTTTTGAATGTTTTAAGTACTTTATAAAAAGGATTCAAAATCAACTTTCTCTAAAAATTATAACTATCCGTAGTGATTACGGTGGTGAATTTGAAAACAAAAAGTTTGAGGAATTCTGCAATAAAAAGGGAATAACTCACAATTTTTCATTTTCAAGAACTCCACAACAAAACAGAGTAGTAAAACGTAAAAATAGGATGACTCAAGAGTGTGCGAGAACTATGCTTTCAGATAGTAAATTACCAAAGAATTTTTGTGCAGAAGCAGTTACTACCGCCTGTTATATTTTAAATAGAATTTTAATTAGACCTTTAACTAATAAGACTTCTTATGAACTTCTTCACTCAAAGAAACCAAAAGTATCTTATTTTAGAATTTTTGGAAGTAAATGTTTGATTTTAAATACTAAAGATAACTTAGATAAATTTGATCCTAAATCCAACAAAGGTATATTTATCGGATATTCTAATAAAAGTAAAGCGTACGGAGTATTTAATTTAAGAACTAACACCATCGAAGAAACAATGCATGTTTCGTTGGACGAAAATCTAAAATTTTTTGAAGATACAAATGATGAAGAGGATTTAATCACTCAAAATCAAGAGTCAACTGAAACTAATAATGAAATTATTCATCCTAATAAAAGGACTAAACTTTTAAAAGATCATCCTATAGAAATTATACTAGGAGATATGCAATCTGTTGTTAAAACTAGAAATCAACTAAGTCAAATGAGTATTGTAGCTTTTATATCAACTATTGAACCCAAAAATCCAAAAGAAGCATCAACTGATGATTCATGGATTTTGGCTATGCAAGAAGAATTAAATCAATTTGCTAGAAATGATGTTTGGGAACTTGTTCCTAGACCTGAAAATAAAACTATAATTGGAACTAAATGGGTTTATAAAAATAAAATGAATAAACAAAGAGAGGTTGTTTGAAATAAAGCTCGGTTAGTCGCTCAAGGTTATTGTCCAGAAGAAGTAATAGATTTTGATGAAACCTTTGCTCCCGTAGCAAGATTAGAAGCCATTAGGATTCTACTTGCTTTCGCAAATCATAATAATTTCAATTATTTCAAATGGATGTTAAAAGTGCCTTTTTAAATGGATTTGTAAAAGAGGAAATATATGTTGAACAACCACCACTTTTTGAAAATGAAAAATTACCAAATCATGTTTACAAACTTAAAAAAGCTTTATATGGTCTAAAACAAGCTCCTAGAGCCTGATATGATAGACTAAGATCTTACGGATTACAATCAAATTTTGAAATTGGTAAAGTAGATAATTCTCATTCTATTAAAAGAAATAAAAATGATATTCAATTAGTACAAGTCTACGTAGATGATATCAATTTTGGATCAACTAATTTTGAAATGAATAAATAATTTTCTGAAATAATTACAAAAGAGTTTGAGATGAGTCATATGGGTGAATTAAACTTCTTTTTAGGATTACAAATAAAACAATTAGATAATGGTAATTTTATTAGTCAAGAAAAATATGCTAAAGACCTAATTAATAAATTTGGTTTGACTACTACGAGTGGAAAACCCACTCCCATGGCAACCAATGAGTACCTTAGTAAAGAATATCTCTCGAAAGATGTAGATCAAAAATTATATAGAGGAATGAATGGATCACTACTCTATATCACTGCTAGTAGACCTGATATCATGCATAGTGTTTGTCTCTGTGCAAGATATCAATTCCAACCTAAAGAGACCTACTTAAAAGCCGTAAAACGTATCATAAGATATGTTAAACACACCTCTGATTATGGCTTATTTTACCCTAAAAATGATTCTTTTGACTTAATATCTTACTGTGATGCTGATTATGCTGGTTGTAAATCAGAACGAAAAAGTACAAGTGGAATTTGTCACTTTTTGGGAGATTCTTTGATTTCCTGGTTTAGTTAAACAGAAAAATATAGTTTCTTTATCAACAACTGAAGCAGAATATATTTCTGCTGCTTTGGCTTGTTCTCAAGTAATATATTTGCAACAAACTTTAAAAGATTATGGTTTAAATATCTCAAAATCACCAATTTATTGTGATAATACTAGTATAATAAATTTATCCAAAAATACTACTCAACATGCTCGAACTAAACATATTGATATCAGACATCATTTTCTCAGAAATAATATAAGTAAGGAAGTAATTACTCTAGATTATATCAATTCTGAGAATCAAATTGCTGATATCTTAACAAAACCTTTAAATGAATCTATATTTACTAAATTATGAAGAGAATTAGGTATCTGTTCAATAATTGAAATATAGAATATAAATAACAAAGTATAATTAAAAATTAAATCAAAATAAATTAAAAAGAAAAAAATCAAGCACCATGTCGGCATCCCCTAGTACCCCATGTCGACGTACAACGATTTTTATTTTTGAATTTTTCCCACCAAAATTCAAATAATTGGTTATATATTCTTCTTATTTTCGAATTATATTCATTCTTTCTATTGTTTCTCTATTCTATCTTATAAAATTAAATAATCAATAGCCTCCTCTTCCAAATCAAACAAAAATTTAACCTTTTCGTTCCCTTCTCCTTCTTCTTGACCGTTTCAACGAACAATGCTCGCTCGTGTGACGAAAATGGAGGATTCTCTGAAGCATGCACTTCAGTTAATGACTGAAATCCAAGTGATGCAACTTCGAATGGCCCAAGAACAAGAGAGGCAAGGCAAAATCATTAGGAATTTACAAAAATTTCTAATGGACAATCACGCTAACCCGATCTTGATTGATGAAGACTCTTCAGGACATCAAGTACAAGAGGCCAGCGATGAAGAAGAAGAGGAAGAAGAAGCCCCCATAGAAGAAGTGCACGTGGAAGATAACTATAAAGTCGTTCACGTTGGTGAAGTGTGCTTTGACAAAGATGGAAATCTTGTGAACAACGTGGAAATTTATGTTTCCACTATCCAAATTGTTCGGTTCATAGATCTCCCATTTTGAAAGACACTTATTAGTTTCTTTTCTCTTTTTCCTATTGTTGTATGTTCTTTCTTACATTTCCCACGAAAATGTAAATATAACTATATGATTAATAAATAAGTTGTGTTCTTATATGTGTTCTATTAAAGGTATTATCATATGGATACTTAGTTAGGATGGTTAGTAATTTAGGACTAAGTTTTAAGTTTTAGAGATAACTGTTGATTATTTATGATAACACTATCATTATAATCATGTATCATAGAGTATTACATTAAGGGGGTGTTATATAGTTTGGAGTTTTATAGTTTTATGGTTTCAGGATAGTTTTTTTTGACGACAAAGGGGGAGAAGTATAAAATAGGATAGTTAGGCATAGATTAAGGGGGAGTTATTAGTTTTAAGGAGAGTCATTAGGATAGAAGTAATATTTTATAAACAAAGGTTTTCATCATCAAAATGGGGAAGATTGTTAGTCTTTGAGATGATGGTTTTGATGACAACAACCTTAGAATAGATTATAAAATATAAATACTAACAATATAGTTTATATATATATATATATGTATATGTAGGATTTAACCATGCAGGTACCAAGAATGAAGACTGTACAATATAAAGATTCAAGATATCAAGATTAAAGACTCATGAGTATCAAGAATACCAAGATTATCAAGAGTTCAAGATTTCAAAAATAAGCAATTTTAATTAGGAATTTTGTTAAAACTCCTAGAAAAACACTGGCATCTTAAAATCCAATTTATTCATGGAATGGAATCCACTTCGAGCTCGTTAAAGGGATGGAACCCTAAGTAGGATGGAACCTACGAAAAATCTAGTGGAATATTGTTTTGTATCCACTAACTTTTATTCAAATGATTTTACAAAATTATCTTGTTTTCAAAATGATTTTAAAACCTTCCTTTTAAAAGAATAAAAAACATCTATCCTAATTTTAAATAATTTTAGCCTCAAAATAATCTTTAATTTCAAAATCAAATTATCCTTAGTTTTAAAACTATCTTTATAAATAAAATTAGATTTAAATATAAAATTATAGTAAAATTATATATATATTATTCTCTATATTTACTTATGTATTTTAACTACAGACAAGTATATTTATAAAGTTTTAATATAAGATAGAGGTTATTTTTAAAGAAAAACAAATCACCAAAATTTCCTTTGGGATGTCGATATACTCATGTTACCTATGTCGACACAGTGGTAGTTAATTTCAAAATTTTGAATTTCAAAAGAAGTATCTATTCATCATATCTCTTCACGAATGGACATGGCTGTTGTTCTTCTATAAACAGGGGTTGTTTTCAACGAATTTTCAATCATATTTTTCTGGTTTTCACTTCTCTTCTTCTTCCACATTTCTATATACACATTCTTACCATTACTCTGCCGAAATCAACATTGAATCTAACTAGATCATTTATGTTTTGATTCTCTATCACTATCTCAACAAGATCCTCAGTACTATTCAGAGTTATAGACTTCTTTGTAATCAATTTAGCGAGAAAAGGTGTGATTGTAGCCTTGGAAATCAATCAAGCGAGAAAAGATGTGATTCTAGCCTTGGAAATCAATTGGGTGAACTTGTTGCCCGAGAAATTAAGTATCTCTACCCAGAGGATTGTGAATCTGGAGGGTTTACTTCGTAGCCTTGAAATCGAGGGTGTATTGTAAAGATTGCTTTTTAAAGGAAATCCGTACTTGTGTGCGGGACTGGATGTAGGGTAACTCCGAACCAGTATAAAATCCGACATGTTCTTTTCTTTACTACTTTTACTTTATATTTGCATCTGTATTTGATTCTGTAATCGTATCCGTGTCTGAATATTGCATACATCTGTGTTCAAATTAACAAAAACCTAAAAGGATTTAGTAATTTCTTCACCCCCCCTCTAGTGTTAATCCTAGCCTTAAGATCTGTATTCCGCATCTCACATTTCGGGCATGAGACCACTTGGCCCGAGCTGGGAAGGACCTTTTGTGATCAATCAAAAGCTTGGAAATGGAACAGTCAAGCTGGAAACCGTCGATGGATTTCCAATCCTACATGCTTGGCACAACGACTTGATGCGACACTACTACACTTGATCTCTTGATTTATTATTTTTGCAAATATGCCATCCAAGGACATTGGGAAATTGTAAATCAATGGGACATTCCATTTATTATAGTCATCAATAAAATTAGCTTCTTGAACCAATGGAACCATGTTCTCGTAAGAAAAATCACCAGGTCAAAGGTTAAAATTAACCCCTGCCTTCAGAGAACCGGCATTGCTTCGGTAATGTCTGGAAGGCCCAAACCATCGATTCGCGATGAAACTCGACCCCTATCTTCTGGGAACTAGGGTTGCTCTAGCAATGTGGGGAAGGCCCAAACCATTGGGTCGACGGTGAAAATCAACTCCTGTCTTCTAAGAAATGGTGTTTCTCCAGCAACGTCAAGAAGGTCTAAACCGTCCGATCGACGGTGAAAATCGACCCCTTCTTTTAAGAACCGGCATTGCTCCGATAATGCCTGGAATGCCCAAAATCGTTGGGTCGACGGTGAAAATCGACCCCTACTTCCTGAGAACCAGCATTGCCTCGATAACTTCAGGAAGGCCCAAACCACTGAATAAATAGGAAAATTGACTGAAACCTCTCAGGACTTGACATCGCTCAGAGATAGGCGATAAGAAAAGGAACCTGCAGTTGCCCAAAGCAGTCAATGGTAGAAAGTATAAATTAATTCAAGTTGATTGGGTTGGTCGGTGCTATCTTAAAAATATAAGGCAGAGCCCTAATATAGGCAATAACAAGGAGAAATCCATAGAACTAAGCTAGTCATGTACTAGTTTTCAATGATAGAAACAAGTATATGACTGAGATCTCAACACTCAACACTGAAGAATTTGTTATGATGAAAGATGACGATGACACATCTTTACAATACATGTATCCAGAATGACTGACTGGTAAGGTCAACTTATAAGAATTCGGTTACACCTAAGAAATTGACGACATTGAGAATATAGTGCTCCAAATTGAGCAGCAAAGTCAATGGTTCCCGAAGATAGGAGTTATCATGTGAATCAAACCGAGGGCAATTGAACGAATTTCTCAGGATGTAAATATCTAATAGATGCCTGAATCCTAACATTCAGCCTTGTGGACGGAGGCATATACGCCAACACTTGGTTAAAAAGGGCTCGACTGAGCTCGAACAAGAATTGCCATGGAGTTGGCCAAAATCACAGTTCTGTTGAGCCAAACAGAGTATTTTGGCTGTTAAAAAAAATGTTGAGTGACATGATATTCCAAAGCAATCGTAGGAATAATATTGACGTGCACAGAGTTGCATTAAATAACCATATCGCAGAGAAATAGAAGTATATAATAGATGCAATTGTAGTACAAGCAACCATATTAAATACACATGCAATCATACATAAACAGGCAATACATACGATACATGAAAGTATATAAATGAGAGATTGCAAAGGAAAATCTAATCTTTCAATAATAATAATCTTTTATGTACAAGCCAAAAAGCAGGGCCATGCCCACACATTCACGGCTTGTTGAAAGTGAAAAGAAAAAATACAGATTTAAACACCACAACAACACAAAAACCAAATGCTCAACTTGTACAAACACTATTGATTCTTCCCCTTCCTGTCACTTTGGCTGCCTTTGCCAATGTTGCTCGGATGGGTCTAGAACTTCTTTCTCCCTTTGCTCTTCTTACCAGGAGGAGTCTCGCCTTTCCAGTAAGTAGATTCCCCACCGGTCGTAGTATATGCTCCATGGACTAACCTGTTGAAGACTTATTAGGATTTGTTTTATGTGGTCGGATCTTTATTGCAAGAACATTTTACTGGATGCTTATCGGTTTTATAGAGGCAGACTAGTCAACTCCGAATTATTTCTTCACACTGATCTTTTCCATATCCTTCCTTAACCTCTTAGCTATGGTTTCATGCTTAGTCGGGTCAAAGGCACCCATAATGAACACATCCTTCTCCTGGGTACATAAATGTCCTCTAAACTCTCTACAGCGACAATCTTCTCAAAGTCAGGACCTAGGTTGGAACTGGAGACAAAAGTTGTGGCAGTCAGTCCCATGGAGATGGAGGTGGACGAAGTAAAGATAGCTGTATGTCCCAAACCTTGCATAGCCGGAGGTGAAGGCGTAAGAGACGGTTAACCTATAAGTTGATATATAGAGTGGTAAAGTTTAATGATAGATTCCCGCGAGAACTGAAGCTTTTCAAAGATTGGATAAATAAGAGAGATACCTGTAGCAAAATCCGGGTGGGATATGATGAATTCACCTTCTTCGGCCCCAAGATCCCTGGGCATGGACCACAACAGGAGGAATGAAAGCTCATGAAGTGTAGTCATTGTTGAAGATGGAATTTCATGTGCGGGTTGGAAGCTAAACCCCACGGATGTAGGAATGATCACCGTTGGCTCTTTAGATTCTGGAGTGGATGCATCATGCTGACCCAATAAGCTCATATCAGTGAGAACTTTGGCAGCATCAATAGTGGCAGTATTGGCAGCCTCTTTAGCTAGGAGAACCATTCCAATAGAAAGAGATTCGATGTCCCCAACACCGAGGTATGCATCCATTAGATCTTCCTCAAAACGATAGCCTCCGGCTTGTGCGGACCTTCGCAACACTCCCTCCCTAGCACCAACAAGAATTTCAAAATAGTCATATCCTAGCCATCTCAGGTTCTTGTGCATCACCACATTGGTATAAGAAAATGGCATGTTGACATCAAGCTCCTCACTGTTAGCCAGTGTAACGACCCGAAATTTTTGATCCCGAAAATTCCAGATAGTTTAAAAAAGAAGAAAGAGATAGAAACAGAAGAAACAGAAACACAACATAGATTCTCACATTCGCAGCGGATCAAAATATTATATCAAATAATAACAATTTACAAAAGAATACTGTATCTGCCAATTTCGTTTTAATACATTAGAGTTACAACATTTACACAATCACTAGACAGTTAAAATAACTTATCCCAGATAAATAATAATAATAATAATATACACAGCGGAATACTCTCCATACGTTCCTGTCATTCAGCTCGCCTCCTGAGCTCCAGAACTACCTTACCTGAAAATCTGTAATACTCGGTCTGACCCGAGCATTACAACAAAGTAACATCCGGGTCAGGCTAGAAACCAGCGTGAGTAAACCCATCTAACATGGAATACAACAGCATACAACTTATATAAAACCTGGGGTAACTTGGATCAATCTAAAAATTCACAATTTGTTATAGACATCACTTATTTCACACTTAGATTAAATGGTCCAATTCACTTAAATCATTCCATTCCAGCCTATTGATTTCACATATCAATCAATAAAGAATCGAATTTGTTTTTGGGTATTTTCTAACACCCGACTTCGGTCTCTTCGAATTCCATACCAACCTAACCCACATTATTCAAGTGAAACACAATTCAGCTTTTAAATACAAGGTGTCACTTTTATACAGCAATTCATCATCGACAGATAACCACATAATCATTGTTCAAGACAAACATATCATATCTAAAACATTCATATTAGAAATTTCAACCAATCATTCACAAGCAAGATTAATTAGTCACCCATTACTAATTAAATCAAATTAATTATTTTAATCATCTTTAAATCCTGCTTACTTAACAATAATTAATTTCAACCCATTAATTAATCATTCCCTAATTATCCTCTCTAATTACGTTCAGTAATTAGCCTTTAATTAATTTACCATATTCATTAATCAACCTTAATTAATCACATTCAGTAATTAATTATCCTTAATTACTTACATTAATTAATTAACCCCTTAATTAATTAAATAATCCTTTAATTAATTACACTCATTAATTTACTAACCTTTAATAAATTTTATAAATTAATACATACTTAAACTAATTACCCTACGTAATTAGTCCTCAATTACTTTTATTAAGTAATTATCATTAAATAAATCACATTTAGTAATTACCCATTAATTACCTTCCTTAATAATGTACTAAGCAATTATCCTTTAATTAAATCCCTTTTTTTTAATATCTCAATTAATTTATCATATTTATAAATCAACTTTTAAGTTGATTATATAAATTAATCAACCTTTAATTAATTATCTAAATAATTAAATTAATTATTTATTGCTTGATTTCATAAATCAATTATCAACCCTTAATACATTCAGTAATTTAATTTCAACGTTTGATTCACCTTGATTCAACCTATTTTATAATTACTTTAAACAACAAATCGGAAAACATTTTAAACCTTTGGAAACTCGCTTAAGCCTTCTATAATTTGATTAAGAACTTGATTTGTATTTTCTTCTGAAAAACTTAAAAAAACTAGGTTTATTTAATATCAACAAAGCATTATACTTCGGATCAGACCCGACCCCCAACTCCAATTTCCCACATCTTCTCGAGCCATCTTCCTTATTTGGTTAACCTTAAAAACTGATGCTCGCTTAAACTCACACGAAACTCTCGAACCTGATCTCGAGCCACAAGCAAAACTTCCCAATGCCATTCCATCAAATCAAAGCATCAGATACACATGCAAGTGCGTACACGTGAACGTCGCCATTCCACTGCTCCGATCGCTACTATTACCTCAGGAAAGTCGTCGTCAACCCCCTCATCACGATCAATCACCCAGAAAGCTGAAATACCGTCGTTCCTGAAATCGAGCTATTCGTATATCCTTAGTAGGCCATAGCTTGACAGAATCCACCTTGAACTGCCATTCCCAAGACATTAAGGACCCTTCAACTCCGACCATAGCTACCCCGACCAATCCTGCATTGCTTACCTTTGGACCGGTCATGTCTGATCCTCTATTGACGGCAAATTTCCCCGTTTAAAATCGTCGACAATACAGACCATTAAACCTTAAAATGAAATCGACAGGCCAATTTGATCAATGAAAAAATTTCAGACGAATTTTCCTACGATCATCAATCCCTAAGCAAGCTTCGATAAGAACCCCGACCACTCCAGTTATGCCGATCATTAGAGAATAAGCAAAATCCATATCACATTCAACTCTCGATTACTCGAGATTTACTTACCTAAAAATCATAATTATACCATCTAAATTCATGATTTACAATAACAAATCAGGTTATGGGTTCCAGTTATCAAACCAAAATGTTTGATTTTTAACCCAAATTGATTCTTTACTGAATTTTTCCCAAATTTGAATTAATTACAAAATATGAAATCCTGAAATTATTTTTAGAAGTGATATTATATAGTTAGGGTCAGCTTCCATTTAGGAATTCAAACCTGAAATCAAATCTATGAGAAGATATGAATTTTGAAAAGCTGTTCTTAAGCCAGTGAAGAACAACAGAACTAATGTATACATACACAGGTATATTCCAGACAATTCAATTGTTTGTGCATACATTTACAACCCAACCTTTAAGTAATCTGGTATACTACTATTTTCTACAGATTTTCATCTCATGCAACAAATCAAATCACCAAAATTTTAAACTGTTTTATGATAAAGGTTTACCCCCAGTTGTAGACAGAGAAGTCTGTTTTTTTTAAAAGAACCTGGAACTATACTTATAATTTTTTTTTTGAATTACACCATTACACCTAAATTTCTTTAATCATAATATGTTAAAAGAATATCAGGGAAACATTCAAATTTCTTTGAACATATTTAGTCAGTCATAAATAAATAGAGATACACATATGTGCACTCAGGCATGCAATGCAGAGTTGCTATCTATACACCTAACAATCATTATCCCATTCATGCACATCAAATTAAATTATTTTCATCATCAATTGAGGCATGCACCAATTTTACAGATGATTTTAACTTAAAAGAATTAAAGTCTACTCACCTCAATATAACTTGAACAGAAAACAGAGGAAAGAAATTCTGGTCTGGACTGTCTCTATCAAAACCGAGGCTTGTTTGATTACTTGATGTTTTGATCCTTAATTTGTTTGCTTTGAAAACTTGATTGCTTCAGGTCTGAGTTTTATCCTTTGATCTTGATCTTGCCTTTGATTAGTTCAGTTTTGAGTTTGAATCACTATATTTACCATTGCTTCCAAGATTGAGATTTCCAGTTTAAAATTGCTTTGAGTACGTTTTTGCTTTGATCTGCTTAGGTTTGTGAATTTGTTTACTGATTTGCACTTTTTTCAAATTTTTGTTTTCTTTGTTTTAAAAGATGAATAATAAAAAAAGAATTGAAAGAGGATGTATAGATATAATTATAGCTTTAGTTTATGATTAAAAAATAAAACAAAATATTAAGAAAATTGTGACACTTGTTGATTGCAGAAATTCTTTGGCTTACATTTGTTAAATTACGTGTTAATATTCCAACACTTGTATTTTGTATGTTTACTTATATTTTAAAATGTTTTATAAATCTTTATATTATATATTTATCTCATGTATACTTTAAAGAAATATAATAGAACCTTTATTTATTCTTATTTGAATTTTAAACTTAAGTTATTTATATTTCAATTGATAACTATATATAAATACTAGTTGTAGATTTTTTAAATCAATTCAATTTTAAGATATGTATATAGAATTCCAAATCATAGTTTTATTTACAACTATGTATATATACGTGAACAATAGTAATTAACAAGTATATCTAATTTATTTGAAAATATAGGTTTCCTTTTGTAAATTTAAATTATGTAAGAAGATTATTAAATAAATACTTATATCCAGATATATATAATTATCAGGAAATTTTTTTCTATAAAATCTACAAACCAGATAATTATCCAATTATTAGATGTTCAAAAATCCGGGTCATCACATTCCTCCCCCCTTTGAATCTTTTCGTCCCCGAAAAGAGACGAAGCCAGAATTTATTAAAATACTTATACCAGATAAATTACTCTTTGAACACTTTTAAAATCTACATAGTATTACAAAAATAGTTTTATAAAATATTTTTTATAACTTGATGTCTCAACCAGTCTATCCTTGTTCTCACAGAAATTCGGTCATACGTTGATCAGGCGTAAGACTGAAAATCTATAAGTACTTAGCAGATTCGTCCCCAACACCAAGTGAAAATACTTGGAAAATAATTTTACTGAAAATATTGAAAACATTTTTGAAATCGAGTTAACTTCTTTGGTGAGAATGCTCTGGAAATCATCACTCCCATCCATGGTCGCAGTTACATCCTGGATTACGTTGCTATCACAGCAAAAGTCCATGTAACTGTAGGCACTCCACGCCCCTCGATTATGCCATAGAACCCACAACAGATCGCAGTTACATTCCAGGGTTACGTTGCCATCACGGCAAAAGTCCATGTAACTGTAGGCATCAGCGCCCTCGATTTTCACTGTCAAAAATGAAACTTCTCCACTCCCGCATAGGTCGCAGTCTACCGATGTAAAATCAAATGTAGATTGTTGGCACTCAGCGGCACACATAACTTTCACTATGTTACCACAGGTCGCAGTCTACCGATATAAAATCAAACGTAGACCTTTGGCTCTCAGCGGCACACGACTTTCGCTATGTTACCATAGGTCGCAATCTACCGATATAAAATCAAACGTAGACTGTTGGCTCTCAGCGGCACACACGACTTTCACTGTGGTCTGCAGCAGATCGCAGTGACATCGAGTTACACTGACGTCACAGTATAACCCACATGCCTCTGTAGGCCTTAGCGCCCTCGACTTTCGCTACACACTTCACAAAATCCTCAGGAACTAGTTTTGTCCGGACTCCTTACAGGATCAACTTTAGAACCTCCCCCTTTGAGGCTCAAGGCAGTACCAACCTATGGTACTCCTGAGAAGCTCATTTCAAGGAAGCATCTTTTTCTCCAGAGCCATTTTTAGAACACTTTATACTATACACATATAGTATCTTCAAATCATACACCTAGTACGAATCACATATAAATCCCCTTTCTCAAAATCGATTATCCCAAAATCGATAATTCTCAAACTAGGCTTTCCAAATCCAATATTGATTTTACCCAAAAATCAAAAGCCTTTCCAAAGGTTCCAAACATTTCTCAAAATCATTCTCATAAGATACTTTATATATGTAGATATATATAATCTTGAAAAATCTTTGGATCATTTCAAACTTGTATAAAAACCCCTTTTATACTTCAAATATTTTCAAAACCCTTTTTTTTTCTTGCTATAGATTCAACAAGGGAAGATTTATCTTATATAACAAATATATATAACTTTGTTTATTCAAAATCAAATATTCAAATTTGATTACTCTCTTATAAAGTCACGTACCAAATTTACTCACTCCCATAAAGTAATTTTTTACCATAGAAATATCCAATTTCTATTTTATTTCATCATATATTTCACCAAATATATTTTCATTTCAAAAAACCATTTCATATTTCCTATCCACAAATTCCCAATATCAATTTCATTTAAACCCATACGATGTACACATATCATCCATACGCTATACCAATTTGGTCGCTCACTCGATCACACAATTTCACTTCCGAACTAGTATCGTCCACCCAACTTCCTAGTGCGGACTCAAATATGGTTTCTTGATCAGAAACTGTTATTCTCCTTGCATAGCCATAACTATGATAGAGAACATCCAGAACCAATCAACAATCAATATCCAGGTTCGTCGTCGAAAATCGAGTGAAAAATCCCAACTCGGATCGATATAACTATCTCGAAATTTTGTGCTCGAATCTGGATCAAACCACTATGCGAATAGAATAATATACGTACATCCTACGTATTTATCTCCATTGATTATTAACCAAATCAATCTCCTTTTCTATTCATATTCACTAAAAATTTCTATCCACTTATTCACAATTGTTTCAATTCCATTTGGATTATTACTTCAATTCTTATCTCAACTGGGTATTTAATCATAAGCAGTTTGCACTCTAACCAGCTTAAATTTAGAAAATAATTTGAAAAGTTAAAAATAGATAAGTAGTTGAAAAATAATTATCAGTTTGTAAAATAACTGTAAAATAGTTAAGTAATTGTAAAATAGTTGGAAAATAGTCAAATAGTTATAGAAATTTTAAATAATTGCAAAATAGTTGTAAAATAGTAATTAACTATAAAGTAGTTCAAATGAAGTAATTTATAAAACAGTTAAATAATTCCAAAAGTAGTTATAAAATTAGTATAAGATAGTTTTGGGTTTAATAAGAAAGCTTATATATATAGTAAACAGCTTGGAAAAAATAGATTTGTACTAAAACAATTTATTTTGAAAATAGTCCAGAGTCAAACTGTTCAATTCCCAGTCTCCAATCCCATCAATTCAATTTAAATTTCCACTTTCATTTAAATTTACTCTATTCCAATATAAATAACTTCAATTTCCATTGAAATTGATTTAATCGTAATTCAATTTGAATTTACCTCAATTTCTTTCCAAATTCAAATCAAATTCCATTCGAATTCTAAACCTATTCAACTTTAATCACAATTCCAAATTATTCAAATCAATTTGGGCTAATTTCAAATTGAACCAACTTCAATTTTGAATCATTTCAATTCTATTTTAAATTAATCCCAATTCCCATTTGAATTTGAACTCATTCATCTTCAATTTCATTTCAAAACAATCCAATTTAAATTTTCCATTTGAATTTTTTCTTAAACTTTTCCATCTTCAATCACAATTCCAACTAATTCAAATCAAATTCAATTTGAACTAATTAAATTTCAATCTCAATTTTAAACCATCTCGATTTTTATAAATTCGAGTTAAATTCTCAAATGTTGGTTTAACCTTTTTAGACCAAATTAACCTTTATTTAAATTCTTTAAACAGTTTAATTTTCTTTTTATGCATATATACTGTGACGACCCGCCTTTCTAACCACAGAAAGACGTATCATCAATACGAAAAGAAAGGGATAGAAATAGAAAAGATAATAAGAAAGAAAGAATAACAACATCAGAATCTCACAGTGGAATGGAACAAAATATAATACATCACATAACTATTACATTGTTTTTACATATATCAGAGTTACACAACATTATACAACAAGACAGTCATATACATATCTGTCACTACATACATCCAAAATATAACATACATCAACTACACAGCGGAACTAGATAGATAGATACATACGTCTGGGCTTTTGCTCCAAGTTCCTCGAGAACTCAACAATCCAAAAACCTATCACTTGGCTACTCATAAAAATTTGAGTACCCAAGAGTTTATGAAAACAAAATATAAACTCCGGGTCAGACATGGGTCTGGTATGAGTACACGGGTTAAAGTTGTTTAACTATGAAAATAAAGGTATCACGTAAGACTTCCCACACATAAACACGGGTAAGTTTTTACCTTACGCTAACCAAAACATTTTATAAGAAATCCAACGATATTATAATAGTGTCTAGGGTTTCAAGTAAAATACAGAAATAGCTGAAATGCTTGCATCTCACATTCCAACATAGTTGGGCACAATCAAAACGTACGGCTCTTATTGGAAATTGGATTCCATACAATGGCAGGGCTACTAGGGTATCACCCGTCACAGTACGATGCCTAGATCACCGTACCGAGGATCACTCCCGACCCCCTACGACACAAGGCCGGAACCATTCCTTACTGATCAGTTCCGAACAAGATAACCCCACAGTTGTGGCCAACAACTGCCCACACAGCCGAAATAAAAAGGGACATCTAGACAGGGGTATATCTCGTCCTGCTTGAGTGTACCTACCTAACCTTGCTGCATCTCCCCTGTTTTAGCCATTCCCGGTTGATGAGAGGCTGCGATTACCTTTAGAGAACATATCTCTTAGAATGTTCATCGTCCGCCTGACGATGTGCTGAAACCATTCAATCCATACAAGTTCGTTCTGGGTTCGAACGAAACTGAAGGCATTATCTCGTTACACTCGTTTTCGAATCACCCTCAGAGTTAACGACATTAACCCTTGCATTCTGAAACACCATCTCGACCTTCACTTGATATGTCATGACCTATCGTTTAATTTGGATCGATGTGGTTTTCGGAATATCGAATTGATATCTGATCCTAGTCACATCGAAATCCAAACGCCATTTTAGAGGCCAAGTTGTTTGATAGTTTAACAATTTAATTCGATACTTTGAATTCGCATAACAGTTATCACAGATAAATCATACACAGCCATCACAGATATATCAATGCATATCACTGAATATCATAGAATATCACCAAATAGATATCACAAATCCAGATATTCTACTTATAATCATCCATAAGCAAACATCTTTAATCCTGCTTGATAAATCATTAATTAATTAATTATTCCATTTCATACTAATTAATTAATTAATTAGTTCTTAATCAATTTATTAACCCTTAATTACTTAATTCATTATTCCTTAACTATTAATTAATAACCTTACTTATTAATTAATAAAACTTAATTATCCATTTATTCATCACTAATTACTTAATTAATCAACTATTAATTCTCAATTGAATTACTTAATTAGTTAAATCCTAATAATATATTAATTAGCTTTAATTAGCAAAATTTTAAAATTCTTAATTACAAATTAATTAAACACTTAATTATTTAATTAATTCATCTTTAATAACAAATTTATATATCTCAATTTACTTAATTAATTACCCATTTATTAATGAATTAATATTCTTAATTACCTTACAATATAAATCAATTAAGTTAGAATCATTTATCTTACATTTAACAATCTTCCTTAATAACTTTAAAATCAAATTATTATTAACTTAAAAGCTTTAATGTTAATTAAATTTAAACACTTATTTAAATTAACTACTTAATTAGAATATTAATTAAGATTTTAGAAACATTCTTAATTAATTAAAACTTAAAGTAAATTCTTAACTCAAAATTAACAAACATTAATTAATTTATCCATACTTAAAGTAGTTTAAGACGATTAACTTCAAATTTTAAACGGGTAAGCACTTGAATACTAAACCCGAGGAAATCTCAATTATACTTGAGTATACACTCGAATTTCCTCTCCACTATCCCCCAATTCCCCTCTTCTTCTTCGCATTTTTTTTATTTAGTTAAGTTTAAGTTTAAAACTTAAAATCTGGAAAGAAAGCTTACACAGACAAGATACAACCTGAGGCAATATCTATACTTAATCGAGAAACTACTCGAGTAACTCACAACCCCAAAACCCGCTGACACCATCCCATTCATATAGACGTGCATAGATCGTCAACGACGATGCCACCTCCGGCGACACCACGAACATGTCGCCAACCGACCCCACGTGCCACCTCAGCCTTCGAATGAGCACCGCGAAGCCCTCAACGAAAACTGGACTACCATTCGAAACTAAAACATACGACCATCCAACAAATCACTTCGCCCCACCTTGCTCTGACCATCGGAGGTGTTGCAGCTCCGGCCTCGCCTCGCCGACCGACCATACTACCCTCCCCTGCAATACCACGCAGCTCGATCAACAAGAGGTGGAGGAAACACCTCATCCCCGACCTCAACCAAAAACGACTGCTAAACCCTAAAGTTGCTTCGATACAACATCTCCTTCAATAGAAATTTTTTTTAACAATTTTCCTGATATTATCGATTACTAGGCTTGCTTCATGCAAAATTCCAACATAAAATAATTTTTCGATCGTTGGAAATTGGATAGAATCCATTTTCAGTTCATCTACAAGTTACTGTTGATATACTCAATGAAAAATCATAATTTTTGTTTTAAAAATCTTGTTTTCTAATAACAATTCACATTATATACTTGAATCAATGATTCGTCATATTCGAATTTATCATATGTTTGAGGTTCCGTGTAAAAATCAAATTTTTAGATGCTGTATACCACCATACAACTTGAAACCAGTTTTAGATTTTAACTCAAGTGTGAACAAACATGTTTTATTTTAAACTCGGAGCCTAAAAATGTTTCATTGAAAATATATTGAATTTTTTTGGTGATTTTGCACCATGTAACCCAAAAACGGGGATGAACATATACAACTCTACTACGTAGGACAATTACATATTTATATATATATAGTGTTAAACTGGGAAGAAAATACTTAAGCAAAGCACAATATTAATTGAATCATACACAAAGATTCAATTATACTAACATTTTTAAAATTTGTTTACTCACCTGTCACAAATTTTTTTGAACAGAGAGTAAATCTTCCCTTTGAAAACTACTAGCCTAAAACCCTCTTGATCTTCTTGTTTGATTGATGAAGTTGTTTTGTTGTTATAGTTGGATTATTATTTAAGTTTTTAATGGTGGTTCTTTCTTCTGAAATGCAAGGCTTTGATGAATGAAAATGAAGTAGGAAGATGTACATATATAGGAAGAAAGATGTGTACAGGTTGTTTTACTGGTACAAGATTTTTTGTTTTTGTATTCGATCAGAGATTTTTCCCTTCTTTTTATATTTTTTATTATCTTATCTTACCTTATCATGCAAGATTTTGTGGAGGCTGGAAACATTTCGAATTGACTTGGTTTTGTGCTTGAATTGAAAGCATTTAATGCTATGTCCTTCATGTCTCAAGCTTATCCCTTTTTTTTTATCTTATTTATTTTTTTTTATATTTTTCTTGCTTGATTTGTTTTCATACTTTATTTATGTACATAATGCAAAGTGTTTTAGTTACTTGTTATAAACTTTACTTAAGTTATATGTACATAAGAATTCCTTATATATTTTGTTTTCTTGCATTGCTTATACATGCATTCATAGGTTATATATTTCTACACAAATACCCATATATATAAATAATCGGCAAATGTCCTAAAAGTTTTATTCATTTTTAAAATGAAAAGTTTGTATTTTATTTAAATTAGATTAAATGCTTATTAAAGTAGTATTTCTGAAATCCCCGGTCGTCACGTCCCTCCCCCTTAGAAGAATTGGATCCTCGAAATTTAAAGTAAAAGATATTTAAAAAAAGTTATTATATTGACAATTCAAACATACATGTCATCCATACATTAACACTAACCAAACAATTCATTCAAACAAACATCACTAGCTATCCGGACACAAATCTGGATTGGCTTTCCTAAAGGTATCCAAAGTCTCCCAGGTACAATCTCTAAGATCCTCGCTCCATTGCACTTTAAAAAGCTTCACAACTTTGCTTCTGAGTTGCCTCTCATCTAGATTCACGATCCAAACTGGATTTCTGACCACAATCAAGTTTGGTTCTACTTCTAAATCTTCCTGGACTACTGGTTCTACGACCAGTGATGGATCATGAATAAACTTCCTTAGATGGGATACATGAAATACATTATGAAATCCAGACATCTATTCTGGCAATTCAATTCTGTAAGCTACAGCTCCAATTCTTTCCAGCACTCGGAATGGTCCAATATATCTTGGGCCAAGTTTTCCCGTCTTTCCAAATCTTATAGCACCTTTGATTGGGGAAACTTTGATAAAGACTAAATCTCCAATCCCAAATTCCAATGGTCTTCGCCTTTTATCAGCATATTTCTTCTGATGATCCTGAGCAGCTTTCATTCTTTTCTTAATAAGCTCAACTTTTGCAGAAGCTTCTCGAATTAGATCGTGTCCGAGCACAAGACGATCTTTCGATTCTATCCAACAGGATGGAGATCTACACGGTCTTCTATATAAAGCTTCATAAGGAGCCATCTTAATACTCGCTTAGTAACTGTTATTATAAGAGAATTCCACTAAATGAAGATGGTCTTTCCACGATCCACCAAAATCCAAAACACAAGCTCACAACATATCCTCAAGAATACGATTAAGTCTCTTCGTTTGTCCATCTGTCTGAGGATGATAGGTTGTACTCAATCTCAAACTCGTTCCCATTGCTGATTGCAGAGCCTCCCAAAATTTGCTGGTGAAAATAGGATCACGGTCACTTACTATACTGACAGGAACACCATGCAATCTGACTATCTCCCTCAAGAAAGTCTCTGCCAGAGAAGCTGCAGTACGAGTTGCTTTAACGGGTATAAAATGGGCCCTCTTAATCAAACGATCCACAATAACCCATATTCCTTCATTTCCTTTCTTGGTTTTAGGCAAACCGTCGATGAAATCCATTGAAATCATCTCCCATTTCCAATCTGGAATTTCCAAAGGCTGCAATAATCCGGCTGACTTCTGTTGATCTCCTTTAACTTGTTGGCAGATGGCACAACTATTTACGAACCTAGCTACACCTTCTTTATAATCGGCCACCAGAAAACTCTTCTCATATCTTTATACATATTTGAGATTCCCGGGTGAATATTCAATCTGGAGCGATGACACTCAGCTAAGACTTCTTGCCTCAGTCCATTTATATTAGGCACACACAAACGACCATTAATCCTCAAAGCACCTTGATCGTCCACCTTGAAATCCGAATATCGACCATCCTTAGTTCCAAGAATTAGTTCCTCAAAAGATCTATCCTCCATTTGCTTACTTATGATTCTTTCTTGGAGAGATGGAACGACTTCCAAAAGAGACAAAACTGCATTTCTACTAAGAGCATCAGCTACAACATTTGCCTTTCCCGGAGTATACAGAATATCCAAATCATAGGATGCCAGAAATTCAACCCACCGCTATTGCCTCAAATTAAGATCCTTTTGAGAGAAAAGATATTTCAACGCTTTGTGATCTGTGAATAATTCGAACTTTTCTCCCAAAAGGTAACGTCTCCAAATCTTCAAAGAAAAAACAACGGCTAACAACTCAAGATCGTGCATAGCGTAGTTCTTTTCATGTGGCTTCAATTGCCGACTCGCATATGCAATCACCCTTCCATTCTGCGTCAGAACTACTCCCAGACCAACTATACAAGCATCAGTATAAACCTCGAATTTTCTCTTCCCATCTGGAATAGAAAGCACTAGTGCACTGGTTAGCCTCGTCTTCAATTCCTGGAAAACTTCTTCACACTGGGGTGTCCACTTGAATTTAGCTCCTTTCCTTGTCAACTTAGTTAGATGCGAAGAAATCTTGGAATAATCCTTGATAAACTTTCCGTAGTAGCCAGCCAATCTTAGAAAAATGCGAACTTCGGTCGATGTCTCCGGTTGCTTCCACTCCAGAATAGTTTCAACCTTCGTTGGATCTACAGAGATACCTTCACCAGAAATAATGTGCCCTAAAAATTTGACTTCTGATTTCCAGAAATGGCACTTGGAAAACTTTGCCTTCAAAACATGCCTCTGCAGTGTCACCAATACAATTCTCAAATGCTGCCTGTGCTCTTCTTCAGACTTAGAGTAGACCAGGATATCATCAATGAACACTAGAACAGACTTATTCAATACATCACGAAAGACTCGGTTCATCAAGTCAACAAAGTAGGCAGGAGCGTTGGTTAACCCGAAAGGCATAACCAACCACTCATAGAAATTATTTGGTCCCCTAAATGCAGTCAAGGGAATAATGTCCTCAGCTACCCTTAACTAATGGAAACTTGAAGCTAAATCCAGTTGAGAAAAGATAGAAGCTCCATGCAACTGGTCAAAGAGATCGTCAATACGAGGAAGAGGATATTTATTACGGATAGTCACTTTGTTTAGTTCTCTATAATCCACACAGAACCTTAGCGATCCATCTGATTTGGTGACAAACACCGCAGCAGAGCCCGAACAAGAAAAACTAGGCCTAATCAATCCCTTCTTCAAAAGATCCTGAGTCTGCTTAATTAACTCCTCTCTCTCCCCAGGAGCCATCCTCCTACTAAGCTGAATCACCGGCATTGCTCCTGGAATCAAATCAATGCGAAACTCTATTTCTTGATGCGGAGGCAGACACTTAACTTCCTCAAATACATCAGGAAAATCTTGAACCACATCGTTATCTTCAACCTTCTCTTGAGAAGTCTCAATTCCATGCAAAAGACTACTCAAGTGAATTCCAGAATTATCACACGTCACTCTGGCAATTCTTCCCAAATCAGTTTCCAGCAAAACTGTTCTCTCATCACAATTCAGAACTGCTCTATACTTATCAAGCCAATCCATCCCCAAAATAATGTCAAAACCCTTAAAATTCAACACATAAGTGTCACAAGAAAAACTATGGGATAGATAAGAAATCTTCAAGTCCTTACAAGAAAAACTATGGGATAGATTAGATACCAAGATGGGGAAGTCTACAGTATTAGGGGTAAGAAAGAACTTCTCTACAGATTCGAGAGAAATAAAACTCAAAGAAGCACCCGAATCAAACTAAACTTTAATATACTTACCATCGAAAAGTAATGTAGCATCCAATACTCCCTTGCCTTTAGATGAAGTAGATGGTGCACCTTCCAAAGCAAATATCTTATTCTGCTGAGCTTTATGAAGTAATGGACAATCCTTGATCATATGACCTGGTTGGTGATAATTGAAGCATAGAGATCTCTGATGCAAAGCTGAACCCGGTCCACTATAATGCGGTTGCTGCTGCTGCCGAAATCCTTTCGTAGGACACTTATTCGCCAAGTGACCTTCTTGTTGACATATATAGCATTTGCGAGGTCCATTATTACTTCCAGGCTTCTTCTTGTTCGGCTTTCTCCAATTGGGATTGAACTTCCTTTTATTCGGATCAACAAAATTCCATCCCGATGCTGCTACCGGTGCCACTGATTTCTTACTCATCAAATTCTCATATCTCAAAGCCATATCAATCAAATCGACAAAAGATCCTTTCAAAAGCACCGTCATCTTTTCATGAAATTCTGGCCTCAATCCTTGCACAAACATCTCATTGTTTTTAAGTGGAGTATCAATGAGCCCTGGTCCATAGCAAGAAAGTTCATTGAATTTGGTCTCATACTCCGCTATAGTCATACTTCCTTGCTTCAAATTCAGAAAATCCTGGTACATACGGGTTTTCCCTGCTTTTGGCATAAATTTCTCCTCAAATAACTCCTTAAATCTTTCCCACGAAATGCCTTCCTCAGAAATATTTGCTACCGTTGCATCCCACCAGGCTGCTGTGCCTCCCTGCAATTGCCACGATGCCATTTCCCTTTTCCATTCCTCAGACAACTTCATACTCTTAAAGATGCTCTCACAAGAGCGTAGCCAAGCTTGGACTTCAATTATCGATTTTGACCCTTTAAATGGTTGGCCTCCAAGGTTGATGAAGTCTTTGCATAAAGCGGCAAAACTAACCGAGGCGGTACTGGATTTACAGCCTCACTAGCAGTTTGACTTTGTCCGTTATCAGTCGAGGTACTACCCCTACCTCTGCCTCTCCTTCCAGAGCTCATGTTGCCCACCTGGATAGGTAACTCAACAAATTTAGATAGGTATATAATTATATGAAAATACAAATACGCACTCTCAAGATAAATATTACTTCAGAGCCTAGGTACTATCTCAACCGGTGCTCTGATACCAACTATGGCGACCCGCCTTTCTAACCACAGAAAGACGTATCATCAATAAGAAAAGAAAGGGATAGAAATAGAAAAGATAGTAAGAAAGAAAGAATAACAACATCAGAATCTCATAGCGGAATGGAATAAAATATAATACATCACATAACTATTACATAGTTTTTACATATATCAGAGTTACACAACATTATACAACAAGACAGTCATATACATATCTGTCACTACATACATCCAAAATATAACATACATCAACTACACAGCGGAACTAGATAGATAGATACATACGTCTGGGCTTCTTCTCCAAGCTCCTCCAGAACAACAATCCAAAACCTATCACTTGGCTACTCATAAAAATTTGAGTACCCAAGAGTGTATGAAAACAAAATATAAACTCCGGGTCAGACATGGGTCTGGTATGAGAAAACGAGTTAAATTTGTTTAACTTTGAAAATCATTTGAAAATAAAGGTATCACGTAAGACTTCCCACCCATAAACACGGGTGAGTTTTTACGTTACGCTAACCAAGACATTTTATAGGAAATCCAATGATATTATAATAGTGTCTAGGGTTTTCAAGTAAAATACAGAAATAGCTAAAATGCTTACATCTCACATTCCAACATAGTTGGGCACAATCAAAACGTACGGCTCTTGTTGGAAATTGGATTCCATACAATGGCAGGGCTACTGGGGTACCGCCCGTCACAGTACGGTGCCTAGATCACCGTACCGAGGATCACTCCAGACCCCCTACGACACAAGGCCGGAACAACTCCTTACTAAACAGTTCCGAACAAGATAACCCCACAGTTGTGGCCAACAACTGCTCACACAGCCGAAATAAAATAGGACATCTAGACAGGGGTATATCTCGTCTGCGTGGGTGCTACCCTCCTAACCTTGCTGCATCTCCCTTGTTTTAGCCATTCCCGGTTGATGAGGCTTAAGGCTACGATTACCTTTAGAGAACACATCTCTTAGAATCTCATCGTCCACCTGACGATGTGCTAAAAGCATTCAATCCATACAAGTTCATTTCGGTTTCAAACGAAACCGAAGGCATTATCTCCTTACACTCATTTTGGAATCACCCTCAGAGTTAACGACAATAACCCTTGCATTCTAAAACACCATCTCGACCTTCACTTGATATGTCATGACCTATCATTTAATTTGGATCGAAGTGGTTTTTGAAATATCGAATTGATACCCGATCCCGATCTCATCGAAATCCAATGCCATTTTAGAGGCCAAGTTGTTTAATAGTTTAACAATTTAATTCAATACTTTGAATTCACATAACAGTTATCACAGATAAATCATACACATCCATCACAGATATATCAATGCATATCACTGAGTATCATAGAATATCACCAAATAGATATCACAAATCCAGATATTCTACTTATAATCATCCATAAGCAAACATCTTTAATCCTGCTTGATAAATCATTAATTAATTAATTATTCCATTTCATGTAATTAATTAATTAATTAATTACTTCTTAATCAATTTATTAACCCTTAATTAATTAATTCATTACTCCTTAATTATTAATTAATAACCTTAATTATTAATTAATAAAATTTAATTACCCATTTATTCATCACTAATTACTTAATTAATCAACTATTAATTCTAAATTGAATTACTTAATTAGTTAACTCTTGATCATATATTAATCAGCTTTAATTAGCAAAATTTTAAAATTCTTAATTACAAATTAATTAAACACTTAATTATTTAATTAATTCATCTTTAATAACAAATTTATAAATCTCAATTTACTTAATTAATTACCCATTTATTAATGAATTAATATTCTTAATTACCTTAGAATATAAATTAATTAAGTTAGAATCATTTATCTTACATCTAACAATCTTCCTTAATAACTTCGAAATCAAATTATTATTAACTTAAAAGCTTTAATGTTAATTACATTTAAACACTTATTTAAATTAACTACTTAATTACAATATTAATTAAGAATTTAAAAACATTCTTAATTAATTAAAACTTAAAAAAAATTCTTAACTCAAAATTAACAAACATTAATTAATTTATCCATACTTAAAATAGTTTAAGATGATTAACTTCAAATTTTAAAAGGTAAGCACTTGAATACTAAACCCGAGGAAATATCAATTATACTCGAGTATACACTCGAGTTTCCTCTCTATTATCCCCGAATCCCCCTCTTCTTCTTCACATTTTTTTAATTTAGTTCAGTTTAAGTTTAAAACTTAAAATCTGGAAAGAAAGCTTACACAGACAAGATACAACCCGTGGCAATATCTATACTTACTCGAGAAACTACTCGAGTAACTCACAACCCCAAAACCCACTGACACCATCGCATTCCTGTACACGTGCAAAGATCGTCAACGACGATGCCACCTCCGGCGACACCATGAACACGTCGCCGAGCGACCCCACGTGCCACCTCAGCCTTCGAACAAGCACCACGAAGCCCTCAACGAAAACTGGACTACCATTCGAAACTAAAACATACGACCATCCAACAAATCGCTTCACCCCACCTTGCTCTGACCATCAAAGGTGCTGCAGCTCTGGCCTCACCTCGTCGACTGACCATACTACCCTCCCCTGCAATACCACGCAGCTCGATCAACCAGAGGTGGAGGAAACACCTCATCTCCGACCTCAACCAAAAACGACTGCTAAACCCTAAAGTTGCTTCGATACAACATCTCCTTCAATCGAAAAATTGTTTAACAATTTTCTTGATATTATCGATTACTAGGCTCGCTTCATGCAAAATTCCAACATCAAATAATTTTTCGATCGCTGGAAATTGGATAGAATCCATTTTCAGTTCATCTACAAGTTGCTGTTGATATACTCAATGAAAAATCACAATTTTTTTTTTTAAAAATCTTGTTTTCGAATAACAATTCACATTATATACTTGAATCAATGATTCATCATATTCGAGTTTATCATATGTTTGAGGTTCCCTGTAAAAATCAAATTTTTAGATGCTGTATATCACCATACAGCTTGAAACCATTTTTAGATTTTAACTCAAGTGTGAAAAAACATGTTTTATTTTAAACTCAGAGCCTAAAAATGTTTCATTGAAAATATATTGAATTTTTTACCCTGTAACCCAAAAATAGAGATGATCATAGACAACTATATTACATAGGACAATTACATATTTATATATATAGTGTTAAACTGGAAAGAAAATACTTAAGCAGAGCACAATATTTCTTGAATCATACACAAAGATTCAATTATACTCGGATTTTTAAAATTTGTTTACTCACCTGTCACAAAAAATTTTGAACAGAGAATAAATCTTCCCCTTTGAAAACTGCTAGCCTGAAACCCTCTTGATCTTCTTGTTTGATTGATGAAGTTGTTTTGTTGCTATAGTTGAATTGTTATTTAAGTTTGTAATGGTGGTTCTTTCTTCTGAAATGCAAGGCTTTGATGAACGAAAATGAAGTAGGAAGATGTACATATATAGGAAGAAAGATGTGTACAGGTTGTTTTACTGGTATAATATTTTTTTTATTCGATCAGAGATTTTTCCCCCTTTTTTTTATTTTTTATTATCTTATCTTACCTTACCAGGCAAGATTTTGTGGAGGCTGGAAACATTTCGAATTGACTTGGTTTTGTGCTTGAATTGAAAGCATTTAATGCTATGTCCTTCATGTCTCAAGCTTATCCCTTTTTTATTATTTTTTAATCTTATTTCATTTTTTATATTTTTTCTTGGCTGATTTGTTTCCATACTTTATTTATGTACATAATGCAAAGTGTTTTAGTTACTTGATATAAACTTTACTTAAGTTATATGTACATAAGAATTCCTTATATATTTTGTTTTCTTGCATTGCTTAAACATGTATTCATAGGTTATATATTTCTACACAAATACCTATATATATAAATAATTGGCAAATGTCCCAAAAGTTTTATTCATTTTTAAAATGATAAGTTTGTATTTTATTTAAATTAGATTAAATGCTTGTTAAAATAGTATTTCTAAAATCCTGGGTCGTCACAATTACTACAGTCCATTTCTTCATTCATTTAAACAAATCCAATTTATAGTTCAAAGATTTTTAATAACAGCAGGATGTTATCATTCAAATTATTTTAAAACATCCATCCATTTTCAATTTCCAGATCTCAAACCCAATTTGAGATCACTCATAATTCCCATTTCAAATTAACCATTTAACTTTCCAAGTTATATCCCAATTTCATCTTGAAATTTCCAATTCAGGTTGTTTGTCTAAACTTATTTAAATTTCCCAAAGTTAAATTCAATTTACTTAATCCAGTCAACCCTACTCAAATTTGAATTCCAGCTTCAAATTTCAAAATTCTTTCCCTCTTATAAGTTCAAAACTTATATCACTTTGGGTTTTTACATCACACTTCAGGAAAAATCAAAACTCAACACCTTAGAGTTTATTTTAAATTATCTTTGATATCATGTATATCCATACATATATACATATTTATTTCTTGGCCCTCCCAGCCACGCTTTAAAAAATTTAAACCACCTTTGGTTTTAATTTCAAAACAAATTCCTTAAAAAAATTTCAAACATTTCTTATTTTAAAATAAGACTATATTCAAAATTGTCTGAATTATATTATTTGTTATTTTCTTTAACACTTTGAAAAAATTCGATTGTTTCTAGACTTAGGTTTTAAAACTTCATAATTTAAAACCTGCTTCAATTTAGAAGTTATTCTCATCTTACAAGTTTACTTCATTTGGCTTACTTATTAACAAACACATCATTATTAAACACAATAACTATTTATGATAATACACAAGATTATCATATCTGGATCCAATTTCTTTTTATCTTATTCTTACTTCTATAAATTCAAGATTTTAATTACAGTTTGAATCCATTTCAAACTTATCTTTATTCAGTTTCAGTTTGGCTGTATTTCTATTTCCACTTAATTTAATTCCAATAATTTAACAACCAATTACCTTAATATTTATTAGAAAGAAATATTGCTTTATATATCAACATATATTCTTATATAAAATCATTTAAAATCTTTATATAAGAAAATAACAAGTATGCCCTCAAATACACACACACACACACACACACACTCAACTCATCCTAGGGTACCACTAACCCTATTCTTGATGAGTAAACCCACCAGAGCCAAAATTCTCGCTTAACCTTCAGCTTTGATACCAAATATAACGACCTGAAATTTTCGATCCCAAAAATTCCAGATAATTAGAAAAAGAAGAAAGAGATAGAAGCAGAAGAAACAGAAACACAATACAGATTCTCACATTCACAGCGGATCAAAATATAATATGAAATAATAATAGTTTACAAAAGAATACTATATCTGTCAATTTCATTTTAATACACCAGAGTAACAACATTTACACAATCACTGGACAGTTAAAATAACTTATCCCAGATAAATAATAATAATATACACAGCGGAATACTCTCCATACATTCCTGCCATTCAGCTCGCCTCCTGAGCTCCAGAACGACCTTACCTGAAAATCTGTAATATTCGGTCTGACCCGAGCATTAAAACAAAGTAACACCCAGGTCAGGCTGGAAACCAGCGTGAGTAAACCCATCTAACATGGAATACAACAGCATACAACTTATATAAAACCTAGGGTAACTCACATCAATTTACAAATTCACAATTTGTTATAGACGTCACTTATTTCACACTTAGATTAAATGGTCCAATTCACTTAAATCATTCCATTCTAGCCTATTGATTTCACGTATCAGTCAATAAAGAATCGAAGTGGTTTCGGGTATATGGTAACACCCGACCCTGGTCTCTTCGAATTCTATACCAGCCTAACCCACGTTATTCAAGCGAAACACAATTCAACTTTTAAATACAAGGTGTCACTTTTATAGAGCAATTCATCATCGAAAGATGACCACATAATCATTGTTCAAGACAAACATATCATATCTCAAACATCCATATCCTAAATTTCAACCAATCATTCACAAGCAAGATTAATTAGTCACCCATTACTAATTAAATCAAATTAATTACTTTAATCGTCTTTAAATCTTGCTTAGTTAACAATAATTAATTTCAACCCATTAATTAATCATTCCCTAATTATCCTCTCTAATTACATTCAGTAATTAGCCTTTAATTAATTTACCACATTCATTAATCAACCTTGATTAATCACATTCAGTAATTAATTTTCCTTAATTACTTACATTAATTAATTAACCCCTTAATTAATTAAATAATCCTTTAATCAATTACACTCATTAATTTACTAATTACCAACCTTTAATAAATTTTCTAAATTAATCCATACTTAAACTAATTACCTTATGTAATTAGTCCTCAATTACTTTCATTAATTAATTATCATTAAATAAATCACATTTAGTAATTACCTATTAATTACCGTCCTTAATAATGTCAGTAAGCAATTATCCTTTAATTAATTCCCTTTTTTTAATAGCACAATTTATTTATCATATTTATAAATCAACTTTTAAGTTGATTATATAAACTAATCAACCTTTAATTAATTATCTAAATAATTAAAATAATTATTTATTTATTGCTTGATTTCATAAATCAATTATCAATCCTTAATACATTCAATAATTTAATTTCAACATTTGATTCACCTTGATTTAACCTATTTTATAATTACTTTAAACAATAAATTGGAAAACATTTTAAACCATTGGAAACTCGCTTTAGCCTTTTATAATTTGTTTAAGAACTTGAGTATTTTCTTTTGAAAAACTTTAAAAAAACTAGGTTTATTTAATATCTACAAAGCATTATATTTTGGATCAGACCCGACCCCCAACTCCAATTTCCCACATCTTCCCGAGCCATCTTCCTTCTTTGGTTAACTTTAAAAACTGATGCTCGCTTAAACTCACACGAAACTCTCGAACCTGATCTCAAGCCACAAGCAAAACTTCCCGATGCAATTCCATCAAATCAAATCATCAGATACACATGCAAGTGCGTACACGTGCACGTCGCCATTCCTCTGCTCCGATCGCCACTGTTACCTCAGGCAAGTCATCGCCGACCCCCTCATCACGATCAATCACCTAGAAACCTGAAACACCGTCGTTCCTGAAATCGAGCTATTCGTATATCCTCAGTAGGCCATTGCTTGATGGAATCCACCTCGAACTTCCATTCCCAAGACATTAAGGACCCTTCAACTTCGGCCATAGATACCCGACGAATCCTGCATTGCTTACCTTTAGACCAGTCATGTCTGATCCTCTATTGACGCAAACTTCCCCATTTAAACTCGTCGACAAAACAGACCATTAAACCCTAAAATGAAATCGACCGGCCAATTTGATCAACAGAAAAATTTCAGACGAATTTTCCTACGATCATCAATCTCTAAGCAACCTTTGATAAGAACCCCGACCACTCCAGTTATGCCGATCACTAGAGAATACACGAAATCCATATCACGTTCAACTCTCGATTACTCGAGATTTACTAACCTAAAAATCATAATTATACCATCTAAATTCATGGTTTACAATAACAAATTAGATTATGGGTTCCAGTTATCAAATCAAAATGTTTGATTTTTAGCCCAAATTGATTCTTCACTGAATTTTTCCCAAATTTGAATTAAGTACAAAATATAAAATCCTGAAATTATTTTTGGAAGTGATATTATATAGTTAGGTCGGTTTCCATTTAGGAATTCAAACCTGAAATCAAATCTATGAGAAGATATGAAATTTTGAAAAGCTGTTCTTAAGCCAGTGAAGAACAACAAAACTAATGTATACGTGCACAGGTATATTCCAGACAATTCAATTATTTGTGCATACATTTACAACCCAACCTTCAAGTAATCTGGTATACTACTATTTTCTACAGATTTTCATCTCATGCAACAAATCAAATCACCAAAATTTTAAACTGTTTTATGGTAAAGGTTTACTCCCAGTTATAGACAAAGAAGTCTGTTTTTTTTTTTAAAAGAACCTAGAACTATACTTATAATTTTTTTTTTAATTACACCATTACACCTAAATTTCTTTAATCATAATATGTTAAAAGGATATCAGTGAAACATTAATATTTCTTTGAACATATTTAGTCAGTCACGAATAAACAGAGTTACACATATATGCACTCAAGCATGCAATGCAGAGTTTCTATCTATACACCTAACAATCATTATCCCATTCATGCACATCAAATTAAATTATTTTCATCATCAATTGAGGCATGCACCAATTTTATAGATGATTTTAACTTATAAGAATTAAAGTCTACTCACCTCAACATAACTTGAACAGAAAACAGAGGAAAGAAATTCTGGTCTGGACCGTCTCTATCAAAACTGAGGCTTGTTTGATTACTTGATGTTTTGATCCTGAATTTGTTTGCTTTGAAAACTTGATTGCTTCAGGTCTGATTTTTATCCTTTGATCTTGATCTTGCCTTTGATTACTTCAGTTTTGAGTTTGAATCACTATATTTACCATTGCTTCCAAGATTGAGATTTCCAGTTTAAAATTGCTTTGAGTATGTTTTTGCTTTTATCTGCTCAGGTTTGTGAATTTGTTTACTGATTTGCATTTTTTTTCAAATTTTTGTTTTCTTTGTTTTAAAAGATGAAAAATAAAAAAAAGGAATTTAAAGAGGATGTGTAGATATAATTATAGTTTTAGTTTATGATTAAAAAATAAAAGAAAATATTAAGAAAATTGTGACACTTGTTGATTGCATAAATTCTTTGGCTTACATTTGTTAAATTAAGTGTTAATATTCCAACACTTGTATTTTGAATGTTTACTTATATTTTAAAATGTTTTATAAATCTTTATATTATATATTTATCTCATGTATACTTTAAATAAATATAATAGAACCTTTATTTATTCTTATCTGAATTTTAAACTTAAGTTATTTATACTTCAATTGATAATTATATATAAATACTAGTTGTAGAGTTTTTAAATCAATTCATTTTTAAGATATGTATATAGAATTCCAAATCATAGTTTTATTTACAACTATGTATATACACATGAACAATATTAATTAACAAGTATATCTAATTTATTTGAAAGTATAGGTTTCCTTTTGTAAATTTAAATTATATAAGAAGATTATTAAATAAATACTTATATCCAGATATATATAATTATCAGGAAATTTTTTTCTATAAAATCTACAAACCAGATAATTATCCAATTATTAGATGTTCAAAAATTCTGGTTATCACAGTCAGCGAAATAGGGATCTTAAGGCTAAATTAACACTATAGAAGGGTGAATAGTGTTCAATGAATTATATGAATAATTTTCAAATTCTTTAAGATTCTACTTGGAATGGTGTAATTGGCAATTATGTAAACAATTATAGAATCAAAGTACAGATAAAAGTAAATGCAGTAAAAGTAAAAAAGGAAAGAAAAAATCAAGATTTTATACTAATTTGGAGTTACCCTACATCTAGTCCCGCACAATTCCTTGTACGAATTTCTTTTCAACTAGCAAATGTAAACACAATCTTGATTTAAAGGCCCCGAGACATATCCTTCAGAAACCCGACCTCTGGGTAGAGTTGCTTGATTTTTGGGCTACTAGCATTCCCACTACTAAGCACATCAAATTGATTTTATGGGCTATAATCACACCTACAAGTATATCAGTATGATTTGATAGAGCTTTACAGACTTTGATCTTCAATCTTGATTATAATCCTATAACTCTTGAGTAACACATTAATCTTGGTTTGAGTGAGAGAGCTGAGAGAAATCAGAGAGAAATGAAGGAGAATCAAACTAGCACGATTGAATTTGATTTTGGTTGAATTTCGACAAAGTTTGGGTATATTTTTATTTATAAAATGAGAGAGTGAGTAAAGGAAAGAAGAATAAGAAAGTATATTTTAAAAATTCATTTGGAAGTCTAGTATATATAGGGAAACAACGGTCATGTCCATTCATGAAGAGAAAAATGAAAAGACACTTTCATTCAAATTTGAATTTTGAAAATTACGACCACTATGTCGATATATAGGAATTGGATATATCGACATATCCTTCACAAAATTTAAAAATACTTCAAAATATTATTCTAAAAATCCATTGCTTTGTAAAATAATTTGATACTTTGTAGAATTAATTGAATATAGTTATACACCTTTAATCAAAATATAACTTAATAACTTAATAAGAATATTCAATATAATGTAAATAATATATATAAAATCAATATAATTATAACTTATTAAAATATAAACAAAAACTATGTATATATATATATAAACTTAAAAACACTAAAATGATATCTTTATAAATATAAGAGACTGAAAATCATTTTGGAAAATATTTTGAAAAGATTATTTTAAAACCAAGATATTTGAAAAATAATTTAAAATAAAATTAGAGAAGGATAGAGATCAGGGAAATGCTATCAAGGTTTTAACATAAATTTTATGACTCTATAACTTATCTGGAATATCCTAATATCTTGAACTTTTTAATACTTATGAGTCTTTAATTATCATCATCTTGAATCTACTCTTGATATCAGCATCTTGAATCTACTCTTGATACTGTACAGTCTTCTTAATCAACACCTGTCTAATATCTTGCAATATGTACTATATATATTGATTAAACATTAGTATCTATATTTTATATAATGTTCTATAGTTGTTATCATCAAAACCTAAAGTACTAACACTTGCTTGTCTTCACCTTCTCTTCCTAAAGCTCCTTAAGCTCTTGTATAGAAATTCAGGCTCAAGATCATTGGCATGTTTTTCAGTAGGCAGCTTCTCTAACTCATCGGCGATTTTGTTTTTCTCCTCGCCGAGTTTATGATTCTCTATCCAAAGCTTAGCAAGTTTAGCTGCTTGTTTAGAAATAGTCTGATCCCAGGCCTAAATAATCACATCTTTCTGAGCAAGCACCTAGGCCCTCTCGTTGGCTTGCCTTTTAAACTCGTCATTCTCGGTTAGAGCCACTTTCAAATCATTCCTCATTACAACTTCGGTGGTTGCTTGAGCTCGCTTAAACTCTTCCATTATTCCGTCAGTGCTAGCATTTTGCTTTTGTGCGAGGTCTCTCTCTGGTTACCTTAACCAAATCGTCCTCTCATTCCTTAATCTTTCATTCGAACACTCGAGGTCATCTTTCTCAAACTTGAAGAATTGGATGTTGGTGTAGTTAATTTGATTCACATCGAAGAGGGCCTTGCATAAATGTTTCCATTCATACCCAACCATTACATATTCTTGAAAACATAGATATTTTTCAAGGCATCCTCCTTCGAGGCTTCCTTAATAACTTTATCAAACTTAAAACCTTGTAGGAAGAGATCATGAAATGCAGCTAATAAATGTGGTGGATCAACGGGGAGAGTGAATGAAGGAGTGAAGACTCCCTTGGAAGCAAGAGGAATATTCGTGATCATAGCTAAGGAGATCGAAACTTGCTGGATCATTGTAACGAGTCGAATTTTTCACGCTCGAAAATCGACATCCATACTTTACATCGTAGTCGAATGCCGTAGATTCGACCGTTAAAATCCGATTCGTCGGAGCTTATAACAACATTAAGTAAACAACACAGCGGAAGAGAGGAATAATACATTGATATACAGCTTTGATACAATATCTGATACAACAGATGATCCAATAGATATCAATATACATCAGAGATATGATACAATAAAATAGCAGCGGAAAAGAAAATAGATAACATTAGCAACGGAACAAATAACTCTAAGATAGTCTTCAAGGAAGAACTCCAAAAACTGCAACTCCGTTTCCATGAACCAATCCAGCAATAGCTCAAACTCCCAATAAAGATGCACCAAGCAAAGCAAGTCAGTCCATATCCAAAGACTGAACTAACTCCAGAAAATCTACTAAACCTAACTATCTGAAAAACCCAACTCTGGACTGCTCGTGTAGAAAATTTTGAGCATCCAGAATTTAGGAAAGAAACAATAAACTCCGGATCAGTCATGGGACTGGTGTGAGCAACAAAAAACAGTTTATCTTTAAAAAAACAACGAAATATTTTAAAATCAATTCGCAATGCTTTTTAGAAATGAGACTACCATAAGGCCTCCCGCACACACACACACAATGCAAACGCAGAATCGGAGGAGATTTCTCCTTATGATAGTCAAAGATGCTTGATACGCATTAAAAAGAAATATTTGATATTATTACTAGTGCATAGTGTAGGAAAAATCATTTCGAAAGTAAAGATATAAATCTTAGCCAACATACGACCATTATCGTATGCCTACTATAGCTACCATGTCCAATAGCAGGTTACCGCCACATTCCATGGCAGGTTATACAAATAAAACCGTACAAGGCTCGTATTGGATGAATGGATTTCCAACAAATGGCCAGGCCAAGGAACTTCCTATTGCCACATGGGAACGCCTCTAGCGTGACGCCCCGAGAACCAAACCGGATCTCTGCCAAACAAGGCCGGCCACCCCCCTTTCCGGGGAATATACAAAACCTCAGATATGCCACCCCCGGTCCTTTGGGACCTTTAAACGAGAGCTCTCTAACCAACAACATCACACAGTAAATAATATAGTGTGTCCATATGAGTAAGTATCTGGCTCCATACCATGATACTATTCTTTTCCAGAAGGAATGGTCATACCCTAGGGAAGCTACCCCTGAAACCTTGCCACACAATTACTGTTTCGACCATTACCGGTTTGTGAGGCTCGATGAAGTCTCGTCCACAAAGCTATGCTTTTTACAAAAGCCACGCTTTGATCAACAAATGATCAGCAACACTCAGCATGCCACATTACCAAGTTGGGATATATCGCTGATAACCCTCAACTACATAACCTCTAAGAGTGTTAAGCTAAGAGAATAATTCACCGCCACCAACGGAAATGTATTTGAAAGAAATCCGCTTTAGATCTCAAAATGTAATGTTAGACATACAATCCATACAAGTCTTTTCTGGATTTAGAACAGAACCGAAGGAACTTCCAAGGAAGTCCTTGTAATCCGGATAATCCCTAATCACGTCCGGATTTCCCATCACATATGGAGATCTCTATACCGGGGATCAGCCAGTGCAGAGACAATCGACAAGAAACCCTTTCGTTTTCGAAAATATCCGGTCTTCACCATCGGTCTTCAAATGCAATCCATACGTCGTATCACTATTCGGAATGGGTTATACGACACAAAGGTCTTTTCCCAGCTAAACCGAATAGTGAGCGCAACATTTAAAAACATATGGATATTGGGATTTCAATTAAGTCACAACTTATTATCCAAAACCTTTCCTTTAAATGGTTAAGCAAATTATCATATAAATCTTTTAAACAAAAAGATTCGTCTCACAAAGTTCACCCAGTTTCACAAAGATTCATTTATAGATTCTCAAAACAATTTCCATTTCGATTGGATTAACTCATTTAATCTTTATATTTAAGATTTAACTTATAGCTTTCAAACTGCTTTCATAACTTGGAAATCTTTTAACACAATTTGGAAATCCTTTCTTTAAATGAAAGCTATTATTATTTGAAATCAAGTAGTTTTCGTTTCAGAAAAATCCGATTATATTTGCACGAGTTAAAACCTTTGAATATAAATTCAAATTCCTAAATCAATACTTTTAAAAATGGTTTAAAGCCCATATAAACTTGTATACCATTTAATATCATAAATACTGAATATAGAATTCAATTTCAGATATTGAATTTCAGTTTAAATCAAATTATTCAAATTTCAAACCATTATCCAAGTTGTTTCCAATAAATTTTATCTTTGAAATTCCATTTCAAAAGCTTTTCACTTTAATCCCAAAACATTTCCAAAACCATTCGGACTTAAATATTCAACTTTTAAACTATTTCAAAATCTGTGACTTAATCGATTTCCCCGTGAAATCCATATTTGTGTGTGTATGGTGTGGTCTAGGGGTTTAACACAACGGTGCAACATCATTCAATCATCGCAGATCAAATACAACAATATATCCAATAAGCGATATAAACTATAACGCTTATCTTCATTCACAGATCACAGGTAATGAATTACATCATAGATAATTAATTACATTGCAGATCACAACTTAAAATAGGATATATCACAAAGCATCACATATCAGAAATATCAAACAATTCAACATCCAATACAATTCAACCATCCATAAGTAGGATAAATTTAATTATCTGATTGGTTTAAATCAGATTAATTCCTATGAATAAATTTGCCAGTTGTGGTAAATTAACAATCAATTAATTACAAAACATCTGATTACTTATCCTTGAATTAATAATTAATTCTTAATTAATTATCCTTAATTAATTACAATAATTAATTAATTACTCATGAATTAATTACCAAATCTGGATTAATCAATTACAAATCATCTGATATAAATTAATTAATAAATCATCTTAAGTAATTGTTCTAAATTAATTAATTATTCTTAATTAATCGCATTAATTAAATTAATTATTCTTTAATCAATTATCTTAAGTAACTACTAATTGTAAATTAATTAACTTTTATTATCTAGTTTACGATTACAAATAAATTAAATTCATAATTGTTTTTTTTTGGCATAGCAAATTCATAATTGTTAATTAACCATATCTTTAATTACAACTAGAAATTAATCGTTCTTAATTAATTTCCAAACAATTAATTAATAGTAATCATTTATCTTAATTAACATTTAAAAATCTTTCTTACACTTTGAAAATTAATTATAAAAAGCTTCAATGTTAATTTACTTAAATCCTTATCTTTAAGTTAATCATTCAATTAAAATATTAATTAAGATTAAAATGATGTTAAGTATTTACTTAAGTGATTTAGAAACTTAGAATAGTTTATTATCTTAAATTTTGTCAAATATTAATTACTTCATTAGTAATAAATTTTGTTTACAACATTTACTTTTAAATTTAATTAGGCTAAATCCTTCCGGAAATAGAACACGGGTTTTACCTAGATTTTACTTGAGTTGAACTCGAGTTCGTACCATCTTTCCCCGAGACCTTCCCCTGGTTCTTCACGCACCCTTCTTCTTCCCTTTCTTTTCTACTTCCTTTTTTTTAGTTTATGTTTTTATTTAAATTTCAGTATCAAGTGAAACTTCAATAACAGGTGATTAAATCCCAGGCAAACACACACAGCAACTCCAGAGTCTCGAGTCAAGTCACGAAAATCCTGAGCTCCACTTCGAGTTGCCTCGAAGCAACATTCCCTGACACACGACCATCGCCGTGCACGTGTACGCCACTGCGCCGTCATTCCGGTGGCCATCACGCCCTCGAACAAGTCGCGCGTCATCCCTACTTCCGAAACCACTGATCGATTCAACGCTAAAAACCCCAGAACAAAATCGAGCTTCCAGTTCGAACTCGAACCCATCCTCACCCAGCAAATTCGCTTCGCCCTCGTCGCTCCAACCATCGGAGCAGCTTAAACTCCGTCACCGTCACGTCAACACCTCACTCCGCCATTTCCCAGAGTTTCGAGAAGCTCGGTCGATCGTAGGAGACGAACTCGTCTCGTTTTCCTGCCACCTCAATTTCGAACCTTAAACCCTAACTTTGATTCGATTCATCAATCTGCGCAGTGAAAAAATTTTCTAATAATTTTCTCGAGATCCCTGATGTCCAAGCTTGCTTCAAACAAATTTTCATCAATTTACATTCAATCGATCATTGGCAAAAAGGAAAAAAAAACCATATTTGTTCAACTGTGAATTGCTCTCGAAACACTTGAATAAAAATTACCATATTGATTTTAAAAATAAACTCTTTGTGTGTTTATTCAGGATATATTATCAGAACAACGATTTAAGACAGCTGAATTTATCATAAAACTTTGTTTTTACTGTAAAATTTTAGTTACAGGGTTAACTCTTCATAATCAAACTTAATAAAAATCCTAGGCTATGATTCTAGTTGAAACAACTTGTTTTGTTTAAGAATCCTAAGCTAAAAATGTTCCACTAACCTATTTAAAACAAATTTGTTTATCTTAGTTTGTGATTAAGCAACTTGTTATGTTCTAAACTGTAAGACTGTAAATGGTAAGATGAAGAAGTTCTTAAACTTTGAACAACTATTTAACTCTGTAACTCAAACAGAGGAGAACAAGTAGATAAACTCTTCACAAAACAATTCATCTATATACAGAAACATACATATAAACAAAGCTTACTTATTTCAGATTTAAACCATAAAATCCAGATCCATATACTTAAATTTTAAATGAGTTACTCACAAATGTTTTATAGAAATGAACATAGCAAAAAAAAAAGTTTTTACTTAAAGCTTAAAGGTGAAGTTGTTCACCTATATATATGTATACAGCATGCAAGTGCATTCCACAGCTAAGCATAATTTCATAACATTATCAATCACAAACATCAAACATAAAACAAAGATAAGTAAGTTTGCTCACAGATGGGTTTTGAAACAGAGGCCTGGAAACTGCTTTGCATTTGAAATACTTCAGATATCAGGCTGTAGATTTTGTTTTTAGTTTTTTGAAATAATATTCATTTCAGTTTTTCCTAGCTTTGAAGGAACGAAATGATGATGAGATGAAAAGGCTTGGTATATAGAAGAAGCTTACTGGGTACATATTTTCATTGTTCAACACAGGGTGATGTTATATTTTTGTACAAGTGACCATATTGTTTTGTACAATAGGATCAAAGACTTTTCTTTCTTTGTTGGCTGATGGTGTCGTGTGCAGTGGCTGATAGAAAATATATTGTGCTTGCATTAATTGCATGTCCTCTATGTCTTCTATCCCAAATCTCTACTTACCTATATATATATATATTTGTTTAACTTTAAATATCATTTACAGTCTTGTTTTCAAAAGCTTATGCATATTTTTTTTTCTTATTTTATACATAGAGTCTTATCTCAGATTGTTTGTGGAAATTTTCTTGTTATTTCGTATTGACTTTATACAAAATGTTTATGCAGATTTTTTTTTTCCTGGTGGCTGATGGAGACGTTGCATTAACTGCTAAATACTTTATGTCTTCCTGCTTATATATTTGTTCAACTCATCTTTACACACTTTTGTGGTCTTGTTCCACTTTCATATTTGTCCCTTTTTTATTTGTTTATACATTTGAATCTATACTTGCCTGGTTTGACTCAGCTGATATGATATTTTATTTCATATTTGAGTTTTACCCCTTAAAGGTATTTATTTCTATTTTTATTTCTTTTAAGGTTTAACCATCTACATTTAATTACTTACTTTATTTGTTCATGTTTGAATATATTGTTTCCATTATTGTCTTAAATACTTATCTCTACTTCAATATTTATTTTATAAGTACATTTGTTTGTAATTTATTTTACTTTGTATATTTTACTTCTATTTTACTTAAAGATTTATTTCTAGAATTTTTGTATGTTCCTTTCATATTTTACATAATTATAAATTTATTTGAAACATTTGTTCGACATAAACACTTATGAATTCTTTTTAAAGTTTAATTATCTAACATCAAATTTTCATCACATATTTTTTTTTTCTTTTCTACATATAAATATTTATTAATATTATTTTTGGTTGTATGTATACATATTATTTAAAAGACAATGGTTTAAAATTTAATACATATCAAAGGAATTTCATAGATGTATTTTCTAAATTTGATCAATTTGTCAATTAATTTCGCAAAATTTTATTTAAAAAAAAGAATTAATTATTCATTAAAAATAAATCAAAATCCGTGATCGTTACAATTGTGGAAGTTTGAACTGGGTTATGCGGTGAACATCAACAAAAGGAGGTCCCTTATGCTTAAAGGAATCCCTATGAAGTTTGCATGTGTTTCAAGGTAGCTTAGTCTCGGCCTCCCATTTCCTTCTATCATTCTCTTTTCCTCTATCCTTCTCCCTGTCGACCTTGTGGGATTCCCCGGCTTCGTGGTCTTTCCATCTCCACCTATCATCCTTGTTTTTGTAGCAACAAGCAGGATAAGGCGCCACCTTCGCTTACAAAAACTTATGGCGAGAAGGTAAAGCCCAAGCCAGTTTCATCTAGAATGTCATGAATGGTGAAGTCGATCTCGCCGATGTCACTTAAATCGATAAAGATGTCGCCAAAGAGGCAGGATCTAGGAGACATCTCTATCGAGGGTAATACAGATTGACATTCGACCGTTTCAGAAGTTTCAACGACATTGTATTCCTGATAGGGATAGAAAGGGAGATCAGGATTCATCTTGGATGATTGACCAAATGATTCATCCCCTTCTTCATTAGCATGATAGTAACTATAGCCATCATAAGCACCCTCTTCTTCCTCTCCAACCATAAGCTCTTTTCCCTCTCTCCATTCCACCTTTTTACCTTCCTCTAGAATCGAGGGCATTTTATTTGCTTCGCCCCCATTTCGCGGGACATCATCTCCTATCGACTCTTTGTTTTCTCCCTCAGGGATCTCCTTTATTTGCACTTTGCTAGATAGGCCCACACCTTGCCCTTGAAGGTTCTCACCGGAGTTGCAAATTAGGGCAGAAGAATGAGTATGAGAATTCGATCCGCTCTATGCTGGAGACTCAGTGGTAGCAAACCTGTCAGAGTGAAGTAAACCACACAGTCGTAGATTTTATTTCTTAAGTAGGAATGCAACGTTGTGCTGATGTGATCTAAATACTTTCAGGGCATTAAGCATTTTTTGTGCTCATCACTCATCTCGAGCCGGGATGCCTATGGGGAAACACATATCAAGCCAGAAACTTAGAAATTCTAACATCAGAGAGGTAGAGGAAATGAGGCATACATCCAAATAGCCAGGGCTAGTTGAAACCGTGTAGGCATCGCACAAAGAAGTATTCGTTCTTGAAGTATAAATGTTTATTAGCAAGGACCTCAACAACTTTGCTTCCCTTACAGGCTTCAATTATCATATAGGATAGGGAATCCCGTCGCCTTCTCTTGAATTGAAGTATATGTGTAAGCTCATTTAATTTTAGGGTTGATTGAGCTGATTCATGATAAGGATGTAAGGCGAACTCAGAAGGGAATACCTATTTGGATGGACTTGGTATGAAGCCGGTTCAAGTTCTGTAGCATCATCATAAGAAAAAGGATTGAATGGTAGGACAACACTGCCTAGGAACATGATAGATTGCATGTAGTATATCCTTTCAGGGGGTTATTTGAAAACTCACCCCTCTCGGGGAGAAGAACGTCCTCTTCGAGAATCCCGTGCTAAAGACAGATATTGTGAAGTATCCTAGCCAATAGAATCATCGGCATTTGATCTGGTAGATCATTTAATATTCTTATACTTACAAGTACATTCAACGAAGGCCACTGATCCATCACTGGAACACCTGGCACCAATAAACCTTGTGATTTAGATGTAGTGGGTTGGCCATGTCCAACAGGGATTGCAGGTGAAGCTTGAGCTATTGAAGACCCAACTTCAGGAGGATTAGAGATGCCCTCATCGAATTTGAATCAAGGCGATCGATGAGTCATTTAAAAAAACAAAACTTGGCATTTAACATGGCCAGGAATGTTTAATTTTGAATAGTAAACCCATGTGACCAACCCCGAAATCCAAAGGATGTCGACTTGTGTTGACCAATTGAATTTTGAGCATTGACCGGGGGCAAGGAAAATGTACTAATCTATGCAGTGTGAGTCCAGTGTCCTGTATACCATGAATGGACCATCCTGTGTAAATAATTCATTGGTGTTAGAAATATAAGCCGTGTTGTACTTGAGATTATTGTTTGGAACTTACACTTATTGATGAGTAATTGATAACGAAGTCGCTACCCGAAGCAAAGCGGAAGTTTTTCTTTTCAACAGCACAGGAAATGCAGAAACGGAAAAATGATGCAATGGAATCATCCAGTGCAACCAGTCTTGGAATAAATAATCGTACTAGAACACAAACAACGGTGAGGCTTAGATGAATTTGGATAAGAGATAGTCGAATTTAGAGATCCAGGCTTGTCTTTGACATACACATGACTATGGAAAAACCTATGTTCACCACTTGCCAAGCATAACTCAAATTTCAACCATCTCCTCTTAACTGTAGTCGGCCACACCCCCATCACTGTCGACATCGCCACGACTTTCACAATTGCCAACCTTAAATCATCAAAGTTTGGACAGATTCCAGGGTATTAGATCTTAGGGCTGAGTTATTCAAGCGACGATTCGAGCGACGACAACTTATCCAAGGTGGATTCAGAAGGCGGCGACACCTGCGGCAAGTCAACGATAATAGGTAGCAACGTTGGAAGACTCAACAGCAGGAGGAATTTAGATCCATGGTTGGTAGACTCAAGTGAAAACCAAAAGGGCTTGGGTGGAAACAAAAGCAAGAAATGAAGAAGTAGCAAAAAATTTCTAAGTCCTAAATATATAGGGACTCAGCGAAGATAAAAATGACTTGATATTGAGTTAGACAACTCGGTACCAGGTGATTTTTTCTCCTTTAAAACCTCTAAAAAGCACAGTAGAGAAAAGTTATGCTCATCTAGGACTTGAAGCAATCTCTAAAGTGCAGACAACTTTCCTAATGCAGAGGAATGAAATTCCAATTATAACTAACAAAACAGTTAAAGGAAAATCCATCGAGTGAAAGCAACGTTTCAGGCAGTACTTGAACAATTAACCAGAATTCGAAGGATAACATTCCAGGACATTTCTTGATCTAGAGCACACTATGTTTCCAAAAAAAGGATACTCTAAGGGGCAAGTGTTAATACGGTCTTTAACCAAGTAGAGTTCAATCAAAATTATAAGGTCATGATGAGATGAAACGACTCAAAAACTTGGAAGTACACTTAGAAGAGCTAGAGAAACAACTGGGAAAAGTTTCAAAGGAAATGCGGTAATGTAAATGACTTGTCACAAGGTCATTTAACTCGATGACAAGTGGTTTTCTCACCTCATTTCTCCTCACAAGCTCCATACATCTTATATATAACTCCAACTATTCGTGGTCAAGTGATTTTCCTAGAATTTAGAGGAGCGGTTCTAAGGATTGATGAGAAGAAAGCATGATAATTCAAATGCTATTGGGAAGATCACTAGAATCAACTAAAAATCATGAAAAATACTTAAAACGCATCGAGTAGAAAAGAGAAGAGCAACAAAAGTAAAATAATTTAATTTTTATGATGAAAAAAAGATCGGCACTAATCCATTTAGGTCGGTACCGAGTTGTTTTCTTGGTTAGTGGGCTTCCATGCTCACTTGTACAACATCGGGCTATCATTCTGGACTTCAATGCAAGCAAACTCCTAACCATGTACCTCTGTTCTCTATAAACATAAACCCTATTGCAACTAGAAAGGCATCTGATTCTCTACTAGCATAGACTCTGTCATTTCTTCATCTCCTACCTCCCTCTTAATAGTCACCTAGGCTACTCTTAGCGGTTCTAGGCTATAAAACCTGTCAAGCCATTGTACTAGTGACTTGTAATCTCATATTTTCTATAAACAAAAGTTAATATAAACTATAGAGTGGACATAATTAAGAGATTGTCAAACCACTACAAAAATCTTGTGTCTTCCTGTTCTATTTCTTTTATTTCAATACTATTACTAGGTCTAGGTCTAGGTCTAGGTCTTACAGTCTCCCCATAACTCAATCTCGGGTGTTTATCCATTTTTTTGCCAACATACAAAAAAAAATATATACATACATACATATGCATGCGTGCGCGCACACACACATATCCTTTAGAAAAGCAAAGATCGAATATAAACAGTGATGCTTTGTGTATAGATGCATAATTATGAATGTCAATATATGAGACAATAAATGTATATAAATTTGTTCAACAACAATGTAGATCTACTTTATTATGATAATATGGAACTGTAAATGATGAGATTATCATATAGATATAGCCATAGATTTGCACCTTGATCGATAAATAGTCCTAGACTTGATCTCGATCCTAGCTCTTAGATTCACAATGGATTGGAGAACCACCATTAAATTTATTTTGATGTTGTATGGACTGAAGTATTTTTGACCTAAGGTGATAGTGATGGGGTTGGAGGCTAGATCAGAAAAGAGAGATAGCAAAAAGTATTTCAAACAATGAGGGTAGTTTGACTTTTACAAAGAAACCGATATAGATCTCTTCTCCTTGGTTTACTCGGTCTTTCCTTTCCAATTCAAAATCCAACAATTAGACTTTCGACCAATCCTTTACTCTCTCATAACCGACCATGGGTAAGGCAAAGTAGGCCTTAAAAATTGTCCAAATCCATTAAAAAATTAAACATATTTAAACCAAGTTTAAATGTGCATTGATATCGTATATTGATTCATACTTATATAACATTTATATACATACCCATTTAATTATTAATGACACCTAGGAAATTTTAATAGCACCCAATACATCAAATAAATAAGTAATATATCATAAATATTAACTAATTTACAACATCTATAAATCAGTTAAATCAGGTGATATAATAGAGAATCTACCGACGTGATTATGCGACTCGCAAGTGTAAATTCAGTAAGTGTAAATTCAATCAGTGATCAATATTGAACAGTTATAATATTAACCTTTAGACGTCACCTTACTTAGTGATGTGATAATTTGGCCGAATTTATCACCTAGACATCTTTTATCATTAAAATCCTATTTTACAATTTTAAGTGGTTAGTTTTAGTAATGATTATTTGCACCAATTCTCTTTGTCAAATTATAACACTTTAGGACTTAAGAAATTTGGCTTGGTCAAAATTCCAATATCGTCTATATTCAACTTGGTTTATCCAAATAAAAGGTCAATTATTATTAACCATATTGCTCTGGCCAAAGACATTGACGTCTGGCTGATCATAGTTGACCGTGATACTATCCTTGTATAACGAGGAGACATTTCTCTATTGAATAGTGTTTCACTTCCAGTGCTTTAACTCAAACCCAACTATAGCCGTTAGTTGGCCACCATGCCACGATTCAACTGATCAAAATGTAGTGTTTACATTGAAATTTAATAGTATTCTCAGGCTAAGAGAACTGTGTAACATCACCACTTCAAGATCTCTTGTTTGATCTTAGTTATATTAACCAATAAGGGACTCTCGAGTCCGTTTATTCTACAGTTATCTAACAACTACTAGTATATAACTTCTTGGTGCCTCCGGTGGCCATGCGTAAACATTGTCCAATATTTAGAGAGCGTTACATATACTAGTCTCGACGAATGAATCGATATCCTTTCTTGAAACATTTAGACTAGCAATATCTAAAATAATATGTTATTTTACAATGTGATAATATATCATGATTACAACATTTTATAATTCCTATCACATAACATATTATTTAAGGATTTTCTATTAAGTATATTTTAACTTAATCATTTAATTAATATGTTACAATGGAATAAATATATTAGATAAAAAACACCTTTTATTTCAAATGAGATTTTATAACAGGGTTAATAATTTACAATAAATTATATAATTGCTTTTAGGGCATACCCTTAACTCTTTCGATCTCCTACTTGCACTTGGAGCCAATTATGGAATCTCGTCCCATTCCTTCGATCAATTTGCTTAGAATTGGTTGAGATAGTCCCTTCGTGAATGGATCTTCTATAGTGTCCTTGATATCCACTCTTTTCATTACTTCTTTATTAGTGACGAGCTACCTAATAAGGTGGAACTTTAAAAAACGTATCTTGATTTCTTATGAGAGTTGAGTTTTTTCGTGATCTACATCACTACATTGTTATCACATAATAATGTTATGAATTAATCAAAATTTGGAAACACCCCTAGCTTAGCTATAAACTTGCGCATCCAGTTTGCTTCTTTATCTGCTTCATTGAGAGTGATGTACTTAGCCTCTATCGTTAAATCAACTATTGTCACCTGTTTGGAACTTTTACAATTGACCGCTCCACCATTCAATGTAAATACATAATTGGACACTGATTTTATTGTCAGTAATAACACCTTGAAAGCTTGAATATGTATACCCTTCATAAGGAGGTCTTCATTGCTACATATAAGGAATAAGTTTTTAGTATTTCTCAAATACCTAAGACTGCATATTATTGTCGTTCAATGCCTCTCTTCGGGATTAGACTGATATTGGCTTATGCATACTAACGCATAAGCCACAACTAGTCTAGTATATAACATAATGTACATGATATAACTGATTGTGGATGCATAGGGTATCCTCTTCATGTGCTCATTCTCCTCATCAATATGAGGAGCATGCTTATTAGAAAGGACGATTACAGATTGTATCGAAACATTCCACACTTGGAATTCTCCATACCAAAACTTTTAAAAGTGATATGATACATTGTTCTCTTAACCTGAGAATACTTGTTGAATTTCGATATGGATGCTCCACTTTTATTAGTGTTAAATCATGGCATGCTGACCATCAAGCGACTATAGTTGGGTCTAAATTGAAGCATTGGATGTGAAAAACATTCAATTGATAATTTATCTCGTAAGTTATATAAGGTTAGTACCAGGTCAACTATAGTCAACTGAAAGTCAAAATCTTGCCAGAATAGCATGATTAATAATAAATGTTATTATTGAACCAAGGTCTTTGTTTGTGGACTGACCAATTTGAATATGATAATAGTGGAATTTTGACCATAAAAAAATTCCATACATCCTAAAGTGATATAGTGTTCATGAAGAGAATGTGTGTAAATAATCGTTACTAAAAGGTATCGCTTAAATTTGTAAAATTAAATTCTATCGATGAGATTTGTAAGCAACGAATTTAGTCAAACTATCACACAACTAGCTAAGGTGACGTGTGAACATTAGTATTGAATTGTTCAAATATTAATCACTAGTTAAATTCACACCTGTGAGTAGAATAACCAAATATGTTCAGTTTTCGAAAACTGCTTGATTTAATTGGTTTATAATAGTTATTATTTAACATTTTCATAATAGTAAAATAGATTGGCCTTTAGAATTATTCATGGTGTTATTATTAGTTAATTGAGTTTACATATAAAAGCTATGTGACAACCCGAAATTTCTAAAAATTTAAATTAGAATATTTAATTGATTTTACATATTTGAAAAGTTAATTTTTAACTTGAATTCCAAATATCAATATTTACTTGATAATTAGATTATTGAATTATATAATTTGAAATTGGTAAAATGTTGAATATGGAGTTTTAAGCCTGTTAAAAATAATTTGAAGGCTTGTAAAATTTATAATGATGATACTGAAGGTAATAGAATGGTTGAAATTTAATTTAAAGGTGATTTGTTCAGTTTTAATAATATATCGTCTAAATTGATATTTAAAAATAGCCTTCCGAGGCACAGTCTTGGAATTTGACGAAACCAGTTTCATTTGATCCGTAATAGTTACTTATTATCAGATTTCAATTTTCGTAGCAACCGGAGTTGTCGTTTGATCCTGACAACTCAAAACGCTTAGAAACTATTTAATCGATTTAATTTAAAATTGATCTTTTTCTTATGTAACTCGTGCATATGATTGAATTAGCTTTCAAAATACATTTCATTGTGTTCGGAACGCGGGTAAAACATTATAATTGCCTAGCGGAATTCCTTAAGAGGAGTTCGAAATTTTAAATGGCAATTAACGAGACGTTTTGGAAGTTTTATAATATATTAAATTTGAAGTGGATTAGTCGGAGATATTTTATTAACCAACAATCGTATTCAGGAAGCCATCCCCAAACCTATAACTTATCCCCGTCTCCCTCTCTAATCAAAAAGCAGAAATCGAACTCAAATAAAAAAATGGCAGAAGAATTGAAATCTCTAGCCTCCTCTTCTTTCCTTCTTCAATGAAAACAAAATCACGTGATGAGATCTGAAGGTGGAGGCACATGGGAAGCATCACGCACGGGCGAGGGCAGTAATCAAGCAAGGTATCTGATGGGGTTTTCGCACTCGCATGCAAGGCACAACTGGTGGTCAATTCCAGGAGTTGGCCGGAGTTGCTCGAGATGTGGTTTCGAGACCGTTGGAGGATATGGCACTAGCTGTGGTGATCGACAGTGAAAGTCAATATGGGTTTCAAAACTAGAGTTGCTGATTGCACGCAATTGAGGGCGTAACTCGAGAAATGGAAGGTGGAATAGCGATGAGGAAGGAGTTTATCATCTATGGCGCAAAGATGATGGAGCGCGACGCTGTTTTGGGAATCGCGTGTGAAGTACTGTAGCAGTTCGAGCTTGTCTGATCGCTCTTGAAACTGGGGTGTCGAAGAGGGATGTGAGGGTGTGGTCAGGTCGAGTTCGTCAAGAGAGGAAGAGCGGCAAAGTCGAAGTTTGTTTTCGAGCGGTGGTGCTCGGTGTCAGTGGCGTGTAGGGTCGATTGGGAGGAAACTGTGTCTCGTGTACAAGATACAAGCATAGGGGGAAGATGATGTTTGGTGGAGGCGGCAAGGGCTGTCTCGAAGTTGGCATTTTCAATTGTGGTGACTGTTATGTTTGGGTTTCGTGCTCGTCGTTGTCGAGTTAGTATGCCAGTGAGGTCCAAATCGGGTAGAGATGGTCGAGATAGAATTGGATTGCCAAACAGGAATCAAAGGTGAGTAAATCTCACTCTGTTGGATTTTTATTTAGATTTAAATGGTTATATTTAAGTATTTGGTTGCATGATTGATTTTATTTGATGTTCACTATGAACTGATGATCTGGTGATCTTGGTTTTGGTTGGTTCCCAAGTAAATTGTTGTTTGACTCGAAGTATTCAGGTTTTAAATTGTTTTAAACTTAAATCATAAATAAGAAAATGTTTTCATTTTAAAGTTAATAAGGGCTTAATGATTTGTGATTCATTAAATTAGTAGGGTAATTAAAATGGATAATTAGCTAATTCAATTAATTAATGATTTGGGTTAATTAATTTAGTAATTAAGGGTTTGAATTAATTAATTAAGTTTAAGTTAATTAAATAAGTTTAATTAATTTAGAATAATCATTGGGTGGTTTGTTAGGAAATTACTTAATGTAATTAATAAAATATAATTACTTTATGTAATTAATCAAGAGATTAATTAAGATAATGAACTAAGGAGTAATTTATTTATTTAGTGAAGTAAGTAAAAAGGTAGATGAGTACAGGATAAGATAAAGCAAGGGTGGTGAATATTTGTGGTTTAATTAACGATTAATTATTTAATGTAATTAAATTAGATTAGGATAAATTGAAATGTAAATGGAAAATCATTAATTTATAAAATCAGTGACGTAATTAAGGAGTGATTAATTAATAATAATTAATCAATAATAAGCGACTTATGAGAAATTAATTAGTATAAGTAACTAAGGATTAATGTAATTAAAATAGTTAATTAATTCATGAAGTAATGAAGATTACTTATTGATTTTGGTTAAGAATAAGTAATATTGTGAAGTTAATTTAAGAAAATTACTTGAATATTATTGAAGGATAATTAATCCTGGGTGATTAATTAAGATGAATAATAAAGGGATGATTGATTAATTGATTTGAAATCCAAGTGATTGAGGTTTCAATTAGAATTAATTAAATTAATTTTGGTAGCGATCAAGCTTTTCTTATGGATGATTGAATGGTATTGAATGCTTTGAGTGAGTTGATATCTAGGATATGAAATGTTGTGTATTTCATTTGGATAATTTGGGTTAGGATGACATGAGACTCGAAGAGACCGGATTCGGGTATTAGGAAATACCCGAAACCACTTCGAATTTTTATAAATTGATATGTGAAATCTATAGGCTGGAACGAAATGATTTAAGTAAATTGGACTATTTTAAATCTAAATCTTTGGTACAAAGAAAACTTATGTGTGAAATAAGTGATGTCTATAACATACTGTGAACTTGTAAATTGATTCGAGTTACCCTAGGTTCTATATAAGTTGTATGCTTTGTATTCCATGTTAGATGGGTTTACTCACACTGGTTTCCAGCCTGACCCAGGTGTTACTTCGATGTAATGCTCGGGTCAGACCGAGTATTACAGATTTTCAGGTAAGGACGTTTTGGAGCTCATGAGGCGAGCTGGATGGCAGGAACGTATGCAGTATTTCCGCTGTTATATATTGTTGTATATCTGTGACATGATAATTATGTATATTCAATGTTTGTATATATGTGTAACTCTGATCTATTAAAATGTAATCGACAAATATAATATTCTTTTGTAAACTGTTATTATTTATTGTTATATTTATCCGCTGTGAATGTGAGATGTTAGTGTTTCTGTTCTTCTTCTTCTTCTTCTATCTCTTTCTTCTTTTTCATAACTATCTGGAATTTTCGGGATCAGAAATTTCGGGTCGTTACAGTTGGTATCAGACCTGAAAGGTTAAGCGAGAACCTTGGCTCTTATGGGAATTACTCCTTAAATAGAGTCCGTAGTGCTCTAGGATGAGTTGAATATATATATGAGCGCGTACTTGTTATTTTCTTATATAAAGGTTTTAAATGATTTTATATAAAAATATATCTTGATATATAAAGCAATATTCCCTTCTAATCGATTTTTAGGTGATTGGTTGTTAAATTATTGAAATTAAATTAAGAAGTAATATCATACAATCAAATTGAAATCTTGAATTGGAATTAAATTAAGTGGTAATAGAAATACAACCAAATTAAAAGTAAATTGATTGAAATGAAATTCTAGAATTTGAGCTCAGAAATTAAATTGTTTAAAAACTTTAAATAAAGTTAAGTTTGAAATGGATTAAAACTGAAATTTAATCTTGAATTTATAGAAGTAAGAATAATAGAAAAAGGAATTGGTATGTAGATATGATTACCTTGGGTATTATCATAAATAGTTATTGTGTTTAATAATGATATATTTGTTATTAAGTAAGTCAAATGAAGTAAATTTATAAGATTGAGTATAACTTCTAAATTAAAGTAGGTTTTAAAATTGTGAAGTTTTAAAACTTAAGTCTAGAAACAATCAATTGTTTCAAAGAGCTAAAGAAAATAACAAATAATATAATTCAGACTATTTTGAATATAGTCTTATTTTAATACAAGAAATGTTTGGAAGATTTTTAAGAGAATTGTTTTGAAATTAAAACCAAGGGTGGTTTAAAATTTAAATGTAGCCTGGTGTGTAAAGGAAATAAATATGAAATAAACTCTAAGGCTGAGTTTTGAATTTTCCTTGGAATGTGATGTAAAACCCAAAGTGAAGCAAGTTTTAAACTTGGGTGGAAAGGTTTTTAATCCGGAGGTTTAAAATTTGAATGGGAATTGGGATTAAATTCAAGCAGGAATTGAAATAATTTGAAGTTGAAGTGGATTCAATTTGAAATTAGTCCAAATTTATTTGAATAATTTGGAACTGTAAATAAAGTTGAATAAGTAAGAATCAAATGGAATTTGATTTGAAGTTGGAAAGAAATTGAGAATTAATTCTACTTGAATTGGGAATAAATCAAGTCCAATGGAAATTGGAGCTATTTAAATTGGAATTGGGTCGATTTAAATGGAAGTGGAAATTTAAATTGAATTGATGAGAATGGAGATTGGGAATTGAACAGTTTGACTATAGACTATTTTTTTTTAAATAAATTGTTTTAGTACAAATCTATTTTTCTCAGTTATTTATTATATATACACCCTTTCTTATTAAACCCAAAACTATCTTATACTTATTTTATAACTACTTTTGGAGTTATTTAACTATTTTGTAACTGTTTTATAAACTAATTACTGTTTTATAACTAATTACTATTTTAAATTATTTTGTGATTTCTAACTATTTTATAACTATTTAACTATTTTCCAACTGTTTTACAATTAGTTAACTATTTTACAGCTATTTTGCAAACTAATAATTATTTTCAACTACTTATCTAATTTTAAATTTTCAAGCTATTTTCTAAATATAAACCAGTCGGAGTTTAAACTGTTATTGATTAAATACCCAACTAAGATAAGAATTGAAGTGATAATCCAAATGGGAATTAAGGCAAGTGTGATTAAGTGAACAAAGTTCAATGTGAGGATGAATAGAAAGGAAATTGATTTGGTTAATAATCAATGAAGTTAAATACGTAGGATGTACATATATTATTCTATTCGCATAGTGACTTGACCCAGATCCGAACATAGAATTTCGAGATAGTTATATCGATCCAAGTTGGGATTTTTCACTCGATTTTCGACGGCGAGCCTGGATATGGATTGTTGATTGGTTGTGGATATTCTCTATCATAGTTATGGCTATGCAAAGAGAATGATGGTTTCTGATTAAGAAACTAGATCTGAGTCCGCACTAGGAAGTCGGGTGGACGATACTAGTTCGGAAGTGAAATTGTGTGATCGAGTGAGCGATCAGATTGGTATAGCGTACGGATGAAAAGTGTAAATCATATGGATTTGAATGAAATTGATATTGAAAATTTGTGAATAAGAAATGTGAAATGATTTCTTTTGAAATGAAAGTATATTTTGTGAGATATACAATGGATATAAGTGAAAATTGGATATTTTGATGGCGATAAGTAAGATGGAAACAACTTTATAAAAAAAGAAGAAGAGAGAGTAATCAAATTTGAATATGTGATTTTGAATAAACAAAGTTTTACATCTTTGTTATATGAGATAAATCTCCCCTTGTTGAATCTGTTGCCAGAAGGAAAGGATTTTGAAAGTGTTTGAAGTATAAAAGGAGTTTTATACAAGTTTGAAATGATCCAAAGTTTTAAAAATTATATATATATCTGAATGGGGTTTTTGGGCATAGGGAAGAAGTTGCAAAAAAAATTAGTCTCAGGGACGGCAAGTTTGTTTTTTAGTCTGAAGGACACTTTGTAATGTAAATCACTAAATGATAGATGTAGCTATCATTTTCTGTTTACACTATAAAGTGTCCTTCGGACTAAAAAACAAACTTACCGTCCTTGAAACTAATTTTTTTGTAACTTTTTCCTTGTGCCTATTTTCCTGTATCAGAATATATATATAAAGGATCTTATGAGGATTTTGGAAAAAGGTTTTGGGAACCTTTGGATTTGGAAAGGCTTTTGATTTTTAGGTAAAATCAATCTTGAAATTTGGAAAGTCTAGTTTGAGAATTATCGATTTTGGGATAATCGATTTTGTGTAAAGGAGCTTTGTATGAGATCATACTAGGTGTATGATTTGAAAGATACTATATGTGTATAGTATAAAGTGTTTTGATGATGGCTTTGGGGAAAAAGGCGCTCTCTTGAAATGAACTTCTCAGGAGTGCCACCGAGTGGTGCTGCCTTGAGCCCCAAGGGGGGTTCTAAAGTTGATCTTGTGAGGAGTCTGGACAAAATTAGTTCCTGAGGATTATGAGTAGTGTGTACCATAGCGAAAGTCGTGTATGCCGCTGAGAGCCAACAGTCTGCGTTTGATTTTATATCAGTAGACTGCGACCTATGGTAACATAGCGAAAGTCGTGTGTGCCACTGAGAGCCAACAGTCTGCATTTTATTTTACATCGGTAGACTGCGACCTATGTAGGAGTGGAGAAGTTTCATTTTTTGACAGCGAAAATCGACGGGCGCTGATGCCTACAGTTACATGGACTTTTGCTGCGATGGCAACGTAACCCTGGAATGCAACTGCGATCTGTTGTGGGTTCCATGGCGTAATCGAGGGGCGCAGAGTGCCTAAATTACATGGACTTTTGCTGCGATGACAACGTAACCCAGGATGTAACTGCGACCATGGATGGGGGTGATGATTTCCAGAGCATTCTCACCAAGATATTTCCTCTATTTTTCAAAAACTGTTTTCTATATTTTCAATAAAATTATTTTCCCAAGTATTTTCACTGGATGTTGAAAATGGGTCTGCTAAGTACTTATAGATTTTCAGTCCTACATCTGAACAACGTATGACTGAATTTCTGTGAGAACAAGGATGGACTGGTTGAGACATCGAGTTATAAGAAATATTTTTATAAAGAGCTATTTTAATAGTATGAGGTGAATTTAAAGCATTTCTAAAATTTTAAAATAAGGGATGGAATTTTGGAAAATGAAAGAAATCTAAATTGGAATGGAAAAAAAAAGTTTGTATTCAGGAAAATTTAGTGAAGTGGTTTTGTTGTAATAAAAACGAATATTGAATTAAAAGTTGGAAGTAAGCAAATTAGCTAAATAATTATTTGATAGAGTATGTTAATAAAATTTAACTCGGTTAAATAAAATGGATTGTAAGTTAATAATGGAGATGGAAATGAATTCGAATTGTAAATAGAATTCGACTTGGATTTGATAATGAATTAAATAAGAAGAGATGTTGTAAAAATAAAATAAAATAAAATAAAATAGAGTTGGATCGAAATAGTGATGGTTTGAATTACAAATAGAATTCAAGTGTGATATGAATCATATTTAACGAAATTTGCAAGTAAATTAGATATAAGGGAGGTGTTGTCGAATGAAATGAAATTGAATTATAATAGAAATGGTTTGAGTTGCAAACAAAACCCAAGTGAATAGAAATAAATTGAGAATGGATTTGTATTAATGAAATAAATTCGAAAATGAATTAAGTAAGTGAATTAAAAATTTAAATATGGGGTGAATAAATGGGTTAATTGAATTAAATAATAAATGGATGAAGTCTGATTGAATAAAAACTAAACCAAAATTTTAATTGGAATTGGGTTATCAGAATGGACTTAAGTTATGAGGCGAATTAATTTGAAGTAAAATTACTTAAATAAGAGTTTGGGTTAAATTTATTTGGAAAATGGATATTAATATAAGCATCGAAGGGTGCCAAGCTCAATGAAATAGTTTTAAAATGGATCCAATGCGGAGATGAAATGAAATGCAGTGAATGGTTGGTGAATAAATTAGAAATGAAATGGAATTAAAGAGTTGAAATCAATTTGATGTAGTTGTAGACTAAAAATAAATACTCTATTAAGCGAATATTGTCGAATTTGCATAGAAATAGTTGTCGTTTGACGTAAAACAAAAGTAATTAAAACTCTATGAGTTGATAGAGATTAAATAAATTGATTTAGGATTAATTGAATTAAATATGAGCTTGTTTGGATCAAAAATAAATTGAATGTAAGCAATTTAGAAAATTGAAAGAAATGGTATATGAATTGGTTGAAAGCAATGGAATTAGTTTTGAAATCGTATAAATTGCTCGTGGAAGTTATTTACCATTTCTTTTAGAGTTGATGTGTTGTAGTTGTTTAAGTAAGAGAAATGTTATAAACTTCATATATATAGTGCTTACATATTCAAATTGAGTAAGTACAGGTACCGTGAAGCCGTTTGGCTGGATTTGGTAGTGCTAATTGCTAATTCATAAGTCGCTTGCTTAAAATGCTAAATAAAGTACGCATACGTAATAAAAATAGGAAATATGAACTGTTTTTGCTTTTTCGACCGGGTGGGTCGATGTATATATATTTGTATCTCTTGTCAAATTGCAAAAGCCCCTCCGTACAAAGGAGACTCTACCAAAAAAATTCGAAAACTTTGGAAGTTAGAAAAATTTTGGAAAAAATTGGAAAAAAAATTGTTAGCGACAAAACGTTTTTGAATTGAAAATTGAAATAAAGTAGTGAGTGAAACTAATTTAAAATAATGGTATGAATCAGTTATAAGTGGAAGATACAAAAAATTAAATATTCATAGTTGAAGATAACTTGAATTCATATAGAAATGGGATAACCGATTTGAATAAAATAGATATAAACTAAAGTGGTAAAGTGGAAATAGATATTAAAATTTGTAATAGAAATGTATAAAAGGGGTATTGGATTTGTAGTTGGATAGGGTTAAATTGGATGTACAGGTAGTATAAAGCAAGAAAAAAAATTAGGATTTTTAATTTCAGATGATAATTGAAATTTGCTCGGCAAAGGTATGTATTTAAATTTTTGTACGAAGTTTGATTGGGTTTTTGATCTAGCCACTTGGCTTTTGTTTTCTTTGGAATTTAGGAGCCCGTAGAGGCATTTTGTAGTTGTACCGAGCTAGCCGCGCAAAGGAGACACCGGCAAAAAAATTCGAAAATTTAGGGAGTTAGAAAATTTTTGAGAAAGTTTTGATAAATTAAATTTGGATTTAAATTTAGATTTGAATAAATGAAGTAAAAAATGCTGTTGGAAACTATGGAAGGTTTCGGGAAGTTGATTGAGGTGATAGTGGGTCTTTAATAAAAGGTATGTTATGACAAGTTGATATAACTGTTTGGTTTTTGAAAAAAGTAAACGGGTATTGGACCATTCTTCCTAACTAGTAATTTCGGGGATGAAATTCTTTTAAGGGGGAGGAATTTGACGACCCAGAATTTCTAACAATTTAAATTGGAATATTTAATTGATTTTAAATATTTGAAAAGTTAATTTTTAACTTGAATTCCAAATATCAATATTTACTTGATAATTAAATTATTGAATTATATAATTTGAAATTGGGTAAAATGTTGAATATGGAGTTTTAAGCCTGTTAAAAATAATTTGAAGACTTGTAAAATTTATAATGATGATACTGAAGATAATAGAATGGTTGAAATTTAATTTAAAGGTGATTTGTTCAGTTTTAATAATATATCGTTTAAATTGATATTTAAAAATAGCCTTCCGAGGCACAGTCTTGGAATTTGACAAAACTGGTTCGATTGGATCCGTAATAGTTAGTTATTATCGGATTTCAATTTTCGTAGCAATCGGAGTTTTCGTTCGACCCTGACAGTTCAAAACGCTTATAAACTATTTAATCGATTTAATTTAAAATTGATCGTTTTCTTCTGTAACTCGCGCATATGATTGAATTAGCTTTCGAAACACATTTCATTGTGTTCGAAATGCGGGTAAAACCTTATAATTGCCTAGCGGCATTCCTTAAGAGGAGTTCGAAATTTTAAATGGCAATTAACGAAACGTTTTGGAGTTTTATAATATAATAAATTTGAAGTGAATTAGTCATAGATATTTTTATTAACCAACAATTGTATTCAGGAAGCCATCCCCAAACCTATATCTTATCCCCGTCTCCCTCTCTAATCAAAAAGCAGAAATCGAACTCAAATAAAAAAAATGCAGAAGAATTGAAATCGCTAGCCTCCACTTCTTTCCTTCTTCAATGAAAACAAAATCGCGTGATGAGATCTGAAGGCGGAGACGCATGGGAAGCATCACACACGGGCAAGGGCAGTAATCGAGTAAGGTATCTGATGGGGTTTTCGCACTCGCATGCATGGTGCTTGAAGGCGCAGCTGGTGGTCGATTTTAGGAGTTGGCGGGAGTTGCTCAAGATGTGGTTTCGAGATCGTTGGAGGATGTGGCACTAGTTGTGGTGATCGAAAGTGAAAGTCAAGATGGGTTTCAAAACTAGGGTTGCTGATTGTACGCGATTGAGGGCGTAACTCGAGAAATGGAAGGTGGAATAGCGATGAGGAAGGAGTGTAGCATCTACGGCACAAAGATGAGGGAGTGCGATGCTGTTTTTGGAATCGCATGTGAAGTACTGTAGCAGTTCGAGCTTGTCTGATCACGCTCGAAACTGGGGTGTCGGAGAGGGATGTGAGGGTGTGGTCAGGTCGAGTTTATCAAGAGAGGAAGAGCGGTAAAGTCGAAGTTTGTTTTCGAGCGGTGGTGCTCGGTGTCAGTGGCGTGCAGAGTCGATTGGGAGGAAACTGTGTCTCGTGTACAAGATACAGGCATAGGGTGAAGATGATGTTTGGTGGACGCAGCAAGGGCTGTCTCGAAGTTGGCATTCTCGATTATGGCGACTGTCGTGTTTGGGTTTCGTGCTCGTCATCGTCGAGTTAGTATGCCAGTGAGGTCCAAATCGGGTAGAGATGGTCGATATGGAATTGGATTGCTAAACATAAATCAAAGGTGAGTAAATCTCACTTTGTTGGATTTTTATTTAGATTTAAATGGTTAAATTTAAGTATTGGGTTGCATGATTGAATTGATTTAATGTACACTGTGAACTGATGATCTGGTGGTTTTGGTTGGTTCCCGAGTTAATTGTTGTTTGACTCGAAGTATTCGGGTTTTAAATTGTTTTAAACTTAAATCATAAATAAGAAAAAAAAATCATTTTAAAGTTAATAAGGGCTTAATGATTTGTGATTCATTAAATTAGTATGGTAATTAAAATGGATAATTAGTTAATTCAATTAATTAATGATTTGGGTTAATTAATTTAGTAATTAAGGGTTTGAATTAATTAATTAAGGTTTAAGTTAATTAATTAAGTTTAATTAATTTAGAATAATCATTGGGTGGTTTGTTAGGCAATTACTTAATGAAATTAATAAAATATAATTACTTTATGTAATTAATCAAGAGATTAATTAAGATAATGAATTAAGGAGTAATTAATTTATTTAATGAAGTAAATAAAAAGGTAGATGAGCACAGGATAAGATAAAGCAAGAGTGGTGAATTTTGTGGTTTAATTAATGATTAATTATTTAATGTAATTAAATTAGATTAGGATAAATTGAAATGTAAATGGAAAATCATTAATTTATATAACCAATGACGTAATTAAGGAGTGATTAATTAAGAATAATTAATCAATAATAAGCGACTTATGAGAAATTAATTAATATAAGTAATTAAGGATTAATGTAATTAAAATAGTTAATTAATTCATGAAGTAATGAAGATTACTTATTGATTTTGGTTAAGAATAGGTAATATTGTGAAGTTAATTTAAGAAAATTACTTGAATATAATTGAAGGATAATTAATCTAGGGTGATTAATTAAGATGAATAATGAAGGGATGATTGATTAATTGATTTGAAATCCAAGTGATTGAGGTTAGAAATTCAATTAGAATTAATTAAATTAATTTTGGTAGCGATCAAGCTTTGCTTATGGATGATTGAATGGTATTGAATGCTTTGAGTGAGTTGATATCTAGGATACGAAATGTTGTGTATTTCATTTGGATAATTTGGGTTAGGATGACATGAGACTCGAAGAGACCGGGTTCGGGTATTAGGAAATACCCGAAACCACTTTGAATTTTTATAAATTGATATGTGAAATCTTTAGGCTGGAACGAAATGATTTAAGTAAATTGGACTATTTTAAATCTAAATCTTTGGTACATAGAAAACTTATGTATGAAATAAGTGATGTCTATAACATACTGTGAACTTGTAAATTGATTCGAGTTACCCCGGGTTCTATATAAGTTGTACGCTTTGTATTTCATGTTAGATGGGTTTACTCACGCTGGTTTCCAGCCTGTCCCTGGTGTTACTTCGATGTAATGCTCGGGTCAGATCGAGTATTACAGATTTTTAGGTAAGGACGTTCTAGAGCTCATGAGGTGAGCTGGATGGCAGAAACGTATGCAGTATTTCCGCTGTTATATATTGTTGTATATCTGTGACATGATAATTGTGTATATTCAGTGTCTGTATATATGTGTAACTCTGATGTATTAAAATGTAATCGACAAATATAGTATTCTTTTGTAAACTGTTATTATTTATTATTATATTTATCCGCTGCGAATGTGAGATGTTAGTGTTTCTGTACTTCTTCTTCTTCTATCTCTTTCTTCTTTTTCATAACTATCTGGAATTTTTGGGATCGGAAATTTCGGGTCGTTACAAGCTATATATGTACGTATCGTTATATGATATCTATGTATATTTAGATTTAAAATATACAAATTACTAATGGGTAAATGGGTATTTTATTCCGTTTAGGGCTTGGATATGGCTGGCCAGATAAAGGGGCAAGAGGAGACGATCTTGAGTTTGAATTGGTAGGAGAGAAACTTGGAGATACTTCCTGTAGACCTTACTATATATTCGAACATACGCCTCCACTTTTTGAACATACCTTTTACTTGTCTCTCTTTCAAAACTAATAACCCCATAATCCCACATTTTTCAACTCCGTTCACATCGATTCAAGTAGATATAGTTAGATTCGGTATTAGCATGACATTTATTTGCAGCATTTGGTGCAGATCTGAGAGTTCAAGAAGACTTATTTGGTCAGCATGTGAATCTAAGGAAAAGTGACTTGGGTATGTCCTTGTTTACATTTACATATGATATTCGTTATATGATTATATATATATATATATATATCACCATTTCTGTATACGTTTATGCCATAATCTACCAATGTGTTGTTTTGATAATTGATTGACTATGTTTATTAAATCTATTATAATCATACACGCACACATTCAAAATACATATAAAATACTTTCAACCTTAATAGTCATTACAACAAATTGTACCTATCATAGTGTTTCAAAAACGCTAAAAACCTTTAACAGCGTTTTTAACTACGTTGTATATAACATGCAATTATAGGTCAGACATATACCATAGCAAGAGAGAAAATGCTGGAAATGTATCTATAGCCTTTTTTGATGTCATTAAGACGTTTTACAGCATTTCTGTTGATATATTCAATAGCGGTTATAATATGCTATGTTAACATTTTACAACGTTCTTTTCATTGCTGTGATTTCTTTTTACGGCGTTTCTTTTGTTGCTATAATGTTTATGTACAACATTTTCTAAAATCCTTGGCCCTATTTTATAGCGTTTCTGTAGCGCTTTGAATACGTTGTGAAAACTTTCTATAGCGTTTGGAAAACGCTATTTAATCTTTTCTATACCAATTTAGAGACGCTGTTAAATATTTCCATAGCATTTTATAAACGTGGTCGTATTTTGCTCGGTTCCTAACCAATATATAGCAGTTTCCAGTTCTATATGCAACCACAATTTATGTATAACTTGGTTTATATAAACACATATATTTCATAACAAACATATATTTAATCACACATTTTATATACATATTATATTAATCACACATCTTACAATTAACATGAAACATTACATAATAAACATACGCAATATTCTTACATCAAAATAGATAATAAGTTCGTAATATTTCAATGTAGAACAAGCAAAAACTAGTGACCAAAAGTAGTAATACATACGGCATACAAACCAAAATGTAGTTATGGCATCAAAAGTAATTTCGAATCCACAACTTGCTACGGTATGTTATTATTTTTTTCCATAAAATATATTTATCCACATGCAAAGGAAAAATATCATATAGTTTCCTTTTGTCTTTATCTTTTCATATTAAAAAATGATAAAAAGAATATGATACGTATATTGTCTAGGAAACTCTAGAGAGCATGCAATCCACAATACAAAAATACCTTATTTATACTATAAACCATTGTTTAAGAATGCCTGCTATAATAAAATTTACAAAGTACTCTAAAACATTTAATAAATTACAAAATGCAACTTCATGGAGGTACCAACAACATCAATGTTAATGAATATATCACAATTTGGGATAAAAGCATAACAAATTTCCCTTGTTTAATGTTTTATGACGATTTTATAGATAATACTAGTTAAATAGCAATAATTTCTAACTAAGCCATCATTAATAAAAATTACATCTGATTTTAAACAAAAAGTACCTGGTAAACAGTGCTTTTCACAGATTTAGGTGTTCCAGCCAGTTTGAAGAACAAATTCCCCAAGCTTGTACTCCTAAAAGCAACACAAATCCTCCCAATATCACTACAAATATAATAACTAAGTAAGGTGAACAGTTAGAAAAAGAAAAATACATGTCTGTTGTGCATGGAAGAGAAGAACATCAGAATAATCTGTATCCATATTTTTGAATATTTTGGAAGCAACAGTTAAAGCAGTAATGGTTTTGACAGCCAATTAGAGCTAGGATGAGAAGCATTAAGTTGATGAGAATTATGGGTAGTAGTCATACTTTTTGGTCTTAGCCATCATTGATGATCAGAGTTACCATAGCCTACTTCTACATAAAATACTTCAAGTCCAGGGTTGCACGTGATAAAATAGTATGTTCCCCATTTGATAGCTTTTTTTAATTGTTGAGCTCGTTTCTAGCTACAACTCAAAAGAAGTAGAAACCAAAATTATTGGCCATAATTATAGAAGATACATAAATCTATACAAAAGCCATATATTACTATTAAATTTTAAAGACGCTAGCTTGTTTCTAATCATTCGAAAATCAACATTATGTTATAAAAGATACTTATGTCGGGATTTGAATTTGAATCATTTAAAAATTAAATTAAGTTTCATCATATAATCGTTTCTAATCTATGTAGTGACCATAAGATTAATTGTCTTGCCATCCTCTCATTATTTAAAATTTTAAGATTCACTTCATTAGTTAGTACGCTCATTTCTAGTTGCAAATTTAAAGCAAAATTTACATTAAGTTAGGGTAATAAATTTTCCATTATGGTTATGCCTTATAACAAGTACAGTAGTCCACCTTCCTAAGGCTCAATTAATTAATAATTAATTACAGAATGAGCATGATAATGTGTCGTATCATTTTAATACATTCCCCATTCTATAGTGTTTAACATTGATGAACCTATTGATTGATGATATAGCTAGTGCTAAAGGATTCATCTAGAATTCTACAGTATATGGTGAAATTATGTTTCCTAAATGAATAAAGAAACCTGACCATATACTTAACAGAAACGATCTCAATAATTTAATTAATAGCCTCTGACAAGCCCACCACTTAGATTTGGCACCACCTAAAAAAGAAACCCGACCATGCAAATACACAAACCACCATCGCAGACTTCGCAAATTCATATATAATTATGTATTATTTTCATACATATATTTCTATGGTACTTTTGTATCTTGTGGTTTAATAAGTTTATTAAGACATTTTTATTATAACCAATTATTTTAATTAGTCATATTATTGTTACTATTTGTATATAAGACGTTATATACATGTATGTATATGCAATTTACATATATAATTTATATGATTTGCGTGTATATGTAGAGATATATGATATGATATACATGCATCGTTTATATAATATTTATTTATTATATATATAATTTGTATTAATCATATACTTATTATATACATTTATTACGTTATTTGTTATAAATTAATCATATATGTAATTTATACACAGCAAGAAACACAGTGTATTCCAACGGCGGCCGGACGTTGGAGGCCGTTGGAAAGCCGTTGGTAGACGTTGGAAACGCCGTTGGTATACATTTCAACGGCGTCCAACGTCCACCAACGGAACCAATGCGCTTATACCAACGTCTTCTAACGTTCAGGTTGTCCACGTGGAAGAAGATGTTGACCAGATTGGACGTTGGAGAGACGTTGGAAGACGTTGAAAAATCCGATGGAGGACGTTGAAAGACGTTGGAATAATTGTGCCAGTAAGCCGTTGGTGGACGTTGGAGGACGTTGGAAATCTGGGTGTTTTTTTACAGAACCAACAATGCATGCTTCCAGCCACCTCCAACATCGTATATCTCATAAAAGCTCAATTTCGAGCACATATACAACAGCATATCTCACATATAATCAATCATAATAGTAAATTTAAGTAATAAGCATATATACTAATCAATATACACAATACAAATCAACATAAACAACATAAACCATCCAACATCAACATCCAACAAAACGTCCAATCCAACATCAACATCCAACAAAACATCAGCATCCAACAATATCCAAACTACTACGTCAACATCTCAAAAATCACATCCAAACCAACATCCAAAACATCAGAATGTATCAAATACTCACACTCTCTAAATATACATGTCCATAGCAAAACAAATCAAATCATACCTGAAATCACTCTCCTCCAGAACCACTAGAAGACGGAAACCGGGCGTATTGCTCCATAAACTCTTTAAGACGCCTGTTCAGCTCCTCCGTCTTGGCTTCGGTGCGGATATTGCGTTCCTCGAGCGCGGCGACCTGGGCTCTGAGCTGTGCAATCTCCTCCTTATCTTGAGCCCTCTGATACTCAATCTGAGCCGTCTTAGCCTGTAAATAAAATTTAAATTATCAGTGTTTAATAATTGTAATTCGTGTTTACTATAATCCATCACAATGTGCAACAGTTGGTTCAGAATAATTATTTTAAAATTTAAGTTAAAGTTATTACCGATTGATTACCAAAACCATAGCGTCTGCTATGTGCCGCTGGATCCATGACAGACTCAAAAATTACGTCCTCCTCATCGGTGGTCAACTCGTCGCGCCCAGAGCCCTCGAGAATGGAAATCCATGCTTGCTGAAACTTATGCTGTTATGCAAAATAAGTTGAATTTAGATAACATTATTTTAATTAACCTATATAAGTGTTAAGTCATTATGTTACTTACATATGCGGACTGCGCTTTGGCATCGTGATCCCAGGAGTATGAAGCGTTGCCTTCTTCATCGACCTGGCTCAACGCATGAGTATGCGCAAAAACATCCCAGTAACTCACAGAAGCACCACCACGCTGTCTGTCCTGAAATATGTCCATATACATATATATTATATACATAAATTGTTACATTATCTACAACTTAGAACTTAAAATCTTTAAATTATTATCGTAATTAATAAATATACCAAGTCCTCTCTGTGATGCTGAAATGACTTGGAACCACCACGATGTATGACAGGGTTCATGCTCCTATTGGCTGAGTTCCTCTCCGACTGCCTCTGTAAATTTAATTTAAAAACAAAAATTGTTTAACATTTCTAGTTAGTATTTGAGTAGAAGAATGTAAATTAAACATGTGATAAATTTACCTGAAACTCCTCGTTTCCCCACCATTTCACAAAATCATCCCACACAGCTGCGCTCATCCACTACGGCTTGTTTCCCGCTGTTTTTAAGTTTTTTACTGTTTCTCGGTAGTTCTTTGCGACTTTGCTGCACCAGTCGCGATATACGACTGAAATATCAGCATCCTGAAGGTCCACTTCCGCCTGCACGTTTGACAAAATAAGAGTTATACAGCTTTTATAAATAATGTAAACATGAATTGATATATCATGTTCCTAATATATAAAGTGACATACCAAAAAATCCTGCCAAATAGTCTCTTTAACATTATTTGGAATCGATGTCCACTTAGGCCAACATTCGATCATACGACCCATGTACGCCCGTCGAGATATAGATAGAACTACTTGAGTCGGCTCCAAAGAGAAACCACTGTGTTTAAACAGAGAAAAAACAATTAATATTTCATGACTACTATATATTTTCAGAATAGATTGTACGAAAATGAAATTTTATTTTGAAATTTAATACTTACCTTTGATCTGCCTTTTGCTTTAGCCACACCACAGGACGCCGTAGCTCCTGTGATGGACACCGCCATCACCACTGTCTGGACGAGCATGCCCTCTCCGTGAGGAAGAGGGAGACCCAGAATGTCCACCGGTACGTCTACGTGACGGCATACCTATATAATACATGTTACAAATAAACATTATAACAGAAAATAAAATGACTATGTGTAAAACATACAGTATGGCGTAACATAAAAACGAGATGTGATACATATCATATATTAGCATACCATTTCATTTTTAATGAAAACATGATAGTGTTTAAAAAAAAAATTACCTTCTCAAAATGTAGATAGTTGATCAGTCCTCGTCATTTTCGGATTCAGACTCTGTTTCGCACTCTATATTTTGTTCCTATGTACTCTCAAATGCTTCAATTAATGCATTTGATTCATCATTTAGAGGTCCAAAATCTATTTGATCGTCGATAATTATTATTTCTCTATTTTCCTCGACATCAGCTTAGTAAGATTGTTCTTCGGGAATATTCTGTCCATCAAATGTAAACCTTGCCTTTGTTTTAAAAACAGCCGACCAGTCTATTTATCTCTTCTTAGAGATGGGTAGGAAGCATAATAAACTTGAAGAGCTTGTTTGGCAAGTACAAAAGGATCGTATTTATAATAACGCGAAGTATATTTTATTTCTATAGGATTATATTTTGGGTGCACGTTGATTCCAGAACCTTGAACGTTGCTGAACCAGTTGCATTTAAACAAAAATAATTCTTCTGCGGGTCGTGTGAAATACGTCAATTGCAAAATCTGGTTTAGCACGCCATAAAAATCATGTATATGATCATTTGGATCATCACTACCTTTAACAAATACACTGGTATTGTTAGTTAATTTTTCGGCACCGTATTCCTTGGTATTAAATTTATATCCATTGACAAAGAATATTGGATAGGTCTTCACTTTCCTTTTTGGTCCCATAGCTAAATGTTTCAATCCTTCGTCTACAACACAATTTGTTGTATCAAAAACGTACTTAGAAAATCAAGAAGCGAATTCTTTGCCGATATCATCGTTAGGATGTTGTGATTCGTAAATACTGCAATTATATAACAAATGTTGCATTATGATTAAGATACACGTGTGTGCATATTTGTGTATACACACGTGTTGATGATATATATATAAGTAAATTACCTAAAAAACGGTGCAACTTCGGCACAGTTGAGAAGAACATATGTGTGTGCAACATGATAATCTCTATCATCCACCCATACTTCCACATAAGCACCAGCAGGCCGACCTTGTTTTTTAAAAATTGATAAGGTCATTTGACAATCATCTTGATCAATGCCTTCATCATTACGCGTATCACTTTCAAATGATATGTTCACATGGTCACTAAAATAATGAGAGAGAAAAAACGAAGCTTCTTCTTCGATGTATGATTTGCAAATCGAACCTTCAACTCGAGCTTTCTGTCTCACTCTTTTTAGATGATTTAAATACCTTTCAAATGTATACATCCATCCATATTGCGTGGGCCCTCGAAGACGTGCTTCTAATGGAAGATGAATAGGTAAATGTTCCATAACATTGAAAAAACCTGGAGGAAATACTTTTTCCATTTTGCAGAGCAATATCGGGATTTCTTCCTCAAGTTTACGTAGACGATCAACTTTTAATGTAGTAGAACAAATCTCTTTATAAAAAAGACTAAGTTCTGTTACAACATTCCAAATTTTAACGGGCAACAGTTCTTTAAAAGCGATGGGTAATAAATTTTCCATCATAACATGACAATCATGACTTTTCATCCCGCTAAGTTTATTGTTCTTATAGTCGACACATCTACGAATATTAGAAGATATACCATCCGGGAATCTTAGTCCTTCCACCCATTTTAAAAGTACTTTAACTTGATTATTGTCTAGCTCATAGCAAGCTTTTGTCTTTTTTGTGTCATTTGGCTTTATATGAAGCTCGGGACGATTACATATTACTTCGATATCATGTCTTGATTTCAAATCATCTTTTGTCTTCCCCTTGACATTCAAAAGTGTATTAAAAACATTATCAAACACATTTTTCACATTATGCATCACGTCAATATTATGACGAATCAGGAGATTTTTCCAATAAGGCAACTCCCAAAATATGCTTTGTTTGCACCGGTTATGAATCGATGATTTACCTCGAATTTCAATTTGTTCTCCGGTTTCATGCATCTTTGGATAATCCTTTACAAGTTCATAAATATCTTCGCTTGACCAAACCGTAGGTGGTCCCAATGTTTCATGTCTATTAGCTGTAAAGTTTTTCTTATCTCTTCTAAAAGGATGATTAATATGAAGAAAACATCGATGACAGTCAAACCATGAAATTTTCTTTCCATGAGGTAAAGAAAATGCTCGTGTATCTTCCATGCAGTACGGACAAGCTAGACGACCAGCCGTACTCCAACCTAAAAGCATTGCATAAACAGGAAAATCGCTGATTGTCCACATCAAAGAAGCATACATGCGAAAGTTTTTTTTTGTTTTGGAAATATCGTATGTTTCTACTCCTTCGTACCACAGTGTTTTTAATTCTTCAATCAATGGTTGAAAATAAACATCAGTTCCTTGTGTCGGATCATTAGGACCAGGGACGACAACTATGAAAAACATATATGGAGTTTTCATACACATCCATGGAGGTAAATTATAAGGTGTGACAATTATAGGCCATGACGAATATTTAGAACCAAACTGAGAAAATGGTGAAAATACATCCGTACATAAACCAAGTCGAACATTACGACTCTTAGATGCAAAATCAGGATATTTGTGATCAAAATGCTTGCATGCTTCCCCATCAGCTGGGTGTGTTAACGTACCTTCTTCCCGTGTTCTAACACTATGCCATCTCATATGTTGCGCGGTTACAGAAGATGCATATAACCTTTGAAATCTAGGAGTAATTGGTAAATAATGCATACGTTTATACGGGACTTCCTTTCCTTTTTTCTTTCTTGATTTGTACCTTTCCTGATTACATATTTTACAATTTCTAAGGTTGATATCTTTTTTCCAAAACATCATGCAACCGTTTAGACATGTATCTATTTTATGATACGGTAAACCAAAAGCTAACATCATTTCTTTGACTTCATAATGATTTTCGCACATTAAATTATTGGAAGGCATATGCCGTTTCGCATCTTGTACAACAGCTGTAAATCCAGCTTTTGTGAAGTTGTATTTAGATTTCATCGCAATATGTTTAGCAGTTACTGATAATTGGGTTCCGCTTGTGCAGCCTTTCCAAAGGGGTTTCTTTGTGGCATCTAATAAATCATATATATTTTTTAACCCAATATTTGGTTCTTCTTCAGCATTACCATCGTCATCAATTAACTGAGGAACAAGAAACATTGACCGTGCAGCATCTTCAACCATATGTTCTACGAGATTTGTCGTATCAATTTCAGTACACACTACCTCCTCAGCTTGTACATGATTAGATGCTAACGATACTCTATGACGATCCCAAACCAAATAGTTCGGCACGAAACCGCATTGACGCAAATGAATTCTAACCATTTCTGGTATCAAATGCTTTAATATTTTGCATTTAGTACATGGACAATAGATTTCTTCGTCGTTTCTGTTATTACTTAAAGCGATATCAATAAATAAGCGAACACCGTTATTAAACTGTTCACTTATTGAGCCTCCATTTTGGACCCTTTTTTTTGTACATCCAGCTTCGATCAGTAAAATAATTGTCCATATACCTACGTATATAATTAAAAGTACGATATAAATTTAAAAAATTGACATTTTATTAAAACAATATTATTGGTGAATTTTATATTAATAGATCATTGACATTTTGTTGATTGGTCATCCTACCTCCCACTACAAATACAATAACGTAATTAAATTGCGTAAATCATTTCAATTTAAACGATTCAACAAAATTTCGGCAGTACTTCGCTTTAGTTCCCTGAACAGTACACATTTGCGTGTACACAGGGAACATAATGGAAGCGCTGTCGAAATTCTATGAACCATTTAAAATGAAATGTTTTACGAGATTTAATTACGTTATTGTGTTCGTAACTTGTCCAATACAGGGACGAATCCAACAAATATTGTATACGATGAATATAGATGTCCGTTCTGTTAAAAAACGAATATCCACATAACAATCATATACAATACTTATCAGACGGGGCCGAAAGACACTCTAAGGTTTTCATGAATATAAAATATCGTTTTCGAAATTTTCTAAAATACATAAACTAATTGTATGCTCACTAACAACTAACGTTTCCAAACAAAACTAAAACTAATTGTATGCGCACATTATTCTATTGTTAACACAAACTTAAATATATATAATCTTGCAATACATAAGTTAATAACATAAATTGTGCCTCAATAAACTAGATTATACATACAATAAGGCAATACAAACATTTAATACACTAATTTAAAAAATTTAATTAAATATAGGAATTAGGGTTTATACCTTTTCTTGAGAGATTAGGGAGTTAGAGAGGACGAGAGGGAGGCTTGGAGTCGTCGGAGGAGCTGTTGATCGTCGGAGTAGCTTGGGGAGCGGAATTGGAGCTAGCTTGGGAATTTGGGGGGGGGGAAATGGGTTCAGCCGAATGAAACGAAGAGGAAGAAGGGTTTCAGTTTTGCTCGCAACTTTCCAACGTCTATCAACGGCCGCCAACGTGCACATTCCAACGTCTACCAACGTCCTACAGTTTTTAACTATAAAATATACGATAAAACACTAGACGTTGGAAGACGTTGGAAGCCGTTGGTCAATGACATTGGAGGCCGTTGGAAGGCTCCATTGGAATACACTGTGCGTCTTATAGTGATATTAATTTATACTAATTAATACATATAATTCTATAATACATTTTCAAGCTTTGGTTAAGGTCATTAAGATATTATTATTACTCCTACTACTACTATTTCTATTTACAACACACACACATACACGCACGCTATTTACAATATGTGCGTGTGATTTAAATGTGTAATTATATGATTTACATATAAATATGTAATTTATATTCATTCACATATAAAATTTATATAATATATATGCATACAATTTATAAAGATATACTCTATATAATATAATTTGTAATAGTATATATTTTCATACATAAACTTGATTATTTTTCATATACTTATTTAATATATGCATACGTATATATGCGTGTGTATGCATAATACATATATAATTTATATGATTTGCATGTATATGTACAAATATATGATATAACATATATGTATCGTTTATATAATATTATTACATATATTGTTTGTATTAGTTCATATACTTATTATATACATTTATTATATTATTTGTTATATACTAATTCATATGTAATTTATATTAATTAATATGTATAATTTTATAACACGTTTTAAATCTTCGGTTAAGTTTATAAAGATATTATTATTACTACCATTGCTTCTATTACAATTTGAATATGTGTGTGGATTTATCATGTTTGTGAAACAAAAACCTAAAATGTCACAAATGAATTATCTTGTTAGCAAAGCCTAACTTGCACCTCATTAGTTTAAAATTAAGTGGCTAAAAATAATTAACCGAACAGCTACTTAAATTTCCAACCCGAGTAAATGATTTTTCTCCCATAATCTCCTCATCCTAGTGATGGGTACTAATATGTGTAATATTGCCTTATAATAGTGCATTTTAACCATTCATAATATAATCGAGTACATAATGCATTGGTTAAAACAGTTGAAACTGAGAGTACTTTTATCATATATAAGGATTTTACTATCATCACAAGTGATGGAGACTTGTAAAAAAAATCATAATCTTTTGCCAGTTTTATGTTCATTTTGCATGCTCAACAGCTTACTTAATTGCAAACTGAGCTTATTTGAATTCTCAGCAGAAAGAAAAATTGTTGAGGGTAGACAACGTTTCCTATTTCTTTATTTATTTTTATTTAACAAAGGACGGTATATGGATTAGAAACGCCGAAACAATTTGCTACTATAAATAACTTTTCATGTAGTGACCTATGTACAAAAATTCTTAATGAAGAGATATTATAACAAAAAAAAGCTTGCACTCCTCGTGAAAATTTATGATTACACACCTTGCATTGTTCTATTTGAGCCTTTCATGAAGGGATATGATTGATTAAACTTGTATGTTGCTATAAAGAGTATTATTAGAAGAGCAACATAACCTGTGACTACAATAGCAATTCTTGAAAAAGAAATTGTCAAAAGCACATAAAGATGTGCAAACCTTTCATGAAGAGATCAACAAACTTTTCGCGTTACCTTTTGTTTCTAGATATCCACAAGATTCTTTCAAGTTATCAAACAAAATAGGATTACCTACAAAGCTACAACAAGCAAATTAAAAAAAATTCTTAAATATTATTGTTGACTTATTCAAAACAGTTGAGGATAAATAAAAGTAGAATGTGATTCTACCTATTAGGAAGAAATCTTGAAAAGTTCTTCGATAATGGAATATTTCCCGATAAGTTGTTATATGAAAGGTTCTTGGAGTAAATAAAATTTCTCAAGTAAAACAATATAAGAGGTTCTCCGTATAATTATGTGTAGCATATAGTTAGTACGCTTACAGCTACTATAGGTGGTCGTAGAAAAATCACAAGTGCAAAATGTAGTGGTTTTATAAACTTTTAGACAAATTAGTTAATTTTTTATAAAACTTAATTATTTTTTATACACATAGTTATGCCTTTAAAAAACTTAGTTAACTTATTTAAAAATTGTAAAACTTGATTAGTTATTATAAATATGTTTAGTTTACAAATGAGTTTAATTTTTATAAACTTGCTTGGTTATTTTTGTAAAAGTAAGTTAGTTATGTAAACTTAGTAAATATTGTATTTGTTTTAATAATAAATATATGTTCTTGAAGTTGGTATAATTTTTTTTTATAAACTTAATAAATTCTTTAGAAACTTAGGTAATTTAGTTAAATTTCTATTAAACATAGTTAGTTTTTATAAACCCGTTTATTCTATAGAATGGTCAATTTTTGTAAACTTAGTTAAATTAACACGTTTATAAACCCATTTATTTTCGCAAACTCGGTTATTTTTATGTGCTTGGTAATTTTTTTAAAACTTGATTAATTTTTACATGAAAAATTCTGTTGGGACACAAATTATAGACACAATGAATCCCAACCATTAGATTGCCCTTGATTTTCCATCTCCCATGTAAAGATAAAACCAAAGTCCATATTTGTGTCGGATTTTGTGTCTCAATATTCATTCCCCTTTTATAAACTTAGTTATTTTTGTAAACTTGATTATTTTTACAAACTTATTTAACTTTTATAGATATTGGTTAAATTTTATAAAAAATAGTTCTGTAACAACCCAGTATTTTGTGATTATTTTAATTTTATATTTTAATTATTTTAATTTGAATTCTTGATTTAAAAACTTTATTTTATTTATTAAAATAAATAAATTTTGTTATTTTAAATATAAAATGTGATTTGTATGTGAGTAATAATTCCAAACATGAATAAATTGAATATTTTCTAGAAAATGTGAATTTTGGTCAATCTGGTCAAACTTTGACTTTTAAATTTAAAATTTAATTATTTTGAAATTTTAATTTTATCTTTTATTATGAAAATAAATTAAATTTCAAGAATACTGCTTTTCGTTTCGTTGAAATCCGATTTATATTGTGAAAATTATGCTTTTGACAATATTGTGTATAAATTGATTTATTTAACAAAAATTGTTTATTTTAATTTATATAAATAATATTTTTGTTTGTAATATCATGTTATAATTTATGTAACATGATATTATATATATAATTTTATTTTTAAAAACATTTTAAAAGTGAAGTTATAATTTTCTAATGTTCATTGTATTTTGTTTAGAATTTTTATTTCTAGTTTCAATTATTAAACTACTTTCTTATTTATTTTATATTTTTCCTTAAAATAATTATTTATTTTATTTTTCCACTTTTTTTTTCTATTTTATTTTTCTGAATTTTATTTTTCTTTATTTTGATTTAAATGAAAAGGAAATTCAAAGAGGCAAAAGTCCTTTCATTTTCCTTGTGTCTTTTCATTTACACTTGACTTTCCATTTTCCCTTTTGCCTCTTCATTTTGATTGGCTATCATTTTCTTCTGTCGCTATGATTTCTCATTCACTTTCATGTGAAAAATTATTCCCACTCATCCAAAACCTCACGGCTAAGAAATATATATTAATGGCTATCTCCTTCTTACTCTTCAATATTCAATGAATTTAGCCTTCCTCCCTTACCTTGCTTGCTCGGCCACTAGCCTCTCCACCCTTCAGCTCCACTCACCACCACACCTACAGCAGCTCCTCCTCCTTCTCCTCTGATCTTGACCTGGTCGTGCCATCCAATGGAAGCCATCACTCAAAATTTGCATAAAACTCTTCCAAAAATGCCTAGACAAACCACTATTCTCCACCTACCTCTTCCTATGCACTTTGGCCACCCCTTAGCCGCCACCACCAGCCACTTCACCACCTCTAGCCACTGATCCAGACATGTCCATACCTGTACAAGCATGAGCCGAGCCATATGTGACCAAGCCGAGCCAAGTGGTGCATCCAAACCCTTCCTATCTTGCCTTGCCTTTGACCTTCCTCTTATTTTTGCCTTTGCCTTCCACTTTCATGCCCTCAGCCTTGCATCTAGTTCTTAGCCGAGCCATGTTGACACCTAGGCCGAGCCTAGTGCGGTGTGATCAATCTCAATTGATCATGTGACAAGCCATGTTGTCATGGTCAAGCAAAGTTTGATAAAAGCTAGGTGATGTTCTTTGTTAATTCAAAATTCAAATTGTTTCAATGTATTTTGTATTGAATTCATATGTTCACTACAAGAAAAATTGATTACAACAGCACTATGACTCAGCGTTAGAATCTTAATTGCTGTTGTCGATCCATCCATCAGAATAAATTGCTGTTCCTCAGCGTAAGTTCCCTCCTTTAATTTCATTTCCCTCGTAAACCCTTTTTCCCTCTTCCATCATAATAAGCAACCTAAATCTCAAATCAGCCATTCGTACATCTCCAAATCTAAACTCACGATGTCCCCACTGTTCAAATCCCTAAAAATGATTCCTTCATGTTATGGTCGACGCCGAAAGAGATCCCATGATTGCTTTGTTGTGCTCTGCTCTGGTACTTGCGTTAGAGTCTTGGAATCCATTGAGTAAACTGCTACTATTTTGGCTATAATAAACAACTTCGACTCACATCCTTTTCTATTATAACTTGAATCTACGCCCTAAATTTTTGGAAAGCTTCAGCTTGTCTCAGGTTAGTTCGTTCCCTAATAAATTTTAATTAGGAATTTTCGGTTTTTGGAGGCCATGATGTTTTTTCTTTAAGTAGTTTTAACCAGCTAACTTAAATTATACATTATGTTTTTCTGCAATGACCGAGTTATGGATGTAAGCGAATGGAGCAAAAAACCAACAAAAAATAGTTAAGATAAACATGAACATAAACAACAAAGATTCACTCATTTTTGTTATGCATAGGTCCATAGGAAGACATGGATTTTGGATTATGAGAACTAGGGTCATGAGTAGCATGGGTCTTTAAACGCATCAACCTATTGGTTCTTGCCATCACTTATTGTGAGAAGTATGCATTAGTTCTAAAGATTGAAATCAACTTGTAAGTTTTATTCATTGCAAGATCGATATATCATATACTGTTTTTTGATAAAGCAGTAGTGTAAACTAGTAATTAATGGATACATCATCTAATATGGTCAATTATTTTGCCATTGGATCCAACACATCTAACTATTTTAATTGGTCAACTCCAATGATCAGTTGAATAATACAGTTTGCATTTATATGAGTTTATAACCAATAATCACTGTTATATCCAATTTAAGAATGTTAATAACTCTATAATCCAAAACTATGTTAAAGCTAAAATCAAAGTATGTCGCTCAATCTGCAGTGTAAACTAAACTACATTCTGCTTAAGCTTCTGTTGGAGATTGGGTAAAGCAGAAGTTTATCTACTTTTCAAGCTTGTCATTTTTCTTTTTATTCTTGTTTAGTGGTTCAAAATCATCATCACGGAGGTTTATTTGGTTTATATAGATTAGGGTGTGCTTTGATGTTTTAGTTTAGACTCATTTGTTTCATTTGTCATGTATTTCTTGTTTTACGTAGCAGCATGTTGCCTCTTTCATTATTTTAGTAGTTGAACAGTGTTATCATCTTTTCTTATGTATTTCAATTTGTTATTCTACTGAATAAAAACGATAGAGGTGGACTCAACTCCTCTTGCCTTCGGGAAAAAAGAATAAAAATTACATGTTGCATAGAGATTGCTAGTGCAAAAATAATAAAATGAATACTCTATTTGTCTTCTCTAAATAAACGTAAGTGACAAGACTCAATACTAAAGGACAGATCTACCTTAAGGCTAGATAGGGTTAGTGCCCAAACTGGAATAGTTAAATTCTACTGAAAATATTAATATTTAATAATAGGCCATAGCTTAGATGATAGATCAGCCATAGCTAGTCCAGAAAAATAAATTATGAAGCCACTATTAACTCTAACAACATTACTACTACTTCTATAGTTGTTTTTATTCACTTTCTCTCCTTATAATATTGGATTGAACAATCTATCAGTATTTTACTTTAATATTTTGTAGTTCTTATTCAGTAAATTTCATATTTTCTTGTACACATCATAATCCCTTATTAAAGTATGTAGAATCCCAATTTCTTAACAAAAGATCGATGTAATATACATCATATAATTGTGTAGGAGACAAGATTGGTTTTAAGATTCAAATTTTGAACATGTAATTTATTCCGAAAGAATGAGAAAAGTGTATTTTATGAAGGTTATGATGTTGTTCATTTGGATGTATTCCTTATATTCCATTTTCTTCTTTCTTTCAGAGATCTCCTTCATATTTATTTATATTATGTCCTATTTTACTCCCTTGGCTTAAATCATTTCCTTGAATCAACAACATGATAAGTTTTATAATTGTTCATCCTATGATAAGTTTTTCACCATGCGACCTATGTTTTAACCATTAAGTCCTGTTTTGAATCATTGAAGCCATGTTAGATTTACATACGCATATCTTGGTCTAAACAACACTCTAGCATTACATCAATAAAATTCTTAAATTACCTGTGTGTAATTTACTATCCAACTATTTCATCTAACAGCCCATCATTTTCTTCTGTACATAAATAATCAGTTAATAAGCTTTGAAATTAAAGTCTAGAAATGATTGAATTATTGAATAAAGGTAGGAATATCACTCACACATAGGTTAGAGAATAGAACGAATGAAGAGTCAAGGGAGATCGCCCCTAACAGGCGACAGTTTCGCCTGAAACTTTTTTGACGGCTCCTTGTGGATCGGTGAAGAACAGTGTTGGAGCATAAGATCATGTCCCTGTGCGTGCGTCACTCGAGCATAAAGGCCAATGTATCAGAGTTGTATTTATGTGCGTGTGTTATTTCATTTGTAAGTGAATGTATGCCTGTAGATAGTAATATGTGCATTCATTTAGTAAAAAGTCTGCTTGTCCCTATACTATGCTCTATTGATATCATGTTCAAGTATCTAACTTTGTATTGAAGTGAGTTCCATATCTCAATCTTTTGTATAATCATTTGGGGCTTAAAGTTACTGTACCTTGACATTTTAATTTCGCATGTGTGTTGTGGCCAGAGAGTTTGTGAGGTCGGCTGTTAACTAAATTTATATGAACTAATTATAAGCTTTGAATAACCAATCTTTTGATTGAACTGGATGCTAGGTACTCAACAGAATGATGATGTTAATTTTATTTAACTGCAGGTTTTATAGAATTGTGTTTTAGGTTTGCATGTTCTACACATCACTTCCTCTAGTTATACTACAATTGCACAAAGTTAGCGCAGTGGATAAAGGCACTTCATTTTGTTTCAGTATGTTGTAATCTGATAGTAGATTGTTTAGCATTGATGGTTCAGACAACAACTTAGTAAGCAAGTAATGATCTATCAAGTTATCTTCTGCTTTTGATTATTGCTGTAAGTGCCACCTTTGCAGCTGCTGTTACATCTGTTTCTGCACCAACTGCCCCACTTGAATGCTTTAGAAACTCTTGAGCATTTAAATTATTTGTTGTAGACAATGTGACTGGCACGGACTGTTTGGTAACATCTTCTTTATCATCTGCAGTAGCAGTTATGGGGACAAGTGGAATGCTAGAATCATCAACGGCTCTAGAGAGTTCGATATCTAGAGAAAAAAATGGGATGATTCAGGTTCCGAAAAGAGCAAACATATTACATCAGGTCAGGTCCATAGTTTAAACTATCAAAATGTAACAAATTACAAAAGAAATAATGGCTCTCCATTAGGCAAAAGCATAAAAGACGTGTATGACATAAGAAAATCCATCTGGTACACTTGAGAGCTCATGCTTATTATTATCGCCATGGACAGGTAGAAGTTATGAATGTTATTTCTGGGATCATTTTTGCTCTTTTGTTCTTCTATTTATCCTTGAATCGTGTAGCCAAGTGTAGTGGCACTTTATATTTAATATTATGGCCTGACAATTGAAACACAACTTTGCATGCACTAAATATATAACTGGTAGGATGTTTTACTTGGATCCATATAAAAGTAAAAGAGAGATGTAAATGGGAAACATATAATCTCTAAGAAGGTCTTGGAATAATATTCCGGTTCAGATTTCATTCAAGTTTTTAATATCTTGAGCACTTTGAATTGCCAAACAAGATATGAATGAGATTTGATGTTTTATTTTGTTTAAGTGAAAAACTGAAATTTCGAGCTAGATCTCGGGACAGATGGATGAGATTTAAAACTTTGGTCAACATCATTAACAGTAGTGACACATGAAGTTCTCTTCGCAATTATTGTTATGATGTTAATTTTGTTTTTTCCATCATTATTTAATTAAATTTCAAATTGCTCTGAAATAGTCATACACTTGGAATTTTGTAAAGCAGTGATAGTCAGAGCTTATTTGCTGTATATTTTTGTATTTAAACCAGTTTCCTTTGTCTTTACATCATTAAAGTCTATAAGATAGTTTTAGTGGTTATGTAAAGAAATATAATGGCGGTTCTTTTCTGAGTGTTGAACTACAAAATATAAAACAAAGTCTATGGTTGCTAGGAAAATGAATTCTTTCAGAGTTTCAGTAGGTATCCGTGTGCATATGGGAAACATTTCCTATTATCCTCCATCATTGGACTACGTCTCTGTCATAATTCACGTAATACCAAAATTCTTTTCCTTACAGCTCTAAGAACCATATAATCGTTATTTGGGTTCAGATCGGCATTATAACTTTGTCTGTCTTTTCACCGTGTTCTTTTGTTGTGTATTTTGTCCTTTGATATATTAATTAAATAGATTCATGCCGTTACGGTAATGATTTTTTTGTCTTTTTCAGGCTTATCATGCTTAGAGGAACCAATGAGTTAGCATTTTATTGACAATGCAAAGTTTTCTATGGCATCTGCTTCATCAAATTCATGTTCCTCACAATCTCCTTCGAGTTCTTGCTTGAGTTGCAGGTGGGATCTTTGTCTTACAAACCTGTAGACCCTGTGTTCTTATAATATGTGGAAGTTTGCTTCTTTATAGTAATTTTTTTTTGCATGCTATTTTAATGTGCTCAAAAACATGGTTACAAGTACATTGCTGTGTATTAATTTCTACACAATTATCAGTATCTTGATGACATTTATCTGATGTTTATTTGAGGGCATCATTTTCAGGGTAGAAGCAAAGTCATTGCATCATTTGTCAGGTAAATATTGCCCTCTTTCACCTCCTCCACGATCAACAATTGTTGCAGCATTTAGTTTGGATGGAAAGACAATTGCTTCTACACAGTGAGTTATTATTTCTTCTTCATCAAATCAAAAGATTATTCACATCATAGTAAATTCTAACATGGTATAATAGCCAACCTCAATAGCCTAACAGCTTTTCAAACTTGTTTGCATTTGTAATCTAATCAATCAGAGAAGTCTCATAATTTGGATCATAAAATATAACAAGTTAATTAAGTTATACAAAAAAAAAATTAAATTATAAGAAACAATTAAGTTTTATAACAATTTAACTAAGTTAACCAAGTTTAATAATTAAATAATTTTCTAAAAGGTAACTAAGTTTTATAAAACATAAATAATTTATAAAAAGTAACTATGTTTTATAAAAAATTAACTAAGTTAAAGTTTCATAAAAATTAAATAAATTTCTATATACTATCAAAATTTTATAAAAATTAAATAAATTTATAATAACTAATTAATTTTAACAATATTTTTAACTAAGTTATATTTTTATAAAAATTAACTAAATTTATGAAAATTAATCTATTCTATAAAACTTTTATATAAAAATTAACTAATTTTACAAAAATTGACTTACTTTTACAAAATGCAAAGCAAGTTTTGTAAATTATACATTTATAAAATTAAACATATTTAAAAAAATTAACTATATTTATATATTTATACATTGCATTTGAGCAAGCTGCTATCACAAACAATTTATGTATCTACATTGAATTCAATTAAATTCAAAAAATTAAACATAAAGGTATGCAATAATAATCCATTTTTAAACTTATTTCTAGTCATGATGGGTTGTACATCAGTCTTCATGGTATGAGTTATGAAGAAGGTATGTACCACTGTCCTTGAAACATATTTAGTATTATTATGTTGTTATATGTTTGTATTATTAACATTGTTTAATGCATATGTCTCTTCTATATATCTAACTATAGGTTCTGCTTCAAATTTTGACTGGCATTAAAATATATGCAACTTCTTTGACTATTTTAGCCACATCTTGTTGTACACAACGCTTAAACTTTTTACATAAATGAAGATTTTATGTTTAATATTTTAGTGTAGTCTGTGGCACAGAGGAAATCACTATAGCATTTCGTAATGTAGATGAATTGGGATGATATGCAAGCAGAAATTCAAAAAATTTCTACTTCACTTAACCTCTATTTTGGAGAGGGGAGCTCAAATTAGAGTTTTCAGATTGAGGAACAAGTTTGTCAGATTGAATTCTGTTCTCTGTGCTTTGAAATGATTGACCAGTTTTCCAATTTATCTATGCTTTGAATTAAGTTTAAATATGTCATCACGGTACCAGAATCTTTACTGATTAATGCATGGAATCAAATACTAATCTTTCAGATACAGAAGACTTGTAGGATGAAACTGAGAGTTTGGAAACTGATGTGAGTTAGCATACACCAAGGTAGGATGAAGTTAAGGCACGGATTGAACAGACTTGCAAGCTTTTGTTTCTCGGAAAAACAGGATAGGTTCAGAGACTTGCACAACAGCATACGAATTATCATGTGCATCAAGTACTGATATTGAGGAGGTGATAGTCGATGTGGAAACTGGCTGGGTATGCCATCTAACATTGACCGATAACAAAACGGTGTAAAAAAGAGTTGCTTATAAACTATTTTTCCTATGATTCGAGCAGGAAGTAAAAGATGTTGTAGCGACAAGGTCTTGGTATGTGTGTTATAGCACTGGTAAGTGCTCACTTAATTATATTTTCCTTTCTTTTTTCCTCGCTTGTAAATTTTGAACTATTGTTGTACTTGTGAGATGTGAAATTATGGTGTTGATGTAGGTCAATAATACCATTGGAATTTATTTTCTTGTATGCATTTTTGTTAGTTGTAGAGGCACCTTTGGAAGAAGACGTGATGGAAACGTATAAGAAGGCTGCTGAATTTTAGGCTGAGCCACGAGTTGAGCTATTATCTGCAAGTTCTTTCCTTACAGGAACTCACAAATCACTTTAACTCTAGCCCAAGAACTCACAAGTCACTTTAACTTCATATACAGGATAAGACCGGTGTGTACAAGAACTTGCTTCAAGAAATAGGTCACAAAGCGGGTTTGAAACTACGTTTTATACAACCGTTCAGTCTGGTCCATGACTCTCACCTTCATTTTCATGCCCAGTTGAGCTTGGTGGAATGTGCTTTAGCGGTAAGCTAGCTAAGACAAAGAAGCAGGCTTAAAAAGATGCTGCATTGGCTGCATGGTGTGCATTAAAACAATGTGAGTGATCTTGTTAAATTTGGTTTACCTATTTTTATCGCAAAGTGTAGTTGAATGAAGAGACTTAGAACTTTAGAATATGAATTGAAATGTTTTTAGATTGATTGTGGTATACTTCCTACTTTCCTAATGTATTATTAGTAGCTGAACCATGGTACATATGCCACTTTCTTAGGAAATATTTTAGGTATAAAATAAACTAGTGGGACTTGAGCTGTGTACATGTATTTTATTTTCATATAAGGGCAATATATTAACGTTTGCCCGTAGAGCACAATTTGACTTCAAAAATGATTTAATTGCATTGTCAATTGAAGCTTTTATTAAATCCACTGAATTGAAAATTGTAAATAATAGAAATTAATGCATAGGAATAAAAATTGCCACCACTGGTAGGACACACAGTATGAGTTGCCAAGGGTCATGGATTCTAAGTATTATAAAATTTAAATAATAATAATAAAGTCAACTAAGATTTTTGAATATTAAGTAAGCTTATAAAAATTAATCAAGTATTATAAAAATTTAAATAAGTTAACTAAGTTTTATAAAAATTAACAAGTTTAATTTATAAAAATTATCTAAGTATATAAAAATATAATATACAACAAAATCTTCTATAGTAGTAGTAATAATAATAATTATTATTACTATTAACTAAGATTTATAATAATAATACTAAGTTAACTAAGATTTATAAATATTAAATAAGTTTATAAAAATTCACCAAATACTATAAAAATTTAACTAAGTTAACTAAGCTTTATAAAAATTAACAAGTTCAGTCTACAAAAATTAATAAAGTATATAAAATATAACTAAATCTTCTATCTTCTATATAATAATAATAATAATCATAATAGTAATAATAATAATAGTAATAATAATAATAAACTAAGATTTGTAATAATAATAATAATAGGTTAACTAAAATTTATAAATATTAAATAAGTTTATAGAAATTAACTAAGTATTATAAAAATTTATCTAAGTTAATTAAGTTTTATAAAAATTAACAAGTTTAGTTTATAAAATATAAAATATAACTAAATCTTATATTATAATAATAGTAGTAGTAATATTTATTATTAACTAATAATTATTATAATAATAATAAGTTAACTAAGATTTATAAATATTAAATAAATTTATAAAAATTTAACTAAGTTAACTAAGTATGATTATTATAAAATTTTTTTAACTAAGTTAACCAAGTTTTATAAAATTTAGCAAGTTTAATTTATAAAAATTAACTAAGTACATAAAAATTTAAAACATAACCAAATAACAATAATAATAATTATTACTATTGACTAAGATTTATAATAATAATACTAAGTTAACTAATATTTATAAATATTAGATAAGTTTATGAAAATTAACTAAGTATTATGAAATGAATGCTCTTGTTATTGATGATTTTTAGGGTGATTTTATTTTTGCCAAATTATCTTTTCTGTTTTTTCCCTGTTCCAAGTACAATATCCTTTGATACACCAACAAACACAAGAGTACCACTTACATGCATGAAATAATACTTTTCAGTTATTTCAGTTATTGAAATGATAACGCTTATGATGACCTTGATGAGAGTTGGACAAACGATGATGTTGTGTTTACTAAATTGATGGCTCTTGATGGTTGTTTCCTTCTTGGGTTGCTTCGTTTGTGCTTTTCAAGCATGAACCATGCAGAATTTGGGGCATAGTATTACTGTTATATGAAAGATATGGCTTCCTTTCTCCCTAAAATTCAAACAGATGCTTTGTTGCTTGAGAATCAACTGCACAGCCGTTCTCTAGAGGTTTAGGTGGAATTGGGAGGAGATGAGGTAAAGCTTTCTTTCATAATATCACACGATACAGTCCCTTTAAACTAAAAAATTGACAGGGAAAAAAATACATGATACAGTATCAATAATATATTTGCAAAGCCAAAATAATATATAGTCTCATTAACCTAACATTAACTTCCTATATTGCGATTATATTTTTGAAACTATGTGTCCTCAAACTCGTTTATAATGACTTGCATTGAGAGGGTTCTTTTGTTATATTTCTTGTATTTGTATAGTGAGAAGAGCAATTACGATTTATAGTAATGTTGTAGCATGTAGGTTGGATTTTGATCTTCTACACTTATTTAAGAGTAAAGAATCAATTAGTCCATTGATGTAGGCTATTATTAGATCATAATAAATGATTTGTACAGTACAGTATGGAAATTGTTTTAACACAAAACCATTAATACTCACTGTGACATAATAACAGGATTAAATGCAGAATAAAAGGTGTTTGCAACCTCATAAAAAATTATAGATATGATAAACCCAATCCACTTTGTAAAAATTAACTAATTTAATAACTGAAAATAATATATAATAATAGGAGGTGATGTCGAGTTTTCGATAATTAACTAAGTTCATATAAGTTAAGTAATTTAACAAAAAATGACTTTGTTTTAAATGAATTTATAAAATTTAACTAAGTTAACTAAATTTTAAAAAATAAATAAATTAATCAACTAAGTTTCAGGTATGTTTTTGTATATATATGCATATTGTTGCATATTGTTGCATACTCTTCTGCAATTTATGTGAATGGTTGATATTCATTCTTAACTTGATTATCACTTTTTTTGGCATGATGTAAGATCGGCATTCTCTTCTGCATCCTCTTGTTAATTGTTTCTTATAATTTTTATTTAGCTGGATTTATAGTTTTAGGAGCTCGATGATACATTTGTAGCTTGTTCATTTTGAGAATTGGGGACACTTTGCTTGAATCCGCGAGCTTCATGTTTAGGATTTGATGAATTAAACTGTTAATTTCCAGAATGGTTTACAGTTAATATCACCAAGAATAATTACACAAAAAAGGCATGCATCATGTAATTGTTGTTTGGAGTTATCTTCTTGGATGGTATATCAGTAACCTTAATTAGCTAGATTCTGCACTACAAGTGTCCATCTTGACTTTGATATTTATACACTTGTAACTTTAGCTGATTGAATTTGATAATACTACTTTAGTGGCACTTGTAGTTTGGTTTTTTATTAATGCAATACATGTCCCTGTCTTGGTTGGTCTATGTGTTATGAAATTAAATTTTAATGCTAATGATTAGAAGCTTAATTAGGAATTTCTACTGTCTAGGTTATTCAGTGTAGTAGCCAAGAATTTCGTAAGTGAGCGAAAAATAATAACAATAATTATAATTTAATCTGTAGGCAGTTTGTATGAGTGTTAAACATTGAATTGGGATAAATCCTGTGACAGCTTGATTTGATCATATTTTATGTTAATGGAGCTCTTATCTCTTATTGATAACCTTTTGCTAATCTTATCTGTTATGGTTGTCAACTCTTGAATCATTGAATTTGTATTTGCTATCTTTTCGTGTTAGGCTTCGTGAATTTTCCTTTGTCATGTATGTCCACCTGATATCTTTATTGCACAGTTATGCTATACATTAAATGTTCAACAACGTGTTGACTGCAACAAGCAATGCATTTGATTGTTTTAAGAATATTATGTTATTTTATGTGCAAATATACCTATGATTATTCTGAACATGGTTACAAGCAAGCACAAATTATCTGTTATACTCTTTTTTTCATGTTATATGTTTCATGTCTTTCAGCAAATTTAACCAATGGGTGAAGTTGGACCTACAATTGCGAAAGATGTTACTGAAGTATGATCTTCATCTACTTTTATTCCACATGTTCTACTTTTTATTCTTAGAAATAAATAGTCAATTCCTAATTATTTTCACTAACCTTGTAGTTGATTGGTAAAACTCCATTAGTATATCTCAACAAAGTTACAGCTGGCTGCAAGGCTCGTATTGCGGCCAAGCTTGAAATGATGGAGCCTTGTTCTAGTGTTAAGGACAGGTATTTTTTCATAGTCATACTGAAGAATAAAATAATAATAAAAATAATCTTCTTTCTTTTTTACATTAGCAGACACCCTTTAATTTAGTCATGCTTATGATTGTGTACTGATGAAAAATTGTGCTGTTTTGCTGTCTGGTGCAATATTTATTCAAAATTTCACCCTTAAAACGATTCCATTTATCTTTCCGTAAAAAAGAAGAATCTCTCTTTGGCAGGATTGGGTACAACATGATTACTGAGGCAGAGAAAGAAGGCCTTATTACTCCTGGAGTGGTAAGAATTTTATCCTTGTCACCTATGTGTTGAAGAGAACTTGTATATGTCTGATAACAGTGGGTTGTATTCAAATTTGAGTGTGAAAATCACCTGAGGAAAACATATCACATTTCATAGCCCTTAATAAATTGTTAAAATCGTATAAAGGTTTCCAATTGTCACCTGTTTGTCCTTGCTGATGATAAATTTGGTAAATGATTTGATGTGATTAATAATTATATATGTGTGTGCGCGCGCGTGCGTGTGTTTGTTTGTGTGTGTGCGTGCGTGCATGCGGATGTGCGCCTGTGAAAGGCTAAAAAAAGATCTTTGCAGCTTGTAATGTGGAATTCAAAGAATAATATGGAAAATATACATGTTCGCTATGATAAATATGTATATTATATTGTTTACTCACTGATCATTTCAAATTCTTCATTGCAGGTAATTAAAGATGGCGATGACACATTCTTCTTTCGTAGCAAGTAGCAAGTAGCAAGCATATGAAACTTTTTAGATGCACGTTTTGTTGTTCGCATTTGGTGTGGACTTACTGTATTGATATTATACTTTTACTTAACATATAACGTGTCTTTGTTTAACAGAATTTGTGGCAACTTGGTTTACTTTGTTATTTTTGTTTATGGATATTATTGAAACTTGGTTTATGGATGTCTTTTGTTTATTAATATTCTCTTAACTAGTTTATGTAACCAATTAATAGTTATTAGAACTTGTTATATATACTAGTTGCTTGAATATGCTTAAAATATAGTTTTGGAATATTCAAAAAAGCTGTTATATAAATAGAAGACAGCGTTTGATTAATGCTGTCAATGAAGAAACAACAGCGTTTATTTCGTGCTGTTATTATCTTGAAATTGTCAATAACAGCGTTTTTCACATGCTGTCGAAATAGTTGATGATTCAATCACAGCATTTTTAACATGCTGTCGAAATTGTTGATGATTCAATAACAGCATTTATAAAAAGCTGTTGTAAACAGTTAAAGTAGAATTTGAACATCTTCGACAACTAAATTATAAACGCTGTTGAAACATAATACATCACGTCTGAAACGCTGTAAAAATATTATTGACAACTCGTAATAAACGCTGTCACAGAGATGTTTCAACACCGTTTATAGAAACGCTGTTGTAAGTTGTGTATATACGACAGCATGTCGTTATACAGCGTTTCTAATAACGATGTTGTATCATATTACAGCGTTTATCAAACGCTGTTAAAAGCCTTTTGTGGTGTAGTGGTTTATATTATCTTGTCTATTTATTGTATACAAGATCATCATCTAGGCTCCCATTCATTCAAATCCATAGTCGTGCTGTATCGTGCTTGTCGTGCCTTTGGAATCGTTTTGTGTGTCGTAGTGGTCTTCAGCTTGAAAAGGCGAGTCTTTCTCACTCCGACATTTCTTCTTATGAAATAGTAAATGGATGACAAATGTTTAGTAAATTAAAATGTTATGCAAGTTAATGGTGATTATATGTTATGTTATTCCATGTTATTACCATGTTAAACTGTTAATTATGACATGACATCTGATATATGACATTATATTATGACATTGACATTGTTTATATTGTTTATTTATTTATGATCACACTGCAAGTTACCTGTTAGAATAGAATCACTATGGGTTGAAATGATAAATATTCGAACGGACTTTAGAATAAGGAAAAATCGTTATGGGCCTGAAATGATAGGCCTGAGCGGTTTTTATTTATTTTTATTTACTTGGGATTGCGGGTTTGAAATGATAGAACACGGGTTTTCTTTTTAAATTGCGGATTGAAATGATATATATCCATATCACTTGACCTATGTTAGAAAATTATATACAGACCCCGTGGTATATTTTTAAATGATTTCTATTAAAATATGTATTTTTAAAAGTATGAATTTGATTTAAAAATATATATTTTATGGTTTTAAGAAAGTTAAATACTAAGTTTTGAATTTGTGAATTTAAGTATGTAAATTTGAAGTAAATATGATTTTTGACTTTAAATTTTATTTTAAAAGTGTAAGTAAATGATGGAAATTAAATTTAAAGTTTGAAATGATATTTAAAGTAAAATGCTAAGTTTTATTTAATTAAGTTAATAAACAGTGAAATTTTGACTTAATAAATGAATTGAGTTTTAAAAATTGAATTTGATTTTAAAATTTTATTGTGATAAATCATATGTTAAAATGATTTAAATATAAATTTTGAAGTCTAGAAATATTATTTTTAAATTTAAATAACAAGAATTGAAGTTTTATTATTTTTGAAAAGTTATAATAAAGTCTGAAATTTTATTTATAGCATTTCTAAATGCTGTAGTTTTATGATAGCACATTAAAATGCTGTTGTTTTGAACTTAACTATGTTTGAAATAACTAAATATCTATTATGGCATTTTATAAATGCCGTTATTCCTAATTAAACTATTTTGGAAACTATAAGCTATGATAGCACTTTTTAAATGTCGTCGTTGCTATAATTTGTCAATGTTTTTAAATGTTATATATTTTAACACTATTTGAGTTATATTTTAAAGTATTAAATGATTTAACTTTTGGAATTGATTATTTGCGAAATATAAGGAGTTTGAATATAATTTAATACTTAAATTTGAATTTCAAGGAATTTAAATTGAATTTTAATTTAAGTAAGGTTTACTTGGTTATGTGTTAAATGGAATGAAATGCAGATAAATGAATTTTTGAATGGAATTTTGAAATGTATTTTTGTAATGATATTTGAAATAATAAATGAATGACATATTTGATTTTTAAATGATATTTAAATTTGAATATTGGAAATTGAATTCAAATAATGATTTGATTACGAGGTTTTGAAGGATATGATATTTTAATGATTTCAAAATGGTTTTAATGATATAATCTTTATTTTGATAAAGAATGTGAATTTGGAATGATATTTCATTTTGATAAATGAATATTTGAAGTTTATATTTGTATTAAAAGATATTTGGTTTAATTGTAATTTAAGTTTATTTAAACAATATTGGATTTGTGAAATGAATATTTCAAAACTAAATAACAATGAAATTAGATTTGAGATATGAATTTATGAAATTATAAAGTTTAGTTTTGAAATGTGGGATATTAAAGTTTGGAAATATAATAAAATTGGATGGTTTATTTTGTAGATCAAATCTATATTTGAAATTTATAAGATTTGAAAAGTTTTGTTGGAAAACTGAATTGAATTGAAACTGATGGTTTGAATTGAATTAAATTGGAAACTTGAAAATTGAGTTTAATTGAATAAATTTGAAAATTTCAAATGTATGATTTCGAAATGTTATGATTTTCAAAGTGTAATGATTTCAAGTATTTTGGTTTCGAAAGAGTTATAACTTTAAAGTATTATGATTTTTGAAAGGTGAACATATGTTGGAGATGGAAATGATATCGTATTGACTTGTACATAGTTTTGGAATAAAAATGGTTTTGGTTTCGAAGCATAAACTATTTTGATTTAAATATAGTTTTGAAGTACAAACTATTTTGATTTGAATATAGTTTTGAAGTAAAAATGGTTTTGGTTTCAAAGTATAAACTATCTTGAAAGGAATATAGTTTTGAATGAAATGATTTGATTTTTGAAGTATAAACTATTTTGAAATGACCACGGCGTTATAATAACGTTTTGTTGTTAAAGAGACCGGGATCGGAAGTTGCCATACTCTCTGCTAACTTCGAAAACCACTTTAACAACTTTGTACGCGGCGGAGATTCCAGAATGAAGTAGGATGGTGGCGTCGTTCTTGAGGTATATTACGTGGACCCAACTCCCGTGAGTTGGCATAAGGTGACTAAAACAGGAGCGATCTCGGGCCAAAAGGGGTAGCTCCTCTGGTCGGACACATTCCTTCGATACTATACTCTTGCTTGTGATTGATTAGATGGCCATCCTTCGATTTTTGATTGGGAGTGTGCTCCGAGGTGGGCGTATGTGGCTGATGCGTTACCACCAGCCCGTGTGCGTAATTGGTATATCTACCCTAGCATTGCCTTGTGTGCCGTGTCACCTACCATACCGAGCCTTTACTACAAGTTTGTTTTTCTTCCGTAGCCCATGTGGTATCCTTTGATAGTTTCTCGATCTGGAGACATCATGATATTGGATGGACTACTAGGACTATTATGTGTGAAGGGTGATATGGGTAAGCCCGGAATGCTATTTTAAAGTAAGTTTATTTTACTGTAGACATTATTATAATTGCGCGATATTACTACATAGTAAATAGTTTAACGGATCCTTAAATGATGGGCAATCCCAAACATCCTTTAAGTTACTGATGCATTTTGTTACTGTTCACTTGAGTTGATTTATAGTTCATAAGTATTTATGTCCTGACTCGAGTGTTTTGCGTTTTACTTTATACTCGAGTCAGATTGAGTGATTCAGCATTCAAGACTCACCTTCGGAGTTGGAGCTTTTCTTGAAGATCCAGCCATATATTCTGCTTTCAGTATTCCGTGATTTCAGTGATTTATTCCGATTTGTACCTAATGTATCTTGTTACTCTTTTGTTGTATTCTGTTTAACTCTGATGTATCTTATTCTTATATAGTAGCTTCATGAATTACTATTCCTTTTACTTCCGCTGCATTATTATTTAATCTGTGTCTGTGACTATTTATTTACTGGTTATTCTGAGATTTGCCAAATTTTATTTACAACGCGGTATTTTGAGCAATTCAAGTCTAACATGTGTGGATGCGAATGGTTGAAAATATCGGGTCGTTACAAGTTCATTTTTATAAATTAGGTTAATTTCTATAAATTAGGTTAATTTTTATAAAATTTAGTTAAATTATTTACATTTATATAAATCATAGTTACTTTTATAAATTTATATAAATCAAATTCACAAAAGCATACACACATTGAAACCAAACATTTCGTTGCAAATTTTTTTCTTCAAGTATCGTCGGTAATGAATGATTGCATCTCCTATTTTCAACAAGCCTCTCAAATACTAAGGTTAGCACTGGTTCTGATTTTGTAAAGCTAAATGAATGGTCTTTTAAACTAATAACATTTAAATTATTGTCTTTGGATTAATAATTCCCATTAATCAACTCAGTATGTTGTAATTTTCTAGCATTAGGAATGTGTTTGATCAACATTATCAACCATTGATCCATATCAACAATTATCAAATATCTACCATAAATTTCTTAAACGCAATAATCATCTAGAAAGGAACATGCATTTCATTTCCTCAAAATGTTACTCTGGAAAATGCCTGTATTTTCTTGAACTTTTGATAACTCAAATTAGAATGTGGTTTGTTATTGCTGCTTGAGGTGATGGTGCGTTATAGATATTCTAACTAGTTTGAAAATTATAATTTTTTCACCATGAGTTTATTTCTTGTGAAATTACAGTAACCAAGTAGGGAAAAGATAGAGAACATACAGTACCTGCATAATTACCTTTCAGATTTTTCAACCAACCATAAAATAGTAAATGCTCCTTGCCCACTAATATTTCCCATACAAGTTGTAAAAACAAATTAGTGACTAGTCAAATGAAGTACTGAAGACTAGCTTGCAATGTCTTCATAAATATTTCCTAGTTGATAAGTGTAGAAAAAAATGTTACTCATGTTGTGGGCATACACCTATGCTTGAATAAATTTCTTCCATGCTTGTCCGAATGTCTAACCCTTCAACAAATGCACTTGCCATATGTAGGGGATGAAAGACCAACTATCTGCGGATGTATAAATAAAAACATCAATCAATAATCTATGTTGAGAAATATACATAATTCCTTTCTTGTTATTGGTCAACTTTATATTTTAATATTACAACGATTCTGTCATGCACAGGAAATTTCATGTGCCATAGCACAGTAAACATTATATCTCCCAATTCCAAACTGAAATCCAAATGATCTAGGGCTATGTACCAGGTTAAATTTGAATTATACCACATGAAAATTCTACCGATACAAAATAGATTTGTTTTTGTGATATTTTTTTGAAAAGGTATTTTAGTAACAAACAAAAAGAGTGGAATATACTTTTATAATATGCATCGTTAAAACCTCGCTACCCCCTTAACCTAAATGGGTGTCTTTTCAGGAAAAAGAGTACATATTATGTCCATATATTGACAATACAGATAACCAATTGCCAAAGAAACCCCTTGTCAAACAGATGGAGGAGTAATAACAATGGAAAACACATTCAAAACCATCCGTACGAGCAACATGGATGGCTAGCGGAACAAATTCAAAAGAATAAATTAAGGAGACAAAACAGAAAAAGAAAAAATAAAGCCAAATCGACCACAATGAATGGCACGATCTTTTCACATAACCAAAACAAGACAAACATCTCATGAGAAAGCTCTGACATTCTACAACATCGAAGAATATGGAGAAAGAGACGGTCAAAGTATCTTCCCAAAATCAAATTGATCTGGATCTACCATAATTCACCAAAAATGGAAAATTGGGCTATTCGGGTTAAAGGCTCAATTTGTATAAGGTTAAACTAAGCATCGATTCAAGCAGAGGGACTACCCAGAGGTCATGGTGGTCGAAATTTTTGTCTGGGAGTACCAACGATTCCAAAGTTTTGCAAGATAAGTTTTGCTTCTTTAGTAATCTTGGAATGGTCCAATCCGTGCTTCATTAAGTTACTTATGTCTTGCTGTGTAATTATGTTTCTTAGTTGGAATGGCATTTGAATACCTTTAAAAAACCGATCATTTTTTCTCTTTCCAAATATGCCAAATCATGGTCAGATTGAGCCTTTAACCTGAGTAGCCTAATCAAAATTCATAACCACACTGGTTAGATTTAACAGTTGCATTTCTTTTGTTGTAACCATATAACTTGCAGTAATTGTGACATGTCAGATACTGTACCAATATTAATGTTCAGTTTTTGCACCATGTCTATAAGAATTTGCTTAGAGTACTCACAATTGAAGAAAAGACGACTATGGTCTTTATTATGCTTTGACACAGCACACACAGTTTGTCTATGCTGTTGTTCCATCTAAACACTCTATCTTTTGTGTTCAGTTTATTTAAATTAGCTAAGAATGTGCATGTGAGATCTTCACAATATTGATTCGAAATTATCTTGGCCCAGTTGTGTTCTGTATATTTATTCCTAATTTGATTCTAAGCAGTTTTTAACGAGAACTGACCATCGCTACTAGGGATCCAAAACCAGTAATCTTACTGTGTGTGATTATGAATTTTGATGTTTTGCACAATATTGTGTAGTTGAGTTGGAACCTGATCAGAATTAAATTTCCAATTATTATTAGAGATTAGAGTCTGCACTTTTCTATTGTTGGCATCAGCTGCATATGTAACACTGCATCCACATTTATCCATCATAGTATACCCATTTAACCATGGGTCTGCCTAAATATCCGTGTTGTCACCGTTAGCAATTCTTTTGTCTATTAATCCTTTGCACCACAGCCTAGTTCTAAGGAGTAATTTCCAGGTGTATGATGTATTGTTGTTCATCACTGCAGTCCAGAAATTTTTTTGTAACAATATTTTCTATGTATCCATTTAGCCCATAAAGTATCTCCCTGTATGAATTTCCAAACTAATTTAATGGAATTTGCTTTAGATATGTCTTCTATTTTTTGAATGCCAAGACCCCATTTTGCTTTAGTCTTGCAAACTTCATCCCATCTCAACTTATGTGCTTTCGAATTCCGTATGAAGTTAGCAAATAAGGAGTTAATTCCTTGCACAACTGATCCAGGAATTTGTGAAATTTGAATCTAAAATTGGATCGTGGACTATATTACTGTGTTCACTAGTTCAATTCTACCACTTATTTAGCAGTTTTCTTTACCAATGATCGAATTTTTTATGAATTTTGTCAATAAGAGGGCCATAATCCCTGGCATTAAGCTTATTGTTCGAAAAAGGGATTCCTAAGTACATAACTGGTAGACTGCACATACTGATATTTAGTAAGTTGGCTATTTGCTGTTTGTTCAAAGCCCCTTTACTAAAAAATATAATTGATTTGGACTCATTCATTTCTAAGCTAGTAAAAAGCTTTAATTGCTGTAAAGAGTGCTTAATGCATTCAGCGTTCTTTACAATGGCTTTAGCCATATTAAAATGTCATCAGCATATAGAAGGTGGGTAATAATGGGATCGATATTGTAAATAGGGGTAATATTACCTTTCATGTGCTCCACATCTAGGCTGATAGAGAGGAATTCCATGGCTATTGAGAATAAATATGGCGACAAAGGGTCACCTTTCCTTAAGCCTCTTGAACTATCAATAAATCCATATGTAGAACCATCTACTATAACTGAAAAAGAAGGAGTAGAAATGCACTCGTAGATAAGATTAGCAAATAAGGTTGGGAAGCCCATGGAAATCACCATATGATGGATAAATTCTCTATTGATAAAATCATAGGCTTTATGTAAGTCAATTTTTAGGCAATAATTGTTAGAATTTTTCCTATTAAATCCTCTAACCATTTCGTATGCCAATAAAGAGTTTTTAGAAATAGATCGCCCAGGAATGAAAGCATTTTGATTTTCTGATATGAGGTCATTCAAATAAGATTTTAGTCGACTGCAAAGCAAATTGGCTAAAATCTTATAAATGATGTTGCAAAGTGATATAAGTCTGAATTCAGTCATGTCAACCGCATCTGTTTTTTTAGGATTAAACAAATAATAGTATGAATTATTTCTCTAAGCTCCCCAATTGAAGAATACCATTCATAGCATTGCATATTTCGTCTTTGAGCACATCCCAGTGAATCTTGAAAAATTTGGAGTTGATGCCATCAGGTCCAGGGTTGCTATTATCATTCATTTTAAATATGGAATTTTTAATTTCATCTATTTGGAATGGTTTACATAAGTTCTGCCTTGCTCTGTCAGTAAGAATCTTCTTACAAGTGATGCCTGAAAATTGAACATTAGCATGTGTAGATGAGAATAAATTTGTAAAATAATTAACTGCTTTAGTGACAAGAATTTTGGATGATGAGATCCATGAGCCATCCACATCTAGAGTGTAACTACTCCTTTGACTAGGGTTTCAAGCATTTATTATACTAGAGAAAAAAAATTGTAGGTCTTTCGCCTTTAACCAACCAAGTTATCTTCATTCTTTGATCGTTTTCAACTGCCATTTTTGCCAAGACGTCATGTAACTGGGCATTTTTCAAAGCATATCGTGCCTTTAATTTTTCATCAGTAGGGTTTTGGACAAGAGCCTTAAATATAACATCAGCATCTATTTTTAATTGGGAATAAACCGTTTGACTGTTGTGTTTGTTCAGTATTTCAGAGCAGTCTTTGCAGCTTTGACTTTGAGTCGACACAGCAGTGTATAAAGGGTTGTCAGTAAAATTCTGCTACAGTTCCTCCTAAATCAAGGAACAGTAATCAACCGGCAAGTACCAGGAGTTATTATATCTGAAAGGTATTTTCTTTTTCCCAGCTTCGTTTGATATAGATTTGAAAAAAAATAGGGGAGCGATCACTTATTGAATGATTGCCAAAATGAACTGCTACTTAAGAAAAAATATCCACCCTTACAAAAACCTGGTCAATTTTACTAAGAATACAAAAAAAATTCCCCCTCTCCAAGTAAGTAGTTCCCGAAAAGATAGGCTCTAATAATTTAGATGTGGAAATACATTCCATAAAATCTTTATTCCACATCAAATTGTGAATTCCATTGTTGATTATATCATCGCATGATAGGATAGAATTAAAGTCTCCCGCCATTAGCCATGGGAGATTAAAAGTTCTAGCATGTTCAGTAATGTAGTTCCATAGATCCATACGCTTAGACTCATCATTAGAGGCGTAGACTGTTGTGCACAAGATGCTAGCACCACTAATATTATGTAAGATACAAGAGATGTATTACTCATTCGTATGTAATAGAATATTAGACCATTACAGCCTATCCAACATAATTAAGATTCTGCATTTGTTTCCCATCGAAATGTTGTGTGAATATATCCAATTATTACTAATTTTGTACATGAGTTTCTCAATACTCTCTTCAAAAAGTTTTTTTTTTCAATAATACCGATAAAAGAAAATCTTTTGGAGTTCAAAATACGAAGAATTTCTAACTATTTGGTCGAACATTCATGCCTCCGATGTTCCAAAACAGTTCCCATTGTCTTTGGTTTTTTAGGATTTTTTCTACCTTTCAGCTGAGATACTATCAAATTCCAAGCTGGGTTCTCAATGACATTAGTGGCAGGCGAAGCAGTAAATTCAAAAGGGATTTCTTCTGCTCTTATCTTTCGAGTAGTTCTCGTATTGGCACTGCTTTGATTCGCTATGGGCTGAGAAGTCTGAGCTGCACCAGACTCTCTAGTCAATATTGTCACTTTAACCGCCTCATTTGGATGCAACATATCTGAAGTAGACTCGGTTGGGATCTCCTTTCTGTTATTTTCCTTGTATTATGAATTAACATCATCTTTTGTACCAGATACATGTAAATGCACAAACTCTGTATTAATCACCGGACAATGTACAGTCGATCTGACAACCTGTTCTTCCATTATATTATAATCTATGGAAATATTAGTTTGATTAACGTTATAAGGGTCAGGAATAGTTTCATCTGAGACTAGATCTTCTATATTGTTTATATGTTCTGCATTATCATTACAGTTTATATGAAAACTCTCATCAATATTCATATCAGCAGCATTATACTTAGTATATGTTTGGCATGGGGAATGAGATTTTTGTTTCCACACTTTGACAAATTGACATTATGACTCAAAGTGCCCAAAACTAAGGCAATTTGAGCATGTATCCGGTTTCCACTCATAAGTTACCCCTTGCCAGACAATATCATGTGCTTTCGATAATATAGGGATTTTGCTAAGAAATTCAAAGTTATTTTTAATTTTAATAAGAACTCTAGCGTAAACAATTGTAATTATACCTTCTATAATCTTGTCAAGTTTAATAGGAGTTCCGAGAACAGAGGCAATCCGACTAATTTCCTCTTTCGTCCAGCAATCTAGCGGAAGATTTGGGAAACAAACCCAAATCGGAATTGAGTAAAGCAATTCTTTACTGACTTTCATCCCAAGCATCCATTTTTTCATCATCATAAGTTTCTTGTTGTAATAATATGGTCCACCTTCTAACACTCTCTCACAATCTTGCTTGTTATTAAATTTAATAACGTTGAAACTATTTTCCTTTGAAAAGATAGAAAATTCCTTTGTAGGTTTCCAAACTCTAGAGATATAACCACGAAAATAAGGATAGTACGGTTCAGGTCCAAAAACATAAATCGCTATAGCATTGTTCCATTGGTTTTTTACATTTTGGACCACCTCAGTAGAAATTTTCGCACATTTCATCAAGTTAAATTCTCTGGATTAATATAACTTTAGCGGGGTTGATATTGGGATATTATTTCTTTTAACAACTTCACTCCACGCTCGAGTGAATGTGGTGGAATAATTCCAATTGGAAGAGGCAGTAACATTTTCTGAAGGTAAAGGGTAATGAGTGGAATGGTTATCCTTGGGATTAGCTTGCTTCGCACTGGAACTTTGGGCGGTAAAAGCAGATTTGTTCCCGGTTGGATGAGTGGATCTCGATTTGAATTGAGTGGGTAAGGGCTATGGGTTAAAACAAGACTGACATTTCCATTTTTATTAGCCATCAGGGTGAATCCATCATCTAAGATAGGCGAATCTAAAGTATTAATAACTGGGAAGCTGGGCGGATGGTCTAAGGTGATAGGGGGCAGGTCAAGGGATGGAGGGGTTTGTCGTTTGATAAGGCTAAGTGGAGGTGTATGAGTGCTATAGAGGGATCAGATCGGTGATGAGCAGTTGAACGAGAGGAAGGAAGACGGCGGTAGTCGCTTGAAAGGCGGCTAGAGCAGCAAACTAGGGTTTTTTTAGAAAGGTGATAGGGAGTCTTAAAAGGATATTTTCATACTAGAGAAAATTTTCTTATCGAAATATTTACCCATGTGCTTTTGTGATATTATTAGGACTACATAAAAAATGTTTGATCTATTATCCTCAGTAAAGACTAATTCTATTTATATAAAAATCAATACCGGTGTCAACTGGTCCAGTAGAAAGACAGCTAGCCTATGTTGTTGCCAGAGATTTTGTATTTGATCCAAGAGTCTACATAATAACCATGTCAAAGAAAACAATAAATGCAAGCTTTTGGGTTCTTTCACATGTTAAAAAAACCTTGCAATATGTAAACGCCTAAGTAATATAATAGCATGGAAGATGTAATTTTATTTACAGGTATTTTGCTAAAAATGAAGTAGTTAGCATGTTTATAAATGAAGCTTTTCCAGTTCCGTTTGGACCCATCGAAAGATATAGTCAATTCACCCGTTGATTTATATAGACTTAATTACATGGTGCTAACTTCCTTTGTTATTAGTTTGATGTACATTTGTTTAGTTTTCTTCTAGTCAATAAAATTAATGATTATTAGATTATAAAACACTTCATAAATATAAAGCTCTAACTTTAAACAAACCTATGTATAAAATTCCTACCGTAAACAATTATTTCAGTATATTTTTTAATGAAACGCTTAAATTTGTGAATATTCAATAGTGAAACATCCAGTTGCAAATAAATGCAACCTCATATTGAACTCCACCTAATAGCATACGACATACGAGTCGAAAGGATAATTGTGTCCATTTGACAAAACCATCATATGCTAAGGGACATTCATGGACATATTGATCGGACCCATTGTGTGTACATGTTTTATATTGGACGTAAGTTTATGTCTAAATAAACATATGATTTTATCATCGTTTCTATAGATCTGACCAAATATTAGAAATTAGAAGGTTCACGTTTGATTTTAGATTCATGTCCGATTAAGTTTTTGCAGGTCAAATGTAAGCTTTGAAACTACATCTTTTAATTTGAAAAGGAATAAAGAATTTCTTTAAAATACTTCAGGGGAAATAGGGGAGAAAAACAAATAAAAAAACAAGTTTGCAAATCAGAAAAAGTAGACATTGATCAAGCAGGTTTGTCAGACGCGGCATGCCCATGTGTGATTTGTTCGTATATTTTCATGCGTTCTTTGCTAACACACATGAACAACTGAATGCTCAAAAGAAATCAAACTCAAGAAAAAGATTTGATGTATAAAAGATGCATCTGTACTATTTAAAGTATTCACTTCTCATGTAAACTTACATTTTTCAGTTTATTTTATTCTTTTTGAATCAAAATTTTGTACATTTATTTAAATTTTATCATAAATTTTATATTACGTTCATAGGTTATTAAATAAATAATATAAATCATTATTTAATTTTTATAACAATTGACTAATTGTTTAATTTTAATTTCAGGTATTATTATCTTAATAATTATACTTCATATGATATCTCGTTATTTATTAAAAACGAAGTCAATCGAAAGAGTGTGTATGGTGTGCCATAACCTTTATTGAACAGTTAATAAGTATGTGGATGGCCAGCAAAACCATTGACAAAACCATTTCACAACTGTTCAGCTGTATCATACTAGCCTTTGTTTTCTTTTCATGTATCATATGTTTTTTTACGATCAAATTTTGAAATTCAGTTCCCGTTAAAAGATAGTTGATTAAATGAAGTGGAAACTGGAAAAAAAAAATAGGACTTAACTTCCACCCTACATAAGTATATTCACGTACTGTAGGAAAACTATGAATTTTGGTAATTTGAATTAACAAATATAACAGAAACCTAACACATGGCGTTGAATGATATTTCTGGATACAAAGTAATCTGAATCATATTAATATTACAATGACAGAAGGCCATATTTAATGATATTTTTCATCATAAAAATTGTTTGAATTCAACCAAGCAATCACCAACTATTTTTCTGTAGGATAGACAAATTCTGTGCATAAAGTTTATCCAAAAAATTATATTCAAGTCTTATCAAAAAGTTTAAAATAGCACGGACTACCATCTAGAAGTCAACATTTATTATCAAAACAAATTACTTCCATTTACCACTGGAACAAAGCTGATAAAAGTTGCGGTCCTTTTAATAAAATTATATGTTTTATACAATGCTTTGCAAAATTACCATCGGATAGAGAATTTTTTTTAGATCTCGTAAAGAATTATATCAAAATTATTACAAGATTTTCCTTTCAGACCTCAAGCTTGTTGTTATATATGTTCTTAGATCTTGTTTTACCTTTTCCCGCTTTCGGTTTCTATTGTCTATTATAATCCCAAGTCCACAGCCTGCTAGCAACGTAAACAAGTTTGATGATCCAAAGAGCATTAATTAAAATGATTTGGTTCTTAATTCAATTTAACATCTTCAGTCTATTTTATTCTACGCACTATGGATATAACAATCCTTTATCTTTTTACAAATTTATTTCATCCATTATGATGGCATCAAGGTACACCGAGGATAACAAAATTTTGACCTGGGTGACGTTTTTCGACCCAGTTACACATCGAAAAGCCAATTCATAAAGACGTTGGAAGAAAAACTATTCGAAAGAAGCGTGATACTTGCTATTTTCTTACTAAAACCCTATGGTTTATCTTACTTCATTGCTTGACGTACATATGAAAAGAAAAAATCATTTATATTTTATCAGTAGCTTGTTGAGGGAACGTTTTTAATCCGAACACTATCCAAATTCAAATGGAATACTAGGAAATTTTGATCACGAGACCTAAAGTGTTATTTCATTAATTTTTTTTTTATGAGTCGCCATTTCCTGCCAATATGGGCTTCTAGCAACTAATAGACTTTGTAATCAGAGTCTTTTAGCCCCTTTCGATCTTTTTAGCTTGAAAATATTTAGTTAAATTTAGTCTCAGAAAATTTGCGTATTTTTGCCACCACCATTTTAGCCTCAGAAAATTTAGTAAAACAGTATGCTTTTTAGCCTCAAGAAATTTAGCCACTATCATTTTCTACCTTTCTCTTTTGTTTAAACTATTGTTACAAACAAACCAGTTGGAATATTTTTGTATGGTTCAGTTTAGCGAGTCATTCAACCAAATATCTTGAGAAATACAACATGCTCAATACATAACACAAAATTATGACTTGGAATCAGTTTCTTTATAAGAAAACAGTAAGTCACAATTTAATTTATTTGGCGTTGACTCGGTTTTTGCTGGGTCAATAAATCCAACGCATTTTATGTCTTGACAACCAAAAAACATAGGTTAAATGCTAATTTCCACTGAAGGGCAGACTGTCCTTAACTACGTAAACTCTCAGCCAAATATAGATTGTATTTAATAATTGACAAATTAAACAAGGATTTTTAATTGACTGGCTTGACTAATTGTATACATTTTCTTTATTTTCACATCAGTATGTTTCCCGTTGCATAATTTATGCATCGTACGCTCACATGTAATATACAAGTTAGTATATTATTATTTATTACGGTACAATTCAAGACTTGAAGTCTTGAACTACATTGAGAGATATTTAAATAAATAAGTACAAAAATAATATGACATTGATTAAACATAATAAAAGTAACAAATAGGCATAACAAATTAAGTGTAAAAAAGCGCAAGGCTGAGTTGCATCTTGCTGCATTTTTTTAATCAACTACCTTGCCCACTGTAAAAGATTTTCTGATACATGCAACTATGCTAGAGTCTATGAAATGGCTTAATTGAAAACTAGCCTAGCCTATAAATAATATTTCAAGAGGCTATTATTATAAATCAACATACATGCGGCCAAATATACTATTTGCATTACCGTAATACCAAGCCTCAAAAATAATTTTAAAAGACAATATATTTGAAGAAAATGCCTGTAGGATTTTAATTTAAGTGCAGGCTGCAAAAATAAAATATTAAAAGTTTTGTTTGTTTAAAATTCCTAGTAGCTGGATGGTTTTAAGGCTTTTCAATTAGACGTTAAGAAAGTTAAGGCAACCAATCACTGAAGCTAGATTCCTCAAGACCTGGCACTATAAATAATATGTCTGTTGTCCTTCTTAGCAAACTTGGTGTAATTAAAGTGATTGCAATTGTGTTTTGCAAAGGTTCTTGAAATGGAAGTATTGATGAAGGGTTATAGAGAAGCCCTATATTCAGGTGAGTTTTTTTTATTAATACCCTGATATAATTATTATATTATCATAATCATGGTACCAATTTTTTCTATATAAGTGTCAAATTTAGCATTAGAAATAAATTTAGTCACATGTTAAACTAAGACTACCAAAACTGACATATGTATGTTTAATTATTCTAATATAATATAAAGGAAAATTAAGAAATAGAAAAAAGATGCACATCGGATGTGCACATGTTGAATCACCTCAGGTTTGCACGTAGATGCTCGTAGACAAAAAAGGAATTAGATAGGGAAAAGGACTTTTGAAGCTCAATAATAAAACTGACAATTGATCACTGCTGCATTCACCTCCAACCAAGTAATAACTTGGAAACAAATGCACATCAAAGGTTACCTACCTTGTGTTTGATGAATTTTTAGTTTGGTCTTCTTCGTCAGATTCAGTTACATTGTCCTTGCTAGAAATACCCTCCTTGTCTATCTCAACTACAATGAATGTTAATTTGTTATGCATATTTGTTAATTTTATTATGCTTAATCAAATTCATAATATTTTTTGTACCTATTTTGTTTAAATATCTCTCAAAGTAATTCAAGATTCAAATCTTGAACTGTACTATAATAATAATATTCTAATTGTATACATCTTCTTTATATAGTTGGTTGCTAAATTTTACACAGATAACGGATTGGATATGGTAACTGAAATTATATTATCTGATTTTTCATTAGCATGTGAACCATCAATTCTGAACTTTTGCTTTGCATTTGTACTGTTTGTCTGTCCTTAACATGTGATCAAATTGCCTTGGTGAAGGTCATACCCCTTCTCGTTCCTCTCAATCATCTAGATCTATCTACTTCTAACACATGCGACAGTGCATTTTCGTTGTAATTGATTATCGAGTCAGAATGTGATCCATCATCAATGTATCTTTTCCTATAGAGGTTAACATTGATATTATACACCAGCTAGTGTCACACTATCACATTATCTAACAATTTTCAGTATAATAAAATTTAAAGTACTTACAGTAATATCTACAGCAGCGATGTTCACTGGTTTGCCGTCTTTTCTAGTGTAGGATTTGATCCAAAATTCAACTCTAAAGATGGGATACAGATCGTTACTCTTATCTTTCTACATTCAAAGGATCGTTAAACAATAAATCATAGTAGCTAACTAGTTAATAAATATTATGGTAAATACGTTAGCCAAGCAAGATATTCCTCTATGATTGCGTGTGTGTAGCATCTGATTGCATCTAATAGCTTTGAATTTATCACTGATCATCTGAAATGTTCAGAAACACACAAAAGATTATTTAGAAAATTAACATCACAATTTACAATAGATAATCACAATAGTGTTTTGTAAAGGCGAACGTTTGCTTTATATTGGTAGCTAAAACTTAATTAGAAGTGGACCGCACATGCTCTCTAGAATATTAAAACTGTAATCTAACAAGTTAATAAAATCAAAGAAAGATAAGTATTGTTTCTTAAAGTAGCCACATTTCGTAACCATATTTCATAACCACTCCCTATGTTCTTATAATAATAATATGACAGTACATTAGACCTAATTATCAACATCTAGAAATTAATTGTTTACTTATATCAGTGAGTAGTAGAGGCCAACTGCCAATAATTAATTTAAAAAGTTGCACAATCTTCAATTTAAATGTAAGGCCGGATATCATCTACACTTAGATTATATCTTAATTTGAAAGTACGTTATCACAAAGGATAATAACAGTTTGACTCATACTAAAATTTAAAAGTAATGAGCCTAATTTCTATGATGAATCCAGCTTTGCAAAAAGCTTCACCGAATATAATCATGATTCTTATGTTGTCTGCAATTTATTACAACTTTAGCAACTAGAAGGAAGAGGAAATTTAGGAGGATAAAAACTCTAATATTTAAAAATAAAATTGCTCTAATATACTAATGATAGAGAGAATCTAAAAATCTTAACTGTTGAAATAATATCAAACTTTTTTAAGCATGCAGTCCTAAACATATAGATGTTTAGAAAGTGACGAAAATAATGCATTCATCCATAACAACGAAGAGCGATTAAAAGAATACATTAAAAGCCTATGTCAAAAGCTAACACTAAACTTGTGATTTAGACAAATTTAAACATGCCCAACATAACAGGTTACTTAATGTCAATTTCATGCTTCAACCAAAAAAACTTGTCTCTTTTAATTATTCTAACAGTAATGCAAAGAAGCTAAGCATGGATAAATATACAGTAAAATTGAAGCTTTCATACTTCTTATTACCTTCAATATACTTTGTGGAATTGTACAGTTAAGTTCACAACAGCTAACCACAAGATAAATATAAAGTGAAATGATCAAATATGTTATGTTGCAGTTCACCGATGAAACAACTCTAAAATTAATAGACGTCCACAAATCAATGGTCATTTTTAGTGTATATAAAAGACCAAATGTGTCAAACTTACAAAATAATCCCTTATCTTTGATAAAAAAACCATGTCATGGATTTTGAACTCGGATGATGATCAGTTACATTATAATATGATCAAATAGTTTTTTTTCTCAAATTAAAACTTGATATTCATTTTCCCTCAAACTTAAACACTTACAAAGAAATTTAGCTTTGTCCATGCACTTGAACCATCATCTATCTCTATATGTTATTTTTCACCAAATGACATCTTTAATTTTCATTTATGTGAATTGTTCACTTTTACCAGATATGGATTGAAATATTAGGTATGTATTAACATAATAAACTTTTTACAGCCAACAAAACCAATATACCCAAACTGATTCGTCTAACCTAGAAAAATTAAAACCAGCCACAAATGAAAGCTGGTTGGATCTGATCGTAAGACGATAAATCTAAGATTGGATACAGATAATAGTTCAATAATTATATCTTAAATGTTCTTTAATACATCATCTATCACCAATCTAAAGTTTCTAAAAGGATACAAAGGGTCGCTGAGATTTCGTGTACATAATTTTGAATAAGAAAACTGGCATAGAATGCAATATATATTTTAATTGAAGTTAAACAACTGATCATGAGAAAAAACTTGGATAACTATTTCAATTACATTTCCAACATATTATCATTACTAACTATGAGGCATGAAAATTTGTTGTGGCACTTCCATTCCTAAATACGTTAGTGAAAATGCATGGTGCACAAATTATTTGCCTTTGGGTCAGGTGAAAACTTTCTAATTTGTAAGTTTAAACTAAATATCCTTGAAACCAAGATGTTATCTAGTGCCGTAAAATAAAATAAAAATTGAGGAGGCAAAATTATTGTGAGAATTCCAAATGTAAAATCATTTAATAGTACTTTGTACTTTGTAAGGTCTCACAGGCCATGATTGAGACTAATAAGCCTATATTAAATAACTAGTTGTATTTTTTCCATTTCTCACCGTATATGTACTGATCTATTTCCGTGGATAAAATTCAGTGAGCCTGAAAAGAAAACTATAAGTGTATACATCTAAGTAATGATCTAATCTTACTAATGTACGGTCATCTAAAAAGATAATTTTAACACTTGGCTAGTAATTATAGTTGAATATGAATCAATAAGCATAGAAGTTAAAAAGAAATTATCAAAATATTGTTAACACGTGATGGACGGATATTTATGGTAATTATTCATAACTTTTAATATTTGAACTTCCAATTTATTTGGTCTAGCCTAAGATTTATATCCTATATCATGGTTGAAATAAAGATATCAAATCATGTATATATGTATGATGTAAGTGGATAAGTTCACACAAAATGCTCAAGGATAAACGAGAACCAGAAAATTAATATGTATAAAAGGTTTAAATAACCAGAACATTTACTTTGATAAGCTTGCACTAAATGGTAATCAACAAACATAAAGCTCAATACAAAAGTTTAAATCCCTAAAACAATAAAATCATATCAAATATCTCACATATATAACAACATAAATAGAAATAATAATTAAAAACTGAAAATTTTAGATGAGTCATTATACAAATGAACAATATTATAAGGCACTTGAAGAAAAAATATCTCATTGTATTAATACTTCCATAATGGTTCGGACTACCCAAACAAAAATTACCAAGACCTGTTGAGGATCTGGCCATGTAGCCCTACTAAACTTGTTAAATACCATTTTCCTCTAGCAAACTATCTTCTAGCTAGGTTTCATTAGCACACCCCTAAAGTTCCTAGGCTTCACAGTAGTAAGGATTTGAAAGAGCATTTTACACCTAGACTACCTATTACTAATCAAATTTTAATAACAATGCATATCTCATATTTCAATTTGTTAAAAACAACAAAACTATGAGAATATGAAAGAACTACCACTTACGTTGATGATTCAGCTTATACAAATTTTAATTTACTAGCTTCATCATGACCGATCATCAAAAACGTTATTCTTCTAGTCGGGCTAGCTAACCCTAATTTTAAATCGAAAACCCAATTAAAAATTAAATAATTTTTCATGTCAGGGAAAATGTCAAAACAAGGAATTTGAAATTCCAAAATCAGCAACGAATGGAGGAATTTTGAAATGGAACTCAGATCTGTTCAAGTTGGAATGAATTTTTGATTTAACATTTGTTTGAAATCAAAGTTGAAGATTTTTACCAGGAGCTGGCGATGAGGAGTTCACGAGGTGAAGGTAGAATTTACTGGCGACTAGCTATTCACAGGCGAAGGATGAACGTTGCTTTTAAAGAGACGAAGAGAAAGGAAGGATAAAATTTTTAAAGTTTTGTTTCCTTTTGCTATGAGGTGGGATGAAAAAAATGGAAAAAGCAATGGGAACTTTGCCCATGCGAAATTTTTTTGATGGCAACAATGTTTTCATTATTTTTTATTTATTTAATGGAACCAAAGACGACAACTGTATTAAAAATGCCATACTAATTTGCCGTTATAATTGATTTTCTTATAGTGAGTATTTAATTATATTAAAAAATTCAATTGCAAAATACTTTATTTTTAATTTAAAACATCATTTAGTAGTTTATTCATTCACATATATATTAAAACAATATATATATATATATATATATATATACTAATATATAAAATTAATTATTTTTCAGTATTTTAATTTAAAAAAATTATACAAGCGAATTATATTTGTAATATAATAAACAAATTTCAAATTCAAATACATGCACACACACATATATATTTAAAAGTAACAAATATATATAGTACCCACAAATTTTTTTGGAAATTTTATAAAAAAATCCACCGAAATATATTATATGTGTGTGTGTGTGTGTATATATATATATATATATATATATATTATAATATATATTTATATCAAAATGTTAAAAAAATTATGCACATACTCTATTGGTAAATTGGTTGTACTAGATCCGATCTAGTTAATTTAAATAAAATCTAATTTTATTTATTTAATTTAATTTCCTTATTCAATAAATAAATGAGTTAATTAAAACTAGTTTGTAAATAGTTTATGAGTATATCAATATATAGTCATACATGTATGACATGCATGTGCAACATAATAAAGGTGTACATATCCAAGTTTATACATAATTAGATATTGGAATTTACATGTACCATATAAATACTTATCACTATATACATACACACACACACGTTATTTTCCATCGTTAAAATATTATATATAAAATATATATGTATACAATATATATAATATTGTTTAAATTATATAGAATGTCATTTTGAAAATATCACATAAAACTATGACTAAGTCTATATATAAATTAGAATATCAAATAAATATCTAATTTGACATGGTAAACAAAAATTAAATTTAATAGATCCAAGATTCAAATTGAAAATTTTCTAAATATCTTAAAATTTGACTTTGGTTACTTTATAAACTAAACTATATAATAAAATATATATTATCTTCCAAAAATAATTTTGCCAATAAGTAATAAATATATGTATAAAATTTAAATATTTGATGTAAATATATATTATAATACATACACATACATATAATATATTTTGGCCAATTATTTTTAATTCACCCAATTTACCCGCTGCGGACCAACCGAGTTCCAACAATACTAACATTGGGTTGGCTACCCACTCTGGGTACCCAGACTCTCAGCTGAAGCCATTGTTGATGAGCTTTATTACTTCCTCTTTAGTTCTCTATACCTCTCCAGGTTGAGGGGTCTTTCCTTTTAATGGACTGGGTGAGCCTTGGGGTTAATATTGGCGGAGTAGAAAATAATGGAAGGGTCTATGTAACAACCGAATTTTCGACCATCGAAAATTGGCATTAATACATCCACCGTATTACATGTCGAGCATTCAAGTGCCAAAAAACCGATCATTAGGGTTTAAAGAAGAAAAGATAGAAGAGAAGAAAACTAAACAACACAGGATCTCACAATGCAACAGAATAATATATATTCTGACCATAATATATTAAAGAGTCATTTCAAAAATGTTGCATCAGAGTCATACTAATACAAATTCTACCCTAGGACAACTATAATAGTCAGTCCCCTCCTAGCTGAATATAATATACATATAATACAGTAGAAAAAAATAACCAGCTATCGGTGAAGCCATCTGCTCCAAGCTCCTCCTAATAAACCTATGGAAAAACTTGAGCTACTTGGCTGCACATTAAAATTTGAGCTCCCAATAGTTTAGGAAAAGAAAATATATTCCAGGTTAGATATGGGACTCATGTGAGTAAACTCAAATAACTTAATTATTATTTTAAAACTCTTTTGAAATCAAAGGTATCTCATAAGAACATGCCGCATATAAACAGGGACGGGTTTTTACCTTACGATAACCAAACATTTGTATATAAAATTCAGTGATATTATAATAATGTCTAGGGTACAAATACATATCCAAAATAGTTGAAATTGTTACCATATTAAATTCTAGCATAATAGGCTCTAAAATAAAAACCATAAAGGCTCGTATTGGAGATGATTCCACACTATGGAAAAGTAAAGGATTACCTTACGATGGTACACCACTAGAAAATGCATCGGAGTCTGACAAGAACTTATATCCCTGCTACATAGAGCCGTCTGCCCCTTTAACATCGCAAACTGGATTACCTCATCCCTTTTTGACATTGATGCCTGGTACTACCATAGTGTTTGCACGCAAAACAACTCAAATGTTGACAATCTAGAATGGGATGGCGGCTCCTAGTGGTAGCTGACCACATAACTCTGCTGCATACCCTTTTTTTGCCATTTATCAGTTTATGAGGCTCTTGAGGTCACGTCTTTACCTTCTTCCTCTTAGTAAACCATCTTGGAATGTTAACACTGCCCTCCAGGTAGAGATACATTACCAACATTAATCTATGCATGTTGTTCCGAGATCGAACAGACATTCCACACTACTATCTTCCATTTTGTAATCACCCTCGAGAAGAATAGTACAAGTCCACTACATATTTTAATATGATTTAACACTATTCGTTATTTGTTTGGAGGGGTTTGGATAAATCCGGATATCGGTGTCTCCAAAACTAAGTGATAATTTCTGGCTAACTCTATCCTGGTTCTATTGGAAGTATGCATTAAGCAATCGAGTCCTCACCGGGGAACTCGAATATACCTGACATACCTTCTGAGTCAAAATAGATCCAAATTTGATAGTCTGTTATTTAATTATCAAATAATCAAACAACATCTGATTCCATTTAATATTTATTCATTCATAACAACCATTTACCTCAAAATAAATCTTTATTTAATAAATCCTTTTCAAAAATGTTTGTCTAGAACATTTATATACTTATCTCTCTAATATAAGTATATTCACAAAACACTTGCGAATAACTTCTTACTTCCAAATTGTGTTAAAAGGTATAAACAATGTTGTTTAAACTGGAGATAAGGACAACCCTAAACGCTATTCGCTTGGTGTTAAGTGTGGAACGGATGTTCCATACCACCATTTTTAAAAGATTAGTTTAGAGAAACCCAGGTCTCAAATTCTTTCTTTCATATCTTTCAATAAATCCCTTTTAACCAAAACTATTCCATTCATGAAATCTCTACTACTTGAAATCCAAATCCATTCCAAAATACCTTCCGAAATTCCGAATTCATTTAACCCTTTTCTAAATATTTAAAACCATTTATAACTCCTTTATAAATAACCACCTTTTACATATTTCTTTTATAAATATTCAAACCCTTTCCAAAACGTCTTTTATGAATATTCAAACATTCCTAAAACGTTCTTAACCCCAAAATCATTAATAAAATCCCTATATAAACCTTTCATATTTAAACAACTTATTTAATAAAACCTTATCCAAAAAGTTCCTTTTTATAAACCCATCCGCTATTTAAATGTCTTAACTAAAATTGTTGCCAAATGATCCTTGAAATATCTTGTCCCAAAATGGAATAACTTTGAAAACATTTAACTTCACAAAGTCCAACGGAGACTTAGAGATCGCAAGGGATCTTATAATTTGGTTCTACTTAACAAGTTAACGTGGATATTTGCATGAGTAAGTAGTAAGTAAAGGGAATCATTCAATCACAATCAACCAATCCATTATACAATAAATATCTCAGTATTTATAATTGAAAAATGTTGTTTTGTTTGGTTTCCTAGTCATAAGGGTTACTTAAGGCTTAGACAAGAGATCTTTCGGTTTAAGACAATTCATTCAGATAAGAAAACTAATTTAAAATAAATAGCTGATAGAGTTTTAAAGAACTTTTTCAATGAATAAACCTTAATTAAATCATAAGTTAAAAATTAATTAAACCTTAAGAAATTTTAATTAAATCAAAAATTAAATCATAATTAAACCTTAATTTAGCTTATTTTGACTCTTAATTTATTTAACTAAAAAACTAATCTCCATTAAGCTTGGTTAAGTCTTAATTAATCAATAATTAAACCTTAGTAAATTAAAAACAAATAAATAATTAAACCTAAAATTACACTTTAATTAAATAAACATTTATTTATAATTAAACGTTAAATAAATAATTAAGCGAATAATTAACCTTTAATTAAATAATAATTAATTAAATAATTAACACTAATTTAAATAATTAATTAAAGTAAATAAACTTGATTAAATAAAAATTAATTTTCTTTTATCTTAATTAATCATTATTTAAAACTTCCTTAATTAAAAATAATTAACTTGGTTAATAATTTCTTAACTCTAAATACTTAACCTAATTACTTGATTATCTAAGTAATAATTCCCCTAATTAATAAATCAAATAAATAAATTATCAAATAATTAAAACTTAAACCTTTGACTTACTTGATTAGTTATAAATGAGTTTTCAAAAATAATCCAAAAGAAAACACTTCAAAACTTGAAATCGTGAAATTTTCCAAACAACATCCATAACGACTATCGTTATGAGCGCGATTCGCTAGAATTGATTTCTAGGTGAAAACCTCACGTTAATTCTAGCCACTACACATTTGAAATCACAAATGGAAGAGTTTTGAAAACTTAAACAAAAGGTGAAACTTGGAAAACATTTTCTAAATCCAAAACTAGAAAATAAGCTTTTGTTTTCAGATTGGATCTTAGGTCCATTGTAACATTTAAATGTGCTAACTTCACAAAAGTTTCATTACATACACTCAGTTTTTTGTTTCATAAACACATTACCATCATATCATAACCAAAAATTTACATATCCATATCCAACATATCATTCAACAACCAAATCACAAATCCAAACCCAATCACAAACTTATAACCATATGTCATCAAAGCAACATGATTTTTCAACACAACAAGCACTATATTTTTACAGCATATAGTTCAATATAATCAAGTCAATATCTTTTCAAAAAATGAGAGTTTTACTCACTGAAGCTTACTACTTCAAACCAAACTTTTGCTAAAACTTGGATATAATCTAGAATTTTCCAAACTTGAAGACTTTGGATGTCAACACGCCTAAAATCAGCTCGACCATGCACCATTTGGGCTTGGCCATGTAGGGTAAGCTGGATGATGTTGCTTGTATTTGAATAGGAAGTGAAGAAATGGATGAAGAAGGGTTTTAACAAGTTATGGAAAGAATTTTGAAGTGGAAATGTGAGATTTTTATAACATAGAAAATTTGTAGGAAGCCATAAAAACTTTCTCAAACTCTTAGAAAATTTGGCATGGAGAAGAGAAGTTGTAAAGTGAAAATTATGAAACAGGAGGGGTATTTATAGGCTTAGGATAATATTTTAAAAATGTAAAGTGGTTATAATTTAATATATACATATGCATGCCTCGCCATACTTCCCCCCATGATCCGCCCACTTTAAGTACACCCATTCCCCCCCTCATGCAGCTACTGAAGCCATGATCCTATATACTTTGTAGTGAAAGAAGCATTTTTATATATTAAAACATATATATTTTATAAAAAGGTTTTCTTTTATCTTATATACACACACTAAAATGAGAAGATATATACATATATCCAACATGCTAAAAAGTTTGTAATATGTATATATATGTTTACAATAGTGTTTTAACATTTTCGATAACTTTTAACCAATGAAAATCAAACTTTCAAAAAAAAAGAGTTCTGGTCACATTTTCTATTTTTCAATGAACTATATAAATTGGTAAATGTAATTTGAAAATGATTTTATCAGCATTTGTTATTATTTAAAATAAGTTTATTTGTTAATAAAAATACATTTATTATTTAAAAATATAATTAAATATTCATTTAAATAGTGATTAAATTCTGGGTCTTTACAGTTTATGTCGGTCATGCCAGCATGCCTTTAGGAAAACATGTATTTGCTTTGTTTCAAGAATTGTATCAGCTCATCTCTAACTTATGGGTCCAACTTCATGCGGATCTAGGCGACCTTGTTAGGGTCGTCATTGTCTATCATTACGATCTCAAGTGTAGTGGCATAACCGCCTTCTAGGTTTGAATCTCATTGCAAGGGTCAAGTAGGTTGCCATATTAGCCTTTATGTTTGTTTCTAGGTCACACTGACCCAAAGCTAGGATCATGTGATCAATAAGGTCATCGATCAGGATAGATGTCTATGCATGAACCTATGATTTTTGGCTACCTCCAACTCTCACAAATGATTCTGCCGGCATTATGATGGACAGAGTTGTTATGTCAGATTCCTCCACTTACCAGTAGGATTGAACTTGTTCATTCCATGTTGCTATGAGTTCTCTTGTTTTATTGGGACTGACTAGAGAAAGATGATCCCTATCATTACTATCCCTCGCATGAATAGGAGCATTGCATGGCCCTCACATTCTCTTAAGGGCTTTTGATGATATGGTTGTTTTCTCAACTATTTCAATGCTATATATGGCCCCAACACGAATGGGAGCGTTGTATGTCTCTCGCATTCTCTAGGATTAACCACTGATGAGGGTCATCCATTCTCATTGTAACATAAGGACTTGGTTCTTTTCTTATTGTAAGGAGATGTTATAGCGGTCTCTAGTGGCCTGCTGATTAATATGGACACATCTTATATTTCCCTTAATGAAGACTTTATGGTGAGCTGTTGATATGCCATGACTATGTTTAGGTCTGCAAGCACTGGTATACCTATTAAGATGTTATAAGCAGATGGACAACCAACTATGGAAAAGTTTACCTGAATCTTCATGGAGTGGAGTTCGTCGTCGAAGGTGACTATGTGTGAGGTCGATCCTAAAGGAACAATCCAGCCTTTGAATCCATAGACGGGTAAGGAGCAAGGCGTAAGGCTTGATGGTGAGATTTTCATTTAGTCAAAGCATTCTTGAGTATTATGTTGACAGAGCTGTCCCTATCAATGTAGACCCAATGTACTTTGGCTAGCAACCTAAAATGATTTGACCATGGGGTTAACGATGGACGTTGTCAACACCACTCTTGTCTCTAGCCAAAAAGTTGATGTCCGCTATGTCTTCTTCACTACGAGGAGTCTTTGGGGTCTAGAGCTCGACTAAGTAGATTTGGTTATTCAAGGGGAGCTCCCTCCTATATTCGGCTTGTGCTCCCCTACTACTTCTAGCCACTTGAGGACTACTACAAATCGATAATATTTTGGTGATGCACATGACCGCATTATTGTTGTCGGTCCATTAAGGTAGGGTAGAGTGTTTTGTCAAACATTTATTTATTCAACCTAATGTCTCATTTATTGCAAAAGTAAACCCTTGTGGATCAACCGCTCAACCTCTTCATTTAGGTGGCAAAACTCATTCCTTGAGTGGCCGTTAAATTGATGTAGCTCATAGTATTTCCCACTACGTCGGGGCTCCTTTTTTTTGCCCTAATCAGGTAGGAGGAGGTCTTTGGTAGGGTGCGCAGTCTTGGGTGGCGGGATAGATGATTTCCATATCACGAGTTCATGAGGCATAATTGGCGTACCTGAGTTTGAATCAAGAACCATCCTCGATGCATTTCTTTCGACTTTCTTGTCATATTATTTCTACAATGGTTCTCTTATCGTGAGTTTCTTTTGTTGACACTTCTTACCTCCTCGTCACTATTGGATAAGTGTGCCTCTTACACTCGCATGATGCCGTTAGTTCTTTTGGAGAAAGTTAGTCAAGGATAAAGAGGGATACTTTTGTAATTCCTTCCATATGTTGGGCTGGGGCCTCACCCTAGAACTTAGAGCGACCACTAGGCCATTCTTGTCCACTCCTCTTGCATAGGTCAATTCTTTCTTAAAGTGGTTGACATAGGAGCGCAATGACTTATTCAACTCCTATCTTATGTTCCATAGCTCGCTCTCTATCATAATTTTGGTTTCGTAAGGCAAAGAAGCGAGTCTTGAAATCTATACATTGCTGGGACTGGAAGTGAATACCATCTACTTGAAGATGTAAAAACCAACAGAGGCTGGTATGGTAAAGGTCGAGGAAAATAAGGGGCATTTGTGTTTTCATAGAGCTGACCGGATTGGGTAATGGAATTGAAAGTCGTAATGTGATCGGACTAGCCGACACTTCCATTGTAATTTTCGATAGAGGGTACAACATACATCCGGTGAATGTATGTATTCAAAATCTCTTCAGAAAAGGATTCCTCATTCTCATCATTAGACAAACCCTCACTCTCATTGTTCCTAGTATGGATCCTTAACATCGATCTATTGTCATAGATATGTCATTTCTTTTTGGAGGCCCCCTCCATATGATGTGGTATATGCATGACCTCTTACTAGGAATGGACTTCTTTAATGTCTCATAAGTTAAGGAGATCGGTGGTGCTGATACAATGATGGGGAATGGTAATGATGAACAAGGGTGGCCGATCTCTGGTTCTTACTGATAGAGGGTGATCTAAAGTGCCAAGCCCGCCTTTCATAGGACTTGGGGCTAGGAACCTCCCTATAGTTTCAGAAGTGGACCAGGAGCTCTTTTTACTCATGGTTTCTTACCCGTACTTCCCCATTGAGATGATAGAAGCATAAGTCAAACCAGCATCTACTACTCGAAGGCGGTCAAATGCATAACATCTTTCTATGAAGGAGGAGTGGCGGGCGGCCTAGGCTCCTTGATGTAGCGCTTGTTGGGTACATGATCATTGTAGGAAAAGTCGTGCTCATACCTAGGATGCACGTCTCTATCATAGACTGGAGTGACCCCAACAGGGTTCTCTAATACAATCCTCTCGTAGGCATCATGCATTATGTTGTGCTCAAGACAATGGGCTGCATAGGGGACCAATCTGTTATTCATGGGACTACGGGACATATTTAACTATCTTGGGCACCTACTCAAGCCTTAAGTTAATTCAAGCCATGGACAATCTACCCAATACTAGTTCGACCATTAACTAGGCCTAGCCATACGTTGTTGCTCAAACCTGGAATGCGATAGAAAAACACTAGCTCCAATAGAATTATAGGATTGAATTAACCCTATAGGGGGTGAATAGGGTTTATAAACATTCATAGATAAATAAAAATTGCAGCACAGATAATAGTAGAGCAAATGCGGAAATAAAAATAACACACAAGCTTAGCTAGCTTAGGCAAAACCCACATACTGCTGCCCCTAAGGTTTCTACTAGGAATTAAATAATATGATGCTTACGGACTCTGTAAACTTGCAACCATTGCTAACCTGATTGTTCTAACCCTATGCTCAAAACCATGCCACAAATCAGCCAATAAGTTGGGAATTCTCAAACTACGCCCCGTAGTTCGTACCTATTTAAAAACTAGATTTTTTTTAAAAGTTAAAAGAAAATTATAATTAAAAAAGGAAACCCTAAACACAAATTCTAATTTAATTCTTCTCAAGCAAAAGTATATAACGGCCCAATAAAATATGCATTTGCCTCTTTTTTATGTTCAGCCCATATCTTCTTCTAGTCCATGCTATCCATTCCACTTTCTCTTCGTTCTTCAAAATTAAGGTTCCTGGATATTGAAGCTGCCATTTTGAATTTGAAGCTTTGAATCGCCTTTACTTCCTCGTTGATTGCTCTCTTCGGTTTGTTGGCGTTTGATGATTGCGGACACTTCACTGAGTCGGGTAATTCTTCAACTGAGGTTTTGGTATGGTTTCAAATTTTCTAATTTAGATTATGTTGTTTTTAACTCGACTGACTTGCCAATGATGATTTTGGGTGATATTTATAGGAATCGATTTCCTATATTTTGGTATATACCTTTGGCTCTGAAAATTTCAAAGTTTGATTTCGATTTAAACTTGACGGTTGATTTTCTAGTTAATGATTTGATCCTTTTCTGACTTGGTCATTGCTATGATACATGCATATGTATATATATATATATATATATTAAACAAGTTTGACCTTGGTTGATTTCCTCTGATCAAATGGTTTATAAATGCTTAAATTATTCATTTTAAATTCTCTGCTATATTCTTGAATATAGTTTGACACTGTCAATCTTGGCATTTGATCGAATATATTCATCACGTTGATTCTGCCTTGACTTGTTAATAAGCTGCTCTAAACTTAATTCTGTTAATTTTTGAAATGATTGTTTACCATTTCTAGTTTCATTCTTGATTTTCAATCATTGATGCTAACACTTGCTTGCTACCTGATATTTCACATATATAATTATACGTATATATGTATGTTTGTGTTCCTATATTGAGTCTAAACCCATGCATCTGACATATATTTTGATATATATGAACTGTATGCATTGTCTTCATTTATGTCTAGTTCGTACATATGCATATCTCTGAAACAGTTGCACCTTGATATTGTTCGCTAGGTGGTATTCAAGTGTGCATGTTGATGCTTATTTATTGCTGCTAGTTTTTACTTCCTGATGGCCGCACTAGTTATAGACCGTGAAGACTATGATCTTTCATGTGTATACATAAATATGTATGTATGTATATTTGTGTCTCATCCTTTCTTGATTTGTTGCATAGCTTTGTGTGATGCTTTGTTGCTCTTGAATATGTCTTGCTGTAAATTCTTTCAATGCTGATATGCTGGTAATATTTGTGTCATTTTTCATTGCAAATTCACACCGCTTCTTTGATTTGCTACTCTTCTGCCCAAGTGGTCACTGTCCTTACATGTACACTGCTACTTCCTTGCCTTGTATTGATATCTGGTGCTTATATGTGTTGCATTAGTTGGAGTATTGTACCTTGTATGTTCATTCTTGTCCCTGCAAGTTGCTGATACAAGTGCGGATGCATTTTGTATATGTGCACGGCCCTATGGTATGTACAGTGATATGCTATGCATGTCATATGCTGCTCATATACATTTATTTTTAGTCCATGTATAAAATATGAAAATAAACAACCCAAATAATTGGGGCAATATTAAAGCACAATTATATTTATATTTTTGCAATTTAGGTTTGTTTCTTTTCCATTTTACTACGTTGTTTATTTGATAGAGATAGAGGATGACTGAACACAAGTTGGAGCAAGCAAATCAATATCTAAATTGAGTGTGAGTGAGAGAGAGCAAAAGGGTGTAGAGAAATTGAGTATATGAGGGTATGGACATTTTTATAACAACAAATTGTATTGTAATTGAAAATTTAAAGTATGGTGGAAACAAATAATGTATATTATTTAAAATTTAAATAAAATATTTGTTCAAGTAAATTCCAAATCAATTATTTTATTCTGCAAATATTTATTTAATTCTGTGAAAAAATAGTACAATAACAAACACATTTAACGAATATATATGTCTATTATCATCAAACAAAAATCATAAACCGTTATACTCTACAAGCATCATTTATTTGTGGCCCTTTGAGTTATCAATCTCATTCTCACCGTTATTTCGCATGGTACTATTTTTAAATAGAGTTTTTTAAGGAGAATAAGTGACAAAATTTGAGAGCTTTTTAGGGGAGATCCTCCTTCTAATGCCAAGCCGTTGACTAAAACTTTAGCTAACCTCGGAATTGTGATTGGAAGTGATATTAACTAGGTTTATCGCTAATAACATGATCGACAAATTAAAATGAGAGAAAATGTGAGACGGTGAATGCTAAAACAAGCAAAGAAACACATGGTTTGGAGTGGTTCGATCAAGAATGATCTACGTCCACTATGGTAGTAATTTTTATTGCTTTGAATTTTTGTTAGAATTGCTTGTTTACAAGAGTTAACAATAAGTGCAAAAATTTGATCCTTGTATAAGTGCATTCAAAATCATATTTATTAGAATTGAAATCTAGTTTGGATGGTTCAAATTGATATGTCAATCCTAAGTTTCCTCTACATCGTTGATGGTGTTGAATGAATCAGATGTTGACTGGCTAGGATACCAACTGGGCTGAATGGTCTAGATGATTGCCAGCTGGCTGACTGTACCAAAGCATGCTATTATCATGAAGGATGACAGGGAGCAAAGAGGTTGTTGAAAAGTAACATTGTTGCCATGTGGGCAGTGAAAGAATGGAATGGTTGCTACGTAGTGCCACTTTTGTCAGATGAATTATGTTGTATATGTTAATCTTTCAATGGAACAGTGCAAATTCGCTTCCTTTTGTAATGAAGGTCAGGCGCTTTTGGTAGAGGCTTGTCAAGTCAGGAAAAAATGGATACAGAGCAGTAGGTCCCTTGGTAAGTTATGGGGTAGAGAGGACCTATTAGTAGAGGAGAGTTAGAGAGTGGTCCCCGTTATGCGGGAAAGTACCGTTGGTCGGCTATCTCTCTATTGAGAGCACTTATAGTTAGGCTACTACCCAAAGTCTCTGATCGCATAAATGTTGTAGTCTTTTATGGGCCATATATGGTATTTATGAACATAATGGGTCGGACATGGTGAGGCCTAGGACATATGCGCAAGACGAGAGCATTGGGAAACTAGCGGGTCAGTCTATTTATTACTTTACGATAAAAATGAACAATAGGAGTGAACAATGTATTTTTTACACGAGTGATGTGAGAATAAGAATAAATTAACTTTAGAGATTTGGACTTATCTCCAATTATTTCACATTTCTACTATTTTTTGAAATATCCCCGCTATAGCTTTTTGCACATCCACCATTATAAATCGTAAGCACTTTAACCGCACAGATTCGACCCTTATAAAAATAAAATAAAATTACTAAATTGAATTTTTTATAACTATCGTTCTTCTCTATCCTTTCACGTACATTTTTATTTGGTAAATGATTCTTTTCATCTTAAAATTCCTGGTTTCCTAATTTAAGAAGGAAATGTTAATAATTATAATCGATGAGTAGTACTTATCTCAATCTTCGTCACAACTAAATCATGAAGGAAAATTCACCTTAAGCTTCATCTGATCTATGTTCATCTCTTCATCTCAATATTCATGTCAATTAAGATGAGGATAACTTATAAAAATGTTTATCTTTTCATTTCAATTATAATAATTGAAAAGATCTGTTCCAAAATTACTAAAGCCACAACTAAGGAAAGAGCGATTGTTTTTCTAGTGATGGTGGAATAGAGTTTGGATGCTTATAAGGTGAGAAATTTGGTTTAATGAAAGGAAAGAGGAAAGGAAATAGGAAGGTTATTCTAAGTGAAGATTTAATATTTTTATATAATAAACATGTCCACACTCATCATTTCTCACCTTATAATAAACACCTCTACATGTCTTGGGTCCCATCAAAGATTTGTTACGTCCTATTATGCACTATTTATCTCAAGCACGATAAAGACATATAAGAATTGATGTTCCCCAATCATACTAAGTAGGCATCCCAAATGTCATGGATGAAACTATTACTACATTACTAGTGGATATAATAGAGTATGAATTTTCAAAGAATAAGTTACTAATCACAAAAGCATAAATGCTACAGTTATCTCCAAATTTTATATAAGATCATGCTTATATATGAATAAATTTAAGATATTCTCACAACCACCATCTCAAATATGCATGTTCCCTATGTAACAAGATAACATCACCATAATAAGAAATAAGTTACTTAATGCCTCTTTGAGTTGAATTGCTCGTCATGTGGCAATGATGGTACACATCTAATAGCAATCTTAGACAACATAGAAAATAGTGGAGTAGTTGCATATCATCCAAAGGGGAAATAAAATCTATGAGTTTTCTTGTATCACTGAACCGCCAAGACACCATATAATTAAACATCATTAGTTAACATAATACTCTTGTGCCTGTAAAAAATTGAACATTAACTAAAATTACTTCAAATAAAGAATTCAATGTGAACATAAGGATAATAACTTACCAAAGAAATATTCAAATCTAGTGGCTCCTAATTAACTTTGACTAATGTGCTCATAGTCGATATTTATAATCCTTCGGTACATTCAAAATACACTAATAGGGGAACCCCCAAGAATGAGTAGTTCTAGCCTAATCTATGTCACAAAAATATTATTCTTTTTATTGACGAATCATGAAATTGTAAGGTATTTGAATGTATCAGACGTGCTAACTATACTACATTATGTAATATGTTCTCTATATATTACAAAATAAATAGAGGACTATGTGGCAAGAACTTGGTAAGATATTTAATATGATATCTGTAATACGTAGTCCACATGTTACAAAGTTGATGCACCACATACATTAATTATTAATTTTCTATGTTAATATTTATGAAATTTATCACTAGTTATTTATTTTCTATGCACGTATTTCTAAACATTCATTTAATTTAAAAAACATTAACAAAAAACATACAACCATATCATCTTACATGTTGATATGCACTTTGTTGTTCGGAACTATTTTATAGCCCTTCAACTCCATAGCTGCATCGATGTATGTGTATATCCAAAACTTCATCCCTTAACAAAAAAAATTATCTTTCTATGACTCGGAAAATTAGCCAACCTTATGTCTTGATCCATACATCCTCGATATCTATGTCGTTCGGCACTTCTTTTACCATCATCTCCCTTTCTGATATCTCCACAATTTCTGCACTTGTTTCCTCTAGAAATATTTTCCAGTCCTAGATCAAAAGTGCCAAGAATTCTCTATAAGGTGAAGAACCTCCATGTAACGACCCAGAATTTTCGATTCTGAAAATTCCAGATAGTTACAAAAAGAAGAAAGACAAAAAAGAAGAAGAAATAGAAACACAATGTAGATTCTCACATTCGCAGCGGATCAAAATATACTATCAAATAATTCCAGTTTACAAAGAATACTGTATCTGTCAGTTATATTTTAATACATCAGAGTTACACATATACACAACCACTGGACATATACAAATCAACATATCTTAGATAAACAGAAATATATCACAACAGAAACACTCCATAAGTTTCTGTCATCCAGCTCGTCTCCTGAGCTCCAGAACGTCCGTACCTGAAAATCTATAATACTCAGTCTGACCCGAGCATTACGTCAAAGTAACACCCGAGTCAGGCTGGAAACCAGCATAAGTAAACCCATCTCACAAGGAATACTAATGCATAAACTTATTTACAACCCGGGTAACTCATACTTCACAACGAGTTCTCAACTTATTATAGTCAACGCTTATTTCATTTATCTTCATCTATGTACCCCTACAAAGTTAAAATGGTCCAATTACTTAAATCATTCCATCCAACCTATTTATTTCACATATCAACTCTATAAGGAATTTATAGAAGATTTACAAATCGAAGTGGTTTCGGGTATTCACAAATGCCCGACTCCGGTCTCTTCGAATTCCATGTCATCTTAACCCAAATTATTCAAATGAAATACCCTTCAACTTAAATATAGGATGTCACTATTTCAACCCAACATTTCAAATCACATAGCATCACACATCACATACCAAAGGTATCAACTAATCTAAGGCACACAATATCATTCCATCATTCGTGAGCAAGATTAATCAACCATACCATCTCTAATTAATTTAATTAACCACAATTGAATTAAATTAATTACTTTAATTACTTTTAAATCCTGCTTATTAATTAATTTCAAACCAATTAGTTAATCATCCAATAATCATCCATCTTAATTAATCCTCCTCGATTAATTATTCTTTAATTACAAAAATTAATTAACCTTTAATTAATTACACAAATTAATTACCTTATAATCACTTGCATTGATTAATTATCCTTTAACTAACCATACTCATTGATTTACTAACCCTTCATAAATTTCTTCAATTAATCAATTCTTTAATTAATTACACTGAGCAATTAATCCTTAATTACTTCCCTTAAGTAATCTAATTTTAATTACTTTCATCAAGTAATTATTCCTTTGGTCAATTATCCTCTGTTAATTAACCTTTAATTACTAATTTACTTAACCCTTTAATCACTAATTAAATTAAATCAATCCTTGATAAATTTATCCTTTAACTTAGGTAGTTAATCTCTAATTACTAATCAATTTATCCTTAATTATAAATTAATTTATAAATTAATTAATCTCTAATTAATTAACTCAGTTATTTAATTTACTTAATTAATCTCAACCATTAAAACCTTGATTAACTTTTAAGGTAAACCATTTCCTTAAAAATGACAAAATTATCATTAACATTTTAAACTTGATTTAGTACATTACATAAACACTTACCATTTGAGACAACTCTAAACTACCATTTCATTAGACTTAAAGTTTGAAAACCCAAATACCCGAGAAGATCTCAGGTCTACTCGAGTTAAACCCGAGTTTTTTCACCATTTTCCCCCAAGTTCCCTCTTCTTCTTCATATTCACATCTGTTAGAAATTTGAGAAACCTGTTACGCGAAAACCGAATGAAGACCCAAGTAAAACCCATCTTTCCCCGAGCACATTCTCGAGAACCCAAAGCTTCCAGACATCAACCCGTGCAAGCGACCAACTGTGCACATGCACCCACTACCGACGAACTTCCTTCACCTGAGACAATCACCAACAAGTCGCCTATCGACCATTCATTCGATTACAACATCCCAAAACCCTGATGAAACACGAGAATGAAAAAAATAGTTCAAGCTTCCAGACAAAATAATTCTCCGACCATCGATTGCCTCATCCGGGCGATGCCGACCATCGAAAGCCTCGAAACTCCAGCTACGACACCTCTAGCCTCCACGCTATCATTTCCCCCAGCCACGTGCAGCTCGATGCACTAACGTAGCCACGGTGATCGAATTTCCGACCATCGACAAAACTAGGGTTAAAACCCAAATTCGCCTATCGCCGACGCTACGACGAACTGGAACACCTGCCACCATTTTTCCCAACTTCGACGTGCCTTCCTCCACCTTCAATTGAAAAACCGACTTTCAAAACTTCACCTATCGCCGGAAATTGGTTAAAACTCCCTTTCCTGGCCATCTACAAACTGGTCTTGACATACTAAACTAAAAATCACCATTTTAATCTTAAAAATCCTACTTTTTAGAGATGATTCAAGTTACATAATTGGATCGACAATTTACAACATTCGAATTTAACATATTTTAAATTTTCCTCTGTAAAACAAATTTTCCAGAAACAATATATCACCACCATACTTAAAACTATTTTTAGATCTTAATTTACGTATAAACAAACTTGTTTTGTTTGAAGACTATGGCCTAACAGAGACCGGGGAAGAAGAATTTGAATTTTTACTTTATTTTGAACTCTGTACTTTGGAAACAGAGATGAACAGACACCCAAATATGCACAGACAAGATATATATATACACACACAGGGATTCATATCTATATATAAACACGCAGCACAAACATCATCTAAAAATTCACATGCACTAACATTTATTACCCTAAGCAATTTAGTTAAGTGTTTACTCACCTTCTTTCTTGAACAGAGCATTGCTTTTGCAAATAAATTTGCTGCTAGCTTTCTCTGCTTTGATTTTAATCCTTCTTCCTTTCATCTTGGTCTTCTTTTTATTTTGTTGTGAAATGGTGGTATGGTTTCTGTTTTAACTTGGTTCGAATGAAATGATGTAAGAAGAAAGGCAGTGATATAGGTACATTTATAAGGAGTGAAGTGTATTTAGTAAGTTACATGCTGAGACTTTTGTTTCCAGGCTTTTCATATTTTTTCTTTTTCTTTTGTTTTGCTTTATAACCTTGACCTGATTTTAATTTGACTTGATTTGATTTCATTAAAAGTTTTGAAGTTATGTTTTGTAAGCTTGGATGTGATGCTTTGTGTGCTTGAGTTGAATGGCAATTATTGTGTGTTCCCTCTTTTGCTTACACCTATCTTCATATAAATTTGTGTGTGTATAATATATATATGTGTGTGTGTGTGTGTGTGTGTGTGTGTGTGTGTGTTCTTATGTATATATGTATTTGCCATCTTATATATACTTATACTTATACATATCCTTCTAAGCAATTCTTATGTATAGTTTGTTATTATGTTCACATTTTTTTTCAACTTCCATATATATTATTTCATATGGCATGCAACCATATACTTTCATACTCATATACTTATATATATACATATCTTTAATATGTTTACTCTTATTTATTTATCTATTTATGCTTATCTATACATTGCTTTATTATATATATATATATATATATATATATATATATATATTCACATTCATACTTTTACAAACTTTACTTCATGTTTCATACAACAATGTATAACCACTTATATTCTTGCACTCCTATTTCTTAATCATATATTTTATTTTATTTTATTTTTATTTTTATTTTAAGCTTAAGTATCATCACTTAGATTATATTCTTATGTACATATACACACTTATATTTTGTGTTCAAAAGGTAGAGTTTTATTTTTAATTATCTTTGGGATATTTATTTGAATTCCCAAAACATAGTTTCCTTCAAAATGCATATGTGTATATATAAATAAGTAGTCAATAGCCAGAATAAAATATTTATTTCCTACAAGATTTATCACATCCATAGATTTTTATAATCCAATATTTATTTTAGTTTTTTTTCGAATCAATTTATACACACACACACACACACACATATATATATATTCAGATATTTTTAATTATCAGAAATTCAGTGGTTAGACCCATTAAAATTAATATTACGATAAATTTAAATCAGTTAATCACCCGGTTATCCGACACCAAAAACCCAGATCGTCACATTCCTCCCCCTTTGAATCTTTTCGTCCTTGAAAAGGAACAAAGCCAGAATTATTAAAATGCTTAAAATCAGATAAATTTTCTTTGATCATTTTAAAATACTTTAAAAATCTATATAATATTACTAAAATAGTTTTTATAAAAATACTTTTATAACTCGATGTTTCGACAAGTCCATCCTTATTATCATAGAAATTTGGTCATACGTTGATCAGACGTAGGACAAAAAATCTATAAGTACTTGGTAAACCCGTTTTCAACACCCAGTGAAAATACTTGGAAAATAATTTTACTGAATATATAGAAAATATTTTTGAAAATAGAGGAAATATCTTTGGTGAGAATGCTCTGGAAATCATCACCCCCATCCATGCTCGCAGTTAACCCGATGGTTACGTTGTCATCCCGGCAAAATCCATTGATAACTGTAGGCCTCCGCGCTCTCGATTACGCCATGGAACCCGCTACAGATCGCAGTTATACCCGGGCTTTACGTTGCTATCGCAGCAAAATCCCATATAACTGTAGGCATCAGCGCCCTCGAATTTCGCTGCCAAAAGAATAAAACTCCTCCACTCGACCATAGATCGCAGTCTACCGATGTTACGTTGCCATCCCGGCAAAATCAAGTGTAGACTGTTGGCACTTACCTCCACACGATTTCCGCTATGGTCCACACAATAGATCGCAGTGACATCGAGTTATACTGTCGTCACAGCATAACCCAAATGCCCATGTAGGCATCAGCGCCCTCGACTTTCGCTACCCAACAATCCTCAGGAACTAGTTTGTCCGGACTCCTCACAGGATCAACTTTAGAGCCTTTCCCTCTTTGAGGCTCAAGGTAGAACCACCCTGTGGCACTCCTGAGAAGTTCATTCCAAGGGAGCGCCTTTTTCCCCAGAGCCACTTTCAAAACACATAATACTATACACATATAATATTTTCCAAATCATACCCCTAGTATGAATCTCATATAAATCTTCTTTCTCAAAATCGATTATCCCAAAATCGATACCTTTCAAATCACGCTTTCCAACTTTCCAAAATTGATTTTTCTCAAAATTCAAAAGCCTTTCCAAATCCAAAGGTTCCCAAAACCTTTCCTCAAAATCATTTTCACAAAATCCTTTTAGATATACATACATACATACATATATATATATATATATATATATATATATATATATATATATATATATAATAAATTGGAAAATCTTTGAATCAATTCATACTTGTATAAATTCCTTTTTTTATACTTCAAATACTTCAAAACCCTTTTCTTCTGGCAATAGATTCGACAAGGGGAGTTTTCCATATATAACAAAGATATATAACTTTGTTTATTCCAAATCAAATTTTCACTTTATTTCATCACATATTTTTTTCAAAATATATTTCAAAAATCATTTTACATTTCTTGTCCTCAAATTCCAATACTAATTCCATTTAGACCCGTACGATGTACACATATCATCCGTACGCTATACCAATTTGATCGCTCACTCGATCACACAATTTCACTTCCGAACTAGTATCATCCACCCGACTTCCTAGTGCGGACTCAGGTCTGGTTTCTTGATCAGAAACAGTCATTCTCCTTGCATAGTCATAACTATGATAGAGAATTTCTAGAACCAATCAAAAATCCATATCCAGGTTCGCCGTCGAAGATTGAGTGAAAAATCCCAACTCGAAGCGATATACCATCTCGAAATTCTGTGCTCGAAACCGGATCAAATCACTATACGAATAGAATAATATACGTGCATCCTATGTATTTATTCCCATTGATTATCAGTTAAATCAATTTCCTTTCTATTCATCCTCACTTTGATTTTATTCACTTATTCACATTTTCCTTAATCCTCATTTGGATTATCACTTCAATTCTTATCTCAGTTGGGTATTTAATCAATAACAGTTTGAACTCCGACCAGTTTATATTTAGAAAATAGCTTGAAAAATTTAAAAATAGACAAGTGGTTGAAAAATAATTATTAGTTTGTAAAATAGCTGTAACATAGTTATGTATTGATAAAATAGTTATAAAGTAGTTAAATAGTTATAGAAATTTTAAATAATTGCAAAATAGTTGTAAAATAGTAATTAATTTGTAAAAGAGTTGAGAAATAGTAATTACTTTATAAAACAGTTGTAAAATTGTGAAATAGTTTAAAAATAATTATAAAGTAAGTATAAAATAGTTTGGCATTAAAAAGAAAGGTTGTGAATAGCTTGGAAAAATAGATTTAAGAAAACCTATACTAAAAATAATTTGTTGAAAATAGTTTTAAAGTCAAACAGTTTCACTACCCAATCTTTATTCCCATCAATTCAGTTTTAATTTTCCACTTTCAATTAAATTGACTCAATTCCAATTTAGATAACTTCAGTTTCCATTGAAATTGATTTAATCTCAATTCAAGTTGAATTAACCTCAATTCTTTTCAAATTTAAATCAAATTCCATTTGAATTTGAAAATATTCTACTTCGGTTTCCTTTCAAATTTAAACCAATTCAAATTTCCTATTTGAATTTTAAACTTATCCATCTTAAATCACAATTCCCATTAATTCAAATCAAATTCAGTTTGAACTAATTCAATTTAAATCTCAATTTTAAACCATCTCGAATTATATAAATTCGAGTTAAATTTTTAAATGTTGATTTAATCAAATTATCCCTTTTTTTAACCAACAATCTAAATCTTTAAACAATTAAATTTTGAGTCCAAATTTCAAAACTCCATTTAAAATTTTCTTCATAATAATAGATATATCCAATTTATTCCCAATTTCAATTTCGAAACCAATCCTTAACAATTTAAATTTCCAAGTTCCTTTTGAATATTTAAATCTCAAATTCAAAGTGGTTTCATCTCCTTAATTTCAAATTTTAATTTCCTTTTTTATCTAAATAATGGATATATCACCACAATCCATCTCTTCATTCATTTAAACAAATCCAATTCACAATCTAAAGATTATTAATAACAATAGGATAATATTATCCAAGAAGTTTTAAAACATCCATTTTCAATTTCCAAATCTCAAACCCATTTTGAGATCACACAAACTTCCCATTCGAATCAACCATTTAACTTTCCAAGTTAAATCCCAATTTATTTTTGAAATTTCCAATTCAGGTTGCTTGTTAACTTATTTAACTTTCCCAAAGTTAAATTCAATTTACTTAATCCAGCCAACCTTACCCAATTTGAATTCCCATTTCAAATTTTAAACTTCACATTAATAATCTTATAAGTTCAAAAACTTATCACCTTGGATATCACATCTCATTTCAAATTTAAAACTCAACATTTAGAGTTTTTTCAAACCATTTTTGATATTATGTATATTCCTCATATATACATATTATTTTCTTTACACACTAAGTTATCCTTAAATTTTAAACCACTCTTGGTTTTTAATTCAAAACAAATTTTCAAACAACCCTTGTTTTCAACAAGTCTCTTTTATTCAAATAATACTTATTTATTATTTCTTTAGCACTTTTAAACAAATTCCAAATTTTCCGGCTTAGATTTAAAACTTCACAATCTAGATCATCTTCAGTTTCAATTTATAAGTCATACTTATCTAAAAAATTTCATTTGCTTACTCACTAATACACATGTTATTATTAAACACGACAATCATTTATGATAATAACCAAGATTATCATATCTGGAAACCAATTCATTATTATCTTATTCTGAAACTTTTTTTCAAATTCAAGATTTAATTTCAGTTTGAATCCATTTCAAACTTACCTTTATTTAATTCCAATTTGGTTATATTCCTATTAGCACTTAATTTTATTCCAATAATTTAACAACCAATTACCTTAACATTTATTGGTTAAGAAATATTGCTTTATATATATATATATATCAAAATATATTCTTATATAAAATCATTTAAAATCTTTATATCAGAAAATAACAAGTATGCTTTCATATATATATATATATATATATATATATATATATATATATATATATATATATACACACACTCAACTCATTCTAGGGTACTATTGACCCTATCCTTAATGAGTACACCCACCATAACCAAGGTTCTCGCTTAACCTTCAGCTCTGATAGCAAATGTAACGACCCAGAATTTTCGATCCTGAAAATTTCAGATAGTTACAAAAAGAAGAAAGACATAGAAGAAGAAGAAACAGAAACACAACGCAGATTCTCACATTCGCGGTGGATCAAAATATAATATCAAATAATTCCAGTTTATAAAGAATACCGTGTCTGTCAATTATATTTTAATATATCAGAGTTACATACATACACAACCACTGGACATATACAAATCAACATATCTCAGACAAAAACAAATATATTACAGCGGAAACACTCCATAAGTTTCTTCCATCCATCTCGTCTCCTGAGCTCTAGAACGTCCGTACCTGAAAATCTGTAATATTCGGTCTGACTCGAACATTACATCAAAGTAGCACCCAGGTCAGGCCGGAAATCAGCGTGAGTAAACCCATCTCACAAGGAATACTAATGCATAACTTATTTAAAACCAGGGTAACTCGTACTTCACAACGAGTTCTCTACTTATTATAGTCAACACTTATTTCATATATCTTCATCTATGTACCCCTACAAAGTTAAAATGGTCCAATTACTTAAATCATTCCATTCAACCTATTTATTTCACATATCAACTCTATAAGGAATTTATAGAAGATTTACAAATCGAAGTGGTTTCGAGTATTTGCAAATGACCGACTCCGGTCTCTTCGAATTCCATGTCATCTTAACCCAAATTATTCAAATGAAATACCCTTCAAATTAAATACAGGATGTCACTAATTCAACCCAACATTTTAAATCACATAGCGTCACACATCACATACCAGAGATATCAACTAATCTAAGGCACACAATATCATTCAATCATTCGTGAGCAAGATTAATCAACCATACCATCTCTAATTAATTTAATTAACCACAATTGAATTAAATCAATTACTTTAATTACTTTTAAATCCTGCTTATTAATTAATTTCAAACCAATTAATTAACCATCCAATAATCATCCATCTTATTTAATCCTCCTCGATTAATTATTCTTTAATTACAAAAATTAATTAACCTTTAATTAATTACACAATTAATTACCTTATAATCACTTACATTGATTAATTATCCTTTAATTAACCATACTCGTTGATTTACTAACCCTTCATAAATTTCTTCAATTAATCAATTCTTTAGTTAATTACACTGAGCAATTAATCCTTAATTACTTCCCTTAAGTAATCTAATTTTAATTACTTTCATCAAGTAATTATTCCTTTGGTTAATTATCCTCTGTTAATTAACCTTTAATTACTAATTTACTTAACCTTTAATTACTAATTAAATTAAATCAATCCTTGATAAATTTGTCCTTTAACTTAGGTAATTAATCTCTGATTAAATTTATCCTTAATTATAAATTAATTAATCTCTAATTTATTAACTCAGTTACTTAATTTACTTAATTAATCTCAACCATTAAAACCTTAATTAACTTTTAAGGTAAACCATTCCTTAAAAATGACAAAATTATTACAATACATAAACATTTACCATTTGAGATAACTCTAAACTACCATTTTGTTAGACTTAAAGTTTGGAAACCCAAATACCCGAGAAGATCTCAGGTCTACTCGAGTTAAACCGAGTTTTTTCACCATTTTCCCCCAAGTTTCCTCTTCTTATTCATATTCACATTTATTAGAAATTTGAGAAACCTATTACGCAAAAATCAGATGAAGACCCGAGTAAAACCCATCTTTCTCCGAGCACATTCTCGAGAAACCAAAGCTTCTAGACATCAACCCGTGCACGCGACCAACTGTGCACGTGCACCCACCATCGATGAACTTCCGTCACCTGAGACGTTCACCAACAAGTTGCCTATCGACCATTCATTTGATCACAGCATCCCAAAACCTTGATGAAACACGAGAATGAAAACAACAGTTCGAGCTTCCAGACAAAACAATTCTCCGACCATCGATTGCCTCGGCCCGGCGATGCCGACCATCTGAAGCCTCGAAACTCCGGCTACGACACCTCTAGCCTCGATGCTATCATTTCCCCTAGGCACGTGCAGCTCGATGCACTGACGTAGCTACGATGATCGAATTTCCGACCATCGACAAAACTAGGCTTAAAACCGAAATTCGCCTATCGCCGATGCTACGATGAACAAGAACACCTGCCACTATTTTTCCCGACTTCGGCGTGCCTTCCTCCACCTCCAGTTGAAAACTCGACTTTCAAAACTTCACCCATCGCCGAAAATTGGTTAAAACTCCCTTTCCTGGCCAACTACAAACTGCTCTTAACATACTAAACTAAAAATCACCATTTTAATCGTAAGAATCCTACTTTTTAGAGATGATTCAAGTTACATAATTGGACCAACAATTTACAACATTTGAATTTAACATATTTTAAATTTTCCTCTGTAAAACAAATTTTCCAGAAACAATATATCACCACCATACTTAAAACTATTTTTAGATCTTAATTTACGTATAAACAAACTTGTTTTGTTTGAAGACTATGGCCTAACAGAGATCAGGGAAGAAGAATTTGAATTTTTACTTTATTTTGAACTCTGTACTTTGGAAACAGAGATGAACAGACACCCAAATATGCACGGACCAGATATATATATACATATACATAGAGATTCATATCTGTATATAAACATGCAGCACAAACATCATCTAGAAATTCACATGCACTAACATTTATTACCCTAGTTAAGTGTTCACTCACCTTCTTTCTTGAACAGAGCACTGCTTTTGCAAATAAATTTGCTGCTACCTTTCTCTACTTTGATTTTAATCCCGCTTCCTTTGAACTTGGTCTTCTTTTTATTTAGTTGTGAAATGGTGATATGGTTTCTGTTTTAACTTGGTCGAATGAAATGATGTAAGAAGAAAGGCAGTGATATATGTACAATTATAAGGAGTGCAAGTGTATTTAGTAAGTTACAGGCTGAGACTTTTGTTTCCAAGCTTTTCATATTTTTTTATTTCTTTTGTTTTGCTTTATAACCTTGACCAGATTTTCATTTGACTTGATTTGATTTCATTAAAAGTTTTGATGTTATGTTTTGTAAGCTAGGATGTGATGCTTTGTGTGCTTGAGTTGAATGGCATTTATTGTGTGTTCCCTCTTTTGCTTACACCTATCTTCATATGAATTTGTATATATGTGTGTGTGTGTATTCTTATGTATATATGTATTTGCCATCTTATATATATACTTATACTTATACATATCCTTCTAAGCAATTCTTATGTATAGTTTGTTATTATGTTCACATTTTTTTTCAACTTCCATGTATATTATTTCATATGGCATGCAACCATATACTTGTATACTCATATACTTATATATACATATCTTTAATATGTTTACTCTTATTTATTTTTTTATGCTTATTTATACATTGCTTTGTTATATATATGTATATTAACATTCATACTTTTACAAACTTTACTTCATGTTTCATACAACAATGTATAACCACTTATATTCTTTCACTCCTATTTCTTAATCATATTTTTTTATTTATTTTAAGCTTAAGTATCATCACTTAGATTATATTCTTATGTATGTATATAAATATACTTATATTTAGTGTTCAAAAGGTAGAGTTTTATTTTTAATTGTCTTTGGGATATTTATTTTGAATTCCTAAATCATAGTTTCCTTCAAAATGCATATGTGTATATATAAATAAGTAGTCAATAGCCAGAATTAAATATTTATTTCCTACAAGATTTATCACATCCAGAGATTTTTATAATCCAATATTTATTTTAGTTTTCTTTTCGAATCAATTTATATATATATATATATTCAGATATTTTTAGTTATCAGAAATTCAGTGGTTAGACCCATCAAAATTAATATTATGATAAATTTAAATCAGTTAACCACCTGATTATCCGACACCAAAAATCCGGGTCGTCACACTCCAAGCTGATCTGTTTTGACAAAAGATGTATAAAATTAACATCTTCCCACACACTACCTTTAGGTGAAAATTAGGGAGAGGACTCCTTGATACATTAATTTATATATATTGCATTTAATATGTGTATAATAAATTAATTTAGTAAGGGTTCTCCATGATAGAGTTAGAGGTATGCCTCAGGGGAAATTCTGTAATTTATTGTATATATTAACTCTACAATAAAATCTCGTTTGAAATAATAAGCATATGTTTTCCATTATATATTTGTTATATTGTGATAAATTAATGAATCTGAATATATTTAATAGAAAATTCTTAAATAATATATTATGTGATAGTAATTACTAAATTTTTTAATCTTTAGAAATTTACCACATTATATAATAACAAACCGTTTTAAATATTCCTTGTTAAGATGTTTCAAAAACGGATAACGATACATCCGTTGAGACTAGGTTATGTAACGCTTTCTTAATGTTCGACAGTGTATTACTTATGGATATTGGAGGCACCAAGCAGTTATGTACTAATTATTATTGGAGGATTATGGATTGACTCGTCCGAGATTTTCCTAATAGTTAATAACAACTATGTTAGGCAGGAAATCTCGAAGTGACGATATTTACACAGTTCTCTCGATTTGTGAATATTATTGAACTTCAATATGTAAACTCCACTTTGATTATTGTTAAATTGTGGCATGACATCCATCGAATGACCATAATCAGGTTTAAGTTGAAGAATTGGAAGTGAAATAATATTCAATAGAGAATTCGTCACCTAGGTTGTATGAGGTTAATATCATGGTCAATTATAGTTAACTCAGAGTCAAAATATCTAACATGAATGGTACAGTTAGTAATAAATGTTATTATCGAATAAAGGACTTTGTTTATGGACTACAGGAGTAGAATATGGACGATATTGGAGTTGTGACCAAAACCAAATTGCATAAATCCTAAAGTAATATAATGTTGACGAAGACAATTAGTGTAAATAATCATTACTAAAAGGTATCAGTTGAAGTTGTTAATTGGATTTTTCGGATGACATTTATAAGCGATGAATTAAGTCAAACTATCACACCACTACCTAAGGTGATGTGTGAACTTCGAATATTAATCACTAGCAAATTTCACATCCATGATTCGCATAATTGAATCTATTCAGTATCTGAAGCATTGATTGATATAATTGACTTAATAGTTATAAATTAAATTAAATTAATATTTTTTAAATATTAATAATTATTGTATTTATCGCATGGTATATTCAGTAAAGTTGGTTTGCCTCTAGAATTGTCTGGGGCGTTATTAGTGATTTACTGGATACATGTATATATGCTAAATAAGCGCGTGTAGATATATGATATTAATAATAGTTTAAATTAAATTAAAATCAAATAAACTATTAATGGGTTAAATGGGTATTTTGATCTATAATAGAATATAATCAGTGTGGCGAAAAGGTGGGCAAAGAAGGGGTTATGAGGTTTTGAATTGGTAAGAGAAAATTATGTGATATTTTATCTCTAACTTCATCTATAAATTCTACACTGTGGCTACTCTTTTCTTTTTTATATTTTGCTCATCTCTTCATTATTTTGGCCCAAAGCCCCCCATAAACCATTCATCTCCTTACTCCTTTTAACTCCATTGAATTAATTATAATTAAATTCAGTATTTGCATGCCTATCTCTGACAACGTAGCACCCATATCCGAGAGATCAGAGGAAACCATCCAAATCAAAATTTTGAAATGTTGGCTACATCTCAATAGGTATATCCCTTATTTACAATTGAATATATATAAATATACAATATTTATGTAGGATCGTGAATGTATGTTAATGTATATATATCTCCTCTTGTATATATGTCATTGCCAATCCTATTGATATGTTATTTCAATTATTTGGTTATGTATTGATAGTGTAAATTATTTCTAGTACACGTATGCATACATATAAATTATATACATATATATAAAGTATTTTTGGCCTAATGATTTATATATACATAAATAAAATAATTAATGTAAAACTTAATTTTTATAATTTAAAACATTGATTATAAATTTATTTATTCATATATACGTTTAATTCAAATAAAATTATGCATATTATATATAAATACATATTTATTTTGTTTCGGCAATAAATAGTTTAACCAAAACTATACTTATTACATATATATTTATTTAAATGTCATATTGTAATAATAATAATTTTAGATTTGAACAAATACGCGTGTACGCACACACACACACACACACACACACACACACACACACATCTGTGTGTGTATGTGTGTGTTTGAATGAAAAAATATAAAAAATCAAATTTTCTTTCAGCATATTAAAATGAAAAAATTAGCTGAATTATATGTTGTATAAAAATATATTAAAATAATAATAAAAAATTTATCAACTATTTAAATAATATTCACATTAATTGACTAAACTAATATTCACATTAATTAATTATTAACAATATTATTTTTGGTACATTATAAATATTTTAAATTTGCATATACCTTCCATAAAATAATAATAAAATTAATATAGGAAACTTCAGAAACTTTAAATTTGGATCTTAGATCTCATTTTTAAATTTAAATTTGTTTACTAATTCAAATTAGACATTTATTCATATTCAAATTTGAAATATAAACTTAGTTAAAATTTTCTATGATATTTTTTAAATAATATATATATATATATATATATACATATACATACATACATATATATATATATTGAAAATGATAATATTATATATATAGTGTTATAATAATTAGATTTTGAATTTTTATTATATATAAACACATTTTATATCTATGGCCAAAGATATATATAGTTATGTGTAACATCCCATAATTTTATCGTTTTAATTTTTGAATATTTAACTAATTTTAAATATTTGAATAATTGGTTTTTGAAGATTAATAACTTGAGTACAAATATAAGGATTATTCAAATATCTGAATTGTGAATTAAATATTAATCAAATAGATAAATAGCCTTATTTAACTCCTTTTAATTAATAAATACTAATGTCTAACTCATTTTGTAAATTTATTTATGATGTTCAATAGTTAGAGTAAATAACAAGAAAATCAATTATTAATAAAATGACTTGGTTTTATTGACGTTTTATATTTTAATTTATTTGATTTATCTATAATTTTTAATTTGAAAAATATGTAAATTTTCATTTGACAATTTTACGGTAAACGATAGTATTTTTGGAATTTCACAGTGAAACAATCTGTGTATTTATTTGTTGATTTGTGATCATGTCACAATATTGTGTATGATCGTAATATTATTTTTTTTCATTCATGGTTCATACGCAAACAGAATGTTGTGTAGGAGGATACCATGAAACTTTCTTTTAAAAACCTTTTTAGTTCAAATCAAATTCAAATTTTGAAATTGCATTTATGATTATTTGATTGATATAAGGATGGATATGATATTGGCTTATAAATTTTATTTAGATTGTATTGGAAGGAAAGGAAATTAGACTTGTTATAAAAATCAAAGTCCTCTTCACATTTATTTTATTCGTTTCCCACCATCTCATTTTCTTTTCTGTTAACAAATGAAACAGGGTGCGACTATTAACACCCCTGCATTTACTTTTTCCACCCCATTTATAGTATTAAAATTGCAATTCCGTTTTTACTCTCCAGTAATTAATTAGATTTTACTGGTTGAGACTTTGAAAGATTAAAATTTCTAGAGGGAAGGAAGTGATTCAATGACAAACTCCGCTCCTCTTCTTTTTTCTCCTTTGCTCGGATACGGCTGTTGTGTTTTTGATTAAAAAAAGAATGCAGATCAAACTCCAATCACTAATTGAAGAAGACGTTAGAGATTTACTGTATTGTTTCTTGGATATCCTATCTCTCCGTTTGTGTCTCTTCATTACTAGGATTTCATAAAACATTTTTAAGAAGAAAAGAAGCAATATAAAAAAAATAACACAACGAAGAAAGCAAGTGTAAATGGGGATGGATAATTTTGGAATAATTAGGGTGGCTAAATGAAAACTTGGGGTGAGAGTTTTTTTATTCAAAGTAATGGCATGGGAAAATCAATTATAAGGGTGTTAATAGACGCACCCAATGAAATATTGGCCATTGCTTTCCTTGGCCATTACTTTCCTAATTTAAACTTGTCCCATATGTAGTGAAGCAAAGGTTAGAATTTCTAGTGGCTAGAGGAGGAATTATATGTCGTGGTTGTTTTTGATGGGTTTGTGGCATTGGGAGGTAGCCGTAGTTGGAGTTTGACGAGGTGCGATCAAGAAACAGGGTTCGCGATTTTTGGCCTAGGCGTGGAGATAGCGGGACGACGAAATCTGCTGTGGAGTGTCATGGTTCCATAATTGGGTCGGGCTAGTCGAGTGCTTGGAGAGCAACACGTAAGCGAAGATGGTTCATCGAACAAAGGTTTGGGGCTCCGTTTCATAGGCGAAACATGCACAACATGGGGTGTGATATTGAGTACAAGCTAGGTGGTTATCACTTGGGGAAGATGTATTATTGTCGAGTAATTAAGTTAACAGAGGTAATTAGTGAATTTATATAATTATTTAAATCTGAAACCTTATAAATTTACTACTATTACGTATGAGGTCAGATTTGGATGCGGTTAGTTGCTTTGGACTCGTAAGAAGTATAGTTTTGCAATAGAACTGATTTTGTGGAATTTGGAGCTATTTGAATTTTGGGTTAAAATTTGATTTTAGACCAAATCAAAATGAAAGCGTTCGTTGGAATTTTGATAAGTTTACTCACCTCTAAATAAATTATATGATATCTGTGTTGGTATAGGTTACTGTTGAATGCTTGAATGATAGTTTATATTGTTGTTTGGTTGCTTGTTTGGATTTAAATTCCCACTTATATAACAAATGACATAAATAATCGTTGTATTGCAGGGGACAAAAACAAAAAGGAAAATTGGAGTGTCGTAGCGAATAGGTGGCTATGGAACACTTTGAAATACACATTCATGTGCAATTTACAGTTGACTTTTATAGAGAGATCCTAAGGGGTTTCTCGCCAATATTTATTTATTTACTTACATTCTTATGCTTCTTATATTGTTGTTTGGTTGAAACATTTATGACATACTTTTTGATTGTGAAATGTTGTTACAGTGATTATCGTTGTACCATTACTTATGAAATATCATCCTCTTAAACCATTGTTGTGCTTTAAACTTGAGCTTGTATTTTTACAAAATAAATGTTTGGTCATATTTTTGTACTTTAAAAGTGTTTAAAAGTGTATTTTCAAATATTTTGAGAATTTTACAAATAAAGGATAATTGTTGATTTAGAACTTATAAAAGGAGTTGTAAATTTAATTAATTATATTACATGATAGTTAACGCTTTTTAATTTATAAAGAGATTATAAATTTCATTAATTATCTTTCGAGATAATTAATGTGGATTTAAATTTATAAAAGACTATAATTTTGATTTAGTTATCTTTCAGGATAATTAATGTTGTTTAAAATTTATATAAAGGTTATTTACCTTAAATAATTTGTAAATTCTTTCCAAATGAGTTTATAAGGATTATATAAGTATTTTAGAAAAGAATTGGAGATTTAAATATATCCTTAGTTATTATTTGACTATAATAAAGTCAATTAATAAATGTTTTATTGATGTTTGAAGTTAATTAATCTAATTTAATAAAAGTGCTAAAGTTGATTAACTGATTTAATAAAGGTTTTAAAGTTAACTAATCATTTTAATAATGATATTCAAGATTTTAATAAATGATGTGTGAAGTTAATTAATTGGTTTAAATATAGGTGTATTAATTAGCTGATTTAATAAAGGTATTTAAAGATATTTGATTTATTTATTAAAGGAGTTATAAAGTTGATCAATTCTCTTTGGGGATAATTAATGTGGTTTCAAAGTTATAAAAGTATTTTAATTGATTTATTTTCTGCCAAGATAATAAATGTTGCTTGAAATTCATAAATGAAGTTTATAAATGAGAAAGTCTTTAAAAAGGAATATTATGAAGAGTATTTTTAAAATGTTTTACAAATATTTGTGATGTGAAAACAAAGCACAAGTTTGGGTTTTAAAAGTTTGATCTGATTACAAAAAGAACAAGAAATTTAACTTTCGTAAAAGGTATCACTTATATGGAAAGGTTTTAGTCATACTCCTAGAACTAAACGTTGAGGTATGGAAATGCATTTCTATCTCGAAGGTTAAAATTGTTGTCAAGGCGATCCCTAGAGGTAACACTACCTTTACTTGTCCGGTTTCATTTTTAACCGAGGGATAGTGCAAGTTTGAAATCGATGAGTAGTGGTAAGGGTATGATATTTAATTTCCATATATGATCATTTTGATTTTCCCCGATAGTTGATTTATTGACTGTCGATTGTGCTTTTGTCTTCGTGTATCGTCAAATTAAGACGATTTATTGCTCATTTAAGTGTTGATATCCTTTGTCGAAAATGACTAAAACAAAAGAGCGAGTGAGGGGGTTTGCTGCCATTAGGGTATTTTCACATCTACTCTAGACTTGGTTTCAGTGGTATGTGCGCGGAGAGTGAAATACTCGAATACTCGGTAAGGTTGGCGGGGTTCGATTGGTATTTCCGAGAGCAGCCACAGAATATATGACCCTCTCGGGTATATTTTCTAGGGGTATACTTTTAATAATAGGGCGCACCCTCCTAGTCATTATTGGAAAACTTCATTTTTCTTGTTGTTGATTCAAATCTGTGAATTGTTTTTCTTGATTGCATCGAGAAGTGACTGAAGCTCTTCTCGATGTTTAATTATTTGTGTCCATTCTTTAAGTTTGGATTTTGACCTTTTTATACCTATCATTTCAAGTTTGGATTTTACTTTAATTTCCTTCCATTAATTCATGTGTGGAAGTTATTCTTATGAGGCAAAACATGTTCTGTGTTTAGTGGCATGGTCTCGTAGGATTATTATATGCTCATCATATTACTTGAGTTTTCTCATGCTGGTATTTCTAGACTGATTTGGGTGTTATTTTATTATAATGCTTGGGTTAGATCAAGTATTTCTATAGTTGTTGTTGGTAGGACATGGAGCTCGTGGAGTAGAGCTAGATGTTCACCTGCCATAGTATTTTATTTCCTATGTACTATTATACACATCCATCAGCAATTGTAAGAACGGGAAGTTATAACAGTCCATGCTAATAAAGTTTGTTTTTAACTCTAATATACCATGTATTTTAGAGTGACAACTTTTATTATCTTTGTTATACTATATGTGATCATTCCGCTATGAGATTCTATTTCCCCTATTCTTTTTCCTTTTCTTTTTATACTAACAATCTGCCTTTTCGGCAATTGGATGTTCGGCATTTGAATACCATGGATGTATTGAGTGCCGAATTTTGATGGTCGAAAAGGTGGGTCTTTACATTGTGTGTGTAGAGTCAAGTATATTCATAGTACGTGTACATCCTAACATCTATCTTTGTGTGTGTGTAACCATGTATACTATATGCTATGTTGCACGTGATACACATAAAGTGCATAACGATGTACTCGTAAACCATATAAAACATATATAATTAGATTCATTAATTAATTAAATCAAAAAATATGATTTTATTTAAAATAATTAGATTTCTCCTAATTTAACATTTTTTGATAGTAAAAGTGGTACTTTATTCAAGTAGAGCTCTTATCTTAATGTTTTAGTGGTTCGAACCCATGACCTCTTGAACTTACGCTAGAGCGTCATACCACGAATTAGTTGAGCTAATGCTCTATGTAGTACTGTCTTTTCGAATCCCAAAAGTCAATACTAATACATCCATGGTATTCACAAGCGAAACAACTAAGGGTTGAAAAGACAGATTGTTAAGGGAAAGAAAGAAAATAGAAGATAAGAAGAAATTAAACAATCACGGAATCTCACAATGCAAAAGAATAGCATATATTAATCAACATAATAATTTACAAAATTGTTTCGAAAATGATTCAAAGTTATACTAATATAGATTCTACCCTAGGACAGTTATAACAGCATGTCCCTACCTAACTGATACGATATACATATAAATAGAGAAAACAAGATAATACAAGCTATCGATAAAGCCGCTTGCTCCAAGCTCCTCCAAAATGCATCCATGGGAAAACCTGAATTACTTGGCTGTCCATAAAACTTTGAGCACCCAAGAGTTTTAAGAAAAGAAAATGAAACTTTGTATCAAACATAGGTCTAGCGTGAGTAAACTCAAACAATTGAATTTTTATGTTTAAAACCCTAGGTATCTCGTAAGATCACGTAGCACATCAATACAGACAGGTTTTTACCTTACGATATCCAAACCATTTTTATAGAAAATACAGTTATATTATATTAATGTCGAGAGTACAAATACGTATTAATCATAGCTGAAATTGTTACATTAATTAAATTCCATCATATTAGGTTCTACAATCAAAACCACAAAGGCACCTCTTATAGAGTGGATTCCATACTATGACAAGGTAATGAATTACCTTCCGATGGTACATCTCTAGATAAAATGCACCTGGGTCTGAAAAGTACATCTTGTATCCCTACCATACAGGACTAGCCTACCACTTGACTAGTAGTACCGAATATAATCACCCCTCCGTTTGGCCTCAAAGCATACATGAGTAGATAGTTATCGATCTAGACTTGGAATGACCATACCCTGATGGAAGAGGCCCACTTAGCCCTGTTGCATGCACAATTATTGTCATTTCCTAGTTGATGATACTTGAGGCTATAGTTATCTTTATATAGCACTTTCCACTTGGAATGCTACAGTGCCCTCCAGATATCAATGCATTGCTAGCATTCATTCATACAAGTTCGTTTTGAGACAGAACAAAACCGAAGGCACTACTTCTATTACATCCTTTTTGGGAATCCCTCCTAGGATTAATTGCAAATTTCCCTTTCACTTCAAAGTCCTATCTCTAGTTCCATATTGTTTAAGTCAAAATGCTTAAGTTGGATCGAAGTGGTTTTAGGATAACATATTTGATCTCGATCTCTTTGAAACAACTTCCGATAGTTTTCGATAAACTCAACCAATTCTCTTTAGGGAATAAGTAGACAAGATAAGAGTGGAGATTGCCTCGTAACCCGTTAGTGGACGGATTTCCTTATCATTTATCCTAGAAGTACGAAATAATATTTATACGCCTAGTACAACATCATATGAGATAACTATGCCATATAACTCTCTTGTTTCTCCTAGATTTTTCAAAGTCATGTTTTGGTCTAGGTTTGACAGTCGTTTATTTAACTATCAAATAAAAAATCATTTAAACATTGATTTAATTCCATATGGAATCCATTAAGCTTTATTTGATTAATCAAAATCACTTTATAAACTCTCAATCAAAAGATCTTAATAAAACACTATTCCCAAACCCCTTACATCCCTTTTTACTTGGAAAATATTTATACTAATCTTATGGTATAAGTATATTATTAAAATATTTGGAAAATTCTTCCTTTCAAATTTCTTTTTGAAAACGTTACTTGGTATAAGCCGGTCCACTTATCCTTTATAAAAGTTCCCTTTTAAAAGCTCCCATTACATTTAAATACCTTTATAAATTTCCAAAATCAATTTATAATACATTTTTATAAGTCTACAAGTCAATTTACAAAACCTCTTTACAAACCTTTAAAATCATTTATAAAACATTTCCTCGGTAAACCTTCTTTAAGAAAAATCCTTTGTAAAATATCTTTTGCAACTCATCCTTTTAAACCATTTTAAATAAACCTTTTTACTTACTAAAACTCATTTTTATAAACAAGTTATTTTTTAAAAATACCTTTATAGAATAATAATATAACTTGAAAAAAAATCATTTATAAACCTTAACCCCAAGTTGATTAAAGAATTGAACTTAATTCTAATCATACTTTATAAATTTAAAAAGTGGCTTAGGAATCCCAATAGTAGTAATTTAAAATATCATTATCAATTTCACTTTCAAGTCATTCACCAATTTATTTACATAAGTCAACATATATGTAAATATACTTCATTTGCAAATCAAAAATAACATATCAATATAAATTAACTGGCATATACATGTCCAAATAACATAATATTAAGATGATGAGTTTTCCTGCTACATAGATGTCCAAACAATCAACAATTAACTTATAGCAGAATGGGAATTTATTTTGCTAACATGAATGTCCATACAATCAAACAACCAATCTATAAAAGAACAAGGATTTATTCTGCTAATATATGTCTAGAACAATAAAATCAATACATTATAGCAGAATGGGCATTTATTCTGCTAATGGATCTCCACACAAACACAACCACTTGCATTGTAGTTCATTCATAGTTGCTTTTCTACTTAATGGTATCGACATTTGAATTCATTGTGTTTAAACCATCTTTGAAAAGAAGTACCTTAAAAATAATTCGATTCTTGGAAAACAAAGATTAAAAACTTAAAAATCCATTTTAAAATTATTAATTACAAGTTAAATTCTTATTAAATCATAATTAATATTTATTTAATTTGAACTTAATTTAATTATAATTTAATAAATAATTAAATCTTTAATAAATAATTTATTTATAAATTAAACCCTTGATTAATCCTTTATTTATTGTTAAATAATGATTAACTTTATTAATAATTAACTATAAATTAATCTCGATTAATTAATTAGATAAAATTTAATCAAAAATTTAAGAATAAATTAAACCTTTAATAAATAATTATTTATAAAATAAAACCTTAATTAATTTACAATTAAAATAATTAAACACTTGATTAATAATCAACTAATAATTGACCCTATATTTAAAAAAATGACTTAAAATTAATTATATACTTAACTCATAATTAAATAAAATTTATCAGGCTTAATTAATAATTAATTTAAGATTAATCTTGCTTTAAAATATAATTAATCAAGAACTAATCTCCACTTAATTATAATTATCAAACCTTGCTTAATACTTAACTAATCATTAATTATAAAAAAACCTAATTATTTAAAAATTAATTATTAAATTCTTAATTAACTTTTTAAAACATAATTATTGGGTTTGTAAAAGTTTACAAAACTTAGACTTTTAAAAATTAGATTTTTAATGAAACTGCATCCATAACGACTATCGCTATGGATGCCATTTCTTCGAATTGTTTCCTTACTTCCTTCTTTGATAACCTATCACTTAAAAGCATTCTAACTTTTTAGAAACACAAAATAATTTTTTTAAAACTAAACAAAGTTTCTAACTTTAACAGAATGATTTTTGATCTTTAAAATCGAAGCTCGTATTTTCGCACAAGGATTCTTTGTCGAAAAACTAATCAAAGTGCTAAGTTTTCTTAGCAACTAACACATAATCATGTCATAGCAATGTACACATGAAATAAACCAAAACATACGCATGATCATAACATATAACCAAACTTTACAACTTTTCGAACAACTTCATATTTAACTTCAATCTCAAGTCTAACTTTTCAACTCATAACAATAACCTATAAGCATATTCAACCACAAAATATCTAACCAAATAAAGTCACAAATCATACATAATTCATATAAAACATAGAAGCTAAAACTTGAAGTTTAAAAAAGCCAAAATTTACTCGTCGAATATTTTAGAAATTTTTAAGAACATGTAAAGCTTGGAAAACCACACAAAAATCACTCAAAATGGGTCATTTTCTTCCCAATTTTTGGCCATCATGATTTTGGAATTTGGATAGGTGGAAAAGAAAATCTTTAATAAAATCTTTTCTCAACAATTTTAGAAAAAGTACCACTCAATTTTGATTTCTTTTGAGAGAGATATGGTCAAGAGAAGGAGTGGTATTTTCAACCTTGATCATATGGGTCCGAAAATGAGTAAAAAAGAAATCCAAATTTGACTCAAAAATATTAGAAATTTGAGAAATATGGTGTCAATAAAAGTTGTAGCCACTAGAGTTCATATGGTTTAAAAAAGAAAATCTGATTGGATTATTGTAGAGGAAGTTATAGCCGAATGAAGTGGGAGGAAAATAGAGAAGTTTTTAAAATGAAAAGGAGGAGATTAAACAAGTTTGAAATTATTTTAATATTTTAAACTTGGATTTTTTTTAAAACTTAAAATTATGAATGGAAGCTAGTGCTCAAGTTTTAGGAAGTTTTGCCAAGTGAAAAGAGAACGAGGAAAATGAATAAAAATTATGAAAATGAGTATTTATACTAAGACACATTAAATTACCAAAATACCCTTATGTCATCCCCCCACACATGCATGCCACGTCACACCCTCTCCTCCTCCTCACCCATTTCAGCCAACATATAGACATCTTCCCATCAAATCAAAGCCAACATTCATAAGTACTCTAATATACTTATGCCTCCTAATGATGTGACATTTTTTAACTTAATATACTAAGGTATAAATGCATACATAGACATACACTAAAACAAACATACATACATACATATATATACATATACTAACTTATCTACAAGTGTGAATACTTATGCTAAAGTGTTCATAATGTTTCCGATAACTTTTAGCCGACGAAAAGTCGAAAATTCGAAAAACATTTTTCGGTCACATTTTAGATTTTTCTTCGAACTAAATATTTTTGTAAACCAAATTTGAAAACTGTTTCACACCCATTATTTATTATTAAATAGAGTTTTATTTTCATTATGAAATCTATTATTTGAATATTTAAAATTTATTAAATATTTTCAAATCAAAGTATTAAAATTCCAAGTCATTACACTCCATGACTAACACAATCTAAAATAGGAATTTTTTTAGAATCTACCTTATTTACCCGCTTTCAACTTTCTCAGATCGAACAATGATTAAGATCTCTAATGGTCTTTGTGGTCTAAATTAGTCACTTTAGGGATAACTAATAATGCCTACCTATCATTTGGGTGTCTACAGTAGAAATGTTTTGGTTTGGGTTGGATAATCAAGTATTCTTCCCTTCCTGGCTACCAGTCTGGCTCAATGGAGTAAGTTCAAAAGGTTGGCCCAATTATAAAAGGGCCAAATTATTAGGCCTTGGGCCAAATTTCAAAACTCAGTTTGAAAATTTAAAAAGATATTAAGAATTTAAAATTTAAGTTTAAAATACTGAATAAAATTTTATAACGGCTATGAAATATTTTTCAATTTTTTGAAAATAAATTAATAATTTAAAATTTATTTAATAAATTTATTAATTGGATTAATTAAATAAATAGATAATTAAAAATAAACATATATAAATATATTGAATCTATATATGTTATAGTTGAATAAATATATCAAAAATATTTAATCTATAAATGTTATAGTTGAATCTATATATACCTGAAATCATTTAAGGTAAGCTATAAATTAAATATTTTTGAATAAATTAATAATTAATTTAAATGTGTTTTTTAATTAAATAAAAATAGTTGATAAACAAATTAATTAAATGTTAATTAATAAATCAATTGTTATCTTGCCTTTTGACCAAGTAGCACACAGACGAACCCGACGAACCACACTTCGAAGTTATCAAAGCAAGAAGCCCGGAGAGGTGACCAAGAAGCCAAAAACTTAAATACAAATACCCACAAAATTGCGAGGACCCAAGGACCTCAAGTGTGGGTTCAGTATCGATGCATAACATATCGACCTATGTACACTCACCTATGGGAGTCCATCTTCCGCTTATGACCCCTCCTTGACGCCAGGACCCTAATTCCAGTGTTGATTTTATGCAACATTCTATCAATCTCAACGAACCCCCGAATTAACAATTTTTTTCTCCCACACTCCATCAATTGGACTCAGAAGCAAGCTATTATTGATGCAAACGACTATGGAATCACGAAACTAACCACAAGACCAGCCGAAGTAGAGAGTTAGAGGTAGAAAATATGGCTAAGTTAGGGATGGGTATCGACAGCTACCCATAAAGTCGTACCGACCCATAAGATTTGATGACTTGACACCCATATTTTCTGAAGAACTGGTCTATAGCACGGAGAATGGTCTAGAGATCATTTATGCGAGATATTAGGCTCCTACCACTATAAATAGAGGGGTATGGTTCATTTTTAGGATCTTTTAGCTCTGGTTCCACTCTACTCTATATTCTAGTAATTTTGAAAATCCAAGTTTCGAAGTTGTACCAACCCTAAGAACTTCTTCCCCTTAGTAACAAGATAAATAATAAAATCATTAAGTGGATGTAGGTCAGAGTTTGTCAAACCACTATAAATCTCTATGTGTTCATTCCTTACTTGTTTTAATTTGTTTTCCTCACTATTTTTCCTCTTTTAGTTTCAATTGGATGCTTGTGCCATTTTTGTTTCAAACAATTTGGTGCTTCCATTAAGAATCACCTGAACTCGTTGATCTGAGATTTGAAAAGCATTCTAAATGTTAGACAATTGACTAAATGGATTGTTGTTGGAAGAAATCAATCAGCGGGCGGCCAAGAGGCATCCTCAAGAGCCAATCCCCATCAATCTGCATAATCAGGAATGATATGGAAACTATAGTAAATGGATTGCAGGAAAGGATGATGGATGCCAGGAAGAGACGATGAAGAATTTCTTTAGATGAATGGGAAAAATGGGAACAACTAGAGTCGCTGCTAATCAGAATCAAAAGACCTGAACTTGGAGCACAGATAACTGGAAGTGGTATAGGACGACCCGAGACAAACCCTGGGTCAAATATATGGGTCGGTACTGAACAACTAAGCATAAGTTAGTACTGACCCCCGAGGACTCGGGGGCATGGGACGTCCTGGGTTTGGAAGGAATGATGTACGTTTTGGAGCCAAAGTAGTGTATTTGAACGTGGATCAGAATGCAAAAGCACAGCAGAAGGAGTATGCACTAGAATTCCCTCGTGGAGTCAGGGCGCAGGCTGAAAATGATAACCTCAGAGTTCCTTTGAATTACGATGATAGATTTGATAAGTTAGTGAGATGAGCTACGAGGGGTGGATTGCCTAATTAGAGCTTAGAAGATGTGAGCAGGAGTCCATTTACTCGAATATTCGATATGCTAGGAATCCACCTGATTTCAAGTTACCAACGTTAGAAACGTATGACGGAAAGATGGATACAATGGTCCATTTGATAATGTACATTTGACATATGGAGGTGTTGGGTGCGTTTGAGGAGGTTATGGGATGGTGTTTCCATTTATATTTGATAGGTTTGGCGGTGTTATGGTTTATAGATAGTTGGAGAGCGAGTCCATTAGCACATGGGTCGAATTGGTGAACAAATTTATGAAGCAGTTCCAAGTCCATATATCACGATCCAAGAATGTAATGACCTTAGCCAGTATGAAGCAGAAGGCCGGAGAGACTCTCAAAAGCTCTCTAATGAGGTTTTAATGCGGCGACTACCGTAGTTGATAAGCCAGGCCCATCAATGGCTCTGATGGCGTGGTTTCAGGAATAGCCACTAAGATGGACATTAAGATTGCATTGGAACGGGATCCTTTGAGTTATCTTGTAGAATTTTATCACAAGGCAGAGAGATTCTTGCTTCAGGAGGACATTGATGCTGATCATGAAGAAATCAATCCCGTGGATGGTAAAGGACTACCTGGAGAAGGATCTAGAAAAAGGAAAAGAAAAAAGGAAGATGGATGACAACTTTGATAGATCAAAGCGACAAAGGTGGACTTGAATAAATCTCGGAGCATATTTATCTGGATATCGAGGAAAATTCCCAATCGAAAGCCGATAAGGAAAGAGCTAACTGACTGTGAAAGAAAATCAAGAAAATGTTTCCTATTCCATGAGCTGGATGGGCATAATGCGAATAACTATAAACATTTACACGATCTGATTGAGGAACATGTCAGAGATAACCGACTACAACAGCATGTGAGAAACCCATCTACGATAGTGAAACAGGAGCAGCCATTGACCATGAAAAATGGAAACAACCCTGAATCAAGGTCAAGGATAGTCATCACTTGATCGGAATGGGAGGGGATTAGGTTCGGTCCTTATACTCTATCTTTCCCTTTAAATAAATAATGCAATTATACAGCCAAGACACTTACACGTGTATGGGATCTTTATCGGCCCAGAAGCACGCTTTGAGATGGATGCCAGATTGTAATGCCTGGAGAGGCATCTATCGTAATGTTTGACTTTTTATTTCTTAGTATTTGAATTTGAGGCATTAGACCAACCCTTGATTGTTGAAACACACTCGAACGTGATGACTGATATCAATTGCTTCAAATTATCGTCCAGGGAGATGGGACTGGTGCAGAAGGTGCAAGTCCTATCGTCGAAGCATGAGCGGATGGACTTGTACTATATTAATCGCTAAAAAGTCCCGTTCGGAAGGATGGGACCAAAGTGCAAGGTAGAAGTCCCCTCGCCAGAGCACAAGTGGATGGACTTGTATGATATGGTTCGCTTTAAGTCCCATCTGAAAAGGCGGGACCGGAGTGCAAGAAGGAAGTCACCTCGTTGGATCATAAGCAGATATGCTTGCATGTCGTTGAGTCCCCTCATCGAAGAGTGAGTGGATTGGGCTCAAAAATGGTCCGAAGAGACCGAGGATTTGAGTATCGACCTCGAATGACAATGGATTTGATTAATGGCCGGGAGTGACCAAGGATTTGATTATCATTCCTAAATGACCATGAATTTGATTAACGATCCGAAGAGATCGCAAATATAACTATGGACCCTGAACGCCCATGAGTGTAACTAAGATCGGGAAATATTGCAGATTTAACTATCGGCCTTGGATTGTGATAAATTTGATTAACAATCCATAGAGATCGTAGATTTAATTATCGGTCCTAAACGGCCACAAATTTGTTTACTGATCCAGAGAGATCTTGCATTAAACCGAATATAAAACGATTCGAAAAGATCAAACCAATGCATGAAAATAGATTTGATTTTGATAAAGAGATTTAAATGCCTTGTAATTATAATAGAATTGACGAATCCTAGGTGAACATGGGATGATTTTGATTTGTGATACAATTACTCTAAACAAAATCAGAATGATGATGATTTATAGATAAAACTTATGCAAAGTCTAGTGTCTGAGCCTATTATGGGTATGGAATGACCCGTGAAGTATAAGAGAATCTGAAGGAACTGGATGATAACATGAAGATTGAATTAGCCAGAGAGCTCAACTATCAAAGATTAACATCACATTTGTTCTTGAGCAAAGAACACCTTCCATTCGCAAGGTATGCTTTAGGGGTATGTGTTATCTTGCTTTTTGACCTGGCAGTATATGTACGAATTCGATGAACCAAACTTTGCAGTTATCAAAGTAAGAAGCCCGGAGAGGTAACCAAGAAACCAAAAAATCAAACATAAATCCCCTACAAAATTGCAAGGACCTAAGGACCTTAAATGTAGGGTCTATATCGACTCCTAACCTTGGGTCAGTACCGATCCATGTACACTCCCTCATAGGAGTCCATCTTCCGCATATGACCACTCCTTAAGCTAGAATCCAACTTCCAATGTTGTTTTGTTTATTTCATGCAACACCCTATCAATCTCCATGAACTCTCGAATCAAAGACTTTTTCCAACCATAACTTCATCAACTGGACTTAGTAATAAGCTATTAGTGATGCAAACAACTATGGAATCACAAAGCTAACCACAAGACAAGCAGAAGTAGAGAGTTAGAGGCAGCCAATTTGGCTAATTTAAGGTTAGTACCGGCCTATACCCATGGAGTCGTACTGACTTGTAAGATTTGATGACGTGGCATCCATATCTTTTGAAGAACTGGTATATATCAAAGAGAATGGTCTGGAGATCTTTTGTACGAGACACTAGTCTTGCTACCTCTATAAATAGAGGGGTAGGGCGTATTTTTTAAGATCTTTTGGCTCTAGTTCCACTCTACTCTAGATTCTTGTATTTTGACAATCTAAGTGTCAAAGTTGTACCGACTCTTAGAACTTCTGCCCCCAAGTCAAAAGATAAACAATAAAATCATTAGCTGGATGTAGGCCAGAGTTTTCCGAACCACTATAAATGTCTACATGTTCATTCCTTTCTCATTTTAATTTGTTTTCTTTACTTTTTATTTTCTTCTACTTTATATTGGGTGTTTGTGCCATTTTTGGTTTAAACATCAATATATACATAATGATATATGTATAAAAATATATAAGCGCTACAGTTAATATTCATTTTAAATTTTTTAGGATGAAAAAAATAAAATTTTAAAGTTTTAAAATAATTTAATAAATTATTTAATTAAATTAGTTAAATATGATTTACTTAATAATATACATAAGAATAATGTATAAGTTAATAAAATTATAAACTGCTATAAATAAATTAAACTTATTTAATATGAATATACAAAACTTAACTGGAACTATAAGAAACCTAACTTAAGTTTAAAGAATGAGTAAATACATATTGTGTGTATACAGTGATTTTAGATGTGTCTGATACTTGAATTACTATGATATTTCATAAAACATACATTGTTTCCTTAATCGATATCACACAATTTGTGTGTGTGTTAAAGATTATGAATCCTAAATATATAAGTTGTCATCTACCACTAATATATTAATTGATTACTTGCATACTCTTTAGTTGTTGAGCTTCTTCAAACTAGAGATGTTATGTTTAGTACTATTAATATATTAACTCGGTTAGGTAAGATATATGCACATATATATTAATCTTTCCTTAACGTATGTATATTATACTTATGCCACTGCAAAATGGTAGGTGCGAGAGAACAATCTCTCGTGATTTGTTGAGCTTCCTAAAGGTCGAGATTGGATTAGGACAAAAACCATAGGTTAGGAGTTGTATATGATACTGCTGATAAAATGTTATCCATCGCTTTGGGCCTATGATTGTTTAAGCTTCTTTAAGGTTAGAATGCCAAGGGAAGTACTCCTAACACCCACTAGAGAACTCAAAAGATTTCTATATTCTTTATTAGGGTTTTGAGAGACATAAAAGTCCTACAGGAGCTTATTTGATAAATGAAACGAAATATTTAACTTATCTAAAATATAAGAAAACCAATTATATTTAAATTACCCAAATCTATTTAATTAAATTTGCAACAATATGTCCAACCTAAGACTATTTTTGGAAAATTATAAGCCCATCGGACCAAATTACACTGACTGGCTAAGTGCAATTAAGATAGCGCCTACATACAAATACTTATTGTTGTTTATAACTGAACCTGTAAGATAGAAACCCATTGAGGGTGCTGACCTCGAAGTAGTAGAAGTTTATAACACTTGGGTAGTTGACTGAAATCGCTCAAGTTTTCATGTTGTCCACTGTAGACAAGGCATTACAAAGGAAACACAAAACATATAATTTCATAAAATCTTCGAAAGCCTTAGATCTATGTTTGGGAAGCAATCTCGTTTTGCAAGGTACAATATTTTTAAGAAGTTGTTCAACATGAAGATGAGTAAGGGCAGCCACATTAAGGATTTCACCATAACCATGAAAGACTATATTGATAGACTTTCAAAATAGATGTTAAAATATGCAATGAACAACAATTGGATTCGATCCTAGGCTCACCAACTCTGCAGTTTGAGTCGTTCATATTGAACTACAACATGAACCAATTGAGCATAAAGCTCATTGAGGTGCTCAGTATGTTAAGGTTGACCGAAGGATCATTCAAGGATCAAAATATAATGTTAGCTTTAAAGGGTATGGCCACGTCTTCGAAAGGTTCGAAAAAATGAAATTGGGGCTTTAGAAAGGGTAAAATGGACGTTCTTATTGACAAAGGTGAATTTCACCATTGTCACAAGAAAGGGCATTGGAAATGTAATTTTTCGGACTTTTTTAGATGGTCAAAGAAAAGAAATAAAGTGTTTCTTACACTCTAGAGGTAGGTTTACGATTCAAAACTATTTTGAAATTAATAAGTCATCTTGGGATTTGGATATTGTATCTCTAACTTATATCTATAGTGCATTACAGGGACATAGGAGCAAACAATATATGGCAAAGGGTGAAATGGGGCTTTAAGTTGTTGATGGATCTATAATAGATGCAACTGAAGTTGGAGATTATCACTTGACATTTCCAAATAGATTTGATTTAGTTTTAAATAATTGTTATTATATTAAAACTTTATTTATAGTATTATATTTGTTTCTAGATTGTCTGATGCAGGTTTTGGCTTTCACTGTAAAGACAGTATTATGAGTACTGTGTTTGATGGAAATAATATTTGCAATGATGTTTTAGATAATGGCACTTATGTACTAATCATATATGTGCCATGAATAATTCTTTTGGTTACATTAATAATAATTATTTATGACATTGTAGGCTATGTCATATTAGTAACAAAAGACTACATAAACTTACTAAAGGTTTGCTACCATCATTAGATTATGAATCATTTGATACCCGTGAGTCTTGTCTTAAAGAAAAATGACCAAGCACCACTTAGTGGGAGCAAAAAAAGAGTTAATGAACTCTCAGATCTTGTACATACTGATGTATGTGGCCCGATGCCCATGTGACAAAGGATAATTCTACCTGTTTTGTAACTCTTATAATTTCCCGAGACTAGGATATGTGTGTCTTATGACGAATAAATCTGGTGTTTATGACAAATTTAAAGTGTATAAGAACAAGATAGGAAATCAGATGAACCATAAAATTAAAATACTTTGATCAAATCAAGGAGGTGAGTATGTTGGATAAGAGCTCTAATGGTACTTAAAAATAATGGAATTATCTCTCAGGTTACTTCACGCTATACTCCGCAACACAATGATTTGTTAGAAAGAAGGAATCGAACCATATTAGATATGCTTCATTCCATGATGAGTAAAACTGAGTTACCTCTTTCCTATTAGGGATATACATTGGATACCATAGTTCATATGTTGAATTTGATGCTTATTAAATCTATGTCTAAGACACCATATGTATGGGAAGAAATCCCACCTTAAGTATTTGAAGGTATGTGGTTGTCCAACCCACGTTAAGAATGTTGGCCCCAGTAAACTTGAGGTAAGATCGGCTCCTTGTAATTTATAGGATAACACAAAAATTCTATAAGATATATTTTCTTTAAAAACAAGGGACAAATGGTTACTGTTTCTCTACATGCTGCCTTTTGAGAAAAGATATTTTTGTCAAAGGAAATTAATGGCGAAGTTGTAGACTTGGATGAGATTCAAGAAGTAAATACAAAGGCTAAACTGGTAAAAGAAACAAATTCACCATTATACGAACCACACAACCTATTAGAAGGTCTAATAGGGAATCTCATGCACCAAAGTGATATTAGGGTTTTCTCGTGGTTAGCAAGAAAGTCTACTACGTCATAGAAGATGACACTCCTCCCTTATTCCAACAAATGTTGCAGAGCAAAGTCTCTGCACTTTGGGCTAAAGCTATGAAATCTAAGATGGATTCCATGTATGACAAAAAAGTATGGACTTTGGCTGACATACCCAAAGGGATAAAACATATCGACTACAAATACATTTTTAAGAAAAAACTAAATGCAAATAGAGAGGTAGAGACCTATACAGTAAGGGTAGAAGCGAAAGGTTTTTGTCAGATTCAAAGAGTTGATTGCGATGAGATGTTTTGCCTTTAGGCATGCTTAATGCTATACAGATAATGCTTACTATCACCATATTCTATAACTTCAAAATATGGTACGGATGTGAAAATGACAATTCTAAATGATGACTTAAAAGAGACCATTTACATGTTGTATCCCGAAGGTTTCTTAATCAACGGGAGCGAGGGAAAAGCATGCTAATTGTTAAGATCAATTTATGGTCTTAAACAAGCTTCAAAGAGTTGGAAATAGTTCTTTGATAAAGTAATCAAACAGTTTGCTTTTAATCAAAGTACCAAAGAAGCATGCGTATAAGGAAAAGAACAAGGAAGTGTTATAGTACTATTAGTTCTTTATGTCGATGATTTGCTCCTGATTGGCAACGACATTGCTTTGTTGCAATCGGTGAAAGCATGGTTATCCAAAAACTTCTCCATGATGGAATTAGGAGAAGCGAGCTATATACTTGGTATTAGGATTTATAGAGATAGATCAAAGAGGTTGCTGAAATTGTCCCAATCCCTATACATAGAGACCATAATGAAAAGGTTTGGTACGGAGAATTCCAAGCGCGTAAATGTTCCGAAGCAACATGCTATCGTTCTTTCTAAGAAGGACGCTCTTCATACTAATGAGTAGAATGATAATATAACGAGGATATTGTATGCATCTGCAATTGGTTCCATCTTATGTGCTACGCTATGTGTTACACCAGATTGGGCTTATGCACTAGGATGCATGAGTCAAGATTAGTCTAATCGTGGAGAAATGCATTGGACGACATTGAAATGTATCTTTAAGTATTTAAGAAATATTAAAGACTTATTCCTTACAAATGAGAATGAAGTCCTCCTTATGAAGGGGTATGCAGATTAAAGCTTTTAGAGTGCTATCGACGATAGTAAATTAGTATCTAGTTATGTATTTACGTTGAACAGTGGAGAAGTTGGTTGGAAAAGTTTCAAGCAAGCAACAATAGTTGATTCAATAATGGAGGTCGAGCACATCAGCCTTAATGGAATAGCTAAAGAAACAGTCTGGTTGCGCTAGTTTATGGCGGAGCTAGGGGTGTTTCCAAAAATTGAGTAACCTATGATGTTGTTATATGACAACAATGCAGCGATGCAGATCGCAAAGGAGTCAATATCTCACAAGAAATCATGACACATTCTTCGAAAGTTCCACCTTATTAGGGAGTTTGTCGATAATAAAGAAGTTGTGACAGAAAGAGTGGAAGCTAAGGACAACACATCAAATCCATTCACGAAGGGACTAATTCAACCAGTTCTAAGCAAGCTGATTGAAGGGATTGAACTGAGATTCCATAATTGACCACACATGCAAGTGGAAGATTAATAGAGTGAAGGATATGCCTGAGAGGAAATTCAATAATTTATTATGAATTATTAACTCTAATAAAATCTCATTCAAAATAAAATATGTTTGTTTTCAATTATATATATATATATATATATAGATTTATCATATGTGATATACTAACTAAATCAAAATATATTTAATCCATAATCCTTAAATAATATGTTATGTGATAGTAATTACAAACTGTTGTAATCTGAAGAAATTTATCGCATTATATAATAACATTGATAGAGTTAAGAGTACACCATAGGGGAAATTATGTAATTTGTTACATATATCTAACTCTATGACCAATCTTGCTCACGATAAAGGTATTTTACTTCTATTGCATACTTTTTTATATCGTGATATAACTAATTAAGTAGTTAATATAAAGTGTATAAATATGGAAATCCTTAAATGAAATGTTATGTGATTGTAGTTGCAAATAGTTGCAATTGTGAGTAATTAATTTCAATATAAAATAACATTTTTATTTTAAATATTCCTAGTCAATATATTTCGAGAAAGGATACCAACACATCCATTGAGACTATTAGCATGTAACGCTCTCCAAATGTTCGACAACGTATTATTGATGGCTAGTGGAGGCACCAAGGGGTTACGTACTGATAGTTATTGGATAACTATGGAATTACTCACTTGAGAGTTTGTTGTTGGTTAAGCATAACTAAGATCAAACAGGAAATCTCAAAGTGTCAATATTACATAATTCTCTCGACTTGAAAATATCGTTGAACAACAATGTGGATAATCCACTTTGATTATAGTCAAAACATGGCATGACATCGATCAAACGACTATAGTTGGGTCTGAGTTGAAGCACAAGAAGTGAAACTCTATTCGATAGATAATTCATCTCCTAAGTTGTTTGAGGTTAGTACCACGGTCAACTATAGTCAACCAAAATTCAAAGTCTCTGGCCAGAGCTATATGGTTAATAATAAATGTCATTATTGAACCAAAGAACTTGTTTAATGACTAACCAATTTGAGTGTGGATAATATTGTAATTTTTACCAAAACAAAATTCCATAAATCCTAAAGTGATATAGTCTTGACGAAGAAAATTGGTGTACATAATCATTATTATCGAGTACAGCTTGAAATAGAAAAATTAGATCTCATAAAAATTATGTGTAAGAGGTAAATTTAGCCAAAATGTCACACCAGTAGCTAAGGTGACATGTGAACGTTAATTTTCGAATTTGTTCGATATTAATCACAGACTGAATTTACACCTTTGAGTCATACAACCGTAGTGATGAATAATCCAAAACACCACATGATATATTAATTTAAAATTATTGTAAATTAATTATATTAATTAATATCCATGAAATATTAATTATTAAATTTTATTTGATTTTTGAATTCCATTAGCATTTAGAGAGATACTTATATAAAAGTTGTAAATGAGCTTATCGATACGCGATATCAATAAAATATTTAAATTTGATTTACATCAATTAATTACTAAAGGAGTGTGGGAATTTTTCAAGACATATCAATGCTCTATCATGGCCGACCATAGGATGCCAAACAAAAAGAGTTTGATGTTCAAAATTGTTTTAAAATGGTAATTAGATGAATGAGTAAAGGAAGGAGAAAAGTCCTCCACCTTTTCCTCTTCTTAAATGCACACTTAAACACAATTATTTTGATTATTTCTCCTCCGCCTCTTCATTTTTTCAACCAAAAATTCATGGATCCATAACCGTTAAAATCGCATAAGAAAATCAATAAAAATTTGAATGAATACAAGTCGGTGTTCTTCTCTAGATTGTAGCAAAATCTGAAGGCTAATTTGGTTAAATCTTGGAGTTATTCGATTATTCAAGGTATGAATCTTATGTTACTTCATAGGGTAATTATCCAATCTTATTTTGATTATATATTACATCATGTTAGTATAGTTTATATCCTATATCTTATACAACAAACTTATATATGCTTATGTTGTCTAATTTAATGTTTGCTATTGTTTTAGAAGTTAATGTTTAATGTAACGTCTCAGCTCCATCAACCCAATTATCAAAGGAGGTTTACTACCAAATAGCTCGGATCAAAGGTCACAGAAGAAGCAAACTCTCATATATGCTACTTTAGGTCAACAAAGATTCCTTACAATACCTAAATGCATTTGAAATAATACATATCACGTCTCAATACAAAGCAACATATACTAGTTGTCGGGACTAATGATAAAGTATTGGAGACAATAATAAAAATTTCTCAACTAATAGGATTGAAGTGAACATAAACAATGAGTATTATAACATTTCTGAAAATCCATTGCATCATCTCATATCTATACAATTCATAATACAAGTACAACATTATCATCACATACAAAATGAGTCTCAACGCAGAGCAAACAAACACTCGCCGTCGTTATCAACTCAATCTCCATATCATAGCCCACAAAACACATACAGTCATAATATCAACCTATAAAACAACCACAATCTGATCAGTAGTTGTTAAGTACATAACAAGCCTCGAGTCAAGCTAGAAATCTATTTGTAAGCATAATAAAATCATAAACAACAAATGTGCTATGTTGGGCTTAAAGGTGACATTTTCAAACATACAGATGTCACTCACACCATACCAAATCTCACCCATAATTTATTGAAATGGTTTTAACATACGTGCCAGAGATCTATTCGTCATGTCTTACATCTACAACTTTAGTTAACTAGGATATCACAATCTATACACATTATATGAGTTTTTTTTTGTATTTGTATAAAACGTCATTTGAAATCAATCATTTAACAAGGTCACTATTCCAAATTTTACTTGAGAATGCTATATCTTCCCAGCATGATTTCACATTGATAAATCTCCTCAGTGGATTTATCCTCTACATGTACTATCTACCTTGTCAAGTCATCATGATCTTTTTTACCCATAGACAATCGATTAGTTGTGGTGGCCCCTATGTGATCCCGTTGTTGTCGTACTCCTTTGGTATCTAAGGATGTGATCAATCATACTGGTGATATAGTTCACTTCCAATCTCCAAATAGTGGCTGTATTTCTCTTCATTTTGCACTATATCTCCAAAAATCTTCATCATCTTCTTTTGTCCTAGCATTAGATGAGGACAAGATCGTCATGATTCATGTTGCAATCCTCAAGTAGTCTGTTAGAATGGATACTAGCAGTCCAGCAGTCGATACCTCGTACTGTTCTCATCAAAGTTAAATTTATTTATTTTCAAAACATTTTACTTTTATTATCATCAGCATTCCCAAATGACATTTTATCCCATTTACATCATTTAAATGTCATGCATGTGCACTTCATCACATCATATACAAATGCATCAAAACTTGTCAATAAAAACACGACAATTTCAATATTTCATAATATAACATTTCATTTGATGGATAAATTTCAATTACATTTAAACTATAGGTAATGCAATCAATAATATATACTTGTATTAATATAAAAAAGTATTTAAAATCATCCTTATAAACTCAAATCAATTATGAAATCTATTTAAGTATATTTTATTTGACCACACATCCAAAACATGCCACACACCCATCTTGCTTTTAAATTCAGAGCCAAAACTTTTAGCAATAGAATAAAGCACGTGTTTAGTGATGAATTCGAAAATATCAAAGATTCATCATTTATATAACTCCTCTCAAATCGTTCACAGTTAATGAGTTGCGAATAAATCATCAATATGGTTATTTACAGTATTCATCACATAAAATTTAAAGTCAAATTCAATTTAAATTACTTTACTTTCTATTTAAAAATAATAACAATTCAAATTCAACTGAATTTCCCTTATTTTCAATTCAAATAAAATTTCTTTGGTACTGAAATCCCATAAAAATTAATTGTTTCAATGTTATAAACTAAAGAAAAATCATTTCAAATAATAATGCTTGCACTTCTATTTACTTTAAAAATCGATATACCAATGCACATTGTTTTATCTATATAAAATAATTAAATTCCTTTATAATTTAAGCTAAGCTCATACACTATTGTTCATATTTAATAAAAACTCCAAAATATATATCAACTTCATTTCATTTATTTTTCCATATAACTTAAATTTAAAATGCACTTTGAATGCTCTAACTTCATTTGGAATATAATTATAAATTCTCTCTAATTAATTTCATGCCATATGAATTAAAAGCACACTACAAACCATTTGTAAAATATTTTTGTTTTTAATAAATTAGTTTCAACTTCTTCCATATATAAATTCAAATATATTTCAAAATGAATTCTTTAAAACATCATACTAGCTTTAAATACTCATACTTTATTCTAATTTTCTTCAATTTAATTATCACAATATATATATATATATATATATATTGTGTATTTTGCGAACCAACACTCAAAAATATAATTTCATCAACCACATATCGTCATATAAGCAATAAAATATCTTTTTAAAATAATTTAAACAATATCATCCTTTCCTCTACAACCATTTAGCACACGAATGCATATAACAAACGATATATAATTTGATTCAAGCAATCATTGATTAAACAATTAACCATCAAAATTTACTAATAGTAATCAAGGCTACCTAACCATCATTACTTAAGATATAGTCAAATGAAGTAGACTTGCATCAAACTGTTAAATTTATTAACTCATTTTAAATCAAAATATCACGATATATTTACTGTAAAACTTGAATTATATAGCAATACTCACTTCAATTTCCAACAAATCCAGTTGAAAAACATTGCATATAGATGGAGAAATCATGGTCTTTTAGTTTAGGTTTAAATGAACAGCAATAGGTTCTTGTACAAAAATAATTCCATCCTACCAAACCATTATCATCTAATATAAGTTATTTTAAATCTAAAATTAAAAACAAGTAATATCCTTTAATTTTAGTCAAAATATAAGGTGCTAAATATAAGATGACTTACTTTTCATAACATGTCAACATTTTAGCATAACTAAGTCCGTAAGTAAACTATCTTCTATCTTTGAGATCTAGAACTAGAGTTTTTAAACAAGGGATAGCGAGAAATGTCGAAAACATGATAAGTATAGGAGAGTTAATTTCGATAAACGAGTTATGATTAATTAAGTATATTACAATAATCTATTGAACTAATATTATTGCTAAACACCTTATAGTCAAATTGTGAAATAAATCATAAGGTGTTATCCTATAATTGTTTCCTACCTAACCCTTGCAAAAGAAAAAAGTTTATAGTACCATAATAACATACTTAAATCATATCTTATCAGTATAAAATGGTGAGAATCTCACTGTAATGGAATGTGGAAGCTATATTCGCTAATCTTACGTAACAGCAGAGGATATATTCACTTAGAATCATTTTTCTATAAGATGTGCTTTAATACATACCAAACTCAAATACTATAATTCTACCGCTACATAACTCGGACATAAGAAATAACAAAATCCATTCTTCAAAACTCAATAAACATGTCAATGCAGAATTAAATGATAGTCAGAAAAGATATATCAACACATGATAAATAACAAACACTAAACAAGAAAATATTTTCTAATTATTCGGGCTGCATCACTACCACTTGTGACTACCTATATACCCCTATCTAATTGGATACCCAATCAGATACATGATCAAGCTAATATAGTTCTCCTGCAATAAATAGGAATAAAGGAGCCTATGATGCGCAAACATATATGCAATTCCCAAACTATATAACATATAACATGCAAATGTAGCTTCCAAATCCACCCACTTTGGCTTTATTGGCTTCTTTTCAAAAGGTAATTTAGAATGAAATACCTGGTTTTTTCTATTCAACATACATTTTTCAAAACTCTTTCCATAAAGGAATATATCAAAACCAGAACCAACATGACAAGGAGGTAGCGTGCTTTACCGAGCATGGTATAACTCTTAAATAAATAAATGGAGCCTCCGGTGGTATTCTAGTACCTCCTAGAACAATTAACAAATATACCTGGAGAGTCTCAAAATGGGGAAACTCCCAATCGCCTTTACTTCAGTCATTCATCACAATAGAAGAAAGAATTTGTGAAAGAAATAATAATAGTATTATTTTAAAAGTATTTGCGAAGTAATATTATTTCATGACATTTGAAAGAATATTTGTGAAAGTATTTTACGAATACTTTTATTTATTACGGTGAATGATTAAAGTAAGGGTGATTGGAAAGTTTCCCATTTTGGAACTCGCCGGGTATATTTTCTCTATTGTTTTAGGAGGTACCGAAATAACACTGGAGGTCCACTTATTTGTTTTAGAGTTATACCATGCTCGGTAGGGGGCACGACCTCCTTGTCATGTTGGTTCTAGTTTTGATATATTTCTTCTTAGAAAGGGTGTTGAAAATTGTATTTTAAATAGAAAAAATGGGGTATTTCGTTCTAAATTATCTTTGAAAAGAAGGAAACGATTAAGCCTAAGTGGGTGGATTTGGAAGCTAAATGTACATGATATATGTTATGTAGTCTGGGAACTGCATATATATTTGTGCATCATAGGCTCCTTGAATCATATTTAAGATAGGAGAACTATGTTGGCTTAATCTTGTATTTGATTGGGTATCTAATTAGATAGGCACATAAGCAATCACAAGTGGTAGTGATGCTGCCCCAATAATTAGAAAATGTTTTCTTATTCAGTGTTTACTTATCATGTGTTGATATATCTTTCCTACTTACCATTTTATTCCGCATCGACATATTTATTGGCTTCTCAAAAATGGACATTGTTGTCTCTCATGTCAAGTTATGCAGTGGTATAATTATAGTATTTGAGTTTGGTATGTATTAAAGCACATCCTGTGTAATAAATGATTCTAAGTGAATACATGCTCTTCTTTTACATAAGATTAGTGAATATAATTTCCACATTCGATTACAGCGAGATTCTCACCATTTTTACTGACAAAATATGATTCATATGCAAGTTATTATGGTAGCATAAACCTTTTTTTTTGTATGGGTTTGGTAGAAAACAATTGTTGGCTAACACCATGTGATTTATTTTATAATTTGACTATATGGTGTCCATGTAACGATCTACCTTTCTTACTACTAAAGTCAAAACTTAATACATTCACGGTATTCATGTTTCATCTTTAGGAGTAACAAAGGTAGATCGCGTTACATGTGGTATCAGAGTAATCATTTATTCTACAAGGTATGCTTTAATACATGCCAAACTCAAATACTATAATTCTACCATTGCACAACTCTAACATGAGAGAGAGCAATATCCTTCCCTAATAACTCAATAAACATGTTTATGCAAAATAAAATGGTAAGCAGGAAAGATATATCTACACATGATAAATAACAAATACCGAACAAGAAAATGTTTTCTAATTATTGGGGTAGCTATAACTAACCACCGTCAACTCTATCACGTCATGACACCAGCCACCTCCTTCCACTAGCCACGTGCAAGAACAAAAAACCATAACTCCCCTTTGTTATGCATCATTCTACTCTCAATGCACTCAAGCTCCATCCACCACGCACATCGCCAGCCCATCATGCATGCATCTAAATCTCGAGTGTGTCCTCCTCAGGTCACGTGCACATAAGTCAAGGAGCCAACGTTCCTCCTCCTAACCTCGATTTCGCTTGCAAAATATATTTTTCATTTCATTTTTTTCTTCTGATTTAAGGGTAAGGAAATAGGAGGTAATGAATGAAACAAGATAAGGAAGGAAGCATATTACGAGCGGGTGTTTGTGTAACACCCCTAATTTTGATAACATTATTCAAGATATTCAATTAGATAAATTAAATAGAATAATGTAAACATTAGAGTGATAAGGGGATTGAAATTTGAATAAATAATTAAAGGTCATGCTTAATTACCAAAATGAGCTTATAGATGGCTTATATATTAATTAATTAATACAAGGGTATTAGGGTAATTTCCACCTACACTTCCATTACACTTATATTCATGTTTCATTTCCATTCACATTCATTTTTCATTCCACAAAACGTAAACAAAAAGAAGAGAAAAGACGGCTATTTCTAGAGAAAGAAAAAAGGGGAAATTAATCTAACGCTAAGGAATTAAAGCAAGGAAGATTAATCTCAATCAAATCTCAAATTCCTTATCCTAATCAAGGTGAATAATAATCTAAATCATCTCTATTTTGTTTTGTGATCATTTGTTTTTCGAGTTTAAGATTGGATCCATTACTGTGATTATTTTTTATTGATGATATGCTTGAAATTGGACATGTTGGGTTCAAACAAAATAATTTAATAATTATTTTACATGGTTTTAAGGGTAAAACAAATTATAATGATTTTCGTATGCCATGAGAAAATTTTATATCATGTAAAAATATGATTTTGGCGATGGGTTTCAATTTTGTAATTTTCCAAGCTATGAAAAATTTAATATGAATTTTCAAAGGAAAATTTGAACGAATTGGGTTTAAAAATTTATTTTGGTAATTTTATATAGAATTTGGGTCTGAAATTTTTATATGTTAGATAACACACTGAAAATGAAATTTTGTGATTTTTGGGGAATTTTTCTAAGTGATTCACCATGGAAATTAAATTATTTTAGAGGGAGGATTTAAATGATTTAATTTTTTGCTTAATGGAAGGGCTTATTTGCTTAATTAATCCTTATTTAGATCTAAAATTATGCGGTAATTATTTTGGTAAAGAATTTGAAATGTATATAGCAACCAATAAAAGTTATAAAGAACTTACTTTAATTGGCATTAAATCTGATTTACCCAGAAAAATAGGTTCCGCCTCTTTTAGAAGCACCTTTTGACTCTAGCTTCTGCCTTCAATCAAGTCAAAACTTACGGGTCGAGACCAACTAAGCCGAAACCAATACACAAGGCATCATAATGTTGGTATGTGGTAGATTGGAGAAAGGTGGAAGGCATGGTGTCGAAACCCTAAGCTTTCGATGGGGTCGAAACCTTTATTACTCTCAAATGATATATGCCTGCCTTATTTTCAAAAGAATGCTTTCAACCAGGTCGAAACCTATGTTCACTTTTCAAAGAAGGGCACTTGCCTGTTTTACCAAATGCTTTTGAGGGGGTGGAAACATATGCTTTCGAAGGGGTCCTTTTATATTGCTTTCGAAAGGGATTGCCGCTTCTTGTTTAAATGGCAGCTTTTGGTTGAGTTACTTAATCTAACATCAATGCTTTTGAAAAGAGTAGTTTTGACCAAGTCGAAACCTTCTTCCATCCGTATCCCTTTCGACGAGGTTGAAGTCATCAATGTTTTTGAAAGGTACCTTTTGTTTTAAACCTATAATAAGCCACTTCCTAAAGCCTTCAAAAGGATTTAAGGGTTTCCAAGGCAGTGGCTTCGAAAGGGGTTTCAAAGCTATCCTTTAAATTTTACTTAAATGTTTTGAGATTTCGAAAGGATGGTGTCGAAGCCATCTATTTTTTCCCAAACACTTTTTATGATTTCGAAAAGAATACTCTCGCTTGTATTCGCTTAGACCCAATAAGACGTATTTTAAATTAAACTCAATGGTTTCGAAAGGGGTACTTTCAAATAGTTTCGAAGCTAAGCTTCTATGATTAAATTGTAATGCTTTAAATGCTTTAAAACATTCGAGAATTTTCGAAAGAAAGGTTCTAAAGTGTATCAAAAGACAGGTTGCCTAGTGTTTTGAAAAAAAATTGAATGCTTTCGAAAGGAAGTTTTCCAATGGTTTTAAAAGTAATGATTAAAGGTTTCGAAAGCCTTAGTTTTCAAAATAAAGAACCTAATCTCAATTTTTAAAGATAAAACCCATGGCATTATAAAAGAGCTTTTAAAAGCTTTTAAATTAGAGTTTTTGAAGAAGCATTCCTTGATAAAATAATAGGTTAATGGGATTAACCATGTTTTGTATGAAATTGATTTCAAGGATATTAAACCACAGGTATTGGTATTATTATGTTATTATGTTTGCTTCTTCTAACATATATATTCACTTTAATATGGACCCATAACTATATTTTGAGAAAAATGGGAAGAATAACCAGCTAGGTTGACCTAGTAGTGAATATAAATTGAGTTAACTCCTGAATGAGTGGAATTACATCTAGGAGGTTGGATAGACCAGAATGTAGAATGCCTAAATAGTGAAGTTGTCAAAAAGATAGGTTCATAGTAAACCCATGAAAACTATGTTTAGGAAAAGTTAGTGGCAGATGGCAATAAATTCATAGTAAACCCATGAAAACTATTATTAGAAAGAGTTATTGGTGGAGACTAATGGGTTTGTAGTGAACCCATGTAAACTATATCTGGATTAAGTTAATTATAGAAGTCAATAGGTTTCTAGTTAACCCATAAAACTAGGATAAGAGGGAAGTTACTGGAGTTACCAGTAAGTTCAGGGAGAACCCATGAAATAATGAAGTTATCGGCAGGGGCCAATAGGTTTTTGGTGATCCCATGAAAATTATGTAACCAGACAGGGAGTGCATAAGCTTTCAACAGATTATTAGTTAGCCTATGAAAACTAACAGGTTTATAATAATCCTGGAAACTATAAATGAGACAGATAGTCAAAAATGAATGAGGGATGGGTAATCTAGAATTGATTTACTTGTTTTGCATATCATCATAATATCTTGAATTGTTATGTTTTAACCATTGTGGACAGAGGAGCACAATATATGGTTATAAATTTTTGAATAGATACTAATGTTAGGAAAACTCGTTCTACTAAGCGGCATGGTCTCACTAGATATCTAAATGGTTTGAGATGGTAGATTATTATTCATACCAGGCTTTATGTCGAAGTTTGTGTTTTCCCCTTAGACTCTTGGTTGCTCAATTGATTTTGAGTAGTTTGAGAGGTGAGGTTCTCAGGTACCTCTTTAGACGAATAAGCTTCCGGAGATGTGCATGAGGCATGATAGCTATTTAGAGTTATTTTCTATTTTGATTCCACTGTATTACTTGTGTTGTAAAGGCAAAGTTGTTTACTTGCCTAATTATATACTCTGATCATCCAAAGAGGCATCTTCGTATGTCGCTCTTGGTTTCTGTTGTAATAATTATACTTTCTCTGAACGTGGTTAATGATTGTGGGATTATGTAATGAATCTGAATTTCTTTGGAATGATATGTAAGTTTGTTTAATGATTTTAATTTATTTTATATCCATGTGTTTCTTTTATATCAATGTATCTAGCATTTCCGTATTTTGTCCCCAGAAGCTAATACTATAGATGGCTGTAGCATCTATAGCGCTTAGCTTTCGGCCTCAAGAAAAAGGATGTTACAAGTTGGTATAGAAGCATAGGTTTATGAAACTTAAAAGAAAATTAAACCCAAAAGATTTTTCAAAAACATAATCTAATGAATCGGAAAAATAAGATCGAGGTTTGGGATAATGCTATAGTAACGTACTTGTATTTGATATAGGTATATGTAAATATGTACTCCCTTCACTCTTACACCTTTCTTTTGTATCTGACTAAGGCTCATATGCTGATTTACGAGAAAGAAGATATGGAGATAGGAAACGGAAGAGGAAATCTTAGTGGAGGAAGCACCACAACCAACAGAAATGTTAGACCCGCCAGGAGGAATCCGAGTCGACAGGCTAATGCTAACCAAAATGCAGATGTCAATATGGGTATTGGAAATCCACCAGGGGATATAGGAGTGATGTATTAGTTCTTCCTCAATATGATGCAAGCAGGAGCTGCTGCTGAGGTTGTTGGAAATATTCGAGGAGCTAATCTTGTAGCTCCAGTTGTGAATAATTATGCTAGGCTGAGCAGATACTACACCAGTCTTGGTGGGAAACCATTTATAGGAACGAGGATTCCATAGAATTAAGAATTGGTTGTTGCGCTATGAGAGAATCTTTGTTGGTTTGGGTTTGGATGATGAGCAGAAGAGGAGGCAAGCCTCTAGGCATGTGCAACGGGCGGCTCTTCATTGGTGGAAACTGCCAGAGTCCCAAAGGAAGAGTTAACTTAGGTGGAGTTTAGAAGGAGATTCGAGCAAAGGTTATTGTCTGAAGTTGCCAAGTCGACATTAATGAGAAAGTTTATAGATTTGGTGCAGGGAGAGATGTCGGTAATCGAGTATGCTACTAAGTTTGATGAGTTGTCCCTAAGGTGTCAATGGATACAAAAAATATCCAAAATCCTTCTGCATCCTTATCCAAGAGCAGATAACATATTCGATATCTGAAAAAACGAATGCGGATGCAGATACAAAGATATCCGCATCTGAAAATCATCCGTCCAGTCTTTATCAAGATTATAGTTTAAATTTGATGTATTTTAGTACAATGAAAGATATTTATTTATTGTACTATTAAGTTAGTGGTTTATAATATATGAACTTAATGCTTTTAAACGGCTTAAAACTATTTACCATCATCATATTTGTTTATTTTTAACACTTTTATAATTAATGGGATTGGAAAAAATTATGTTAAACTAAAATTTTCTATTTATATTTCCTAATTTATCGGTCATTGGTAGATAGGATAATTATCCGATATCTGTCTGTATCCGTGGATGCTGATGTGAATATGACATTATCACATCTGAAAGTATCCGCTGACCGGCCTAATAGTTCCGGTATGGGTATGCTATTGTAGACACTATCATTAGAAGGAATGAAAGGTTCATTTAGGGTTGAGGCCTGAGATTTCCAGGGAGACTCTAATACATATCCGTGATCCTTGTAATGTAGTTGTGGAGATGGAAATCCGACATGAGAAAATGCTTGCTATGTGTGCTAGAGAAAGGTCGGTTGAAACCCTGGGTTCTTAAGGAAAGAAGATAAAGTTTTTAAGAAGAAGGTAGCCAAAAGGGGGAGGTCGCTAAGAAGGAAAATGTTGAATTAGTTAGCTTTAATTGTGACAAGAAAGGTCACTATGCTCATGAGTGTCGTCAGACAAGGGGAAGAAGGCTGCAGAAATGAAGAATCAACTGTGACCAGGTTGGGCATTATAAGAATCAGTGTCTAATATTAGTTATGGCAGACAAGGAAAAAGTTTTTGCTATTGGACCATCATTTGTTAGGCCAACTGCAGCTGAAAAAGGGAAGACTGTGATAGAAGGTACATTTTTGATTCAGAGTATACCAGTTAGGATACTATTTGATACCCGTGCATCCATTCATTTATATCTTGGTGTTTGGTTGATAGGCTATGCTTAGAACCCACATACCTTATTACTCCTTAAGGGTTGTGAATCTGATAGGAGGATATGCAACTCTAGGGATGAGATGTGACCAGTTAGAACTAGAATTGTTAGGTCATAAGTTTACATGCAGTTTGTATTTTTTTTATTTCGTAGATTTCGGGATCATTTTTGGTATGGATTAGTTGAGTAAATATAAGGCTAGGATATTCTGCCAGGATGGGGATATATCATTAAAACACCCTAGTTATAACCAAATTATTTTCTCAGTGGAGATTCTGATCGGAGTAGTTGTGCTTTATTAAGGTTTATGGAAGTAGGAGAAGACTTAAGTCAGGTTCGAGTAGCAAGAGATTTTGTAGATGTCTTTGAGCTGATTAAAGGACTACCATCAAAACAAGCTATTGAGTTTTCGATAGATCTTGTGCCAGGAGCTGAACCATTAAGTAGACCACCTAGTAGGATGACATCGACAGACATGAAGGAATCAAAGGAGCAGCTAGTGGATCTATAGAGAAGAAATTTTATTAAACCAAGAAGTTCGCTTTGTGTAGCGGCCGCGGTGTTCATGAAGAAACTGGGTGGATCGTTGAGGATGTATATCGACTATAGCAAGTTGAACGAGAGGACGATCAAGAATAAGTATCCTTTGCTGAGAATAAACGGTCTATTTGATCAGTTGTATGGAGCTAGAGTGTTTTCCCAGTTGGATTTGGCAACAGGTTTCCGTCAATTAAGAGTGGTAAAGGATAGTATCCATTGATAGCATTTTGAACTAGGTATGGGTTGTATGAGTGGTTAGTAGGACCATTTGGGTTAACGAATGCACCCGCTTTCTTCGTGGATTTGATCAACCAATTTTTTCAAGAGTACCTAGATAGGTTCGTATTGGCATTTATAGATGACATTTTAGTATACTCTAAACATGAAAGAGAGCATGAGATTCATCTTAGAGTGGTGCTTGAGACACTAAGGCAGCATCAGCTGAAGGTGAAGTTTTTCAAATGTCATTTTTGGAAGAAGGAGGTTAAGTTTCTTGGTCACATGGTTTCAAAGAAGGGCTTGTCAGTCGATCCAGATAAGATCGAAGCTATTAATAATTGGAAGAGACCAGAGACGGTGACTGAAATTAGAAGTTTTCTTGGACTAGCTGGCTAATATTGGAGATTTATCAAGGACTTCTTATGGATAGCAGCATCTTTGACAAGTTAAACAGGAAGGATATGAAGTTTATCTAGTCTGACAAATGAGAGTAAGCATTCCTTAAGTTAAAGCATTTGCTGACCAATGCACTAGTGTTAGTAGTTCTAGACGGAAACCAAGGGTTGGTGGTGTATACTAATGCATGTGGGTCTGGATTGGGAGCTGTGTTGATGCAGAAGGGTAAAGTTATTGCCTAAGCTTCACGACAACTTAGACCGCATGAAGTAAGATATCCTACTCATGATTTGGAGTTGGCAACGATGATCTTTGCATTGAAGATCTAGAGACATTATCTTAGGAGAGAGATTTGAGCTATACATAGATCATAAGTCCTTAAGATACTTATCCTCTTAGAAGGAGTTGAATATGATGTAGTAGAGGTAGCTGGAGCTTTTAGCAGCTTATGATTTTGGTATAAAGTATACACCTGGGAAAGGTAATAAGGTAGCGGATGCTCTTAGCAGAAGACATCAAAATATGGTGTTAGCCTTGTTGATAGAATGGAAAGACTTAGAAGCTTTGACTACTTATAGTATGCAGCTAAGATCGACTGGCAGTTCTAGTAAGAGCATTGCCATGTTGTCCTATTTAGAAGTTTAGCAGTATTGATCGAAATGATTGCTTCTAAGTAAAAAGTGGATCCAGTATTAGCCGAGAAGATTAGAAGGCTTGAGGTTGGAACCGAGATCGATGATCTAAAGGATTTAAATCTTGACCAGAGAGGATGGTTGGGAAAGAAGGGACGGTTGTGTGTTTCAAATGTAGAGGACTTAAGGAAATAAGTACTTGGAGAAGTCATCAGTCCAAGTTTACGATTCATCCTAAAGGAACCAAGATGTATCAAAATATGAAGAGGAGCTTCTACTGGGAAGGTATAAAGAGGGAAGTTGGCATGTGGGTTAGGCAGTGTGAAAATTGTCCACAAGTGAAAGCTGAACATTAGAAGCCAAGTGGATTGCTTTAGCCTCTAGAGATTCCAGATTGGAACTGGGATTCGATATCCATGGATTTTATAAACGGGTTGCTAAGGTAAAATAAGGGAAATGAAAGTATATGGGTCATGGTAGATAGGTTGACTAAGAGTGCCCATTTCATTCCAGTAAGTTGACTAGGATGACACCTGTTTTAGCTAATTTTTTCATGAAGAACATAGTGAGATTTCACGGAATTCCTAATAGTATATCAATGATAGAGATGCTTTATTCACTGGCGAATTCTAGAAGAGTCTACAGGAAACGTTAGGTACCAAGCTTAATATGAGTACTGCATATCACCCTCAAACAGATGGGGAGACAAAGAGAGTCAATGAGGTACTCAAGGATTTACTGAGAGCTTGTGTATTGGACTTTGGTAGATCTTGGGAAGATCACCTACATTTGGTTGAGTTTTCCTATAATAATAGTTACCATACTAGTAAGGGAATGACACCTTTTGGAGCATTGTCTGGAAGGCTGTGCAAATCACCAGCATGTTGGTTGGAGACTGGAGATAGTTTAGTCTTAGGTCCAGATCTAGTTAGGGAGGCGACATAGAAGATTGAGTTGATCCAAGAAAGGACAAAGGAAGCTCTATCCAAATAGAAGAGTTACGTAGATAAGAGGCATAAAGATCTGGAATTCTCAATGGGAGATAGGGTTTTCATTAAGGTATCACCGATGAAGGGTATGTTACTACTTGGAAAATCAGTGAAACTGGCACCGACATATGATGGTCTTTTCCAGATTATAGAGAGTATCAGAAAGCTCGCGTAAAAGTAGAGTTGTGAGAGTACGACATGTGTCCATAATGTATTCCATGTGTCTCACCTTTGCAAGTACGTGCATGATTTAGAGACTACTATTCCTCCGGCAGGATTGGAAGATCTGATAGTAGAGCCTAATTTGACTTTTGTTAGGCAACCAGTATGGGTTGTATTGAGAGATGAGAAAAGATAAAGGAACAAGACAGTTAAGTTGGTAATAGTTCAGTTGAGTGACAACGAGAAGGACTATACTTAGGAGACGAAAGACAAGATTAGAGATACTTATCCTAATCTGCTTTGAGGGTATATCTATATTAGATTAATATATATACTTGCTAGTCAGGCAGTCTAGTATGGTTATTTGGAGTTGTTACAGATGATTGCTATGTTTAGTATTTAGTCCTTACTGAATTTTAAGGATGAAATTCTTTAAGAAAGGGAGCCTTTAACGCCCCTAATTTTGATAACATTATTCAGGGAATTTAGTTAGATAAACTAAGTAAAATAATGTAAAAATAAGAGTGATAAGAGGATTGTGATTTGTATAAATAGTTAAAGGCCGTGCTTAATTACCTAAGTGGGCTTATAAATGGCTTATATATTTATTAATAAAAACAAGGGTATTAGGGTAATTGCCGCCTACGTTTCCATTGCCCTTATGTTCACATTTCATTTTTCATTTCACAAAATGCAAACAAAAAGAAGAGCAAAGCCCGCCATTACTAGAGAAATAAAAATGGGGAAATTAATCTAAAGGTAAGGAACTAAAGCTAAGGAATTAAAGAAAGGAAGATTAATTTCAATCAAATCTCAAAGTCCTTATCCTAATCAAGGTGAACGATAATCTAAATCATCTCTACTATGTTTTATAAACATTTGTTTTTCGGGTTTAAGATTAAATCCATTATCGTTATGATTTTTGATTGATGAAATGCTTGAATTTAGACATATTGGGTTCAAACAAAATAATTTGATAATTATTTTACATGGTTTTAAGGGTAAAACCAAATATAATGATTTTCATATGCCATGAGAAAATTTTATGTCATGTAAAAATATTAGTTTGGAGATGTGTTTCAATTTTGTAATTTTCCAAGATATGAAAATTTAATATGAATTTTCAAAGGAAAATTTGAATGAAATGGGTTTAAAAATTTATTTGGTAATTTTATGAAGAATTTGGGTCTAAATTTTTTAAATATTAGATAACATATAAAAAGCGAATTTATGTTATTTTTGGGGATTTTTCCTAATTACCATGGAAATTAAATTATTTTAGAAGGAGGATTTGAGTGATTTAATTATTTTGCTTAATGGAAGGGCCTATTTGCTAAATTAATCCTTATTTAGATCTGAAATTAGATGGAAGTTATTTTGGTAAAGAATTTGAAAAGTATATAGCAACCAATAAAATGTTCACAACTGGGCAAGTTAGTTATAAAGAACTTACTTTAGTTGGCATTAAATCCGATTTACCAAAAAAGTAGGTTCCGCCTCTTTTTGAAGCACCTTTCAACTATATGCTTCCGTCTTCAATCAAGTTGAAACCTACCAGGTCGAAACCAACAAAGATGAAACCAATACACAAGGTATCACAATATTGGTACGTAGTGGATTGGAGAAAGGCGGAAGGCATGGTGTCGAAGCCCTAAGCTTTCGATGGGATTGAAACCTTCGTTACTCTCAAAAGACATACACCTGCTTATTTTCAAAAGAATTCTTTCGACCAATTTGAGAGCTTTGTTTACTTTCCAAAGAAGGGTGCTTACCTGTTTTATTAAATGCTTTCAGGGGGGTCGAAACATATGCTTTCGAAGGGGTCTTTTAATATTTCTTTTGAAAGGGGTTGCCGCTTCTTCTTTAAATGGTAGCTTTCGACTGAATTACTTAGTTTAGAATCAATGCATTTGAAAAGCGTAGTATCGACCAAGTCGAAACCTTCTGCTGTCCATATGCTTTTAGATGGGATTAAATCATCATTGTTTTCAAAAGATAGCTTTTTTTTAGACTTATACTAATCCACTTCCTAATGCTTTTGAAAGGATTCAAGGGTTTCGAAAGCAATGGTTTCGAAAGGGGTTACGAAGCTATCATTCAAATATTTTACTTTAATGTTTTAAGCTTTCAAAAGGATGGTGTCGAAGCAATCTGTTTTTTTACCCAAACTCTTTTTATGGTTTTGAAAGGTGTACTTTCGCTTATATTCATTTAGACCCAATAAGACACGTTTTAAATTAAAACCAATGGTTTCGAAAAAGGTACTTTCAAATGGCTTCGAAGCTATGCTTCTATGATTAAATGTACTGCTTTAATACATTCAAGAGTTTTCAAAAGAAAGGTTTTAAAGTGCTTCGAAAGGTAGGTGCCTAGTGTTTTGAAATGAAATTTTGAATGCTTTCGAAAGGAAGTTTTCCAATCATTTCGAAAGTAATGATTAAAGGTTTCGAAAGCCTTAGTTTTCAAACAAAGAACCCAATCTCAATTTTTAAAGGTAAAACCCATATCATTATAAAAGAGCTTTTAAATTGGAGTTTTTGAAGAAGCTTTCATTGATAAAATAATAGGTTAAAGGGGTTACCATTTTTTATATGAAATTGATTTCAAGGATATTAAACCACAGGTGTGGGTTTTATTATGTTAGTATGTTTGCTTCTTCTAATATACATATTCACTTTAATATGGACCCATAACTGTAATTTGGAAAAAATGTGCAGAATAACCAGCTAGGTTGACCTAGTAGTGAATATCAATTGAGTTAACTCCTGAATGAGTAGAATTGTATCAAGGAGGTCAGACAGACCAGAATATAGGATGCCTAAATAGTGAAGTTGTTAGATAGATAGGTTCATAGTAAACCCAGGAAAACTATGTTTAGGAAAAGTTATTGACAGATGCCGATAGGTTCATAGTAAATCCATGAAAACTATGATTAGAAAGAGTTCTTGATAGGGGCTGATAGGTTCGTAGTGAACCGACGAAAACAATATTCAGATTAAGTTATTGACAGAAGTTAATAGGTTCCTAGTTAATCCATGAAAACTAGGATAAGAGGGAAGTTACTGGAGTTACCAATAAGTTTAAGGAGAATGGTTTCACTAGATATCTAAATGATTTGAGATGATAGATTATTATTCATGCCAGGCTTTATGTCTGACTTGAAATTTATGTTTTTCCATTAAACTCTCGGGTGCTTAATGGATTTTTGAGTAGTTTGAGAGTTGAGGTTCTCAAGTACCTCTTTAGACAAATAAGCTTCTAGAGACATGCAGGAGCATGATAGCTATTTGGAGTTCTTTTCTATTTTGATTCCACTATATTACTTGTGTTGTAAAAGGCAAAGTTATTTACTTGCCTAGCTATATACTCTGATCATCCAAGAGGGCATCTTCATATGTCGCTCTTGGTGTATGTTGTACTAATTATATTATCTTTGAACGTGGTTAAAGATAATGGAATTATGTACTAAATCTGAATTGCATTGGAATGGAATGAAAGTTTGTTTAATGATTTTAAATTATTTTATATTCATGTATTTCTGTTATATCAATGTATTCAACATTGCCGTATTTTATCACCAGATGTTAATATTATAGATGACTGCAACATCTGTAACGCTTAGTTTTTGGCCTCAAGATAGGGGATGTTACAGTTTGTTCTAATAAGAGTAAACGAAGATTTCGATTTTTCTTTGAAAATAAAATCGATATCCCTATAAGCTATTAACCAATGCAATTTTACCCATTATAAATCGATTTGAGATGTTTTTCCAAACTTCTATTTCGTTTCTATAACGATTTTTTATTTATTAAAACATCATCTTTTAATTTTTAAAAATAATAAAACAATTGTTTTATTTTTAAAGCAATTTCAAAATTTCGAAATTATTATTCATTTTTTCGAAATAAATTTTTAGAAAACTGTTGGATTTATAAAACATAATTTAAATTTCAAACTTGAATTTTTAAATCAATATTCTCCTTTTTATTATTAAATAAATATATAATTGCAGTTTAATGAATCAAATCCAATAAAATATCCATTTTATAATTTTAATTTATTTTAACTTCGGACTAGGATGTTACATTTAATGGAAAAAATATTCATAACAACATTATATAGAATTGTTTTTCGGCCACAACTTAAAAAATTGCATTGAAAACTATTTTAAATAGTTGAAATCATTTTGTAACATATTATATATATAGCTAAACCACATGCATTAATTGTGTAAAATTATTTTATAAAATTGAATACAAGTTTTATGTGTATATATTTTTTCAAATATTAAATAATTTTATCATTATTTATATATGTACATTTATGTTATTTTAATTTAAAGTTTACGAAGGGACACTTGTTTAAATTCGTGGATCTAACCTTGAATTTTTTCCAAGTTAAAGCTCGAATTCATATTACAATTTTAAATTTTAAAACACATAAAACTAGTCAAAATTAATTTTAATGTGAATAAGTGTTTGAGCATGAAAATGAGATTTGAAAAGGCAAATAAAAGAATGAGTACATGTAGAAAAAAAGACCTCACCTTTTCCTCTTCTTAAATGCCTACTTAAATTTATTAATTATCATATAAATATATGTAAACTTTTTTTAAAAGATGTAGCAACTCATAAATTTTCATAATTACATTAAAAAAGGGTAAAATTATAATTTTACATAAAAAGAGAAATATTAAATTTCTACAGAAGTTGGAATTTGGCTTTGGGACCTAACCCATTTCATACTGAATTTCGTTTATAATAAGAAAACATATTTAGCTTGTAGAATTTTGTTAAACAAGCCCAAAATCAAGAGAAGCCAAACCTAGTGGCAATTTCGTAATATAACAGTTTTGGAATTTTTGGCTAAATATGTATTATTTCCAACATATATATAGAAAGGTAAACTCTATTTTGTAATTCTATTTTGAACCTAAACACTTCACCACTCGTCTCTATCACCTTCCTCATCTAATCTCCAAGCAAAACTCAAGCCAACCTCACATCAAATCTAATCCGAATTAAATAAATTAACATATAAAATCGGCCACCGCAAAGAATGCTATGCAAATAAACCAAAGCTATTGCAAGTTTTCTAGTTTTGAAAGCGAGAAATTTCTAGATAGTGAAGAAGAAGGAGGATTCACTTCAGATCGGAGAGGATGCATAACTAATCGATGAGTGTGATTCTTCATATTTATGTATATATTGATTAGATGTGGTAATTCACATTTTATGATCTTAAACCAATTATAAATAATGTAGTTAGAAACAAAAAAGTTATGTACACACATATATGATTAGGATGTAATATGCCATGCTAGATGATTAAAATAGTGAAATTTATCGATTGCATTTAGCCAAAGTTAATATTGCCTTAACAAAAAAGTGTGAAATGCAAAAGTGTTCGAAATTAGATGTATTTTATATCAATATTGTAGTTCTCGAAGATGCAAATCCATTGATGATGTCGTTCATCGATTCAGTTTATGGATAGATTAAAAAAATACATTGGAAATTCTATAAAAATGGGCCATCCATTCTAGTGTTTTCTAATCAATGGTAACACAGAAACTATAGAGCAGTCAAAGGGTACAGTTGTATAATAACGAGGGAGTCAATCCAAATGGTCGAATAGATGAGATCAACCATGGATTTGCAAGAATTTGTTCATGAACCGAGGTCGTTTGATTTGTGCGGCAACGGCGACGCTCGAAGTGTGTTTAGATGGTCGAAAAACACAGCGGCAATGTTGGGGGGTTCGCGATCGTCCTCGAATTTTGTGCAGGTGGAGTGCGATGGCAATGGCAGGGGTTTATAGGGCGCCAAATATTATAGTTAAGGTTTTAACATTAAATTATAGTAGAACGAAGATCTATAAAAATAATATATAAATTAAATAATTACAAAAATGCTCTTAACCTTTAAACGCTCATAACTTAAGCGTACAGACACCATTTCGCATGTAGTTCGCGGCATTAGGATCGCAGTTAGACAAGAAACATTTTGGTAATTTGTTATGTTTTGAGATACTTTAGAAAATTTTCTTAGTTGGACTAGTTCGTTATATATCGTATGTATTTGGCAATAAAATAGTCCAAGGAACTGAGTTGTAACACCCTAAGTTTTAATGAGTAATTAATTAAGGAAAATATGGGGTTGGCCAAGGTAAATAACCAGGGGACATTTATTTACTTATGCAATCAAAAATGGAAACCAATTAAGTGGCTTATTTTTGGGAATTATTTGGGTGTACCTTTATTTCTTGTAGTATAGTGCGTGTTGTTAAGAATGAATTAAATTTAATAATCGGGCCATAAAGCTAGCGGCCTAATTAACTAAAGAGGAGTATAATAAAACAAAGGAATCCTTGTTTTTTGTTTTATTTATGCATTCTCATTTTTGCTAAAACAAAAATATAATCTTGGAAACTTATTAATGGCGGCCTAAGGGGAAAAAATAAAGAAGAAAAGCTAAGGAACTCAAGGAAACTAAAGATCCAATAAATCGAAGACATGGGTGAGTAGTACAACACCTTTTGTTTTACTATTTTCATTATTGTTTGAATTTGATTTTGTGTAAATATGATAGAGTTCATAACTTAGTTTGTTTACAGCAGATAAACAATATTTTAATGAATGTCTTGGGGCAAAACAGCTATACTGGAGGATGTTTAGCTATATTTCCATACTCTGATGATTTCGAAATGATATAGGAATTTAATATTGTGTTCTAAGCATGATCTTAGAGATGCATTTTAAGTTTGATGATTTTTTCACATCAAAATATTTATTTATGAATTTTCAAAGTAATCCATGTATTAAATATATAACAAAAAATAGTTAAATTATGGGAATATAGGTAAGAATGAGTTAAAGGATATATTCACATGTTTTCTAAAATTTCATAAGGAATAACCTATAACAAAAAGGGCCTTTGCCGAAAGATGTAAGTAATAACTGAAACCACTTAATAAGGCAACTAAGGCCTTTTACGCATGCAAATAGCGCGAATAAGTAAAAAAGGGATAAGATCTCATAAGAATGTTGTAAAAAAACATAAAATTATCACTAGCTAAAATTGAGGTTAAAAAAATCTGGAGGTGACATGTGTAAAGGGGGTGTACCAGACTTGTGCAGAGGTCAGGCTTAATTGCTTAGGGCAAAGATGCAGTGGCAAATAAGAGCAAGATTGCGGTAGGATTAGACCAGAACCGAAAGCTAAAATTAGTTGATAAAAAGACTAAGTAAATGTCTATGTATGATAAACTAGATAAAGTTAAAGTAGAGAGCCGAAGGTGAGTGTCAAAGGTAGAAGCTAGAGCTAGGAGATGATGCAAGTGCAGCCTATAAGGGATAGTGTTGCCAAAAGACGAAAGGGGTGTGCCAAGTCCAAGCGCGATGACGAGAAATGGTGCCAGAACAAACCCGAGAATGTACAGGCTCCCTTAAACAAGATCGATGGTAGTGTAGTTGGGACTTAGTGACTTTCAAGTCAATCTTGAGACAAAGGTTCGGTGTAAGGTCATAGATAACAGCCGAAAGTCTAATTGATATATTATAATGTTAAAGTTGATATAAGGCCTGTGTGGCATCTGGAAAAGCTTAATTTGTAATATAATCATAAACTCGATATAAGGCCTATGTGGCATCCATAAATCTATTCAAGGAATTAATTGAATAAGATAGTGAAGAGGCTAGCATCTGAAATATGATTAAATGAATAAGATGGTATAAGACCCATATAACATCCGAAAAATTGTTCATGACACTAAACCATAGTGAGGTGTATGACCTGAGTTGCAACCCAATGCTCAAAAACTAAGATTATATTCGATGATGAGATGTAAGTCCTGTGTGGCCACCCAATGTTCAAAAAGTAATGCATTCAATAACTAAGTATAAGGCATACGAGGCAACTTAGCATCTAGACGAGTCTTGGATCTTGGTAACAAGGCATAAGGATTGTGTAGCAGCACATTGTCAAAAAAGTGACATTATAGTCGATAATAAATCATAAGGCCTTTGTCTCAACTTAATGTACGAAAAGTGACATCGTATTTAGTAACCTGGTGTAAGGCCCATGTGGCAACCAAGGGTCTACGGGTGACCATAAGTTGATGTGATGGTATTCAGTCTACATGGAAACCATAGAGCCAAAGCCAGCATACCATTAGTAGTGGGTATAAGGCCTTTATGGAATCCCTATGTATAACTCAAATTTGTAAATAAAAGAGTAACATAAGGCCTTTGTTGCGGTTGAATTTGGATAAATATGAAGAAAAATAATATAAGATAGGTATAAAGCCTTTATAGCAACCGAAAGAAAAATAAATAAGACTTTAAGTAATGGTAAAGGCATAAGGTATTCATGACAACTAAAAGTAATTTACCTTAATATTCCTAAGAAATAGGACAAGGCTTGAGGGGCAAGATGAAAGACTAAATTGAGCCCTAGGCTTGAGGTAGCAACAAGTGTAAGGAACACTTAATATGTGATATGACTTGTGCTATTATTTATGTTGGATAGTGAGGGGAAAATTCATTCTATGCTTTAACAACATGCTCCCATTATATGATATGTTTTGGATAACATATTTCTCATACCAAACTTTATGTCTGACCCGTGGTTTTATTATTGTTTCCCCATAAACTCAAGGTACTTGATTAAGTGGGCTGAGTTTATGGGATTAGGCGGTTTTCTTTGGAAAGCCGAGATAAGCATACTGAAGATAGAAGTAGGAGGTTTTGTGAAAATAATTGTTATTTTGTTTTCCACTATTTAAGTGCTCATAATGGCATTCTCATATGTCAAGCATGACATTCTATTTGTGTTCAATTATATTTGACCCCTACATGGGCACGTTTTGGGATATATGAAAAACGTAAAGACTATTAAGACAAAATTATGTAATGAATTTATTAGTTGCTCTATTTACTTAGACTGTTATTATATACCAAACTCATCTGGTCTTCGAAATATAATTACAAGGTGATCGCAATACATTAGGATTCCATTTTTAGGTCTCGGAATGGGGGATGTCACGGTTTGGTACCAGAGCTTAGGTTAGGGGACATCTAAGTAAAACAATGTTAAAAATAGTTTAGTCTTTAGTAGAAAGCAAACACCTTGGGAGGATACATGCTACTATATAATGTACTTGTACTTTTCTATATATGTATATAGGCATATGGGAAGATATATCTATTCTCTTGTTGACGTAGCACTCTCTTTCCTTTTGTTTTCGACCATAAATTTCGAACACTTTATATTTAAATATCCAAATTATTTAAATATTTGAATCTTGGATTAAATGTTATAAAAGTGATTTAATAACCTTTTTAACTCCCTTTTAATCAATAACTAATGATGGTAAACTTTTTTCTAAAAAATGTCTACAAAATAAACAAATAAAAAAAATCGATGATGTGACCGAAAATTATTGTATCAATAAACAGCTTTTTAATCGATAGAAGTTGTTGGTGCTTGTTTTACTTTCCTAATATATTAATGTCTCATTAATTAGAAACTAAAAATATCTTGTTAGTTTAGTTAACTAAAATGAGATGGGGGGACAAGATAAGAAAGATATTTGGAAAATGAGCATTTAAGGGAATCTTAAGGGTTAAGTAAGAGGTGTAAATGAGGGAATAGGAAGTGATGTGCACATGGGCTAAGCACATGGGGTTTGTTTTGGCTGGCCACTTGAGGGGTAGAGGGTGTCATTTACCTCTTGTTAAAGCGATTGCATTATACCCTATTTGATTTGCAAATATTTTGCCTATGTTTTGAAATAAAAATGCCGTCTTCATTCTCTTCTTTTTCTCCTCTGTAATCTTCTATATTAATGTCAAAACACCTCCAATCCCTCTAAGACTTTGGAAAAATCCTTAGATTATCCTAAGAACATGTGATAGCATCTCAAACGTTAAAGGAAGCTGAAGAAATAGAGCACTCCATCTTTGGCCATGAGCAATACAGGAAGGGGGAAGCAAGGCCTAGTGCAAAATTGGACTAAATGTGGAAGCTTTGGATGTTTGGTAATGATAGGAAGCGTTCATTTGTTTGAGAAGACTTATACTTGTGTTATCATGGATATAGATGAGTTTACTCATCATTGAATGGGATATATACTTTATATATATATGTTTGACCATGAAATAAAAAGTTAAAGTTAACTAAATAACGTTATTACATTTGGACCTTACTTGCTTTTGAAAGCAAAAGCCAACTTTATATTGAATATCTTCACTTCTATTACCCTCTAAAACATATATTCTATCCTAGACTTTGTGTGTACATGTTTGGTTGGTATACGTGTTGAATGGATGTGAATATGAAAGTGTTTGTATAGTGATAATTGCTATAAGTGCACTTCAAAATCCCCTTGCTTTAAACTTGTTCAAATTGGTGATATGTTAATATATTGTGACATAATATATTTTGATTGTTATCTACACATATTTTGGTGTATGGTATAGTAAATAAGAAGTTTGAAAAGTTGTGGAACTTGCGAAATAAAGTTGTAAAAGTTAGAAGTGAAAAGGTCGCTTTGGATGCACTTTTAAAATGCCTTGTGTTCGGTAGGTTTAATATGATTTTGGAAGATATCCTTAGGGGTTTCTTTTTATGGTATTTAAGTAGTCTAAGTATACTCCTTATTGTAAAAAAATTGGATCTTTAATCATTTATTTGAGTGGTGAAAATTGGTCGCAAAGTTAGTCTAATTTCCTATTGTTTTCGATTCAAAACTTTAGATACATTTAAAATGATGTCTTTGACCCACACCAGCACTTATGAATGCTATCTATGAACTATTACAACCCTTCTAAGCTTGTTGCAATATCTTGTTTTAAATGCGACATTTTGATAAGTTTCTCATGATTCCAATGGTTTATGAACTATTATTTTTATGAAATCTTTTTAACAGAGTCTAACAACATGGATTTGAGTGTGAAAAAAAGATTAGAAGTCTGAACTTTTTTAATAATTAAATTTTAATTTTTAAAGAAAACAAAAAGTACATGCAATTTTTGTTGTCTGAAACTTTAATTGGTTTTAAGTATCTCAAAACTTTAGACAACACTTCTATAAATGCTATCGCATGTTGTTGAGACTTTAAAATGGTACAAAATGATATTAAAATTATCCGTCATCTTTTTGGAGTGTTTAATAACAGTACTTAGAGTATTTTAAAAGTGGTTTTGTTCAAATATATTCCTATTAATTATTTATAAAATTTCAAAGTAAAAGGGTTTTAACATGTAAAAATGATTTTTATAGATTTCTTTAAATTCTAAAATGTGTTATTTCAAGTAATGTTTTATATAGATATTTAAAATCTATTTATAATTATTTATATATATAAGTTTGAAAAAGTAAGTGAAGTATTTTACAAAAGGATAAGTGGCTTTGGTTATAACACTTAGTTATAATGAATGATTTTGGAAAATTAATTAAAAGTATATTAGCTTGTTAATAAGTATACTTAAATCTTTAGAAAGATTATTTTAAAGATAATGTTAAGTATTAATAGTTTTGGGTTTGTTGTGACAATGTGTTGATAATATTTATCTTTAACCCTATTGATTATACTTATGGAAATAATTAAATCTTTATAAAGAATGTTTTAAAGATAACTATAAGTGAAATGGTTTTGGGTTTGTAATGAAAATGTTAAGTAAAATTTGTTTTAGACCTTTTTGAAATAGATTTGTCAATGTACTTAGACTTTTTAAATGGATATTTTAAAGGTAATAACAAGTATGGATTTTTCAGAAAAAATAAAGATTTAACTTATAAAAGAGAAAAGGTTTATAGTAACAATGTTTAAGTGAGATCTATTTTTAACCTGTTTAATTATATTTTAAAGTAAGAAATCATGTTAATGATTTCTGAATATACTTATACCATTTAAGATAAGTATATAAATACTTTTTAAAAATATTGAAATGAGTACAAATGAATAGTGATGGAGGTAGTAATTGATAAACGAAGTATTATTAGATAACAGAAGTTTTACTAATAAAAGAGGTTTTACTTAATAAAAGTAGTAATTAAATAAAAAAAGGGATACAAGTTGCTTGTGTGACTTAATCGTGCTTTGTGTGACTTAATATGCTTTGTGTGTTTACATGTCTATGGAAAGTATATAGTCGTGTACTTAGCACTAGAAGATGATGAAGTAGATTTGTTTTACCTGTGAGAGTTAAGAATTATGTTTGAGTATAATGCAGAAGCAATAGTGCTCTAACCTACTGCCTTTACCCTTGACCGAAGAATAGTGTGAGTTGAGAAGGTTGGAAATGTGATAGGTTCATGAAACTTGGTTTCCATATGTGATCTTTCTCATTTTTGTTGAATTTGATCAAAATAACTTAAGAAATATCTAGAAGAAACATAGGGGTTATACAATATTGTTATCTACGATGATGCTATAATGTACGTATGAATTCATCTTGCTCTTCTAGGACAAATGATAAGGAAATATGTTTGGATAGGAGATGATCTATGCTTATGTATTGTCCATTTATTCCTGAAAGAATAGGGGTTAATTTAACTGAATATCTATCGACTGGTTTTGGAGCATCCAGTAAGCGGGGGAGTGTACTTATAAGATGACACAAAACCATAACTACTTCAAAACCATATACGTGATCTATGTTTTGGATGTGGTTGTGAAGCAAAATGTAATAGAGTTGCGCTGTCTATCCTAAGATTAAGTCTAAGGGAGAGGTCAGCGTTAACGTTTTGAACGCTGCCATTATATGGGGCTGTCTATCTTGAGGGTGATTCAAAGAGAGGACGGCATTAACATTCATTCAAGTACTTGTACAAGAATCTATGTGGAGATTCGAGGTCTCTTCGAGATGCTCGAATCCATGTAGAGATTAATGATCTGTTTGAGATGCTAGAATCCATTTTGGGATTCATTGCTCGGGATGTTAGAATCCATGCTGATTCATGGATTACTCAAGATACTAGAATCCAAAAAGTGATTCAAGATCTATTCAATTAATGACTCATGTGATGAGATGTTGAACGTGACTTCACCATCAGCAATGAACAGAGTAGGGGCACAACGAGGAGTTTTAGCAAACCCAAGGTATATCAACTTTGTATCTAATAATGCTTTCGGATGTGCAAGCAAGAGTGATGATACTCGATGCCACGTGATCGGGTGTAGACTAACTATGTTTTTCCTACGGTATATTTTATCCAGAGATATATGCTGCTTAGAAGGATATCTCTAACCCTTGTCAGGAGGCCTGTTCTTGATGTACCGAGGGTACCTCCAACGGAAAATCCATATTACAGGTGAACCTTAACGATTTTGATTGTATACCTAATATTGTTGTGGTATACATGCGACCTCACTATTTTTTGATTTATATGTTATACCCTTGATGTTATCTATTATAGTGTCATATGTACTTATTGGATGTTCTGGAACTTTTATGAGAAACTTTTATGGTGATTCGAACGGTCTTAAAAGGTGTTGTTACATGATGTAGATGTTCCTTGAGTTTCTCACACTGACTTTTGTCTGCTCTTGGTTATTTTTCCTAATTCCTCGAGTGCTCTATCGAGCAGTTTAAGGAAGACATGTTTTAGTTGAATATTCTTTAGAGCTCAAGGGGACGAACTGAACATTTCACCTACTGTTGTATTCTTATTTCTACCGTAGTACTATTATGTATATATCGGCAATTGTAAAGACTGGCAGTTATAACTATCTAGGCTAATGATAGTACTTAGGATTGTAATTTTGAAATGCTATGTATCTTAGGGTGACAGTTTGTATTGTCTTTTGATATATATGTTATTGTTTCATTATGAGATTCTGATACTGTGTTCTTTCTTCCGTATTCATTTTATTTTTATTTACCCTAACAGTCTATCTTTTCGACACTTTGGTGGTCGGCTTATGAATATCGAGGATGTATTAGTGTCGACATTTAGAGGTCAAAAATGCGGGCCTTTGCTATTAGTGAATACTTTCTTAATAGGAAAAGCAAGATGTACTTGAGAAGTGGATGAGTTACAGTAGGAGGACCAAGTACAAGGACGAAGAGACTGAGAGTACTCAAACCAACAGCCAAGGTGAAGAGATAATCCCAAATGTAGAGTTGGGACATAAGTTTGAATGCCAGCTCCAGCCTTAGGAAATATATATATGAATGTGCTTTTCCAGCAACTCATTTCCAACATGACATAGGAACATCTTCGATAGCTAGTGTTGCCACAAGCCCCTTAAGTTTTAAGGGACCGGTGTAGAACATTAAATATATTTTGCCAAGATGGACCAGGACTTTCGAAGCTTGGATGGAAAAATGTTTGATGGAACAAAACAAGCTTTGGAAGCAAGTAGTTGGCTGAAGATGTGTGAAAGAATCTTTGATGACTTGGAGTTCACTGATGCCCAGAAGGTGAAGTTGGTATCTAGGCAATTTAAAGGACTGACTTGTATTTGGTGGGAAACCGTGAAGTTAGAAGTATCTAACTGAGAAATAACTTAGGAAAGATTCAATAAGGTATTTAAAGAGAAGTTTATTCCGTAGTCAGATTTGTCAACTATGCTTCAGCACTTTGTTGAGTCGCAACAAGGAAGTATGTATGTGGTGGAAAATATATAGAAGTTTAGTGCTCTATTGAAGTATGGAGCAGATTTGATAAGAACACCAAGAAAGGAGGGGGAGAAGTTCATTTTGAGATTGAGGCCGAGACTAAGTGGTAAGACTAGGGCCTATCTAGCACTTTTATTCAACAAAGTGGTGGATATGGCGAGATGATAGGAGCTGATGTACACCAAGAAAGGGGTGTAGGTCTGAAAACTTTGGCCGAAAAGAAGAGTAAATTCATCCCTTATCAGAAAGAGAAGAAAGTCTCATAACATAAGGGTAAGGCTCATGGTGGAGCAAAGAAGGAGGCTTCTGATATCATTTGCCATAATTATGGGCAAAAAGGACACTATTCTTAAAAATTTCTTAGGCCAAAGGGAGCAAAGAAGGTCAAGTGCTTTATTTATGACAAGACTGACCACAGAAGGAAGAAATATCCAAGCTTATAGCATAAGTCTTTACTTTGGAGGGGCCAAAGGAAGGTCTGTCTGCCAAAGCGTAAGGCAAGAGCAAAATCTTGGATGATATGGCTTTGATTTCGGTGTTTTAGTTAGAGTATTGTTTGATATCGGTGCTACACACTCATTTATAGCAAAAGACTTAGTTAAAAGTCTTAGGTTAGAAATGACCTATCTAGTTACTGAAGGAACTAGGCTAGTTGAAAGCAGGTCAAATATGCAGATTTTGAATTTTTTTTCTGTTTTGGATCTATTGTGCCTGTGAAGTACCCAATCTAGTAAAGTTATAAATAAAATCTTATTTTATTTGAAATTAGTTAAGAAGTTTATATTTAATGTAAATTTAAATGTAGTGCATCAAAAACACCAATGTGTGTAACAGTTACTTGTAAGAGTTAATTAAGAGAAGGAAACCTTTCGTTTCTTTGTCTAAAACTTGTGCAATTACTAGAGGGAAGGATTTTGCCTTATTTGGAGAGAGAAACCTTTCATTTCTCTCTTTTACTTAAACTGAATGACTTGTTAAATATCATTAACGATTAATTTATGCATAGCATAAAATGAGAGTATACGCAAATATACTATAGTGTAGTACGTGTTTAGGTGCTGTGATTTACACTGCAATGGACACACTTATCCTTTATACAAGCTTTGTTGTCAAAATTTATTTAAAATAAAACAACATTTATTTAATATAAATATGCATACATACACATATATGTCTTCGCTTATTTACATTAAAATTGATTTTATTGCTTGACATGTTTTAAAATTAAAATAAACAATTTAAATATATTTTTAAATAGGGAATAGATTTAAATTAAATTACAATTTTACATAAAAGTATGTTTTGTAAACTTTGAATTAAGAATACACGCACACTTATACATATATACAATAATTGAATCAATGTTTTAAATTCAAAACAACAAGTAACATATGTATTCAATTAGTTTATAGTTTGAAAATAGATAAAAGTTTTCTTGTAAAAGATTTTAACAAGCCCACTTGTAAATTTAAATTGAATTAACTACTCATGTCAGTAATGATCAGAATTGTTTCAAAACTTGTAACATATTTATTCAATTCCCAAACTTGTAATATAACTTAAATCAATTAATCAAAATAGTTTTCAATAAAAATTGTTCAAACAATAAGTTCTGAGACAAAAAAGAAATAGACAACATGGGCACATGTAAATTCATGATAATAGGATTCAAATATAAACTGAACACACAAAATTAACAAATGAACAAAAGGAGTGATGGATCTAAATTAGATTGCAAACGAGCATACAGATAAAAGATAAAAGGAGGTTATTGATTCAAATCCTATAAATGGTAAAATACAAGAATAAGTTAATTAGAGAATTACCTTTAGATGTTGCATATAAATTACACCTTGAACGATGAAACAAAGGATCTTAGATTCACAAATCAACCATTAGATTTTGCAAAGATCAAGAGGTATAACCCACCTTTTCAAATTAATTTAATTTGTACTTGATTTTTGAATTTTTAGCCCTTAAAACCCCATGAATTTTCGACAATGGCTTGAGAATGAAGAGAGAAAAAAGTTTTGTCAAGTAAGAATGAATAACTTTTAAAGGAACGGTAGAAACCTTTCCTTTCACTTCCTCAAAATTTTCCCATTTATTTCTTTATTAAATATCAATAATATCTGCTTCCTCTTCTACAAGCATGGCCGACTACAAATGATGTCGCATGGGCCCTTAAAAAATTTACAAAACCCCATTAGCATTAATCCAATTTAAATTTCTACCGATATCATATATCACTGCCCGAATTTATAAATTTTATATACGCACTTTAATAAATACTTATAGCTTTCACATAAATCAAATAAATTTTTAATAATTAATATTTCATACATATTATTAATTAACTTAAAAACACACTTAACATTTATTTTATTTAAATCCAATTTAAATATTCTACCAACGTTGTTTATCGATACATACGTCTATAACATTTATATATGCAGTTTATTAAATACTAATGCCATTCAAACAAATTAAATAAATTAAATAAATTTATTAATTCATACATAAATATTAATTAATTTATAATGAGTATAAATTAATTAAATCGTGTGGTTCATTCGAAGTATTCATCATTTCTGTTATTCAACTCAAAATGTAAATTCAGTGAGCGATTAATACACACGTCACCGGTTACCTTAGTTAGTAGAAAAACATTTTGGCTGAATTTATCGCCTATGCATCTTTTGATAAAATTCAATTTTACTTGTTATAAGCAGTACCTGGTAGTAAAGATTATTTATGCCAATTGTCATCGTCAAAACTATATCACATTAGGACGTACGAAATTTGGTTTTGGTCAAAAATTCCAACATCTTTGAAATTCAACTTTATAAGTCCAAAGACAAAATATTTGGTTAAATAATTATTATTATCATTAACGATACTGCTCTAGTTAGAGACTTTGACTTTGAGTTGATTTTAGTTGATCGTAATACTAATCTCGTATAACTGAGAAGACGAATTCTCTATTGAATAATGTTTCACTTTCAATGTTTCAACTCTGAACCAATTATAATTGTTCAATGGACGTCATGCTATGATTTAACTAACCAAAGTGAAGCACCATATTGAAGTTCCATGGTTCTCAAATCAAGGGAACTATGAGACGTCGTCACTCAGAGATTGTTTGTTTGACCTTAATTATACTAACCAACAGAGGAACACTCGAGTGAGTCATTCCATAATTATCCAATAATTACCAATACGTAACCCATTAGTGCCCCTCGCTCTAGTCTCAACGGATGTTTTGATATCCCATCTCGAAACATCTTGACTATGAACATTCAAAATAATTTGTTATGTTTAATGTGATTAATTTCTTATGATTACAATACATTATAATTACCATAACATAACATAACATACCATTTAAGGATTCTCTATTTGTAACGACCGAGGGAGTTTCGGCCCTCGAAAATCGACATCAATACATTCACTATATAGCATGCCGGGAAATCAAGTGCCGGAAATACCCGATCCTCATGGGTGAAGAAGAAGAGACGGAAGAAGAAACAAAAACAACAATACAAAATCTCACAATCACAGAGGAATAAAATATAATGTATAATAATAGATCTTAATACACAGAAACTGTAACTGTAATATATATATGATCATCAAAGTACAACAGTCAACACAGCAATTTGGATAGTTATAATAACTTGTCTTCACAAGTACTAAATATATAGTTTCACACACAGTGAAAATAACCAAATACGTATAATACCCTACAATCTTCTAGTTCATCTCCTGAGCTCGATAACATCTTAACCTGTATCTGCAATACTCGGTCCAACCCGAGCATTATAATAAAATAACACCCGAGTCAGTCTGAGAGTCAGAAAACACACTCAATTTTAATTATTACTACTATTAAAATCCTTTGAAAACAAAGGTATCTCGTAAGACTACGCCATAAATAAATATGATGGGTTTTTACTTATAATAACCAACACATTTTATACCAATATCTTCTGATATTATAATAGTATCTATAGAAAATAGACTATAAAATAGCCAAAATGTTTGCATCTCGCGTTTCAGCGTAGTTAGGCACATCTAAAACCATATAGGCTCATCGTGAATATTGGATTTCATACAATGACAGAGCTATTGAGGTACCGTCCGCCATAGTACACCTCTAGAAAAATATACCAAGTCGAACATATCAATCCCAACCAACATATGACCGGCCTACCCCTTACTGGATAGTACCAAATGTGATCGCCACCAATGGGCCTCGAAAAGCATACAAATGAACGTGATGATAAATGTCCATTCTAGATGAGTGATGATCATACCCTAATGGGAGCGATCCACGTAGCCTTGCTGCATCTCCCATGTTTTAGTCATTCTCGATTGATGAGGCTACGTATTACCTTAAGAATAGCATTCATTTTTGGGATGCTAACACAGTCTTCCAAGCAACGATATAATAGCATTCATCCATACAAGTTGTTATGGGTCCGAACAAACCAAGTCTCCTTCAAGATCACCATCTCCACTATTTTCGAGATATCACAATCTGTAGCAATTAATGAAATTGGCCAGATTTGATAGTCGGTTATTTAACTATCAAATTACACACATAAGCAGTCACTAGACCTAATTTTATAATTCTTTCAAAATATTCATTTCAAAATATCTTTACAAAGATATATATTCAACTCTCTTCTAGCATTCCAACATTTGAAAACAATTTCAAATACTTAACCATAACAGGATATTTGTAAACCATTTCAACACTTAGGAAAATATTTCTATATAATTCATTTCACACTCAAAATATTTTCCAAACCCTCTTGCAATACTTAGGAGAATATTTATAGGCAGATTCTCCAAAATCATTTTAATATCAAACTTAGGAAATATTTCATAAATTATCTCACAAATATCCAAAATTATTTATAAATCCTTTTTTACAATTTCCAAAATCGATTATACTCTTTTATAAACCCAACCAACAATTTATAACTTCTTTTATGAATTCAGATTCATTTTCGAAGTTCGCATATTTCAACATTTTGGAAATTCCATTTCTCCCAAAACCCTTTTTGAGATTCCTCTTATCAAAATCATGTCTTGAAAGGATTTATAAATAAATTTCAATCATTTCAAAACTCAATATATTTGATAAGTACTTTAAAGAAATAAAATTTTATTTCAAAACATGTTTAAGTAATTTTAAAAATATCAACACATTTTTATATAAACATTGATAACTCATTTCCCATTCATTTCTAAATAATACTAATCAATTTTTCAAAGCTTATTATACAAATTAGAATTTAGTTTCAATTAATATTAGGTATTTGAAAAGACCACTTTTTGAGATATTTCACTACTAAAACAACTTTAACTATATAGTTTAATAAATAAATCTCATTTTAAAATGGGCTCTTTGTAGAAATAGGCTTTCGTAAAAAACTTATTATGAAAATAGGCTTCGTTCGAAACTATTTACAAAAATAGGCTTGGTTTTCGATTTTGTACATGCATATATTTAGAGTGCGCATGTACAAGGTCAGACTGAGTGTCATAGCATTTGAGACTCACCTTTGGAGATTGGAGCTTTGTTTGAAGATCTATCTATCCAGCTTTCTGTTATTTCATTTTATTCCAGTCGTTACGTTCAGACTTGTCAATTACCTCTGTATTTGAGATTTCTGTTGTATTTGTTAAGATTTTGGTGCTTATATAGTAGCTTCATGAACTACTATTTATCAATTCTGGTGCTTATTGCTTTATTACTCTGTATTTGTGATTGATTGTATTTACTAAATATGCCGAGTTTTGTCAAATATAGATTAACAATCTATTGTTTTGAGCAATTCAAGTCTAACATGGGTGGATGATTGTCGATTTGAACAGTTTGAAATTCCGGGTTGTTAACATGCTCACTCTGGATATGCGCATGTACAAAACCGAAAAACAAGCCAATTTTTGTAAATAGTTTCGGACGAAGCCTATTTTCATAATAAGTTTTTTAGAAAGCCTATTTTAGCAATTGTCTCTTTTAAAACAAATTTAATTTCTTGATATAAATCTATTTTTAAAATCCAATATTACCAATTCCATTTTATAAATCCCTCTTGATTCATCGCATCGATTATGTTTCAATTTCATAACCATTCTCACATTTCAAAATAGATACCCCTATTTTTTCTTCCAAAAACCAATTTTCTAATCTCAATATAAGTTCACATTGTAAATTTATATTTCCCATTTATCAAATAATAATCATTTCTCCTTATCTATAAACATTGTTTATAAGTTTATAAACTCATTTGAGTTTCACTTGTTTATAAAAGTAATCTTATTTATAAAATTTCATATATGAATCCATTCCTTTATAAATCTCATTTATTTCTCAAATCTATTTTAAATATCGATTTCAACCCTTTTTCCATAAATCCAGAAATATCATTAAAAAATCCATTGCTAAAAATCCCTTATATAAATTATTTTTAAATCTCTAATTAAAACATTTTATGAACAGTTGAATACTAATCCAAAATCAAATCATTTTTTTATCCAAATCAATTTCTTTTAAAATAATCAAAATTTCGATATAAATATTTTTATATTAATTCCTCAAAATTCAAAAATAATATTTACGGTATTTAAAATACCAAAATTAAGGCCAATGCTACTATAGCATTCAATAAATCAAATCACACAACAATCAATAACAGATTATTCAGTCACATCATATATCGCTATATAAGAAAAACAATCAATATATTTTAGGAATCCCATTGGATCCCTCCAACTTGTTTCCCTGCAACCACAGATGTTATATAACATAAATTAATAATCACCACTTCGAGGTGTGATATTGTAATAAAAGGGTCATTCGCTATTATGCGGGGCGCATAGTGTCTCATCCGCTCCAATCGACGGGAAATATATATCCAACTACTACTAATACAGTAAACAACCAAGATAGCAATCACAAGCAACAAACAACATAAATAAAATATTTCCATCTATATAAAAATATAAGTGGCCAGAAAGAGTGTGTTTTACTCACATTGCTTCCAGTAGACGTCGTAGCGTTTTATTTGGAATAAAATTAAACGAGCGTTTAATTTTACCCAAAGTTCCTAGAAGCTCCAAATCCATCCAAACTAGCTTTAAATGAAGTGCTCGTCAATACGAACCCAATGCAATTCATTTCATGCGAAACGGACCTCGTATGAAGAAGATATGAATTTTTTAACGTAACGAGATAATTAATATATAATTAACTTAATTAATTTAAATATAAAAAAAACTAAACCCTTATTGTTTTCCTTCCCTCTCGTTTCTTCCTCCAGAAGGCTAAAGTAGCTGTTAGCACCAGAATTGGTCGCTAACACCCTTGAGGAAGATTGTGTAGAGAGATTAATGAAGAAAGTGAATTAAAATAGAGAATTGTATGCTAAATTAAATGCAAAAACAAGAACACCGGATTTATAGTGGTTCAGCGTAACTGCTTACGTCCACTTTGAGTTTTGATCTTTATTGCTTTCAAAAATGATTGAATACAGATATAATCCGTACAATAATGAGTTGAATAAAAGTACTAACTGAAAAGAATAAGTCTTGAAAGCAGTAGAGTATCCCCAGTGTTCTCGAAAAAAGGTCCCTTTCATTGTGCCCCTTCTATTTATAGACGAAGATGGGTTGGACTTCCCTCACGGGCCTAGGAACAAGGTATCTCGGCCAATGATAAGTAGCCTCTACGCACCGAGCCAGGGATGCCGAACGGCAATTACCGAGCGAGGTTGGTCGAACCAGAGAATGCCGAGCGAGGATTCCATGCCGAACGACACATTATGTCGAGCCACAAATCCAGGTTGAACGGCATTCATATGATGAGCGAGGAATTCGTGTCGAACGACACTCATGTGTCGAATGAGGCATTATGCCAAACGAGACCTGTGCCGAACGAGACCTGTCCCGGACGAGGTACTTGGGTCAATCGAGAGAGGATGCTGAACGAGGCTCCAGGCCGATCGACGGGAGATGCTGAGCGAGGCTTCATGCCGAGCAAGGCTTCATGCCGATCGAGGGGAGATGCCGAGCGAGGCTTCATGCCGATCGAGGGGAAATACCGAACGAGGCTTCATTCTGATCGAGGGGAAATGCCGAGCGAGGCTTCATGCCGATCGAGGCCTTATGCTTAACGACTCATTTATGCCGATCGAGGGGAGATGCTGAGCGAGGCCTGATGCCGACCGAGGGGAAATGTCGAGCGAGGCTTCATGTCGAGCGAGGCCTTATGCCGATCGAGGGGAGATGCCGAGCGAGGCTTCATGCCGATCGAGGGGAGATGTCGAGCGAGGCTTCATGCCGATCGAGGCCTTATGCCGAAAGACTCATTTATGTCGAAGGAGGCTTCATGCCGAACGAGGCCTTATGACGACCGAGGTATCTATGCCGAGCCTCTTGTTACATGGTCAAACAACTAGTTAACATTGGCCCCCCAAAGTGTATCGTGTGGACCAACATGATGCGCTTTGGATCATGAGCAACCCACGTTTTCCTTTAATCCCTTGGTCTTGCTTCTCAATAGTGGACTCTTACAATCCCCTGAATGCTGAGTGAGGCCTTATATGCCGAACGAGGCCTTCATGCCGAGCAAAGCGTTGATGCCGAACGAGGCTTGGTATGCCTTGACCGGTTCTATCGATCACCGTCTGTTCGCCTTCCCTCTTTCCCATATAACCCAATGCTTCTCCTTTTGTCCTTTTTCTTTTACTTTCACTCGATTAAAGTTTTGAACTCACCTTCCTCCTAACTCTTGCCAACATCTCAACCTCCTCTTTTATTTCCGAGTCCAATACGTTTCCTCTCGACTGCTCTTTACAACAAGCTTGAGCGGATTCCAATTCCAAATCAAGCACTTCACTAAACTTCGACCTATTCTTTTAGGTATAAACCTCTCACTTTTTCGACTTTCTCCAATTAGGGTTTTTGTATGAGATTCGAATTCGCGACTTTCATTTAACTCAAGAATGATGAAAATCGTATAGATAAGGAAGATGGATCTGAGGTTTAAATGAGCCTTAGGATTAGATGGAGAGGAGGAAGGAAAAAGATACCGGAGGTAGTTGAGATGTAGGTTTATGTTGGGTTGCCGAGTGAGGGAGGAGGAAGTTGTGATAACTCGTCGAGCATAAGTGAGTTCAATGGGTGTCGGCCGATCGAGGCCGTTAGGCGAACAAGGAGCAAGGGAGTGGCAATTGTGAACGGGTCGGCATGTCGAGCGAATGCGGCTCGGTATGCCCCCCGCATGTCGAACGATGAAGAGAGGGAATATGAGAGACGTGCTACGGAGTTGGGTTCAGTGTGCCAAGCGACGCGGTTCGGCTTGAGCACGTCTCGGCATGACTCCCACATGCCGAATGGTGAAGAAGGAATGCAGGAGTGAAGTAGGAAATAATAGTCGAGTCTCTACGATGTCGCACGGCATTAAGTCTGGTAGTAAGCTACAACAGTCAGTACCATCCCAACTCAAACATAATGCACGTTGACTTAACTTACTTCATATGCATGAACATATGAAAATAAACAAGGACAAGGACTTAGGTAAACAAGCATATCGAACTAATCCGGACGAATAATCTCTCTGTCCCAATAACTATAAACCTGAATTTAACTCAATTAAAACAGATAATAATCTTCTACATACAGTGTCGATGTTGAGTTCGTAGCAGAAATCATCATACGACAAGGTCTCGAAGACGGTCAGCGCCGACGGTCTTCGAAGATGATAGTTCAAAGCCTAATTTTATTTTATCAGCTTCGTGACTTTTAATTCTTTGGCACTAATACTCGAACGATTGCACTAGTTCACACACCACACGGGGGGAGTATTTTTGCTGCTATGCCTAACGTTGATTTTTTTTCAAGTATAGTTTAATCAGGTGTTTCATCAGATCCAACATTCATTAGAGATGTCTAGAAAATCCAGCTCTGCCGCAGTCTCAGATAGACCCGAGATAACTTCTCAACAAGAAGAAGTTGGAACTTCAAATCCATCGACCCACGATAGCATTCGTCGACTTGGCTCCCGATGCCTTGGATGCAGCAATCTTTCTAGACAACCCGCTCAATTCTCATGCTTCGAGAATTAAAGAAAGCGCTCTTCTTCACATATGCTCAATACATCGGATTCCTTTTGACGATGTGCTGGTTCCATCGGGACAAGATCGTCCTCACTTGCCCCCAGTCGGATATATGGCCTGCAACAAATTTATGCGCTGGGTTGGTAGCGTGCCACCATTCAACTCCTTCCTCCACGACTTGTTACAGTATATTGAAATCGCTCCATCACAGTTACATCCAACCAGTCACGCGTTCGTATACGGCACGTGCATTCTCTTCATGAGCGTCCTTTTTAGGCTCCTGACTTCTGGCGATATCTACTATATTTATCGTTTCAAGAGACAACCAGACAACCCATCTTTTGTATTTCTTGAGCCATACAACAAGTGTTAGATTCTGATAGAGGCGTGGAGAAAATTCGCCCAGTATAAGCAGGAATGGTTCTACGTGCGCTGTCCCCTTGTATTTGCAAGGAGACGGGTGGAAGGGAGTAAGTCTCTTTTCTGGATCAATACTTGCATTCGGCAGAAATTGCTCCTTTTCTAACTCTTTCTCTACTTTTACAGGTATCAGCTTACGTCCCAAAGGCTTCGGGTATTCTGCTACCGTTGAAGCTATCCGAGCTATCCCCATGGAAGACTGGGACATAAGGTCTATTATTTCAAACAAATCGCTCTCGAAGTTTGGGCTGCTGGCGGAAGGTCGTCGAATAAGTCTCCTTCACGGCGTCACTATAATCGGGTCTGCCTTGGACAAAGGCAAAAGGCAAGTTAGGCCTTCGTCGTGTGATGCCCCTGACACACCTGAGGAGGCAGAGATTAGAGAAGCTAAAGTGCCCGAAGTACCAGGTGAAAATGTTAGTCCCGGTCTAGAACTGGTAGTCGAGGTGCACGATATCGAAAAAATGCCTCCCCTGCGAAGGGAAAGAAAAAATTGACTTACAAATTGAGGAGAAGACAACAGGCGGTACCTCTAAGGTCACAATCACTCCGGTGGAGAGAGAGCCTTCTCCTCAAAGCTCAGAGAATTCAGTGAAAGGCTTGTCGGACCTTACTGTTCCCGATGATTTGCTCAACTATGGCTTCAACGATCTGGAAGCCCTTAAGCTTCATTCGTCCGCAAGAGGTGATGCAGGCGCTCAAGCCCATAACCAAGGAGAAAAAACTCCTATAAGTAAAGATAAAGAAACTGGTCCATTGAGGGGAAACACTAGGACACTCACGGACACGTGCACTTCACTTTGCACTTAAACTTTAGCCATCACACCATTTCTTGCTAACTTGTTGTCATTCAATTTCTGTGCAAGTGATATGGGATGTACTCCGAACTCGATTATCTTCGTGGGTCGTCTATTTTTCATCATTCTGGTCGGGATTCGGGCTCCAGCAAACGCAGGGACGGAGATGACACAGGCGATCGAGACTATCCCCCCGAGAATCATCTTATCGAAGAAAAACATACAGCCGGCCCTCCTACTCTCGCGATCCTCTTTGTCAATCGGAGCAAGGCAAAGAGAGGTCTACGCATAAGGGGTCCCAGCCTAAGGCCCACCGAGATCAACATTCTGGTTCATCTAGCACCAATCAATCCCGGAAACCCCACAAAACATCTGTAGTCTCCAGGCCAACTCCTCCCGCTTCTGTACATGATCTGTCGGTAGCTGAAAGTCTTACTGAGCTCAAGGCCACATTCCCAAAAATATGCTTCGATGGTTTGAAATTTCTCTCAACGATTCATCATATTCCGAGACACGTCAAACAAAGCGCCATTGCTTGTAACAATGATGTTTACGTTTAACATGATGCGTTTGTCCATTTAGCTGAGAAAGTCTCGGAAGTCTATATTGAGCTTCAACACAAAATCGATCGCCTGAAGCTCGAAGCTATTTACAATAAAGACATCATTAAAGCTCAGGATGAAGAGCTCTCTTCATACAAGTCTCAGCTCGAACCTGCCCAAAAAAGTGACAAAGACACAGCGAAGGCCGTTAATTGTCTGGAGACGACACATAAGAAAGAAATTGATGAAGCGGTCCAACGCTGTGGGTCCTTAGCTTTAGAGAAAGATTCCATTCAAAAGGAGAGGGATGCATGTGCCCAACAAGTCAAAGAGTTGGAAGAGCTACTCCTCAAAGAGAAAAAGGAAAAAATTACTGCTCAGGAAGAGTCGCAATGACATTGCGATGAGATTGTTGCTACGCGACTCCTAAAGACAAAGCTCGACGATGAACTCTCTAAAGTTGAGATGCTGAAAGATGAAGCCCATGAGGAGGCAAAAGAATAGCATCCACGAAGATTGATTCTCGCCTTGAGGCGGCTACGGAGGCTGACAAGGAGGAGATCAAGTGTTTGTTCGACCCACTTATTGTAGAATACAATGCCCGTGTCCTTATGCATCAGGACTTAACTTTTCTTGGCGAGGGTTACTTCGAATCTCTAGCCGAGGCATGGGAAACTTTGATAAAGATCAGAAAGGTTGAGTTGGGCACTGAGGAGGTTGACGAGGAGGCTTTAGTAAAAGAATTTCTCAAGGGGAATAAGCCTTCAGACTTGTCTGTAGCGAATTCTCTCTACAACAAAGGTGAAAGGATGACATTGCCGGTCCGTCTGGGACCGAGTCACCATTTCCTTCCCCTACTCAAGCGGCTGGACGACCAGTACTTGATTCGTTCGAGCAGCACGCTGGTTATGACCCAGAAGACACTGTCCTCGACTTCATGTTCTATCTCGCATTCCAGAGGGTGAGACTCCTCGGACGGTTGAGAGTCAACAAGAAACCGGTATATAACTCTTCTTCTTAAAGTTCAAAGGGTCGTCGTTTTCGGCGAGAGTTCATTATATTGTAATGTTTGTCTCCTGTGATTTTGCGTAGGTTGCTCTGACCCCGAGCCCACTCCTAGAAGCAATGACGCCAAGGAGGAGAAGGAGAAGGCGAGCGAGGCTATTCAAGCAGGAGAGACTTCTGGTCCTGATGCTCAAGTGATTGAGGTGCTTGACGAGGACAAGTCTGAAACTCTATCAACCGTTGAAGAAAATTATGAAATTGAGATTACAAGCGCCTCTGGACACACTTCGAAAATGAGCATGAAGGAGCAACTTGCGGAGGAGAAGAAAAAGAAAGTTGAAATCAAAGTCTTTCCCCAAGTTATGGATCCAGATGATCCTTTGAACAGGCCTTTGAAGGTCATTCTCCCTGGTGGGTCTATGCCACTAGAAGTCCCTTGTCCTTCATTGGATGTTGCTTTCCCATCAAGCAAAGCATCTAAGTGAAAATGCATGGGAGAAGAGTCTTCTGAGAAAACGAGGGAGGAAAAGAAACCAAAGAAACCGAAGAAGTAGCTGATTACACTCGTTCAATGAGAGTTAGCTTAGATCATATAATTATTTCTATTTGTTTTCGTAGTCAATGTAGATAGACTTTTGACTCCGAGTTTTGGAAAAGTTGTAGTAGAACCTCATTTTGGATTAATAAATAAAATTTAGTTCCTTTGTCTTTCAAAGGACTTTTATTGTTCAGCTTACTGTATAACTACGGCCGAGATCCAAAAACTTGTGAGTTACATAAATCCCAGTTCACTTCCATATGGCTCGGAGATTTTTTGGAAATCGTAAGTACTCTGTTTCATGCTATGGGTACTTAGAATATTTTTAGTCCACACTCTGGGGACTTGAAGATTTCAAGTCGTTTATACTATACTTCGCACACTGGGGACTCAGAGTACTCCAGCCCGTACCCCGCAGTTGTGGCCAACAACCGCCCACACAGCCGAAATAATAAGGGACTTCTAGATAGGGGAAAATCTCGTCCTACTCGGGCATGACCCAATTAGCCTTGCTGCACCTCCTCTGTTTTAGCCATTCCCGGCTGATGAGGATTGAGGCTACGATTACCTTTTATAGGACACAATTTCTTAGAATGCTCATTGTCCACCTGACGATGTGCTAAAAGCATTCAATCCATACAAGTTCGTTCCGGGTTCGAACGAAACCGAAGGCATTATCTCGTTACACTCATTTTGGAATCACCCTCAGAGAGTTAACGATAATAACCCTTGCACTCTAAAACTCCATCTCGATCTTCACTTTGAGATGTCATGACCTAACATTTAACTTGGATCGATGTGGTTTTCAGAAAATCAAATTTGATTCCCGATCCCGGTCTCATCGAAATCCAAACGTGTCTTAAAGGCCAAGTTGTTTAAGGTTTAAACAATTCAATTCAATTTTAAACATTGAATCCACACAGCATTATCCACAGATAATAACAATCATCCAACTCAGATATATACAAATCTCATCACAGAATATCTTAGACTATCATCCAACAGATATTAACCAAATCCAGATATTCAATTCAAAACAATCATCCATAAGCAAGCATATCTCTAATTCATATTATAATTAATTTAATTAATTTAATTAATTCAAATTAAATTAATTACTTAAGAATTAATCATTTTATCTTGCTTAACCAATCAATTATTAATTAATCACAATCATTTAATTAATTAATCACTTCTTAATTAACCTCATTATCCATTAATTAATCTTTAATTAAGTAATAATCCTTCAATTATTAATTAATAACTCCAATGATTCATCATTAAAAACTTGATTAAAAATTAATCATTCCTTAATTGATTACTAATTAACCCTTAATTTACAATTAATTAATCTTATTTAATTGCTTAATTAATTACAAATTTTAAATTAATTTATCTAAATTACTTAATTAATTATAAACTAATTAACCTTAATCATTTAATTAATTAAGTCTTAACCACTAATTAATTAACTATTAATTATGAATTAATTAATGTTTAATTACTTTATTAATTAACTCTAATCAATTAATTATTTAATTCTTAATCACTAATTAATTAATCACTAATCACTTAATTGATTAGTTACTAATCACTTATTAATTAATCTTTAATTATTTAATTAATTATCTATTAATTATTATTTAATTTAATTCTTAATTATCAATTAATTAATCCATAACTAATTAATAATTTAAACTTTATTAATTAATTAATTTCAAAATTATTAATAAATTTCACTTTAATTACTTTATTAATTAAAGTAAACTTTAACCATAAAATCTTAATTAACTTTCAAAACAAATTAATTACATCAATTACTTAAAATTATCATATATTTAAACATTTCCAATTTGTTTAAACTAATTACTTTTTTAAAATTTAAATTTAAACAAATATTGAATAATATCAAAATTTAATCATCAAAGTATAAAATACTTAAATTAAATAGTTTAACATTTTCACAAAGCAATTTAAATAAATTTAAATTTTAAAACTAAAAACAAATTTTGAAAACCTTTTTAAAATGACACCTACATTGGGTACGACCGACCCATTCTTGAACAAACTCAGGTTCAATCCCTTCTTCTTCCTTTCCTGCTTCTCTTTTTTTTAGTTTAGTTTAGATATAAACTTAACCCAATACTGGAGAGGATCACCTAAAATCTCGAGTACAAACTCGAGCTCTAACCCAAATCACCCGAGCAACAACCCAAACTGTGACGACTCGCCCTTCTACTACCAGAAAGACGTATCATCATTAAGAAAGAAAGAGGTAGAAATAGAAAAGAAAAGAAAGAAAGAACAACAAATCTCGGAATCTCACAACGGAATGGAATAAAATATAATACATCACATAACAATTACATAGTTTTACATATATCAGAGTTATACAATATTTTACACTTGACAATTTTATATACATCAGTCACTACATACATCACACCATATATCATACTCTAACCAACACAGCGGAACTATATAGATATCTACATACGTCTGGGCTCCTGCTCCAAGCTCCTCCAGGACTCAACAATCCAAGAACCTATCACTTGGCTACTCATAAAAATTTGAGTACCCAAGAGTTTATGAAAAACACAAAATATAAACTCCGGGTCAGACATGGGTCTGGTATGAGTAAACGGTTTAAATTGTTTAACTTTGAAAAAACATTTGAAAATAAAGGTATCACTAAGACTCCCCACACATAAATACGGGTAAGTTTTTACCTTACGCTAACCAAAACATTTCATAGGAAATTCTGTGATATTATAATAGTGTCTAGGGTTTTCAAGTAAATAGAAAATAGCCGAAATTGTTACATTATTAAATTCCAGCTACTAGCCACAAAAGTGGGTAATACAATCAAAACCGTGGGCACTTATTGGAAAATGGATTCCATACAATGGCAGGGCTACTGGGGTACCGTCCGTCACAGTACGGGGCCTATATCACCGTACCGAGGAGTACGCCCGCTCCCCTACAACACAAGGCCGGAACCATTCCTTACTGAACAGTCCCGAATAATATAAACACCGGCAGTTGTTGCGAACCAACCGCCCACACAGCCGAAATAAAAAGGGACATCTAGACAGGGGAAATATCTTGTCCTGCTTGGGCATGACCCACCTAACCTTGCTGCATCTCCCCGTTTTTAGCCATTCCCGGTTGATGAGGCTTGAGGTTACGATTACCTTTAGAGATCAAATTCCTTAGAATGCTCATCTCCCGCTTGACGATGTGTTGTAAGCATTCAATCCATATAAGTTCATTACGGGTTCGAACAAAACCGAAGGCATTATCTCGTTACACTCATTTTGGAATCACCCTCAAAGTTAACGACGACAACCCTTGCATTCTGAATCTTCATCTTCACATCAGAATCACGACCTAACATTAATTTGGATTGATGTGGTTTTCGGATGTCCAAATATGGAAACCCGATCCCGGTCTCATCGAAATCCAAAACGTGTCTTTTAGGGCCAAGTTGTTTTAAAGTTTAAGAAAAACAATTCAATTATCCATATACACACATATAGATAATTCACTATATCACAATAAATAGTCAACATCAACATAAACAAATAATCTATATTATCACTACAACAGATAATAAATATTATTATCATACTACAATCAAGCATACATTTCATATAGCATCATCTATCTCATACTAGGAATTTCAAACCATTCAAAGTAAACTATATCATCCATCCATACATAAGCAATCATATCAGCTATAATTAATTTAAAATGAATTAAATTAATTACTTGCATCTCTAATTAATTTTAAAGTAAATTAAATTAATTACTTCACCATCATAAATCTTGCTTATATAACAATTATCCAATTATCAATCAATTAATAAATTAATCCCACTTGATCAATTAACATTTAATTCTATTCAAGTAATCATTTTTTAATTTATTTTCACAAATTTATTATCTTATCCAAATATATAAATTAACCTTCAATTACAAACATTACATCACTCCTTAATTTCACTAAGTAATTACTCTTTAATCTCTTATTATTACTTGTATTTATTAATGATTACTAATTACATTTTAATTTCATTATCCTGTATTAAATTAAATTACCTTAAGTAATTAATCTTCATTTAAACTATATTTATTAATCACTCCTGATTAATACTATTCAGTAATCAACCACCTTTAATTACTCTATCACATCACGTATTTACACCTCAACTGATTATTAATCCCTTGACTAATTGCCTAAAGTAATTATACTCAAATTACTCATTATCATCCTAAATCAATTGCTTTAATCATTATCATTAATTACTTCTCCAAGTAATTATACTTATCATATCATCAAATAATTATTTAAATTAATTAAACTTAATTAATTAACTTAAATAGTTTATCTTAAACTTCAGTAATTACAATAAGTAATTAATTCCCTTAATTACTCAATCACTTAATCAATTTGTTTAACCTTAATTATTTAAATTAACTATTCTTTAATCATAAATTAACTTCTTAATAAAACTTAATCATCCATTTATTAATTACTAACTACTTACTTAACTTTTATTTATATTAACTTGCATAATTTCATTCATTAATTTCCTTAAGTAGTTAATTATACTTTATTAATTACTTAATCAATCAGTTGATCCATCACCGATTACAATTTAAAAAGTAATTATTTATTTACTTTTTGAAATTATCAATTAAAATTAAATTTTCAACATAATTAACATTTTAATAATAGAAACCTTCATTAAATTTTGAAATTAATTTTGTTTGCTAACTACACTTAATTAAAATAATTACTGGATTAAAATAATAATTAAACGTTTTAAAACTTCGTTAAGTATTAACCAAAAATCATTATAACTTGAATCGAAATCTTAGTTATAGCTCGTTAAACAATCATTGAGTTCACAATGCTAAAATTTTGAGGAAATCAAATTTACTAATCTCCTGTATGAAATGCCTTATTTCAGATGAAGGTAACTCGAGTCCTACCTGCAAATACCACGCGCGCAACTCGAGTAAAACACGATGTCTTTCCGAGTCCCCTACCTGTTCAACTCTTCTTCTCTCCCTCATTTTTTTCTTCTGTAGTTTAAGTTAAACTTGGTTTAATTAACGTCAGGTACTCACTCGAACACGACGTAAACCCGAAGAAATCACTAGGTAAACCCGAGAATGACTCGAGATCACTCACTGGCACAACGCAGACACATCCTCCACGTCGTACACGTGCACGGCGGCACAACTCATCTCTGGCGATCACCCAACCCATCGGCAAGTCGTGAGTCCTTCATAGGATCGAAAAACCAAATCCAATTCGACCCTAAAATCTCGAATCGAAAATTTGCCTTTAGCTCGAAAAAAAAGAAAACTCGTCCATCCCTAAATCGTTTCGCCACCGTCGCATAAACCACCGGAGTTGCCGACACTTCGCCCACACTACAACAACTCGACAAACCACCTCCTACCGAACCCTCGAGCAGCTCGATCGCATGAAGAGGTCGAACACCTTATGTTACAGACATGAAACAAAAACTGTACACAAGCCCTAATTCGCATTCGTTCGGTTAATTCTTGAATTAGAAAAATTATACAACATTTTTCCCAACATCATGCATGTTCATACTAACTTCACAACAATTTTCAACAATTTAAATTCAATTGATAACCAGAAATTCGTAAAAATGCAGTCTTTGTTTATTTACTAACTGCTTTTTGAATATTGATCTATAAATCTTGATATTTGTTTTAAAAATCATATTTTGCTATAAGAATTCAAGATATAATCTTGAATTAATGTTTTACAACAACCAATTTTATCAAGTTATCATTTGATACCTGTAGACTATGTTTACAGTCATCATGTTTTACATCTAAGTTCAATCAGCTTTCAGAAATCATAATCTAAGTTTAAATACCTCGTCTAGATGAAAAGTTTAAAACTTATAATAATCTAGAGAGAGCAAATTTAATTTTGAAGGAAAGTATCACAACCTGAATCAATTACAGTGGTGAACAGAGCATCTATACAAACTGTCACATATAAATATATCCAGGATATTAAATGATCTTGGACTATATTAAAATAACTTAAAGCTTAAAAAACAATTGTTTACTCACCAATAAAACCTTTGAACAGAGATCACACTCCTTGTTTAAAAACTTGTGGTTGAAACCTGCCTGTAAATTGTTCCTGTTCTTATGATTTTACTTGAGTTTTGTTTGCTTCTTTATTCCCTCTTTATTTTCTCCTTTCTGTTTTTCTCTTATATTTGTTTCTCAAGTAAACTTATGTTACTGATCCAACTAAAAAAAAAGATGAATACCTATATATAAAGAAGATAAGAAGTTATGAAAGAAAAATGTTTTGCCCAGGTTAGGTGTTATCTGTTAGTACACTGTTCAAATCTTGTTTTATCAGGAAAGCTTCTTCTTTTTTTTTAATATATTTTATAAGGCTGATATGATTCTTGAATTCGACCCAATGTTTTGCTGAGATGCTAAACATTAAATGTTATGTACTTATTGTTCACACTTAATCCTATTATACATAGATTTTTATTACTTGCCTTACCAAAATCATTTGCAGGTTATACATAATACATACCTACTTACTAACAGCATGTACTAAATATATATACTATTCTTTGTTTTATATATGTTGATCAGATCTATTCACTACAAAAACAGAGATTTGTGTATATTTGAAATAGACAAAAATATGTGATTGAACTGATAAACATTAAATGTTGTGTTGCTCAATTAGTTTACATAATTATGTTGTACTGAGTATATAGATTTGGTATGCATTGGTATGAGGCTATGTACTCAGCAAGTAGCTTGAAGCTGAAAATACTTGTATTAAAACAATTTGTCAGGTTCCTTGTATATATCATAATTATATTTAGCTGAGTTGATAGAAATTTATGTTTTGTTTGCCTAATATGTTTGCACATCAAATCAAGATTTGTTGTATGTAGATATTTATATGAAAGTATGTACTTTGCAGGCAACACTTGATTTGTATATATGCAGTTAGTTACTTTTTGATATTTGTCTTGTTATTAGTTTTCAAATTGAATATTTCACATGTGTCAGGTTCATTTCTACACTTATTGGTTTGTTTGAAAATAATTTGTTTCATAGCTTCTAACTTGAATAATTTACATATACCTGATTGTTGTTGATTGTGTATAAAAATATTTTGTTTAGTTAACTTCTAATTTACATAAGTTATACATAAATGTTTTAGTTTGGCTTTAGATTACATTTGATTTAGTTTTACTTATACTTTGTGTTTTATACTTTGTTCTTATTTTAGCTTTGTTTACAAATTGTTAATTTATGTTGTATGCAATCTTAACAAATTAATTCTTATGTTAAATTTTACATTTGTATTTTATATTTGACTATCAATGTTTAAGTCATATTCAAAAATGATTTTTTTACTTATATTTGCATTCATTTCTATTTGTACTTTACTACCACTATTTAAATTAAGTTATACACATATATTTGATTTATAATTTACATTTATATTTTATTTTGTTGGAATTAGATTTAAATTAACCATTATCACCCATATGTATATTTCCAAATGTTAACAAAGTATAGTATTTTACTCCAATTATGTAACGTAAATATTATTAAGAAATTTTATTTAAATTTCCAGGATCAAATTTTCTTTTAAAATACAAATTCATATAAACAAATGGCAATTATTCCAAAATCATATTCATTTTAAAATGAACAGTTCACATTTTATTTAATTAGATTAAATATTTATTTAAAATAAACAGGGCCAAAATTCAGGGTCATTACATTCCTTCCCCCTTAAAAGAATTTCGTCCCCGAAATTTAAAACAAAGATAATTTTAAAGCTGTTATACCAACCATTCACACACATATCATTCATACAATAGCAAACAATCAAACAGTTTATCCTAACAAGCAACACTAACTATCCGAACACAAATCCGGATAAACTTCCCTAGAACTATCCAGAGTCTCCTAGGTGCAATCACTGAGATCTCGCCCCACTGCACTCGACAAGCTTCACTACTTACTCCCGAGTTGCCTCTTGGTTTGATCAACAATCCGAACAGGATTCCTGACTACAGTCAAACTCCACTTGACTTCCAAATCTCCCTGAACTACCGGTTCTACAACTAATGATGGATCCTAAACAAAATTCCAAGATGAGATGCATGGAATACATTATGAATTCCAGACATCCGCTCTGTCAATTCAATTCTGTAAGATACAACACCAATTCAAGTTGAATTTGATATTTATAACTCAAGGTCTCAGCCCCCTATTCATTTTAATTTACAATCAAATTTTATTAATTCACCACCCAACTTTATTTGACCAATTCAAATTTCATTTACATACTTAATTTACTAATTTGTTTCAAATTAGTTTATTTCTACTTCCAATACAATATTTGACTTTATCACAAAAATCACTTCATTATAGTTCTTGAGTTCATTTCTAGTTTGTAATTCTGGTTTGGACGTCTATTCCATTTCCCAAGTACAAAATAATTTTATTTTGGCTTATCATTTTACTCTTTAACTTTATGAGTCACAAATTTATTTATTCACCACACTACATCCAGTTACTCTTAATCACATTCATTTTCACTTTAAGCTCCAGATCTTACCTGTATTAAACAAACATACTTTTTATTTCAGGCATTTAAATTCTTCTGATAAGCCATCAGAGTTTATTTATACAAATTTAATTTCTTATCCAACTATTTCTATTTGAATAAAGATTTTATTTAATTCAACTTAAATTATTAAAGCTTTTACTAAATAAACTCTCACTTTCCTCGAAGCTACGCTTCTATAAAGTTTAGTCTTTGGTTAATTTACTTGTTTTCAATTTCACACTTAAATTTATTTCCAACTTATTTGATACTCACAAGATCAAATTCCATTTATTCTGTTAAGATTTAATCCAAGGCCATATTTATTTTATCCATGCTTGGATTGGATTTTATCTGCAAATTCAAATTTGGATTTTATTTCATTCTCCAAATACCAAATAATCTTATCTTGGCATACTATTTAATTTCCCCATATTTTCTTTTATAAGTCTCACATTCATATTTTCACATTTTTACCCCTTGTAGGCTTAAATATGTTCATATTTCATTATAACTCGAGATTGAACACTCATCTACAGCCAAAAATATTCTTAATCAATGTGTTGCCAATTTCCCTTACAAGTTATCGGAATATATTTATTCCAATTCCATTTCAACTTACTTCTATCTATTTAAGTAAGAATTTAATTTATTTAACATCATCTATATCTCAACTGAATTCTATTCCAATTCAATTTGTTTAACTTAACTTCCGTTAAATTAAGCACCATACTATTCTCTTAAATCTACCAATTCACTTGGAATCTATTAAATAAGAACTTAATTCCATTTAATATCATCCATATCTCAATTCATTTTATTTCAATCTTAAATTTAAATCCAATTAGTAAGCTTAAGTTAATCTCAACCAAAATTTTATTTCTATTAAATTTCCCAATCCAATTCATTTACATTGTGAATTTGATGTACTTCATCAATTTATTTACATCCTTATTATTATATTTTTAATCATTAGTTTAATTCCAAAATTAAATTAAACTTTCAATTTAATCCAAAATAAATTCTCATTTTCTACTTCACTTTTAACTTTAGTTCCAAATTCAATCTCATACTTTCCTTGGTTACACAAGCCATTGTAAAAAAAATTTATAATCTTATTTGTCTGCAACACTATCACCCAAACCCTTTAATTATATATAATAACTTGCAAATTTTTTTTTTATAATATAGTATATAAAATTATATTTTGGATGAAATTATTTAATTCACCTACTTTTGAAAACAATATCATGTCGAATTGTTCTATTCAAGTGTTTAGAAACCCCTTCGGTACAGTTGTGCAGACTGCACTGACGAAGGTTCATATGCCACTCAATAAATCAATCAACATAATATAAAACCATTTATATTCGCTAACAAGTACGCACTCATATCTATTATTACGCTCAGACTCATTCTAGAGTACTACCGACTCTATCTCTAATGAGAAATCTACACCAGAGCCAAGATTCTCACTTAACCTTTCAGCTCTGATACCAACTGTGACGACCCGCCCTTCTACTACCAGAAAGATGTATCATCATTAAGAAAGAAAGAGGTAGAAATAGAAAAGAAAAGAAAGAAAGAACAACAAATCTCGGAATCTCACAACGGAATGGAATAAAATATAATACATCACATAACAATTACATAGTTTTACATATATAAGAGTTATACAATATTTTACACTTGACAATTTTATATACATCAGTCACTACATACATCACACCATATATCATACTCTAACCAACACAGCGGAACTATATAGATATCTACATACGTCTGGGCTCCTGCTCCAAGCTCCTCCAGGACTCAACAATCCAAGAACCTATCACTTGGCTACTCATAAAAATTTGAGTACCCAAGAGTTTATGAAAAACACAAAATATAAACTCCGGGTCAGACATGGGTCTAGTATGAGTAAACGGTTTAAATTGTTTAACTTTGAAAAAACATTTGAAAATAAAGGTATCACGTAAGACTCCGCACACATAAATACGGGTAAGTTTTTACCTTACGCTAACCAAAACATTTCATAGGAAATTCTGTGATATTATAGTAGTGTCTAGGGTTTTCAAGTAAATAGAAAATAGCCGAAATTGTTACATTATTAAATTCCAGCTACTAGCCACGAAAGTGGGTAATACAATCAAAACCGTGGGCACTTATTGGAAAATGAATTCCATACAATGGCAGGGCTACTGGGGTACCGCCCGTCACAGTACGAGGCCTAGATCACCGTACCGAGGAGTACGCCCGCTCCCCTACAACACAAGGCCGGAACCATTCCTTACTGAACAGTCCCGAACAAGATAAACCCCGGCAGTTGTCGTGAAGCAACCGCCCACACAGCCGAAATAAAAAGGGACATCTAGACAGGGGAAATATCTTGTCCTGCTTGGGCATGACCCACCTAACCTTGCTGCATCTCCCCTGTTTTAGCCATTCCCGGTTGATGAGGCTTGAGGCTACGATTACCTTTAGAGATCAAATTCCTTAGAATGATCATCGCCCGCCTGACGATGTGTTGTAAGCATTCAATCCATACAAGTTCGTTCCGGGTTCGAACGAAACCGAAGGCATTATCTCGTTATACTCATTTTGGAATCACCCTCAGAGTTAACGACGACAACCCTTGCATTCTGAATCTTCATCTTCATATCAGAATCACGACCTAACGTTAATTTGGATCGATGTGGTTTTCGGATGTCCAAATATGGAAACCCAATCCCTGTCTCATCGAAATCCAAAACGTGTCTTTTAGGGCCAAGTTGTTTTAAAGTTTAAGAAAAACAATTCAATTATCCATATACACACAGATAGATAATTCACTATATCACAATAAATAGTCGACATCAACATAAACAGATAATCTATATTATCACTACAACAGATAATAAATATTATTGTCATACTACAATCAAGCATACATTTCATATAGCATTATCTATCTCATACTAGGAATTTCAAACCATTCAAAGTAAACAATATCATCCATCCATACATAAGCAATCATATCAGCTATAATTAATTTAAAATGAATTAAATTATTTACTTGCATCTCTAATTAATTTTAAAGTAAATTAAATTAATTACTTCACCATCATAAATCTTGCTTATATAACAATTATCCAATTATCAATCAATTAATAAATTAATCACACTTGATCAATTAACATTTAATTCTATTCAAGTAATCATCTTTTAATTTATTTTCACAAATTTATTATCTTATCCAAATATAGAAATTAACCTTCAATTACAAACATTACATCACTCCTTAATTTCACTAAGTAATTACTCTTTAATCTCTTATTATTACTTGTATTTATTAATGATTACTAATTACATTTTAATTTCATTATCCTGTATTAAATTAAATTACCTTAAGTAATTAATCTTCATTTAAACTATATTTATTAATCACTCCTGATTAATACTATTCAGTAATCAACCACCTTTAATTACTCTATCACATCACGTATTTACACCTCAACTGATTATTAATCCCTTAACTAATTGCCTAAAGTAATTAAACTCAAATTACTTCATTATCATCCTCAATCAATTGCTTTAATCATTATCATCAATTACTTCTCCAAGTAATTATACTTATCATATCATCAAATAATTATTTAAATTAATTAAACTTAATTAATTAACTTAAATAGTTTATCTTAAACTTCAGAAATTACAATAAGTAATTAATTCCCTTAATTACTCAATCACTTAATCAATTTGTTTAACCTTAATTATTTAAATTAACTATTCTTTAATCATAAATTAACTACTTAATGAAACTTAATCATCCATTTATTAATTACTAACTACTTACTTAACTTTTATTTATATTAACTTGCATAATTTCATTCATTAATTTCCTTAAGTAGTTAATTATACTTTATTAATTACTTAGTCAATCAGTTGATCCATCACCAATTACAATTTAAAAAGTAATTATTTATTTACTTTCTGAAATTATCAATTAAGATTAAATTTTCAACATAATTAACATTTTAATAATAGAAACCTTCATTAAATTTTGAAATTAATTTTGTTTGCTAACTACACTTAATTAAAATAATTACTAGATTAAAATAATAATTAAACGTTTTAAAACTTCGTTAAGTATTAACCAAAAATCATTATAACTTGAATCGAAATCATAGTTATAGCTCGTTAAACAATCATTGAGTTCACAATGCTAAAATTTTGAGGAAATCAAATTTACTAATCTCCTGTGTGAAATGCCTTATTTCAGATGAAGGTAACTCGAGTCCTACCTGCAAATACCACGCGCGCAACTCGAGTAAAACACGATGTCTTCCCGAGTCCCCTACCTGTTCAACTCTTCTTCTCTCCCTCACTTTTTTCTTCTGTAGTTTAAGTTAAACTAGGTTTAATTAACGTCAGGTACTCACTCGAACACGACGTAAACCCAAAGAAATCATTAGGTAAACCCGAGAATGACTCAAGATCACTCACTGGCACAACGCAGACACATCCTCCACGTCATACACGTGCACGGCGGCACAACTCATCTCTGGCGATCACCCAACCCATCGGCAAGTCGCGAGTACTCCATAGGTTCGAAAAACCAAATCCAATTCGACCCTAAAATCTCGAATCGAAAATTTGCCTTCAGCTCGAAAAAAAAGAAAACTTGTCCATCCCTAAATCATTTCGCCACCGTCGCATAAACCACCGGAGTTGCCGACACTTCGCCCACACTACAACAACTCGACAAACCACCTCCTACCGAACCCTCGAGCAGCTCGATCGCATGAAGAGGCCGAACACCTTATGTTACAGACATGAAACAAAAACTGTGCACAAGCCCTAATTCGCATTCGTTCGGTTAATTCTTGAATTAGAAAAATTATACAACATTTTTCCCAACATCATGCAAGTTCATACTAACTTCACAACAATTTTCAACAATTTAAATTCAATTGAAAATCAGAAATTCGTAAAAATGCAGTCTTTGTTTATTTACTAACTGCTTTTTGAATATTGATCTATAAATCTTGATATTTGTTTTAAAAATCATATTTTGCTATAAGAATTCAAGATATAATCTTGAATTAATGTTTTACAACAACCAATTTTATCAAGTTATCATTTGATACCTGTAGACTAAGTTTACAGTCATCATGTTTTACATCTAAGTTCAATCAGCTTTCAGAAATCATAATCTAAGTTTAAATACCTCGTCTAGATGAAAATTTTAAAACTTATAATAATCTAGAGAGAGCAAATTTAATTTTGAAGGAAAGTATCACAACCTGAATCAATTACAGTGGTGAACAGAGCATCTATACAAACTGTCACATATAAATATATCCAGGATATTAAATGATCTTGGACTATATTAAAATAACTTAAAGCTTAAAAAAAATTTGTTTACTTACCAGTAAAACCTTTGAATAGAGATCACACTCCTTGTTTAAAAACTTATGGTTGAAACATGCCTGTAAATTGTTCCTGTTCTTATGATTTTACTTGAGGTTTGTTTGCTTCTTTATTCCCTCTTTTTTTTCTCCTTTCTGTTTTTCTCTTATATTTGTTTCTCAGGTAAACTTATGTTATTGATCCAACTATAAAAAGATGAATACCTATATATAAAGAAGATAAGAAGTTATGAAAGAAAAATGTTTTACCCAGGTTAGGTGTTATCTGTTAGTACACTGTTCAAATCTTGTTTTATCAGGCAAGCTTCTTCTTCTTCTTTTTTATATTTTATAAGGCTGATATGATTCTTGAATTCGACCCAATGTTTTGCTGAGATGCTAAACATTAAATACTATGTACTTATTGTTTACACTTAATCCTATTGTACATAAATTTTTATTACTTGCCTTACCAAAATCATTTGCAGGTTATACATAATACATACCCACTTATTGACAGCATGTACTAAATATATATACTATTCTTTGTTTTATATATGTTGATCAGATCTATTCACTGCAAAAATAGAGATTTGTGTATATTTGAAATAGACAAAAATATGTGCTTGAACTGATAAACATTAAATGTTGTGTTGCTCAATTAGTTTACATAATTATGTTGTACTGAGTATATAGATTTGGTATGCATTGGTATGAGGCTATGTACTCAGCAAGTAGCTTGAAGCTGAAAATACTTGTATTAAAACAATTTGTCAGGTTCCTTGTATATATCATAATTATATTTAGCTGAGTTGATAGAAATTTATGTTTTGTTTGCCTAATATGTTTGCACATCAAAATCAAGATTTGTTGTATGTAGATATTTATATGAAAGTATGTACTTTGCAGGCAACACTTGATTTTGTATATATGCAGTTAGTTACTTTTTGATATTTGTCTTGTTATTAGTTTTCAAATTGAATATTTCACATGTGTCAGGTTCATTTCTACACTTATTGGTTTGTTTGAAAATAATTTGTTTCATAGTTGCTAACTTGAATAATTTACATATACCTGATTGTTGTTGATTGTGTATAAAAATATTTTGTTTAGTTAACTTCTAATTTACATAAGTTATACATAAATGTTTTAGTTTGGTTTTAGATTATATTTGATTTAGTTTTACTTATACTTTGTGTTTTATACTTTGTTCTTATTTTAGATTTGTTTACAAATTGTTAATTTATGTTGTATACAATCTTAACAAATTAATTCTTATGTTAAATTTTACATTTGTATTTTATATTTGACTATCAATGTTTAAGTCATATTCAAAAATGATTTTCTTACTTATATTTGCATTCATTTCTATTTGTACTTTACTACCACTATTTAAATTAAGTTATATACATATATTTGATTTATATTTTACATTTATATTTTATTTTATTAGAATTAGATTTAAATTAACCATTATCACCCATATATATATTTCCAAATGTTAACAAAGTACAGTATTTTACTCCAATTATGTAACGTAAATATTATTAAGAAATTTTATTTAAATTTACAGGATCAAATTTTCTTTTAAAATACAAATTCATATAAACAAATGGCAATTATTCCAAAATCATATTCATTTTAAAATGAACAGTTCACATTTTATTTAATTAGATTAAATATTTATTTAAAATAAATAGGGCCAAAATTCAGGGTCGTTACACAAACGCACACGAACCCAACAGAATTTGGCACGACAACGTTACTGTGCACGTGCACAGGTCACCAACGGCGTCGCCACCAACGGCGACACCCTCTACAGGTCGGGGATCGAGCACACATCCTTTTCCGACCCTCAAACCAAAATCACAAAGCTTGAAACAAAATCGAGTATCACCGACGAACCTGAACCCAAAACTTCACCGGAAAACCCCCCCTCAATCATCACGATTCTGACCATCGATCGCCTCGAAACTTCGGCCACATCACCGCGAAACCTCCCCGCTACTAACCACACGATCTTGTGCCACTCGATCCACTACAAGTTTCCAGTTAACCCATTATTCGAATGCGACCAAATCACCGAGTTAAACCCTATTTCCCCCGAATTCCATCTCCACAACGATTGATCTCCACTTCCATGATTTTTCTCAGATACATCGATCACCATTACAACCTCAACCCAAGGCTCGACCCCTAGAATCAACCCAGCCACCAGTATTTTCCTAGAAACTACTTTCAGGTCATCATCGAAATACTCCACCATAACCTAACTAAAAATCCTATTTTTACTTTAAAAATCATGTTTTACCAAGTTGATTCAAGATGTAAAATTGAATCAACAAATTTCAATACTTGATTTTATCATGTTATTAAAAAAATTCACTATAACTTCCTAATTCAGAAGATTTTCAAACAATTTCTTTTTGAATAACATTTTAAACCTTCATTCATGTTTAAATAAACCTACTGCATTTGAAGATTCAAGCTTAACAGTGGTTTGTTAAGTAAATTTTGAAATTTTTGTTTAAATTTACTCTGTAACTTGAAAATACAGAGAATCATCAGGAAATTTTAAACATGCATATTTTAAAACAAAATAAACACAAAGATTTCATCTATATATTTACACGCAAGACATCCAACATTACAGAAATTCACATGCAACAAATTTTTCTTACTTAAATTTTCTGATTATAAATTTACTCACCTGTTTTTCTTTCAAGCAGAGACCAGAATTTGCAAAATCTGGAAAAGAACTGACTGCAGATCTTAAACTTGAAATTGCTTGATGATGTTGCTTTGATTGCTTCTCAAATCTTGAATTTAATCAGATCTTAGATACCGAGGAGAGCTTTGAATTTGCTTTACACTTGATTTTTTTACAGGAACTTAATTTTGCAGATTTTTGTAATTTGCTTGAAGATTAGAAAACTTGAATTCTTGTTTAATTTTTTTTTGAAAGAGTGAAGGTTTGATGAATTTTAGATTTATTAATGGAGGTGTGATTTTTTTTCTTATTTTTAGAGAATGAAAATGAGAAAATTTTAGATATAGAAGATGAAATAACCTTTTATATAAAAAAAATTGTTTTATAAAACTTAAAGAAAATAATTTACAAATGTGACACTTGTCACTAAATATGATTATCCTCATAACACATGTTATTAAAGTGCTTTAAATTTTAACAAATGTAATCTTCATGCAAAAAGGATTTTTAAATGTTTTTATTAATTAATTTTCTAAATTTAAAATACATTTATAATTTATATAAATCAATTCTTCTTAAAAGAAATAAATATAAAACAAATTTTATATTCTAAATAAAATCATAGAAATACACCTTTAAAATCAAAATATGATCTAAGATATAAATAACTCTATTTTGAATTCCAACTTAACAATTCAAATTAAATTTCAAATTCAATTTAAAAATCAAATTTGATATGTATACAATTTTAACAAATCCATTTCCTTTTGTATGTATTAATTTCAATTAAAATCAATATACATTTTCAACCCATTTATTATTATTGTTTAAAATAACAAATTTATTAATTTAAATTAATTTACTAAAAAGATTATCACATTTAAATTGGGTTTGAAATTTCGGAATATCACATTCCTTCCCCCTTAAAAGAATTTCGTCCCCGAAATTTAAACAAAAGATAATCTAAAATTTCATTTTATTTCAACAATTCAAGCATACATATCATCCATACATAAGAAATCAACAAACAAAACATCCAAACAACAATACATCCAATACAAACATTATTAGCTATCCGGACACATATCCTGATAAGCCTTCCTAAAACTATCCAGAGTCTCCCAGGTACAATCTCTGGGATCCTCACTCCACTGGACTTTAACAAGCTTCACTATCTTACTTCTGAGTTGCCTCTCGTCTTGATCAACAATTCGAACACGATGTCTGACAACTGATAAGTCTGGCTCAACCTCTAAGTCTTCCTGCACAGCTGGTTCCAAAATAAGAGATGGATCGTGCACATATTTCCATAGATGAGATACGTGGAAAACATTGTGAATTCCAGCCATCGGTATTGGCAATTCAATCCTGTATGCTACGGCACCAATCCTCTCGAGCACTCGGAACGGACCAACGTATCTCGATGCGAGTTTCCCTGTCTTCCCAAATCTTACTGCTCCTTTAATAGGGGAAACTTTGACAAAGACTAAATCACCAATCTCGAACTTCAATTGCCTTCGTCTTTTATATGCATATTTCTTTTGTCGATCCTAAGCAGCTCTCATCCTTTTCATGATAAGCACAACTTTAGCAGATGCTTCACGGATTAGATCTGGTCCAAGCACAAGACGGTCTTTTGACTTAATCCAACAAGCTGGGGATCTACACGGTCTTCCATATAGTGCTTCATAAGGAGCCATCTTAATACTTGTTTGGTAACTGTTATTACAAGAGAATTCCATTAGATGTAGATGGTCTTCCACGATCCACCAAAATCCAATACACAGGCTCTCAGCATATCTTCTAGAGTTCAATTTAACCTCTCTGTCTGCCCATCTGTCTGGGGATGATATGTTGTACTAAATCTCAAACTTGTTCCCATAGCTGATTGCAAAGCCTCCCAGAATGTGCTGGTGAAGATAGGATCTCGATCACTTACAATACTGACTGGAACACCATGCAATCTGACTATCTCTCTCAAGAAAATTTCTGCCAGAGAAGCTGCAGTACGGGTTGCCTTAACTGGTATAAAATGGGCGCTTTTGGTTAGGCGATCAACAATCACCCATATTCCTTCATTCCCCTTCTTTGTTCTAGGCAAACCGTCGATGAAGTCCATCGAAATCATCTCCCACTTCCACATCGGAATCTCCAAAGGTTGTAACAAACCGGCTGGCTTCTGCTGATCTCCTTTAACTTGCTGGCAGATAGCACAACTATTAACGAATCTAGCTACATCTTTCTTTATACTCGGCCACCAAAAAATCCTTCTCATATCCTTATACATCTTTGATATTCCTGGATGGATATTTAATCTGGAACGATGACTTTCTAACAACACCTCTTGTTTCAACCCATCCACATTCGGCACACATAGATGGCTATTAATTCTCAAAATTCCTTGATCGTCAATCTCGAAATCAGGATATTGTCCCTCTTTGGTTCCTTGAATAATTTTCCTTAAAGTTTTATCCTCCATTTGCTTGCTTATTATTCTCTCCTGGAGAGACGGAACAACTTCCAAAAGAGAAAGAACTGCATTTCTGCTAAGAGCGTCTGCCACAACGTTCGCCTTTCCCGGGGTATACAGAATACCCAATCATACGATACCAAGAACTCGACCCATCGTTGTTGTCTTCGATTAAGATCTTTTTGAGAGAAAAGATATTTCAATGGTTTGTGATCCGTGAATAACTCAAAATTTTCTCCTAAAAGACAGTGCCTTCAGATCTTTAAAGCAAAAACAATGGCCAACAGCTCTAGATCGTGCATAGTGTAGTTCCTCTCATGTGGCTTCAATTGCCGACTCGCATATGCAATTACCCTACCATTTTGCATTAGCACAGCTCCCAATCCAACAATACAGGCATCAGTATAAACCTCAAACTTGCTCTTCCCACCTGGAATAGCCAATACAGGAGCACTTGTTAACTTTACCTTTAGATTCTGAAAAGCCTCCTCACATTCAGGTGTCCACTTGAACTTAGCTCCCTTCCTTGTCAGCTTTGTTAGGTGAGAAGAGATCTTGGAATAATCCCTAATAAATTTCCTATAGTAACCGGCCAGTCCCAAAAAAATGTGAACTTCTGTTGGTGTCCGAGGCTGCTTTCACTCCAAAATAGTCTCAACTTTAGTTGGATCTACAGAGATTCCCTCACCAAAAACAACGTGCCCCAAAAATTTTACTTCTGCTTTCCAAAAAAGGCACTTAGAGAACTTCGCCTTCAGAACATGTCTTCTCAGAGTTTCCAATACTATACTCAAGTGTTGCTTGTGCTCTTCTTCCGACTTAGAGTAAACCAAGATATCATCAATGAACACCAAAACAAACTTATTCAAAACATCTCTAAAGACTCGGTTCATCAGATCTACAAAGTAGGCAGGAGCATTGGTTAACCCGAAAGGCATAACCAACCACTCATAGAAACAATTAGGTCCCCTAAATGCAGTTAAGGGAATATTGTCCTCAGCTACCCTTAACTGATGGAAACCTGGTGCTACATCCAACTGAGAAAGGATTGACGCTCCATGAAGCTGATCGAAGAGATCATCAATACGAGGAAGAGGATACTTATTCCGAATGGTCACTTTGTTCAATTCACGATAGTCTACACAGAACCTTAGCAACCCATCCGACTTGGTGACAAATACTGCAGCAGAACCCCAACAAGAAAAACTGGGCCTAATCAAACCTTTCTCCAACAGATCTTGAGTTTGCTTCACTAGTTCCTCCCTCTCCCTAGGAGCCATCCTCCTACTAGGTTGAATTACGGGTACTGCTTTTGGTACCAAATCTATACGAAACTCTATTTCTCGGTGCGGAGGCAAACACTTAACTTCCTCGAATTAGTCTGATAAATCCCGGACTACTTCAATATCTTCAACCCCCTCTTGAGAAGTCTCAACTCCATGTAAAAGACTACTCAAGTGTATTCCAGAGTTATCAAACATTACTATGGCAATCCTACCCAGATCAGTTTCCAACGAAACTGTTCTCTCATCACAATTTAAGACAGCCTTATATTTGTCGAGCCAATCCATTCCCAATATAAGGTCAAAACCCTTAAAATCCAACACATAATGGTCACAAGAAAAACTATGGGATAGATAGGAGATTCTCAAATCCTTACAGATTCTATCTAATTTGGCTACCCCTCCTATAGGATTAGATACACAGATGGGATTGTCTACGGTACTAGGGGTAAGAAAGAAATTCTCTACAGATTCCAGAGAAATAAAACTCAAAGAAGCACCAGAATCAAACAAAACTTTAATATATTTGCCATTTAAAAAGTAAGGTACCTTCCAAAACTCCTTTGCCCTTAGACAAGTTTGATGGTGCACCTTCTAAAGCAAATACTTTGTTCTGCTGGACTTTATAAAGGAGCGGGAAATCTTCAATCATATGTCCCGGTTGATGGCAGTTGAAGCAAAGAGACTTCTGAACTAAAGCTAAACCTGGTCCACTATAATGCTGCCGCTGTTGCTGTTGCTGAGACTCTCTTCTGGGACACTTATTTGTCAGGTGATCTTCTTGCTGGCAAATATAGCATTTGCGTGGTCCATTGTTGTTTCCAGACTTCTTCTTGTTTTTCCTCTTCCAATTAGGATTGAATTTTCTTTTATTAGGGTTAGAAGAATTTCCTCCTGATGCAGCTACTCGCACCACTGACCTTTTATTCATCAAGTCCTCATATCATAATGCCATATCAATTAGCTCCACAAAAGACCCTTTCAAGTGTGTTGTCATCCTTTCATGATACTCTGGCCTTAATCCTTGGACAAACATCTCATTCTTTTTAAGAGGGATGTCTATAAGTCCTGGACCATAGCAAGATAACTCGTTGAATTTAGTCTCATACTCAGCTATAGTCATGTTTCCTTGTTTTAGATTCAGAAAATCCGGATAAAGACGAGTTCTCCCTACAGTAGGCATGAACTTCTCCTCAAACAACTCGTTAAACTCTTTCCAAGACATATCGTCCTCCGAGACATTAGCTGTCACTGCATCCCACCAGGCTGCAGCACCATCTTGTAATTGCCACAAAGCCATTACTCTCTTCTGCTCATCCGATAATTTCATGCTCTTAAAGATTTTCTCACACGAGCGAAGCCATGCTTGGACCTCTATTAAACTTTCTGACCCTTGAAATGGTCTTCCTCCAAGATTAACGAAGTCCTTGCATAATGCAGTAAAACTGACTGGAGACGGTACTGGATTAACAGCCTCATTATCAGTCTGTTCTCTCCTATTACTGGTTGATGCACTTCCTACAACCCTTCCCCTTCTGCCTCTTGAACTCATTCTGGCTACGTGAACAGGTAACCCAACCAATTTAGATAGGGATATAGTTATATAAGAAAATTACAAATACGCACTCTCAAGATAGATACTACAGAGCCTAGGTGTTTCTCAACCTATGCTCTGATACGAACTGTGACGGCCCGTCTTTCAATACCCAGAAAGACGTATCATCAATAAGAAAAGAAAGAGATAGAAAAGAAAAGATAGAAAGAAAAGAACAACAATCATCAGAATCTCACAGCGGAAACGGAACAAAATATAATATTACACATATCCATCACATAGTTTTGCATATCAAAGTACACAAAATAATTCGACTTCATTACATCTGACATTTATAAGAGTCTGCCAAACCATACAACCCAAAATATACAACATCAAAAGTCACTACAGCGGATAGAGATAGATAAGTACGCCTGGACTCCAGCTCCAGCTTCCAAAACATTGTCAATCACAACCTAATCACTTGGATACTCATAAAAATTTGAGTACCCAAGAGTTTATGAAAAACAAAATAAACTCCGAGTCATACATGGGTCTGGTGTGAGTAAACAAGTTAAAGTTGTTTAACTTTAAATTCATTTTGAAAACAAAAGGCATCATGTTAGACTCCCCACAAATAAATACGGGTAAGTTTTTACCTTACGCTAACCAAAGCATTTGATAGGAAATTCAGTGATATTATAATAGGGTCTAGGGTTTTCAAATAAACTAGAAAATAGCCGAAATTGTTACATTTATTAAATTCCAGCATACATAGGTATACAATCAAATCCGAGGGAGCTTATTGGATAATGAGTTTCCATCAATGGCAGGGCTACTGGGGTACCGCCCGTCACAGTACGGGGCCTAGATCACCGTACCGAGGACCACTCCCGATCCCCTGCAACACAAGGTCGGAACCATCCCTTACTGGACAGTTCCGAACAAGACAACCCCGCAGTTGTGGCCAACAACCGCCTACACAGTTGAAATAATAAGGGACTTCTAGACGGGAAAATCTCGTCCTACTTGGGCATGACCCACTTAGCCTTGCTGCACCTCCCCTGTTTTAGCCATTCCCGGCTGATGAGGCTTGAGGCTACGATTACCTTTTATAGGACACAATTTCTTAGAATGCTCATCGTCCACCTGACGATGTGCTAAAAGCATTTAATCCATACAAGTTCGTTCCGGGTTCGAACGAAACCGAAGGCATTATCTCGTTACACTCATTTTGGAATCGCCCTCAGAGTTAACGACAATAACCCTTGCACTCTAAAACTCCATCTCGATCTTCACTTTGAGATGTCACGACCTAACGTTTAACTTGGATCGATGTGGTTTTCGGAAAATCAAATTTGATTCCGGATCCCGGTCTCATCGAAATCCAAACGTGTCTTAAAGGCCAAGTTGTTTAAGGTTTAAACAATTCAATTCAATTTTAAACATTGAATCCACACAGATTATCCACAGATAATAACAATCATCCAACTCAGATATATACAAATCTCATCACAGAATATCTTAGACTATCATCCAACAGATATTAACCAAATCCAGATATTCAATTCAAAACAATCATCCATAAGCAAGCATATCTCTAATTCATATTATAATTAATTTAATTAATTCAAATTAAATTAATTACTTAAGAATTAATCATTTTATCTTGCTTAACCAATCAATTAATTAATTAATCACAATCATTTAATTAATTAATCACTTCTTAATTAACCTCATTGTCAATTAATTAATCTTTAATTAATTAATAATCCTTTAATTATTAATTAATAACTCCAATTATTCATTATTAAAAACTTGATTAAAAATTAATCATTCCTTAATTGATTACTAATTAACCCTTAATTTACAATTAATTAATCTTATTCAATTTTTTAATTAATTACAAATTTTAAATTAATTTATCTTAATTACTTAATTAATTATAAATTAATTAACCTTAATCATTTAATTAATTAATTCTTAACCACTAATTAATTAACTATTAATTATGAATTAATTAATGTTTAATTACTCTATTAATTAACTCTAATTAATTAATTAATTCTTAATCACTAATTTATTAATCACTAATCACTTAATTAATTAGTTACTAATCTCCTATTAATTAATCTTTAATAATTTAATTAATTATCTATTAATTATTATTTAATTTAATTCTTAATTATCAATTAATTAATCCATAACTAATTAATAATTTAAACTTTATTAATTAATTAATTTAAAAATTATTAATAAATTTCACTTTAATTACTTTATTAATTGAAGTAAACTTTAACCATAAAATCTTAATTAACTTTCAAAACAAATTAATTACATTAATTACTTAAAATTATCACATATTTAAACATTTCCAATTTGTTTAAACTAATTACTTTTTTAAAAGTTAAATTTAAATAAATATAAAATTATCTCAAAATTTAAATATCAAATTATAAAATACTTAAATTAAATAGTTTAACATTTTCACAAAGCAATTTAAATAAATTTAAATTTTAGAACTTAAAACAAATTTTGAAAACATTTTTAAAACGACACTTGCATTGGGTACGACCGACCCATTCTTGAAGAACTCAGGTTCAATCCCTTCTTCTTCCTTTCCTGTTTCTCTTTTTTTAGTTTAGTTTAGATTTAAACTTAACCTAATACTGGAGAGGATCACCTAACCATCTCGAGTACAAACTCGAGCTCTAACCTAAATCACCCGAGCAACAACCCAAACGCACAAGAACCCAACAGAATTTGGCACGACAACGTTACTGTGCACGTGCACAGGTCACCAACGGCATCGCCACCAATGGCGGCACCCTCTACAGGTCGGCGATCGAGCACACATCCTTTTCCAACCCTCAAACCAAAATCACAAAGCTCGAAACAAAATCGTGTATCACCGACGAACCTAAACCCAAAACTTCACCGGAAACCCCCCCCCCCCTCAATCATCACAATTCTGACGATTGATTGCCTCGAAACTTCGGCCACATCACCGCGAAACCTCCCCGCTACTAACCCCACGATCTTGCCACTCGATCCACTACAAATTTCCAGTCAACCCATTATTCGAACGCGACCAAATCACTAAGTTAAACCCTATTTCCCCCAAATTCCATCTCCATAACGATTGACCTCCACTTCCACGATTTTTCTCAGATACATCGATCACCATTACAACCTCAACTCAAGGCTCGACCCCTAGAATCGACCCAGTCGCCAGTATTTGCCCAGAAACTACTTTCAGGTCATCACCGAAATCTCCACCATAACCTAACTAAAATTCCTGACTTTTACTTTAAAAATCATGTTTTACCAAGTTGATTCAAGATGTAAAATTGAATCAACAAATTTCAATACTTGATTTTATCATGTTATTAAAAAATTTCACTGTAACTTCCTGATTCAGAAGATTTTCAAACAATTTCGTTTTGAATAACATTTTAAGACTTCATTCATGTTTAAATAAACCTACTGCATTTGAAGATTCAAGCTTAAAAGTGATTTGTTAAGTAAATTTTGAAATTTTTGTTTAAATTTACTCTGTAACTTGAAAATACAGAGAATCATCAGGAAATTTTAAACATGCATATTTTAAAACAAAATAAACACAAAGATTTCATTTATATACTTACATGCAAGACATCCAACATTACAGAAATTCATATGCAACGAATTTTTCTTACTTAAATTTTCTGATTATAAATTTATTCACCCGTTTTTCTTTCAAAAAGAGACCGGAATTTGCAAAATCTGGAAAAGAACTAACTGTAGATCTTAAACTTGAAATTGCTTGATGATGTTGCTTTGATTGCTTCTCAAATCTTGAATTTAATCAGAGCTTAGATACTGAGGAGAGCTTTGAATTTGCTTTACACTTGATTTTTTTTATAGGAACTTAATTTTGCAGATTTTTGTAGTTTGCTTGAAGATTAGAAATCTTAAATTCTTGTTTAATTTTTTTTTGAAAGAGTGAAGATTTGATGAATTTCAGATTTGTCAATGTAGGTGTGATTTTTTTTCTGTTTTTAGAGAATGAAAATGAGAAAGTTTTAGATATAGAAGATGAAATAACCTTTTATAAGAAAATTTTTGTTTTATAAAAATTAAAGAAAATAATTTACAAATGTAACACTTGTCACTAAATATGATTATCCTCTTAACACATGTTATTAGAGTGCTTTAAATTTTAACAAATGTAATCTTCATGCAAAAAGGATTTTTCAATGTTTTTATTAATTAATTTTCTAAATTTAAAATACATTTTTAATTTATATAAATCAATTCTTCTTAAAAGAAATAAATATAAAACAAATTTTATATTCTAATTAAAATAATAGAAATACACCTTTAAAATCAAAATATGATTTAAGATATAAATAACTCTATTTTGAATTTCAACTTAACAATTCATAATCAAATTAAATTTCAAATTAAATTTGATATCTATACAATTTTAACAAATCCATTTCCTTTTGTACGTATTAATTTCAATTAAAATCAATATACATTTACAACCCATTTATTATTATTGTTTAAAATAACAAATTTATTAATTTAAATTAATTTATTAAAAAGATTATCACATTTAAATTGGGTTTGAAATTCCGGAATATCACAATGATCAACCGTAGTGCTTGGGTTTATGAAATCGTGTTTTTTCTATTTAACACAAACTTTGGTTTTTCTGATGCTATGGCTATTTAGTTTTCTTGGTATTACAGACTTTTATTTTTTATTTTATCAATTGAAATCTTGAATGATTGGATTTGGATTAATGTAATAAATAACACAGGTCATGGCTACCCCTCGACCGAAGAGACGGGGCGATAACCGCGAGTTACGAGTCGCTTCGTTAGAGAGTGATAGGATAGACTCGACCATGGATAAATCCTTGGTTGGGGATCGAGGACAGAGTAGGATACCCAATCGATTAAGTCCTTGATGGGAGAGTCGAGGCCAGAGAAGGATATTCACATATTAAGTCCTTGGTTGGGGAACGAGGCCAGAGTAGGATACACCATGGATAAGCCCTCGACCATATTGTTGAGGCCAGTGAAGGATAAAATGACCCTAAGAGGTCCAAGGGTTTGGATATGGACCCGGAGAGGTCTCAGATTTGGATATGGACACGGAGAGGTCCCGGAGAGGTCCCAGATTTGGATTATAGGACCCGAAAAGGTCCCTGACTTGGATAAAACAGTTCTAAGTGATTGTGGATTGGGCTAATGGATTTGGAATGTGTTCGAAATTAGATATCAACTCAGAACAGTCATGGATTTCGCTAACGATCTAGGGAGATCAAGGAACCGGATTGGCAATGGATTGGACTCTAGATTTGATAGTATGACGATCAATGGATTTCAGACTTTGGAACTCGGACTTAAGGCAATTCAAAACGCGCCTTCCAATAACAAGGCATGTTTTAGGGGACAAATATTAACTCGCATTTTGGCAAGACCGTATACAGGCGGATTTAACTCAATGGACTGCATTGATATCGAAGCTAGAATATTATGGATTTGGTTCGAATGGATGGATGGACAATCGCTTATGGATAATAAATATGAATATGAAGCCGAGATTAAGCATGGTTGATGGATAAACGACGCAGGGTACTTAGAATATGGATTTTGGCGAGAGATAAGTTGCTTAGGTTCTACTTTGAGTCGCTTAAGGGGTTGCTTCAGGTCAGGAAAGCATTTACTTCGGGTCGGCATATTTTCTTGGGGTCGGTATTGGAAATACTTCGGGTCAGCATCGCTTTGGCTTGGGGTCCGCATACAACTTGTGGTCGGCATATGATGGAGGTTGCATCACTTCAAGGGGTCCGCTATAGGAAGGACTTTGGGTTGGCATCAAAGACAACTCCAGGTTGGCATATAACTTGGAGTCAGCATTGAAATGGAGGTCATACCACATGGAGTCGGCATTAAGGAGCAACTTCGGGTCGGCACATGGGAACGCTTTGGGTCGGTATTGCCACAGCTTCAGGTCGGCATTGCTTTAATCTCGGATCGACAAAGGAGAGTTCACTTGGGGTCGGCATACGTGTCACTACGGGTCACCACAGGGATTAGTTTGGGTCAGCACACTGGTAGCTTCGGGTCGGCATGTCCTATACTTTAGGTCAGCATAAATGGATGAGTTGGGCTCGATGGTTGCTTTGGCGGGCCCATGTAGGTGAGGAGGCCCTGTAGCCGGAAATTTGCATATAAATATAGTAGGTGTGGCTTTAGAAAGGGGGATCTACATTCTTCTTCTCCTAATCTTCTTCTACTTAGACACTACTCTGCCATTGTTATTCTTGAATTCCAAATTGTCACTATAATCAAATTTCAGTATGATGAAAAGGAATTATTTGGAGTGGATGTAGGCCAGAGTTAGCCAACCCACTATAAATCTTGTCTTTTTACTTGCTTCCATTTTAGTTTTGGCTATTCTTCATATTATACTCTCTACATATACTCTATCTGTGATCTGCGACTGGATATTGGTGCTTCACTTGTAACTAGATGTTGGTGGTCAATTTTGATGCCAACATTCACCATATAACATTTACATGTGATTTAATACGGATCAAATATCTATATTCTTGTATCACTTAAGGGTTCAGAACTCATGCAAACATTACAAGTATTAAGCAAAAAAACACTTAAGCGACCAAGTTACCAACATGTTTAGTACTGTATAGTTAGGCTCTTGCACGGGTCTTGAAGAGATAACATACCAAAGGATTTTAGGTGAGTATATTTTATATTTCTTTGTCAATCTTTAATCTTGTTCGTTTGTATATCTTAACTGATAAAGATTTTGTTAATTTTATTAGTTGTATAATTTATCTATATACATTATTTTAACTATATATAGAAAATGTTCTTATACTATTAGAAAGGTTAAATGTTACCATTTCATTTTTTAAATAAGGCTCCTATTAGATTTTTAGATTTCTCAAAACCCTAAGAAAAACATATAAATCTTTTGATTTCTCTAGTGGTGTTAGGACTTGCTTGACTTAAGATTCTGGCCATGAGGAATATCAACAAATCATAGGCCTATAAGTAATGGATAACACTTTATCAATTGCATCATATACAACTCATAACCCATGGCCTTTTCCAAATCTTATCTCGAGCTTGAGGAATATCAACAAATCAAAAGAGATTATTCACTCGCACCTACCATTTTGCAATGGCTTAAGTGTAATGCATGTACTTTGAGGAATATCATAAAATATGTGTATGTGTCTTGCTTTATTAAGTCAATATATTAATAATGCTACACATAATATCCCTAGCTTGAGGAATATCAACTACTAAAGAGTATGAAAGCAATCTATTAATATATAAATGGTAGATGATAACATATATTAAAGATTCATAATCTTTCTTATATTTACTTTGAGTGATATCAATTTAGGAAATGATGTATTTCTTTTGAATACTGGCTGACACAACTTAAATCGCAATATACATACTATACACATATTTTTATTCCTTAAATCTAGTTTAGGTTTCTTCCTAGTTCCACATATATTATACATTCAAATTAAAAAGGTTTTATTTATTCACAGCCTTTTACAATTTAATCAACTTATATAATATTCTTATGTATATTGTTAATTAAATCTCATTTAATTAAATAATATTTAATCAATTTAATTTATTGAATATTTTTTAAAATTTTACATTACTCGTCATAAACAATTTAAGACAGTTAATCAACTATAAAATTTATAGTTTGTTTATGTGTATATATCAATATATGAATTTATATTAATTAATATAACTTTTAATTTATTTTATTTAATTAAATATTTTAATTAATTTGAAATTTAATTTATTTTTTCATAAATAAATTAAAGATAAATGAATAACTATAACAATTATAGTGTTACACATACATCAACATATATGTTTTAATTAATTAACATTTAATTAATTATTCTATTTTATTTTATTAACCATATCAACTATATTCCAAAAAATTTAAAATTAATTATTTAATTTCTCAAAACAATTTTGAAAATTTTGAATGCATTTTATAAATTTTACAAAATTCTCTTATATATTTTAAACTTAAATTTCAAATATCATTTAAATTTTCAAACGAAATTTGAAAATTAGCCTAATGCCTAAAATCAATTCGGGCCTTTATATTGGGGATAATCTTTAGGCTTATTCATCCTTCGGGTCAGGCCAATAGTCCGGTAGGGTAAAGTAATTAATTATCCAAACCCTATCTTTTGGCACTACCTTTATAGACACTGTACTAAATGGATAGGCTTTAATCATTTAGCCCTAACATTACTGATTTAGACTGCATAGACTATTTGGCTTCGTTACTATTGAAGGAACCGTGCCACTCGAGCGAGGGTCAGATAGGAGTCTACAAGGTCTAATAGATCCAATCTAATAATTTTTCACATAAAATCATATTTGATTTAAAATTGGTTAAACAGAAGTATAATTTAATTTAAATTTAAATGTATAGTGTATCAAATACACCCATGTGTATAACACTTACTTATAATAGTTAACTTGGAGAAGGAAATATTTCATTTCTTTCTCTTAAAAAATTCGATTAATAGAGGGGAGATTTTTGTTTAACGTTTGCATCTCGTCGCAAGGCTCATTTTGCGTTTTGGGTCATAGGGTGGGCAGTTTTGGGCACAAGGGTCCCACATGCAAAGAACCCCAAGGGTGACTGCAATGAGCAGAAATGTCACCCACAGGCCTAAACGGCGAGCAAACACTGGAACATGAGAGCAAAAACCATTCATTCTTATCTTTTATTAAATTTCATTAATGAGCAATTTATACCTAGCATAAAATATGAGTATATCCAAATATACACTAGAGTATACCATGTAAGTGTAGCATATGAGAAGTGTAAATAGTTAATGTGTATGTGTTTAGGTATTAGGATTTACACCACAACAAACACATTCGCACTTTATATATGCCTTTGGTGTCCAAATTTTTTATTTATTAAAAACAGAACAACATTTTTTTATTTAAATATACATATACATATTAACAAACACATATATGTATATACTTGTTTACATTAAAACTGACTTATATTACTTGATATGTTTTAAAATTAAAGCAAACAATTTAAAGATAATTTAAATTAGGGAATATATATAAGATAAAATATTTGAATGACGAATGCTTCAGTTTTAAGTACACCCATGGGAAGTGAAGATATGGTTGTTTATGCAAATGCTTCAGGTACAAGGTTAGAAGCAGTGTTGATTCAAAGAGGCAAATTAATAGCTTATGCATCTAGCAGTTATGATCCTATGAAGTTTGAAAACCGTCACATGAATTGGAGTTAGCAGTTGTTATCTTCGCATTGAAGATTTGGAGACAGTACCTTTTCGGATACTGATTACTAGTCGTTGAGATTTTGTTCCCTCCGAAGGAGTTGAACATGAGACAACAGAGATGGTTAGATTTTTTGACATTAATGGATTTGGGATTGAGTATACCATAGGAAAGGGAAATATAGTTGCAGATGCTTTAAATCGAAAGCAGAAAAATTATGTTTTGCAATTCTTGAGGAATGGAATATGTTAGAGATGTTAGCTACATGCAACACCCAGTTTTAGTTAATTTCTAGGTTGAGTAGAGCTCTAGAGACACTAATATTCTTAGAATTTAGGCTAGCCCTTATAGAAATAATTGTCAAAAAGTAGAGAGAAAATCCACTATGTGCCAAAAAGAAGAGGCACCTACAGTCTGAAGCTGAAGCAGATGAACTAAAAGGTTTTGAGGTTGATGAAGGAGGAAGACTATGGAAAAATGAAAGGTTACATGTTCTGGATGTAGAAGGCCTTTGGAAAGAACTCTTAAATGAATGCTATCGTCCAAAGTATTTTATTCACTTAAGAGGTACTAATATGTACCGAGACACGACGACAAGCTTCAATTTGGAAGGAATGAAAAGAGATGTTAGAGAATGTATGAAGATATGTTTCACAGCCAACAAGTAAAGGTAGAGCATCATAAGCCAAATTGTCTATTGCAGCCTTTGGAAGTTTTAATGTAGAAATCAGACTCAATTTCTATGATTTTATAGATAGCTTGCTGGGATCTAGGGTTGGGAATAAAAATATGTGGGTCATAGTAGATAAACTATCAAAGAGCGCCCATTTTATCCCAGTAAGACCTATAAGAGCAATAGCAAAGTTGGTTGAGATTTATTTGAAAACTATAGAGAGATTGCATGGAGTGTCGAGTGCTATAGTTAGTGACCATGACCCTTTATTTTCCATTGAGTTTTGACAGAGCCTGTAGTGTGCATTAGGTTCAGAGTTATGCATGAGTAATGCATACCATCGATAAATGGATGGACATACCAAAAGAATCAACTAAGAGCTGAAAGACTTGTAGCAAGCTTGTGTGCTAGAGTTTGGTGGACCTTGGAAGGATCACCTATATTTGGTAGAATTTTTAAAGAACTATAGTTACTAATCTAGCATGGGATGTCACCTTTTGAGGCATTGTATGGAAGACCATTTTAGTCACCCTTATGTTGGTTTAAGATGAGAGATAGACATATATCCGGAAAAGATCTTATAAGAGAAACTTCGATAAAGGTCGAATTGATTCGGTAGAGGATGGAGGATACCCAGTCGAGGCAAATGAGTTACGCCAATAGAAGACTGAAGGACTAGGAATTTGATCTGGAGAATCATGTATCTATTAAGGTGTCACCGATGAGAGCACTATGGGGTTCTAAAAGGCAAGGAAGTTGTCTCCTAGATATGTTGGCCCATTTTTTGTACTTGAAAAGATAGCCAAGAAGGCTTATATGGTGGGGTTGTCTAGGACTTTAGCCAGGGAGCACAAAGTGTTCATGTTTCACATTTAAGGAAGTGTATCCGAGACTCTGAGGTGGTAGTTAATCCAAGAGTAATGTATGAATTAGTTATTGAACCAAATATGACTTACATGAGGAAACTAGTTTGATCTATAGAATGAGACGTAAAGAAGCTTCGGAATAAAAAAGTGAAGCTTGTAATGATAATTTATAGTGAAGTGCAAGAGGATTATACTAGGGAAACATAAGACAAAGTCAGGAGGACATATCCCAAGATATTTGTTTAGACTTATCATAGATGATAGTTATGTATATACCATGTATACGTTGATATTTATGGTTGTTCTGTATTAGTAGACGGATTAGTATGCAATGTAAATGACCCATGTGTATGGAACTTATCTGTTTATGCTAGTATGGGCTTACTATATTTATATGAATCACTATTTTACCTTATTTGAATTTCGATGATGAAATTCCTATAGGGGGAAGCCAGTAACATACAAAAATTTAATAACTGAATAATTAAGGAAAATATGGGAGGACAAGGTAAATAATTGGTGGACATTTATTTACTCATGCCATTAAAACTAGAAAGTAATTAAATGACTTATTATGGTTAGGATTTGGATGTACATTTATTATTATATTATACTGCACACGGTTGAGAATGAATTAAATTAAATAATACGGCCACAAGGCCAGTGGCCAAATCAACTAAAGAGAGGTATAATAAAACAAAGGAAACCTCATTTTATTCATGCATTCTCACTTTTACTAAAAAAAAATATAAGATTGGAAACTTATTAATGGTAGCCTATGGGAAAAAATGAAGATAAAGAAGATGAAAAGATAAGGAACAAAAGGAAACAAAGGATCTAGTAAATATAAGAACTTAGGTGAGTAATGTTATGCTTTATTTAACATTTTCATTATTGTTTGAATTTAGTTTTGTGTAATAGCTCATATGCTTAGGTTGTTTATAAGAGATAAATAACAATTAAATAAGTGCTTTGGGGCGAAACAGCTATACTAGAGGATGTTTAGCTTTACTTCCCTACTCTAATAATTTTGAAATGATATAGAAATTTAATATGATATTATAAACATGATCTTAGAGATGGGTTTTAAGTTTGAATATTTTCCCATTTAAAAGTATTTATTTATGAATTTTCAAAGTTATGAAATGAGTTAAAGAATATATTCACATATATTCTAGAATGTTGTAAGGAATCACCTATAATATAAGTGCCATTGCCGAAAGATGTAAATAATAACTGAAACAACTTAATAAAGAAACCAACACCTTTTATGATGCAAACAGTAGGACTAATAAAAAGGGGATAAGATCCCATGAAAGTGTTGTAAAAATAGCGTAATAGACATTGTCACTAACTGGCAGTGGAGGCTGAGCGAATCTGGTGGCGACACATGTAAAAGGGTGTACCAGATGTGTGTAGAGGTCAGGCTTTACTGCTTGTAACAGAGCTACAGTGGAAAACAGGAGTAAGGTTGTGGTAGGATTAGACTGGAACCAAAAGCTATAGTGAATTGATAAAAAGACTATGTGAAACACCCCACACCCCTTAGTATACCCAAAAGGGCACACTAGAAGGCGTGGTGCATTGTAGGTATAAACTAAAACTAGCAGAGACAAAGATTCACAAGACATAAATAGGTAAAAATAGCAGAAACAATTTAAATAATAACTTATTTAGAACAGAACTTCATAAGTGCTTTAAGAACCAAATAAGTGACCAAATACATCACAAGTCAAAATAACATACATATATGTCTTATGAAATCAAAGAAAATCGTAGTCTTAAAAATTAGAGTGCAACTATTCCCCAACATGTGCCAGTACAAATAAGGAATAAATAGCTGAAATAAAGAAGTGGAGTATATAGTGGAATCTCCTTCAAAGAAACCTCCAAGCAACTGCAACCTAATGTCCTCTTCCTTGATTGCCTATGTAGGAAAAAGAGGAAAATAGAGGAGTGGGTCAGACTAAAAGTCCGATGAATGATAGTAACTACTAGAATCTTTAAGCAAAGTAAAAGTAATAGATTCTTCAATTGTTCTAGTATATATAAAAGGAAACAAAGGAAATAGGAAAGAGAAAAGGCTGGATATAAATACGAGTAAACCAGTACTCAGTTAATAAGATATGTTAACTTTGATTGTTTGCAATTATTTTAGATAGCTGCTCTGATTAGACTGAATTTCTAATCCTATTTTAATTAGGCTGAAGTCCTAATTCTACCCTTTGATCGGCTTTCTACTAATTTGTCCACTGTGGATCATACCCAATTGTCCCTAAACAAAAGACACCAGTGTCTACGGAAGACGCCTACTAAGCGCTTTGAACTCAACGACTTATCTCCCCTAATCGATGTCGCACGCTCGTTCACCGCTAGTTCGCACTATCTATTGCTCACTCTTTTGACCTTTTATTTACCCAGCATAAGCATGCCCTTATCTCACTTCAGGCTATCGTGAGACACCATGTCCATAGAAAATAGGGAATTCTATTAGTACCGGTCCCTGTCAAACAAAATCTAGTTGCGTCCCTTGTCTAAATCCCCATGATTTAGTCCTTTAATTATTGACCGCTTATCTACCCTAAAGAACATAAGCATGACCCAAGGGAAATGCTGCCTGTATGGGTCTTACTTTTTAACTTTTTACCACTTATCTACCCTAAACAGCATAAGGGGAATGCTGTCGGTACGAATCCTCTTTTTGATTATTGATCGCTTATCTACCCTAAAGAGCATAAGGAGAATGTTGTCGGTATGAATCCTACTTTTTAACTATTGATCACTTATCTACCCTAAACAGCATAAGGGGAGTGCTGCTGGTATGGTTCTTACTTCTATCTTTTCTTCTTAACTTAATATAAGTCTTAATAAGCCTCTACTGATATCCTTACTATATTTGCTTATTAACTTATTCTAAGTCTTAAAATAAGCCTCTTTCTTTTTTTGTTCCTTATTATAACCTACGTTATAATTATGCTTATTAACTTAACCCAAGGTCTAAGTGTAAAAATAAGCTTCTTTCATCATTTAATCTTTTCAATTATAATAACATGTTATAACTAGGCCAATATCTTTAATTAAGTCCAAGTCCAATATTTATATCATAATTAGGCTGTAATTATCTCACAGTTCAATTCCATTTTATTACAGTCTTACATTTTACATATTATTTTTCATAATTTCAGTATTCTTATTATTTAATCCATATTCACGTTTAATCTATTCTAATCCATTCGCGAAGAAAAAGGAGAAATGGAAGAAAATTGACAATTACAGAAGAAAATCCAAAACATAGAAATAGATGTAAATAAAGCATAAACAAAAATAAATAAATTTAAATACTGTAAACAGGTGGAAAAGCTATAATTAACCGTAATAAACTACAAATAACTGAAAAGAATAGCTAAAAAGAAATAGATTGGAAATAATTCTAAAACTGTAAATAAACTACTAAAAAGATTATTCCAAAATCATAGTAAAACTACAATTATTAAAAACCCTATTACTTTAAATTACTTAAAAATCTAAAATAATTACAACCACTCACATATGGTCCTAAGCACTCCCCTTTTGGTCTTTCCAGATCCACTTAAGGGTATTAAAATATTTTTATTAAAAATATTCTCTCCTTGGAAAATTATTCATTTTATGGTCCTTCCTAAAAAGGTGAACCCAAGCGGAAAAAAATCTAGAATGAGAAAAAGTGTTAGGCCTAGGGTCTTATTTATAGGGGTAGAGTGGATCATAGACCGTTGGATTTTGGAGATTGGATAGAATGCAACCACGTCATAGACGGATTAGGAGCCATCAGATGCAAGAATGGAAGGACTAGATTGAGTTAAAGAATGCAAAACATGTAGAAAATGGGCTAACTAACGTTACCGGATGAAGGAATTTTCCTTCGTCCAATTTCTAAGGCGGGTCGACCGCCAAGTCGACCGCCCCTAGACCGGTCAACCTAGGGTAAGGTTAGGTCGACCTAGCCTATATATATATATATATATATATATATATATATCTTAACTTTTGTTTAATTCATAACTTGGTCATGTTAACTCGGATTCTGACGTTCCATATATGAAAATTGACTACAAAATTACCACGGACTCGATGGTGCAACTCACATAGCTCAATTTTGGTAATTTCACAAAGTTATTTTATCATTTAATTAATTAACGAATTAATTATAATGGGTTAAATTTCGAATTGTTACATTCTCCCCTCCTTAAGGGATTTCATCCTCGAAATCTCTAAGGATAAAGAATGTACTAATTATTTTCATCCAAGTTCTACAACCAACTACTCAATCATCAACCATTCATCCATTGTCCTTAAGTTTTTCTAGTGCAATTTATGATACTTATGCAATTAGAGTAGTGTTAATATCCTTAACTAATGCAAAAGATTAGGCGGTCCACTGATTCAATCGACCTCCTTTTATGCAATCGTGTCCGTGCCATATATCCAAATGAATGCAAAAATTTCCTAATGATAAGTGATAATTCTACATGTGTGCTACAAACATCATCAAATGTAACAATCATGTGATAATCATCCATTTATAGTAACTATGAAAAATAAAAATGCACACACATCCATATCCACATGCTCTAGTGTCCTAATTAGGCCATCCCTAAAGAATAATAATGCCTAGTGCATGTATATGCATCCATTAACATCCACTAGAAAACACTTGCAATCACTAGCATACATAATTCATAACATGTTCTATTAACATGTTTACATCAAATCCAGCCATCCATAGGTTAAATCCTAAGTTATACCCTCACAAAGGATAATAAAGGAAAGAACCTATTAAAATTAAAGATGGAAATAGGAAATTCTAAAACTTATTATCGAAAAGATGAGCGTATGAGATACAAATTTCCTCCAAATCAAACCAATCTTCTCCGAAGTCTTCTTAACCGTGTCGGAACCAAGGCAATCCCTCAATAGACTCTATCCAACACGAAAGTGACTTGAGCAATCTTCCATAAAGAGCTTCGAAAGGTGCCGCTCCAATGTTAGCTTGAAAACTACTATCATATGGGAATTCCATTAAAGAAATATACTTCTCCCAAGTTCTTCCAAAATCAAGGATACTCATTCCCAACCATGCATGCCTTACTACCTTACCCATTTAATTTTATAGTTCTTCTCTAGTTTGTGCACATGAATCAATATTCCTAGGTTATTATACAATCCACGAGAACTTCTATCATTATTTCCAAAAGTAATCACTGCTATACCCTTCATGGTCTTACATTTTTTTCATTACACCTAGGAAATGATTTTTCTATACTCCATATTTATAAGAGTGTGGTTGAGTATTTATCCTTTCAAAAACTAAGACTTCAAAATTTTCACAACATCAAATCCCACAATCTTTGTCTTTTTAAAAAAATGTTATTTCTCAGTTTCTATTAAATTCAAAAATACTTGATTGCTTAACATTATTTCCCAACCTAGAGGGGAAAACTTCCAAATTTTTAAGTCTAAAGCTTATTTCTCCCTTTCTTTTAAAGACTTTTATAGCTTTATAAAAATTGGAATTTTCGAATTTTTACTTTTATTACTTTTTCATTTTGGAATTTTTTTTTACTCTTTCACCAAACCCTTTTCTTTTAAAATACCTTTAAACTATTTTTATGTGTTTCAAAACATCTTCTTATTATACCTCATAGTCTCATACCTTAATGTATTAGAACTAATTTCTGAAATGAAAATTTATTAATGCTAAAATCTTTTATGAACCTTTTTAAAAGAGAATTTCATGTTTTTATGAAATTAAAAGGAAATTATTTTATATTTTTTCGAAATAGGCTATACAAAATATGGTGTTTTCATACCTTGTATATCTCTTTCATGTATTCCTTGTAACTTGCACAGAACATATTTATTGGTTTCATAGAAAATTATACCATTATTCTTTTCATTCCAAACGATTAAAGTATGTTCAATTTATATCCTTCCATGATAAATATTTTATAATATCTAACTTACACATTTTCCTTTCAGAAAAACTCATCTTCAAAATTGTTTTAATATTTCCATAATTGCAAAAACATGTCCTTATACTTATTAAAATAATAAATGTACTTTACAAACCATTTTATTTCTATACTTAGAAATTATCTTTTAAAAATATTTGTATTTAGGTTAAAATGGATGTTGCATAAAACATCGTTACTATAACCCAAAAATACTAGTGCATAGATTCAATTAAATACCAATAAATCTCATATACCTATGTAAAATTATTTCTCTTGGGAGTCACTTACTATAACAATAGTGTTATAGCCCATGCTCCTCTTATTTTTCACGAAAACATCTATTGCAACAATAAATATTGTAATCTATGTTTTTGATACTTAATACATTTTAGGTTTTTATATTTAAAATCTCTGTTTACTTACAAAGAAACCAGTGAGCTATATACACTCTATAATTCTTCAAAAAGAATTTCACCTTTTCAACAAAATTTACATATAAAAACCATTTTAAATTTCACACCATTTTCAAAAAATCCCATATTCATTTTCTAAAAGATAACGAAAATTTTCAATTCTAATAATTTCATTTTATTAGGTTAGACATAAAGTGGATTTTATTCTTACTCACCTAGGAGTACTTTTCCTAACCTTGGAAATCTCATTTCCTTACACCAAAAGTGACACTTCAAAAACTTTGCTCTCAACTGATGAACATGAAGTATATGAAGAAACTTCTCAAAATGTCCGAAAAATCGTTAATGAATGGAATAGAATCTAGCTTTCCTAGTGATGAATCAAATGAATAAAGGAAGCTCAACATGACTGACCGTTGTTGGTCGTAAGAAACCTCGAAAGTCCTACCGCTGCATATTTATAGTCGAATGACTCTCCTCTCGCAGTCTAATATAGCTCCATATATGGATAACTAATCCATCCCCATGATCATCCTATACCCTAAAAATCCCAAAATATAGGCGTCACAGTCAAATTCTACACCTAGGATAAAAAATTTCAAACCCCTACGAACCATAGATAAGTGTGTCGATCCTCTTATGGGGTTTGAAACGGCAATGGGGTCTACTATTAAAGAAATTTCTAAGTGCAAGCAATCCACAAAAGAACTAAAGATAAAAGAGTGTGATGCCCCAGAATCGAAGAGAGTACGAATGGAAAAATCAGAAATGGAAATCAAACCTTCAACTGTGACTTTCCTACCTCCATCCAGTCTATTGCTAGAAGGCGCTGCATCCAAAACCTCTATATGTGCTATAGGTGCACTTGCTCCCTCCCTCGTCTTCTGAGGATAGGCTTTACTAAAGTGGCCAGGCTGTCCACAATTGAAACACTTTCCTTTCATTGTTGCCTTCCTACGATCCTTTGCGTAATGACCAACCATCCCACAACTCTTGCACTTTTCATTTTTCTTGATCTGCTTTTGAGGTCCTCCTTTTCACTTTTCCTTATACTTTATGTTATTCTACCACGGCTTCTTAGAGCTTTCTGACTTAGGAACCTCTTTAAGATCTCCCTTTAGCTGCCAAGATGCAGACTGAACAATCTGTCCGTCCTTCAAATCTAACAGCCTAAACCTTCGCTCCATATCCTCCAACCTAGCTCGTGCCTCCTTGAAATCCTTTGTGTTAGAAATCGTTCTGACTCCTAGACTAGCGAAGTTCTTGCATATCTTAGAAAAATCGGCTGGTGTGGGTAGATTAAAGGGATTTCCACCTACTGGTGTTATATTGGATGCTTGCCCTACACCTCTGGTACCATAGCTCTACAGAGCCAGTCAGCCATAATATGCAGAGAAAGAAAACTTAGGCTTGAAAGAATAGAAAGAAGGTCGAACTGGACTTTGAGGGGATTTTTGTAAAAACTCTTTTATACTAGAAAACCATCTCTCCTTGAAAAATATTTTTTTTAAAACAAGTTATTTTGAAAAATACTTTACTTTTTAAAATAAATTTTTAGGAATCCTATAACCTTAGGCTCTGATACCAAGTGAAACAACCCACACCCCCTTAGTATACCCAAAAGGGCACATTAGAAGGTGTGTCGCATTGTAGGTATAAATTAAAACTAGCAAAGACTGGGATTCACAAGACACAAATAGGTAAAAACAGTGGAAATAATTTAAATAAAAGCTTATTTAGAACAGAACTTCATAATTGCTTTAAAAACCAAATAAGTCACCAAATACATCATGTGTCAAAATACCATACATTTATGTCTTATGAAATTAAAGAAAACTGTAGTCTCAAAAATCAAAGTACAACTATTCCCCAACATGTGCCGGTACAAATAAGGAAAAAGGAGATAAAATAAAAGAAGTGGAAGTACATAGTGGAATCTCCTTTAAAGAAACCTTCAAGCAACCGCAACCTACTGTCCTCTTCCTTGATTGCCTATGGGGAAAAAGGGAGGAAATAGAGGAGTGGGTCAGACTAAAATTCTAGTGTGATAGTAACTACTAGAATCTTTAAGCAAAGTAAAACTAATAGACTCTTCAAAAGTTCTAGTATATATAAAAGGAAACAAAGGAAATATGAATGAGATAAAGTTGTAAATAAATACGAATTAACTAGTACTCAATTAATAAGATAGGTTAACTTCAATTGTTTGCACTTGTTTTAGATAGTTGCTCTGATTAAGCTGAATTTCTAATCCTATTTTAATCAGGCTGAAGTCCTAATTATACCCTTTGATCGGCCTTCTACTAATGTGTCCACTGCGGATCAGACCCTATTGTCCCTAAACAGAAGACATCAGTGTCTACGGAGACACCTACTAAGCGCTTTGGAACTTAATAGCGACTTATCTCCCCTAATCGATGTCGCATGCTCGGTCACTGCTGATTCACACTATCTATTGCTCCCTCTTTTGACCTTTTATTTACCCCATCAGCATAACCATGCCCTCATCTCACTTCTGGCTATTGTGAGACACAGTGTCCATAGAAAATAGAGAATGTTGTTGGTACTGGTCCTTGTCAAACAAAATCTAGTTGCATCCCTTATCTAAATCCCTATGATTTAGTCCTTTAATTATTGACCTCTTATCTACCCTAAATAGCATAAGCATGTCCCGAGGGAAACGTTGCCGGTACGGATCTTACTTTTTAACCTTTGACCACGTATCTACCATAAACAGCATAAGGGGAATGCTGTCGGTACAGATCCTACTTTTTAATTACTGATCACTTATCTACCCTAAACAGCGTTAGGGGAGTGCTGCCGGTGCGGATCTTACTTCTATCTTTGCTTATTAACTTATTATAAGTCTTAATAAGCCTCTACTGAAATCCTTACTATATTTTCTTATTAACTTATTCTAAGTCTTAAAATAAGCCTCTTTTCTGCTCTGTTCCTTATTATAACCTACATTTTAATCATGCTTATTAACTTAACCCAAGGTCTAAGTGTAAAAATAAGCTTCTTTCATCATTTACCCTTTTCAGTTATAATAACAAGTTATAATTAGCCTAATATCTTTAATTCAGTCCAAGTCCAACATTTATATCATAATTGTCTCGATCTCAGTCCAATTCCATTTTATTACAGACTTACATTTTACATCTTATTTTCCACAAGTTTAGTATTCTTATTATTTAATCCATATTTGCATTTAATCTATTCTAATCCATTCGCGAAGAAAGAGGAGAAATAGAAGAAAACTGACAATTACAAAAGAAAATCCAAACGTGGAAAAAGATGTAAATAAAACATAAATAACAGTAAATAAATTTAAATATAGGAAATAAACTGTAAATAAATGGAAAAGCTTTAATTAACAGTAATAAACTACAAACAACCGAAAAGAATAGCTAAAAAGAAATAGACTAAAAATAATTCTAAAACTGTAAATAAAATGCCAAAAAGGTTATTCCAAAATCATAGTAAAACTACAACCATTGAAAACCTTATTATTTTAAATTGCTTAAAAATCTAAAATAATTACAAGCACTCACATATGGTCCTAAGCTCTCCCCTTTTGGTCTTCTTAGATCCACTTGAGGTATTAAAATATTTTTATTAAAAAGATTCTCTCCTTGAAAATTATTCCTTTTAGGGTTCTTCCTAAAAAGGTGAACCCAAGCGGAGAAAATCTCGAATGAGAAATTTTTTTAGGCCTAGGGTCTTATTTATAGGAGTAGAAGTGGATCTCAAACCATTGGATTTGAAGAGTGAATAGGGTGCAACCACATCATAGGTGAATAGGAGTCAGCGGATGCAAGAATAGAAGGACTAGATTGAGTTAAAGAATGCAAAACACATAGAAAATGGGCTAACTAACGTTGCTGGACGAAGGAATTTTCCTTCGTCCAATTTCTAAGGCAGGTTGACCGCCAGGTCGACTGCCCTATACCCAGGTCGACCGGCCGGTCGACCTAGGTGAGGTTAGGTCGACCTAGTGGTCGACCTAACTTATATTTTTTTTCTCTTCTTGACTTTTGTTTAATTCATAACTTGGCCATATTAACTCGAATTCTAACATTCCATATGTGGAAATCAACAAGAAAATTACCATGGACTCAATGGTGTAAATCCCATGGCTCAATTTTGATAATTTCACAAAGTTACTTTATCATTTAATTAATTAACGAATTAATTATTATGGGTTAAATTTCGGGTTGTTACACTATGTAAATTTCTAAGTCTAATAAACTAAATGAAGGTAAAGAATAGAGTTAAAGGTGAGTACCGAAGGTGGAGGCTAGAGCCAGGGGAAGATGTGAGTGCAACATATGAGTGCTAGTGTTGCCATAAGATGAAATCGGTGTGTCAAGACCAAGCATGATGATGAGATATGGTGTCAAAAAGAATTTGAGAATGTACCAGGCTTCTCTAAATGAGACCAAGAGTGGTGTAGCCGAGACTTAGTGAATTTGATTGGAAAGTCAATCTTGAGAACGAAGGGTTCGGTGTAAGGCCGTAGATAACAACCGAAATCCTAATTGACATATTATAATGTTAGAGTTAGCATAAGGCTTATCTGGCATTCGAAAGAGCTTAATTTTTAGTAAAATGGTAAAGTCGGTATAACACTTGTGTGGCATCCATAAGCCTATTCACGAGATTAAATGAACGAGACGGTATGAAGTAGTGCGATATCCAAAATAAGATTAAGATGGTATAAGGCCTGTATGGCATCCGAAAGCCTGTTCACGACACTAAACAATAGCAGGGTGTAAAGCCTAAGTGGCAACCTAATATGTTAAGGATTCATAATTATTAATATATACGTATGTGTGTATTGAGTGATATCGATTTAGGGCCAATGTAGTTCTTATGAAATACCATCGTGATTCAAGTGTCAGATATAAATAAAATCACAGTATACGTATAATATGCATGTGCTTGTTCTTTAAATCTAAGCTTGGGTTAATTACGTTCCACCAAAGTTTTATGCATTCATATTACATAAGGGTATTTCATTTATAACTTTCTATATTTAGTTCACTTATATAATATATACTTGTGTCTTATTTACTAAATCTTATTTGATTAATTTTAATTATTATTATTTAAATCATATTCAACTAATTTATTTCATTTTATATAAAATTTGTAAAATTGTATATTACTCATCTTAAACTATTTAAGATGGTTAATCAACTATAACATTTGTAGTTTTTGTGTGTATACATATCAATATATATATATATACAATTTAATTAATTAACTTTTAATTAATTTTATTTAATTAAACAATTTAATTTTTTAATTTAATTTTCCATAAACAATTTTAAGATAAATAAATAACTATAACAATTATAGTTGTACACATATACCAATATATATGTTTTAATCAATTAACTTTTAATTAATTATTTTATTTAATTAATCATATTGATTAAATTTAAATTTTCAAATTTTCAAAAAATTATTTATTTTCTCAAAGCAATTTTGAAAATTTTCAATGCATTTTATAACTTTTATAAAATTAATTTTATATTTTAAACTTAATATTTGAATTTAAAATACCTTTTAAATTTTCAAAAAGATTTTGGAAATTAGCCTAAGGTTCAAAATCAATTTGGGCCTTTATAAATAACCTTGTTGGTTACTTCATTCTTCGGGTTAGGCCATTAGCCAGTTAGGGTAGAGTACATGTTACCTAAACCCAACCTTCTTCACTACCTTTCCAATTGCCCTAATAATGGGTAAGCTTTAATTAGTTAGACCTAACATTGTTAATATAGACCGCATGGGCCATTGGGGTCTAATACTTTTGGAGGAATCGGATCAATCGGAAGCGGGTAAAACAGGTACATTTCTAAAAAAAATCTATTTTGGATCTGTTGGGTCTATGAAATCCAAAGAGTTCATTAGATCCAATCTAATGTAGTTTTAAATAAAATCTTATTTTATTTATTTTGTTTGAAAAAGGAATCTTAGTTTTATTAAATTTTAATCAGTGTAAGATTTATATAAAATAGAGCTTATCAAATATACACTTATGTGTATGTGTGTGTCTTAGTTACTTGTTAAATTTAAAGAAGGAAATATTTCTTTTCACTCTCGTAAACTTATTCTATTATTAGAGGCAGGATTTTGTTTTATTTAGAGAGAAACATTTCATTTCTCTCATTAATTAAATTAATTGATTTATTGATGACATATATGATAAAAATTATACTTGGCATACATAGTGAGCATATCCAAATATACTATAGTGTAAATGTGTAAGTGCAGAATATAAACAGTGTACATGGCTAATGTGACTATATATATGTGCTGGGGTTTACACCTCAGCGGACCCATTTATCCTTTTATATAGCATTTGTGGTCCAAAGTTTTGATTACACACACACACACACACATATATATATATATATGTGTGTGTGTGTGTGTATATAATATATATATATATATATTAGTTAATATATATTTTAATGGCGGACAAAGCTGCTACTGTGGAAATCCCATCAAATGAACCTATCGCCATGGAGAATGAAGCAGTTGACATGGGTTGGACAGAGGTACGACACAAAAATAAAAGCTGGAATCGAATGGATCAATAGTAGTACTCCAGGGCTCCATCACATACGGGATCTAATTCTAGGGTTTAAGATCTGGTGGGGCCGAGAACTAAAAAATTGTATAGGACTCCAGATCTAGTGGACCCTACTGCTAATGAGCCAGAATTCAGGAGAGGGATCAGAACTTGGGCAGATGCTATTGCATGAAACACATGCATAGACAGCGGGGTCAATAAATTTGACTTTATGGAAGATAATGAAGCAGCATATGCTGATCTGGACGAAGAAGTCTTCAATACTGCGAAAAGTATGCGGGGTACTTCTTTATACATATATGTTGCTGGTAAGAAACCATATTATATTCATCCTAACACACATATCAAAAGAGAATGGAAACCCTCTGGAAAATGGGATGTTTTCCCAGGGGATAATGGCTTGTATCTTATTAAATTCAGTAATGAAGCAGATTGTAAGAAAGTCTTAGATGGGGGTCCTTGGTTCATAGACAGCAAACTTATTTTTACTAAAAAAATAGGAACCAAATCTAAGACTTGAGAGGGTCATGCTAGAATCATACCCAGTTTGGGTGAAACTGAAGAACTTAGACTTATCTCTGCATAATGCACGCGGGATCAGTAAAACCGCAAGTTTAATTAGTAATCCCCTAGATATGGATGACTATACTAGACATGTTAAAAGACTAAACTATGGTAGAGTCCTTGTAGAAATCAAAGCAAGTGACAATATCAGGTGAGAGCTAAAGATAGACATGGAAATATTTACATTCAGGAAATAGATTATGAACATATCCCACCTATTTGCCCTAAATGCAAATGCTTTGATCATACATTGGACCAAGGTGAAACTGTGTCACCCCCTATCAAACAAGTATGGAGACAAAAAAACACAACTGAAGACACTCAGACTGTTCTTCTACAATAAAATATGACACAGACTGACCGTACTACAGTAGATACAAATATATACACTGAAGAAGTAAATTCGAAAACTACAGACCAGGTGGAAAATAAAGCTGGGCCTGAGGTGATAGTCCAGACTGTAGGTCATTCACCAAATACAGAGGAGGAGGAAAATGCACTACTCCGTAGCTTGGATGAGAGCACGGCAAGGAATACATCTGTAACATTAGAAGAAGAGAAAGAGATTAACAATGTTGCACTTGATAATATGAACTCAGGGTCTGAATCAGAGGAGGACAGCAAAAATAAATACACAAAGTCTAACCAAAAATATGTAATGCAATTTAAGAAAATAAAGGCAAAAGACAAGGCGAACATAAGTCGCGATGTGTCTCCTATGAAATTAAGGTGTCGACCTCCTATATCGAAATGTCCATAATTAGTTGGAACGTAAGAGGTCTGAACAGTAAAACAAGACGTTTAGACCTCTTAAAACTTAGGAGAAAATATTCTCCCTCTATCTTGAGTATCTTAGAAAATAAATTTACTGATGATAATCTTAATTTCTTTACTTATTCACTAAAGTCTGGGTGGGATTATTTTCATAATAATGATGTTGGTGGTAAAGGCCGAATAATCCTTTTATGGAACAAAAAAATATGGAATGTCAAACTATGTCTAAGGATGATCGACATATAACTGTCAATGCCATTAATTTCGGGGGTCTTAAAACTTATTCTAAGTTTTGTGTATGCTAGTAATTTATCTCTTCACCGTACCCATCTCTGGAAAACTATCACAGATATTAGCAGTAAGATTAATGAACCTTGGATTGTCTTGGGAGATTTTATTTCTATACTTAAAGCAGAGGAAAAAAAAGGGGACTCACCATAAGAGTTTCCCAATTAGAAGAATTTAACAACTGCATCACTGGAGCTGGATTGTTGGAACCTATCCACTGTGGCCTGAAATATACATGGAGAAGTGGGGAATGTAAGAAAATATCTTGCAAACTTGACAGAGCACTAGTGAATGTAGCATGCATAAATAAATTATATAACACTAGAGTTAATATACTTCCCCTTCCACTAGTGCTCATTGTCCCATACTCATAACCTTAAAAGAGAAGAACTTGCATGAGAATAGAAAGCCTTTTAGATACTCCAACCAATGCATGAATTAAAAGGGTACACAGAGGCCGCTCATATCAATGATATCCCTCGGGAAGAGGAACTCAATGCTACAAACTTGTGCAGATTCTCAAGACTGTTAAGTTACAACTAAAAGAATGGAACAAAAAAGAATTAAAGAAGATGACCAGATCAACACTCTACAGGCAAAATGTGAAGAAATATTATCTCTAATTGATAATGGTGAGTCTACTGATGAAACATGGAAACAATATTACCAAAACCAAAACAGACTAAAAGAGGCTCTTAGAATAAAAACCATTGAACTTAAGCAGAAAGCTAAAGAAAAATGGCTAACTGATGGGGATGAGTGTACTAAATTCTTCTACACTAAAATGGCAGTCGGACACAATACTAATAATAACTATCATCTAATTGATAAAGATGGTAATGATTTTAACAGCAGCTCTGTGATTGAAGAACAAGCTATAAAATACTATAGTGACATGTTCAATGGAGAAGTTAACAACAACTTGCCAGAAATCCAAAGCAGAAGGATGATAAACTCCAAAGGGAAAAGGCTACTGTCCAAGAACATCACCATGAATGAGGTGTGGGAAGCCTTGCATTCCATACATATTGACTCCAACCCAGGGCCAGATGGTCTGGGATCCAAATTCTTCCTCCTTCATTGGGAAGACCCGAAAGAAGAAATTCTATCAGCAATGCAGGATATTTTACAAAGTGGTAAATTTGTAAAAGAAATCAATCACACATTTATATGCCTTATTCCTAAGAAGGATAACCCATCAAAAATTGAAGATTACCGCCCTATAGCTTGCTGTAATGTGGTGTACAAAATTCTAAGCAAGATTTTATGCAACAGAATGAAACTCATTTTACCTGACCTTATTTCAGAATGTCAAAGTCCGTTCATCAAAGGCAGAAGCATTACTGAAAACTCATTGATGGCACATGAACTGATTAGAAACTTCAATAAACCAGGTGCAGACAAACTCTATCTTAAAGTGGATCTTCATAAAGCATATGATAAAATAAATAGAAATTTTATCATCCATATGCTAAAGGCTATGTGGTTCCCTCAAAATTTGTGAACATAATAAAAGAATGTATCTCTATTCCAACCTTCTCAATTTTGATTAATGGAATACCAAAAGGTTTTATAGGTTTCAATAGAGGTACCAAGCAGGGTGACCCTCTTTCCCCTTACTTGTTTGCAATTGCCATGGAATATTTCTCATTACAGATGGAGCTGGCAACACACAACAAATTAATTCAGCCTATATACAATTTTCAGCCTATAGTGACCCACTTACTATATGCAGATGACCTGCTTATATGTATAAAATCCAGCTATACATCGGCTATTGCTATAAAAGATATTTTCTGAAATCTAGAGAGATACACAGGGCTTAAAATGAATGAGCAAAAAACCAAATGTTACTTCAATAAAACATGCAATGGGAGAAGTGAAATTTTGGACTGCTTGAATGTGAAAGGAATACTCCCTATTAAATACTTAGGTGTTCCTCTATCCTCCAATAAGTTTACTGACAAAGAATGTGCAGTTTTGATCTCTTCAATTAGGGACAAATTGCAGGGATGGAGTTCCAGACTCTTATCACTAGCAGGAGAATTGAGCTGGTGCACATGGTAATTCATTCCAAAGTCAACTTGTAGTTACAAACTTTTCAATTACCTGATGCCTCAATACAGAAAATAGGAAAAGTTTGTGCAGACTTTATATGGAAAGGTGGCATGCATAAAATTAAATTTGAGAACTTATGTAGACCTAAAGAGGAAGGAGGAGTGGTCCTTAGAAGACTTAAAGACATGAGGATGGTTTACACTTTGAAACAAGCCTAGAGAATCACTAAAGGAAAAGGTCTGTGGGGTAACTGGATGAGGAGAATATATATTAGAGGCAATTTCTGGTGCATGCACATAGACAACAATGTTTCTGCAAACTGAAAAGCTATCATGAGGGTAAGAAGAACACTAGCTTTATGCTGTGTAAAAGAAATAGCCACAGGCAGAGAAACTGATCTGTGGAAGGACCCTTGGATAATAGGTGAATCCTTGATTAATATCCTAGGACTTGATACATTTTCTGACTATAGGTGCCCAGATAAAAAAGTGACAAATATAATTAACAATAATGAATGGAATTGCTCCCTACTGCCAATAAATCAAGACATCAAGGAAAAAATTCAATTTACGCCAATCTTTAGCGGTAGATAAAATGATATATGGGTGTGGAAGCCTACTGGGAATGAATTTACTACTAAATCAGCTTGGAATGAGGTAAGGCATCGAGACAATAAAGTTGTATGGAGCAAAATTATTTAGAATCATTCCAATAGCCCTAAAATGGCATTTACTACTTATAAAGCAATTCTCAAAAGACTGCCCACAAAGGGTAGACTCGTGAAATGGGGGATTTTATCAGAAAACAAATGTGTATTATGTAATCAAGAAGAAGAAACCCATGAACATCTCTTCTTCTCCTGCAAATTCTCGACTTAGGTGTGGAAATTGTGTAAAACCCAAACAAATTTGTCAAATCAACCAAGTTTATTGGAGGAAGAAATCAGTTACCTGATTCAGAGGGGGCACGGCGAAGACATGAAAACCAAATTGGACAGCATTGCTATCACTGTTATTGTTTGGAGCGTGTGGAAGGAAAGAAATCATCGTTTTTATCAGAATAAACAAAGAAATTGAACAGAGGTCGGTAAACTAGCTATAAACAAAATGCGATTGGCATAGAGAAGAATCAAAAATTGGCTTTTACATTGCTGGAACGAGACGGAGCTTGAACTGAAGAAGGAAATCAGAACTTTCCATTAGCAGAAACCCAAGTACCAGTTACCTCCAGCCGCCATGAAAACTGAAGAGGAAGGAGAAGCGGTTTTTCGTTGATTTAATTTTGGAAAGTTTGAGTACTTTGTTTATTTGTCGTATTCTTTTGTATGTACTACTTGGGCCTCTGGCTTGGGCTTTTAACTTTGGGCTGTAATGCCTTTTATAAAAATCTTACCCAATTTCAAGAAAAAAATCTGTGTGTGTATATATATTAAGGGTAGAAAATTGAATTTTATAGCTTTATATAAAAGTCCATTTTATAAAATTTGAGTTGAAATAACACAAACATACATATGTCCATATATAAATAACTTGAGTGAATTAAACTAAATATGGTGGGGCTAAAAACGGAAATTTAATAAAAGTTGGAATTTGACCGCGAACGTTATTCCGTTCCGTTCATGGTGAAATTCCAATCTATTTTCATATATAAGATGCTGAAAATGGAGCTCAAACGAAGAAGTTATTAGCGTTTGAAGTTTTCAGATTTAAATTAATTTAGTTCGAATTCAAATTCAAATGAATGTTTAAATTTAGGATTTAACTTCTTAAAAATAACTGTAGGTTTGGTTGGGGGTTAAGTTAAACAATTAATGTTAAAAGTTAATTTGGAAATAAAACAAACGAGCAACGAAAACAAATCAACGCTCCCGAAAAAAGAAGAGCGATCGACCTACAAGACCTAACCAGTTGACCCCTAGAGATCGACTGATCGAGTATAGCAGTCGACTGTTGCCTTATAGTGGCTGCTAGGGTTTTATGATGTTAAACGGTCCAGATTTATCCATTATTGATCTAATTTCATCCTACGATTCTAGTATGTTTCAACTCCTATAAATATGACCTTATCCTTCCTGCTTTTTATTCACAAATATTTAGAAACTCTGAAAACCTTTGTCATTTTCACTCTTTAGTTAGATTCAGAAATTCTATTAGGGATTCAAGAAAAGATTCTAATCCTTCTTTAATTGTTCTTTTAATCTATCCTTTGCTGTGTATATATATTAAAAGAAGGAGATCTGGAAAAGAGTTGCTTTGGCATTGCAAATCCATACAAGAAAAACTAAGGATAATCTGTGAGTTGAAACCTTAGTATTTTTATTTCGGTAATTGATTAGTATATATCTATGGATTTGAATATGCCTTAGAAAATTTGGGATTGCGAAAACAAAATAGGTAAATCCTCTAAAATTCCTTTTTAAAATGTCAATTCTACATGGAGATTCTCAATTATTTATGTTAATTTAATGGAATTTATATTGTTTTTGCAATTTTTGATGCATAGTCTATTCCACTTCTCCTCCTTATTTGAATTATGAGTTTTCAATAATGAAATAATGGTATAGAGCACGAATCCTATTCGAAGTTTACCCCACTTATTCCATATAAATTTCCTTCATTTATTTCTGTGTAAAAGATGAGTTGAATGAATATGAAGTCAGGATTGCAATTCCTATTGTTTAGAATATTCCATTAGATTGATGTAAATTATTGTGTTTCAATCACTACAAGATAATACGGCTATTCCAACGGCTCCTAGCCGTTGGCGGCCGTTGGAATAGCCGTTGGAATAAATCCCACGCCTTCCTATGCTTTCCAACGGATCTAACGGACCATTTCCAACGGAATTTCCAACGGCCGCTAACGGCTTCGAGCCGTTGGAATCCGTTAGACACTGTTACAATAAAATGGCCAATAAGCCGTTGGAAATACTGGGTTTATTTTGCTGTAAAACAGCAAGCCTATTTACCTTCCACCCACACCATTTCCAATCCATTCAATTTCCATTCCATTTCCAATCAATTCCACACACACACACACACACACACACACACACACACACATATATATATATCAATATCAATACAAACAACACACATAAACCAATAAAACACCAATATAAACAAACCAAACCGATCAAACATCACAAAATATACCATCAACGTACATACCATCAACAAATGTCGATAAACCATGTACATACCATCAAAATATTTCTCACCCACTCCGTACCAATATATACAACATCACCATCAACATCAAAACATCTCCAAGTCAATATATACATTGTTCAAACACAAATACTCAAAAACATACCTCCTCAAGGATCCTCGTCGCCTCCAGAAGCACCAGACGACGAAGGAAGGGTACCATGATTCTGCAAATACTGCGCAAGCTTTTGATCCAGCTGCTCCACCTAGATGGCTTGTAGACGATTCTCCTCCCGTAGCTGCTCAACCATAGCTCTAAGCTCCTTGATTTCTTCTTTGTCTTGGTCTTTTTGAGCTTGTCGAGCCTGCAAATAGAAATAATAGCAAAAGGGTTGTCTCAGCATATAAAATATTATAACATTATATATCTAAACGCTGATTTTTTGTACATATGTAAAAGGATTAATTACCGTTAGGTTCCCGAAGCCAAAACGTCTACTCCATTGCGCCGAATCCATAACAGCGGTAAAAATGTTATCCTGCTCCTCCTATGTAAGCGCATCACGACCAGACTGCTGAAGCGCATAAGCCTGTGCCTCCTACAACCTCGACTATAATGGAAAAAAAACAATTTCAGTTGAAAAATAGTAGCATGTAATTATTTTTCATAACTAGAAATTAATAAACTTATCGGTGTAAGTATTAGAAATTAAAAAATACATACATATGCCTCGGTCGCCCTATCTTGATCACCCCACTGATATATGATATTGCCAGCCTCATCTACTTGCCTAGACGCGTGGGTGTGAGCAAACACGTCCACTAAGCCAACAGAGCCTCCACGAGCTCGTTCCTGCAATTGATAATTTGGATAATTTAACTGTACATAACTAATTACTGAACTGATCAATATACAAATGTGATAATAGATAAATTTACCAAATCTTCGCGGTGATGTTGGAAAGATTTGGAGCCTCCACGGTGTGATACAGGATTCCTGCTCCTGTTTGCCGAGTTCCTAGCTGACTCCTCCTGCAAATTTACAATGATTAATTATTTATCAAACGGTAAAAAATTGCTGAGATTTATTGTAGATTTACCTTGAACTCCTCAGAGTTCCACCACTCAACCCACTTCTCCCATACAGTCGCGCTCATCCACTTGGGCTTCTTTCCTACTTTTTTAATCTCCGACATAGTCTCCCTATAGTTCTTTGCGATCCTGGAGTTCCAGTGTCGCTGAACTAAATTGACATCAGGCTCTTGCAAATCTATGGCGTGCTGTACAATGAGAAAATATTACTAATTATTTATTTGTATTTAATTAATCATCTTGTAAAGCGGTATAAACTTACCAGAAAATCTTGCCAAATCGTCTCTCTCACGTCGTCGGGGATCTTGCCCCACTTGGGCCAGCAATCGGTCGTCCTAGCCATGTACGCCTGCTTCGAAATGTTCAGAACCACTTTGGATGGCTCCAACTCAAATCCACTGCGTTAAATATAAAATTGAACTTTAGACAATTGTAGATATATCATGTACAATTAAAAAATTAAAATGCTATGCTTGCTAATTATGATACTTACGTCTCATCAGCCTTAGGCTGCAAGTAAACAAGTGGCCGAGCTGGTGGCTCACCACTACTCTCTCCAACATGACGTGAAGAGCCACATCGCCGAGACCCAAAACCAGAACCGGAACCGGACATAATATATATACCTGCCATATATACATACATGTACAATTCATAATAATCATGATATGATGAACCATTAAAAAATGTAATACAATATGCTACAAATGTGTCATGTTGTGTATGTGTTGAGTGTGTGAGTATACACTTATTGTCATTAAAATTGGATAAATGCATTATTAATCAGAGATCAATGTAATGTGAATACTTTTAAAAATTACTGGATATTACTCAGTCGTCCTCATCGTTTTCTGATTCAGACTTGGTTTCGTGCTCTATGTCGTTTTCCTCTACACTCTCAAATGCTTCGACTAATACGTTTGTCTCATCATTTAAAGGTCCAAAATCAGTTTGATCGTCTGTAATTGCTATTTCAGCATTTTCCTTCAGATCTGCTTGATAGGCTTGTTCGTTTGGAATATTTTGTCCATCGAACGTAAATCTTGCTTTGGTTTTAAAAACCGCAGACCAATCTTCTTTATCCCTTTTTAGAGATGGATAAGGGGCATAATAAGCTTGTAGGGCTTGTTTGGCTAGTATAAATGGGTCGTACTTTTGATAACGCGAGGTATGTTTAATTTCTATAAGTTTATATTTTGGATGCACGTTAATACCAGAACCTGGAACATTGCTGAACCAGTTGCATCTAAACAAATAAACATCCTCCACGGGTCTTGTAAAATATGTCAACTGCAATATCTAAGTTAACACGCCATAAAAATCATTTATATGATTATTAGGGTCATCACTGCCTTTAACAAATACACCAGTATTGTTTGTTAATTTTTCAGCACCGTATTCTTTGGTGTTGAATTTATATCCATTAACAAAAAATATTGGATACGTATTAACTTTTCTTTTCGGTCCAAACGCCAAATGTTTCAGTCCTTTATCGAGCACATTATTTGTGGGATCAGAAACGTATTTCAAAAACCAAGTACTGAAATCTTTGCTTAAATCGCCGCCTGGATTTTGTGATTCATAAATACTGCAAACACAAACATGATATATTACATTATTATTTATTCACACGTGTAGTATTAAATTTAACAAAACTTGGAATGTGCTAATTACCTAACAAATGGTGCAACTTCAGGACAATTAAGAAGAATATATGTGTGTGCTACATGGTATTCTTTATCATCAGCCATACTTCCTCACATTTTCCAGCATGTCGGCCATGTTGTTTAAAAATAGATAATACTGATTCAGAAGAAGAATCTTGTTCAACGGCCTGATCGTCATTACGCGGAACACTTACAAATGATAAATTCACATAGTCTTTAAAATAATGAGAGAAAAAGAAAGAAGCTTCTTCTTCGATATATGATTTGCAAATAGAACCTTCAACTCGAGCTTTTTGTCTCACTTTTTTCTTTAAATGATTTAAGTGCCTAATAAAAAATATTTGGGTTAAGTATTAACTACTATATTTATACTTAAATCAACATTTACATACTCAATATAGTAACATACCTTTCGAATGGATACATCCATCCATATTGCAAAGGACCTCGAAGACGTGCTTCATATGGAAGATGAACAGGTAAATGCTCCATTACATTAAAGAAACCCGGAGGAAATATTTTCTCCAGTTTGCAGAGCAGTATAGGAATTTCTTTTTCAAGTTTAAGTAGACGGTCAACTTTTAACGTAGTTGAACAAAGCTCCTTGTAAAATAAACTAAGTTCTGTTATTACCGTCCAAACTTTTACCGGTAACAATTCTTTGAAAGCGATGGGTAACAAATTTTCCATCATTACATGACAATCATGGCTTTTCATTCCACTCAGTCTTCCATTTTTATAGTCGACACATATACGAAGATTAGAGGAAATTCCATCGGGAAATCGTAATCCTTCCACCCATTGTAACAGTACTTTAACTTGGTTGCTGTCTAATTCATAGCATGCTTTGGGTTTTTTATTGTCGGGAGTCATATGAAGCTCAGGACGATTGCATATTTGCTTTATATCACGTCTAGATTTCAAATCGTCCTTAGTCTTGCCCTTCACATTCAAAACTGTATAAAACACATTATCAAATACGTTTTTTTCGTTATGCATCACGTCAATGTTATGACGGATTAATAGATTTTTCCAATAAGGCAATTCCTAGAATATACTTTGTTTGCACCAATTATGAAATTTCGATTTACCTTGAATTTCTTCTTGTTGTCCGGTCTCGTGTATCTTTGGATAATCTTTTACAAGTTCATATATATCCTCGCTTGACCAAACCGCTGGTGGTCGTAGAGTCTCATGTCTATTAGCTATGAAGTTTTTTTTGTCTCTTCTAAAAGGGTGATTAATATGAAGAAAACATCGATGATAATCAAACCATGAAATTTTCTTTCCATTTGGCAAAGAAAATGCTCGTGTTTCTTCCATGCAATAAGGACAAGCAAAACGACCGGTCGTACTCCAACCAGAAAGCATTGCATATGCAGGAAAATCGCTAATAGTCCATAACAAAGAAGCGAACATCCGAAAAATTTTCTTTTTTGATATGTCGTATGTTTCAACTCCTTCATACCATAATATTTTCAACTCTTCGATTAACGGTTGTAAGTAAACATCAATGCCCTGTGTCGGATCATCAGGACCAGGGACGACAATCGTGAGAAACATATATGGAGTTTTCATACACATCCACTGAGGTAGATTGTAAGGTGTGATTATTATAGGCCAAGATGAATATTTAGAACCAAACTGAGAAAACGGTGAGAAGCCGTCTGTACATAAACCTAGTCTAACATTTCGGCTCTCCGCTGCGAAATCGGGATATTTCTTGTCAAAATGTTTCCATGCTTCTCCATCGGCTGGGTGTGTCAACGTACCTTCTTGAGGTGTTCTCACACCATGCCATCTCATATGATGCGCTGTTATAGATGATGCATATAATCGTTGGAGTCTAGGGGTGAGGGGCAAATAATGCATACGCTTGTACGGAACTTCTTTTCCCTTCTTTTTCCTCGATTTGTATCTTTCCTGATTACATATTTTACAATTTCTAGGATTGATGTCTTCTTTCCAATACAACATGCAACCCTTTAAACATGTATCTATTTTTTGATATGGCAAACCGAAAGATGACATAAGTTTTTTCACTTCATAATAATTTTCGCACATTAAATTATCGGATGGCATATGACGTTTAGCAGCTTGCACAACAGCCGTAAATCCAGCTTCTGTAAGGTTGTATTTTGATTTCATTGCAATGTATTCTGCAGTTACCGATAATTGAGAGCCGCTTAAACATCCATTCCAAAGGGGTTTTTTAGCATGATCCAATAAATCATATATATTTTTAGCTCCAACATTTGGTTCCTCTTCGATGTTAACATCGTCGTTATCAATTACAACGGTAGGGACATTGATCATGCTGCATCTTCGACCATATGTTCTATGAGATTCGTACTACCTTCTTCGTTGATGACCTCCACCGACTGTTCTTGATTATTAGGGGCTACAATTTCTCCATGACGATCCCACGGCAAATAATTGGGTACAAAACCGAATTGGCGCAAATGAACCTTAGCCATGTTCGGTTCTAAATAGTTCAACAATTTGCATCTACTACACGGACAATGAATTTATTCATCGTTTGCAATATTACTTATAGAAAATTCGATGAACACTTGTACCCCTTTTAGAAAATGTTCGCTTATTGCGCCACTAATTTCCCTTCTTTGATACATCCAGCTCCGATCATTAAAGTAATTGACCATGTTTCCCTACTAGAAAACCTATGATAGAGTAAAAATGTTATAAATCATTCATTTTATATTTTGCAGGAAATTTTCCAACGGCTTCCAACGGCCGCAAACTGCTAATTCCACAAACTTTATTTTAAATAAGCAACTATTGTTTCATTGCCACTTATGTGTCTTTCTTTGATGGTCGGTC